>OY987329.1:106790590-108124587 GCA_963920685.1 Polydrusus tereticollis
AATTATTTCAAAGATTGTAGCCAGGGAATCCCGCAGGATGGTGACGACTGGAATTCTTAGCAAGATTTTCCTAATTTTATTACAAGAATGTAAATATTTTGTCTAACATTTTATGCCGCAACGAAAGTTGCTTTTATAATAATGGAATCTTGAAACGACATAATTATCGCGATTGGTCCCAGAATCATCTCATTGAACCTCATTTTTACGAAGGTACTTTAACTGGAGAACGTTATTTACATTTTCTTCAAGTTACACTTACAGACCTGTTAGAAGAGGTACCCTTTGACGACGGCTTTTTACGAAATCATAATATATCCACCAGTTTTCGAGATATAGGCCCTAGAAGTTTTAAGTAAAAACCCCTGTCCACCTTTGTCTTTAATATTTTGATCAGCTGTTTTCATCATCACCAACCTGTCAACATTGGAGAATAGATTAGTATTATTCATTTGCGTTGTTTTATTTAGGTTTAAATATTAAGTACGTAACTACCCTTGGGTGGTCTTGCCCTAATAATATAAGAAATATAAAGGGGGCCGAATCACCCTCGAACTTAAGTTGAGAAAAACGGCAAATAACAACCCTCCGAGTCGACCAAGAAGATATTTTTCAATTTTATTCAAATGAGGTCTCATTTACCGCAAGCCGCAGCCATTATGATAAGAGTTTCAATAAACCAAAGTGTCAAGTTACAAAATATTTCCACGCTCCGCTTGTTGGTTAAAAATTTCATATTGTTCATTTAAGATTCCTTTTTTAGGGGGATAATAAATTTGTGTTAAATTTATTCTTATCTAGGTAATATTTTACTACATTGCGTTAATGATGTAACTGGAACTCGAGAAAAAATTGTCCTCATTAGTAATTTACGACTAACCTAAACCTGGTGGTCTACCAATGAGAGAATTTGTGCAATTATACTTGAAAAAAACTGAGAACTGCTGCAATGTGCACACCTATAAATATAAATAAAAATGTAAGTAAAAAAATCTTGGCAGGTATTCAGCTACAATCTTGTATTTGAATTTCAGCAATAGGAGCACCAACGTTAGAAAGCTAGAAGCTGTCAAGGTTCAAAAATGTAATTTTTCAAAAGTCGATATCACGGGAAGTATTAAGGTTAGACCTATAGTGCACTTATTAAAAAATAGTTGCTATTTTATATTGTTATTTTATGTAGCGTTTTTCTCGTTTAATTTATCCAAATCACACTGGGCACAACAGGGTGTATCCATCCTCATTGACAAAAAGTTACGAAGATTCATAACATCATGGGAACCCGCTAGAAACAAGAAAGACGAGTTCTTTGAACAGCTGCACAGAGAAGTATCAAGCATCGGAAGCTCAAGAGAGGTGATAATACTCGGCGATCTAAACGGAAGAACTGGAACTAAACTAGACGATAAGGTCGTGGGAAAATTTGGTGAAAATATAATCAATGACAATAATGGTCTCAGATTAATCCAGATGTGCGAACAAAATGAACTTAGAACAATGAATGGATTCTACCAGCATCCATGGATCCATAAGTACACATGGGAACGAAAATCAAGAAACCTACGATCGATCATAGATTACACCATAGTCCGACAAAACACGCCTATGAAGATTTATGATGTCAGGGTGTACAGAAGCGCAACTTGTGGCAGTGATCACCACCTGCTCAAGGCCAAAATCCTCCTACACCAAAGGTCTGATAGAAAACAAAACCAAGAACTCCGACAAAAGCAAAGCCAGCCTAACGAAATGAAACAACCACGATATAACCTGGAAAGCCTAGAACAGGAAAGTACTAAAGATCTATACAAAAAAAGGCTCGAACAAAAACTCCAGACACAACAATTCAATAACAAAACAGAACATTACGAATATATAAAACAGTGCCTGACCGAAGCAGCCCAGGAAGCGTTGGAATACTGCGACGAGCGAAAACCCCATAAACCCTATTGGTGGGGCAAAGAAATAGAACAAGATATTGAAGACAAAAGACAAAAATACCAACGCTATTTATGCAGCAACTCGAACCACGATATGATGGAATACAAAGAATCACAGGCCCGAGTAAGACGAAAAATAACTCGAAAGAAAAATGAGTCATGGGAAATGAACTGCAACAAAATAAATACCTACCTAGGAGGAACAAGAAGTAGCGAAAGTTGGAAGTTCCTGAAATCTCTACGCCAGGACAAGAAGAGAAAGCTGATATCCCCTATCACCACAGATAAATGGGATAAATACTTTGGGTAAACTCTTGAAAGAAGATCGAGCAGAGTTCCCTGACAACGACAACTCGGACAGAGTACACGTTATGGCATCACCAAACAGGATTAGTATGAAGGAGGTAAAAGACGCATGTAAAACCTTAAAAAACAAGAAAGCGCCAGGACCCGGTAATATTCCCGCAGAATTAATTAAATATGGACCCGACAAGCTATACGAACAACTAGCTATACTGTTCCAAAGTTGCATCGGTGGCGGAGATATTCCGGAAGAATGGAAATTATCCTTTCTTACGCCTATACACAAAAAAGGTACCAAAGAAAATTGTGATAACTACCGAGGTATTGCGGTAACGGCCACAATCAGCCGACTCTACGGAAAAATATTAAAGAACAAAATAGAGCGTGAATATGCAGATAGCGAAGCAGAAGAACAAGCAGGCTTCCACGCAGGAAGGTCTACTGTGGACCACCTGTTCTGTGTAACCCAGCTTATAGAAAAAATGTCAGCTTTCAACGGGGAAGTACACCTCCTGTTCGTGGATTTGAAGAAAGCTTACGATAGTATTCCATTGTCAAAACTTTGGGAGGCATTAGATGGGACTAATCTGAACGTCAACTTAATAAGATCAGTAAAAGAACTATATAGAAATAGCCACATTAAAGTCAAAACCGGCAACAAAATGTCAGACGGATTTACGCCGAATAAGGGCCTCAAACAAGGATGCTGTTTGTCGCCCACTCTGTTTAAGATATATCTTGAACAAGCACCAAGAATATGGAAGAGAAAATGCAGCAACATGGGCATACCCCTTAACAATACAAACTTATACACTCTTAGTTTTGCAGACGACCAGATCATAATGGCACAAGACTACGAAGATATAGAATACATGACTAAATAAAGATCCGCAGGAAAATCTAGAATGGAAAGAGTTCGCAATGAAACAATCTGCGCAACCATGAAAGTTGGCCACACAATAGCAGACAAAATAAGAACAAAACAACTAAGGTGGTACGGACATATTCAAAGGATGGAGGAACAACGACTCCCTAAACAAATACTCACCTGGACACCAGCCGGAAGAAGAAAGAGGGGAAGACCGAGAAGGAGTTGGAGAGAGGGCATCGATAACGAGATCAGAGAGAGAGGCCTAGATGAGGACCTGTGGAATGACAGGGACCAATGGCGATTGGGAATCGGAAGACGTCGAAGGACGTTTTGAACCCGATATATATATATATACCGGGTGTTGCATCGTCGAGCGCGACATAGGAAATCCCATGTAATTTTAAATGGGGTCAATTATTGGCTTCCCTAATTATTTTAGAGAAAAATTCTATTTAGGTTTATTAAAGAGCACTGAAACCCACATTCAAAAGAATAACTTTGGATATTTTTGATGAGCCCGTTTACGGGTTATCACCGATTTCTTTTTAACTATTTCTCCTTTTTATGGCCCCGTATTTGCGGGCACCAGTCAAGGTAAAAGATGACTGTCAAATAAAGTTGTCATTTTGAAATGTGTGCTTCATTGTTATAAAAACTCGTACATCGAAAATATTAAAGGTGCATTTATGAGTACAAATTAATCTGAATAAAACTAAAATAAAGTATCCAATTACAAGGTTAATTATGACATTTTACATGTTTCAATATTTTACTAATTAATAGGTAGGTACTATTAAATTGTTAGAACTTTAGGATTTAAGAAGATGTTCAAATATTCCTCCATTGACTGCTAGACAATAACCGAGGCGATCATAAAATTCTCTTCTTACATTCGCTAGTTGGTAAACTGAAATTCTATTGCATTCGGCAGAAATAGCATTTTTTAACTCGTCGAGATTTGTGTATTTTTTATCTCTGTATATCCTGTTTTTTAAATGGCCCCAGAGAATGAAATCATTTGGCGATAAATCAGGAGACCTGGCTGGCCAATTTACTGTATGATTTAAGCCAATAACATTTCTATTAAAAGCACGGTTTAAATATTCCCGGACAGCCAGGGTACTATGTGCCGGGCAGCCATCCATTTGGTACCAAACTTCCTGATTTTCCCTGGCGGCATTATGTAAAGTAGGTAAAATATGATCTTCAAGTAGTTCCAAAAAATATTCTGCATTTAAATTTCGTGTAAGAAATAATGGCCCGATTATATTTTCTCCGAAAATCCCAGCCCATACATTAACTTTTTGTGGATATTGCGTCCTTGTTTCCACAAACCTGTGTTGGTTTTCTTTGCTCCAATATCGATAATTTTGAACATTGGGTTCATTGTTTAAGGTAAATGTGCATTCGTCCAGTGAAACAAATGTTTTTTAAAAATTCCCTATCCATGTTTGCTCTTTCCATCATACCAAAACAAAACTCCTTTCGTCGTATTTCGTCCCTATCTCTTAGCTCTTGGTGCTTTTCATATTTGTATGAATAATATTTATGTCGTTTCAAAGCTCGTAACGCTGTGGTGTGATCTAATCCTATATCATCCTCAAGTTTCCTTGTGCTGATCTTCCCATCATATTCTTCCACGCACAATAAAACTTACAAGTCCCTACCATTTCTTGCATCTCTTCTTTGTTCCTGCCTTTCTTCACATCTGCAGTTATTTATTACAGTGCCTTTTGTCTCAAATTTCTTGATAGTCCTTTCGACTGTAGATTTTGCAGGTATCGGTCTATTCGGATACAGAGCAGCAAACATGTCTGACACATTTTGATAACTATTTCCTTGATGATACCATTTAACCATCAATATTTTTTCTTCAGAAGTGTAATTCATGGCTAATATTTTCGATGTACGAGTTTTTATAACAATAAAGCACACATTTCAAAATGACAACTTTATTTGACAGTCATCTTTTACCTTGACTGGTGCCCGCAAATACGGGGCCATAAAAAGGAGAAATAGTTAAAAAGAAATCGGCGATAACCCGTAAACGGGCTCATCAAAAATATCTAAAGTTATTCTTTTGAATGTGGGTTTTAGTGCTCTTTAATAAACCTGAATAGAATTTTTCTCTAAAATAATTAGGGAAGCCAATAATTGACCCCATTTAAAATTACATGGGATTTCCTATGTCCCGCTCGACGATGCAACACCCGGTATATATATATACTTTGTTATTAATTTCTGTCCAAATATTATTGATAATGAGTGACCGTAAATCGTTTTAAGAGTATAGTTTGCTTTGTGCCGGGGTATAGAACAGGATATTCTTCCGATAAGCTCAAGAAAGAACTCGATGAAGATAACCAAAACCTCTTCCTAGCTCCAAAAGAAAGTTAAAATTAGCTTATAAGCCATAATAATTAAGTAAATGATATCAAATTTTTTTCACTACATTTATGACTGTCATACATTTTGCACAAAGCATAACCTAAAAAATATATTAAATTGAACATTTAAACATGTATGTAATTATTAATTAAATATCTTTATATAAATTTCAGCACATTTTAGTCATGCACACTGCTCCTTTACGGAATCCTGAAAGAAGTACTCTCAAGTTGTTTACCGTGCAAATTGAGTCATGGAAGCAATAATAAGAAAACTCTTATTTTAAGACGTCATGAAAAATAAGAAAGAGATGTAAGTTGTGTTACCCGTAAAAATTTTAGATTTGATAATATACAACATGATTTTTTATTCTTGCCAGTGGCGTCCGTGCGGGATTTGCACTGAATCATTTTAAAAAAAAGTGACACGCCACTGCTCTAATATCCTCATTCCTTTCTGAACAAATCTGGTCTCTTCATTTTGTTTCGTTTGACATATGGTTTTCGCATAAAAAAATAAAATTCATTCATTCGCACGTTGTTATGAAATTGGGTATTATCAAGGATTAAAAACGTATTTAGTAGGTAAGAAGTAGATTTTCTTTTGTAAACATAAACAGTTTTGACAGTGGTTTCTTTAGAAAGTAATTGAAAATCCATTATTTGATACTGAAATTTTATTCACCGATGAAGCCAATTTTTCCAGAAACGCCATCCAAAACTTTCACAATAATCATTTTTAGGCTGAAAAAAGGCCACATGCAATCTTGGAATCCCGTCACTAGGAGCAGTTTTCCGTTAACGTGTAGGCTGGTGACTATTTAATTGGACCCCATTTTCTTCATGAGACGTTAAATGGGCATAATTGCCGGCAGTTTCTTGAAGAAGAATTACCAGCTTTGATCGAAATTGTTCCCATTTTAGTAAGAAATCGACTGTGGTTTATGCACGACGGGGCGCCAACGCACTTCAGTGCTGTGGCTCGCGAACATTAAAACCGAAATTACAATAATCGCTGGAGAGGTCGCGGAGGACCACAGGCATGGGCACCTAGGTCCCCGGAACTCAATAATTAAGATTACTTCCCGTGGGGTCATCTTAAAACATTGGTTCACAGCGCACCAATTCAAACTGAACAGCACTTGAGAAATCGCATCATAATTTCTTGCGAAACTATTAGAAACAGTCCCGGCATTTTCCAAAGAGTACGTGAGTCCATGAGAATAAGAGCGGAGGCATGCATATTTGCAAGAGGTGGACATTTTTAACATTTCAGTTTATTTATTTTTTTGTGCGTTCAGGGTAATTTTGTGCTAGTATTCCAAAATGTAGTTAGATTACTACAATTTCACAATTTTATCGTTTAGACATGATTCTCCAAAATAAATTAATGTTTAAAGTTACATTACATTTAAAACTTTAGCACACTGTAGTTCAACAGTTAAAACTTTTAGAATATATCGTCGCTTCCCTTGCAAAGGGGCTTATCTCAATAAATGGTCAAATTGAGTTAGGACTGTATCCGGGGTCAACTTTTTAAAGCGCAGCTACACTCTAAAGGGCGTATCTCAAATATAAATGGATCCAAAGATAACACAATATTAGCAGCAGGTGTATCTTAAAATTAGCAAAAAACAAATCTTACAATGTGGCCCAACTCAAGATAAGCCGTTTGAAAATAAATTGATATGCAATCCTTTAAATTTCAAGCAGGCCTATATTGAGAAAATTAATGAGTTACGCCCCTATACCACGTGAAATGTATGCTGTTCTAACCGCACTTTTTAGTGTTTACTTTGGGTTGTTGTGTTAATAACTTCTACGACTGCTCTTTTTTAAAATACCTACCTAGTTTTAACAAGGTGATTATTAAAAATCCAAGTAGATAGTGATGTCTTAGTTAGTCCCCCAAAGCTTAATAAAGCACTACCAAATATTTCTTCTGAAAAATATAAGGCCCCAAGAATACAAGAACTTTTATATGTCTCTGCCGCATTTGTAAATTTTTTTTAAGGGAATATACTATTATTTAGACTTTGTGTATTATTTTGACTTGGGCGTAACTAAGAAATGAATCATAGAAATTTAAAAATCTGTGTCTGATAAAAGGGCTTATCTCTTTTTAAAATTTTTTTCTTAGTGATCGGAATGTAAAAAGATAAAATCATTCATGCCAATAACTACAGAGAGCTAGTAGTAACAACATTAAGCCTATAAACGTGTACGATTATATCTGGTTTTTATGTACAAGCATGCTGAATAATTGCAAAATCTTCTTTTGCCTCTCCTGAACAATTACGAAAAATGAGATAAGCCCCTTTGCAAGGAAAGCGACGATATGTTCATATGAAGTTTCTTTCTCAAGATGAACCCAAGGATAACCTCCTTAAATATTAGTATGTCATTAGGAAACACCCTGTATATTTGTTATCTTTACTGACATAAGATATTAATTAATCTTATCATATTTACAGCACGTTTAGTAAGAATGAATAATAAATTCATAGAAAGGCCAGGTAAAATTTAAATAAAAGAAAATTATTAAGTCCAAATTATGTCTATAAATAATTATTATACTAGTGTTATTAGCATTTTATTTTTAATTTTAATATTTCAATCAAGTACAGAAAGTTCCAAAATTCTTGGTATTTTTTCTGGAGCTGGCAGAAGTGTCAATATTTTGTACAATCGACTAATGAAAGGATTAGCAGATGCAGGTCATGATGTGACAGTCGTTAGTCCTTATAGAAACAAACTATCAATTTTAAATGGAAGTTACACGGATGTTCATTTGACAGGATTTGCTGAAGAATATGAAGGTGAGTTAAGCCAAATTCACTAAAGCTTGTGTAATATTTTATAACTCTGTTTCGTATGTTACGTATTTAATTTTATATAAGGGTTATTTCAATCGGTCTGTATTTGGCCTGATAAAAAATAAAATTATTAAAAATGTTTTAATTGTTTTCGCTTCAATTGGAGATTTAAGAGATATTCAAGTACACGTTTTATAAAGCATGAGCTTAGCTTATAAAACTTGTTTTTTATAATATTTCTTCGATTTTGTATTTTTTCGATAAAGGTAATAATGCACTGCAACTCTAGAAAGTATCTTCCAACAACTAGAATGCGACAACAAGGGTCTGAACGAATCTAAACTAACAGTCTAATGAACCCAACACACCTAGCGACAAAATATACCTTAAGCATCTCCGAACGAAGCATTTCCAAAGGTTTATATGAATTTTTTTCCATACTCTTTCCTAAATTTTTTCGCAATATTAATAAAACATGCTGTATATAACCTGTGCGAATTAAGTAAATATATTTATTCAACACTTTCATATAAAGTGAACATTATTAGTTCGATTTTAGGCTAATAAAGTAGCTTATAACCCACACGTGAGTTATGACCATAACTTAAGGCTTTGTCATAACTGTCTCTTGACTTGTGGGGAATAATAAATGAACACGCAAGGTTCGCTTTTTTTTTCAATTTCGGCTGAAGTTTCTTCCATATTTTGAAAAACTACCCCCGAGAATCGCAAAAATAATAATTTTATTTACTGCTTTTAAATTTTTATTGTGAATCAATTCCATAACAACAAAAATCATCTTAGCCTACTTTTACGTGTCAAATTTGTCATTCAAAATTATGTCAAATATAATGTAATACAGGGTTTTCCAGTTTACATTGAAACAATATAATTTTCTATTTCTTAATAATATCTATCAAGCGTTGGATAAAATATTGTATGGCACTAGTGGGTTAAGTCATATAAGTCACTTTGGAATTAGCCCTCTCGGCCTACGGCCTCAAGGGCTAAGCATTTCCTAGCGTGACTTATACAGGGTTGTTGGTATGTATGGAAACTATAGATTATTTCTTAAAGCACAACAGCTAGCAAAAAATATTACAGATAGAAGTTTTGAGGTTTCTTGTAGTCTATCAGAATTTAAAAATATTAGGTATACAGGATGAGTCAGAAAGCCGTAGAGAAATAAAGTTACTTTTTTTTTAATGAAACACCCTTATATCTCAGAATATTTTTGGATTTTACATAAAATTACAATTATTTTTTATTAAGTGCATTATAAGTCTAAACCTAACAGTTTCTGAGATATCGACTTTTGAAAAATTACATTTTTGAATTTTGACAGCTTCTAGCTATCTAACAGTACGTCTTAGAGTAAAACGGCTTACATGTTCCTATCTTAGTTTTTAACTCTCTTTCTAAAAGTGTCAACTTCCGGTTAAACCGGATGTAGCTTAAAAGCCGGAAATATAGTACTTCCGGTTTACCCGGAAGTTGGTAATTTTGTGAAGATAATAAAAAAGTAAGATAGGGACATGTAAGCCGTTTTGCTTTATGGCATACCGTTAGAAAGCTAGAAACTATCAAAGTTTATAAACATGTCATTTTTCAAAAGTCGATATCTCAGAAACTGTTAGGTTTAGACTTATAATGCACTTAATAAAAAATAATTGTAGTTTTATATAAAATCCAAAAATATTCTGAGATATAGGGTATTCCATTAAAAAAAAGTAACTTTATTTCTCTACGGCTTTCTGACTCATCCTGTATACTTAATTTTTTAAAATTCTAATAGACTATAAATTACCCTAAAACTTTTGTCTTTAATATTTTTTGCTAGCTGTTGTACTTTAAGAAATAATCGACCGTTTCCATACATACCAACGACCCTGTATATAACATAACACACTTGTACCATAAATAACTATTAATAGTATATTTTATACAAATATTGATTTGACAGAATTATTTTTTACTATTTCAACATAATATCTCAGTTGCGTAAGCTCCTATCTAGCCTGTATTTCATGCGATGGTGAGCCAAGGATTGACGTATTGATCAGCTGAGCTATATTATATCTGGCATCAAGTACGGGGATCACAGCCACTACCGTGTTTCCTTTAGATGTAACGTAACTGCCTAGTAAACTAAGCAACATCTGAAACGCCCAATACGAAATTTTGCACCGGTTTTAAGACCGTATAATTTGATTTGGATAGGTGTGACTATGGACTATTAGACGGGGATAAAAGAGTAGCCTCAGCCTGTGCAGGTGGCATAATACAGGTCGGATAAGATGGTGAAATTTTTGTCAATTTTTTTACCTCACCATTTGATGAATTTTAACTTTTCTAGTCATCGCCGTAAAGAGTGATGTACTGTTTCGGAACGTTTTTGAACGTGTTAAAATATCTCTAGTCGTTCCAGAAATTTTTTTAATATTCTGAAAAACTGCAATTTTTGCGACATTGAGGCATCAAATTGCTTTTTAAAACAATTTTGCTTAAATTCTTGTGACAGGGAGAGGAAGCAGGTTCATGCCAATGTGCTTGTTCATTTTATTTCAATTTCCGCATGGCGCTGTACAGGGAATAACAAATTCCAGGTGTGATATTGACTTTAATATTGATTGAAAATATAATAAAGACAGATTCTCACGTAATAGTAATTACTTATCATTAACAAACTGAATGAATGATAAGAATAATATCTGACGAACATACAGAACTTTACAGTTCATTTTTCATTTACAGGACGAAATATCTAATGGTATTTTGGCTGATTTAAATTGAGCGAAGGGCAAAATTAAATCAGATGTGCCTTGTGTAATCTTCTCAATCAAGGCGGCTTGCACTGCACAAATGTACTTGCCATTTGACATGACACTTGTCAGTAAAAAGCGATTGTGGTTTAGACAATTTCGATAATGCCAAGATTACAAGAGGCCGAATTACTCAATATTATAAGGTATGCGTGTGATAAAATATACTTCTATCGATACTGAAAAAACAATAATAATTTTATTTATAGACTTCTAAGATTGGGATATACCCAGGAAGGCAATTGAATGCTATGAAGAGACTGGAGATGTAAACTATCGCCATGGCGGTGGGCGCCCTCGAGCCACTACCAGACGTAATGATAACCTTATAAGACGAACCCTAAATTAAACGGGTCTTCACTTTTCTTGCCAAACTATCCGTTGCCGCTCATGCAAGAAATCTTCGCGCTCGAAGGCGTGCATGCTGTCCTCAACTAAAGCCACAATACCATGCCACACGAAAAGATTGGGCAACGACTCATCAAAATTAAAATTTAGCCGAATGGAGTAGGGGTATGTTTGTGGATGAGTCGCGTTTTAACCAATTTATGTCTGACGGGCGAATATTGGTGTGGAGAGGAAGGGGTGAAAAGGAAGAGCACATGGAAGCAAGAGTAGCATTTGGAGGAGGGGGTGTGGCAGTATGGGGCAGAATTATGAGGAATGGCAGAACGCAACTGGTAGTATTGATTAAAGAAAGCATGAATGCAGAGAGATCTTGCAATCGGTATATAAGTGAGGTTGTTGTCTCGTTTTCAAGAAATATTAGCGACGATTTCATTTCAGTTGACGATAATGCTCGCCCACATCGAGCGGCAATTGTTAACAACTTGCTGAGGAAACATAACATAGAGAGAATGATGTGGCCTGCTAGATCACCAGACGTGAATCCAATTGAGCACGATGGAGTAATTTAAAATTACGCTTGAATCAGGAAAGTAATGAATTCAATAAAATTAACGAATTAGCAAATGCAATCCAGCGCGAATGGGAAGCCACACCCCAACAATTGATTAGAAACCTGATCGACAGCATGCCTTCAAGAATTAGAGAAGTCTTGCAAAAGCGAGGTAGTCTAACATGACTTTAAAACATTTTCCAAGGTTGCAGTGACCTACTGTTCGTGTTGTGCAGAATATTTATTTTTTAATTCAATAGCACACCTGGAATTTGTTATACCCTGTGTAATGCCACGCGAGGATTGAATAAAATGGACAAGCACATCAGCATGAACCTGCTTCCACTGCCTGTCACAAGAGCTTAAGCAGAATTGCTTTTAAAAGCAATTTGATGTATCAATGTCGTAAAAATTGCAGTTTTTCAGAATATTAAGAATTTTTCTGGAACGACTAGAGATATTTTAAAAATTTCAAAAACACAGTACATCACTCTTAACGACAGTGGCTGGAAAAAGTTGAAAAAATATTTATCAAATGGCGAGGTAAAAAAAATTGACAAAAATTGCACCATCTTCCTATCCGCCCTGTAATATCCACCTGCATAGTCTGAGGCTACCCCTTTATCCCTGTCTAATAGTCCATAGTCACACCTATCCAAATCTATCTCGCTTCAAAAAATCCTTCAAATATTTTTCAAATTACACGACCTTGCAACTGACGTAAAATTTCGTATAGGGCGTTACCAAACATATTAAGTAATGTAGACCAGAACGGAAGGAAAATAATCCTAAATTGGCAAGTATTTGCTTATTTTTGCCTTAAATGTTTTCTTAAAAGTCACAAAAGATTCGAACTCTAAAATCTCGAACTCAAGATTTGGATATCTACAACTTAAATAATTTGTTATAGGGAAATCTACTTTTAGTTTAATTTACCTAGTTAAAAATAAATATACAAACAAATAAATTATCTCTTTGAGACATTAAAAATATTTAACCCTAATAAGGAATATAATTAAGTCATAATTTACTTAATTGTTACTTAATATATGTATTCATAACTAAGAAATTTTTTGGCTATTACGCTAGGTAAATATTACCTAATTATTGCCTAAAAAAAGTCCAAATAATTGACTGACTATGTAGTTTTAGAAACAAGTAATATCTGGGATAAAGTCTGTGCGTTTTAAGAAGTCCGCTAAGCCATAAAACCTGTTGAGCATTATGTCGGTGGCTCTCAAACAATAAATTATATTGAAGGTAATTTTGGATGTTGATGAATTACATTTTCTAAATAAAATAATTTAAAGTAAATAAAAAATTAGTTTAGGTAAAGAACAATAATAATTTTTTAGCTTTTGTAGTATTCAGACAAATTAGTTTTACGAATTCTTTTTTATAAAGTTTTGGTTCTAAAAAGAACCGATTTTGTAGTCTTGCGACAGAACGTACCTACTTGTAGATAGGTACTATTAAAAGTAGTCTTCCTCTGCATTAATTAATTTTAATAATTAATATTAATATAATAATAAATAATTAAATTTAATAATTATAATAATCCCAAAATAATGTCATTATCGGAAAAGTATATACCTGACAAAATCTTTAACATATTTAACCATCCCGCACTTGAGCAAATTTTAATTGGTTCTTGGAAAATAGCGATTATTATATAGATTTAACTATAATAATAGCAAAATAATTTAATTATCTATTTAATTATTATTTATGCTCAACGCGTAATTCTAAGATAATTTTGTTTTGAAACCTCTGATTTCGCCCAGTAATAGAATACAGTAAACCAGTGTGATGTTCGGTGTGATCAAGTATAGCGAAGGTGCGAAGATATTGTAACTTAACCGACTTGCTGTTTTAAAAGCGATAACATCCCTTGGTGATTTAATCCGATATCGGACTTCTTAAAACGCACAGACTTTAGTTTTGCCACATAAATTGTTCCCACAGTTATAGACCTTTTGTGGTTTAAAATTGAGCTACTTCATAACTTTCTGATAAACCTCAAAGGCTAACATTGCTTGTACAGTTAATAATAAAGGGAAAAATAACTTTAAGGTTAAAAATATAAAAACGGCCATATTTAATAATTATTAGTTTTCTTGTCGACAACTATAAAAAAGCAATAATTAAAATTTTAAGAAATACATAAGGTGAGTGGAAAATCCATTAGACTACGATATCTTTCGTCAACGAAAGTTTTTGTAAAACTTTAGGTATATATATAATGTTTATAATGAAGACACTCTGTTTTTAGGTTAATGGTAAAAATAATTAAAATTATCGTAATAATACATAGAAAAACGCATATTTTAAGGGCGCGTTTTGTTTTTCGAAGTATCATCACCATAATTCACAAACACAATTCTTTCGCATCCAAATTTCGGTCCAGAAAAATGATAAAACTAATTATATCACTTCGTTGTTGAAGTTATAATAAGCGCCATTCCAAATATCTACTTAAGTCGAACTCCATTTTATAATTTATTTTGTCCTGTTGGAAGTGTTGGCATAAGTTGTTGTCTTTTCTTTCTAGCGCCAGATATAATATGTTTTCTCTGTATTTTTGTCTAGTGTCTTATTGTTTCTATTTAGGTTATATTTAGGTCAAAAGTTTGGTCTCACTTTCCACATTTAGACGTAAAATAGGTCTATATTTATTTCACTTCGTTTTAACTTATTGGACAGAAAAACCCTATCAACCTATTTTCGACCTTCAAATAACTTTAGTTTCTTTCCCCATATTGGGCAATAGGAAAACAAATGCAGGTAAATTATCCCTAATTATATAATTGGTCATGCAAAATATTTGACCCGTTTAGAAGTCGAATAAAGGTAAATTTAACTTAAAATGTTTGTTGGGTTCAATTTGTAACGATGACGTTGGACGCCATTGTAACGTTAATGATAATCATTCAAATGATGTTAAGTTGCCTCGGCTAAAAAGACTTTTTTTTTGTTGTTAGGTGTGGGTTTATCTTATTATCTGACAACTTTTTTTTAGGACGCCATCCTACCAGAAATAATACAAAATTTTACAAACACTTAGTAGTTTATTAAACTATATTTGTATAATGATGGTTGTTGAGATTGGTTTCTGAGGAAACAGTTTACAGTATAAAAAGGTGAAAATTAAAATGAAAATATAGCAATGGTCTACTGGTCTTTACAAAGTTGTCCTTCTGACTGACAAATACTTAGCTCTGCATTGTCTTCCATGAGGTGTGTCCAAAATTCAGTCCTCTTCACCTGTAAGTTGTCTCGATGAGGTGTTCGGTGTTCCATGCATATACTTCAGCAACGGAGAAGGTGTTCCATGCATAGACTTCAGCAATGGAGAAGGTGTTCCATGCATATACTTCAGCAATGGAGACGATGAGGAAGATGTCAGGACTTGATTAGACTTGAATTCTTGTGACAGCGATTGATAGGAGTAATGACATCTGATGAGCTTGTCAGTTTGTCAGCCTCAGGTTTGCTCGTTTACATGTAATGTTAGAAAAGTGGCATTAGACCAGCGAATATTACTGCAATAAAGGTTTGAAAATGAATATTTATGGTAAACAGTACCAGTTGTAACTTAAATTTCTATACTATAGTCACAGGATGTTTTTACTCCCTGTTACTCAAGTGAATATGCATACAGTTTTAAATTAAGAAATGAAATAACCATGTTTAATTACATAAGGTCAAAAACAAATTTTCTTTCGTGTTTAAGTAGTACGAAAAACAAATGATTTGATTGACTTAAAGTGTATCTAAGTTTTAAGTTAATCCAAAAGAAGCATATATTGTGCCAACAAGATAAAAGTTAAGTAATTAATATACAAAATGTACAAATATATCATACAGATATTTAAACTAGTAGAAAATGCTGCACTCAAAAGCATCTAGAACTTTTGTGCAGATTCGATAATGCATAAACGAGCAAAAAGGCAATCGTTTGCTAGATAAATGTGGTCTAACGAGCTACAGGCATTCGTTACCACATGATATTGGCGTACCAGACTAATGTCTTAATTATGGCACCCAAGGTAAGATACGAAGAAGATAAATTCAAGATACGGTACAAGAGAAATTGTAATACTACAAAATGTACAAATATACAATACAGATATTCAAAACTAGCAGAAAATACTGCATTCAAAGCATCCACAACTTTGTGTAGATTCGATATGCATAACGAGCAAAAAGGCAATCGTTTGCGAGATAAAAGTGGTTTGAACGAGCTACAGGCATTCGTTACCACATGATATTGGAGTACCAGACTAATGTCTTAATTATGGCACCCAAGGTAAGATATGTACAAGATAGATTCAAGATATAGATATGGTACAAGAGAAATTTTATATACAATGTGACTTAAGGTATTATCCATCCATTACAAGCATGTCGCGCTAATTGAGTAAGAAGTTTAAGAGAAATTAATGTTAAACTAGAATTGATTTCTGACAGATATCTTTGAGAGAAACTAGGTGAGCTTTCCGACAAATTCAATTTAGGTTTCTGATTAGAAACAAAAGAAAAACTCACCTGCTTTCCTCGATATCAGCTTTCTTGGATATTCTGTCAGTTACCAGTTCTGTAGAGCCTGGATCTGTCGGTTTCCTTGTAAATGGTCCAGCCAGGTTTACCCTATATCTGGGCCTCACCAATGTTCATCAAGAACTTAAATAAACCACCAACTGGCCAACGATATTTGCTAAAACGTAAAAGAACGACAGAATCCCGAGAAATAAAGTTAAATTGAGAGTTTAGATATTAATTGATGAAGAAAAACACACAAAACCATGACCTGTTGATTGACTTAAAAAGATATTCAAATTGAATGCAAAATTATTAAAATATTGATTGAAATTCCACACTGACTGAAGAAATAATCTTATGACTGCGTTCTGTCTGTTAAGATGATGCTTTTAGATCTTTAAAAACACTATTCTTTACAAGGATAAATGAGATGAATGAAGATTATTAAAATATCACGCCATGATGGTCGGCATGTCTTTATTTTGTTTAAAACATAAGAATGTGGAATTTAATTCGTGTAAAAATAGCTTAAAAGGTCATGGGTTTCTAGAAAGTAATATTTATGGTTCAATAATTAGTTCAATTACATACTTAATATCAGATAAAATATAAATTTAGTGAAACAAAAGCTTAGCGTGACATACCTGTATCAGAATAAAACCGAAAGTGAGGTCAAAAATTCACTTCTCTGAGTCGAGCCTTTACGCATCCCCGGAGGCAATATGAACTAAATTAAATGTACGAAATCGATAATCTATATTAAAGAATACCCTAGAAATCTATATTATAGAACGACAAATTTACAGTTGCTCTTTTCCTTTATACAAACTTAAATAATCGATATTCTGCAGTATGCAGAGTTATCCATAGATGGCAGCGCCAATACCTAAAGATACTTTAAAATCCAGTGTAACGAAATAAGTTTTATTTCGTTACAAAATGTTGCTTTAGTTTAGTGCACACGTTTATGTTATAGCTTTAATCGGAAACGGACGCATTGTTAGCTTCGAGCTTACGTTATTAATTTGTTTTTTTTGTGAGATCCTACCAATATTTAATATTTGTATTTAATTGCATGTGTGTGCAATATTTTATATGAAAAGTTTCGTTTGCTACAACCAAAAGATGTCTGGTATTTATATGTTTTATTCTAACAAAAATGGTGGGGAAAATACTTTGTTCAGGTGCCCCAAAGAGGTATGTATAATTGTATATTTAAACATTTTACTAAATTATTATAAATATACCTACGAAAGAGTAATGAAGAGAGATTATTTTTTTAATTAGTAGAGTTACCAGAAAAAAATAAATCTTTATATAAACTCCTGTTTATTCTTAAACCACTAAAAATTATAATATCTACAATATTTTCTGTTCACTTTTTTGAAATTTCGAATTACGGCCAAGAGTTAATAACGTAATTTTTTACGATGTCCAAATTATTATTAAGAAATGTAGTTGAAAATGTTAAAAAATTATTAAATATTACCAATGAGGTTCACCAAGAAGGCTTATTATTTATATCGGCTTGATTTGAAAATGTTTTGATCGTGTATTGTTAAAATAGCGTTACTAAGAATTTATGTTTTACCATACCTGATAAAAATAAGGGGATATTGAGCAACTAAAAAAATAAAAATACAAAATTACGTTACATTACTCTTGGTCATAGTTTTACATTTCAAAGAATTAAACACCATGTATTGTACTTTTTTTTTAAGTTTCAAATTATTAACAATATATGGAAATTAACCTATCCCTAAACGAGCCTTTTTGGAAATATTTTATTTATTTATTTATTTATTTATTTCACTTTGGGATACAAACAGAATAGCATTCCACAATAGTATCCACTTAGTACTAGAGTCTTAGTAAACAATCCGTTAAGTAACTAGAATACAAAAAATTAGTAAAAAAAAAACATGTTAATCCTACGGAGATAACAGAAAATGAAAATAAACTTATTTTTATTACACTTAATCACTAACATCACTAACACCAACCATTATGTTACAATTCGAGGCTCATAAAAAAACGCCTCATTTTCCTCTTAAACAATGGTAAGGACATACTATACAGATCTATCAAATCCGGATTATAATGGTTAAAATTTCGCAAAATCCGACGGAATGGAGAATTATAACCCACGTTCGCCCTTCTATACGGAACTACAATAGTAGTTTGTACAACAAGAGTGGATATGATGTCCATATCGCACGATGACGTAACTTGAGCACGACGCCGTAGGCGGAGTGCTCAATCGTTAGAGTGCGATATGGACAATCCACTCGAGTTGTATAGTGTATTTTTTCTACGACTAAAGAAACTTTACACTTAAAAAAAAATTAAATTTACAATAAACAACGAAATTTATTTAACAATAATTATTAACCTATTAGATCTATATAATAATAATATACGATTACTGTTTATTTTCTACAATAAATGTGCAACTGTTAAATGTACAGTTGTTATATGCAATAGCTTCTTTTTTTAAATTGCAATTTGCAACGTTATTCTCTGTAACACTATTATACGAGGTAGATGCTAACATATTTGAAGCAAGATTTTCTTTAGAAGTCGATGCAATATTCTCTATTTGCGGATTATGAACTGATTTAACAATAGTATTACCAATCTTCTTTTTTTTATTTAAAGAATTTTCGATGTAAGTTTCCATCACTGGAGTTGATTTCCAGCCACCGTAGTTCTTGATGGTTAAGGTGTTGCCACCTGCATCTGCTAGGAGAGTGGCCCCCGAGCGACGGAAACAGTGTCCGGTATATAATTCTGAGTTCGGTAAATTTAAAAATTCAGCAATTATTTTCGGCTGATTACCAATTTTGTTGATGCCAACTACTTGCTTGGTACATTTACCCTTTTGGTAATTTAAAAAAAATTGCTCCATGTTTAGTGGTCTAAGCTCCATGTATTTTTTTGAAACCTTGTAAAACAGACCAGGGATTACAAATAAACGATCTGTTTTTGTTTTGGTGTCGATTAATCTAACCTGAAATTCATTTCCCAAGTCTCGAATATGATCGATTTTTAAATTTTTTAGTTCTTGTCTACGGCATCCGCCAGAAATACCAAAAATCAATACCACCTAAAATAAATTAGAAATATCAAATCAATATCCTAATAATTATTATATTATTAAGACAACAAATCAAATAGGTATCAGATAAAAAAATAAAAAGTATTTATCCCCCTATGGGATTCCTTTTAAACTTGTATATTTTCCTATTGGTTAACAAAGCCAACTTTGCACTTAAAGCTACCCCAGGGCTTAGTGCCCCTACACAACTAAGAAATCGCACAGTAACACATATTCCCTAAGATAGAGTATTGAACAGTTTTGGGCGTATACGGACCGTAAGCATACGGCCCGAAATATGCCCAAGAAACCGGGCTAGGAGCCCGGCGGCCGTTGGAATGGCCTGGGTACAATTTTAGCTTTTTACGTTACAAGGATTATTTCACACGCGTTCCGGCGGTGCCTTACCGGTGTTTTACGAGGCTTGCATTGCTCCGTGGAGCTTAATATTAAAATTTCAGGAAATTAGTAAAGCGGTAACTGTATTCCAATGGCAGAGCATTCTGGGAAAACTTTCAAAAAACCCAGTTAATTTTAAATATCACAGGCTCTGTTTATGTTCGCCTACAGCGGACAATCTGAATGCAATGCGGTACAACCATCTCGCTCCGTCACCTCCTACAGTGGGAGTGGCCATATTTAGTGGGTTGTCCTTGTTTGTTAGTCAGTGTTGAGGTCTCGTAAGTCCCGCCCACTGCCGTTTCTCGTGTCGGAAACACACGTTTTCGGCTGCAAAAATACGCCAAACGATCGAGTGATGCTGAAAGTCTAGCAAAATTCTTGCAGCCGATTTATGTGTTTCAAGTAATTGTTGTTATTTTAGTTTTATGTTGTTGTATGTTTGTCTACGTTATTTTATTGTTTGTTCGTTCTTATTCGTCATCTAATAATGTTATTGTGCGTCTGGCAGTGGGAGGTTGTATATTGGTAATTTGTAGTAAAGGGGTTTGTGTTTTGTATGTATGTCATTGTTTGCACGTCTGTCTGTTATGTTTATTGTAAGTGGTGAGTGCTGTAATTGGTACATGTAAAATTTGTCGGACAAGTCACGTATGTGTGTTATTATATCGTCTGTTGCCACCATATGATGCAGGTCTCGGATTGTGACGTATCTATCAGATGACGTCACACATCTCAAGATCTTGTTTTCGAGCCTCAGAAGCCTATGCATCTGAGTGCTCGAAGCACTGCACCATACGGGAGCACCGTAAGTCAGTATTGGTCTGATGATCTGTTTGTAGATAAGTAACTTGTTGGGAGGGGAGAGGTGGGAGCTTTTGGATAAAATTGCGTAAAGGCTTTGCATTGCTGCAAAGCCTTTTTTGAGAGTTTCTGTCACGTGAGGCATGAAGGAAAGTCTTTCGTCTATAGTTATTCCGAGATATTTGAATCGTTTTTGTGGTTGTATGTACGTTTCGTTAATTTTTAATGGTATTATTATTCTGTTATTAGTAAATTTCTTTGTCAGAGTTGCGCAAGTGGTTTTAAGTGGATTTACTGCTATTTTCCACTTTTTAAAGTAAGGATCCAGGATGTTAATATGGGATTCGAACCAAGGAGCCTTTATCCGACCCTTTCTAGGTACGGCGACTTTACCACTAGACTGAACCAGCGCTTACTTGAAAGAATGTCTAGCGCATATAAGAACGGTTTATTTAATTATTCGATAGGATTTCGTGCAAAATGAGATATTTTTGATATAATATTAATATAAAGGGTACTTTACTGAAACTTACCTTTGTAAACAAATATTCTTCATCTGGTGCTTCCAGAAGGAACGTTTTCATTTCTTCGGATGTCAAAATTTTTGCCTTTTTTGGTTTATAGCCACTACTCTTTAACTTCAAAAATTACTTCAATTTACAATATGTAGAGATATCAGCGTTTTTTTTTATATTTAACATTGTTCTTAACATAGAATACGTTGTCCATAAAGTGGACGGTCTTAGGTCTTTGGATAAATATTTCATATATGCAGTTAAAACGTTTTCTGATATATTTTTGACTTCATGCTCCAGCATCCAGTCCATAAACTTTTTGTAAGATAGTTCGTATTTACTTTTGGACTTTTCAGGTAATAGGGCTTCGTAGGTTTGATTGGCTTCTAAACGAATATTTGGCGGCGTGCTGTTTATCGTTTCTTCGTCGGAATCGCTCATATTTTTAAGTTTAAAATTTGCAAGAATTTACGTCTGACAATAATTGGACATTGACATACAATACTTATTTTAAAATCGAATAGTTACCTGGGTACCTGATGCTTTACTGTGATTGGTCGATTTCATATCCTAACTAGGATGGATATGAAATTATATCCGTTCAGTTAACTGGAATGGCCTACTTATCCATTCTGTAGATTGTGCAAGAAATAGCTAAATTGCAGATGGGAGTAGAAAAAAATATTTTGATCCCTAAAACGCCTGGTAGGTACATAAAATTTAATTTTTGCTAATAATTCCGGAGCATCAATAAGATTGTTTAATACTTTCAATAAAATCACAAAATCTGACATTTTTCTTCTAATCTGCAATGGCAACAAGCCGTAACGCGATCTTATTTCTGAATAGTCGTGATTAACAACTGGAATGTTAAATTTGAAAGATAAAAATCTCATAAACTTTTTTTGGACCCTTTCGATCCTATCAACATAGACATTATAACCTGGGGACCACACAGGAGCAGCAAACTGAAGTCTGCTATATATAAAGGCATAATACAAGGCTAAAAGTGAATTAGAGTTTTTAAAATTTTTACAGGAACGTTTTATAAATCCCAACAATTTAAGTGCCGAGTTAACCATCTGCTCAACATGCCCCGCAAAAGTCCATTTGCTGTCCATAATGACCCCCAAGTCTCTAATTTCGCTTACAACTTTAATACCTATATCATTAAATGTATAATTAAAATAAAAAATGTTTCTGTTTCTTGTGAATGAGATCTTATAGCATTTGTCTACATTTAATATCAAGCTATTATCTTTGCAAAATTATATTATATTATATATATATATATATATATTAAAATTTTAAATAAATATTAATTAGTTGTGTTTATTCAATAAATAACTTTTTGTTTGTACGAAATCAGAGTACTTATTTTGGCTACATCTTAACAACGCACACGTTTTTAAAATGAATTAATAGCTTTCATTTTAACTTTCCACACATTATAAAATATAAAACTACATTGGTGCGGAAAATCTTTAACTACACTTACATCGCTAAGCATTGGTTCCGGCAGTCTAAGTTGCGCATTTCGAGGCCATTGAAACTGAATGCGATATTTCACAGTATTTCGCATCTGGTCTACTCCGGTACCAAAATAATTGGCAGTGACTCATTTTTACCGGGGTGTGCAAGGCGTAAGGGGAACGCCAATTCCAGAGGCATGCCATTTTAAACAATAATAATTCACATGAATTTTTGTTTATTATTATGATATATTTACATTTACTATAATAAATATAATATTATAAATTAAACTGAAAAATAAATTAAGCTTTTACATTTGGTGATCTAATGAAGTAGTTAGATAAACTAAATTACGCAGGTATAATCACCAGTTTTACGAGATTCAAACACGTTTAAACCACCTTCAAGAAAACCAGAATCACTCACGATGTGGGTTATAATTAACCGACCACCTTTTCCTGAAGGCGCTTTTAATCCAGTGGACAGTCCATTGATAAAGGCGTTACGTGAATTTTTAATGTTGAGATCTGGCCAAATGTAATTCACAGTATGTCCTTAATTTAACCATGTCTCGTCCGTAAAGTAAATTGTTTTCCCTGCACAGCGATATTGTTGTATTTCTTCTAGATACTTTCTACGCCACAATACGATTTCTTCCTTTTCCACCAAAAGACTCTTGCGATTTCGTTTTAAGAACCGAAAATTCAATTCTCGCATTAGAACTCTTCGTGAATTATTTTCATCCCTTTCAATTTCGGCAGAAATTTTTTTTAAATTCGGAAGTTCATTTCGAAAAAAAAAATGCATGCACTTTCCGACTAATGGCTAACTTTGTTTGCTGATCAATAAAAATATTTTTCCGTCCTCTTGTTTCCTTCTGATCGGACACTTTAGTATTCCTATTGTCCTTGATAGTTCTATAAACAGTACGGCAAGATGTCTTAGTCAATGTGGCATAAAGTTCTGCTGCATCAGTGAATGATATTTCACTGTGTGTACTTAGAATTCCCTCATACACATCTTTTACCATTGTACGCTCCCCAGGTTTTAAATGACGTCGTTTTGTAACTTACTATTACTTGAAGAACTCGCCTGCATTATAATATTTTCTGTTTTGAATAACCACCAAAATAACAAAACTGAATTTCTAATATCCTCTTGATTAAAACTTGTCTACGACATTGAACGTTGGTTAGAGGCGATAAGAAAGCGTGCGAGCGCCTATAGACATGGGTTTTCCTACTTGCGTTGCCAAATTAAGTAAAACAGGTACCGTAGGGTGAGAAGGCCCTTAATGACATGCCGATATCGGTAAATTTTATGGAAATTTCAGTGAAATCTATTAAAACTTGGCAACATGTAATGACCTATTTATGCACAATCTTCTCAAGCGGTTTAGATTGCTTTTATTTAACTTAAAAGTGGGCGAATCAATGTTAATTATTTTCGCCGCACATCGTTATTGGTTATATGAACAGTTTTGCCAATTATTTTGAGACCGTAGTATAGTTTTATCTCGGATAATATACAATGTTTGCTTGAAACTGCTGGAAGATGGTGATCCCTACTTGGTCAAATGTATCCCTATATACTAGCATGCACTGTATTGACGAGAGCTAAAAAGTTCGGAACTGCAGGTTGTAGCTTAATGTGTTTGATCCTTCCCTATTTTGCTATTAGAAAATAAGGATAATATATTATATCTACTCTAGTGGCATGGGCTGGCTAGAAATTACTAGTATATAGGAGGAAACCAAGTCGCACATAGTGTATCATTTGATATTTTAAATTTTATAGTACAGGGTCTTTGATTATATTTACGTGAACTCTAGAGCCTTTATTATTAGAGATGGAAAAAAATCTTATATACAAAAGTTCTAGGGTCTTTCTTCTATTATCTTTTGAAGTTATCAGAAAAAACAAAGTCGCATCGGAAAATGAAAAATATAGGCAACTTCAAGTTTTTTAAATGGAACACCCTGTATATTATGCGCTAAAATGAAAGATCTTTTTTCCGTGATTCTAAATATATATAATATGTTGATGACATTTGGGTGAGCTATTTTTGACATATCTTAGCTTAAAATATTAATAAATTGAAAAGAAGGTTGACAAACTTGTCAAGCAAACCATGGAAACAATTGTTAAGTTATTTATTACGCTTTATGAATTGTTTCCATGGTTTGCTTGACAAGTTTATCAACCTTCTTCTCAATTTATTTATATTTTAAGCTAAGATATGTCAAAAATAGCTCACCCAAATGTCATCAACATATATATATTTAGAATCACGGAAAAAAGATCTTTCATTTTAGCGCATAATATACAGGGTGTTCTATTTAAAAAACTTGAAGTTGCCTATATTTTTTCATTTTCCGATGCGACTTTGTTTTTTCTGATAACTTCAAAAGATAATAAAAGAAAAACCCTAGAACTTTTGTATATAAGATTTTTTTCCATCTCTAATAATAAAGGCTCTAGAGTTCACGTAAATATAATCAAAGACCCTGTACATAGTATAGGTCAATATTAAATGTTGTCAAGATATTAGTGAAATAAATAATTTTACAATATAGTAGTGTTATATAGTTTGATTATTTTAATTAATAATAAATAAAAAAATCTGTTAAACAAGACGTTGTGAAAATATTTGTTAAACTATTTTTCCAATATTGTGTTTTACTATGGAGCTACACCATAATAATAAGAAATGGTTTATTAAAGCTGAATAGTACTGTGATGATGAACATTTTTTCATGGGGAACATCTAAACTTGTATTTATTTTATTTATACAATTTGTTAATATGTTATGTTTTAATTTTTATATTCTTTTGAAACAAAAATTTTTAATTTTTAGAATTACTGGTACGAATGGACTTACTTGGAACTGCAGAACAGAGCTCCATCTCGGCAGTGGATAAACTATCCGATTTCGTGTTCGAAGGTGTTAGGGACACCTTTACACATCCGAACGTCAAAAACCTTTTAGCTTCAAACGCCAAATTTGATCTTTTAATAGTAGAACATTTATGGAGTGAAAGTTTATTAATATTTTCGCATATTTATAATTGCCCTGCTGTTGTATTCACTAGTCTCGGAGGAGTTAACCCGTGGGTTAATGACATGATGGGAAATCACCTGCCTCCATCTTTTGTGCCACACATTTTTTTCCTTGGGGACTATTCGGAAGGAATGACTTTTTTGCAAAGGGTGCATAATTTCCTGTTCTATGCTTACGATTATAAATTTAAACATTATAAATCGTTTCCTATGCATAACGAACTGCTGCAAGCCCATTTTAAAAGCCCTCCAGATGTCGCCACGCTCTACTCAAATGTGTCTCTACTTCTTCTTGGTTCTCATATAAGTTTACGACAGTCGACACCATTATTACCAAATATAGTGGAGATAGGTGGATTTCATATCGATCCACCACAAAAATTACCAAACGATTTGCAGGATTTCTTAGATAATGCCAAAGTTGGAGCTATTTATTTTAGTATGGGATCTCATATTAAAAGTTCGTTTTTCTCAGGTGAAAAAAAGCAAATGTTGATGAACGTATTTAAAAGATTGAATCTTGCGGTTTTGTGGAAGTTTGAAGAAGAAGAGTTACCAGGTAAACCGCAAAATGTCTTGATAAGAAAATGGATGCCACAAATGGATATTTTAGGTAAGTGACTTCTTATCAAAATAAAAGAGTAACGTGCCAAAACTTTCTTTTAAACGCGAATATCTTTTCAACCATACAGATCTATAAAATAAATTATCATTTTTTACATCTTTTACTATAACCTAACTTGCCTAACTAAACAGATTATATTGCGCGTCTAAAGTCTCCCCCACCATTTGTACATAAAGTGACAAAAATCAACTGCTATTATAGGATTTACTATTGCCTATAAAACCCAAATTATCACACGTTGACAAAATGAGTGGATATAATCTTCTCAAACTTGGAGATCGTTTGTAGATTGAAAACTCCTTTCCAGCGATGTAAAAATCGACCCTACCTGTCCATTTCAGTTATTATAGAAAATTCCACGATTTCATTATTTAACATTTGTTAATAAAAAGTTTACAGAGCTTACAGACTTAAGTTGTGCACTGGAGAAGTGTGCTATTTTAAAAAAACTTTGTGAACTACCCTATACAAATAGCGTCGGGAGGACCGGACCACACTCTAGGACAGGGGCGGTCATACGGGGGGGGTGGCCATGGCCCCCCCCTTGGCGTCGATTTACATTATAAAAGCCCTGCCTCCATAAATTGACCAATCGTGTCAAACCCTTAATTTTTTAAAAATATTTAAACGCAAAAAATATTAATAAAAGTAATTAAGTAAGTAGGTATAATATAATACAGGTATCTATAATTTTCTTAAAATTTACTTAGCCGTTTTTTGCGTATTTTTCCTACTTGAAAACCAAGAATCATCAACAAAAAAGGGCGTGGCACCCAAAAATTTTTCCTCTGCGGCGCTAAGACTTTTCCTGCCGCCGCCTCTCTAAATTCCTATGAGCCGCCACTGCATGCCCCCCCCCCCTCAAAATGTTGATATGACCGCCCCTGCTCTAGGAGTGTATGTTCTTATCCGATTTTAAGTTGTTTTTAAGTTAAGACGCATTTAAAGATCCTTATCTAGCGTTCCACTTGTATCCAAATTTCGCATAATCGGAGTATGACATTTGATAACTTTGTTGTTTGGACACTGTGTCATTATACTGTGACAGTAATTGAACGTTTATTCTCAAGTTTGAATGATTAAAGTGTAACAAAATGCCAAACACCTATGCAAATTTAGGATATGCAAAAAGGGTGTTTGTTTATGGTTTCTGAAATGGAAGTAATACAACGGCTGCTGTTGATGAATGTCGTCAATGGTTTCCACATGAGAGACATCCTAATAGAAACATTATTATCAGAGTTTTCAACAATTTGTGCGAGACCGGTAAGCTTCCCAGTGCTAACATAACATCTGAACGAGCTACTCAACGCGGTTTAGAAGAAGTTAAAAATATTTTGGATTTAGTAGAAGAAGATTCAACGACCAGCTCACGAAGAATCGGTACTCAATTGGACCTTCCACTAAAAAGAGTAATAAACACACTCTACTAGCAAGGCTTGTGTCCATACCATGTAGAGAGAGTACAGAACCTAAAACCGGAAGAATATGCTTCACGTATGGAATTTTGTCGGTGGATAAATAATAAACATAGTGTTGAATCGCGTATACTTTTTAAGGATGAAGCAACATTCACCCGTGACGGGTTAGTCGTAAGTCGTAACTCTCATGTATGGTCAATAGACAGCTAAACGTGTGGTGTGGTATTATCGATAGTTATTTAATGGCCCTTTCAGTTTGTAGAATCTCCTCACAGGAGCAGACCACTACTTTAATGTTTTACAAAATTAATTTCAAGGACTACCAGTGACTGTTCCTGTAAATGTCAGAATGCCAATGTACTATCTGCACGATTGAGCTCCTCTACATTTCGCTCGCCAGGTCTAGCAATATTTGAACAAAAGAGTTTCAGGGCGTTGGAATGGTCGCGGTAGTTCTATTAATTGGCCTCCAAGATCTACAGCACTAGATTATTGTTTATTAGGTTGTTTTAAAAGTGAAATGTTTAAAGCAAAAGTGGATACTTGGGATGCACTAATTCGACATATTAGAAATACTGCAGCCAATATTAAAGAAGAGAGACATAAAGCAATTAGAAGAGATTGACGAGGCAGGAAATGTTAACAGGTCCATGTTGGTATTTTTGCACATTCATTAGAAGAACAACATGATCAAAAAATTTTAATGTATGGAATTTTGTTTACTTGTTATTACGCTATAATTTGAAACATATGAAAATATAGGTTTTCTTCACATTGTTTTTTTCGTGGATAATACACTCCTGGAGTTTGATCCGTTTCTTCCACCTCACCCTACTTTTCGGCAATACCAAGGACTAAAAGTAACCTAATCTACCCTCTTAATATTAATAATTGTAACAACTTTTTTGATAATAATCTTGTCTAGAAATCGATTTAGGTAATGTTGATCCATCCATCGTATATTTATTTTTTTTTAATAACAAGTTAACATCACTGTAATCTGCGTTTTTACATTTCACCGCGTTTTCTTCATCTTACCGACATTATCGTTATTCGTAGTTGTTACCTTTATCGTTACTTCAGTTATAAACAGTATTTTACATTTTTAAAACATGAAGTTTAAAGATACTTAATATACAGGGTGGCGCACCGAAAACTTTCCACCCAAGTACATCAAAGGAATAGGTAAAAAGTAGGTAATTCTTGACCCGCACATTTTAGATATTTAGGTTGCTCCTATTATCCATTTTTTTCCCATAGCCATCGCATTATGTGTAACTTCATCTTCTTTTTGTTTTAGGTCATCCTAATACCAAACTATTTATTGGTCATGGTGGTTATGGCAGCACCTTGGAAACTTTGCATCATGGCATACCAACATTATTAATACCTGCATATGGAGACCAATTTAATAACGCAAACAAGGCAGTTCAGCAAGGTTACGCCTTGAAACTTTCCTATAACGACGAAAACTTTAATGAAGAGACGTTATTTGCAATGATTAAAGAATTGTTAGAAAATCCTAAGTACACAGAAGGTGCAAAGTTAAGGTCAAGGTTGTTCCATGACAGGCCTACAAAACCATTGGATACTGCAATCTATTGGATAGAGTATGTGATTAGGCACAAGGGTGCAGACCATTTGAAAGTATTCGGACGAAAGCTACCAGGGTATCAGTATTATTCGATAGACGTTATTTCGTTTTTAATTTCCATTATTGTGTTGGGGTTGTGCAGCGTTTATTTTGGTTTAAAAGCAATTTTCAAAGCTTGTGGAATCTCGAAAAATGTAAAACTAAAGCGGAGTTGAAATAACTTTTACTGAAGACAATTTTTTGCCAGTGTTTAATTAAATAATGAAAATTCGATTAAAACTGTTTTTATAAAAGACTGTCAGGAAAAGATTTTTCTCATTTTTATACCATTTCGCTGTGACCTATTACATATCTCAGAAGATGTTTTAATCAAATCCATGGAGTCCCTTACATTTAAATTCGCATTCTAACACTAACCACCAAGATACCAAAAACTATCTTGGTTAAAGGCGATCATGAAATGGAAACGGCTGTATTAGCTTATATCATCGTTTTGAAATCACTCTGTCAAGTTTGAATTTAGGTTAGTTTGGATGTTATACTGACAATCAGCTCAATGATCAAACACACAAGTTAACTCTGGACCGAGCAAGCTCGGCAGCCGATATTTTGGCCTAAGGACACACTTAATATTTACGTCACTAGCTCATTTCACTCGCGTCCCGGCAGTGCCTTAACGAGTATTAACGAGTTTTTATTACACCGATGGGTGTAATCGTTACGTTCGCAATAAGTTTCGATGAATTAACTTGGAAAACTAATGGCAATCATTCTGGGAGAAGCTAAAAAAAAATAGTAAAATTAATTCAGGTACTGAATTCTTGTGCCCGCCCGCAGCAGGCAATCGCAATGCAGTGGAAATAACCATTCAACCGCCATGCACGGCGGAGAGAGGCCTTTTATTGCGTCTGGAAAAGATTTTTCTTATTTTTATACCATTTTGCTGGGACCTATTACATATCTCAGAAGATGCTTTAACCAAATCCATGGAGTCCCTTACATGTAAACTCGCATTCTAATACTAACTACCAAGATATCAAAAAGTATCTTGGTTAAAGGCGATCATGAAATGGAAACGGCTGTATTAGCTTATATCATCGTTTTGAAATCCCTCTGCCAAGTTAGAATTTAGGTTAGTTTGGATGTTATACTGACAATCAGCTCTATGATCAAACACACAAGTTGACTCTGGACGCTAACTTCAAAATTACCCGCTTTTCAACCGTTCAAAGTTACACTTTGCCTTTGAATGGGATTATCCAAGGGTGGCCATAAAAAAACAATGAATGAATAAATAAATGCATGTAAATTATGGTCCGTACTTAAAAATGTCTTAAATTAAATCCGAATATCTACAAAAAATTAGGATTTACAGAGATCAGCAAAGGCCGATTATTTACTTGGATGAAACCTGATTCGACACATATGATACCCCGGAAAAGGGTTGGGTTGACTCAAGCGGCAAGTATAAAACAAGCGCGCCATCAAAAAGAGGTAAACGAATTACTCCTCTCCGAATTACTCGTACTCCCTCCTCAAATGACACAAAAGCAACAATCCAAAACTACATGTATGATAATGACATTTATTTTCAGGAATATTACACCAAAAGGCACTTAATTTAGGTGTTACAAAGTTTAAAACTACAAAAGGAATACTTCTGTGATAATTATGCAAAAAATCTAGGGCATACAGTTTTAAGGCTTCCACCATACCATTGTATATTTTTTAATCCCATCGAACATGTTTGGCACCAACTGAAATCTGCCATTCGTCGTAACAATATTTGCCCTACTATTAACTTCAGTGTAATTGAGCTTATAGAAACTGAAGTTTTTAATAATAATAATAATAATAATAATAATAATAACATTCCTTCACAAAGTTGGACAAATTCTGTTACACATGTTGAAAAAGTTGAAAAATCCTATATCCATATAAACAATATAGCACAAATAATAATTAGAACAGATGATGATAGCGATAGTGATATTGATATATTAAGTGAATAATTATTATAAGTACCGAATAATTTGTATATTTTCGTAATCATAAACATAATTTTTAATAATAAAATAACTTGTAATTTCACATTTAAATATAAATAAAATATTATTTAATGTTTTACTTATTTTTATTAAAAACCATGATTAAATTCTAAGCTAAATACAGACCTATTCAGCAATATTTCAATTTTACAAGGATCAGTTAGTCACTTTCTTATATCTCTGAATAGACTTTATGCTAAAACTTAACTTGTGTGTTTGATCATAGGGCTGATTATGTCCCCAGCATGCGGCGTTTTTGGAAGGGTTATGTCTGTACAGTTCGCATGTATGTCAGGTCCGGCTTTACACTTATTTAACTTAATTTGTTCGAATAGGTATTAATTTATAAAAAAAAAGCAATTATAGTAAATCTAGGTATAACATTAAATATAAGAAGAAGTAAGGCATTCATTTTCTCGCAGAAATAATACAGCGCACAAAATTATGCATATTTCAGGACTCGCGTATGTTAAGATGTAGATATGGAATAGAAAACTATTTAGTTTCCGGCATAGTTCCCTAAGTAATAATGGTTATGCTTAACACCGTTACAGGTGCCCTTTGTCGCCTGGTCTCCTTCTATCACTTTCTGTACGACATACAATGAAAGTTGCACAAAACTTACTTTTTTTTAACAAATTAAAACAAGTCAGAAAGGAGATTTTAAATGTTTATAGTAGACTTGAGAAACAAGTGCATTTCTCTTGCCATGGCACTTTGTAGGGAAGAAAATTAATATGTATTAGAAAGCATATAATTGTGAAAAGCCTCAATGCAGCGCATTATGAAAACTATAAAAGAGTAAACCAAACAATTATGCTACTAATACACAGTGCGTGTATAAAGTCTGGAAACGGCTTAATAACATCACAATTTGTTGGCCGATTTAAACCGAATCAGCTAAAGTTGTGTAAGAGGATCTGACGCACCGAATGACGATATTGGCGTTGTTGCCAGCTTTTTAGTTTGTCTGTTATTCGAACAAATTTTATATTTTTAAATGCAACACCCTGTATATTTTTTTTATTTGTAGTTTTTACTTTAAATTTGTTACACTTTTGGTATAACATACTTTGTTCCTAATATTAGTAGTTCTCGAAATAACGACGTGTTTTGAATATATCAACAAATCGTGTTTTATTTATTAATAAATAAAACACCAGTTCACTTTTGATCAAAAGGAGCATTTACACGTATCCAGTAGCTGGCGCCAGTCTCACTGGCACGCCAGCACTGTCATACTAGTGGGATCGTATGAACACTTTTTTGTGCCAGTCCAGCGCTGGCCGCCAGCACTGGAGCGAATAGAGATTGCGTCCATTTTCCTTGCCAGTAGCTGCCACCCCCTACTCCGTAACACCCGCGCCAGTGTTACAGGCAACGTCTAAACACGTTGGCGTCAGTTGCTGTCATTATTGGATTGTATATTTTTCTGTTTTTCATATAAAATGGCCCGTAAATATAGTGAAAATGAAACGTTGTGTTGTGTTACCCATCTCTTCTTTTAATAACAAACACATGTTTTTTACAATATTTCTTTTTAACATTCGAATTTTTCTCGAATTCATTTAAAAAGGAATGCTGATGCGACAGTGAAAACACACGATTGACTGGACTCGTGTAAACGACTTGGGTTCAGCGCCTTGCCAGCCAAGAATTGGCAGGCCAGTAAGACTGGCGCCAGCTACTGGATACGTGTAAATGCTCCTTAACTGAAAGTGAAAGAATTACAATTCTTATGATAAGAGGATATGGCGATAGGGTCAGGTCTTCCGAAGAGGTTAAAAATTTATTTAATGACGCATTTCAAAACCGAAATCCAATTTCAAAAGCAACTGTTCTAAAAACTGTCCGACGCGCAACGGTTCGAAGAGACTGGAAATTGTAGAGGTAGGCGACGATCAGGACGACCAGCAGTAGTAGATGAAGAGAAAAGTTTAGAAATTTCACAACATGTTGTTGAAACCCTGAAAAATTTCTCAAGTAAGTGGCGTCTGCTTCAAATCGGTCCATAATGTTTTAATAAAACATACATATCACCCTTTTAAAATACATGCAGTTTAAGAGTTATCAGACGATGATTGTGAGCGAAGAATCGAATTTTGTGATATTATGATGTCAAGGTTTTACCAAAATAACCTGTTTTTCAAATTTATAGTATTTTTGGACGAAGCAACAATTATGTTAAATGGTAAAGTCAATAGACACAACTGTAGGTTTTGGGCAATGAAAATCCCCACTGGATGAGAGAAGGTCATACAGAACGCTCTGGAAAATTGTATGTGTGGGCTGGGCTTCTGGGTAACCACAAGATGGGTCCATTTTTTCTTGATGGAAATCTGACATCACAACTTTACAAGTACATTCTTCCATTTTGGTCGAAACGTGCGCGAATTTTTGAACCACACTTTTCCGAATACCCATGTCCCCTGATTTGTCGCCTAACGACTACTTTTTATGGGGACACTTGAAGAACAGAGTTTATACAATAAAACCTCAAGATTTGGCCGATTTTCATCGTCGAATTTTGGACGAATTTGAACTAATAACGCCAGAAATGATTTACAACACAATTGAAAAATTTTATTTTCAATTAGCACACTGTCAAGATGTACAGGGTAAACAGTTTGAACATTTAATATAAAAAATATATTTTTTCTAAATTGTACTCGTTATTTCGAAAAGTACCGATATTAGAAACAAAGTATGTTATACCAAAAGTGTAACAAGTTTAAAGAAAAAACTATAAATGGAAAAATATACAGGGTGTTACATTTAAAAATATAAATTTCGTTCGAATTCCAGACAAACTAAAAAGCTGGCAACAACGCCAATATCGTCATTCGGTGCGTCAGATCCTCTTACACAACTGTACTAAATTTGGTTCAAATCGGCCAATAAATTGTAATGTTACTAAGCCGTTTCCAGACTTTATACACACACTGTATTTATTTATATTATAAAATAACAGTCTTAGTCGAGAAAATGCTAATGTTTAGCAAACTAAAAACAATGAACATTTAAACAAAAAGAAAGTTTTTTACGTTCAAAAGTGGAGGCAATAGTAAAATAGCAGCCGTATTGATGAAACACATAATATTAATTTACTGTGAATTATCTTGTTAGGGTGGTAAGAAGAGAAAAGCATTTTAAATATTTCACTAAGGTGTAAAAAATCAGTAAACAAGGTAGATACAAATAACATATTAGCATCCCTAGTTTAAACTCTGTCGAGTCCCAAATTAAGTACTTGAATGTTATAGTAGATAGGTATATCTATCAAAACAATCAATAGCTTAAAAAAATAAAAATAAAAAAACTTACTTAAATTAATACATGATTGTGTTGAAAGCAAGGTAAAGTAGGTACCAAGGTATACGGTTTGACTTAATGACTGCAATAAAACCCTGCAATAAAACCCCTCATAAACTCGGCTATCGTTTTCGCCTAGACGCAGAGACGTATTAATGCCAGTTTATAAACAATAGATAGGTACATTACTTGATGGGTTCTCAAAATTAATAAATTATCTAATTAAGGTTTTCTAGAAACAACTTAATTATTAGGATACTTTTGAAAACTTTTTAGTTACAGGTACCTGTTATATATAGCTTATATAAATAGTAAACATAATATTCAAAATAGATTAGTACCAATCTAATTTGAAACAGTGGGCAACAAGTTAATATTAAAAGTATGTGGAGACCGTGGGAATCTTCCGCTGATGCGATATCTAGCTACGCTAAACATTCCATACAGCATTTATCTTCTGACGCCAAAGTTATCGTGAAAAATGTGTGCGACACATGACACTGTCAAAAAGGAAAAAGGGATGGGTTGATTTATCTGAAAAATGCCAAAATAAAGCCCCTTCAAATAAAGGAAAACGAATAACAATAATTCATGCAGGTTGGGAGAATGGATGGATCCCTAATTGTTTGTTACTGTCGGCAAAAAATATAAAGGATTCAAGTCTGGACTATCATGAAGATACCAACGCCACTCTTTTTGAAAGCTGGTTTAAAGACAGGTTACTTTCAAATGTACCAGAACACTGAACACAGTGTTATTGTGATGGACAATGCAAGCTACCCCAGCCGGCAACTGGAAAGAGTACCGAATGCATCGAACACAAAATCCGCAATAAGGGAGTTCATGCTAAAAGATGACTTGTACTTCGAGGAAACCTGTAGTAAAAAACAGCTGCTGGAAGTGTTAAACGCATTTAGTATTAAGAAAGAGTATGTGTGTGATAAAATGGCGGAAGAAATGGGTCACACTGTATTGCGACTGCCACCCTATTATTGTATTTTTAACCCTATTGAACACATGTGGCATCAAGTTAAGTCGAAAGTTAGAACTTAAAATAGCACACCCACTCTTAGTGGCAGTGTAATAGAGGTAATAAAGAAAGTTTTCGGTGAAATTCCAGATGAAAGCTGGAAAAACTCGGTTAACCATGTCTTAAAAATTGAAGACTCTTATATAACTACACAACAAAGCGAAATACATCCTCTTATTATAAATGTGGATGATAGTGATAACGAGACTGAATTAGGAATAGATTAAAACGTTTTATAATTACATTTAAACCTTCTGTGTATATTACTGTATAGGTATTAGGTACCTTTATTCTATATTGTAATTATTAGTATTTTTACACTTGTTTTGTACCTATAATAAATTAATAAACATATAATACGAGTAATGGTAATAAACATTGCTACTATAAGGTATTACTATGACATTTTATTTAACTACAAAATCCGTACCTAAAATAAAACACCTGATGACCTAATAAAAAATGTAAAAGCCCACATTGAAAGCTTTCCGACTATGGAATCGCATTATTGTCGAAAAAATAGTGAAAGGTTGTACCTAGATCTGAGTTTATCTATTAGCAAAATGTATGACCTCTACGTGCAGTGGTGCAGAAAAAAAAATGAGGAACATTTTGTATCGGAAATAACATACCGGAGAACATTTTGCAACAACTACAATATGGCATTTTTCCACCCCCAAAAAAGACCAGTGTGAAATCTGTGCGCAACATAAAAACAAGACAATCACAGAAGAGGACTACAACGAACATTTACGGCGAAAAGATGAGGCCAGCAATGCGAAAAATTTGGACAAAATTCGAGCCATTCAGGATAGTACCTTTCTTAGCGCTACTTTTGACTTGCAAAGTATACTTCAGATACCTCCATCTGGAGTATCTCAAATGTATTACTCGTTAAAGTTATGTGCATACAACTTCACAATTTATGAAGCGGCACCCCCCAATAAAGCGATCTGTTTTGCGTGGACCGAAATTAACGGTCAAAGAGGTAGCGCAGAAATTGGAACAGCATTGCTAAGATGGATTAAAAAAATTCCACAAGGGATAAAAGAGATTAGTTTATACTCTGATACATGTAGTGGACAAAATCGTAATCAGTTTATTGCTGCATTACTGTTATTTGTCGTACAATATACCGATATCGAGGTTATACAACACAATTTTTTAGAAAAAGGCCATTCCTACATGGAAGTGGATTCTATGCATAGTGCCATAGAAAAGGCAAAAAAAAATTGTGAAATCTACACAATGAATGACTTACTCAATGTGTTTAGGCTGGCGCGCTCAAGAAGAGTAAAAAATAAGACAATCGACCCATACTACGTCGAGGAGTTACGATTCAGTGATTTTTTGAACTTAAAATCTTTGGCGTCAGTCTTTTTGAAAAATCGCAATAAAGACGATTTAGGAAATCAAGTCTCGTGGCTAAAGCTAAAAGTGATGAGATACGAAAAGACAAAACCCGGTTGCGTTCTTTTCAAGTATAACTACAGCGATCCTGAATTTCGTGCCTTAAGGGTTTTTGGCAAAGGAAGACCGGCTGAAATTCCAAAAGATATTTTGCCATTATATAAGTCACTTTTAGCGATTCCCGAGAAGAAAAAAAATAGTCTGCTTAAGTTATGCTCAAATAACATTATACCACCGGAATATCATGCCTGATGGTATAAGTCTATCCCAGTCGATAAGAAAAAGACTGTCACCATACCCGAACCCATAAGTGATTTTGAAGATTCCGAATAGAGTTAGAAACTAAAAACAGTATTTTTTCTCATAAAAATATATATTGTTTTTTTTTATTTTGGTTTTTTATTTATGACCAACTTAATTTTGGATTATTTTTTTGCATCATAAAATGCCCAAGTCATATTTTTTCAAAAACTTATAAGAAAACTTATATTTTTTTAGGTTTACGAAAAATTACAGTATCTCATACATCTATATTCAAAAATTCGTTCACATGCCAAAATATCTTGATTTTACAAAGACCCTTAAACTTTAAACGCAATTTCCTAAGAACTTACTATTTTGACTTGGTCACTTTTCGCAGTAAGCCCACGATATAATGAAACTATTATTAAGCCATTAAGGGGTTTTATTGCAGTTATTAAACCAAACGATATACCTTGGTACACACTTTACCTACCAAAATGCTATGTAGGAATACAATTTTAAAACTAATTTATGTGGCTAGGCACTGAAGAACTGATTTTGGGGCGTTGGCAAACAATTGTTGTAAAGCAACACCATACACTTGTTTCTTTTTATACTTTACATTAAACCTGCAATGCACTATAACCTGAATAGACCTAAACTATTTATAAAAGTCTAAACTAGTAATAAGTTTTTAACAAACGTTCTACAAAGTACAATAAGGAACTGAAAATAACGGGCGCAAATGTCACAATACACACACCAAATATTATGTCAATAAATATTAAAGTGACGACTGGCTCTGGACAATATGAACGTCAAATATCAAAAAATCGTTGAGTATCGACGTACGGCGCATGAAATACGCTTCCGCGAAACATTGCATGCCGGGAACATTTTTAGATTGCTGGGATGCTGGGCGATTAGGCCCATTAGCTTTATTTTTCTACTGGTGGGAGTTCAGTGCTCGTGGCATACTCATAAAATCGTTGACGTTAATTTATTAATAAATACTTTTTTATGTGATTGTCAATAAAAATCGTGTTATTTTATTACAAAAAATGATGCGGTTGCCCATATTAGAAGTGAACAAAAACGATATTCCTGTAGCCTACCAACTATAACACTTTTGTGTGACGGTCCTGTATTTATTTAAGCATTAGGTGAAGCTTTATAATAACCATTAATACATTTTGTTTATCACTTTGACTTTCATTAAAGTAACGAGTTATTTTCAGATTAGATACATCTTACACAATTCGAGGTTCAAATTATTTTATATTATTATAGTTATCTGTTTATTAAACATTTCCTTTAGTGCATATTATCATTATATCGTTAAATATATTTTTATACAGTTAGTTGTCATGAATTGTACTAGTGTTACCGCCATTTTATTTTTACTTTTAATATTTCAATCATGTACAGAAAGTGCCAAAATTCTTGGAGTTTTTTCTGTGGCCGGGAAAAGTGTCAATATCTTATACAATCGATTAATGAAAGGATTGGCAGATGCAGGTCATGATGTGACAGTCGTAAGTCCTTATAAAAACAAACTACCAATTTTGAATGGAAGTTACACGGATGTTCATTTGACAGGATTTGTTGAAGAATATGAAAGTGAGTAAACTTAAATTCATTCAGCGATTGTAATATTATTTAATAATTGACATGCTTAGTGTTATTTTGAATATAGGTACTTAGGTTATAGTAGGTAGGTATGCCATAAGAAGCATTATATACAGGGTGTCCCAACTCTATTTATACACGAAATATCTTCTTCCCGGTTCGCGATATAAAAAAGTTTCGAGAGAAATAGTTCCTGGTTTAAAAAACTACTCTCACCGTGAGTACCTTTAAATATACAGGGTGCCTCAAAAGTTCAATTTTTAATATCAACTTCATTTTTTTATTAGGGCACACTACATTTTATGTCAAATATTGCATCACCAACAAATTTTTCTATCAAAAATCTATACTACACATTCTATGCCTAATGTTTCGAGATAATGACAAATACAATTTTGTGATGTACTTATTTTATTAATTAAAATACATTTAAAATTAACATAAAATAAAATAACAACCTTATAGCGGTGCTCAAAATGACAATCATGCTCCGTTTGACATATTTTATACCTTCTGAGTAGTTCCGTAGTAGATGTGTGTCGTCCACGAATGATTCGTTCAAAACGAACGAATCACTTCATTAAATCGAAAGAAATAATTCATCGTTCCTAAAAGATTGGATTCTTTTTTAATTTACTAATGCAGGAATATTTTAATGAATTGATGAATCAAAGTCACATTTCATTCACTAACCTGAAACTCGAAAAGGCAATTCACCAGTTCCCCAGTCCGCAGGAGCACGTCAAAATGACGTCGTATTCTGGTGACTTATTACCATATATGGCGTGACTATATGACGATAATATGACGTGAAAATTACCTCCTAATATCACCGACCGATGAGGTCAATATCTCACGTCATTTTTACGTTTTTAAATGACGTACGTGACTTTCACGTCTTAAAATATTTTGTATTCACCAGTAATCTACTTTCAATTGAAACTACTAAATATATTGTGTAAGCGTTTATTAGGGGTAAGTACATACGTCAACAAACGAAACCAAAGCAAGGGTAAGTACCTACTATTAATTGCAGGGTATTGCTGCTGCATGATAAAGGCTTTCTTGATTTCTAGTATTGTACTAATGTTAGGGGAGTTTTATAGACGAAATCTCTAATTTTTAGTGTATTTGTGCTTAATCTTCTAGTAAAACTTATATTTTGTTTATTTTTGCATATCCTTATCGCCTTCTTAAAGTCATCTAAAATGTCTCGTTAATATGGGTACTTTAGGTGGTAAATCTACCTAAAATACCCATCAAGTTAACCTAAAAATGATCTGAAAGTAAATAAAGTGATAAAGTTTAAAGTAATTTATAAATCCAGCATGGCGATAAGGATATGCAAAAATAAACAGAAGATAAATTTTACTAGAAAATTAAGCCCAAATACACTAAAAATTAGAGATTTCGTCTATAAAACTCCACTAACATAAGTACAATACTAGAAATCTAGAAATCCTTAATTACTTCGGCTTTGGTTTCGTTGGTTGAAGTATGTACTACTACTAGTCAACCTACAAACACAACACTACCTAGACCTACTTATGGAAAAAATGGCGTCAGCGTAGGAAAAGGCTTAAATACGGATTTGCCGCTTACTGCCCGAGCCGCGAGCCTATACGTTCGTCCGTAAGTTTGCCAACAGGTCAACAGAAAATTACTGGCAAAACTTTTCTGTATCCCTGGCAAACATAAAATAGCATTTTCACTACACTAATAATATAGTCAGCACAGTGTAAATTTATTATTGTTTTTGCTTTTGCCTTACCGACTGATTATTATTATCAAAAAAAGTAAAACTATGAGACATGATGCATGGCGTGGATAGGGGTTCCGGAAGTTCCTAATAAACTGGCAACCCTGTTCATCCTCGTTGCAGATGGCAAGATGGGCTGCGCGCGCAGCCAATGCACGATTATATGAGGCGATTATTCTTGTTTTTGCGTCAGCAGAGAAAATGTCGTGTAAGTTATTATAGTTTTTGGGTAGAAATAATAAAAAATATATCAAACCAGATATCACCAAGTAAAGTCGACAATATGACGTGAATTAAATGACATCAGAAATTCGGAAATTAACTGACGTCGTCGCTTTTGGTCGACTGACGTCTATTGACCAGTAGTCACCAGATACTGACGTCACCCTGACGTGCTTGTAACGCTCAGATTTCGCCAATAACACTTTTGCCATTTTAGTGACTCTACCTACGACGAAATCTGAGCGTTACATGCTTCTGCGGACTGGGTCAGTAATTTGCTCGTTCGTAAGTCCGCACTTCGAACGATCGCAGAAGGAAAAGAGATAAATGTATGGGATGCAACATTTGATTTGTTCGGTATTTATTTGATTATTTTTTTTATAGAGTAACTGTACAAATGGTTGAACAAATTTTAATAAACAATAGAAGTATATTATTTTTCGTTATTCATTCAAGACATTTCAGGAATGGAAACATTGGGCTCAAAATTTGGGCAAAATGATATAGCGGACGGGGGAAATATGAATTGTAATTAAAGTTCTTTTAACGAAAAACGGTTCTAATTTAATAACTGTAATAAAATGGGTGCCAAGTGCGGTCGTAAATCCCCGTAAATTCGCAGTATTTATTTTCGGGGTCGGATTATAATAATTTCTAGGTTAGGTCTTTATTTCTCACGGGAAATGTTCAGTTGTATTGCAATATCATTTTACGGAATATTATATTATACATATAAACAGCATTATGTGGCGTCCGATGAAAAACATTGGCAGAGCTTCTTCAAATGTTCCGGTGAAGAGAAATCATTTATATCTCGAAGCTTGTAAAAACTGTTTGTAGTTCTTAACTTAACAGGAGACTTAACATTAGTGCTGCTGCGAGTGAAACTAGTAATTTAACTAAGATACCTCTGATTACAGTGAAAAGAATCGTGTCAAATCCCACCAAATCAAGAAAGAAGCGTAAAGATGCCGGTAATAAATGTTTCGACGAAGCCTACAAGGACTTGATAAGGCGGAAAGTCCACACCATGTACGAAGTACGTTAGAAACTCTGAAGCAACGACTCACTAATTACGAAACCTAAATAAGCTGAAGCATCACTGGTCTTTGAAGAGTTTTGTTTAACATGAGCTTCAGATACCGCACAATTGACAAAAAGCAAGTACTTATGTAATCCTCAGAATAGCATGATAGTAATGGGCAATGCCAGTTCTCACATTCGCTAAGTATGTCAGGCTCCAGATTCGAATGATACGAAATTGTAGATTCAAAACTACATGGCGGCGAACGATATATATTTTGAAGAAAGTTGTAAAAAAGTGAACTTTTAGAAGTTTTAAAGGTATTCTGTATAAAAAAGTATATGTTTGTGACGCATTGGCAGAGGAAATGGGGCACACTGTGCTACGGCTTCCATCTTATTATTGGATTTTTAATGTCATAGAGAACATGTGGCACCAATAAAAATCAATGTTTAGGTCAGAAAATACTTCTCCGACTTTAAGTTAAGTGTTGTAGAATTAATAAATAAAAGTGTTAATGATATTCCTCCAGGTAGTTCGAAAAATTCAATCCATCATGTAATTACTGTAGAATATTCTTATGGTACTCTCCGTGATACAATTAAACCGATAATAATTAATTTAAACGAGGATAGCGACAGCGAAATACAACTAAACTTTAACATCCTGTATATCAAAAACGGGGCAACTCCGGACACATGATCATATGAACGTTTTTTTCTTAGAATATCATAGGGAATCACCCCCTTAAGTTACGTACCGTACTTCTGAAACACACTGTATACCTAGTTATTAAACTTTATTTGATGGTGTTAACTGCTTTTGATTGAGTAAACTATGGATGTTAACGAACCTTCAATTAGTTGTCCACCTACAAAAAAAATTCAATTAGCATTTAAAGAACGAATATTAATATCAAAATTTCATCATATATTATTTTTTTAAATGTACGCGCGACTGGAATTAATTCCCCTGACGTCGCATGGTGAGTCACTGACAGAAATTTTGGTCTTCGACGAGTATAGTGGTAGGTATCAAGGTATCTCAAATCTCTATATTTTTTTAAATATTTTTTAATGTCTTGGGGTGGAGGCAGCAGTCTTCCCCTGGCCTTCCGTGGCGACGCCCATGCTGGCAGTCCTTATAACTTCTGCTGAAACTGTTTTACAGGCACGTGAAATTTTATTTTTTAAATCCTCCAAGTTGTTTGGGCTTTCAGTATAAACTACTTGCTTTAAATATCCCTACAAATAAAAACCTAAAGGTGTTAAATCCGGTGATTGTGCTGGCCACCTGACAAATCCTCGATTCCTAATCGACTTTCTCTCATAATTATTATCTAAAAAATCTGACAGAATCCGGGAGTTATGCAGCGGCGCATCATCTTGTTGAAGCCAGATATTAAAACGTTCATTTATGGGAACTTCTTGCGAAAACGTAGGTGAGACCTCGTTAAAAAAATTTAAACACCTTTGGCTGTTTAATGTACCCTCATAAAAGTGTAGTTCAACTGATCGTCCACGCATTTACCCGCTAGACATTTTGGAAATGAGTTTCCCCGAACTCAATGTTGACTTTCTACCGACCAGTAATGAATGTTATAATGATTTACGATTCTGTTATTGTGGAATCGTAATTCGTCAGTTTACATAATTTTTTCCAGAAACCATGGATCCTCAATTAGCTGTATGGTCAGAAAGGCGATGACTTCTAATCGTCTTTCATAATTATTAGGCCGTAAAGCTTGTACCAGATCAAAATTTTAAAGAGGTGACATCCAAATTAGAATTCACTGAAGCTGAAGTCTAGCTAACACCTGTTTCTTGTGAGAGACCTCTTACTGACACACAAGGGTTTACTACTATAAGCGTAAGGACATTTATTGTGTTAGCTTCGTTTCTTACTGCTCGAGCATGTTGTGAACTGCTGGGGCAAGGAAAAGGGCCCGTTCGCATTTTTCATTCTACATTTGCAAAAGTGCATAGCTATGGTGTTGGACGATCTGGAAACTGCTCCCTGTATAACTGTTGTGCATCCCGCGATATTTTCTTGCACTTGCCATAGATTAGCAATATGTTAACATATTCGTTGGAAGTAAAAATTTACGGCATAGATATAAAAAAATACTACTTTGCCTTCTAAGCTTGTGGTAAACAATTTATATTACTCTTGGAAATGTTAAAATGTACAATGTCATTACTTTGTTACTATAGTAATAGGTAAAGTCCGTTAACAGATTTAAGAGAATGACTTACCGACTCGTGTTGACACCTGTTTAAAACCAGACTGGTGTCTACACAGGCCCGCACTGAATTGTATTTCAAGCATGGATGATTTGACACAAATAATAAACAATTTTAGATATATAAATATTTGAAATATAACAAGTACGACTTTAATTTCCTCTACCATGGAATATCCAATTCACCAAGCATGTAGCCCATCACAAATCAATTATAATTTTAGATAGAATATATTATAATTATATATTATAATTGGTTTATGCAACTACAGTTTACTCATTTAATTCATTTTCACTGTCACTATCAACACATATGTTAATAATAAATCTTTCTGTAATATTCCCAATTTAAATGTATGAATTTTCAACAGTTTTAATATGCGAAACACAATTTTTCCAGCTACTCACAGGCACTTTGTCCACTTCAGTAATAATAATATCCAGTACACTAGCGTTTATAGTGGGTGATACATTATTACGTCTAACGGCAAATTTTAATTGATGCCATATGTGTTCTATGGGTTTGAATATACAGTGATACAGCGGAAGCCTTAGCACTGTATGCACCTTACTTTTTGGCGTAGCTGTCACAGTAGTACTCCTTTTCTAGGTTCAGAAATATAAGCACATCAAGTAACTCTCTTTTAGTGTAACTTTCATTAGAATATATATCATTCTGATACATAAATTCCTGTATTGCCATTTCCGTATCTTTTGAACAAGGGTGCTTGTTTAACTGTCTACTGTGGTAACTTGCGTTGTCCATAACAATCACACTGTTTGGAGAAACATTAGGAATTAACTTATTTACGAACCAATCCTCAAATAACTTCGCTGTGGTATCGTTATGGTAATCCAAACAGGAGTCATTTATATTCTTGGCTGCCAATGAAAGTGCATTTCGTACCCAACCATCTTCGGACCCTGCATGTACTATGGTTATTTTTTTTCCTCTGCTTGATGGTGCCTTTGTTCTCTGTCACTAGAATCAACCCAACCTTTTGATGTGGTATCAGACCATGTTTTATCTAAGCATATAATAGGTCTGTTCTCACTTCTGTACTGAGCGATTTTTGTCAAATATTCAAATCGCTATGCCTTAAGTCGTTGCGATTCCATGATAACTTGCTGTTTATCGACTTTTTTAAATTTAAAGCCGATTCGTTGAAGACACTTCCACTTCGTTGTCCTACCGCAATTGATATCCGTCTTATCTACCTCAAGTCTTTTCAGTAAATTATCCAGTGTTGGTACCGTATGCTCTTCATACATCTTATAAATTTTGCGTCGGACTAAATCTTCATGGCTGCGATCTAATTTTTTGCAAGTCCCAGAATATTTTCTTCTTTTCCTTACGGTGATGGGTTTGTTCACAATTTTCCATACTGTTTTTTCCGAAATTTTAGTCAATGTGGCTGTTTCTTCAATATATTCCATTTTACTCAACTTTTCACATGAGAGTTGTTGTACATACATTTTTTATAATCTCTTTAGAATCTAAAGATAAGTGTCTTCCTCCATTTTCATTTCCCACTGTGGTTATACCTGTACCCCCTCTGGCTGTTCTATATTAGATTCACCAATCCACGGACGCCACATATTTGGATAATCAAAGCTGCGCTTTTATTTGACACGAACTAATAAAATGACTGGTTTTACAACACTGATTTGTCTACTTATTTTTTTCCCATTATTTAATAAGGCTTTGTAAACTAATTACGGCCAAGTACGGTCCCTACCTGAATAATTAAATCATTATCTCTATGATCCTTGAAACCCTTTCAACAAAGAATTTTATGATGGGTGATAATTAAAGGCAGGTAGTCATTCTCTTAAATCTGTGAACGGACCATAATTATTGTTTACCTAATATTTAAAGCCTTCTGCTTTTAATTTAATTTTATCATTATTTCGAAAACGTACAACATTAGTCATAGAACATAGAATAGATTTTTGACAGAGAGTTGATTGAAGAAGCAGGCGATAAGTTGCGCAGGCGAAATTTGTTTTCGGACCACGGCTAAATTTTCAGATATTTAGTCAATAATTTATTGTAAATAGTATTAATATTAGTCAGTCGTTCGTCTAAACGATGTTCCTCATTAAATCAGGGGAAGCGGTGCTTCCAACGCTGCCATGTTGCATAGTTAATAACTATTTTTTTTAAAGCTTTGATTTATTATATTATTGTATGATATTTTTTGAGACTATTTTTATACATTAATTAATAAAATTAATATTACGAAAACTATTCAAAACAATATTGGTGTAATTTAGGTAAACTCCATATTTTTTTAATAAACTATTTTTTTATCCGAATGAAAGTAGAACAATTAGTTTATTTACTTATGTTTTTATATATTTAAATTAACTTTTCAATTGGGTTCAATAAAAGCGTCCACAACTCTGTCTAAGTCGATATGCATGTCTTTATCTATGAACAAGAGGTACAAATCCAAAAATCTCTCTTGTGCCATAGCCGTCCTCAATCAGCTTAGAATCCTTTTCATGGCAGATAATGGTCTCTCACACGTTGCACTTGAAATGGACAGAATTATGGCAACTTTAAAAATTCATAAAAATATTTAATCTCTCTCGCCACTAACCTAAGGCAAATAGGTAGGTACCGGTTGGTTGGACGTGTGCGACTAGAAGAAGAGGGGTTACCAAAAGGCATGCTTTTTAAAAAAAATATTTTATTTTTATGTAGGCATCTGGCATCTTGCGTACCCATGTATAGTTGACCTATTTTTTCGAGAAAATAATTATTTTTTAATTTTTCAAGGAATATCTCAGAGGGGGGCCAAACACAACTAAGGGGCGGCTAGCCGCCCCCCCCCCCTACCCCCCTAGTTCTGCTACTGCATAAAGTATAGGGTGGCCCATTTAAAAAAGTAAAGTTAATATTAAAAATTGTACTTTTGAGGCACCCTGTATACCTAAATGTACTCCCAGTAAAAGTATTTTTGTTCAACCAAGAACTATTTCTCCTGAAACTTCTTTTATATGATGAGCAGGGAAGAAAATATTTCTAGTAAAATTTGATTAGAGTTGGGACTATAGAGGACTTGATGATACTAGATATTTAAACAGGAATATTAACGAAAATATTCCCTACTAAAATGATACTGGTTATTGAATTAAAAATAAACATTTTGGTTTAAAATTTAGCAATACATATTTTGTCGAATTTAAAATCGGAAGAATTAGGTTTTTAGAGATAAAATCTATTAATACAGCGCACCGAATTTTTTTTATCAATAAGGTTATAAACCCATTGAGGCAATAGTTTTGAACTTTTATAAAATGTTTTCATTAAAACAATATCTAGAACATAATACTAATTAGAGGATTTGGTTTTATTTTTATTTTATCATAATTTATAATTTCGTATTTATTAAATTATGTTTTAATGTGGCTTAGTATGTGGCTGCATGGTATATCAATGCTTTAGTATTTATATTTAAAAAAGTATAGCCTAGATTAAACTAAAAGGTCTTCTAAATTTGATATAACCGAATTTATTTACTTTTACGTCAGAATTTATTTTTCATCGATCTTATATTCAGGTTAGTTAGTTTTTTAATACGCTCTAAAAGGTCTGTACAAAGAGCTAACACAAATTCTTAAGGCTAAAATTTGACGATATACCGCTGGAACTCATTTTTTTCCCCCAACTAATAATAGCCGAATTTGCACAACATTTTGAAGTAAGGGGTTTCTTGGGATGCGAAATCCAGAGCGTAAAACATTTTTATCTACTTTCATTTAGTAATATGAATTTTACAGTTCTGTAAATCGTTTTGTAAGGGCATCTATTACAGCACTAATGCTGTAATAGATGCCATTACAGCACTAGTGCTGTAATAGATGCCCTTACAAAACGATTTTTAATAGCAGGTGCATTTTTATTTTTAAAAATGCCTTTTGCCAAATATTTTTATTCATAGATGAAAGTAGATAAAATTTTGTACAATATTCTTGTTGTAAATTCATATAACTACACTCGATGTTTGATTAAACTCGGCTGACGCCTCGTTTAACAACTTTAACATCTCGTGTTGTAATATGAATCTTTACAACACTTATATCGTAAATAACTATTTCTAATTTTGTTTCATAAGAAATCTATTACGATACCGTTTTCAGTATCGAAACAGATCTATTACGATACCGTTTTTTTATTTTTTAAAAGTTGGCATTGGTAATATTTAAATGTTTTATTCTGTTGACGTCTGACGTTTCCTGTTATTGTGATCTATGGAAAAAGAAAGTTTTCGTGATTTCTCTGGTAAAAGTTGATTTATCGTTTTATTAGCAATATCCCTTAACTCAGGGGGAGTTGAACTTAGATTATCATGCTCCATATTTTTTTAACTATAATTATGAACAACTCTATGAAATATTAAAACACAAATTTCGTGACAATGACACAAAGAAAATATTATTTATTGTCAAGGCTACTATGATAAAAGTAAATTTATAGTATTACCAACATAGAATTTAGACATAAAAATTTACAAAATTTGAAGGGTTGATTTTCTTTTTAAATATGTATTTTCTTATTGAAAAAAATACAAAATAGAAAAAATAGTATAAAGTACGTGTTTTATAAAGCAGTTAGAGCACTTGTCCCGTTAAAAAACTCGCCGCAAGCGGCTCGTTTTTTAACATGGACGCGTGCTATAAGATGATGCTTTATAAAACATGTACTTTAATATACTATTTCGTACATATACATCTATATATACAGGGTGAATGCAGTGGCATATTTAGGATTATGGCGCGGGGAAGGGGTAGGGTCCATCCTTGTTTGGTTTTAAAAAAGTGCGCCGCAGGAAAATTTTTTTAGCTGCCACGCCCTTTTTTGGATTATCAAAACTAAGAAATTCTACGTATCGATATCCGACCTAAGAATATGCAGAAATAAAGAAATTTTTTAGTATAAACGCCAATATTTGAATTTTAAATATTAGTTTTTTGAGGGTATGTATGACGTATATTATTTTACTCATCTGAATTAGAAAGCACTGAACTAAAATGCAAGTTCTTCAAGAATTTTATGAACACGATTATGACATATGACGCCTTGAATTTAGTAAACGGTTATAAGATATTTGCTTTAGTGATTCCAATTTTGTCAAAAGCATTGTTATTTCTGGTGAATCCACTTTCTATTTAGATGGAGGGGTAAATACTCGGAACTACCGTTAATGGTCGGACATAAATCCACAGGGTGAGTGAATTCTTGCCGCAAGTTTAATAAACACCCTGTATATACTTTATTTAATAAAAGCGTATATACCTCTAAATAAATAGTTTTATTTGAGCCCCTTATGAATCTCTGAATGAATTTTTAGAAATTTCTTTAATATTTTTTCATTCATTTATTCATTGAAAATTTGTATCTGATAAATCCATTAATCCGAATGAATCACAATAATTTAAAAATAAATTAAAAGTAAATAATACACATAATGACAAATCGATAAAAAATTAACATATATAATTTTGAAGGTTAAGTGTTAACTATTTTTATAAATTGTAGATAAAAGTTTTTATTTTCGCAAGATAAAAAAAATGTAATTTGAAACTGACAACTGGCATTGAAATTATATCGCTAATCCCTAAAATAATAATACAGAGATTGGTACTTTTCCACCATACGAGTATTCTTACAACAGTACCATATTGTATACGCAGGGTGTCCCACGGTGGATGGCGTATTAGACGTTTATGAAGAACTAAATAACGGATCATTTTGAAATTTTGGCAGCTGTGATAAGCGATCATGATCTACAGTTTAAAAATATTTTTGACCATGCGGTGTTGCCGCTTCTACTCTAAACCGGTGGCAACATCGCTATTATAAATAGAACACCCTGTATATTCTTCAATTTTCGATTTCGGCATATAATTATGAACAACTTCTCCTAATATAATAATACGGATTTAAAAAACCAATAAAATTAGCTTTCAGAGTATGTATACTTTGCCTATTACCTAACTTCAAGTTTTCGATTTATTAGCGTTTATTCATAAAACTTCATAAATCGACAAACTTTCAACGGTTTTAATAGTAGTGGGCTATGGAAACAAACTTTTTGTTACATAGTCACCATGGCAACTTGTTTCATAGAAATGTCATTCTTTTAATAATTGTGATTTGAGTACCTACGATGGCAAAAAATAATAATTACTGTAATCCAGTTTTAATGAATTTATTTATTTTCCATGGACAGTGTGATCAAATAATTTGCAGAATCTGCAGAAAATTGAATGAAATGTATCCGAATTGGCTGCAGATGAATAACAAAAAATTTATTCGGCTTCAGAACAATTTTACACAGTTTGGATCAATTCTGAATGCAACAAATAATAACAAAAATAATAAAAAGTATTACAAATCGAACTAGATAATAAAATACGATAAAAGTAAAATAAAACTAATAATAAAAATAAATGGACTATTTTTTAAGCAATTATTCAAAATGTTGGCCATTAACTTCTAGACACTTTAATAAACGGGTATTGACGCCATCCGTTGTAGCACTTCGAAGTTCATTCGCATCAAGGTCGTTGAACGCTTGGATGACTCGATGCTCCAGTACTTCTTTCGTATTCACAGGTGTTTTGTATATTTTTTCCTTCAATACACCCCACAGGTAAAAGTCTAAAGGGGTTATATCAGGTAATCTTGGTGGCCAATTCCATGGTCCTAAGCGTCGAAACCATCGATCGTCGAATATCCTTCTAAGCTCCACAGATACTTCAGCGGTACAATGTGCAGGAGCTCCGTCAAGTTGATACCAGCATCTCATGCACTCTTCAAGTGAGAGACTATCCGTAAAGTTTTCAACTGTTGTGTTTAAAATATCTACATATTTCCCAGAGTTTAGGTTTTTATCGTAAATCACATACCTCACTTGATTATCCGATATTAAGCAGAATTTATTAAAACTGAATTTATCTTGAAAACCTGCCTCTCTTCTCTCTTGTGACATGGGGATTCTCATTCGCCCAAAAGTGGCGATTGTGACGATTGAAAATGCCCTCCCTCGAAAATTTGGATTCTCCAGTTCATATAGTTTTACTTAAGAAATTTGGATCTTCCTGGATATGCACTAGCATCATTTCGAAAAACTCGACTCTATTTTGACTATCTTCGGGCTTAAGAGCTTGAATACTGGTAAATTTATAATCATGCATTCTATTTTTCCTTAGAACTCTTTCTACCGATGAATGTGGAATGTCTAAGTCTTCTTCGGCGCTGAACACGGAAGCGTGAGGATATGCAAAAAAGTATGCCAGAAGTCACGGGTATGGGCAAGTTTCTTGGTGCTTTTAAAATTGATCCAAACTGTCTAAAATTGTTCTGAAGCCGAATAAATTTTTTGTTATTCATCTGCGGCAAATTCGAATACATTTCATTAAATTTTCTGCAGGTTTTGCTAATTATTTGATCACACTTGTCCATGGAAAATAAATAAATTCATTAAAACTGTATCAGAGTAATTATTATTTTCCGCCATTGTAGGTACTCAAATCACAATTATTAAAAGAATGACATTTCTATAAAACAAGTTGTCATGGTGACTATCTAACAAAAGATTTGTTTCCATATCCCACTACTATTAAAACCGTTGAAAGTTTCTCGATTTATGAAGTTTTATGAATAAACGCTAATAAATCGAAAACTTGAAGTTAGGTATTAGGCAAAGTATACATACTCTGAAAGCTAGTTTTATTGGCTTTTCAAATCCGTATTATTTTACAGGGTGTTCTATTTAAAAAAAATATTTTTCTGGCATTTTTGTAAGTTACCGACATAAATTAATTTCTGTACCGCCCTGTATACTTAAACTAAGATGTGACCAAAAGATCAAATGCCTAGATGCATTGTTCAGGTATGTAAATTCTGGTTTTTGTTTTTTGGGTTTTCGGTCATTAATAAAAAATCCTGTTTTCGGTTTGTTACGTTTCGGTTTATTCAACCATCATCAGACTATAAAAAATTACAAAATATTAACGATACATAGTAATACAGAAAAAGACCAACATTTAAAGTTATACATATTATATGAAATAATAATAATTAAAATTTATTGGAAGTCCTTTTTTCGTAAAAAAAAATTGAAATTAATTTATTCCCGAAAAACGACTTCAGATAGGTATAGTGAAATATTAAGATAAGTTGTTCATAATTATATGCGGCATTCGAAAATTAAAGAATATATAGGGTGTTCTATTTAAAATAGCGATGTTGCCACCGGTTTAGAGTAGAAGCGGCAACACTGCATGGGCAAAAATATTTTTAAATTGTAGATCATGATAGTTTATCCCGGTTGCCAAATTTTCAAAATGATCCGTTATTTAGTTCTCCATAAACGTCTAATACGCCATACGCGTGGGACACCCTGTATATTGGACTAGTAAGGATTTATAAGAAGTTAGTTTATTAACTATTTTTATTTTGACGCGGTATAAAATTGATTTGTAATTTATAAAGTTATTATTTTTGCAATCTTAATGTTTGACTGGTTAATTTTGTAATATGATATTATTAGAAACTTTAAATTATTCATACATACATGTCTAATGTATACAGGGCTGCCCAGAAGTCCGAAATAAAATTAATATAGCCTTATCCTGTAACTTTTGGGGAAAGTGCTCGGACACGTCAATTTATTTTTATATATGCTCATATTTTGACTTTATTCGTTTGTTTTTTTATGGACATTTGTCAAAGATATGACGACATCGATTTTTTTTTAAATGGACACATACAGCTTGTGATACATCATTTGAAAGCTAATATCTCGTACAGTATGCTCATAAATTTTGGCGCGATGCTGTCAAGCTATTTCAAAATGGCGACTGTTAAAAGTTTTAAAAGAATCCCTATTTAAATAAGCGGAAATGATAAATCATTGATGTTTTTTTTTACCTTTCAAGGTAAGAAATCTTCATTGTTTCACGTTCTGACATCTTGTGGCATTGAAAGTAGAGGTTGGTGATATTTCTAGCATTTGCTACGTTAAACCACCTTTTTGTTGTAATTTGTTTTGCTTCGTTACATTTTAATTTTTTTTGACAAAATAAATATTAAATAAACCATAACTATTGTTAGGTCACAATGTCACAAGATGTCAGAACGCGAAACAATGAAGATTTCTTACCTTGAAAGGTGATGATTTCCGTTTATTTAAATAGGGATTTTTTTAAAACTTTTAACAGTTGCCATTTTAAAATAGCTTGACAGAATCGCGCCAAAATTTATGAGCATACTGTACAAGATATTAGCTTTGAAATGATGTATCACAAGCTGTAGGTTTCCATTTAAAAAAGATCGACGTCGTCATATCTTTGACAGATGTCCATAACAAAGCAAACGAATAACGTCAAAACGTGAGCATATATAAAACTAAATTGACTTGTCCAAGCATTTTCCCCAAAAGTTACAGGTGAAGGCTATATTAATTTTATTCCGGATTTCGGCGCAGCCCTGTATATACATTATGTGTTGAAAATACTGTAAGGTCCCTTTCCTTTTCGTCAGACTCTATAGCCTTGCCGAGGAGCCGTAATACGGCGAAACGCGGCCAAGGATTGGGTTTGACTTGGGTTTGACGGAAAGAAAAGGGACAAACATCTTTCTTTTAACTTTAATTCAGTTAACTTTCATCATTTTAATTTATATGTTATAATAATATGATGTGGTGCAGAGCTACAAAATTGAGAAATAAAAAGTTTCTTTACTTACAATTTTTCAAATTTGGGAATCTATCTTAATACCTAATTTCATTCAATATTTGACAAATAAAGAAAAACAAATGATCTTCTTTTTGTACCACAACGTGACTATATGTCAAGGCATATGACTATTCAAATTGACGCCCACTAATTCAATTGATGAAGCCAAGGGAATCAACCGTCCGGTCATGACTATTTCTGGTTCTCTTTTTTTCGAAAATACAGCCGCCTGGACTTTTGGAGCGGTAAACTCTTTTTGGTTGCTGTAACTCCAAGACTGTTGTCAATAAAATTCGAATTTCTTTTCAAGTTTAACACGTTCGCTGCCAGAGACCTATCGGCCAGATGGGTTCCAGAATCCGATATTATAACTAACGTTAGGTTTGGGTTGGGTAAAACTCTATAACGTGGATCCTTCTTATATTTTTGTATTAAAGGCCGATTTTTCCAACAAAAAATACTCTACGAGTTATATCGTAGTTGTTATCTGCAAACAAAATATTTATTAACACGTACCAAGTACGAGATAACTCATAGATCGCATTTGATTCGGAAATTATTCGGAATTTCACGACCGTGCTGCTAACCTCATGACGCGATGTGCGATAAATAATAAATATCTTAGTGTTGAATTAGCAAGACGGGAGGCTATTTCTTTGCTTTTCTGCAAATAAGTGCGGCACTGCGTCAAGTTTATTTATATAGAGTGCCATATAATGCTACAATGGCTAATAAAAGAAAGCTTACTGACAAACTACAAGGTTATGCGAATATGAGTGAAGAAGAGTGGGATGACTTTCTTCCTGAAGGCGGCAATTCTGATTCCGACGAATGCATTCGTTCCTGCAACCCGAGTGACAGCGAATCTTTGAGTGCTAGCGGTGAAAATTTGTTAGGGCGCTGATGAAGACATCAATATACCATCCGATTCACCAATAAATATACCCGTACAGTTACCAGTGCAAGTTGAGAAAACTAACGATGATGAGTGGATATACATATATGAAGATCTCCCTTTATTTACATACAGCGAAGAGCCAGGTTTAAAAATTGACTTGACAAACTTTAGAGTGAAAACTTTAGTGAATTTTTTTTTTCTGATGACATCTGAAACTTGATAGTAACCCAAACAAATATATATGCCCGACAAGAGATAACTCAAAATCAAGGTAGAAAGTCAATATCTAATATAACAGAAATAAAAACATTTTTAGGACTCTTATTTCACATGGACCCTGTTTCACTTCCAAGTATATCATTATACTGGAACAAAAGTGTTTTTTATAATATGCCGTTTTGGCGCTCCGTTATGAGTCTAAATAGATTTCAACTCTTAGTGCGTTTTTTACACTTCGCAGATAATTCGGTACCCAGCGACGACAGACTATATAAAGTACGACCAGTTTTGACCCACTTCAATGATGTTATGCGTAACAGTTGTACGCCGCAAAAAAACATCTGTATTGATAAATCGATGATGCTATGACGCGGAAGGCTCTTTTTCCGTCAATATATTCAAAACAAAAAACAGAAGTATAAAGTCAAGTTATATAAACTATGCGACTCCAACGACCTGATCCAAAAAATTAAAATTTATTGTGGAAAAACGGAAATACCAGAAGGAAATTTAGGTCATGCGACTGGGGTTGTTTTACATCTTATGGACGGCTACCTGGATAAAGGGTACGTCCTACATATGGGCAATTTTTATAATTCAGTAGCACCAACCGAATTGCTGACAAATAGGAAAACTTATGTTTGTGATACACTACGCAGCAACAGGAAGGGCAACCCAAAATGCGTTGTAAACCAAAAGCTGAAGAAAGGCGCGCTTACTTGGAAGCGAAAAAAATCGGCCGTGGTGTGCAAATGGAAAGATAAGAGGGATGTGTTGGTCATTTCAAATAAACATAAGTAGACATGACAGAAGTATGCAATCGCAATGGAAAGAAGACCCTAAAACCCAACATTGTTCATGATTATAACACTGGAATGTCGGGCGTTGATCGCTCTGATCAAATGCTTTCTTATTATTCTACACTAAGAAAAACGATAAGGTGGCCGAAAAAAGTTGGACTACATATTTGTGAAATGTACATCCACAATGCCCACATTCTGTACCAAAAAGCTTTAGGATCAAAATGTGATTCCTTGCGCTTTAGAGAAGAGTTTGTAAGGACTTTGATTGGTGATAATACGCCAAATACGCAAAAAAAGGACAGGAGTGAAGATTTTCATTACTTAGAGGCTCTGCCGCCCACTGAAAAGAAAGTACGTCTAACAAAACCATGCAGAGTTTGCACAAAAAACAATAAGCGTCGTGAAACTCGTTACTTTTGCCCTATTTGTGAAGAAAAACCGGCCCTATGTATCGAAAACTGTTTTAGAAGCTACCATGTTTTATAAAAAAATATTGCTGTTCTGCCAATGTAAATGACGTTTTTAAACTATATTTTGAGCCCATGTTCCCTTAAAAGTTAATTTATAAGGAAATACTGATTCTTTACACATTTACAAATTTTTCCCTTATTCTACTTTTTGTACAATAAATAATCTAAAACCAAATGCCGGTATTAAATTTTCATTCCTATCCCATAGGCCGAGCACCCTATATTTGCACGTATTTGCTACGACTTCTCTCTTATTTGCTTTTACGGACCAAGACGCAGAGTACGATTCATTCGTAGCTGGGGTCTCGGACCGGATTACCAACTACGAGAAAACTCGTAGATGGCAGCGAACGTGTTAAAGTAAAAAAATATTTGCTATTATTGAACTGTCTACCTAACTGTGTTATCAAAAAAGAAAACGGCAGTGGCGTACATATTTTTTGTTCCGCTTAAAAATTGTAATATTCAATTTAAAATATTAGCTAAGTTTTTGAAACTAAGCGGAGACATGTTTTTTCATATAAACACCGTTTTATTGATCCAATCACTTTTACTATACTAACAGCTTACTGAGAATCTCTTAAAAACATATCATTCTTAGTGTAATTACGATAAGATTAAAAGTAAACAATAAATAAATGAGGTCGTAGAACAATATTATTATTAAATAATTTAACTAAAGACAGATATTTAACTATCCAGAGTAGAACGAAACAACGGTCACGGCATGCAATGCACACCAGAACCTTATATTGACTTATTTTACATTAAACATAAAAGAATATCTCTTTTCAGTGCTTACAAAATTTTGTTCAGGGGTGAACGACATAAGAGCGAAATAAATTACCCTGGACTACATTTTGCAAGGAGCTTGCCTCAGCAAACCATTGCATATAATAAATAAAGACACACTAAGTCGCGGTCTCAGTCAAACTTGACTGAGACCGAGACTTAGTGTGTCTTTATTTATTATATTTATATCAGGTCTCTTTGAGAATGGCGGACTATTTCTTTGAAACCATTGCATGTTAAATTTTAAAGAAATTTCGTAATCTTTCTAATGTTACTCCACTACTATTTTGCCACAAAGTGGAAAAGAAAAAAACTTATAACCTAAAAACCTTACATTAATTATTATCTTTGAGACAAATGATTTTGCCCATTTTAATATGTGTCAGCTATAACTAGCCTCCCCTAATAACGTTACCCCTATGCCATAATCTATTTCTGGAACTATTTTATCTTGTTGCAGAAGATGACCTTCTCTATGGTCGAAACATGTTCTTATTTATATCGATTACTTTAATGTAAAGATCTCCCTCCCCCCATTTTTTATTAAATATGTTTCTGGTTTAGACATACTTTTATTCCTGCCATTTATTAATTTTATATCCGATTTCTTAATTTTTTACTTAATTTTTATATTATCTGTGTCTTAATTATATTTTTTGTAATAATAATTTTTAATTTTTAGAATTACTGGACACTATGGATTTACTTGGAACTCCGGAGCAAAGCTCAATTTCGGAAGTGAGTCATCTATCCGATCTTTTGTTTCAAAGTGTTAGTGACACTCTAGCCCATCCAAATGTCAAAAAGCTTTTAGATTCAAACGCCCAATTTGATCTTCTAATAGTAGAACATTTTTGGAGTGAAAGTATATTAGTGTTTTCTCATATTTATAACTGCCCTATTGTTTTATTCACTAGTATCGGAGGAATTAATACATGGGTTAATGACATGATGGGAAATCCTCTACCTCCGTCTTATGTGCCACACTTTTTTTTCCTTGGGGATTATTCAGACGGAATGACTTTTTTGCAAAGAGTGCATAATTTCCTGTTCTACGCCTACGATTATAAATTTATACATTATAAATCATTTCCTGTGCATAACGAACTATTAAAAGCTAATTTTAAAAATCCTCCAGATGTCGCCACCCTCTACTATAATGTGTCTCTGCTTCTTCTGGGTTCTCATATAAGTTTACGACAGCCAACCCCATTATTACCAAATATAGTAGAGATTGGTGGATTTCATATTGATCCTCCAAAAAAACTACCAAAAGATTTGCAGGATTTCTTAGATAATGCCAAAGATGGTGCTATTTACTTTAGTATGGGATCCCATGTTAAGAGTTCACTTTTCTCAAATGAAAGAAAGCAAATGTTCCTAAACGTATTTAAAAGATTGAAGCTTAGGGTTTTGTGGAAGTTTGAAGACGAAGAGTTACCAGGTAAACCACCAAACGTCTTAATGAGAAAATGGGTGCCACAAATGGATATATTAGGTAAGCTATAGTCAATCTAAATTTTTGAAAAATCTACTGTTCGCAGAATGAGGCCACTCCGTAATAAAAAAAGTATTTTACAAAAATACCTGTGATTTTGTTTTGCTTATGATTAAAGTAAGGCGCCAAAATGGCATCAATACTGTCTGGTAAATGGGGATATCCAGAGAACCAATAAAGAAAAATTGTGGCGTCTTATACGTTTCTAGAATTCTTGACTCGTACTTTTTAGTACGATACATTGTATTATACAGCAAATACGTGTACAACGTTTGATGACAGATTCCTTACTTCAAAATGGGTCGATTTAAGCGAAGTTAGCTATATTCGAAATTGCTTCGTGACGCCGGTAGAGGGCGTCAAAAATTATTTTTTGGTTTTCTCAAATTTCTGGAAAACGAGCTAGTTGAATTTCGTGATTTTTGGTGTATAGTATAACACTAGGTCAGGTTAGATTAGAGTGGCAGATTTGTGGTATGTCCAGATAGTCTCACGTAGTCCTATAAGGTCCGTTGTGATACCACACATGTTCTGCGGAACCTCAGACGAATGCGGAACCTATCAGCATCAGCTCCCTGATGGCTAGTGCGACGTACAACGCGGACGAATCTTGGCAGCTCACTCAAACCAGCCACTACTGTTAATAAACCTAGTAGGTCGACCTAGTTGTAAGCTGCTTACTTCCACCAGATCATTAAAGAATAGTTCGCCCAGGGCATTAAACACTATAAAATAACGTTCTCTATAATCTGTTGCTTAATGCGAGAGGGTAAAAAAATGTAAATTTGCAATGGCAAGACCCATTAAATAGGGTGGACAACTTAAAGGTGGCATTGTAAACTTCAGGTAAATTGCAATGATAGTTTTTAAAAATTCCGAATTTTAGATATTTAAAACCTACACACCCCGAATCGGTCCTAAATTAGGGTCGCCCTAATTTGCATACAATAGAAAGACGGGTTTAACGAATGAAAGTAAGGTGACAAAGAATAAAAAGTATAATAATACTTGATTATAATTATTGAGGCAGATAATTGGCATATTCATAATAATTATTCTAATATTAAGTGGATAAAAACTTATATAGAAGTTAAAGTAATGTGAAAATAAATAAATTGGAATAAATATTAATATTTATAAAAAAAATCTACTATGTAACAACTTAATTTTTAAATTTTAGTCATCACGTTCCGAGTAGTTCGTTGCCAGGACCGGACTGACAAATGTAAAATACGAATTTAAAAGGAAATAAGCAAAAACAATTCATTATTAGAAAGTAATACCGCCATTACATTTTGAGGGTAAGGGGGTTTTAAAAATCGGTAAAATAAATTCCAGGTCCGTATTTAAAAAAATTAAGTTGATGTTGGCCGCTCGGAGGCGAAACGTCAGATCTTTAGTTTAATAACGTCATTTTGTAGAGGAGAGAAAGTTGCAACGACAAAGTGTCATTTATTTTTAAATAGCTATTCAAATGAGCTCAGGAAAAAATAAAAACCATTTTGCACAATTTCGGTTTTTTTTCGAATAATATCGGAAGTATTCGGAATTTTAAAACTTTTAAAGCGGCATTTTAATCAGCACCGAATTGCACAACTTTGCTCCCATTTAACCGTTTCTCTAACTACTATGGTTGTCGAGATTCCAATGCTCGTATGTCGAATTTGTAACACCCTGTATAGAATCTCCTTTGAGATATGGAATTTGTTTCTGGGAAAATTCAAGCCAATATCTTTTAAATTCAATTTTTATTTTACAAAAAATAGCTGTCAGATATTTGTGCAAAGCTAGATCTAGAGATTCTTGTAAAACTCTACTTATCTCACAAGAAATTTTAACACTAACTTCCATTTTTATATTGGAAACTTTTATATTGGAAACGGTTTGTTTGATTCATAAAAAGCATAGAAATAGTATTAATTCACATAATTATAATACAAGAAAATCCTTTAATGTATGTTTATCTAATTTCGTTTAGTAATATGAATTTTACAGTTCTGTAAATCGTTTTGTAATGGCATCTATTACAGCACTAGTGCTGTAATAGATGCCCTTACAAAACGATTTTTAATAGCAGGTGCATTTTTACAGGTGCATTTTTATTTTTAAAAAGGCCGTTTGCCAAATATTTTTATTCATAGATGAAAGTAGATAAAATTTTGTACAATATTCTTGTTGTAAATTCATATTACTACACTCGATGTTTTATTAAACTCGGCTGACGCCTCGTTTAACAACTTTAACATCTCGTGTTGTAATATGAATCTTTACAACACTTATATCGTAAATAACTATTACCTATTCCTTCTTCAAGTCATGTAAAAAATCCATAATTTATGATTCTAAAAAAAATTTTAATTATCTTCCAGATTTTATTAAGAAAATATCAAATCTTAAAATGTTTAAAAAAATGTTAAAAGTTTATTATTGGAAAAAGCTTATTATACTCTGGATGAATATTTTGGTGATACTTTGTCATAATTATTTGCATTTTTTTTTTATTCCGATATTTTAAGTTTTATAGTAGAGGAAATTAAAGTAGTACCTACTTGTTATATTTCACAATATATTTCAGTTTCCTGACACGTGTTTCAACCCTTGCGGGTCATTATCAAAGGCATTATAATCATCAAAATTCTACATGTCATTAAAATAAAAATTGACAGATGAGAAAGGTTATTTTGGTCCTTAATTTACAGGTATTGGCCAAAGGTACAACTGAATTACAGGTGTGATTATACCTTACATCTAAGTAATTAAATTAGGAAAATGATACTGTGTATAATAATTATGGGTTTTTTTCGTTGGTAATTATAGACAGCGTTTATTGTATATTTATCTTAAGTAATGAGGCTATTAAGTATTAGATTAGCACCTGAAGGTATTTCAATTTGATTGTTAACAATATTACATCGATTTTTTAAAGCTTTTTGATTGCTAATGTCTCTAATAGGTTGAGTTTTCTACCCTTGTGTTGAATATATAAAGTAAATAAAAAAGCCATAGAGTGGAGCCCTAAAGCGAGCTATCTTGGTCTCGTCTTTGACAAAAAGTTGTCCTGGAACGACAATGTCGAAACTAGACTTAAAAAAGCACACAGACAAATGGGTGCAGTGTATCCCCTACTCTGCGCCAAAAGCAAACTTAATTTAAAGACAAAGACAACAGTTTACAAGACCATAATTAGACCTGTACTGACATACGGTGTACCAACATGGTGCACCGTAAACAAAACAAGATACCAAAAACTACAGATACTACAAAACAAAATAATGAGGATTATGACTAACGTACAAAGACACGTACCGACAGCTGTATTACACAGAGACCTAAAAATGGAAACAATTGCGGAACATAATACAAAATTAATAACTAAATACTTTGAAAGGACAGACTTATCGACAAATCCAATGATACAAAACTCACACATACGATCGACATTACACAACAACTTTAAATATCCGAAAGATTGGCTCCCACCCTAAAAACACAAAAACAAAAACAAGGATTAACAAAAACAATAGAGAAAGTAGAGGAAAACGGACAGAGCGAGATCAGGTGGTGCTGGTGGTGCTGGTGGTGCAACTAACCCAGGTGGTGCAGGTGGTGCGTTTTACGATCTAACCCAAGTGGTTCGGTGGTGCGTTTTATGATCTAACCCGGGTGGTTCGGTGGTGCGTTTTATAACCTAACCCGGGTGGTTCGGTGGTGCTGTTTACAAAATAACCCGAAATTAAACCCGACTTTTTACGACCTAACCCGGATGCTTTCATGAGGCGGCTTCTTATCTAACCCTAATTTGAACCTGAATATTTATGAACTGACCCGAGATAAAACCCGACTTTTTACGACCTAACCCGGATGCTTTCGCGAGGCGGCTTCTCATCTAACCCTAACTTGAACCTGAATATTTATGAACTGACCCGAGATAAAACCCGACTTTTTATGATTTAACCTTAGTGAAACGCCGCTGCTAAAGCGGGATAATTAAATCCCAATTTTTATAAGCCATCCTTAAACCCAACTTTTTACGATCCGACCTGAGCCATCCTTAAACCAGACTTTTTATTATTTCCCCTTAGTTGAAACGCCGCTGCTAAAGCGGGATAATTAAATCCCAATTTTTATAAGCCATCCTTAAACCCAACTTTTTACGATCCGACCTGAGCCCTCCTTAAACCAGACTTTTTATTATTTTCCCTTAGTTGAAACGCCGCTGTTAAAGCGGTATAGTAAAAAACATTATTTATTATTTCCCCTTAGTGAAACGCCGCTGGCGGGTAGTAAAGCGAAATAAATCCCTAATTTATATGGTCTAACAAGATAAGTATAATAAAGCGGTACATTTGTCACCCCACAATAATTATTTATACCTAAATGACCCTCTCAAACCCTCTGTCGACTCGATTTAAAAAGAAAGGGACATAAACCTTTATTTATTATTCCGAAGGACCCTCATTAAAATTCAGTAGCATATCTAATAATTGATTCCAATTTTTGCACCACTTATATAAAATACAATAAAATAATTACCATCTAGAACCATTAACTAGAGATTTCTTTGTACTGGAAATGGATAAATTATAGGACTATCTTGTAATGAGAACAGAGTAATAAAAAGTAAATAAAACTTAAATACGTATAAAATACCAAGCAGGCATAGGTACTATACAACTTGTGTTCGCCATCAGGTAAAAGCCCTCATAATGCTTTTATAAAAATTTCGGATAATATCATAATATAAGTAAATAGGCTACAATTTCAGGATAAAAGTAAAAAAAATTAATTCACAGTGTAAAATTGTAGTTAAATGGATTGTAAATACGAAATAATATAAAAAGCTACCTTTTGTTTGCGATGACGTATGCACAATAACTCTATATTATTCGGTCCTTAAACTGAAAATACCCACTAGATAGGTATCATAAGCTGTATTTGTCATCAGGTAGAACCCCCAATAAAATTATGAATATTAGGCGTAGGCATCAAAGTAGCAATCTTAACTTATTTTCAACACGAGCATAAAAATATAGGGTTGTTAAATATTTTACAACCCTAATTCTCAATGGCAACAATAAGCAAATCACGTTGGTTTTTTAATTTATTATTAATCTGGCTAACTTAAGAAACTCACAATATAACGACCATCCAAAAAAATCATAATACATTACTGGGTGTGAAAGCAATTGCGCTGCAAAATATAGTGTATACCGACTCTGAGGTAGTTAATTAAAATCCCAATTAGCGCTAAAAAAAATCAATTAGATATTTACTTTAGATATTTTAATAAAAAAATTCAATATTATTAGCGTCACCTACGCATAGGGTTATTAAGCCCTGTGAAACTTTGTAAAAAATGACTAAAACAAACGCATACATAATTTTAAAATCACATAATAAGAATATAAGCTAAAATCTAACAAGTTTCGACAAGTTGAAACTTGTCAGTTTACATCTGTAGAGAATACCCAACTCTCGAATCATAAAAAAATGGTCAAACTTTGTCGGCAAATACCCTTCTATGATGCAGGGGAAGGACAGGTAACTCGAGATGTTTATAAAGAAACGTTAAAGAACATTATTTGCTTATTTCTAGACTCTTAAAAATTAGATGCAATCGAACAATAAATGTTTTCATCATGTATATTTATGAGTAACACATTACTTTCGACATACGTAAATTAAGATTGATAATTACTTGTCTTAGTACTTTTTTAGAAGTTTGAATCATTGCATATAACCGTCTGAGGATACCCAAACTTCCCCTAACATATTTCTCCGTGACCGGGGAAAAAAAGAGGTATAAAAGCGGCTTTGGTCGCATAGAGTTTTCAGTTCCAAGTTAAACTTGATACCGAAGCAACTTGTTAAGACTAAACTAACCTTACAAGATTAATAATTTCAAAGTAAGTTTTGCTAACTTTTATTTTATTTCATTTACATTAAAATGGAATGTATTACATGTCATAAAAGTTATTCAACGCTGTCAGCTTTAAAAAGACATCAAAAACAGCAGCATTCAAGTAGTCAGAAACAATTTAGTTGTCATTTATGTCCGCTAACTAGCAATAGAAAGGATACTTTTAAAAAACATCTTAAAACCCATGAAAAAAGCGATGCAAAAAAAGCCGAAAAAGCTGCCACTTTAGCTAATAATGTAAATAGAAAACAGATTAATCAGACAAATGAAAAACAAGCTAAAATAAATGATGGAGCCTCGACATCATCATCTACTGTTAGATGTCAGGAATGCCAGATAGATGTCAATAGAAAAAATATGAGCGCTCACTTAAAAACATTATACCACAAAAAACATTGCAGTGTTAGCATTGGAACAAATGTGCAATTAATTAATTCTGCTTTTAAAAAAAACATTTGTAGCTATAGAATAAACAACGAGGGTGAAACAATACAAAATGTAAACGAGTTTATGACAGTAATTAAAGCAGATGCCCTAAATTTAATAAAAAAAGAGCTTACCGAGCAAGAAAATGGCCTTAAAGTTAATTTTGAGCTTTTTGCCTCATATATGCTATCGACGAAACAAAATGAAGATGGGAATGATGTGCAAAATGAAACAAAATCATTTAATAGCAAATATCGCATCGTAACAGTATCGTCGGATTTGGAAGACATGTATTCTGAATTTACAGAAATATTAAAAGTGAAAAGTGAAGAGTTTCAGGTAAGTCATACTAATAGCATTATTCGATTTCTTATATCTAAAAAAAATTTATTTTATTTTAGCAAAAAGATTCCGGATGGTCAATGCTCGCAATTTTATATTTAGAAGTAAATATGCTCAGATTTGAACCATTTCGAGGATCGTCTTATATACCACTCCCTAAAGATATAGAAAATAAAGAGGCTATTATCAATATTAAAAATACCGATAATAAGTGCTTCGCCTATAGTATTCTCTGCCATCTTTATCCTGCTGCCAACAATGTTGTTAGAGTTAGCAACTATGAAAAACATTTGGATAAACTAAATTTTAATAATTTATCATTTCCTATGGAATTAAATAATATTCAAAAATTTGAAAAACAAAACATGGATATAAGCGTCAACGTTTTTGGACTTAGTAAGAAAAAGGATAAACATATCGTTGTAGGGCCATTATATCATACTAAGCAACGAAAAAATAATCATGTAAATCTCCTATACATTGAAGATCCCGCAACGGGGGCATCACATTTTTGCTACATAAAAAATTTAAGTAAACTAATCTCAAAGCAAAGAACTAATCATGACGGAAGAGTTTATGTATGCGACGGCTGTCTAGTATCATTTCGGGCCGAAGATAAATTAAAAATGCATTTAGATTTAAATGACTGCCTAAAAGTTAGAACAGAGCTTCCAAATGCATTTAATAATATTCTCGAATTTAAGGATCATCATAAGGCATTTCCTATGCCGTTCTGCATATACGCAGATTTTGAAACTTTACTCGAGCCTATCCATATAGCAAATCCAGACCCATCCAAGAAATATACAGTGGATACGCATGTACACAAACCATTCAGTTTTGCCTATTTTGTGAAATGTGAACATGATAATTCACAATCATTTCTGAAACAATATAGAGGCTTGGATTGCGCCGAAGTTTTTGCAGAGTGGCTTATCCAAGATGTCAGAGAAATACATGAAACATATTATGCAAAGCCGAAGCCAATGACAAAACTAACAGCTCGAGAACAAGAAAAATTTTCAAATGCAAAAAACTGCTTTTTATGTCAAGACATATTCCAACCTAATACTGAAGACGTCTCACTAAAAAAAGTGAGAGACCACTGTCATTTTTCAGGTTAGTAGATACTATTAATTTAAATAATTTTTAATTATGACAAACTATTTTAGTTATAAAATTTAATAATACATAGATGCTAATGAAATATCGTTGTTTTAGGTTTGTACAGAGGTGCAGCACATAGCAAGTGCAATTTAAAATATAGAACGCCACAGTTTATACCTATATTTTTCCATAACGGCTCACATTACGACTTTCACATATGTATCGAAGAACTATTAAAAAAATCCGAGTCCATAGAAGTCATCCCACAAAATAAAGAACTTTATATCGCATTTACAGCGAAAATTGCGCTAAGTCCGAGCGATGGCAAAAATTTGAATGCTGAAAGCGAGAAGAAAAGGTATTTTTACTTACGCTTCTTGGATTCGTTCCGCTTTATGCCTTCCAGCTTAGATAGCCTAGCGAAAACTTTAAATGAAAACCAACTAATTGAAACCAGAAGACTATTTACAGATGATGAGCAGTTTAATTTAATGCGACGAAAAGGAGTTTTCCCCTACGAGTTTGTGGATTCATATGATAAACTAGAATCTACACAAGAATTACCAGCAATGGCAGATTTTTACAGCACGTTATGTGAAGAAGCCATTAGCTTGGAAGACTACATGCACGCAGAAAAAGTTTGGCAACTATTTAATTGCGAGAACTTAGGCCAATATTCAGATTTATATTTAAAAACAGACGTGCTTTTATTGGCGGACATATTTGAATCATTCAGAAAGCTATTTCGATCTCTATACAATCTAGAAGCCTGCTTCTATTTCACCCTACCAGCGTTGGCATGGTCATGTATGCTGTCTTATACAAAGGTATGATGATTAACTTTCCATTTTTTCATCACAAGGTTTAATGCTTTATTTTTTTTTTTAATTGCAGGTAAAACTAGAACTTCTTACCGATCCAGATATGTTACACCTAATTAGAAAGGGGATCCGAGGTGGCGTCGTACAATGTGCGCATCGTCATGCGGTAGCAAATAACCGTTACCTACCACATAACTTAGACGATGATTTCAATTATATAAAATATGATGCTTCTAAACCTACCTCATACATCACGTATCTGGATGCCAACAACTTATATGGACAAGCCCTTTCTCAGTACTTGCCTTTTGGTGGTTTTAGATGGCTCAAAGATGAAGAAGTTCAAAATTTTAATGTATTAACACAATGTTCAAACGAAAAAAGCGCAATAGGATTTATTTTAGAAGTAGATTTAATTTATCCGGAAGAACTTCACGACTTACACAATGAGCTTCCTTTCTGTCCTGAAAATATAGTTGCGCCTAATGGTAAAAGTCGTTTAGCTAAGCTAATACCTAATTTAAATGATAAAAAACGTTATGTAATTCATTATAGAAATTTATATCAGGCTCTACAACATGGACTAAAATTGGAAAAAATCCATAGAATTGTTGAATTCAGGCAGTCAGATTGGCTAAAAACATATGTTGATAAAAATACGGCGATGAGGCAAGCGGCTACAAATGATTTCGCTAAAGATATGTATAAATTAGCTAATAACGCAGTTTTTGGTAAATGTATGGAAGCTGTCGAAAACCGAAAAAGCGTCAAGTTGCTAAAACAATGGGAAAATATTCGTGAAAAAAAGGGTGCTCAAACTTTTATTTCACAATCTAAAATAGATAGCGTTAAAGTTTTTAATGAAAATTTTGTTGCCATTCAACTTAAAAAAGATAAAGTTCTTTTCAATAAACCTATATATGTAGGTTTTAGCGTTCTCGATATTTCCAAAACTGTGATGTTTGATTTTCACTATGATTTTGTAAAAGAAAAATATAAAGATAATGCAAAACTCTTATATACTGATACTGACTCATTAATATATAAAATTGATACTAAAGATTTTTATTCAGACATAAAAGAAAATCTCAATAAATTTGATACTTCCAATTATGACTTAAACAATCCGTATTCAATACCATTAGTAAATAAAGCAGTGTTGGGAGTATTTAAAGACGAAGCGAAAGGTCTACCAATTCTTGAATTTGTCGGCCTTAGACCCAAATTATATGATTATGTTGTAGCCAAGCCTAAAAAAAGTAGTGGATACTATGGTGAAGTAATTAAAAAAGGAAAAGGAGTTAAAAAATCTGTTATTAAAAGACTTAAGCATAGTGCTTATAAAAATTGCCTCTTTAGCAAGAATATTGTCCTAGCTAGACAAAATGTATTTCGATCAATAAAACATGTCATACATACAGAAACGGTTAATAAAATAGCTTTGTCTGCAAACGATGATAAGAGATACATTTTGCCTGATGGAATAAGCACTCTTGCGTGGGGTCATTATAAAATCGACTTTTTAAATGCTATACATGAAAGTTTTTAATATTTTTTTATTAATTATACTATATTTTTCAAAAATATTAACCATATGCTATTTTTTCAAGTTGGGTATAATGCTAAAACCTGTCTAAACAAGAATAAACATGTTTCGACAAGTCTAAACCTGTTTCAACTCGCCTAAAGCTGAAAGCTGTTTCGAGACGTTGAAAGCTGATTTGTATTGCTGAAGGCTATTTCCATCGGTTGATATTTGTTTCGACTTGTCGAAACTTATTTGTAAACGAGGGTGGGATGGGTAGGGAGACTGTAACTATAAAAGAACTTAAAGCAGATGGTTTAAGCTATAGTAAGCCAGATGAGCAAGTCACCGCATCTTCAAAGAGAAATAAATAATTTTTCTAAAAAAATCAGAAAACTGAAAAAAGATATTAAACAATACGAACAAAAGAAGCAGGTTATATATCTATTAAAGAAACTAAGATTATAACATGGCTAGTCAATCTTCTATGACTTCATCAGATTTCTGCTATCCTGAATATATGAATATGTTGCTACCAAATTATAGCGAAAAAATAGAGGAAGAAAAATATTTGATTAACGAGAGCATTATACATCTCCTCACAGTTCCCATACAAATTTCTACAGGCTTAAGTACTATGCAGGGCTTTCTACCGACAGTCAAGCTAACATATGTTGCTCCCTGCTCTAAGGATAGCATTTCTATATCATTCATGGATATAGATTGGCATGAACTATTTGAACATATGCTGAATATGTCTCCATTAGTTAATGTTGACGGAACACTGACTGAGAATGTAATGATTTTTCAGCAGTTTAAACTTACAAGTATACCATGTGAAGGGCAAACATTATTAAAATTGGAAAAATATAATAATATTTTATATTTTTGTAAAGAATGGCTTCAGGAAATTAAATTATATTCTCATGTTATTGACTATAAACTAAAAATTTTAAAAGAAATTGATTTCTCAAGTCATTATACTAGTATTTTATTATATGTAACCGATTATGATAGTGATGTAACATATTCCGAAAAAATTAAAAATGTATGTAGTTTACAGTTATCTATTCAGAATTATTGCATGTTAGAATATTTAGCTTTTAATTATCACCAAATATTATGTGATATTACGAAAATTTTGTATATAAATTGAGTAAACCTAAAAATAAAAATAAAAAACAAAGTATTTAGTAAAAAAGTTGTTTTATTTACCTTTAAGCTACAAATACAAATATATGTAATAAGTTAGGTTAAGAATTAATAATACTATAATATGACATCAGCTTCATTAACCCATGTAGGTTTGGGAAATCCTAGCCAGCGAACTAAAACTTGCTTAACGCCATTTTTTGTTCGTTTTCTTATAATTTTCTCCACCAAATAAACATCAGGAAGTTTGGTTTTTTGTAGTTCTTGTTGATAAAAACAACCCTTTATCGGCTGACCATTCATATCTTCTAAAAGAAACGTTGGTGGATTGTTAATATTCACTTTAACTATTTTGAATAACTCTGGAGACCAGTTAATTTCAAATCCTTTACTGAATGCACCTTTATATTTGCTTATCCTGACAATATCGTCTATTTTTAGTATCTTTCTTCTAACAACTATTTTTGGCACATTATATACATTTAGCAATGTATTAGGTTTTACATCGCAAGGCTTCATTCCTGTGGTACTATGCTTGCTATTATTGTAATCGTCTGTAATTTCTTGTAAGATATCGAACCAAATGTGAGTTCCACGTAAAGAGAAATATTTGTATATTCGGTTTTTTAATGTGCGTATAACACGCTCGACAATTGCCGCTTTTTTATTACTATAGATAAAAAAATTATTTATTTTATATTTTTTCATTAAAGAATTAAAGTGTGAATTTTTAAATTCTGAGCCCATATCAGAACCTATATTTTTAGGTGAATATCCTGCCGATTCAAGTATATCTTTCATACTTTTAGTAACTTCGCTTCCAGTTTTCGATTTAAGCGGTCTAGTCCAAACAAATTTAGAAAAACAATTTATAACCACTAATACATAGCGAAAACCTCTATTAAGAAGCGAATATGGTTGAAACTCCATTAGGTCAATTTGAAAATAGTCATAATAATCTCGTATTACAGTTTTACGCCTAGAAAAATTTCGACGTGTGGGTTTATGGAGTTCTTCAACGACTTGTCTTTTTTCTTTAGAGATCATCTTGTAAATTGTTGACGTGACTAGAGTAGCTTGATAACTAGAAAGGTTTCCAATATACAGCGCGTTAAATTCATTTTTTATTTCAACATTATTTTTTAATCACCACTTTTGAATGTTTAGTATCTTTTATTTTTTCATTTATGATTCGTTCCATCTCTTTTGGGATATTACTTTTATCTAATAAATTGTTTATATGTTTATCTATGTATTCTGTAAGTAGTTTCTCCAGAGTCTCATTTTGCTCTTCAATCACCGTTTTATGAACATATGGTATAACATCATTGAATTGAATATTTGCAAGTTGTTTTCTAATCTCCTTTAGCGTTTTGGCTAAATCTTCTTCCATTTTTAAGCCAATATATGTACTTAGATTTTTGTTTATTCGTTCAGTGGTTTCAGATAGTTTATTTCCCATTTTTTCTTCCAATACTTTCATTTTTTCAGTCAAATAATTCATTGTCACAGCATCATTTAAGTCTGTAGGTGGCGAAACATTGGTTAGCCGTTTTCCTTGTAAATCATAATTTCCGTCGGAAGTTAGTTTGTAGGCGCTTATAGGGGTTTCTCTAAGTTTAAACTGAAATGTATCCCTCCATTTGCGTTTACGACCAAATTTATCTATTGTGTTAACACTCATCATTTTATGTATAAACTGAGATGAAAATTGGAATGTTACGTATTATAAGGCGTTTAATATATTATATTAGCTTCTCGTAGTTCTTCTAAAATGGATATAATTTCATTATCATGTGCCGTGCTTCCAGCTAATTTAGACGCCCAAAGGAGGCGGAGACGTTCGATCAATTCCTGGGGAGTATTCCAGTAAACAAATTCTTTATTTTTAAAGTTTAGTTGTTTGGTATTTAGCGGTAATCTTGCTATTGATTTTCCTTCTTTAAAAATAAGAGGTCTTATTAAGTATAAATATTTTTTTGATTTACTGCGGTTAAGTCCTTGAGTTGGATTATATTGATTAAAAATTACATTTGTTTTATGTAGAATTTCTTGATATATACCCTTTGTTTGCTCGCTTATAGCATCAGGATTTTCTAACGCTTTTGGATGTTTCAAAAAAAGTATATCCAAAAGTTCTGCAGATGCTGGATATGTTCCAATATTTGTACTACCGCGCCAAAAGGAAATCTCACTAGGAGGAAATCTAACCTCAGTGTTCCCCATGTGAAGTTTATTTTTTGAATCTACGCGAATTCCATATCTTACATCAAACCTGGATATATTACGTTTTATTTTTTCCACATAACTCATTGAAATTGAATGTGGACTAGCATGCGAGGAAAAGTCTATCTTTCTTGTTTTTAGCTGTTTATCATGTTTGATAATAGGAGGTGTATCACTTAAATCCGGTGTTGAGAAAATATCTTCTGCAGGTATTGTACTGATATGCGGTGAAACAGCGTCAGATGTCTCATCAAAGCTGGCATCATGAACATCGACATCATCAGACGAATAAGGCTGGCTAGTTGTTTTTACAATAGTGGTTTGGCTTTTGTTAGCTGAGGGAGGCTGCATATTAGATTTTTTTGATGCAACTTGAACAGCATCAGAAATAGATTTTAAACGAGTTGTAACAGGCTGATAAAATTCTTCAAGTCCACTCTTGTTTTCAAATTGCTTATTTTTAATGCTATAATATTTTTTACGCACAGCATCAGTTGCTTCAATCAGTTTGCGTTTAAGCTCAATTTCTGAAGTATCGTTCATTTTTTTTTTTTTTTTTACTCCTCTCCCTTTACTGCCTCAATGTTAAATGATATAAAATTTTAAAAATAAATGTATTTATCAAATCCTATTCGATATCTGCCTCTCTTTAAATCGCTATCTTTATCAATAACTAGGAAACCATATTTTTCTTTCCAACACTCTGCACACATTTCTAGAAATTCAGAAAATGATATATCTGGAGAAACATGATCTAAATAAATGTGTTTAAGGTTTGTTTGATCTTGATTAAACAGAATAAGAAAATTTGCATTATCACGAATTAATTGTTTTGGAACTTTAGAATATGTCTGAGCCAAGTAGAAACAGTCAATGTTTTTATGTCTCCCCATACTAAAATATAAACGAATAGTATCTTGTCTTTCACAAATTACATCGTCAAATATAAAAACAGAATTAGGTTTAACATCCGCGGGATTAACTATTGTCTCATTGGAAGCATAAGTATAGAAACCAATTTCCTTAATCGGCTTGAGTACTTTGCGAATATAATCATATTTTGGTTGATATAAGGACTTTGAATAAATATATATATTTTCAAAACAAAGGCCTTTAGGATGAGTTAGAAGGGTTATCATAGCATTTGTTTTCCCACAATTTGAAGGACCTATTAAAAGCGCTCTTATTGAATTTGGTAATAAAGGTCCATTCCTTTTAGTAGTCGGCAACCCTGCTCCAACGGTCTGATCCAGATTGTCAACTTCCAATTCATAACCTGATTTTTCAATAAACATATTGCTGTAAATATACGTTACTTGCACACTATATTTTATTTTAATGTCAGCCGCCAAACGATTAGGACGTATATCCTCTCGCTCCAGCAGCACCAAGGCGAGTGGTAAAGGCTTAGTTGATACTGTAATAAATAAGCTACCAATTGAATTACATTTACCTGGATATCAGTATTGTGGACCTGGAACAAAGTTAGAGAAAAGACTCACCCGCGGTGATCCTGGAATAAATTCATTAGATATTGCATGTAAAAAGCATGATATAGCCTATGCAAGACATAAAAAGTTAAGTGAACGACATAAAGCAGATTACGAACTTGAACAAAGTGCTTGGAAACGTGTAAAGTCGGCAAACTCTAGTTTTGGCGAAAAAACTGCAGCTTGGCTAGTAACGACTGGAATGAAAATAAAAAGAAAGCTTGGCATGGGATGTAAAAACCCGACTGGAATGAAAATAAAAAAGAAGCTTGGTAGAGGATGTAAAAAAGCATTACCTAAACGTAAAAAGAGTATTAAAATAAATAAAAAACAGAAAAAAATAGTTTTTGGTAGCGGGATTATAAATAAAATTCGTAAAAATTTAAAGAAACGTTTAAATTTAGACCCGAAAAATTCGGATATACAAAAAATGGTAAAAATGGGAATAATAGTGGCGCAAAAAACATTAAAAGTTCACGGAGGTAAAAGAAAAATACAAACTCCGCGCATCATACCATTACCAAAGCAGGGAGGAATTTTACCTCTGATTCCTATATTTGCAGGACTTTCTGCTTTGGGTTCGTTAGCTGGCGGGGCCGCTGGAATTATAAGAGCGATAAAAACAGCTAAAGATGTTTCATCGGGAAAGCGTTATGATAAAAATATAGATGAAGGAAAAAAGGGTAATGGATTATATCTTAAGCCATATCGCAGTGGTTTGGGGCTATATCTAAAACCATATAAAAGTTCAAAAAACTAATAAAATCCCTACCTCCAAAAGCGCTTACAAATTTCGACTTGTCTAAGTATGCATTACAGCTAAATATTCCATATTTTAGAGGTGTATATATGAGAGATGCTATGCCAAAAACAGGTCCTAACAAGTTTGAAAGTGGAATTGTTAATTTGGATGATGCCGAGGGGGTAGGGACGCATTGGGTTGCATATAAGAAGAAAAATGATAAAACATATTATTACGATAGCTTCGGAGATTTACCTCCACCAAGTGAGTTAGTTAGTTATTTGTATACTGGGCGATATAAAACAGAAAATATCTTCTATAACTACATTCGCGAGCAAGATTTTGATACAGTCTGGTGTGGACATTTATGCTTAAAGTTTCTTGCTAAAAAAAGTTAAGAAATGGAGAATGATGCTATAAAAAAGATCTCTCAATCTATGCAAGTGTTTTTCAAATCGAGAAGCTTATTAAATATGACAAAGGAGGAGTTAGTTTATATGCCCAAAGAAGTTATTATAAATTGTGCATTTCGAGAAATCCCGTTTATTTGGTCTAAGCTTCCTAAACACTTACAGGAAGATCCAGATTTAAAAAACTATTTATTTTGTACTGAGCATGAGCAGGATGATAGTGAGGATGGAGATGTAAATGATGGTCCTCCGAAGCGAAAATTATTCTGTTGTTATTGTAAAATGAAGGATATAAATATAGCAACAGAAAATAAAATCGAGGTTTTACCATCGGATAAACGTTGTATATTACAATAAATATTGAAATACATCTAAATTTTTTGTAGTCATGTCGTACACGTTTACCTTATCAGATCATAGCAGCGTGTTGAGTGCTAATTTTTTTCCCTCGCTTGAGCTTGAGGAGAATTCAATATATGGTTTAGGATTGTTGGGATTTTACACTTATAATTCAATTTTTAACATAGATGAAAATAATAATTTACTTGGATTTGGCGAGCCTGATCAGAAAAAGTTTACTTACTTTAGAATTAAACCAGGTGCATATGAAATTGATGAAATCCATAAAGAAATTCAGAAAGAAATCAAGAAAAAGAAATATTTAGAAAATAATAATGAAATTGATGATATGAATAGAATATTTAGTTTGGAGGCTAATAACAACACTTTAAAGTGTCAGCTTAAATCTACATTGGATTTAGATTTTTCAATAAAATCCTCTTTAGGAAGAACGCTTGGATTTGCAGAGAAAGTGTTTAAAGCCAATAAGCTTCATGAATCCACTCTACCAGTGGATATAATGAAAGTTCGAATGATACGAGTTGACTGTAATATTATTTCTGGAGCATATCTGAATTCAACAAAATCTCATACTTTATTCGAATTTGATATTGACGTTGAACCTGGTTACAAACTTTCTAAGGAGCCCCATAATATAATATATATGCCCATACAACCTTTGGGTCGTCAGTTTATAGATAACATTACGTTGAGAATCTTGGACGATCAAGGAGACTTGGTTAATTTCCAAGGAGAGAAAATTATAATTAAATTAGAATTAAAGAAAATTACATAATGGGATTTCAATATAATTCTCAGATTTATAAATATCAAAAATCGTCTAAGATAATAAAAGATAATAAAAGCAGTAAACCTAAAACTATAGCACGCATTCTAAAAAGAAACGTTGATCTGAAAGGAAGTGATATAAGCATCGAAGATCGTGAATTTTTGAAATCCTTGGGTTTACAACTAAAAATTTAAGAAAATATGGCCACCATTTCAACAAGTGAAAAATTGGAGGTTTTCGATGATCCTGTATTTGATTATTCACTTGTCAGTTTAAATGAGCATACATATAAACCTTATGGGTCACCAACATATAGCAATTCTGATGAAATCCGTATACCAATTCATTTTCAAGATCTAATACTCAATATTGCAGATAGTTACATATATATTGAGGGCACATTTAATTCAAGTGATGCTACAAAAAAATGCTATTTGTCAAATAATTGTTTGGCATTTTTATTTGATGAAATTAGATATGAAATGGGTGGTGAACAAGTATCTATAGTCAGAAAACCTGGAATCACCACAGCGTTAAAGACATTGGTATCATTTAATCCACTGCATAGTAAAAACTTACTTACCACAGGATGGGGTTTAAATGAGGGATGTCAAGTTATTTTGGACAAAACAAGCCATATATTTAGCGGAAAGCTACCCTTAAAATATCTATTGGGTTTTGCAGAAGACTATTTGAAAGGAGTCCTTAATGTAAAGCAGGAATTAATAATGGTTTTATCTAGATCATATGTTAACTGCTACGTCGGCGAAGTAGAAGCAACTATTAATGTAAGCAAAATTGAATGGAAAGTTCGTCATATTGTCCCCGAAGATCGAGAAAAGCTTAAACTGCTTTCTCGTATAAATAAAGGTGGCAATAATGCTCAAGTAAATATAGCTTATAGAATGTGGGATCTATATGAGCTTCCAACACTACGAGAAACGACTTCAGATATATGGGCTTTAAAAACGAGTACCAATCTTGAAAAACCAAGATATCTTATTCTCAGCTTTATAAGCGCCGATAGTTTGGATAACTACAAAAAGAATGCGATAGATTTTATAAACGCGGGTATTCGAGATATTCGCGTGTATTTAAATAGCAACGTATTTCCTTATGAAAGATGGAACTTGGATTTTAGCAAAAAGCTTTGTGGCCCTGCATACTACGCATACGAAAATTTCCAGCGTAGTTACTATAATCGACAAGATTGTAGCCCCCTACTTGATTTAGATGAATTTTTCGCAAACCCGGTCTTTGTCATTGATTCCAGTCAGCAAGCGGATAATAACATAAAAAATTCGACAGTAGACATAAAAATTGAATTTGAAACGCGTAACAAATTTGCAAAAAACATTAAAGTTTTTGCATTGGTGTTACACGATGCATTTTTAAGCTATAATGCTTTAGATGGTTCTGTTCGAACCGGGTGTAATTTTTTGGGTAGATAAATGTATACTAATTAGTTTAGATTAATAATATAATTAAGAATTATAGTAGTATAGAACATAACATATTATGTAGTTTGTATAATCCTGAATTTTGAATAAATTATGATTAAATTATATTATGGATTTTATTTTACCTTAACTAATCGAATTTTGAATTAAGGTTTGAGCATACCATAAAAGGAAGGGTCATTTAGGTATAAATAATTATTGTGGGGTGACAAATGTACCGCTTTATTATACTTATCTTGTTAGACCATATAAATTAGGGATTTATTTCGCTTTACTACCCGCCAGCGGCGTTTCACTAAGGGGAAATAATAAATAATGTTTTTTACTATACCGCTTTAACAGCGGCGTTTCAACTAAGGGAAAATAATAAAAAGTTTGGTTTAAGGATGGCTCAGGTCGGATCGTAAAAAGTTGGGTTTAAGGATGGCTTATAAAAATTGGGATTTAATTATCCCGCTTTAGCAGCGGCGTTTCACTAAGGTTAAATCATAAAAAGTCGGGTTTTATCTCGGGTCAGTTCATAAATATTCAGGTTCAAGTTAGGGTTAGATGAGAAGCCGCCTCGCGAAAGCATCCGGGTTAGGTCGTAAAAAGTCGGGTTTTATCTCGGGTCAGTTCATAAATATTCAGGTTCAAATTAGGGTTAGATAAGAAGCCGCCTCATGAAAGCATCCGGGTTAGGTCGTAAAAAGTCGGGTTTAATTTCGGGTTATTTTGTAAATAGCACCACCGAACCACCCGGGTTAGGTCATAAAACGCACCACCGAACCACCCGGGTTAGATCATAAAACGCACCACCTGCACCACCTGGGTTAGTTGCACCACCAGCACCACCAGCACCACCTGATCTCGCTCTGTCCGTTTTCCTCTACTAGAGAAACAAAAAAAAAAAAAGTCATGAAAAGTACCAAAATAAAAAACTGATACTACACCAAAAAAAAAAAAAAAACAACACGGAACAAAATAGCGAAAATAAGCAAGCAAATCAATGAAGAAAACAGAACAATGCAAGAAGATCATCGCAACAAAGAAATTCCAGTATAGTAGAAGAATAAGCACCAACAAATTTAAAAGAAGTAAAAGCTCAAGGGAGCTGACTTAAGAGAAATACCAATACCATAATATATCGGTTTTATTTTGTTGGATATTGAGTGGTTATTTATTATACTACAGTGGTCTGCTATTACTGTTTTATTTTGTTTTTTTAAAATGGATGTTTTATGTTCTTTAAGCATGTAGCCCACCACATATCAATTATATTTTAAGTTTTACTATATTATTATATTTTATTGTTAATTTAATTTTCAAAAAGGCTTTGTCGATAAAAATAATACTTAATGACAATAAAGCATATTTTGATTTGATTTGATTTGATTTATTCCTTAAAGACATCAGCATTCATATCTTTATGAAAGTCTCCAGTCCGTTTTGATTCAAATGCTAGTAAGCAGCCATCGACAAATCCATTATTGCTACCAATGTGAGTTGGTGGCGAAGAGCGTTGAACACATTGAGAATAACAAATTTCTCATTTTTTGAAAGCTCAGTTTTACTAATCCGTTTCTCAGCAACAAAATCAGAAACACTAGCCATTTTAAAGAACGAACTTTTCCAACAACTGTCGGAAAGTAACTAAACATTTTTAATTTTTTAAACAGTGCGGCACAGGTAGGTAAACTACCCTTGACAATAAACATAATTAAATAATAATAATTGGACTACACCTGGAATACGGCGAAGACCACTGGGTTTTCTAGTTCAATAATGATTTATTACTTTCTCGCATTAAGCAACAGACTCTAGTAACATAGTGATAGGCTATAACTAAGCATGTAAACATTCCTTTAGATGATTTCTATCATCCAAATTATGACCACCCAGAAATTTTTGTTAGGTAGACGAATGTATTTAGAAGCTTTTGTATCTCTTGAATAATTTTTGTATGGTGATCGGCTATGCTCGAAAATAATAATTATCTGCATACATCTAATAACTGTATAAAAAGAACTGTAGGACAATAATTTTTCGAGTGTTGCCTGTGCTTTATTTAACGGTTTTCATGCAATATCAAGTTTTTTCAGTATTTTAAGAATGTTTTTCGTGATTTTTCGTTTTAAATACAGGGTGTTATGGAAATGACTTATTATTTTTTAACCCGTAAATATATAGGTCGAGACGAATTGGGGAAAAATTGCTATAAATGGCGCTCGAAGCTAGAAATTCGAGAAAAATGCCTTCAAAAATTTAGGTCCAAAACACCTACACGCCAATGACCCAAACAGCTGATTTGGGTAATTGTTTACTTTAGTGGAAATGTTGAATTTTTCGCTAAAATTTCGTATATAGGCTAATTAAGGGTAGCTGATCACAATTTTCCTTTTGCGTTTAGGCGGCAAATGCACTGGTTTTGAGAAAAAAAATGTTAAAGTTTTTCTAACTCACCGGTATGTTATTTTGCATGTAATCCTAAAATGTTGCTTATTTCCAATAAAATATTACTTGTCGGAGTCATAGTATACACTTCTGAGTTGAAATAAACGAAATATGCCACAAGGAAACTCTGAAAAACGGGATAACTTGTAAGCGAACAGAAAACTCTACGTTATCTGGAAAAAGACGGGGGCTCACTGACAGCTGGCCACCCATGTTGTCAGATTGTTAGTGTATTATAAATTGCCTATACTTGTCAATTCATTTTTATTAATTGAATGAATCCTATTGGCTCGAGCTAGCATATCATTCTCCTGGATGGAAGCCATTGATAATTACAAGAAAAAGAAGAACAATCTGGCAACGTGAGTGCAATGAATCTGAAAAGAGACGGTTCTACTTTGTCGGCGTATTAACAACGAATTTAATTAAATTTGTGCCTTTTCCATTGTTTTTTTGCTAAAATGTTGCTCTTATTTTATGAACAGATAGTTTGGTGAAAGTTTTATCACATATTTTGAAGGGAAAACCATCAAATCTAGGAAATTGAAAGGAAAGAATACCCTAACCTGTAAGTGAAAAACTTTAACATTTTTTTCTCAAAACCAGTGCATTTGCCGTAAAAACGCAAAAGGAAAATTGTGATCAGCTACCCTCAATTAGTCTATATACGAAATTTTAGCACAAAATTCAACATTAATTGCACTAAACTAAACAATTACCATTCCAGCAGTTTGTCTTGTCAAAAACACATGTGTTCAGGGGCATTGAACTATCATGGAAGGCGCACATAGTCCGGTTTAAGGGTATTTTACAAAATTCAAAATACTTCCGATTTTAGAAAAAAAAACTATCAAGTGTAACTCTAGACCACCTCAGGAGTGGCCCCTTAAAATATAATAAGTCATTTCCATAACACCCTGTATATAAAAATATTAGTAACTTGTCAGTTTAGACGGGTTATGCTTTTTTATCGCGCTTTTCAAGGTTGGCAGAATCAACGACTAGGTTCTGCAGGTTTCCCGAGGAAAATAAGGATATGGGGAAGAAGCGAAAAGAGAAAAACGGCATGCGTCGCCGAATTTGCAGGAGCAAAGCAAGTCAGAGTCGACAGGATCCTCTGGCCGGAACATGTATATCGTTGATGAGCCTCCGCCGTCGAGGTCTTCTTCTTCTTTATGTGCCATGCTCATTCGAGCGTAGGCGACCTCTCGCATATACCTGTGATGTGTGCCTTTTTTTTCAGATTTTTCACAGGTATATGGGACCTACAGTTTATCGCCGGTTCCGAACGGCACTATTTGAGAGGTTGTACTAGGCAAATTACTACGTGGTGGTTTGCCATTGCCTTCCACGAGGTGACGACCGAATAAAATAAAGATCGACGCATGGTCCCGGGATCGAACCGGGGACCTTCGGCTTAGTAGTCGGACACACTAACCACTAGGCTGCGGTCGCCACGCTCGAATTTCGTCGAGGTCACCATGTCAAAATGAGACAGAAATAGCTGTTTCTAGTTCTTCGAAGCTGGAAAAGTTTTGAAGCTATTTTAAGAGCAAAATCGGGCCCTTCTGGCCCAGATACAGGAGTTGGTGACAACAGTGGCCAGTCTTAACGAAGCCAAGAGAGCTTCCGAGGCGGATAATCAACGTATGATCGATGATTTTCGTGCGGAAATCAAAGAGTCGAAGGCTCGAGACTCAAAGAAAAACGCAAAAACAGGAGAGCAGCGTCATCGTCCTCTGAGTCGGACTCAGGGAGAAGTTCGAATTTGGAATACCTCCCAGACACGGTGATGGACACACAGGAAAATCCATCTCAGGTGAGTCAGGCGACCGGCGAAGGAGATACAAATTCTTCTCGTGATCTTGGTGCTATAGCAATTAATAAGTTGACTATTCACAATTACAATATACAATGTCAAAGAAGTTTACTAAAATATGACAAACATTCTTAATTTCTACGTTCATTTTACCGTAACATATGAACAACTATACGAACTTCGAGAAGGTCGACATGCTCTAGGTATACGGGTTCTGTGAAGGGAATGGGCGTCGAAGTGTTAGGGCTTACACGGAGGGATTTCGTAACCGCCAAATATTAAACCACCAAATATTTGCCAATCATCTTCGGGAAGCGGGAAGCTTTAAGAGAATCTTTGAAGGTCATATGCGAACCACTCGAACTGTTAAAAGATAAGAGGGAATTTTGGAATGAGTTAAAGAGAAGTATCAGTATCCGCCGCCTAGAACAAGAGTTGATTTGTCCTTAAACTATTGTAAATGATATTATGAAGGAACTGTACATCCATATCATGTGCAAAAAGTTAAGGAACTTCTTGTGATATACATATTTTTCAGATAGCCTATATACTACAGTGTATCCGGACATAATTAGCAAACTCTTAAATGATAATTTGGCTAGAAAAATTAATAATTCAATTTTTGAAAATAATAAAGTTACAAGGTGCCAAAATTTGTTTTTTTTTTTAATCAATTCATCTCATTAGCTTGTGTGCAATGTAGCCAATTCTTCCTAAATATGGTGTTATTCTTATGATTTTTGTTTTCTTGTTTGTTTGTAAAGCATACTTTCATAATATTTAAATTAGCTGAAGTGAATCGGTAGGTTAGTTCGAATACGGGTCACTTCATCGTGATACAACAACAGGATGTTTTTTAAAGATTCATTAATAGTCTACAAAAGTAAAAGGGCATTGGCCTAATGTCACCAAGGCCCTTTAATAATAAAATAATTGAAACAAACATTTATTTGCGATAAACTTGCTAAATTTAAAGATAATCGGCACACTAGCAAAATGTTATCAAGCAACTTTGCAAACATGTGTGACAGATGTGATAGCCTTGACAAAGTCAAGTCTATATACAGGGTTTTAGGAATTAAATAAATGAAAAATCAAGTTCTTTTTCGTCACATAAAATCTGATATGAGATAGGTCCATTAACGCAGCTTTATTGGTCTCGAAGTTTTAAAAACTAGTCCAATGAAGCTTCCCTATATGCATTTATAGCCTACCTCGTAGCCTACTGACCTGATGTCACATATGTAATATGCCCAATTGAGTTAAAAATCCAGTTGCAGGGGGACAACGTAAAACCGTATACCTCATATCGGTAGTAATGGTATCACGCACATATTTCTTCTTAATATTAAATGCTTTTAATATGTCTATACTTCAAGTCCAGAATTTCTGTAAGTGACTCATTACTAGCATGTAGAGAGCTCCGGGTTGTGCGACGTCACGAGAATGAATTCCAGTAGAGTGGGGCATTTCTAATAATAAATGATGAAATTTCGTCGGACCGTCATATAATTCTTTATAAAGTAAATTTATTTCATTAACCCTTAAAACCTGATTCTATAAGACCTTTTCTACAGGGATTTTTTAGTTCTTGCGAAAATCCATGCCGGCCTGCCCTGAACTTTTAATATTTAGATCTTGCCATACCTTCTGTGATACAATTTTTCCGCTTTTGCTGAAACTCTCATATTGTTTCAAAATATTTTTGCCGCCATGCAATAAATTAATTTTTTTTTAAAGTCCGTTTGAAAACTACTAATGATATTTTAAGTGAAGATGTGCCCTTCTTAATATTTTTTTATTGTGGATATTCCATATCATATATAAGAATAGAAAAAAGTCTCTAGATTTATATACTACGTTGGAAATAGTGCGATTTCATTTTGATAAGCACAACTACAAACGTTTAACCATAATTATTAATTATAAATCAAATAATATAATTCTAAACTCCGCCAATGCCTGTAAAATTACTGAAGATGTCATGATGACAAGCACCTTCCCACAAATTCAATATTAGCTATATTCGATAGAAACCAATTTCACAAGGCACAGGTGATAATTTCTAGCCCAGGAATCCGCGCTTTATTAGACGTGTGTTGCCAAGTTTATCAATGCATACTTCTGAATATTTTATGTTATGAATGAATTCCATACAAATTAAAATATAATGGAAATTTAAATAGAGTATTACGGCAACAATGTTCCACATTCCTTAAATTCCTTTCGTAACTGTAGACTCGTACGTCGGACTATACTACGAGAACTGAAAAAAAGTCACAAAATCTATGGATAAATTAGTAATTAAACACAAATTAATCAAGCAGTGCGAAAACTCTGCCGGCACGCTTACTTTCACATCTTTCAAGATGTGAATTCCGTCTCTGTGTGTTGCCACATTTATTTGCTCTGCGATCAGAATCCAGTATTGGATTTACCGTGCTATTTTAAATGTATCTAGTTGATTGCGCCTTGTAAGACAACGTCGCCTCTTAAGTTCACTATTTTTGTAGCGGCAACGTTGAGTCACTGATAGAATTAGTGGATTTTAGGTATAGTAAATCAAATTTCCTTTATGTATTATCATAATATATATCATTTCTTCGCATATAGTTTTGGTTTACGAAACGGATAGGACCTAAACTAAATTTCACTTCTTTCATACCCTTTAATAATATTAATTATATGTACTACATAAAATTATTTTTTTACCTATGCATTTATAAATCCCTGTTTACGGTTCTTGCAAATTTGCCGGGTTTTATTATAGCTGCTAATATTTTATTGCAAGTTAAAGGCCAACGAAAGAACGTAAAACGGACTTTACCAGAAGGTTTCTACCGATAGTTGTCTTATTGGTATTAAACAACATACTGTCTAAACTGTCTAATTTGTTGAAGCTCTAGTTATGCGTTAACAAACTTTATCTTAATGTTTTTATAATTTTTTAGGTCATCCAAATACCAAATTATTTATTGGTCATGGTGGTTATGGTAGCACCTTGGAAACTGTGTATCACGGTGTACCAACATTAACAATTCCTGTATTTGCTGATCAATTTAATAACGCAAACCTGGCAGTTAAGCAAGGTTACGCCTTGAAACTTTCCTATAACGATGAAAATTTTAATGAAGAGACGTTATACGCCATGATTAAAGAATTGTTAGACAATCCTAAGTACACAGAAGGTGCGAAGTTAAGGTCAAGGTTGTTCCATGACAGGCCTACAAAACCATTGGATACTGCAATCTATTGGATAGAGTATGTGATTAGGCACAAGGGTGCAGACCATTTGAAAGTATTCGGACGAAAGTTGCCAGGGTATCAGTATTATTCAATAGATGTTATTTCGTTTTTAATTTCAATTATTGTGTTGGGGCTGTGCAGCGTTTATTTTGGTTTAAAAGCAATTTTTAAAGCTTGTGGAATCTCGAAAAAAGTAAAGCGGAGTTGAAAATGCTTCAACTGAAAATTCTTTGCGAGAGTTTTTAATCTAAGTTAATATATATGTGGATGTAGGTGTTTTTCTTTTATATATAAATGACTGATTTAAAGAAATTTTAATTTTTTTATTTTACAGGACTTTGAATTAAAGAGAAAAGTACTAACCCATAGTTTTGCTTTACACATAGTCGAGAAATGTCGATCTATAGTAAGCCAGCATAGGAAGAAACTGATGGTTTTCCTTTTCACTTTATTTGAAGGAACAATGGAAGTTGAACATTTCTTTTATTGTATAAGCATGTTCAATTACATTAAAAAATACGATTTGCAAAATATGACGCCTTAAATATAATTAATTAATCTATTGTTAGTTGCTAAAGCTCCACGCGTCGGCAAATAATGTCAATTAAGTTTAAATCGCGGGAAGCTACTTGATCTCATGTGTTATGAACTCGGGATTATTTGCATTGATGACTAAACAAATAACGTTAGTATAAAAAACCTTATTAAGCAGTTATTTTTGTTAGGGGTCTGTAATGGAGACTGAGGTAAGTTTTTATAAATGTTTTATGGTACGACTTTGTTAGAGAACCACCATAAAACTGTTAAAGATAATATAATCTCAAAGATTCTTTTAGTAAGCTATATAGTAAATGCACTGGAAAAGATCGGGATACGTAACCATTAAGGTGGCCCATCTGTCTAGGGGTGAAAAAATTTGTTGAAGGCTTTTACCAGAACACCGTGTGAAAATGTTTCTTTACATAAAAAAATAAAAACCACCAAAAATTGAACTCAAGAGGAACACGTGCCGCAAGCAGGTCAAGCTATTAGGTACAGGTAGGTACCTGGTAAAGTGTGTTCACAAATATAAGAAACAGACCTAAATGACTGCTATTATTAGGGTATTCAAAATATAATAAACAACAATAAACCAGTTCTGTGAAATGATATGGGCGTAATAAATTTTAAGTACCGTACTCAGGCAAATAAAAATGCGAATAAACCATAGTCCTTTTTGATTTTAGTCTTTCAACGTACACTGTTGAGTTTAGTTTGTTTTTTGAAAATGTTTCGTCCTTGGTGTTTTAGTGACATTTGTGAAAGCAATGACACTGAAGTAAATAACAGAGCGCATTTTTCAACAGATGCCAAACAGATTATAAAGAATGTGTTTTTGACATTAATGTCGAGCGGAAATTTGTGTTCTAAAGAAGTTATAAAGGAAACGGTTTTACTTACAAAAAAAATCCTTTTCCACAGTTTAGAAAATTATACAAGCGCTAATTTTGGAACGCAGAAAAAGAAGTGATATTGGAAAATCAAGAACGTTGAACCAAGGGGACGAAGAACTTATTCGACGAAAAATTTATAAAATGTATGAAGAGCAAAGTGTACCAACGTTGGACAATTTAATGAAAAGGCTGACAACAGATGAAACAGAAATTAAATGCTTAAGAACGACATTGTGGAAGCGCCTTCAACACATGGGCTTTAAATTCAAAAGGATTAATAAAAATCAGGTTTTGATGGAGTCCAAGCGTCTTCAAGAATGGCGGTGGGAATATCTGACAAAAGTAAATGAATACAGAACTGAAGGTAGGCCGATCATTTATTTAGATGAAACGTGGTTTGACACCCATGACACCCCGTCAAGTGGTTGGGTCGATTCTAGCGGCAAATGTGTGACACGTGCCCCGTCAAACCGTGGTAAAAGAATAACAATCTTACATGCTAGTTCTGAAGATGGGTGGGTGCCGAGTGGTCTATCTCTCTCGGCAAAAAATATTAGTGAATCATGTGATGACTATCATAAAGACACGTATTAACTCTAATTCAGGATGAAACTAAAAAAATTTCTGAGGTGAACTGGAAAAACTGCGTACAACATGTAAAGAAAGTAGAAGAAGGTTACATTTGTATTAGGAATGCTAAAGACAGGTTTATTATTACTTTAGATGAGGATAGCGATAGTGTAGTAGTAGATTTATTTGGGTAATTTATTAATTAATATGATAATTTAGCATTATAAGAGTAAGTGTAAGACCATAATTCTATTTTTACATTTTGAATTTAATAAACTTAAATATTCATATTTGTTTGCTGCTAAATTAAATATTTAAATACTATGTATTTTCTAAGACGGTCTTAGCTCAGTCGGCATTTTGTCAATACCCCTATTTAGGTATATAGAAATAGATAAGAGTCATTTACATTTTACATTTTACATATTATATAATAATATTTTATTAATTCTAAGTTGGTCACTTCTAAGAATGTAAATATACCTCACCCTTTACAGGTACTTGATTTTCTCGTGTCGGTGATACTTTTTATTTAAGTTGTCGGGTACAGGTACGATGTATGATATTATAGCGAATGGAACGGCAATAGGTTTTTGCATAAAACGATGTTTATCCATTGCAAATATTACTATATATTATATGGCATTATAAAATAAAAACAATTTTACTAAAAGAAGTTAAAGGGAAGTAGTATTAAATAATAATCAATATTATTTCAAGAAATATTATAATACTTATCAGGTAACAAAATATATCTATAACCTACTACGTTTTTTGTAATAGGATGCAACGGTCTGCAACCATCGCATATTAACAGGAACCTATGTACCTGCACCTGTTCCACTCTCGAAATTCACCTGTCGGGTAGTGCAGCCGGAATAGTGCCCACGTTTAAATTTAATACAGAATAGTTTGGACCTGGAATAGGTATTTGGAACAGGTTTGTCTGCGAAACAGGTACAGGTCCAATAACAGCAAAAAGCTGTTCCGTAACACCTATAGTTATTGCTTCTATACGACTCTCCCATCTCATGGTTGACAATGGCTTTAGTGTTAGGTTCGGAATATGCGCTAATAAAATACTTCACCTATGATTTGATGCCGAGAAGTAAATATACAGGGTGTCCCAGAATATGTGGGAAATCTCCCGGATTCAGATAGAACACATACAAATAATTTGACTAGTTTCTATACATCTTTCTTTCTTACGCCCCCACTCCTCCCTACGGAGATACGGGCGCATAAAGGACGCCCCTAGAAATCGTTTGTTTTAAAATAACTTTTGAAGTGCTAGGTGTAATTCAATAATTTTCTAATATGATGGTTACTTGGAAAGTCTCCTTAAAATTATCCCTTTTAACCACATTCGACTTATCTACTTTGCCAGGGACTGTCTGGCTCTAACACAGTAATGCTATTTTCTTTACACTTTGTATGATAAAGGCACAACAATAATGCCACAAATTGCTTAGAAACTGATTGTCAACATTTTGAACATTTGTGTTTTTTTCTCGCTAAATTGCTAATTATTTCCAGTTCTAAGATTTGTGCGTATTCTCATATTCCTATTTTATTCAGTGTTATCGATGTTTGTTTGTGAGTAGGTAAAAAGATTAGTTATTATCTGGCTTATTGCAGGTCACCGGGAACCGGTATGTGAAAACTGAATCATTTTATTCAGAAAAATCAAAATAATTTTTAAACTGTTGGTGATATTAATTTGCAATTTAGACGAGTTGTTTTCAATGTAAACTGTCTCCTATGTTACCAAAAAAAGTTATAACATCCCGTTTAAAAATACCGAGAAAAACCAAGAAATAACTTTGATTGAATAACAGCGCCATCTTAAAATTGTACCAGGAAACTTGTGACAACTACCAAACCCTTATGTGCCTCCTACACTTACGAAAACTTTGTAGAACTGGCAACACCCTAGCGATAGAACGTTGAGGATCACCAGCAATTTAAAGTGCGAAATGAGACTACGAGAAAATTAATAGAGCAGGATATAAGTACAAATTTATATGCTGTAGACAAGAACAGCAAATAGTTAAACGTTCGCCAATTGGGTGATCCCTTATCAGCTTTAAAATCAGTTGATGCTTCAGGTATGCGATATTGGAATTCGGACAGCGGCGTGGCTGGTTAAAATGATTTACTGTGATTTACATATTTCGTTTTTTGCTATAACTGTGTGATTTTGGACAAGTAAGTTTTTACTTACCCATATTTTATTATAGCAGTACCTATGGCTTTTTGGCGACAATTTGAAACAGAAGGTCAAGGTGAATTATCTGTAGTAATATATTAAGGGATAGGGAAATTATCGAAAATCATTCCGAAGATTTTTTGCCGTGGAAATCGCTCGAGGGCTTACATGTTCAATGCTACCGCATTATTTTAAATATGTACGCGTGTTTAAAAAAGAAAATCCGGAAAATACTCAAAATACGCTTTGTACAAGAATGTACTTGAAATGAATTAGCACAACTCGGGTTTTATAAGAATTTATAACGGTATTAATTTGGGGACTGTAACCGGTCATTCCATAAAGCGCACACCAATAAATGAAAAATTCAAAACAGCTGATAATGCTACAACGGATTTTATTCTGCGAACTAGTTACAACTTTTACGAGGATAGTATGGTGCCAACTTTAGAACTGGTTCGTGATAAATTGAGAGCTTACAAGAACATTGCGTGATGGTTTGATAAAATGTAGCTTTAAGTATAAAAAATTAGATAATCTAATGATTATAATGGAATCCCCGCGTATCACTAAACTACGAGAGGACTATTTGCGCAAAATAAAGGAGTACTATGAATTCGATAAAAGTATAATTTATTTAAATGAAACTTGGTTTGATACTTATGATGTTGTTAAGTATGGTTGGGTAGACAGTACAAATTGTACCTTTGGTACACCGTGTTCGAGAGAAAAACGCTTTATCATGCCGGAAATAAAGATGGCTTTGTACCATTGTACCTAATGTAAATTATTCTTTTTATGACACTGCGCCAATGTTTAGTTCAATTTTTTAATAAATGTTGCATTTCCGAATCAACGGTTCAATTAGTTTTTAATCTTTCTAGTAAATCTGACCAGACACGTAAATTTTGAAAATGAGATTTACTTTTTCGTGGATTTTCAAGTGTTCGCTTAAATGATGCCAATCATTGAAACCGTCTTGGTAACTTAATTTAGTGTTTTTAAAAGTCAATTGATTGTTGGGGTTGGGGTCATTGAATATTTTACTGCATCCCTGTTAATTAATTTACTTAATCACTTACTTACCTTATTACTCTATACGTCTTATGCGCTTATCAAGACAAGAATGAAAAATTAACCTGCTACATCGATTACGAACACGCAAAATTTTGAAAGTTTAAACCAGCGCGCCGAACGCACGAGGATTTTCGCGCCCCCACAGGAAGAGAAGTACTAAAATTTCACCACTAGTACTGGTCGCCGACCGGCGGTCGGTGTTGGTGGATAATGCATTTTCACCACCGGTATTCATAGATATTTTTTTTTAGTTTTATGTTAATTTGTGTTGAAGGCCTGGCGCCTTTAAGGCCTTGGCGCCGTCGTGCGCCGCACGACCTTGCCAATATGGACGGCGCGTCCCTGTTCCTATAGCCTATACAAACAATGACAAGAGATTTTTGTATGACGGTCCTGTATTCATTTAAACGTTGGGTGAAGCTTTATAGTAACCATTCATTAATAAATTTTGTTTATCACTTTGACTTTCAGTGAAGTAACGAGTTATTTTCAGATTAGGTACATTTTATTCAATTGAGGTTCAAGTTATTTTATATTATTAGTTATCTGTTTATTAAACATTTCCTTTAGTGCGTACTATCATTATATAGTTTATAATATTTTTATACCGTGAGTGGCCATGAATTGTACTAGTGTTACCGGCATTTTATCTTTACTTTTAATATTTCAATCATGTACAGAAAGTGCCAAAATTCTTGGAGTTTTTTCTGTTGCCGGGAAAAGTGTCAATATCTTGTACAATCGATTAATGAAAGGATTGTCAGATGCAGGTCATGATGTGACAGTCATAAGTCCTTATAAAAATGAACTACCAATTTTAAATGGAAGTTACATGGATGTTCATTTGACAGGATTTGTTGAAGAATATGAAAGTGAGTAAAGTCAAATGCATTAAGCGGCTGTAATATTTAATAGTTGCCATGCTTAGTTCTATTTTGAATATAGGTGCCTACTTAGGATATAGTAGGCAATAAGAACTATAGTATGCCGGGTGTCCCAACTCTATTTATTCACGAAATATCTTCTTCCCTGTTCATGACATAAAAAAAATTTGAAAAGAAATAGTTTATTTATTTATTTATTTGCCGTGCTTTATTGTCAAGAATAACTTACGTCTAAAACGTTGCCACAGGGCTTAAATAATAGAGATACCACAAAAAATATTACAATCAAGTTCAAATCAAAGTTCATACCGATAATAGTTTTCCATGCTGTAATATGTCTTTCCAGCTGCACTGTTCTGCGAAAACGCACATAATCCAAAGATCTACACTCCACACTTTATGTGATTATACACCTTTAGACTTTCGTAAATTAGAGAGCGCTTAGTTAGAGTCTATCTAGGAATTGGAGGCCGAAGGTTAGAACGTTGGCATATTATTGTTAACACACCGAACTTCCTACATAATGGCTGACAATGGTCTCGATGTTTTGCCCCACTCACATACCTAAACGAAGGAGGTCCATGGTGGTCATTTTCAACAATTGTTGAAGTAACCACTGTTTTGTAGATGTGTGCCTTTATCTTTTATTTAAAATACTTATAATTAATAAATTTCATTTAATACTGAACCAAATGTTTTTTAAATTGGAGAATGTTTTAAGCATTAAAAGACTTTCAAAATGAGGTGTCATTGGAAACCCCTTTCCATTTAAAAAAATATTCCAAAAGCGGACCCAGCTGTCATTTTGACATTTAAAGCTGTCATTGGTATGTCAAAAAATGCAAGACTTACTTAAATATTATCGTTCAAAATTTCATTAAAATTTCACTAAAATATACCGAACGGTTTAGAAGTTAGAGGAGGGGGGGGGGGACGGACTTAAGGTCCTCACTGTATAGTAGAACGCAACAAATGTCACGGCATGATAAATTGTCCAATTCGAATATAATTTGCTATTAAATGATAATTCACTTTGTATATTGTTTATCCGTTTGGTATGTTACATAATATAATAATAGGGTAATTTTTCCAGTATTTCGCATGTTAACAAATTATTAAAAATATTTTTAGTGTTTACGCCTTGGTAGTTATAGGTTTTATAGATAAAACCATTTATCTTTACATAAGAATTTTATAAGTGGACTTTCATAAATAGAGGATGTATTTAAAGTCACAAGTATAATAATTATATCGCTATATTCTGCGTTCTAAATATTATTTCTCGATTTCAATAGATATTATTAAAAAATATATCTATTAATTAAGCGTCATCTGCGAGTCACTTGCCAACTTTTTATGTTATACACGGTGAGTTGGGGGGAATGGGCCTACCCCTAAGGGTGTAATCTATGCATCAAAATAATAAGAAAAAACTCAAATGTTGTTATCCAATATTCATTTGAAGAAGTAGCCCATACTTGCAGTGGAGTGTAGGTAATAAATTAAAACAACACTTCTGTCTTCCTCCACAAATAATATATATTTTGAAAATTTAACGATTGTCCCTACATGTTTCGACTATATATACAGTCATCTTCAGGGGAACTAAAAGGAATGTGTGAGAATACAAAGATAATAACAGGTACCATAAGAGACTTACCTATATCGAGTGTAAAATGGGATCTAATAGTTGTCTCAAATTAATGAGAACAACATTTAATATAATCGAAGCAAGTGAAATTTGTTTAGTTAAAGACTAACTTGGGGTAACTCAGAGTTGTATATATGTAAATCAGCACATTTTAGTTATTTTTAAAAATTTTTGTTAATAAAAGTGAGAAAATTTAGTTATATTTAATGAGCATGGTGTGAAATAAATTTTAATGATTAATGTATTTATATTTTTTGATTTAACATGGTTTATGTGGAGAAAACCAAAAAAGAAAAGAAAGAAAAATTTTTTTTTAAGTTATTTTATAAAAAAACATGAAATTTCATGTTCTTGTTCAGTAAAATAATTAAACAAAGTAGAATGGGGGCTAAGCCCCTATGGGTTTAAATAAAACCACATTTTGGTACGGAGAAAAAGAATTTTTTAAGTTTTTTTAAAAGAGAAACAAAGTTTCGTGCTAACCACTACCTCGTTTGACTTAAAAAGAATTTTTAAGGAAGGTGTGGTAAATGTATGAAATAATTGAAAGATTTGACATATGGCATAACAAATATCAGACTGTAGAAATCCAAAAATTGAAGTGTTGGTGTAGTCTGGAGCAACTGGATAATAAATTTGAAGAAGTAGTCCATCCTTACAGTGGAGTAGGTAATATAGATAAAAACAAAACTTCTGTCTTCCTCCACAAATTTGCGGGCACTAGTCAAGGTAAAAGATGACTGTCAAATAAAGTTGTCATTTTGAAATGTGTGCTTTATTGTTATAAAAACTCGTACATCGAAAATATTAAAGGTGTATTTATGAGTACAAATTAATCTGAATAAAACTAAAATAAAGTATCCAATTACAAGGTTAATTATGACATTTTACATGTTTCAATATTTTACTAATTAATAGGTAGGTACTATTAAATTGTTAGAACTTTAGGATTTAAGAAGATGTTCAAATATTCCTCAAAATGACAACTTTATTTGACAGCCATCTTTTACCTTGACTGGTGCCCGCAAATACGGGGCCATAAAAATGAGAAATAGTTAAAAAGAAATCGGCGATAACCCGTAAACGGGCTCATCAAAAATATCTAAAGTTATTCTTTTGAATGTGGGTTTTAGTGCTCTTTAATAAACCTAAATAGAATTTTTCTCTAAAATAATTAGGGAAGCCAATAATTGACCCCATTAAAAATTACATGGGATTTCCTATGTCCCGCTCGACGATGCAACACCCGGTATATTTAGAGTCAAGGTTCACTGCACTTTACACTAGGTGGACATTTAAGAATTTAAATCAAAGATTATGATAACATTATAAGGAAAACAGTATAATATAACAAAGATTGAATATAACAAACTAGAATGCATATTGGGCAGACTGACGTAGGTATGATATAATTAACAATTAATTGTCAAGGTTGAGTAATACATAATGGGCTGGAAAGAGTAATGATATATTAATGAAGCAAATACGAATGCTGTAGTACTAATGGGTGGCGCCGCCCCGCCAAGAATACCAACGGCAAAACACCAGGATCCGCAAATCGACCCCATAGCAGCAGCCTCAAAACTGAACCCGTGAGACTAGTGACCAGCCTATGCACTGATACATGAGTCGCTGATTTAAAGGTCCAAAAGCGACCCCCAATGCGCACCGCGAGAAGGTGACAGGACAACGCTAACCCCCAGAGAGATAAGATATCACGATCGTTTTTGTCTCTGGGAATCTTTCCCAACTTAAATTTTTTAAAAAACATTTATCTCAAATTTAAAATTTGTTTAGAGAAATTTTTTTTGAAGATTCCTTTTTGAGGGAACACATATCTTTAACTAGTTAGGATGAAAAACTATTTTTCTTTTCTTTTTTGATTTCTTCACACTATACTACCTACTTAAAAAAACTTTCCTTATAACAACCTTAAAATCCAAATTAAAATCATGCTACATATAACCACATTTTATTGCTTTTGCCAATTGATATAATATTGAAATGAATATTTTTTAAACTATGCTCATCTATTTATCCATCACGTTCAGCCAAACTAGTCTTCAACTAACAAAATTTCACTTGCTTAAAATTTTTTTAAAAAAGTTGTACTCATTTATTTGAGGCAACTACTAAAACCGAAACCAAACTCGATTTAGTTCCCCTGAAGATGACTGTATGTACGGTCGAAACATGTAGGGACAACCGCTATAAATAAATTTAATTTTTTAAAATATATATGTTTGTGGAGAAAGACAGAAGTTTTGTTTTTATCTACTTAATTATTAGTTTGGATGACCAAATTGTTTGAAAAGTTCGGCATTGAATGACTTAAATTAGAGTTAAAGGTATTTAGTTCTTAACAACTTGAAATGTACTTCGATTAAATAATTAGTTATTTGTAAATATTTGGTTGTTTTATAATAAGGATTTAATGTAAACACATAATTATTTAGTTTAAATGACCTAGACATTTAAATAGTTCTCTATTGGGTGATTTAACTAGCGATTAACGGAATTTAGTTCCTAAATAAAAATTAGTTCGATTAAATAATTATTTATATAGATTTTGTTATTTTAGTGGTTTTTTGGTGAGATATTTGTTTGAAAGATTCTATGATTTGACACAAATCTACCAACAGTCAAATAATTTTACAAATACAAAAAATCACATATATTTATTACCAATAATTATTCACCAAATAAATCAGATTATTTGATAAGGGAGCACAGTTTTATCAGTGCACCAGTAGGTATAGTAATAAAAGATACAAAAGATTTCTAAACATAAACTACTTTAGCGGTTTATAAATTAAAACTACTTTAATGTACCCGGTAACACATCTAACTCTTATATTTTTTTTAATTTTCGTGTCTTAGTTTAGCAATAAATTTAATATTTAAATATCGATGTAGCAGTTAGGAATAAAGCCCAGTGGAAACTTAAATGTAAGAAGTGTAATTAATATATAAGAGCGAAATAAACTACCCTGGACTACATTTTGCAAAGAGCTTGCCTCAACAAACATGTTAAATTTCAAAGAAACTTGATAATTTTTCCAATCTTTCTCCACTACTTTATTGCCTCAAGCGGAAAAGAAAGAAATATATAACCTAAAAACATACGGCCTGCTATTTTTCACATAAATCACCATGCTAATTTGACCATGGACATCCCACAATACGTCTAATAATCTTTTTCTACTACTAGCTTGAGAAATCGCCATTACTTACTCTACTTCTCTAATGAGAAGTAAAATTTTTCTACTCAGGGAAATAATGATAATACATAATCACCTAGGTAAGTAATGAAAAACTTTCTGTATATTGAAGTTAAGTTACACGCAATTTTAGCATTTTACTCACCGTTTCTATAACATGTTATTGACTTTGAGCCTTGACTAACCATTTTAAATGAAGAGATTTCGCAAAATAATATCAAATTTTTATTAAAACATGAATTTTCATCATAAATTGCATGATATTTCAAAAGGAAATTGTCATATTCAAAAATGTAAACACGACTACAAATTTTCTACAAACTCACATTTAAAATTGTATTTCAATAGCTTTATTTTTCCCAGACTACTTATATTTCAAAATATTTCAAAAATTAGACAGAAATGATTAATATAATAATTATTTATGATGTGAGTGTTAAAAGTGATGTTTTATTTTGTGAGTGAAAAAGTTTGTGAAATGAGCGGAGCGAATTGAACAATTTCACGAACAAAATAAAATTACTTTTAACACAAATATCATACAATGTTTTTTATATAACTGCCCTATTTCGATAATAAAATAGGGGAATTTGGAATGACATTAAACCTCAAAATGCATTTTAATATTTAAATAATCACAAGGTTGTTGTGAATGACAAACGTTGCCAACGCTATGGTTACTAACAAATGCTTGTTTACAAATAAAAAATATGCTGTCATTTAAATAATTGCGTTCTTGTTCAATTTTTGTCTTTGGTTCTTGACTGCTTAATATGTTTGTCGATAGTGAAATAATTAATAAAAGTGTTGATTTGGTTGTTCCTGTAGATATTGAAGAGTCTGCAAGAAGAGCAACTTTGGAACTCCTAAAATTATTATTATAATTTTATTTGATTTCATCATAAGAAAATGTAGTGTTAAAAATATTTTTAACACGCTTCCACGTAAACAATCACTTTTAACACTGTTGACTGTCATTAAAAGTGTCATTTTTAATGGCAGTTGTACAAAAAAATATAAACGATTTAAATATACAGGGTGGCGCATCAAAAACGAAATAAAAATATTTACTGGCAGCTCAATTCTTTTTTGGAAAAACGCTCAGACCCGTCGATTTTGTTTTCGAGGGGGACACAATACTGGCAAAAAATCACGTTAACACGTGCAGCCCCTTGGGCGGGGGTGGCACCACCCCTAAAATCTTAAATGAAAAGAGGGGTCGAGTGACACCTTATTTTAAAGGTCTTTAAATTCCCTTTATAATGGTGTAAAATTCATGTACTTCAGTTTAGTAGTTTTGGAGATTTATTGATTTAAAGCTTAAATAAAACTCTAATACATCATCATTAGTGGAGATCAATACATTTGGCAGCAAAGTAGTGTAAAAATGAAAAATAGACTGACCCGTCAGCCAAGTAAATGTTGGAAATGACCACCATGACTCTTCATGCAGTAATAAAGATTTTGCTAAAAACGTTGCCCCACATTTTGCAATATTTGAGAAGTAATTTGAAGGCACTTATTCACAATTCTTTGTTGCAAATCTTCTAACGATGTTGGCTGAGTAGCATAGATTTTGCTTTTTAAGTGACCCCATAGAAAGAAATCCAAAGGTGATAAATCTGGCGATCTTGGGGGCCATTCAATGGCACCTCTTCTACAAATCCATCGACCTGGAAACGTCTGATCTAAATATTGTCGAACACGTAATGCGTAATGTGGTGGGGCACCATCCTGTTGGAATATCAACCTATTCGCAAGGTACCGCCGATCATTCTGATTTTCAATTATGGCTGTTAATGCAGGATCTATGGCGTCTTGCAATAACCAATTATTCTAATTTTCAATTATGGCTGTTAATGCAGGATCTATGGCGTCTTGCAGTAATTCCAAATACGTTTCACCGGTCAAATTCTCAGGTAACAAAAAAGGACCAACTGAATGATCGCCAAAAATGCCAGCCCAAACATTTAATTTTTGTGGCTGCTGTGTGTGTACCTCACGATAAATTCTGGGATTAGAATCGGACCAATATCGGCAGTTATGACGATTTACTACGTTATTTAAGAAAAAGGAACATTCGTCGGAAAAGCAAGTGTTGAATAGAAAAAGTTCATCGTTTATAATTCGTTCACTCATATCTTCACAAAATTGTAATCGCCGATCAAAATCGTCTTCGTTAAGTTCTTGTACAAGGTGAATTTTATACGGATGAGAACTATGGGCCTTTAGAATCCGTTAGATACTACGTCAACTAACACCACACACAGTATCCAATTTGCGGGTACCTAACGTAGGATCTATATAAACTTGCCCTAAAACCCCCACTTCCATTGCTTCGTTTCCCTTGGGATTTTCAATGTTGCGTTTTTTATTGGCGACTGATCCAGTTTCCGAAATTTAGCTATAAGTTCAAGAACATATTTTCGATGCACGTTACTGTTCTCATGTCGCTCATTAAATATTTGTGCTGTTCTATTAGCGCACTGATTATTTCCGAAAAATATTTCGATAATTTCAACCCTTTCTGCCGTGGAATATACCATGGTTAATTTATGTATAAAGCGTTAAAAGGTATTTAAACAACAAAGTTTGGTCGAATCAATCGCAAACTATGTACTAAATTCCTATTTAAAAGAAGTACGAGACATTCCCTTCTTATCTTTCTTCAAAAAACAACCTTTTTTGCCACAGAAAACGCTCCAATCGCTATTTTCAACACCAAAATGATAAACAAACCATGGGCGTGGTGAAGAAAAGCATTTACTTATTAAGTAAATGCTTTTACTCAAATTTCTTCTGAAAGTAGTAGAAACTAATCTGATGTACCTACCTATTAAAGTCTACTTTAAGCTTTAAATCAATAAATCTCCAAAACTACTGAACTGAAGTACATGAATCTTAGATCATTATAAAGGGAATTGAAAGACCTTTAAAATAAGGTATCACTTGACCCCTCTTTCCATTTAAGATTTTAGGGGTGGTGCCACCCCCGCCCAGGGGGCTGCACGTGTTAACGTGATTTTTTGCCAGTTTTGTGTCCCCCTCGAAAACAAAATCGACGGGTCTGAGCGTTTTTCCAAAAAAGAACTGAGCTGCCAGTAAATGTCTTTGTTTCGTTTCCGATGCGCCACCCTGTATATTATTTTAGTGTTATAAAACAACTCACTTCTCAACCTAGGTATATAATATACTATTACCTTGAAAAATAAAATAAAAACAATCATTATTTATTTAAATAACTTAATTTTAACAAAAGGATAACACCAATGCAGTAGATACTATCTAAACCACTACTTTATGTAGGTTTTTTTACCTCATTTTCAATTTTCTGGGCAATTCCAAAATGTTAAAAAAATATATATTATGTAAACTGTCAAATCCCATCAAGGTTCTATTCAGTTACTATTTTATAATGTGCTATTGCCCAATTCTTCAATGGAAAGAATTATCTGAATTATACAGAAAATGTAAAACACTTATCTTTAAATTTCATTTCTTACGTTAATATTATCTTTGAGATATAAATAATTTTGCCCATTTTAATATGTATAAACTATAACTATCTTCCCCCAATAACGTTACCCTTATGCCATAACCTATTTCTCAAACTATTATATTTTGTTGCAGGACATGCCCTTCTTCAGGTCGAAACATGTTCTTATTTATATCGATTACTTTAATGTAAAGATCTTCCCCCCCCCATTTTTTATTAAATATGTTTCTAGTTTAGACATACTTTTATTCCTGCCATTTATTAATTTTATTTATCCGATTTCTAATTTCTCATTTAATTTTTTTATTATCTACCTCTTAATTATATTTTTTGTCGTTGCGAAATCTACCTGACAAAGCTTTGGGGAACATAGTAAGCATATCCCAGGCTATAATCAAAGAAGGCCACTTCCCGGCTGCATGGAAACACGCAGAGGTTATTCTGATTTATAAGAAAGGTGAGGAACCTACGGCGCCGGCTAGCTATAGGCCGATTAGCCTGCTGTCCAGTCTAGCTGAAAAGCTAATTTTAAGTAGAATCAATGACTTTGTACTTACACGAAACGTTCTGCCTGCCGAACAGTTTGGGTTCCGGTCCGAACATTGCACAGTCAGGCAGACGACGCGACTGACATCGAATATAGTTTTGAAGGATAGTTTTAAAGGTTTCAATAAAAGGGCGCACACGGGAGCGGTTTTCTTTGACGTGAGCAAAGCATTCGACAAGGTCTGGCATAATGGCCTCTTGTTAAAATTGATAAGGCTCGGAACTCCGAACTACTTAATTAAGGTGGTAGCTTCTTTTCTGGAGAATAGGAGTTTTGCGGTCTCGTCAGAGAACGCACTTTCTTCGAATAAACGCATCAGGGCGGAAGTGCCGCAAGGCTCACCTCTCTCTCCGGTGTTGTATAATATTTATACTCATGATATTCCGCGAGATAGATTTACGCAGCTCTATCTTTTCGCTGACGATACAGCAATTACTTCGACTTCTAAATCACCGCGCATTGTCGTTAGTCGGATGCAGCGTCACGTAATCGAGCTGGAAAATGGCTTTCGGCTTGGAAGATTCGCCTGAATCCCGCCAAGACGATAGTCATCTTTTTTTCAAAAAGCACTGTGCGCAGGCCTGAAACAAGGCTTCGGGTTAATGGAGTCCAAGTGAACTGGTGCCAGGAGGTGAAATACCTGGGACTTATATTTGACCAAAGGCTTAACTGGAGGCTCAATTCAATTAATAGAGTAAAGCTTGCATTGCGTCAATTAGGCTCTATCTACCCCCTGCTTCACAGGCGGAGTAGCCTTTCAAATAGGACTAACGTCAACCTCTACAAGGCATTGGTCAGGCCGGTTCTCACTTATGGTGCACCTTCGTGGTGTAACATAAGCAAGACGGAGCTTAATAAGTTCCAGTTAATTCAAAACAAGGTGTTAAAAACTATCGATTAACGAGTTTTTCTTGAAAATTATTAAAGACTATTACCGACGCACAGACGTATCGACAAACCCACTAATCACAGACTCACATACGAGATCTAGACAAGACATGACATATAAACTACCAAAAGACTGGCTCCCTGTTGGTCCAAATCCAAATCCATAGTAGAGAGGCACAATATGATATATAATAGAAAAAAGCGCCATAACTTTGCAGACAAAAACTTTTAAAAGAAAACGCACGAACCAAAATTAATTAAGGCAAAAGCCGATATAAAAATTTCTATAAACGACAATACCTAAACCGTACGCAATAAGTAACAGATGTCAAAGGATAAAATCCTGACGTAAAAATACCTTTAAGAACCCGAATATTTTTTGTAACAATAATTTTTTATTTTTAGAATTACTGGACACTATGGATTTACTTGCAACTCCGGAGCAAAGCTCAATTTCGGAAGCGGATGGTCTATTCGATCTTTTGTTTCATGGTGCTAGTGACACCCTGGCCCATCCAAATGTCAAAAAACTTTTAGATTCAAACGCCCAATTTGATCTTCTAATAACAGAACATTTATGGAGTGAAAGTTTATTAATGTTTTCTCATATTTATAACTGCCCTATTGTTGTATTCACCAGTATCGGAGGAATTAATCCATGGGTTAATGATATGATGGGAAATCCTCTACCTCCGTCTTATGTGCCACACTTTTTTTTCCTTGGGGACTATACAGACGGAATGACATTTTTGCAAAGGGTTCATAATTTCCTGTTCTATGCTTACGATTATAAATTTATACATTATAAATCATTTTCTGCGCATAACGAACTATTGAAAACCCATTTCAAAAATCCTCCAGATGTCGCCACCCTTTACTATAATGTGTCTCTGCTTCTTCTGGGTTCTCATATAAGTTTACGGCAGCCAACCTCATTGCTACCAAATATAGTAGAGATTGGTGGATTTCATATTGATCCACCAAAAAAACTACCTAAAGATTTGCAGGATTTCTTAGATAATGCGAAAGATGGTGCTATTTACTTTAGCATGGGATCCCATGTTAAGAGTTCGCTATTCTCAAACGAAAGAAAGCAAATGTTCCTAAACGTATTTAAAAGATTGAAGCTTAAGGTTTTGTGGAAGTTTGAAGACGAAGAGTTACCAGGTAAACCACCAAACGTCTTAATGAGAAAATGGGTACCACAAAGGGATATACTAGGTAAGCTATATTTATATTCAATTGAAATTTTTGAGAAAATGTACTGATTTAATTTTCGGTGCATCCTATTACACTAGGTTAGGTTAGATTAGAGTGGCGGATTTATGGTATGTCCAGACAGTCTCACGTAGTTCTATAAGGACCGTTGTGATACCACACATGTTCCGCTCAGCTCCCTGTCGGCTAGTTCGACGTACAACGCATTTGAATGTTGGTAGCTCATTCGAACCAGCCACTACTGTTAATAAACCTAGTAAGTCGACCTAGTTGTAAGACTTCCTCCAGATTATTGAATAATGGTTCGCCCAATGCATTAAACACTATAAAATGATGTTCTCTAGTAACATAGTGACGGGCAATAAATAAGCATAAGTTATATAAATGTGACGTCACATTCCTTCTGATTATTTGTGTCATCAAAATTATGACCACCCAGGTATTTTTGTTAGGTAAACGAATATATTTAGAAACTTTTATATCTCTTGAATAATTTTTATGTGGTGATGGGTTATGCCCGAAAAATATTTATAATTAACTATACATACATCTTCTATTAACTGTATAAAAAGAACTATTTGACAATAATTTTTCGAGGGATCTTGGTGCTATGGCAATTAATAATTTGACTATTCACATATTGTCAGCAATATCAAAGAAGTTTACCATAATATGATCAACACTCTTAATTTCTACGTTCATTTTACATATTACATAGGAACAACTATACGAACTTCGATATTAAACCACCAAATATTTGCCAATATCAAGCATAATCTTCGGGAAACGGGAAGCTTTAAGAGAAGCTTTGAAGGTAGCGGTCGTATGCGAACTACGGATGACGCTTTGGAACAGGATCTGTTATTTTTGAAACCGGTTTTAATATGGAACAGGTTTAAACAGGTATGAATCGATAGGCTTTCCTGTTCCGATGAAACAGTTAACTAAAGGGGGCATTCCAATACGGGAGACCGCGACAAGCGACCGAGACCGAGAGACCGCGACGTGCGACCGCGACGTACCGCTTTAACGGATTTGTATGTGGTGCTTTCCGATGCAAGCCACAGCGACGCGAGACGGTTGGCGTGGCCATCGTGCGACCAACGGTCGCGCGACCACACTGCTCTGGAAGCAGTGATACGCTGCGACCTGCATAGTTTATTTCAATTATTTTATACCTAGAGAGGGTTGAATGGCGACGTTTTCTACTCAGGAAGATGAGTTGTTCATCGATTTAGTGTCTAATCACCCACGATTATATGACAGCACTCTCCAGGCTTATAAGGATAGTATTTTATTTAACTTTTTGTCTTTTTTTTTGCGGTAAAGCCAACACAATTATATCTTCGTCCTCGTCTTCCAATAAACGTTTTAGTGAATGTTTTCTTACTTTAAGATTGTTAGACATATTTTTCTGAAACGTACACAATTACTAAATTAAACAAAATGGACCTAGCCAAAGTCGCCACGTCGCGCGTCGCGTCGTCTGTATTTGTATGCTACTGGTCGCCGCAGCGACATGCGACCTTTGGTCGTTTGTCGCTCGGTCTCGGTCGCTTGTCGCGGTCTCCCGTATCGGAATGCCCCCTTAAGGTGCATATTCAGTGAACCGCGTGGTCCGACTTGGGAATTTGCCGCGAAGGAGGATAAGTCAGTGTTATGGAACAATCAGGCAACATGGCTATTCCTAGATTCGTCGCCGCGCCGTGAGACATAATATAATTTACGGCTCCGAGCAGCGAGTGGCGGTCAGGACTGGCTAGATAAACCGCAGTGTTGCCAAATCGCTTTAGGTAGTTCCGGTTTTAGGTATTTTTTCTCAAAAACTCGGTTTGACGTTTTTTCACATTAAAAAAAAGGTATAAAATTAATTGAAATTGTAGATAGTTGAGGAAATACTTTCAAAAAAGACTGTATGGGAACATTTTCTCAGCTTCACCTATATTTATCGTTTTAAAAAAAAATATTTTTTTTTTAATTCAAGACCATATAGTCATACAGCACCAAATTGCGAATCTAAATTCAAAATTTTAACAAATTCTATTCAATAGTTTTCTTGTAGTTTGTCAAACCTTTTCACCTTAATGGAGGTCACTAATAAGAGCTCTTAACTGCGATCGCGGTTCGAAGTCGTCTTGTTTACTTGTTGCCGTTCCAGCTGTACTGTTTTGTTGCAGCAGTCGGATAACCTCTTATCTGTTTCTGTTTTGCGAGCCGGATCTTTTACCTCGTCTGCTGCGGCGCTCGGTGCATAAACGAGAACTCGTGGCTTGACCCGCGCGGTGTTGTCGATGTTCATTATTTTTTAGGAAATAAAAAAAAATAGAAACATTTATTATTTTTCATAACAAAAATACTAAATAAATATAAAATAAAATTTCTTTGAATAAAGTCCATAGTATCAGTACACGTTAGTACCTACACAATAGAAATAATAATAAAAAGAATTATCCCTGTAGGTTGTACCGTAATGATAAAAAAACATATTTATAAACTAAGTGGAGTGAACAACGAGAAGTAGCAAGTATAGGAACTTAAATTTCTCAAAATTTATGATAAATAACTAAATACAGTATACCTAATTACCCAAAAATCAAATCGAATGAAATAAAAAAAAAATTATTTATCAAATAATGACTTTTATGGCAAAATTGGACTGTACTGAGATTATGTAAAAACCAGTACTGCGCTCATATAATATAAGCGCAGAATGGTACAGCCCATTTAAATAGTACGTTCTTCAAAGTGGTTTTTATTCCATAACACTCTAACCATTTTCAATAAATAAGAAGAATGGGCTGATAAGAGCAGGGGAGTGAATGTATGCCATTTGAAGGCATTCGTTGGCCGAGAAACTCAGAAGAATGGTGTTTTTTTAAGATTGTTATCAAAGATTTAGAAGATATTTACAATTTGCACATATTACACTGTGCATTTGTCTTATCGATAACTGTAAAAAAAGTTCACACCGGGCTACTTTTATTTCGCATTATTAAACTTTTTATTAAACTCATTATAAATTTTATTTCAGACAAAAAAACTGTTGTACTTACTTAGTTACTTAAATCGGCGACATTAATATAGACAGTCGACATAACACGATTTACTACGTACGACATATAAAACCTGGGGTCCTGGAGTCCCCATAAGCGAATATTTTAATTCTACTCTAAACGCTTCTCTGCTATTAACGAGACAACCGGCAACCTTGGCTGGACACCGCGTGATCGCAATGCAACAGGATGAGAACAGCGTCAGCCGCCAGCGCGAAACAAGTAGGTACAATTACGTTTTGGAACATTTCGGAACTGAAACAGGTTTCTTGAAACAGGTATTTTTTAAAACTCAAACAGGTTAGACCTGTTATTGAAAAAATCCCTGTTTCAACCATACCTAATGAGAACCACTCGAACTGTTAAAAGATAAGAGGCAATTTTGCAACGAGTTAAGAAGAAGCAAGTATCAGTACCCGCAGCCTAGAACAAGAGTTCATTGTTCCTTAAACTATTGTAAATGATATTATGAAGGAAATGTTACCACATCTATATCATGTGCGAAAAGTTCAGGAATTTGTTGTGGTATACATATTTTTCGGACACCCCATGCTAGAAATTTTGCTAGAAAAACTAATAACACAATTTTTGAAAATAATTAAAACTTACAAGGTATCAAAATTTGTTTTTTATTTAATTCAATTTGTCTCGCTAGCTTGTGTGCAAGGTGGCCGATTATCTCTAAATATGGCGCTATTCTTATGATTTTTGTTTTCTTGTTTGTTTGTAAAGCATGCTTTTATAATATTTAAATTGACTGAAGTGAATCGGTAGGTTAGTTCGAATACGGGTCACTTCATCGTGATACAATAAGATAATCGGCATACTAGCAAAATGTTATCAACCCTCTGACACCCTCTAATTTTATTACTTTTAAGATTTAAATATATTGTAACCCTTACGAACCAGAGCAAACTTTGCAAATATGTGTGACAGATGTAATTGTCTTGATAAAGTCAAGTATTTTATCCGGGGCTCTAGGAATTAAATAAATGAAAAATCAAATTCTTTTTCGTAACATAAAATCTGATATGACATACGTCCATAAACGGAGCTTTAGTCAGGAATCACACTGAGCGACCATGATCGACCGTCCGCGATCGACCGGCTACGACCAACAATTGAAATAGTTCAAATTCACGGTGCTAAGTCACACTGATCGACCGACCACGGCCGACCGCTGTTATGAAAATGTCATACCTGAGATTTTAGGTTACGTGTATTTCACAGAAATGTTTACAAACTAACCTTTATTGTTCTGTGTATTTTACACACAATATACTAGTATTACTAGTAATTAAAATATCTTATCAATAATTATTAGCTAAAAACAAAATCAGCGTCACAAAGTTTAGTTAGGTTAGATTTAGGACGCGCACGCCACTTCCACTTGGTGTAAAATAAAAAATAACTAAAACTTTGTCATGCGCATTAAATGGGATAGTCCGCGACCGACCAAAATTTCCAACAGGTTGGAATTTCAAACACGGTCGTCGTAGGACGGTCGCGGACGGTCGAGGACGATGGTTCAGTGTGATCTTTGTGGTAAGAATGTACGTGTTGGAAATTTGGTCGTTAACGGTCGGTCGCGGACGGTCGATCATGGTCGCTCAATGTGATTCTTGCCTTATTGGTCTCGTAATTTTAAAAACTAGCCCAATAAAGCTTCCCTATATGCATTTAAAGCCTAAATAGCTAATATTCATTTATGTCATTGGATTTATCTATACAAGAAATATTTTTTTACTTCAATTTAATTCGGTTCCACTGTCACTGTCATTTCATTTATATGGTTAATCGAAATTTTCCAACTTTCTATAGGAATGCTTTACTTTTTTAATTAATGATACGAAACTTGCACTTAAAGTCGGAGAAGTATTTTCTGCTCTAATATTTTATTCTACCTGATGCCACATATGCCCAATTGGGTTAAAAATCCAGTTGCAGGGGGACAACGTAAAACCGTATAACTCGTATCAGTAGTAATGGTACCACACACATATTTCTTCTTTATATTAAATGCCTTTTCAAGTCCGAAATTTCTGTCAGTGACTCATTATTAGTGTGCAAGGGTTTTAAAATCCCACTCTCAGCAACAAAGAATACTATTTCTCCATAGGGTGATTCACTGATTCTTTTTCTACTTTCACCCTCAAGAAAACACTTTTCTTCACAAAAGCATTTCTTAATTCCACCAAACTATTGCCATTGGAACAGATAATGTCAGGTATTTACATAATTTGTGAAATCATACTACTACTTCACATGACTTATTATCGATTAACTAATCAATGGCCACATTGATTAATCACACTTAATGTAACTCGCAACAAACTATTATACTGTTACTTTAACAATTTTTGCAAAAGGTTGTTCCGTGGGGAGTAGACGTTCCGCCACGGAAAGAAGTCTAAAACCTACCGACTCGCTTTTCAATACGTACACAACGTCTACAACGCTCGCCGGTCGCCGCTCGTCCTAATTGGAAAAGCCTTGCCAAAAACTGATCTTTACCGCTATTCAATCGAACCGCGTAGTCATATATCTATCTACTGCTTGCTGGCTAAACGCAAATTAAAGATGTATAAAAACGGAAACATGCTGTTTTGTTATTAAGGGGTTTCAATTGTATCATTTTACCGAAAGGATTATTAAATGCGACGTAAATTTGCAGTTAAGTTTGTATAATATGTTAAAGGATGAGTTTTATTTATTTCTTTAAAACAGTAAAACATGACCCAAATGCGGCGTTGCCGATCATTATTAACTTTTCACTGAAATGCAATTATGGTTTTGGTCTAATTATTAAGCAATACTAGGAGTTTGAATTGCATATGCGTATTTCCCCAACAAAGCATATAGAAAACTCTGAGTTGTGTGACGTCAGGGAAATGAATTCCAGTGCAGTGGGTATTTCAAATAATTAATGATGGAAATTTCGACGGAACGTCGTATAATTCTTTCTATATTGGGCAAACAGGCAGAAATTATAAAATTAGACTGAAAGAACGTAAAACTTCTATTTTAAAAAAACAAAATAAAAGAGGTTAGTTTATTTTCATAATTTCATAATTATTCGTATCCAGAACAATAGCAAAAAATTGAACCTTCTATAATCATTTACAATCAAACAAGAAATAAAAAACAAAAATAATGTTTTCAATAATCAAACAGAAATACCTTCAAGTGCTAACCCAATAATCAACAGCATAATAAAAATAAACCACCTTTATAACAATAGGAAGAACCCACAATGTATCAATCCACTGTTACCCCTGCTTTTAATTACTTTATTACTTATTTATACCTTACATTAGAGTTTAGATAAATACCTTTGTAACAACATTTATAACTTAGTCTGTACACTCCTTTAAAAATGACCCGAAAGGGCCGAAACACGCGTGTCAGGTAACTGAATATTAAAACTGTGAACAATAACAAGTAATTTTTATTTCTACCCATAATAGATATACAGTTTCACCAAGAGTGTAGCCCAACACAAGTAAATTATATTATTCGTTCTTTTAATGTCAATTGAAATATCTTTTGTAGGTGGACAACTATAGTGGAAGGTTCGTTAATATAAATAGTTTACTCAATTTAGTTTAATAACTATATATTCACCCAAAACAATATTTATGTGAACGACCCATAGAATATAATCTCCCTTACGAGTGGCTACGATGGCTAAGCAAACAGGGGGGTAAAAGGCGAAAAAAAGTCAGTTTTAACCATAGCGGCATAGGCGTGCGGTGCTTTGTTTCATATTAATATTTTATAAGTTATTAAATTCGTAAAAATATAAGAATAGAAAAAAAGTCTCTAGATTTATATAATACGTTTTAAATAGTCTGATTTCATTTTGACAAGCACAGCTACAAACATTTTAATAGTTTTATTAGTTATAAATTACATAATATAATTCTAAACTCCGCCAATGCCTGTGAAGTTAATGAAGATATGACGATGACAAGCAGCTTTCTACAAATTAAATATTGTATGCGGCAGAAAGAGACAAAACCAATTTCAAGTCACAGGTGATAATTTCTAGTCCAGGAATCCGCGCTCTATTAGACCTGTGTTGCCAAGTTTACCAGTACATACGTAGATATGCATACGTCTAATTATTTTATAATGAATGAATTCCATTTAACAATGTTCCATATTCCTTAAATTCCTTTCATAGCTGTAGACTCGTGCACGAAACGGATAGGACCTAAACTAAATTTTACTTCTTTCATACCTTTTAATAATATTAATTATATTACCTAAAATTATCTTTTTACACAGTGGCGGCTCGTGACGGAAGTTTGTGGAGGTTCACAAGCATCAAGCATGGCAAAAAAATAGAACGAAAAATTTGCGCATATCTCCGCCCACCACTACCCCTTCCTTTTGTTTCACCCCTCCGTTCCAACCACAAGATATTGTGTAGTTAAGTCACGGCAGATATAACAATCTGCCGTGGTTAAGTGTCAAATTTACGAGTAAAAAGCTTTCCTAATTTTCGTGTTCTTTTTGTACGTAGATATTTTAATAAAACAAAATATAAATTTAAATTGAAAACTTACCAATATACAGCATACTTGGGAAGCAGTAACTAGAAAAGTCAACAACAACAACATAAAGAACTAAAAATATTTTTAAAAAACAGAACTGATTAAACACAGTGTCTAAACAAAAAATGCATTCTTCTGTCTTTAAGTTTAGCAAATTTCTCAGTAACTAAGTCATTAAAGTTAGGAATATCTTGCAACATTTTTTTCTCTATCGACAACATTGCCAGGGCAGAAAGTCTCTCTTGATTCATAGTAGGTACTCCTTAAAAATGTTTTTATTCTTAGTTCTGATATTTTTGTATACATTTATGCATTATGTAGCTTCATTAGCACAATAGAGGTAAAAGAATAACAGGACTGAGGGCAAAAGCAGGAGATCTTCTGTTAAAACAGAAGGTCTGGCAACACTGCATGACATATACAAGCTATGCTGCGCTTATGGAGGGCTTTACGGCGCTACACGGATCAGCAAAACATATAAAACGATCTCTCAAAAACCATCCGAAAAAAAGGCGGCGGCATGCAGCACAGCAAAAGCGTGCTCATTTGAGAGGAATGAAAGGCCATTTAGAGCCGTGCGCTAAAAAGAGATGGGGACGACAAGGTGCATTTATTACGGGAAGCGAACCGTCCATATCAAGTAGCGATAGCCACGGAGCACATTTTTCTTGCGATAAGCATTCGGGATTAGAGACCTGCTACAAAATATTTAGTTAGCGAGACGATAATTGGTTAGGGAGCTTATAAAATCATGTTAGAATTGCTTTGTAACAGACATTGTATTGTAAACTAAATATGTAATTTATAGTGAATATTTGTCGATGTGGGGCTGAATCTTAGGGAGGCACGTGCTCAAGTGCTCCTATATAACAGCGGCCCTTATTTTTATCTATGTATTTACTAATCCCTGTTTACGATTCTTGTAAATTTGCCGGGTTCTATTATAGCTGCTAATATTTTATTGCAAGTTAGATGCCAACGAAAGAACGTAAAACGGACTTTATCAGATGGTTTCTACCGATAGTTGTCTTATTGATATTAAACAACATACTGTCTATACTGTCTAATTTGTTGATGCTCTAGTTATGCGTTAACAAACTTTATCTTAATGTTTTTATAATTTTTTAGGTCATCCAAATACGAAATTATTTATTGGTCATGGTGGATACGGCAGCACCTTGGAAACTGTGTATCACGGTGTACCAACATTAACAATTCCTGTATTTGCTGACCAATTTAATAACGCAAACAAGGCCGTCAAGCAAGGTTACGCCTTGAAACTTTCATATAATGATGAAAACTTTAATGAAGAGACGTTATACGTCATGATTAAAGAATTGTTAGACAATCCTAAGTATACAGAAGGTGCGAAGTTAAGATCAAGGTTGTTCCATGACAGGCCTACAAAACCATTGGATACTGCAATCTATTGGATAGAGTATGTGATTAGGCACAAGGGTGCAGACCATTTAAAAGTATTCGGACAAAAGATGCCAGGCTATCAGTATTATTCAATAGATGTTATTTCGTTTTTAATTTCAATTATTTTGTTGGGGCTGTGCAGCATTTATTTTTGTTTAAAAGCAATTTTTAAAGCTTGTGGAATATCGAAAAGAGTTAAAGTAAAGAGGAGTTAAAAATGTTTCAACTGAAATTTCTCTTTGCGAGAGTTTTTAATCTAAATTATTATATATGTGGATGTAGTTATTTTTTTTTATATAAAAGACTAATTTAAAGAAATTTTTATCTTTTTATTTTACACGAGTTAAAGAGAAAAATTCTAACCAATAGTATTGCTTTACACATTGTCAAAAAATGTCGATTTATAGCAAGCCAGCAGTAAAAAGCATAGGAAGAGACTGATGGTTTTCCTTTATAGTTTATTTTAAGAAACTATAGAACTTAATAGTTATTTATGTATCTAGGGAATTATAATGGTCTTAATTACCGAGGGCAAAGTTTACGTCCCGAGGGCCTTTGGCCCGAGGGACAGCAATTGCCCGAGGTAATTGAGACCCTTATAATTCCAGTGATACATAGATAATATTATTTCTGACCGATTTTAGTAACATTTTGTTCATTTTTAAAGTGGAATAAATGTTTCAATAGATGACAATCAAATTGACATTAGATGTCAATCGTTAGATTTTATGTCAAATTTTTCTTAATATCCCAAGGGAGTTATGACTCTTAAAATTCCCGCGTAACTAAGACGTTATAAGCTAATAATATACCGGTCAGAAATAAACATATTTTTATTGCATAAAAATGCTCAATTATATAAAGAAATACGATTAGCAAAATATGACGCCTTAAATATAATTAATTAAGTAATTATTAATTGTTAAAGTTCCACGCGTGGGCAAATAATATCAAACAAGTTTAAAGCGCGGGAAGCAACGTGACGTCACGTGTCATGAAATCGGGGTTATTTGCATTGACGATTAAACGAATTAGTTTAGAAAACTTTATAAAGCTGTTGTTTTAGTTATGGGTCTGTAATAGATACTGGGGTAAGTTTTAAGAAATGTTTTATGGTACCACTTTGTTAGAGTACTACCATAAAACTGTTGAAGATAATGTAATTTTAAGGACTCTTTTAGTGAGCTATGGTAAATGCGCTAGAAAGCTACAAATATAGTCTACCAGTTCTAAGTTGCCCTTTTTTATTTTATATACTAATCTGTCTATCTCTGTTTGTAAATGATGTTTAACGTAGATAGTACTTGGGTAGTAGTTTGATAAGTTGTATTAATTGTAATAAGTTTAATTATGGTTAAAGAGGGTTTTTAGGGGGTAAATCTGATCACTTGCCCAAAGTAGATATGTTTATGGTGGCAACTTATATAAAAGTTAAAAATATCAATAATTAACTGACTAAATAAACAACAGTTTATTTTTAAAACGCCCAGAGAGTTTTTTGTTTTATTTTACGCATAATTGACTACATTACCTACTTCGTACCCAATACTTACAGACCAATATAGATTTATTATGACTACTGAATACTATACCACTACTACTTCAACTATTTACCAAAACTGTGGTGAAAAATATGGGATTTACTAGAATAATGCCCAATCTAATAAGAAGTTATCTTGAGGGTAGAAACCAGTATGTTAAAGTAAGTAGTGTCAGTAGTGATATAGAATCAAATAGGTTTGATATTCTCCAGGGATCCGTTTTTGGGCCACTGTTGTTTACATATAGGTTCTTAATTTAAAATGTGCAAATCTTAAAGCACGCTACTTTACATTCGCGGATGATACGGCTCTAACCTGTATAGGAGACAGTGAATACGAATATTGATAAAACAAGAAGCATGATACCTAAACAAAAAAATAAACATATAGAAGAAATCTCAATATTCAAATTATTAATATGAAATTAGAGCAAGTTTTCAAAATCAAATATCCAGGGTTAATTGTTGATCATAAATTAGATTGTACGGAACATGTATTATATATTGCTGATAAGATTCCTGGTTCTGTACGGCCATGATAGACTTACCGATACAGATGTATGTTATACAGTTAAATACTCATAGAATTGATGCATTATTGCAAATGGAAGTGTGTGAGCTTGTGTATAGGATACTAAAAAATAAGCATCAAAAATGAAATTCTTATCTTTTATTAGCAAACTATAATACGAGAATTATAAATGATATATACCCAACTAGCAAAATAAATTTTATGAAGGTAGTATAAACTACTATACAATAAATTTTAGAAGCTCAAAATTTCTATAACGTGGTTAAATACCCTTATACGATATCTGTAAGATCAGAAAGGGCCCACTTTTATAAAACATTTTGATATTATAAGAGTTCTATAGAAGTTGTGTACCACACTTTTAAACAATTTAATGCAACAACTATAAAATTGTTTTGTTGTGTGTATTTGGTGATATTTATACAACAATATTTTATCGGCACTTTAGAAGTCTTACTATATAGGTAGTGATTGTATAATGCACTCTGATCATATAGCAATTTAAAGAGATATTTAATTTTTAGTGTAGAATTTTAGAACCAAATTATTCTAAAAGGGGCGTACACCAACGGAGCTTATACTACTGTGTTCCTACTTATTTAAAAATTGATCGGCCTAAACTTAACGGCGCTCGTTCTTGCAAAATGATTGATATTATATTACATTTATCATTTTAACAATCTCGTATTAGCGTTAATATAATAACTCAAAGTTCATCGCGCCGGAAATTTTATTAGTAAACCATACATATGTTTGTGACACAAAAAAGATGCACTTTCGTTTTGGCCATGTTTGCTGTAAAAACTTAAAGAAATATATGTAATTTTTGTTTTATTTTTTAGATATTTCTTTATTTATACTATAAGGTTATTATTTTATTTAGGAATAACGTTAGAGAATAGTATTCCAAAACTAATAAAATAAGGTTAAGACTACATTTTTACGTCTTCGGCTTACTTTTACATGATGGCGGCAGTCGCGGATCCCACTAATCTTTATCTAAGCATGGTGCATTATAATTCAACGATTTTATGTGAAATAATAGTATATTATTTGATGAGCATGTAATAGTTATTACATGCGAGTAAAATACTATGCTTTTTCTATGACCAATATACAGAGTAAAATAAAAATATCACACAACTGTTATTTATAGAATTTATTATATTTTATTCACTTAGAATTAAAAGTACATAGATTTAGATGAAAAATAAAGACAATACATATAATGTGTAACCAATGTAGTATTTACTTTAATACCACTTTACAATTATTAAAATTTATTGTAATATTTAAACAATGAGCAAAACTAGTTTTTAGCATAGAATATTGTGTCCATATTGTTGAAGCTTTATACTTGTTTGCCAGCTCTCCAAAATAAGCCAGTAAAACGTTTTCGGAGAAAGACTTTACGTTTTTTTCGCTTCGCCATCCCATAAACTTATTATACATTATTTCATACTTTTTTCGGGATATTTCTGGTAATAACTCTTGAGATGTAGTTTTAGCTGCTTGCAGAATATTTGGTGGTGTCAAATAATGTCCTCTTCGTCACTTGAACTAATTTTTTTATAAGAATAAACTGACTAATATATAATAAAATAATTACTGTCAAAAAAATATTCATTGACAATTTACCTTTTGACAGAACATGGCTGTTCCATGGCAGCCGCGACCTTTTGTTTAAATACGCTATTCGCTTAAAACTGTTTGGATATTCGATATTATGATTGGTCGAAGACTGACAAGACTGTTGGGTTATGAGCTCATATCACAACTGCTATAACTCACTCTGTGGATTATGACTAACATAACTTTATCAAAATTGCATATGTTATACCTGTATTGTTCAATGGTCGTAGATTAATAAAATTCTAATGTAAATTAGAACTGTATACGATGAAATGGTTTTATGGTGTTGCATATTATGGCGTTTTAAATTTTTTTGTAACGTTAAAGCTTGACGTTGGTGTTGCAACGCTTTAGAAGTTGCCAGATATCGTAAACCTAAGACCTGAAATATAATAATCATTATTATACTGTTATTAATGTTTTTCTCTACATGCAACGCAGCCCTAAGTGACCAAACATGCCAGTGGTGAGCAAAAACGCCTCCAGGCACTCACAATATTTCATGTATTAACACATTATAATTATTATCTAAGTCGTTTGTCCATGATAGAGGGAGCCAAATCATTTGCGTTCAGTTAGGGAGGGTTATTTTATTTATTTCCGATTGTAATAAGATTACACTTCAAAAATTTGAATTCGACAAATATTACGTGACAACATTAGAGCTTGAGATGACGTGAGAAATTTCTTTTGGTACCTACCTAAAACTTAATTTCATACAAGATCCTTTGTTACGTTGTTAAAACTTCGAATTGACTTTAATTTAAAGATTTATTAGTTGAAATTGTATAAATCTTAGGATTTCCAAGTAATATTTATAAAATTCACTTGTACCCAGTGGCGGATTCAGGGGAAGAGGGGGGAGCGGGGGCGATCGCCCCCTCCCCCTTTTTATATGTTAGCTGCGAGCAGTTCTACAGATGTATAAAAAAATCTTCCGGTCCCCTCCCCTTTCTCAGGGCCTGGATCCGCCCCTGCTTGTACCATTGCATTTAATGCAAATAAACGTGGCAACACTGTTTTTAGCACTTCGATAAAACTATATAACGCACAGAAAATAGTTGTCTATAATGCATGGATATTATGCGCACTATCCAATCTTTCTCTTCTATAACGTTTTAATTAACTTCATAATAGGATAAACTTAAACCTAACCTAAAAAAACATATTAATAAAAGATTAAGCCTTTTTCTAAATCAAACATAACTATAAAATATACTTTGTATTATATGTAAAACGACTCCATAATATACAGGGTGTCCGGAAATCACGTCAGGAAACTTAAGGAGGTTATTTTAGGTAATAAAATAATAATAATAATAATAATAATAATAATAATAATAAATAAATAATCTTTATGCAGATAAACAGACCAAAGTAAAATATACAGAGAGAAAACATAATATTATACTTTACAGAAAAAGAAAACAGACGACTAATTACCGTTATCTGAAAGGGCGAAGTTCACCCCTTGCCGTAAGCAAGGTTTGGTCTTCCACTTAACCCAACTAAGCAATTTTTAATCCCAATTTTATCTATAACACTACAACCAAAGATTAAGAGGCAAAAAATATATATAGTTACTTACATATAAAAATAAAAAAAAAAAATTTCAGTAAAGAAAAAATGTTATGCGGAGGATTTAGTTACTCTGAAATTACAATGCGCCCTTGGAATTACGGCCTACCATTAAGTAACACCCTGTACTGACGGCTTGCTAGGCACCTCTTAATACATTGTCTGTCACCTTCACTTACAGTGAAATAACAACTTGTTTTCTGATTGCAATTTATAGAATTCAATGCCTAAACTATTTCACATTATCTCACAACTAACTGATGTAAACATCTTTATTAAACATTTCCTTTGGTTCATTGGTGCATCGGTGCATGTGATATTGTTTAATACATTTATACATTCAGTGAGCATGAATTATTGTACCAGTATTATTGGTAGTTTATTTCTGCTTTTAATGTTTCAATCATGCACAGAAGGCGCCAAAATTCTTGGAGTGTTCTCTATCGCTGGGAAAAGTGTCAATATTTTGTACAATCGACTAATGAAAGGATTAGCAGATGCAGGTCATGATGTGACAGTAGTTAGTGCTCATAAAAACAAACTTCCAATTTTAAATGGAAGCTACACGGATGTTTACTTGACAGGATTTTCCGATGAATATGAAAGTGAGTAAAGCCAAATATATTAAACGGGTGTAATATTTAGTAATTGATATGTAAGTTTTATTTTGTATACAGTGACCGGCAGAAAGTGCGCAGCATATGGAAAAATTATTTATCTGTGAATTTAGTAAATTTATTTTATTTTAGAAAAGTTCTGCATATCCTCAAATCAAAATAACACTCATCAAATCTGGTAAAAGTCTTATGGTCTACGAGGGAGAGTCAAAATTGGATATTCCGCTAAGAGTAAAGTACCTCCATTTTTCATTTTAGAAAAAAATTTTATTAAGAAATATTGCTTTAGTTTGATTATAATATACTTAAATACCAAATTTAGCTTATTTCGGACAAAAAATAGGGTTTAATTGTTTTTTTCTGAATTACCCTGTATAAAAAGTACATCGCAACCATACAGTACGTAAAGTGTATTTTCTGTACACCTTGTTAGAGATAACCGTAAGTAGTATATCAGGTTAGTTAGTTTTAACAATATTATGGCATTTTGAAATAAAAGCATAAAAATATTGAATATTTTTGCTGCACATCGTATTTTATTGTTTGAGGAAATAAAATAATTTAATCTAACTGATATTTTGCTGTACACTTTAATTTAAAGCATCTTCCAAATTGTATATTAATTCATGAAAGTAAAAAGTTTTTTCTTTATTTTGATTTTAATTGTGATTTTCATAAGAAAAAAATTAAAAATTGAAAATACATATTTTTTGTACGGAATTTATTTACCATGATAATTAATAATATAATAATAAGGATCAATATAGTTTTGTATACTTTAAATCAAAACATTTCAAATTCGTATTTTCTATTTAAAATACATTCATATAATATACGTTATTTTGTTTGCTCAAAAAATAAAATACAGTGTGCAGCAAAAATATTTAATATTTTATGTTTTTATTTTAAAATGCCATAATATGGGTACGGTTGTGATGTTCTTTTTATATAGGGTAATTCAGAAAAAACTATTAAATCCTATTATTTGTCTAATATAAGCAAAATTTGGCATTTAAGCATATCCTCCAAATTTCTCCACTATTCCTTAATCAAATTTTTTTCTAAAATGAAAAATGGAGGTACTTTTCTCTTAGCGGAATTTCCAATTTTTAACTCTCCCTCGTAGACCATAAGACTTTTACCGGATTTGATGAGTGTTATTTTGGTTTGAGGATATGCAGAACGTTTCTGAAATAAAATAAATTTACTAAATTCATAGATAAAAAATTTTCCCATATTCTGCTCACTTTCTGCCGGTCACTGTATATTTGGGTTTATGCTCGTGGTAGGTATGCTATAAAGGCCGCATAACCGTTGGGGATTCTTTATTGCTGCAAGAAATAATTGCAGCATTTTTATTGCGATTATGTGCAAAGCGTGTTTAGTAATCAGCTGTTGCAATTACTATTGCAATTGCGAGAAATAACTCCCGACCTATTTTTATTGCAGTTACAAGCGCAACTCTGGGGAATTATTTGGTAATTTCAGTGCCACTAACCTAAAAAATTTGAGTACCTTTGGTTCTACCATTCAAACGTAGGTTTCTATGATTTTTATTTTGCGGTTTGTTTTTGTTGTTATTCTTTACATTTACATGAGATTTATCCATATTAATTCCTATAAATAACAAACCGTGCATACACAAAACAAAGCGAAAAATTTAGGTTATATGCCATTTTATTTAGTTGGCAGGGTGTACAAAGTCAAAAAGAAAATGGTAAAAATTGCACGCTGTAAAGCGATTGGCAATTTTCATTGCAGCAATTAAAAATTGCTGCAATCAAAAATTCAGGAAAACTTTTGAATAGGAAAAGTATTAGACGAATAAATTTGCAACTTAAAGCCGCTTAGTATACGACTCTATCTTTTTTGTTTCTGAGAAATTAAAAAAAAAAAAAAAAAAATTTGCATTTTCAAAAATATGCTGTAGCTTTCTTATTGTTCACTGTCTTTACAGCCCGTAAAAATGTTTTTAAAGCAACTTTTTAAGCAGATTTTAGTCCCGTTCCACAATTTAATATTGAACACGACGTTTCAGCTATCTTATACCATAATCAGGTTAATTTTTTCTTATCAACGCCATATTGTGTTTTGTAGTTAAAAGGTAGTTTTTGTTTGAAGGTTTGAGACAATGATGTATCGTGAATGATAGATGTGTTTACAATACACAATATACACAAATACACAATCCCAACATGCCTTTACGACCTATTACAAGCTCCAGAAACTCTCCTAACATACGAACTGTCCAGATTTCTGCTTCCAATACTACAGCCGCTCCAAGGACATAGCACATCGTTTGTAAAAAATTAGCAACACTTCGTTGAAATAATAAGTGGAAAGGAAATACAACCAGAGGATCGATTAGTCAGCTTCGATGTCGAGAGCCTTTATACAAATGTGCCAGCGAAGGATACGCTTCAGGTCATCAGTAGAAAACTTGGAGAAGACCAAACCCTCGAGGAACAAACATCGCCACCCATCAACGCCATAATGGACCTATTAGAATGCTGTCTAAATAATTCTTATTTCCAAAAGAAGGATAGATTCTACAGTCAACTAGATGGACTACCGATGGGATCATCCCTCTCGCCAGTAATCGCCAACATATACATGGAATGGTTTGAAAACCAGGCAATTGAAAAGGCAAGAATTAGACCGAAACTCTGGCTTCGTTACGTTGACGACATATTCATCATTTGGAATAGAAGCGATGACGAACTCCAAGCTTTTCTACATCACATGTATAACTTGGCACCAACAATCAAGTTTACCATGGAAAAGGAGGAAAACAATAAACTACCGTTTCTAGACGTCAAAGTACAGAAGAACAGGGACACCATCCAAATATCGGTATACAGAAAGAAAACTCATACTGGTCAATACCTTAATTATGCCTCAAACCACTCAAATACCACAAAACATGGGATAGTCAAAACACTTGTTAACAGAGCATTTTCTCTCTGTAACTCCGAGGAAGCTCTTTCCGAAGAACTCAACACCATCAAAAAAGGACCTCAGCACAAATGGCTACCCCACGAGACTAGTAGACCAGACTATCAATAAGCATCAGAATCACATGAACAGACAGAAAGATGACGTCGAAACTGGACCCACCATTAAGGTACCATATATCAAAGGAATCTCCGAGAAAATTCGAAGATTAGGACAGCAATACAAAATTCGAACAGTATTTACCTCCAAAGATTCCTTAAGAAGCCACCTGACGAAGACAAAGCCAACCAGCCAAAGGGGCACGAAGAACTGCATATACAGGGTGGTCCAACGAAAAATTAACACCTCGATTTTCCTGCTTTAAAATGAAAATGTGGAAAATCGCTCGGACCCGTCGATATCTAATTTGATGGGGAATAACTTTTACGCTTTCTTTTCCGTAACTTCAACCCCCAAACGGGGGTGAGCACAACCCCCTGATTTTGAATAGGGATGAGGGATGTTGCAATACCTCATTTTCATAAAATTTCGCTTCAAATTTTTCAACTTTAACGAAATGACAGCTAAAATAGTGGAAGACTACTTACTTTTGTGATTAGTTTATTAAATGCTGAAAATGGCGACCATTCACTTGCATGCAGTAAAGAACGCTGGTGTATGAGTAGAGAATGTGGAATTTACCTCGAAGATATTACTCTTATCAGACGCATTTGAATTATTTATTTATTTGTTAATTTTTTTGTCCAAAAAAATACACGGACCATGATTTTGATTTACCTTAGTCTATCGTGAATTTTTAAGAACGTTAAAACTATGTCAAAGCGATTGTAACTTTGTAGTAGAATTAAAATGGTGTATTCCGTAGAAGAAAGGGTGGAAATGATAAAATTATTTTTCAGAAATAACGACGATGAAAGAGACGAAGCGAGGGAAGTGGCTGTCTTAGGTCAAGTAGCAATGGATCCGACACTTAGTACTAGGAAATTGTCCGATGTATCTGGTGTTTCACGCACAACAATCATGAGAATCCTTAAACAACATAAGTTCTATCCTTTTAAGATACGACTGGTTCAGGAACTGAATGAGGATGATTTCGATCGCCGATTCCAGTTCTGTGAAGTGTTCAGCTACTACATGTTCAATATCTGTTTCTCGGATGAGTGTTGATTTTACCTTAATGGCGTTGTAAACAGGCATAACTGTCGGTATTGGTCAGATGAAAATCCAAGATTATTTCGTGAAGTGCATACTCAGCATCCCCAAAAGTTAAATGTTTGGGCGGGTATTTATGGAAATCACATAATCGGCCCTTTTTTTATACCCGGTAATCTCACTGGCCAAATTTATTTAGAACTATTAGAGAACGCTATTTATCCAGCCCTCGTTCAAGTATTGGAGAATGAAGAAGACCATGTAACGATCATTTTTCAACAAGATGGTGCACCACCTCATTTCGCTTAACCTGTGCGTCAGTTCTTAGATGAAAATTTTCCTCAGGCCTGAATTGGAAGAAGGGAACATATTGAGTGGCTACCCAGATCACCTGATCTGGCTCCACTGAACTTTTTCCTATGGGGTCACCTGAAATCTAAGATTTACGCTACCCAGCCTGAGTCACTGGATGATTTGCGAATTCGGATCATTAATGAATGCCGTCAAATTACAACAGAAATGTTGAGTAATGTACGTGAACGTTTTGAGCAAAATTTATTTTACTGCATGGAAGTGAATGGTGGCCATTTTCAGCATTTCATAAACTAATCACAAAAGTAAGTAGTCTTCCACTATTTTAGCTGTCATTTCGTTAAAGATGAAGATTTTGAAGCGAAATTTAAGGGTCGGATAGTACTCGATAAGATCTTCAAAATGAAATATTGCAACACCCCTCATCCCTATTCAAAATCAAGGGGTTGTGCTCACCCCCGCTAGGGGGTTGAAGTTACGGAGACGAAAAAAGCGGAAAAGTTATTCCCCCTCGAATCAGAAATCGACGGGTCCGAGCGATTTTCCACAGGGGGCATTGCCCGGGTTGCCCCAATGTAGTTCCGGCCCTATTTATTACCCGGTATTATAAGTTTACAATGAATACTAGAATCGTATCAATTTAACATTAAACTTTATTATAATAATTTTTTCAGTGGCTTGTTAATAATTTTGTCCATGCATAAGCAGTGTAAACTTACTAGACCACATAAATTTGTCTGTATTGTATTTATACTACGATTGTTTTGACTTCTAAATTACTTACTATATTTTATTTTAATTTTTTTGTAATAATTATTTCTCATTTTTAGAATTACTGGAAAGTATTGATTTACTTGGAACTCCGGAACAAAGCTCCATTTCGGAAGTAGATATTCTATCCGGTCACGTGATTCACGGTGTTAGTGCCACCCTTAGTCATCCAAATGTCAAACATCTTTTAGCTTCAGACGCCAAATTTGATATTCTAATAGTAGAACATTTATTTAGTGAAAGTTTATTAGTATTCTCCCATATTTTCAACTGCCCTGCTGTTGTGTTCACAAGTATGGGAGGAGTTAATCCATATGTTAATGACATGGTGGGAAATCCTCTACCTCCGTCTTATGCTTCACACTTTTTTTTTCTTGGGGACTATTCGGAAGGTATGACTTTTTTGCAAAGAGTGCATAATTTCCTGTTCTATGCTTACGATTATAAGTTTAAACATTTTACATCATTCCCTGTACATAATGAACTATTAAAAACCCATTTTAAAAACCCTCCAGATGTCGCCACGCTCTATAATAATGTGTCTCTGGTTCTTCTGGGTTCTCATATAAGTCTACGACAGCCAACCCCATTATTACCAAATATAGTAGAGATAGGTGGATTTCATATTGATCCACCAAAAGAATTACCAACAGATTTGCAGGATTTCTTAGATAATGCCAAAGGTGGCGCAATTTATTTTAGTATGGGATCCCATGTTAAGAGTTCGCTTTTTTCGAAGGAAAGAAAGCAAATGTTCCTGAACGTATTTAGAAGATTAAAACTTAAGGTTCTTTGGAAGTTTGAAGATGAAAACTTACCAGATAAACCACCAAACGTCTTACTGAGAAAATGGATGCCCCAAATGGATATTTTAGGTAAGTTTTTCCATTTATTTAAAGTTTTCGAGAAAACTACAGTTCACCGAGTGAGACCTGATGGGGCAAGGTGTTCTGACCTGCCTTCATATTCCTGTATCTTTGACAGTAACGGATGGTTCATGAAATATTGCCTGATTTAATAAAACACATTATTACTTTAACATGTTTCGCTTATTCCACGATTTGGTAATTTTTTATGTTTACGTCAATTTAAGCTTACATTATTTTCACAGTAACGCCTTATTATATTCATGTTGACACGTTAGACACCTTGCAATAAACGTCAATTTAAATACCCTTGAGATTTCGTTTCATTGCGCTTAGACAATTGAATCAACACGTCTCTGTTTTATTTATACCTTAGAACTGAACGAAACATCTATTTTTTACTAAGATGTCAGACTAACTAATCACGGTCGCCGGGACACTGCAATTCTCGTACGGAAGTTTTTTAAAAAATAATTATTATGTGCAAGCTCGTTGCGTACCCTAACACACACGATATACCTCCTCTCTTTGGCCGAAAGGAAACCCTTTAGAAATATATAACTTACCTATTATCGAATTAAAGTGACACCTTGTGTCAGAAACACACGTAAATTCCGCTACCCGTGTACGTGGAGCAGCTTCTCGCCCCGAGTCTCGGATGCTACTCATTTGCTTTCGTCGCGCTGAAGTAGCTGTCAGGGTTAAACCAATCATCGCGCGATTCGTTGGATCAATCAGAAAATCATTAAACCAATTGGAAAATTATTAGTTTATTTCTTGAAATGTACCATTTCAATGGCCGTTGGGTGCCATATAAGTTAAAAATAGAATTATTCCAGTATAATGACCTTTGACGTAGAGTGCCGCCTGGCTGGACATTCGAATATTTGTTTTAAATTGGGTAGTATGTTGCTATGCTAGAAGTCAGTTGAAATTAGGCAGGCGGTGTTCCTCTTTTATTACAGCGTTGCCGATTTGCACTTGGATTTAGAATAATCATTGAACGTTGCGACGTTAACTAATTGACTTGTATTTGTGAATTTGATTTTTAGAAAACGTCTTTGTAAGATTAGTAGGAAAACAGGTGTTTCTTTGAAACAAAATAATGGTGTTTTTCTTTTGCTAATGGCACGAGTAACGTGCCAAAATTTTCCTTAAAATGAGAATATTTTGATAACGAAGATACATTTATATACAGGTGTCCCGCCATAATGGTCATAGGAAATCCCATGTAAATTTTGCTACCCTCAAATATTGGCTCCCCTATTAACTTAATATCAAAATTGTATCAGACTTTTTTAAAGGTCCTTGTATAGTGGACTCGCACACCAAATTTTATGATTTTCTAATAAAATTCAATTAAAAGTTATTTATTTCTTTTCAAGTACTGGTGTTTATTCCTGCTTGCTTGAAGGAAGCATGTGTCATCCCACTTTTTACTTTACTTTACTTTCTGTGTATCGAAGATCATCGAGAAATTGGTAATAGGAGAATGATGTCGTTTCTGCAGCGCCATTCTATCTCGAGTAATATTCAGTTTGGTTTCAGATTCTCGAAGCACTAACGATGCGCTTTTCAACTGCCTGGAAGGTCTTTGTCTGCGGTAATCAGGGTAAGGCTGCAGCAGCGGTGTTTTGTGATTTGTCCAATGCATTTGATTGCGCTGATATACTAGTGTATAAGCTAGTGGGATATGGTTTTCGCGGTGGTGTGCTTCAGTGGTTCGAGTTATACCTGATTGTAGGTTCTCAGAATGTTTGAATAGGGGTGATTTATCACGGCCGTTGTAACTTAAGACGAGTGTACCTCAGGGTTTCATCCTAGGACCACTGCTGTTTTAAATCTATATCAATTATTTGCCTACAATTGACTTCGGCGTATCATTTACCATATTTGCTGACGATTAAACCATTCTCAGGCATCACCAGAATGTTGAAATACTGAAGAATATCATTACCAGAGACTTAAGGGAGATTAGGGAATGGTGTGATTCCAACTTGCTGGTTATTAATATCGCAAAGACAAATGTCTTGAGTTTTCGGTGCGCCAGCGAACAACTTTCAGTGAACAACCAACCAACTAACAATGTGGTAATGATCAAGTTCTTGGGGCTTTGTGTCGATTTGGGGCTCACATTTAAAGCATCTCAGGGAAAGTGGCTTTAGGGTGCTTTGCACGCAGAATAATTGAGTACGGTATAGCAAGAGATGCTTATTTCGCCCTTGTCGTTTACCATCTGAGGTATGGATTATGTTCTTGGGGCTTGTGCTCTTGAACATTGTTTAACTTGCTTTTTGCTCTGCAAGAACGAGCGCCAAGATGCTTTTGTTATGTAAGATCAAGAGAGACTTATAGGCCACTTTATCTTTATAAACACCTTTATAATGGAAGCGGGTTGATATAAAAAAAACTGTATTCTACACCAGTAGAAAATTATTTAACAGACTCCCAGTGGGTCTACATCAAATTAGATGCGCAAATAAATTTTGAGAAGGAGTCAAAAAGTTGCTTTCTGCGAGACCCTATTACAGTGTCAGGAAATACTTGTCTGATGACTTCAGGTAATTTGCCTGTTTCAAAAATTTCTAGCCCTGTTTCCTTTGCTATTTCTCAGTTTTCGAGTCAGAGTATTCTGTATGATGTTTTATATACAGTGATGGGCTAAAATATGGAACAAATTCATTTAAAAGTCAGGTATTAATTTTTTGAAAAAACGCTCAGACACGTCGATTATAATTTTTCTTCCGAATTTTTTGCCTGAAAAAGAAATTATACAGGGTGTGTCAAAAAGTAAATGTAGCAAAATTTTTTTGTATTTTAAATTGAACCCTATTTTTTTCAGTCGAATTTTGAATTCTACGTCAAATTCTGCGCATAATTCATGTAGCATACCCTATCCTTATCTCTAACGGTTTTAGGGAAAAATTACATCATAAAACGAAAATTATTTTATTAAGTGTTAAAAATGCCAACCATTAACTTCTTGACAATCTACTTAAAAACCCTTCTAAAACATTATTTACAGTATTCTCATTAATTTGCCTAATTTCATAGGGTAAACCTAGTAGTTATTGGACAGTTAAGGTTTTTTTCCAATTTAAATGAATGTCAATGGGTTATTTTTTACCATGCAGAAAGGTGCTTGGTACCAATAAAAGTTTATTGTTTCTATTTACATAAAATAATGTTTAAATTATGTTTTAACTTGTGACATTTAAAAAAAAAATTAAAAACTAATTGATTTACCAAAAAATTAGTTATTGGCCCAAAAATTTATTTATTGGATAAAAAAAAATTAGTTATTGGACAACTCTAAATAAATAACAAAACTAAAAAATGCTATCAAAACTCATTAAATATAATTAAAGTAGGTATTCATTTCTATATAACATAGAGCCTAGTAGTTTACAAGTTCTCTCTTATACATATTAAATAGTTCATCTATTTCCTTGTCTTCGTCTTCATCGCTTACTTTTGCCACTACGACTTTCTTTTTTTCTTTAACATGTGTGGCAACATTTTCTATTTCTACTTGTTTTTCTACATTTTCGTCACTTTTTTTCTGGAATTGTGTTTCTTTATTTCTTTGAACCATAATGACTTTCGTTTTTTTTTCAAGATCTATGGCATCTTTTTTTACTTCTACTTGTTTCTGTATACTCTCGTCTCTTTCTTTACTTTGTTCAGCCATTTTGTTTCTAACATTTCTTTGCTCTATTAGTTCATATTCTTCATCTTCTAACTCTTCATTAGTTTCTTCGTCACTTTTCTCTTCATAGCCAATATGGCATATAAATAAATTATCGTCACCTTCTTTAGGAACGTGCTCTTTATGGCTTTTTGTATACATCGTTGGTGATTTTTTTTTTGCAGACGTCACACGTTAATTTATTTTTTTTTAATACACGAATTTTGCAAACCATGCACAAATTAATATCAGCAGCTTTAATATTCTTTTATACCGCTTTGACTGCCGCATCCTCCTCTCTTTTTCGTTTTCTTTCATTTTTTGTATTTTCTTCTTCTAATTTTAAAGCGCGTTTCCTTTCAAAGCTCTCTTGATACTGTCTTGAAGTAATAGCAAACGAGACGCGCTCTGTCTCACGCTTATTTTTTCTTGCTAGCTTATCAGGTACTTCTAGATATGAGCTTATGCCTTGCCTTTATTTGTACTTGGCAAACTTATATCTTGAAGTAAATGTGTAGTATCTGGTTGTTTTAAAACGATGTCCTGAATAATATGAATTTTATGTTCTTTGTCTGTCAGGTGTGATTGAATGTCCAAATCCAGCTGATCAGCTACTATTGTAGAGCTTTCCCTTTCCGCTATTATGTTAGGGCTTTCCCCGTCAGCTACTATTGTAGAGCTTTCCTTTTCAGCTACTATTGTAGACATTTCCCCGTCAGCTACTATTGTAGTACTTTTCCTTTCAGCTACTATGTTAGAGCTTTCCCCGTCAGCTACTATTATAGAACTTTTCCTGTCTTTCATTATTTTTTTGTACAAGTTGTGTTCTTATGACCGGGATGTTTTATTTTAAACTTAAGGGTGGATTTTGGTACTCCGTATTTTGATGCCGCGCTCCTATACGATATCTTATAGTTCTTTACTTCGTTAATTGCAGATTCCATAGCCTCTAAATCATACTCATTTTTTTTAGGCATCTTTAAAATCCCATAAATAACCTAAACATATAAGAGTAGTAGTTACTGGACAATAGGATAATTAGTTATTGGACAGGCGTCTAATAACTGGTTAGGTCGCAAACAAATTAATACAAATTATATGGAACGAAACAGAAAATAATACTTTACATTTCTATAGCTATATGATTAAATACCTGCAAATTGCACTTATTGGACACGTGTCCAACAACTAAAAATTCACTAATATTTCTTTTAGTTATTGGACACCACACTAAAACATAACCTACATTAATTATTGTTTGAAAAGCTTCAAAAATACATTCCTTTAATGCAAGAGTAGCTGTTTATTATACCCAGATTACTTAAATATTTTACGACCAGCACCGGTAACACTTTACTTCACAAACACTTTGTTATCAACCTTCTAAGAAAACTGCGTTTCGGAAACACGTTGACACAAAATATGGTTTGGCGCCAAAACAAAAAAGTTGACAAATAGAGACTTATGTGAACTTAGCAGCAATTGGAATAAGATGGCCATCTATGAGAAACTGAACAAACTAGTAAGTAAAGTTTCCTTGTTTTTATTAAATAAAGGAAAGGTGTCCAATAACTCCCACATGGCCAATAACTGGCAGGTTTACCCTATCTAATTTTAAATTTTAAGTCTTCCAAATTTTGTGGTTTATCCTTATACACTTTTGTTTTTAAATAACCCCAAAGAAAGAAATCCATTGGTATAAGATCGGGAGATCTTGCAGGCCATTCTATGGGTCCTCTTCTACCTATCCATCGTTCGGGAAATACAGAATTTAAATACTCTCGTACTTGTCGAGCAAAATGAGGCGGAGCACCATCCTGCTGAAACCAAATAGACGCTTCTGGTAGATTAGGCTGTTTCGGATTTGGAAAATCCGCTGCTAGTGTGGGAATTAATTCATTTTGAAGAAATTGAAAATATCAGTCTCCTGTAAGATTTCCATCGGAGAAAATAGGTCCAATAATTCTATCATTTAATATCCCTGCCCAAACATTTACTTCTTGTGGGTTTTGCGTGTGCTGTTCTCTCATCCAAAGGGGATTATTTGTACTCCAATACCGAAAATTTTGTCTGTTTACCGAACCATTCAAACAAAACGTGGCTTCATCGCTAAAAGGTATGTTGCGATGGAAATATAGATTTAAGTTGCAAATTTTCATCATAGTTTCACAAAACTGTAGTCAGCGGTCGGGATCATCTTCGTTTAGCTCGTGCAGCAACCTAATTTTGTACGGATGGTACTTTACTTGTTTCAATACCCGCAAAACAGATCGTCGGCTCACATCATTATTAAGGGCTACTTCAGTGGATTCACTATGGGGATTATCTTCAACTTCTAACAAAACGTTTAATTTTGTGTTTTCAGTAATTTTTGGACGACCTGGCCGTAGACGATCCTTTACATTCCCTGTTTCCCTAAATTTCTTCTCAATTTTACTCTCTGTAGATCTTGTAATCGGTCGTTCTGGATATTTAGCGCTAAACAAGTTACAAACTTCTTCTTGATTTCTTGTTTTGTCCCCACATCCAATTAAAATTAAAATTTCGATTCTTTAAGTTTCATTTAAATGCACCATGATCACCGTTTCTCAAAATTATACCTAAAATTATTTTTGATTGACACATGACTTGCTATCGTAGTGAAAATTCATTTAAATTTACCTGTTTACCTTTAAGTAGGTACATGTAACTTTTTTTTAAGAAAAATTTCGTTTTATAATGTAATTTTTCTCTAAAACCGTTAGAGATAAGGATAAGGTATGCTACATGAATTATGCGCAGAATTTGACGTTGAATTCTAAATTCGACTGAAAAAAATAGGGTTCTGTTTAAAATACAAAAAATTTTTGCTACATCTACTTTTTGATACTATAATATATAATAATATATAATAATATAGTATAATATCTTTTTGAGGCAAAAAATTCGGAAGAAAAAATTATAATCGACGTGTCCGAGCGTTTTTCCAAAAAATTAATAGGTACTTGATTTTTAAATGAATTTGTTCCATATTTAAGCCCATCACTGTAGAATTAGAGTTGTTTGCTTTGTCAGTAGGAATAGTTTCTTGGACAATAATGCTTGATTTGAATTATTAGAATTTGTACAGTCATTATTTTTTCTTGAATACTGTAAAACATGTTGAAACTAATAAAAAATAAAACGTCTAGTAATATTTAACATTTCATAATTATAACTGGTGGTTTCATTAGGTATGTATCAGAGCCTTATTTAATGTTTAAGAATTTTACCATAATTTGATGATTTGCACTCTGGTCCTGACCCCTCATTCTGCACCCACCACATGATCTTTACAGATAAGTGTTTATAATATAACATTACTTTGTAATTTGTAGAATGAAATCTCTGGATATGTATTGAAAAATGTTTTAATTATTTTTTAGGTCATCCAAATATCAAATTATTTATTGGCCATGGTGGTTATGGCAGCACTTTGGAAACTGTGTATCATGGTGTACCAACATTAACAATACCTGTGTATATCGACCAATTTAATATCGCAAATAAGGCAGTTAAGCAAGGTTACGCCTTAAAACTTTCCTATAACGACGATAACTTTAATGAAGAGACATTGTTCGCGATGATTAAAGAATTATTAGAAAATCCTAAGTACACAGAAGGTGCCAAATTAAGGTCAAGATTGTTTCATGACAGACCTATGAAACCATTGGATACTGCAATCTATTGGATAGAATATGTGATTAGGCACAAGGGTGCGGACCACTTGAAGGTATTCGGACGAAAGCTACCATGGTATCAGTATCACTCGATAGATGTTATTTTGTTTTTAATGTCAATTATTGTGTTGGGGCTGTGCAGCGTTTATTTTGGTTTGAAAGCAATTTTTAAAGCTTGTGGAATCTCGAAAAATTTAAAAGTAAAGCTGAGTTGAAAGGAACTGAAGTGAAATTTCTTTGCGAGTGTTAATATAATTGAATTAAAATTAATGTAACTTTAAATTTTTTTTCTAATAAATGATGACTTAAAAATTTTTTTTTTTTTTTTTAATTTTAAATGACTTTAAACAGAACCATACTAGCTTTGTATTGACAAAAAATGCCAATTTATTCTTACGCAGGAGTAAAGCAAGTATTGTAAGAATCTGACTAGTTTTTTAAACTTTAATTGAAGAAACAAGAAAGTAATTGCTTGCTAGTTATTTGTCGTAACCATTATAAATATTAGCCTTTATATTTCTATTAGAGATGTGGTAAATGATAAGAGCGGCATACAATACGCTGAAGGTTCTACAGAGTCCGGTAGAATAAAGTATCCGTTTCAAATTAAGATGTTTTTATAATTAGCTTATTCTGTTTTAAAGAATCAGACAAAATGTTCTTAAGGAAACACAGAAATTATATTTTTTAAGTCGGAACAGTCAAGTTTAGTCAAATTCATTAGTCAAATTACCTCCTCCTCGCTGCTGGTACTCTTGAAGCCTAGCACGAGAGTTTTGCATCACTCGATCCAACATTTAAATTCGAATTAATCTCTATTCGAATACTGTGTTTCAGTTGTTCTAAAGTTTATGGTCGATTAGAAAATATTTTTGACTTTATCTAACTCGATAAAAGAAACCACAAGCTTAGATCTGGCGACCGTGCTAGCCTGTTGAGGTCCCCAAATTTCGAGATGACACGGCCAAGAAACATTCTTCACAGAATTGTCGTAGACTATACCCTATTTCAAAATGGTGTAGAGTAATTAAAGCTTATCAGGTATGCAAACGGACTACAGAGTGACCCAACGAATATTTAAGCCACTTTTAAAATTTGGCATTGATTTCATTGCAAAATTCTTTCTTTTCATCAAGTGCAGGTAGTACCACCCGGGTTTGGGTCAATTTATGGGTTTTGCCTATTGTTATCCATTTACAAATGCAGAAAATGGTGTGACAAAGGCGTGCCGGTAGGATATTTGTAAAGAGAAAATAATTTTATTTTAACAGAATAAAAATTAGGCATTATGTACATAGCATTAGCTACACTTATTTTTTATTAAACATTTTTAAAAAAATACATTATACAGAAATTAAATTATACTCGTAAAAAGGAAAGAATTTTATTTTAACACAATAAAATTTAGGCATTATGCATATAGTATTAGGTACACGTATTCTTTATTAAACATTACAAAAAAAAATACAAAATACAAAAAATACATTATACAGAAATTAAATTATAACAAATCATAATATTGTTCGTCATCTGAGGAACTGTCATCTCCTCTTGACGTTATAATTTGGTGGTCAAGATCCCACATTTTCTACTCTTCTTTAATGACATGATGGACTGCTTTTCGCCAGTTCTCTGGTGTCACTTCCTTAATGGCTTGATCAAACAGTAGATTAACGTCTTTCATTTTGAATGTCGTGTTGTGTCTTGCTACAAATCCTTTCACTTGCGTCCATATAAGTTCTATAGGATTTAGTCCGCAATGATATGGCGGTGTGCGCAGCACAGTTACACTATGTTTTCTGCTATATCTTCTACGGCATATTTCATAAAACGATGTTCCTGTAAATTTGCTATAGCTAATAGTTCCATTTTTATCAAATTATCTTCAAATTCAATACTTTTGGTGGTTAACCAGTCGATAATTTCTTGTTTTCTCCAAGATGAAGTTGGAGTCTTCTCTGTGCGTCGTGAATGATAGCCTGCGTTATTCATAACTACTACTGAATCAGCTGGAAGATATTTTATCATTTCACCAAAATAGTCCTCAAAACATTCGACTGCATGTACTCGTGGTAATCTCCCGTATTAAACGACTGAAAGGTTAGCAAACCTTCTCAATTCTCTAAAATTTTTGGTTTGTTATCACAAATAATTTTATGCACAAAGTTTACCTGCGCCTATGGCCGACACCGAAATTGAGCCGACCTGGACGGAATTTCCCATTTTATTACTATACACCTTTTTGAAATAGGGTATAGCAGTGTTGGTGCTGGCTCTATTCTGCTAAAACGATATTCTTTGCATATCCACATCAACATTACGACGAAGTTCTTGCTCAAAGCAACGCAATACCTGTTGATAACTTTATGATGTAACAGTAACTGTCAAAAAACGAGTTTTTCATTTTCGTTCTTCTTTGGCACACGAAGCAATACTGCAAAACTTGGGTATCTAATTTTTAATTGTAATTCGACTTAGGACTGGATCTCGGGGATTTGAATGGTAGTGACGCTGAAATAAATCTTTGGTTAGCTAGAACATTGCATATTATTTGACTAACTCCCATCATCATTATTATCAATCATCCCTTCCTTGTATCCACTGCTGGATATAGGTCTCCCTTAATCTCTTCCATGTGTTCCGATCTTGCGCCGCCTGCATCCAGTTCAGGTGACAACGCCTTAAGTTATCGGTCCATCTTGCTGGAGGGCGGCCCCTATTTTGCTAGTCTCCTTGCCTTGGTCTCAATTCTAATATTCGTCTGGTCCATCTGTTGTCTGTCAGTCTAGCGACATGTCCTGCCCAGTTCCATTTAAGAGTGGATATTCTCTCTATCGCATCTACTACTTTTATTCTTTGTCGCAACTCCTGGTTTGAGATACTGTCTCCAAGAGAAATGCCTAACATTGCGCGATTCATTGCTCTTTGTGCCATACGGTCGTTTTTCTAATCAGTGTTAATGTCTCTGCTCCGTAGGTCAATACCGGCAATATGCACTGGTTAATAAAAGTTCCTTTCTTTAAGGCACATTGGAAGGTATGATTTGAATATATGGTTTAATTTTCCGAAGGCTACCCAGGTTAGTCTTATGCGGCGGTTAAGTTCAGTAGCTTGATTGTCTCTTCATATGCAAAACTCGTATCCCAAATATTTGTGCGACGTAGTTTGGTCGACTGCTTTTCCAGCGACCGTTATATTTTCACTAAGCACAAGATTTGTAATAATTTGTATTTTGGTCATGTTTATTCTTAGTCCAGAAGTATCCTAGATACAGTGCACCGTATCAACCCAAAGCAAAATTTGGAACGACGGAAGCACTGGATGACTGCAGAAACATATGAACTCATCGAAAAACGCAGGAAACTAAAATGTACTCCTCCTGTGGACAATAACGCTCTTAAAAGTATCAACACGGAGATTAAAAAATCCTGCAGGACTAATAAAAACAAACACATAAATAATGTATGCAACGATATTGAACAGCACGCAAACAACAACAACTCAAAAAAACTTTATGAAAAAGTGAGATATCTTGCCAAAGAATTTAAGCCTAAGACCCAGATTATAGAGGATGAGAGCGGAAGGACAATCACTAATATACCAGATATCCTACAGGTATGGAATACCCTATATGGGAATACCTCCAGAGAGAATGTGGTAATATGCCAAGCCCTAGAACAAGAACCACCAATCCTAAAACAGGAAGTTGAGAAGGCAATAAAAAACTTAAAAAACTATAAAGCAGCTGGAGCCGATCAAATAACAGCAGAAATCATTAAGGCAATGGGCAGTAAAGGAGTTGATATATTGTTAAATTTGTGCACCCGAGTATGGAGTACTGGAAGGTGGCCGAGGGACTGGTGCCAGTCAACATTTATCCCTCTGTACAAAAAGGGCTCCCCTTTAGACTGCGGGAATTACAGACTTATTGCCTTGATGTCACATGCGAGCAAAGTACTTCTGTCAATCATCAATGACAGACTCAAGCCTTTTCTTCTTCCACAAATATCACAGGAGCAGACAGGTTTTATCCCAGGCAAAGGAACCCGAGAGCAAATACTTAATTTACGCCAGCTTCAGAGTCTAAGAGGGGCTCGTAGAATATTTTCCCCATCCCATTTTATAGCCTCGATCACTATTCCATCATTTCCCGGAGATTTATTGTTCTTCATTTCCTGTATGACCCTTCTAAATTCATGTATTGTTATGTCTGGCATCTCCTTAGAACCCTGATTTATTAAGGGTCGATTTTTGTCTTGTTGTTCTGGTTCTTTATAAAGTTTGCGGTAAAAGTTCTCTACTACACAGTAAAAAATTCAGTGTTAAATTTAACACTCAATGGTGGTATATAAAGGACCACACTCAATAGGGTATATTAACCAATCAGTATATCTGGTAAAATAGATATTTTTGAATGTTTTTTTTACTTTTTGATAAGTGTTAATTCTTCTTATTTATGGGTAGGTACACTATCGTATGTAAATTAAACTCACAAATTGTAAACCTATCCTGCTAGGGTGTAAAAGACATAATGAGAGGTGTAAGTAAACCATTTTTTAATGGTAATTTGTGATTAATTACTATAAATATCATATTATTGTAGTGTAAATTTTACTTCATTTGGGTGTGAATTTACTATAGTGAGTGTAATAAAATAATCTATCCAGGGCTAGAATACTTTCCACTTTGTTTAAGTCCTTTAATTCCGTATCAAACTAACCGGGCGTTTATAATTAAAATGTAAAAAATTATGCATTCAAGATATTTTACATTATTAACCTCTGCTTAGTTTGATACATGATTGAATGATTTAATTAAAGCCCAAAGTAGTGGCCCCTAATATATATAAATCTTCAGATCGCTTGGAAAAAGTTAGTTAAATAAATGGAAATATTGAGTATTATTTATCGATCGTTTATTTATAAACAAAATGATGGTTACAACAGAACTGGAAAACCCTGAGTAGATAAACTAGGACAGTTTGAGCGCAATTACCGTCACTTTTACATGTAAATCTCCATAAGAAAATTTAAGGTCCGTTCTGCATTTCAAGGTCACCGACGCCGGGTCAGGGGCGTACTAAACATTGGAAGCCTCTTAAGCGAGAGCGTCGCGACGCCAAAATTATTAAATTTATTACCTTATAGTCACCGTCCCCAAACTAACTACCCATAATATGCCACTGTCTTTTGAGAGTTAACGGATCGATGCAGAAAAAAAGCTGTTTTGTTTGGAGATCGAACCAGCAACCTTCGGCACATGCAGGTTACGCTCTAACCATTACGCTATGTCGTCTTAAGCTAAATAAAATTCGTGGTGGATGATATGCTCACGAGACAGACTCGCTTTCATCGCGGTCGCACAGGGGCGCGGATGTTACCCACGAGTATTCCTATATTTGTTTTATAAGCGCGTTTCAGCTTGTTAAAAGTCTACGCTACGCTGTCTACATCTTTTAGTTATATTGTTAGTGAAATTGATACTAGAGGTTAAACACAAGCACAAAGTTTCAATATATGTTTATTTATACAACTACACAAATACATTCCTAAACATCTAACATCATAATACATATAAATTATATAATATAATAGTCCCTTTCTGGCTACATTACATTTACATATCCACATCCATATATTTTACTGATTGAAGATACTTGTCAGGTATAATGGCTATTTTTACTCGTCTTCCATTATTGAAAAGTGCCCCCAAGGTAAAGTATCATACGAAGTTTTAGATAACCTTCTCTTATCATCATGTGGACTTAGCCCAATCTTCACTTGTCGAATTGTATGGAGCTCGTGTTGTTCTGACCGAATCAATGTTTGAGATACATGTTTTTCTGTAAATGTCTCCAAGCACTCAACATAATCATTAAAAGTAATTTTATTTTCTATAACAGACTTCTTAACTCCTTTAATTTTTTTCGTTACACCAAAGTTAAATATTACCCTTTCGATTTCATCCCGCTCTTTTTCAGCTTTTTGTAATTTTACTAGCTCAAGCTCAATCTCCTCAGCTGTCTGCAGAACTACCGTTGCATACATTTTTGAACGAAGACCAATAAAATGAGTCATAATTCGACCGTTATTTTCATCTTTCATCATTCCCAAAACCTTTTTGTTAACTCGAGGTATATTGTAAATATTATTTTGCGAATAATCGCTTGTATCAAAATACTGGTGACAATCATGTAAAATTATTTCATAAATGTCATCATGTTTGATTTCATAAATAAGACTGTCCGTATCCGTATATAGCACTTTACATTGATTGTCAAATCTTTTATTCATATAATTATAATGAAAATCATATAGGGTTGTTTTAGCCAAATCCAAAATACACATTCCCACGTAAATCGGCTTGTTGAAGTATACCTCAGACTTGTTCATTTCTATTATTACGAGACTTTCGTTAATAATAGTTGATGATTTAAACTCGGGCCGGGAGATCAGAGCCTCAGCACCATAACGGCCTCCCCATTTAGTCTTTAATTTAACGATGCTATGTTTTCTGATGTTTTCCATAGTTTTGCCGAATACAGCATTGTTCATGAGTTTAAAAAGATTTTTTTCAAAATCATTTCTTGCTGCTTGTCTTAAATGGGTATTTAAATCAATGTAGGATTTAAGCCAAGAAGTTTGACTAAATGACAATACCCTATGAATTTTGATTAATTTGACACCAAGTGCTACGGCTTGTTTTAAATTTCGGTAATGGATAATATAATCTTTTTTATTATAGAGGGTTGCAAACAGTTTTTTAGTGTTTGATCCTTTTGTTCCCCTATGCTCAGGGCAAGGAGGTAAATCCGAAAATTTATTATGTAGGTCTTTAGGTATTTCAAGATCCACTTCTAAAACATATCCTTGATCAGAATCGTCGGAAACGTTAAGAATATTGAGATGCAAAATTTCATCTTCTGTAAGCCATTTGAACCCTCCATAGGGTAGGTATTGGGACATACCCCATCCATATTGGTTGTTAATATCAAAATACATTAAATACGAATCTTCTTTATTTGCATCATATGAAGGTGTATACTTATTATTTGCTTTACTGTATCGTTTGGAGCACTGACTTAGACCTCCTCGTATACCTCTTTCAATAAATGTTACCATCTCATAATCCGTAAGTAATTCGAGTTTAACCTGATTTTCTCTATACATTTTGAACATTAAACACAACCAGGCATATCCTGGTAGGGTATATGACCAGGCTGGGTCGAGGCCATAAGTCATGTGAGATGTTGACCTAAATTGCTCGAATATATCAGCTAATAATAAGATATCCGTTTTAAGATGTAGATCGGAATAATCTTGCATAGTCCTACAAGCAAACCCATTCCATACTTTCTGCGCATGCATATATGATTCAGCACTTACATGGCAATCCTCAAGGCTATTGTAAAAGGAATATTTAGGTGGTAGTTCTAATTCATTTAGTCTATTCCAACTGTCCATATAATCATACGGGAAAATACCTTTACGTGTTAATAATTTAAATGTTTCATCAGATAATTGATTAAAGTTGGATTTTAGAATTGGATAATCGTTTAAATTTGATGCCAATTTATCAAGACCTGACTCAAGAAATCTAAAGCTATCGATAAAGCGAAATTGAACCAAATTATCCTTAATATATTTAGTAAAAGAAATGTATTTTTCCTTTGTGACAGGTAAAACATCTATTCGTCCTTCTACCTCCGCCAAGGCCTTTATTATCATGTGGCCATCATAGCAACTAAGATTATGGAACACAACAGGAACAGTGCGAAAATCTTGATAATTTAAATTACAGCTCTCATGACTCGGGCCTCTATATGTTGAATCGAAATGATTATGATCACGAATTTTTTTATCATCAGCTGAAAATGGTTTCTCACAAATATGACATTCTCGTGCTTTATAGAATAGTTTAGCTTGTTCATCAGTTAATTCTTTCATAGGTAAAGGACAAAGAAAAACAGTTTCAAGATCCTCGGCAAAGTTTTGAAGTTCTTTCATAAACCATTCCATGCAGTCCAGTCCAGTATAAGATCGATAAAATGAGAGGGTGTCATCATAGGAGCATTTGACGTAATACCCAATGCTATATGGAACATGTTGTTGACTTTTTCGAGTATTTCTTAGATTATTATCTTCCACTGGAATCAATAAGCACTCCGTGTCAGCATAAATTATAAATGCAACTTTTTCTTTATGACTAAATTTAGTGAACTCTATTATTTTGTTTTCTTCTTTCGGTAATATAGGAACTGCCAATTTATCTATTTTTAAACAATCTTTAATATGGTTTTTCAATTTAACTTCAGTTCGAAAATAGTGAAGGCAACGATCGCAAATAAACTTTTGACCATCTTTCTTACTTAGCTGAGATGAAAGCAATCGTGATAAATTTTTGATCCATGCGAAATGGTATTTAACTGGACTTAAATTATCCAAATCATCCTCAGAAATGTAATTATCCTGCAAAAGTAATAAATTTGCATGTCTCTCTTTTTTGTTTTTAGTGATATAATATGGCAGAGTTTTAAAACTGTTTCGATATTTTTGCAATCTATAAACGTTTAAAGAAAGATTATTTTGTCTTTCAAAACGCGGAATTTGTCCGAGAGTTATAGGAAACTGAACCCCTTTTAAATTAAGAACTTTTTTTGGGTCCGGATATGATGTTGTTCTCTCAGCATTAATGGTTGAGGGGTATAATGCGGACGTAACAGCCCAAGCAAAACATATGTCATCAGTGTTTTGGACGTTAATACAAGCATACTTTTTTGCTATTTGTTCTGGAAGAGCGATGTAACTTCCAGCACGCAAGGGGTTAAATTTATTGATTCCAACCATTAAGTTGATTACTCTACTCAGCGCCCAGCCTGAATCTTTTTCTGCAAAAGAATCCAATTCAGTTAAAATAGGTTGAATAACATTATCCTGAAACCATTGATTTAAATTGGTATAACGATAAATAGGTTCATTTGGAGTGTTTATGTATTTGTTTTCAGTGAAAGATCCATTTGCCTTACTAATCATAAATTCTCCATACAATATAGTGTTAACCTTGATTGCTTCATCATTTTTAAGCACGTTCTGAATTCTCCTTCTAAAAATTACGGCACAGTCTTCCAAGAAGGGTTTAATATCTGTATGTTTTATATTAATGATGACACTGCATTTTATACGAGATTTAAAAGCTGATTGAATATCTTCCCATTTTACACGATGAGTAGCAGTCTCTTTTCTTTGTATAAATCCAAATCCAGTTACTTCCTTAGCTTTCAGCATTTCTTTAAAGCTTTTTATTTGACCTAAACAAGCTAGTAATTTGTTTTTCTCTCCAACTGTTGATGCGTGTTTCAATGTTGTATTCAATAATTTTGAAGCCTGAGCGCATTTCTTTAGACCCTCCTTTATTGCATTCCCATTATTATTTGCTTGGTAAACTAAAGTTCTGATGTTTTCTACAAGTTTACCAGCGTGCAACATCTTGAATCTGTAACAAAAATTACTTGTTAATAAAAAAAATAATTAACTGAAGATTACACGTCTACACTGTAGCATGTACTAAGTTAGAATGAGCTGTGGCACCATGATACATCCGTTATAATAAATCGGATTGACTGTAAAATTCATCCAAACCCAACTTACAGCTCGTTTTAGAAACTAAATGATAAATAATAGATATCAATATGTGTCATAGTTTTTAGTTAAGATATACATATTACATATTTTATATATCATTTAACATTTGGTCAATTTTTCAAAAAATAAAGAGATAAGTCAACGCTAGAATTAATATTAGTAGGGATAAATAGGGGTTGCATAACGTAGGAAAGCACACTTTTTAGAAATAAATGCCAGGTTGAGATACAAATAATTTAAATAAAATTAAATCAAGCACCAGCCAAACGCGATGTAGGCATCAAAAATAAATTCCTCTTAAGGGCATGAAACAACTGTTTGCCTATTTTCGAATTAAAAATATCAATCATCCTCACAGTCTTGATTCCAAAGAATCTCAAACTATTTTATCAGCCTAAACCACTTTATGCAATCTCTCCCTTATATCATGTCAATTCCTTGCAATCATGCGCCAACCTTTACGCAACATTATTGTAAAGATCGTTTATGTAGATACTATAGAGACAAAATTCTATTTATAGACTGTACCTAATATGTTGCCACATTTATCAGTACCACAAGTATATATATTATACCTTAACAAAAATATTTAACACTTATAAACCATAAAATTTTAAATAGCATAAAATATTTTTCTTTTTAAGAATATTGCCTACCCTGTCATCCAATCTTTAAAATATTATATACATTTCCCCCATTGCCTATTATAACTCTTTTAGTATGGCCGATAGATGGTTTCTTTAATAGCCAGCAGACAACAATTTTCCCTGATCATGTCTATAAGACATATGGAAAACACTGTATATACTTAACTCTTTAAAGGCGTCAACCTCCTTTGTAGAGAGGGATTACCGATCACCAGAGTCAGTACGTCTCCCCTCGTAAGGGTACCTGTGATGTTTCCATGCGGAAAAAAGTCGACCATCCCTTTATACCAATAGGAGCCACCACTGATAAATTATAGTTTTACAAAAATATTTAACACTTATAAACCATAAAATTTTAAATAGCATAAAATATTTTTCTTTTTCAAGAATATCGCCTACCCTGTCATCCAATCTTTAAAATATTATATACATTTCCCCCATTGCCTATTATAACTCTTTTAGTATGGCCGATGGATGGTTTCTTTAATAGCCAGCAGACAACAATTTTCCCTGATCATGTCTATAAGACATATGGAAAACACTGTATATACTTAACTCTTTAAAGGCGTCAACCTCCTTTGTAGAGAGGGATTACCGATCACCAGAGTCAGTACGTCTCCCCTCGTAAGGGTACCTGTCATGTTTCCATGCGGAAAAAAGTCGACCATCCCTTTATACCAATAGGAGCCACCACTGATAAATTATAATTTTACAAAAATATTTGGCATTTGTAAACCATAAAATTTAAAATACCGTAAAATACTCTTCTTTTTCAAGACTATCGCATACCCGGTTATCTAATCTTTAAAGCATACATAAATTTTTACATTGCCCATTTTAACCCTTTAAGGATGGCTGATAGATGGTTTCTTTAATAACCAGCAGATAGCAATTTTCCCTGATCATGTTTATAAGACATATGGAAAATACTGTATATACCTAACTCTTTTTTTAAATGCCAATCGGTGAATATTTGCTATAATATGGTTTAAATGACATCTCCTTCCAATGCATGCATATCTATATTAGTATAAGCTTTTTAAAAAATTATTCTAAGTCCCCAAATAATAGAAAATAACACAAAAACCCAAATATCTCATAAACGGCTCGTCCTATCAAAAAAAAAAAATACACATAAAAATCTCCCCAGTCCCCTTGCCGAGTTTGACCATTGTCTAGATGATATAAAAATTTTAACCCCCTACCACCAATTTTTGCACCCCATCATAAACGCTATGTGCCAGGAAATAGAATCGTAAATGTGCAATTTTTACTTACTAATCTTAAAGGACCAACAAACGATGCACAACACATACTTAAAATCATATAAACTTCACCTACCCCTTTTATACCCTTATTAACCAATACGCATGCGTAACCATTACAACATAAAATATTTTTTTTAAATGCCAATCGGTGAATATTTGCTATAAAATGGTTTAAATGACATCTCCTTCCAATGCATGCATATCTATATTAGTATAAGCTTTTTAAAAAATTATTCTAAGTCCCCAAATAATAGAAAAAAACATAAAAAACCCTAATATCTCCTAAACGGCTCGTCCTATCAAAAAAAGTGTAAATCTCAAAATTCATATTGTGGGGTTATATATGATTGGATTTTAATAAATTATATATGAATTCGTATTAGAATTTAGTGAGGAATATTAATATCAAAAAAGTTAAGTAAAACTTTCAAATATTTTATAAGTAAAATTTTTAATAAGTATAAAAATAAAAACAAAAACCTAATTTTTTTAAATTTAGTTTCGTCCACAAAATAAAGTAGCCCATTTTATTTATTTCATAAAAAAATTTGTAGATAAATTTTAACCACAGTGTCCATATCCGACCAATGGAATAAATTTTAGTCACAATTTTGGCTAAGTCAATAAGAGTTGATTTTACGAAAAATCGAATAAATTTAATAATAATCTTATTTTTGAAGCTATTTTTATACGGTTTTCGGGTAACTAAGTTTCAGCACAGACGGGGGTTCCTAAGGGAATTTTTGAGAAAAAAATTTTTTTTCGAAAAATTTTGCGTTTTTTCAAAATTTTTTTGGAATTTCGTTTATTTCTTTAATCTTGTTACTGTTTTTATACTGTTTTCTTCTCCTTCAATGCTGTTTTTTACTGTTTTTTTCCTGTTTCTGCTGAGACGGAGGGGCATCCCCTTATCCTGTTTAAAACATTCATTGTTTAAAACAGTGTTTCTTCTAAAAAAATAACCCCCAAAAAATCTCCCCGGTCCCCATACCGAGTTCGACCATTTTCTACACGATATAAAAATTTCAACTCCTTAACATCATTATTTGCACCAGGTATATAAATATGCAATAAAATTAATTCTTACCCACTAGAACTCAATGTTCGGTCACTATCCACCCATACGTAGAAGACACCGCCAATTAATCCCCCTCGTTAAAATCCACCGCGGCGCGGGGGATTCGCAGTGCCTTTCTACAACCACTCTGATTCCTCCCTCCAAACCTACCACCTTGACCTTCAACCACTCCACATGCGCAGTAGGTCACGGTGGTAGGTTTGGAGGGAGGAATCAGAGTGGTTGTAGAAAGGCACTGCGAATCCCCCGCACCGCGGTGGATTTTAACGAGGGGGATTAATTGGCGGTGTCTTCTACGTATGGGTGGATAGTGACCGAACATTGAGTTCTAGTGGGTAAGAATTAATTTTATTGCATATTTATATACCTGGTGCAAATAATGATGTTAAGGAGTTGAAATTTTTATATCGTGTAGAAAATGGTCGAACTCGGTATGGGGACCGGGCAGATTTTTTGGGGGTTATTTTTTTAGAAGAAACACTGTTTTAAACAATGAATGTTTTAAACAGGATAAGGGGATGCCCCTCCGTCTCAGCAGAAACAGGAAAAAAACAGTAAAAAACAGCATTGAAGGAGAAGAAAACAGTATAAAAACAGTAACAAGATTAAAGAAATAAACGAAATTCCAAAAAAATTTTGAAAAAACGCAAAATTTTTCGAAAAAAAATTTTTTTGTCAAAAATTCCCTTAGGAACCCCCGTCTGTGCTGAAACTTAGTTACCCGAAAACCGTATAAAAATAGCTTCAAAAATAAGATTATTATTAAATTTATTCGATTTTTCGTAAAATCAACTCTTATTGACTTAGCCAAAATTGTGACTAAAATTTATTCCATTGGTCGGATATGGACACTGTGGTTAAAATTTATCTACAAATTTTTTTATGAAATAAATAAAATGGGCTACTTTATTTTGTGGACGAAACTAAATTTAAAAAAATTAGGTTTGTGTTTTTATTTTTATACTTATTAAAAATTTTACTTATAAAATATTTGAAAGTTTTACTTAACTTTTTTGATATTAATATTCCTCACTAAATTCTAATACGAATTCATATATAATTTATTAAAATCCAATCATATATAACCCCACAATATGAATTTTGAGATTTACACTCCGCTTATATTTTATCCTAAAATAAACCATATTTCGATAGCAAGAAGCACTTGCAAAATGCATTGGATTTCAGGCATTTGTACGCAAAGAATCGAGATCGGAACGCAAACTTGAGAAAAGAGATTGGGAATGGGCGCTCGATAGGGGGATATACTGTGTTATATAAAATTATTATTTCAAAGATTTTTTGATAAGCCTAGTTAAAAAAATATGAAAGATTATTTAAGTAATATAAATAATAACAGAGAATAGACAAAAATAAAATATGAATTCTTAAGTGTCTAGAAAAAAAGAGTGAAAGGATTCAAATTTATTATATTGGATTTGGATATGGATATACGGAAAAGATCTCAAAGAAAGAATATAATTATTCTAGTCCCCCCACTCCTAAAGGTTTCTGATGTGTATAAAAGAAATGGATGAGTATGTATTCTTTAGTAGTGATTGGTATCCCGACAAGTAAAAACTGTTCATACTGTTCAATCTTATTGAGGTAAGTTCTGTTAAAACTGTGTTATTTTTTATTTTTATATTTAAAAATAGCTTTTATGCAAATGTGGATACAAAATTTATAAATAAATGGGTGTTGTTGAAAAGCGAAAATCCTATATTTGCTAAGAGGTATGGTAAAAAGCCATTTTCTTAAATTTTTTGTTAAAATTCCATCTTTCTAATATTTTTAAAATTTTAATTTTTTTTATATAATGTACCGTTTGGGAGATATTTGGATTTTCTCTTATTTCTATAGGTACCAGGTCAATTGAGGGGGTACAAAAATTTGATAATAGGGGGTGGAAATTTTTATATCATGTAGAAAATGGTGAAACTCGGCAAGGGGATTGGGGAGATTTTTGGGTGTATTTTTTTGATAGGACGAGCCGTTTAGGAGATATTAGGGTTTTTTATGTTTTTTTCTATTATTTGGGGACTTAGAATAATTTTTTAAAAAGCTTATACTAATATAGATATGCATGCATTGGAAGGAGATGTCATTTAAACCATTTTATAGCAAATATTCACCGATTGGCATTTAAAAAAAATATTTTATGTTGTAATGGTTACGCATGCGTATTGGTTAATAAGGGTATAAAAGGGGTAGGTGAAGTTTATATGATTTTAAGTATGTGTTGTGCATCGTTTGTTGGTCCTTTAAGATTAGTAAGTAAAAATTGCACATTTACGATTCTATTTCCTGGCACATAGCGTTTATGATGGGGTGCAAAAATTGGTGGTAGGGGGTTAAAATTTTTATATCATCTAGACAATGGTCAAACTCGGCAAGGGGACTGGGGAGATTTTTATGTGTATTTTTTTTTTTTGATAGGACGAGCCGTTTATGAGATATTTGGGTTTTTGTGTTATTTTCTATTATTTGGGGACTTAGAATAATTTTTTAAAAAGCTTATACTAATATAGATATGCATGCATTGGAAGGAGATGTCATTTAAACCATATTATAGCAAATATTCACCGATTGGCATTTAAAAAAAGAGTTAGGTATATACAGTATTTTCCATATGTCTTATAAACATGATCAGGGAAAATTGCTATCTGCTGGTTATTAAAGAAACCATCTATCAGCCATCCTTAAAGGGTTAAAATGGGCAATGTAAAAATTTATGTATGCTTTAAAGATTAGATAACCGGGTATGCGATAGTCTTGAAAAAGAAGAGTATTTTACGGTATTTTAAATTTTATGGTTTACAAATGCCAAATATTTTTGTAAAATTATAATTTATCAGTGGTGGCTCCTATTGGTATAAAGGGATGGTCGACTTTTTTCCGCATGGAAACATGACAGGTACCCTTACGAGGGGAGACGTACTGACTCTGGTGATCGGTAATCCCTCTCTACAAAGGAGGTTGACGCCTTTAAAGAGTTAAGTATATACAGTGTTTTCCATATGTCTTATAGACATGATCAGGGAAAATTGTTGTCTGCTGGCTATTAAAGAAACCATCCATCGGCCATACTAAAAGAGTTATAATAGGCAATGGGGGAAATGTATATAATATTTTAAAGATTGGATGACAGGGTAGGCGATATTCTTGAAAAAGAAAAATATTTTATGCTATTTAAAATTTTATGGTTTATAAGTGTTAAATATTTTTGTAAAACTATAATTTATCAGTGGTGGCTCCTATTGGTATAAAGGGATGGTCGACTTTTTTCCGCATGGAAACATCACAGGTACCCTTACGAGGGGAGACGTACTGACTCTGGTGATCGGTAATCCCTCTCTACAAAGGAGGTTGACGCCTTTAAAGAGTTAAGTATATACAGTGTTTTCCATATGTCTTATAGACATGATCAGGGAAAATTGTTGTCTGCTGGCTATTAAAGAAACCATCTATCGGCCATACTAAAAGAGTTATAATAGGCAATGGGGGAAATGTATATAATATTTTAAAGATTGGATGACAGGGTAGGCAATATTTTTAAAAAGAAAAATATTTTATGCTATTTAAAATTTTATGGTTTATAAGTGTTAAATATTTTTGTTAAGGTATAATATATATACTTGTGGTACTGATAAATGTGGCAACATATTAGGTACAGTCTATAAATAGAATTTTGTCTCTATAGTATCTACATAAACGATCTTTACAATAATGTTGCGTAAAGGTTGGCGCATGATTGCAAGGAATTGACATGATATAAGGGAGAGATTGCATAAAGTGGTTTAGGCTGATAAAATAGTTTGAGATTCTTTGGAATCAAGACTGTGAGGATGATTGATATTTTTAATTCGAAAATAGGCAAACAGTTGTTTCATGCCCTTAAGAGGAATTTATTTTTGATGCCTACATCGCCTTTGGCTGGTGCTTGATTTAATTTTATTTAAATTATTTGTATCTCAACCTGGCATTTATTTCTAAAAAGTGTGCTTTCCTACGTTATGCAACCTCTATTTATCCCTACTAATATTAATTCTAGCGTTGACTTATCTCTTTATTTTTTGAAAAATTGACCAAATGTTAAATGATATATAAAATATGTAATATGTATATCTTAACTAAAAACTATGACACATATTGATATCTATTATTTATCATTTAGTTTCTAAAACGAGCTGTAAGTTGGGTTTGGATGAATTTTACAGTCAATCCGATTTATTATAACGGATGTATCATGGTGCCAGAGCTCATTCTAACTTAGTACATGCTACAGTGTAGACGTGTAATCTTCAGTTAATTATTTTTTTTATTAACAAGTAATTTTTGTTACAGATTCAAGATGTTGCACGCTGGTAAACTTGTAGAAAACATCAGAACTTTAGTTTACCAAGCAAATAATAATGGGAATGCAATAAAGGAGGGTCTAAAGAAATGCGCTCAGGCTTCAAAATTATTGAATACAACATTGAAACACGCATCAACAGTTGGAGAGAAAAACAAATTACTAGCTTGTTTAGGTCAAATAAAAAGCTTTAAAGAAATGCTGAAAGCTAAGGAAGTAACTGGATTTGGATTTATACAAAGAAAAGAGACTGCTACTCATCGTGTAAAATGGGAAGATATTCAATCAGCTTTTAAATCTCGTATAATATCCAGTGTCATCATTAATATAAAACATACAGATATTAAACCCTTCTTGGAAGACTGTGCCGTAATTTTTAGAAGGAGAATTCAGAACGTGCTTAAAAATGATGAAGCAATCAAGGTTAACACTATATTGTGTGGAGAATTTATGATTAGTAAGGCAAATGGATCTTTCACTGAAAACAAATACATAAACACTCCAAATGAACCTATTTATCGTTATACCAATTTAAATCAATGGTTTCAGGATAATGTTATTCAACCTATTTTAACTGAATTGGATTCTTTTGCAGAAAAAGATTTAGGCTGGGCGCTGAGTAGAGTAATCAACTTAATGGTTGGAATCAATAAATTTAACCCCTTGCGTGCTGGAAGTTACATCGCTCTTCCAGAACAAATAGCAAAAAAGTATGCTTGTATTAACGTCCAAAACACTGATGACATATGTTTTGCTTGGGCTGTTACGTCCGCATTATACCCCTCAACCATTAATGCTGAGAGAACAACATCATATCCGGACCCAAAAAAAGTTCTTAATTTAAAAGGGGTTCAGTTTCCTATAACTCTCGGACAAATTCCGCGTTTTGAAACACAAAATAATCTTTCTTTAAACGTTTATAGATTGCAAAAATATCGAAACAGTTTTAAAACTCTGCCATATTATATCACTAAAAACAAAAAAGAGAGACATGCAAATTTATTACTTTTGCAGGATAATTACATTTCTGAGGATGATTTGGATAATTTAAGTCCAGTTAAATACCATTTCGCATGGATCAAAAATTTTCCGCTGATGATAAAAAAATTCGTGATCATAATCATTTCGATTCAACATATAGAGGCCCGAGTCATGAGAGCTGTAATTTAAATTATCAAGATTTTCGCACTGTTCCTGTTGTGTTCCATAATCTTAGTTGCTATGATGGCCACATGATATTAAAGGCCTTGGCGGAGGTAGAAGGACGAATAGATGTTTTACCTGTCACAAAGGAAAAATACATTTCTTTTACTAAATATATTAAGGATAATTTGGTTCAATTTCGCTTTATCGATAGCTTTAGATTTCTTGAGTCAGGTCTTGATAAATTGGCATCAAATTTAAACGATTATCCAATTCTAAAATCCAACTTTAATCAATTATCTGATGAAACATTTAAATTATTAACACGTAAAGGTATTTTCCCGTATGATTATATGGACAGTTGGAATAGACTAAATGAATTAGAACTACCACCTAAATATTCCTTTTACAATAGCCTTGAGGATTGCCATGTAAGTGCTGAATCATATATGCATGCGCAGAAAGTATGGAATGGGTTTGCTTGTAGGACTATGCAAGATTATTCCGATCTATATCTTAAAACGGATATCTTATTATTAGCTGATATATTCGAGCAATTTAGGTCAACATCTCACATGACTTATGGCCTCGACCCAGCCTGGTCATATACCCTACCAGGATATGCCTGGTTGTGTTTAATGTTCAAAATGTATAGAGAAAATCAGGTTAAACTCGAATTACTTACGGATTATGAGATGGTAACATTTATTGAAAGAGGTATACGAGGAGGTCTAAGTCAGTGCTCCAAACGATACAGTAAAGCAAATAATAAGTATACACCTTCATATGATGCAAATAAAGAAGATTCGTATTTAATGTATTTTGATATTAACAACCAATATGGATGGGGTATGTCCCAATACCTACCCTATGGAGGGTTCAAATGGCTTACAGAAGATGAAATTTTGCATCTCAATATTCTTAACGTTTCCGACGATTCTGATCAAGGATATGTTTTAGAAGTGGATCTTGAAATACCTAAAGACCTACATAATAAATTTTCGGATTTACCTCCTTGTCCTGAGCATAGGGGAACAAAAGGATCAAACACTAAAAAACTGTTTGCAACCCTCTATAATAAAAAAGATTATATTATCCATTACCGAAATTTAAAACAAGCCGTAGCACTTGGTGTCAAATTAATCAAAATTCATAGGGTATTGTCATTTAGTCAAACTTCTTGGCTTAAATCCTACATTGATTTAAATACCCATTTAAGACAAGCAGCAAGAAATGATTTTGAAAAAAATCTTTTTAAACTCATGAACAATGCTGTATTCGGCAAAACTATGGAAAACATCAGAAAACATAGCATCGTTAAATTAAAGACTAAATGGGAAGGCCGTTATGGTGCTGAGGCTCTGATCTCCCGGCCCGAGTTTAAATCATCAACTATTATTAACGAAAGTCTCGTAATAATAGAAATGAACAAGTCTGAGGTATACTTCAACAAGCCGATTTACGTGGGAATGTGTATTTTGGATTTGGCTAAAACAACCCTATATGATTTTCATTATAATTATATGAATAAAATATTTGACAATCAATGTAAAGTGCTATATACGGATACGGACAGTCTTATTTATGAAATCAAACATGATGACATTTATGAAATAATTTTACATGATTGTCACCAGTATTTTGATACAAGCGATTATTCGCAAAATAATATTTACAATATACCTCGAGTTAACAAAAAGGTTTTGGGAATGATGAAAGATGAAAATAACGGTCGAATTATGACTCATTTTATTGGTCTTCGTTCAAAAATGTATGCAACGGTAGTTCTGCAGACAGCTGAGGAGATTGAGCTTGAGCTAGTAAAATTACAAAAAGCTGAAAAAGAGCGGGATGAAATCGAAAGGGTAATATTTAACTTTGGTGTAACGAAAAAAATTAAAGGAGTTAAGAAGTCTGTTATAGAAAATAAAATTACTTTTAATGATTATGTTGAGTGCTTGGAGACATTTACAGAAAAACATGTATCTCAAACATTGATTCGGTCAGAACAACACGAGCTCCATACAATTCGACTAGTGAAGATTGGGCTAAGTCCACATGATGATTAGAGAAGGTTATCTAAAACTTCGTATGATACTTTACCTTGGGGGCACTTTTCAATAATGGAAGACGAGTAAAAATAGCCATTATACCTGACAAGTATCTTCAATCAGTAAAATATATGGATGTGGATATGTAAATGTAATGTAGCCAGAAAGGGACTATTATATTATATAATTTATATGTATTATGATGTTAGATGTTTAGGAATGTATTTGTGTAGTTGTATAAATAAACATATATTGAAACTTTGTGCTTGTGTTTAACCTCTAGTATCAATTTCACTAACAATATAACTAAAAGATGTAGACAGCGTAGCGTAGACTTTTAACAAGCTGAAACGCGCTTATAAAACAAATATAGGAATACTCGTGGGTAACATCCGCGCCCCTGTGCGACCGCGATGAAAGCGAGTCTGTCTCGTGAGCATATCATCCACCACGAATTTTATTTAGCTTAAGACGACATAGCGTAATGGTTAGAGCGTAACCTGCATGTGCCGAAGGTTGCTGGTTCGATCTCCAAACAAAACAGCTTTTTTTCTGCATCGATCCGTTAACTCTCAAAAGACAGTGGCATATTATGGGTAGTTAGTTTGGGGACGGTGACTATAAGGTAATAAATTTAATAATTTTGGCGTCGCGACGCTCTCGCTTAAGAGGCTTCCAATGTTTAGTACGCCCCTGACCCGGCGTCGGTGACCTTGAAATGCAGAACGGACCTTAAATTTTCTTATGGAGATTTACATGTAAAAGTGACGGTAATTGCGCTCAAACTGTCCTAGTTTATCTACTACCCTGTGATTTTTTTTACACTTATTATTATGACTAGTTGAACAAAATGACACACCTATTATATAGTTTACAATTTAGTAAATTAAACATAATATATATATCTACGTTTAATGTACCTCATTGTTAAGCTTAACAAAACAAATACCATAATAAATATAAATATATGTATACTTGGAGCACTAAACAACTAAATAAAAGTGTGCTTTGGAACAATATAAAAGAATGAAAATGACGAATATTATATTAATCGTATATTTATTTAGAGATCTATGAAGTAAAATATGTAGGTAGGTACCTAAGTATTTATATAAAAAAGCAACACATTTATATTGTAAGCTTATATCAGAATAATTCAAAAGATAAAGGGAAACTGTAGCAATGTAAATACCTACATAGTTTCCCAAAAATGGCGTACTTATTAGTAAGGTTTCTAATAAATTTCGTTAATATGCTTACCCAATTTAACAAGATCCTCATAAGGGGCACCCTCGCTTGGCACTTTACAGAACTTTGCTTTATTTCTATATTTCAATTTAAATATAACATTATTCTATATCACGTTCAAAGAGCACGATCAGACTGACTTTTTCACACCATTAGTTGCCGCCTGTCTTTTCGGTAACACGGGTTTAGGTATTTTTATCCGGGACCGTGTAAAAAAACGATTAAATAATAAGTTTTACAGTCAATGTGTTAAAATAACCTTCTAGCGGGGTTTCTTTACACGGTAATATGGTCTAATTAATTGTCTTTGGATTTAATTTTCCTGATAGAGTGTAAAATGAAATAAATAACACCCATCCAACAAAATTAACTTTTTAGAGAGTTAAATTCATAGGCAAATTTAATACAACAACTTTGGTCCCATATGAGTGTAAAAATGTGGTAAATTATGTTGATCCGGGCGTTAATATTAACACTACTTTTTTTTACCACTCCTGAAATTATTTTTACTAGGTGGATATTTTTTACTGAGTACATCCAAAATCCCTTCTCTGTCACTGATAGCTTGTCCCTGTTTGTCCTTCAATCTATGTGTTTTTCTTTCCCGTCGCCATGTTCTTTCTCAAATTGTCTAATGTCCTTTCAGATTTCCTTCTGAATCTCTTTGTTTAAGCTTCTCCATACTGCTAGGTTCGTATCGTATTTGTTCCTCATTTTTCTTCTGTCGTCCAGAAGACTTTTAGTATATTGGCTCAGTTTCTCACTGTTTTTCTTGCTCAACTAACCTATTTTCTCTGCTTCTTTCAGAGCGGTTACTATGTTTGTGTTAATTTGTTCTATATATAATTCTTCGTGAGTCTTTAAGTTATTGTTGATGGAGTCTTGATATAATCTAATGTTTTTAGGGGGGTGCCATTTCCTGTTTTTAGTCTTATATATCATTTTTGCTGTTTCTTTCTTGATATTTTAACATACTCGAAGCATTCTATGATCGCTTCCAATCGAAAACTTATTTGGAACAACAATGTCTTGTAGAGTCTCTCTTCTGTTCCTTGTTATAAAGTCGATCTCAATTTTTGTTGTTCCGTTAGGGCTCCAGGTCCACTTGCGCTGAGTTTTTTTTTTTAATGAAGAATGATTTCAATGTATAGAGGCATTCCTGATGCAAAAGCCAATAAGTTAATCTCCTCTTTCATTTCTTTCGCCATAGCCGAAGTTTCCCATAGCTGCGTGATCTCGTTTGAATCCTAGTTTGGCATTTGCAATGTCAAATGCCAAAAACCAACACCTATATTTACAACTTAATGGATATTTCTCGCTAACACCTCAATAACTGTCTTAAATATCTATATATCGTGAGAATATGGCGACTTGATTTAAATTTATATCTCATTTTATTATGAAATGAAACACCTTTTATTCTGCCGCACCATGTGTATGATTATTACCATTTTTTGTCTTTCACTATGCGAGAATACAAATAGGTTCAAACGCTGGCAAGGGTTTTAAGTTCGTTCTTATTTAATATTTAGTCTTCGGTTGCTAAACCGACACATTGGCTTCCAGCGCTACCCAACGTAGTTTGCCACCGACTATGCTGGTTGGGTTGATGCATGTGGTTGCCACGAGATGTAGCCACGTGCTGCAACTCTTATCTGTTTTATAATAGTGCGATGTTCGCGTTTGTACCGAAATCCTATAAAAAAATTCCGTTTAATATTTTTCATAAAAAATTTTAATATTGAATTGATTGTTAAAATCTGTTAAATATTGATGATTTATTCAATAATAAAATAATAAGCAAAGGAAAGTACTTTCCAATTGCAAATAATGGTTATACTTATTTTCTAACTAGCGCTTCAATATTAAAAAAACGATAAACGCCCTGCCGTAACCCAGTACATAAATAAGGTTTATGTGAGAAGTTCAGCTTTTAAAAGCATTTTAGCAAAGCTTATAATTTTGGCGTGAAGCTACTTCATCCTCGCTTAAAGAAAGCATTATCGCGCTGTTCTGCTTATTCCATTTCGTCTGTTTAATCGCCAAGATCTTTACGAGGTAAATCCTGAACTGTTTCTAATTTTTTTTAATAAAAACAATTTATATGCTATTATTAAGGTCTAGGTATGATCTTGTGTATTTTAAAAAGGTTATTCCCATAATTGATAACTTAACGTATTAATTGAACATTTTTCTAAAAATAAATCTAGAGAAGCGTTGTAAAGAATTGTAAACCTAGTTTCGTGTGTCCATATCTATTTTGCTAGTATATACAGGGTGTCCGGTAAGTATAGGGCAATATTTCGCAAGCGTATAGGGGAGGTCAACATAATACTAGTAGTTCATATCGTTTATACTACTTAATAGTCAAAGTTTTTCTATGACCTACAAAAGCGTTTTACTTGTCACGATGTCACAAAATAATTATTAATAATATTATTTATGAATCAAGGCAAAATGGAGACCTGAATTTTTTAAATAGAAAAATAGACAACACGAAGTCTCGGTCTCAACAAAAAATTATTTTATTTGATTAGGTTATATGTTTCTTCAATATGATGGCATCATCAGGCCTCACCAATAATAAAAGTACAAAGCATTACAGAAGCACGCTAACAATAGAAGAATTTTGTTATATCGAAAATGGTTGATTTTTTTGAAATAAAAGAGTAGAGGAGAGTGGGGATGGGGATCCTTGGACAGGTGGGAGGCCTAAGCACATTCCATTCTAATATTTTATAAGTCCACTGGTGGACTCTACTGCTGTCGTTTGTAACGCCCTTGGTATGACAACCCTGCAAACGGCCGCTTATCACAATGGCGGCTCAGCTATATAGACTGGCGCACGTTGTTTACTTTAGGGAATCAAAAGTAGTATTTATATATGATAGTTTAATTGTTTCCACTTGAAAAAAAAACAGGTAAATACATTGTGTGATGATTTTTTCTTATAGTCACCTACTATGTGCATAATCTAACATGATTTATTTTATTAGTAGTCAACTTTTTCATAACCTATTTTATTATATTTTAAGTGCCGTGCGGGATGCTTGGCCACAGAAGGTAGGGGGAGGATTGGGCATGCCCAACCATACCTGTCTTCTTTTATGTTTTAATACGTCGGCTTCAAATAAATATAAGCTAAATTTATGTATGTACAAATGTATCGTGGTTCGTGTTGATGTACATTGGATTTAAATTATGATTTTCAAACGCTTTTAAACGAATGTGTAGTTAAATAAAAAATAATTAAACTTCGAAAAGATCATCAAATCATTTTTTCTACTGTACATACATGAATGCTTCTTTAAGAGGTTAATTAGCTACATAGAATTGTCTTTTACAGATCAAGATGTCCTTTAAATACAACAAAAAGACAACAGATCGGGAAGAAGTACCTCTTGATATAATTAATAGAGTCGTTACAGAAATCTGAGATGGAACTAAGGTTTTACCAACTTCTAAAAAATATAACATCCCAAGGTCACCTTTACAGCGGTTCAAAAAAAATAGATGAGCCTTAAAAATCCCCAGAACAGATTTGTATCACGTCAAATTTTTATTAAAAACGAAGAATATTTATCCCCACTGCAGCCATAAAATGCAGCCGCTCGATCTGACAGTTTATGGGCCAACAAAAAAATTTTACAATGTAGCATTGACTGATTGGATGTCTCAGAATCCTGCTCAAACTTGTATAATATATAAAATTACCATGTTATCCGCTGTTGATATGCCTTTAGCTTTCACCAAGTCAAATGTAGAACACGGGTTTCAAAAAGCGGATATTCGACTTGTTAAGTCACAAATTTTTACAGGCGCAGATTCTATGAGTTTTTATGAGTTACAGATAGACCACTTGAGGATAAGTGTAGTAATACAGATTGAGAGAAACTTATAGTTACAAATAATGCTATACCTTCTTTATCATTTGAGCAAGAACCTCTGCTCAGAGAAGTAAAAACGACTTCATAGAAACAAGTAAATCCTTTACATGTACAACTTTTACTCCTCAAATGGTAAGACCATATCCCAAGCAGGCCCCAGAAAAAATACTAGAAGGATAAAAAAATAAAGCAAAATCACGAATCTTGACGGATACGCCTGAGAAACTTGTAATTAAACAAATAGCAGCGGAAAGAAAGCGCAAACTACCAGAAAAGAAAATCCTAAGTTATCAAAAGGCCTTGCAAGTTAAAAAAAAAATGTTGCAATGATTCTAGTAAAACCTCAGATGATATTAGTGTAACATCTGGTTTTTCTTCATCGTATAGTGAGAAGGAGTGTAGTGAAGACGAAATAGACGAAGATGACGTCGTATGCCTTAGCCGGAATTTTCACGTTGTAGATTAGGTGTTGGTGAAATTTACCCTAAAAAATACTCTATTCCACTATGTCGGAAAAGTTGATGAAATTGGAAAAGAGTACACAATTAAGTTTATGAGGCTAACAAAGATCAGAAACACATTTCAGTTTCCCGATATAAAAGAGGTAGCGTTGGTCAGTGGCGATGACATTGTTACTAAAGTACCTGCGCCTGTAATCTCTGTAAAAGAGGTAGCACTAAGTATTGTTTTTCCAAGCAGTGGCTATGGGGTATGACTAATATAAAATAGTAAACCTTTTTTTATAACCCAGGTTTTTCTTTTACAATTGCAAATTTCAAGTGATTAGGTTAAATTTTAATCACAAATATGTTTAAATTTAAAATGATAGTATATTCTTTCAAAGACAAACATTAAATTCAATTAATAATATGTCAGTGGCCAAACCTCCCACCTCAGGTGCCCAAACCACACAAGGGGTGGGAGGTTTGGGCAGTTCTGCAAGCTCTTTGGGGATTGAAAATATCTTTAAATCTTATACTCATAGATTCCCATTTTTATTTAATTATTACTATTAAGGCATCCCAGATGACACTCAAAATAGCACACGATTTTAAGGCTCTTTTGGGCAATTAATTGTTTCTTTTTAAGTAAAACTAAGCAGCTACTTAGTAGTTAGTTAGTAGACAGTTAGAGAAAAAATGTAAAGAAGCAGTTAGTAATGTAATGTTAAGTAACTCGTCTTTGTCGTAAATCCTTGTAATATGCTACCATAACCTGCATTAGGGAATAAAAACATATGTGTTTAAGTAAACAATTGTTTCATTCAAAGCTAGCAGAAAATTAACGAACCAGTGAGCAACGCTGTAAGCCACGCAGTAAAAATTAATGTAACCACTAGGGAATTAACCCAGTGTGCCATCAGATATCTATCAAAATTTTGACCCTATGAATTAGGCGCCAAGTCCGTTCCTGGCTTCCTTGCATGGATGGATATAAGAAAGTCCCAGCGACCATAAGAAGCATCAAAGATTTCGTCAAGTACAAACAACATTTAAAACTCATACTTATAGAAACTGTATTATACAGTCACTCTGACTACTTTGAACTCATGTAACATCTACTAACTACCTATGATCACTGACATCGGCTGCCACACAGAAGTGCAAACTAATTAGTATTCTTAATGATATTGGTTGTGTGTACAAATGGATCTTGTGTCATAAACGATTAGCGTGTCTTGTTGATTCTGTTTCATTTTTTTTCGTCCGATTCAAAGATATAATTAAGACTGCTTATTTATTATTGATTTAAATTTGGACATTGAGTTAGATCTTTATCTTTTACTCCTCTTCTTTATCGTACTTCTGTTCAGAACAACTTCTTGGGTGGGTTTGGGTGCTGACAATCTTATTGTTTTTGCTGCTTTGTTGATTGTATGCTAATATGGTAATGCTTTTCTTATTTTCCTAATGATATTTTTTATAATTTTCTATTGCAGCTTGTTTTTCTTAAGGTGGGAGCCAGTCGCGTGGAAGCCTATATGTAGCTTGGTGTGGCGCGTGAGTGTGTGACTGAGTAATAAGTACATTGTTCGAAACGTCCGTCCGTGCGTAATATTTTGTAATTATTCTGTCAAGAAATTCGTCTAATGTCTCCATGTGCATGTCATTGTGTAGTACTCTTGTAGGTATATGTCTAGGTGCATTTGTAATGATTCGTAGTATTTTGTTTTGAAAGATTTGAAGTTTTTTGTACTTTGTCTTATTTATGGTACACCATGTTGGTATACCATAAGTCAGTACTGGCCGTAATAATACTTTGTAAATATTCGTCTTTGTCCTATTGTCTAACGTACTTTGGCGGTTAATAAGTGGGTAAAGCGCGCAAAGTTGTCTTTGTGCGCACGCCTAACGAATCCGCATTTGCGTTCCAGGCCATCTTTTTATCAAAGACAAGCCCCAAGTATTTAACCGTGTTTTTCCACGGTATCTGTTTGTTATTGACTTTGACTCTACTTTCCGGTAGTCTTACTCTTGACTTTGAGAAAAAAAATGGCCTGTGTCTTATCCTCATTCAGGCGAATTTTCCGGTCACTAAGCCATTTTTGAAGAAGATTTATATGGCGTTGCAAACTTGAGATTACTAACCACGGCTGTCTCGAGGTGGCAGTTATCGCGGTATCATCAGCAAACAAATATAATTTCGTTTGAGGGTGTTTAGGTATATCACTCGTATAGACATGATATAGTACCGGCGCAAGGGGGGACCCCTGCGGTACTCCGGCCCTGATGTTCCTAACACTTGATGTGGCGTTTTTTGACGACACCGCGTATGTTCTGGAGAAAAGATATGATGAGCTTGATCATGTAATTTGGCATATCTAATCTTATTAACTTTATTATAGGTCCGTTGTGCCAGACTTTGTCGAAAGCTTTTGAAACATCGAAAAAGATCGCCCCCGTTGAAAAGTGGCCATTAAAGTCTTTCAGGACATTGGATGCCAGTCTATTCGTCTGGCGCATTAAGACTGCTGTTGCATTGGACGATGCAATGTTTATTATTGTTATACTGTGCTATGTTTATTGACGCATCCAATATACATTTTTTGTATCATATGGAGAAATAATTGAATAAATGAATAAAAATTTCCTAAATTTGATCATACTAGCCTTTACTTGATGAAAATCCATTTTAAAAAACTTTTGAAATGAAATGTGTTGTAATTTTCACTATATATTGTCAACATGACATATGTCGATGTCAAAAACTTATTTCCTAGTATACCACCTTATGAGACAATCGATTTTGTGTAATGTTTATTAAAAAAGAATTTGGTTAATCAAATTGCTATACGAGTAGATGAAATAAATAATTTATTACAAGTATGCCTTAAACAAAACTATTTTCAATTTAATGGTTCCTTAAATACTTCTACCGACGGTTTAATAATTATGGGTAACCCACTAAGCCCCTTATTGGCTGTTAGCTAAAAATTGCCAATTTTGGTTTAGATACGTGGATGATATTTTAGTATCATTCACTGGGTCAGACAGACAATTAAACTCATTTTTTAACTTCATTAATTCCATACACCCAAAAATTGAATTTACCCTTGAAAAGGTAATCAATCATTCCATTAATTTTCTAGATGTAACTATAAAACGTCTACATAATAAATTAGATTTTTCCATATTTCACAAACCATCACACAATGATATAACTATTCATAACAAATCACATCACCAAATGCAACATAAAATGGCAGCTTATAATATAGTATGATTTTTCGATTAATTAATATTCCTCTGTATGTGGAAAATTATAATAAAGAACTAAACTTAATCAAACAAATCGCGGTCAATAATGGTTACTCAACACAAATTATAAATATTATTCTTACTAAAATGAATTATTAAAAAGCAATTAAAGAGGTCTACCCGTCAAAGAAAACCAATACAGTAAAACTTCTCATTTCGGCCACCCGTTAAAAACGGTCACCCCTCTGAACGGTCAGTTTTGGCTTCTTAAAATAAATCTTATAGCATTTTTAATAATAAAAGACCCCTCAAATACCGAAACACTTCTAAAACGGCCACGGTCACATGAATCCGTAACTTTTAAGAAAATTACCTTGAATTTTTACCCTTAATTGCGGTCGTCTCGACCCTTCTGGGAATGTTTGCACCCAGCCGGTACTTTATTACTGGTACTATTGGAAATACCGGAGAATGATAAAACCTAATTATGTAAATGGGTTTTTAAGTACGTACAAATATAATTTGTTAATTCTTAAGATGTTTTCATAAAAGGTAAAATTTTATTCAGTTGCATTTTAACAGCACAATAGTCGATCATGTCTCTGAAACGTAAACGTTTATCTTTTAAACAAAAGTTCGAAATCATCGCGGATAGTGAAAAATATGGTATCAGTGCTCGAAAGATAGCGGAAAAGTTTGGTGTTGGAAGAACGCAAGTAAATGATATTCTAAAAAGTAAAATTGAACTGAAAAAACTTTATGAAGAAGGAGGAGTTAATGCAAATCAAAAACGGAAGTTTCCAAAAACAGACGGACTTGCGATTAACCAAATGGCTTATGAATGGTTTTGCAAAGCAAGAAACAAAAACATTCCAATATCCGGACCACTACTAAAGGAAAAAGCTCTGGAAGTGTCAGAAAATTTGAAAAATTGTGATTTTAAGGCATCAAATGGCTGGTTAGATAGATTCTGAAAAAGACATGACATCAATTTTAAAACAATTTCTGGTGAGTCTGCTGATGTGGATATTCCACTAAGTCAGTTGTTTTCCGGTATCCCAGGAAATCCAAACCTGGAAAATTATCTTCAAATCGACTTAAACATTTCAGCGGAAAATACCAGTATGGAGATGCAGGAAATAATTCAGGAGTTTACCAGCCAATCTGAAACTACCGAAAATGAAGACTGTGAAAGTAAAGAAAACCAGGAGGTTTTTAGTTCGTCTTTAAAAAGCATGAGTGAAGTTTGTGAAAAAATAAGAGACGTACAAAATTTTTTATTAGGCAAAGAAAATGGCAATTTGGCCATTGATATTTCAAATATCCTAATGAAATGTGAAAATGAAGCAGCAAAAATTGAAATTAAAAATATGAAACAGTCTTCCATTGAATCTTTTTTTCACAAAGCATAATTTTTTTTCGTATGTAGTGCACATTTTTAAACATTATTATGTATACATATTATGTAGGAGTTATGAAATAAATAGTTATGTCTATATATTTACAGTTCATATTACATAATAACGTATGTGTTTGTAATTAGCCTTTTATTAATTAATGAAGTTGAATTTTATTCACATGACACATATGTTATATGTAGATATGTAATTTATTTTTGCCCTTCCCCTCAAAAACGGTCACCCCCTCAAACGGTCAATTTGTAATGAAATTTTTAGTGGCCGCTATTGAGAAGTTTTACTGTATTATATATTACTCTATTACTTATTTAGGCAAACAAAGTGATAATATCAAAAAACTTTTGAACCTACACGATATAAAGATTGCCTATAAAACTAAAGATTGTTTAGGGTCTATTATAAAAAACAACAAAGACAAAATTTAAAGAATTAATAAAAATGGAGTCTATAAATTAAATTTTGGATCTTGTCCCAAGTATTACATAGGCCAAACTGGTTGTTCATTTCATACTAGAATTAAAGGTCATAACGATTCTTTCTCTAAAAGTAATAAATATTCAACTTACGCGGAACATCTAAAAAACGAAAATCATACATTTGATAAAAATTTCCAAATCTTACACATTGAGAACAAAGGCAAAAAATTGGATTTATAGGAGTCTTTATCTATTAATTAGGGTAGAAAATCCTAAAATATCTTAAATGACCAACTAGACAATAATAACTCACCTTTGTTAAACTTGTATTGAACCCCTAAAAATTCCCCACAATTATTCTTAATTATTTCACTAGTGCAGGTGCCTTAATTTTAAGTTTCTTATTTAATAATTTGTTATACCTTTCTCACATCTGAATAAGCCACTGTGATAGCGAAACATATGTCATGTTGACAATACATAGTGAAAATTACAACACATACGTGGTTCATTTCAAAAGTTTTTTTAAAACTTCTTAGTTTAGATATAATTAATAAAAATTATAAATGCCAGAGGGCCAATGCTACTGCCTTAAGGCACTCCAGATGTCACACCAGAAATAGTAGAAATGCTGCTTGTAACTTTCACCTGTTGGGTTCTACTATTTAAAAATATATATATGACCAAGTTATTACTCTTCTGTCAATATCCGCCAGTTTATTCAGCAGTATCTCTATGTGGAACCACATCGAAAGCCTTGCTGAAATCTATAACGACGGCGTCCACCTGCCCACTGCCATCCACGGAGTTAACCAGATCACCAACAAATGATGCAAGAGCTGACTCTCATGATTAATTAGGTCTAAAGCCATATTGGTGAAAAAAAAGACATTTTTGCTGTTCAACTCTTTTCTAACATAATTCGACAAAACTTGCTCAAAGATTCTACACACGATACATGTTAAGCTAATAGGGCGGTAGTTAGGGGAATTGACCTGCCACCGGACTTACATGTAATAAAAAACTAAATAATTGACAATAATAATTATACTTCTTTGACGATAAATAGGGCCTTGAAAAATACACGCATTGCTTCCTTATTGAACAACCACAGGATTTATTGACAACACTTACTTTACGTCATTTGCATTAATATTTTTTAAAATTAATTATTAAATACCTAATCACTATCGCTTCTTACAATAGTTCATAGCTGGTGGCAGAAAATAATAAATGCCCCTGCACTTAGAACTTGACTAAACCACTGATAATAAAATAACATATTTTTTTACTCCTCTCCGATTTATCCTATTTTCTTTTTATTTGAGATTATTGGCTATGGCTATTGGCTATGCTCCCTACAGGTTTCAATATTCTTTTGCACTGCTTTTATTCAATAGCTTCGTGATTGTTAAATGTATAATATAACGTCAAAAGATGGCGCAAGCAGTTTTCAAATTTGAAAAATTGTTACTGTAAAACCTCATTTACTATGATTTTTATTAATTTTTCTAAATTTTAAAATAAAACGATTAATTGGTATTGTAAATAACTCTTTTATAAATTTAAAATTTAAAGTGACAGTTTTTAAACCCGATACAACCTATTAAAAGTACTTCTTTTACTTCACTTTTCGTAACTGGTTGCATAAAGTTCTATTAAAAGTAACTATAGATACCCAAGTAAGTACTAGATACTTAACTTATTTTGAAATAATAAATGAAAAATTATTCCATATATATACAGACTGTCCACGGATAGGGTTTACAATAGCACAAATGGATGAAAAATTTCACTTTTCGGGAAAAAGTCATTCTTGATAAAAAGTTTTGCTTGTAAAAAAAAAATGCAATTCACGTAGAGAAAATTTTGATTTTTTATACAGGGTTCGAAAAAACTTCAAAAACATGATTTTTCTCCAAGAGTAAACTACCTTTATTTTTCATTTTTGACCGAAATGCCAATTAGAAAACTTATTTAGAATAACGTTTGTAATTTAAATCCGAGATTTAAAATAAATCTTTGATTTTTTTAGTTTTTTCAATTTTTAGAGGTAAATGAAAATTTTTTTTGGATAACATTAGCGGTCGAAATACATACATTATCAATGACTTTATATCTTACAGAGGGGCATCAAAAAATTTCAAAAACTGATTTGTGGTGTTACCAGAAATATGTATTTTGAATTTCACAAATGAAATGACCCTGGAAATATCACAACAAAGTCTTAAAATAACAACTAATAATAATTTTATAATTTGCTATTCAAACACCACCCCTCCATATTCAACACATTTTTCCAGCTGTAAACGAATGTGGTAAAAACTTCTTCGAATTTCTTCAATGTAAATTGTTTGAACAGCTTCAACAATTCGCTGTTTTAGAAACTGTACGTCGTTCTTAATTGGACGGGAGTACACTAATTGTTTGAGGCGCCCCCAAAGATAGGCATCTGAAATAGTTAAATCGGGACTCCTTGCGGGCCACAGAGCCGGACCATTCCGACCAATCCATCTGTGGCCAAATGCATTATCAAGCCATTCCCTTACTTCAATTGCAAAATGCGCAGGGCATCCATCTTGTTGAAAGTACATTTCGTTCCTAAATTGGAGAGGCAATTCTTCTAGGTTGTCAGAAAAGAATGTTTCCAGCATTTCAAGGTAACTCCTACGGTTACACGTGTTTTCAAAAAAGTATGGGCCAATAATGCCATAATGTGAAATCGCACACCAGACATTTACTTTTTTGTAATATTGTCTTCTAGCAGGAATTCTAAAACGGGGATTATTTTTGCTCCAGAATCTAATATGCGCAGAGACACTTTCCCGTTTGTTGAAAATGTCGATTCATCGGAGAACATGATAAATTTATGAAAATTACTGTTTCCACTTACAATTTTGTCTCCGACCCAAAGACAAAAATCCAAACGTTTGGCTTCGTCTCCCTCTTCCAACGTTTGATTAAAAGTTGGCTTAAATGGGAATATTTTGTTTGCCTTTAAAATATTCCGAATGTGAGATTTTTTACTACATCAAGTTCTTGAGCTCGGTTTCTTAATGAAAGGGTAGGATTGTCAGCAACAGACTGCAATACGATTAGGAAAGCTGCGTCATTCTAATCATAGTTTTTTTTTTTTTAATTGGAAACTGAACCAGTTCGCTGAAATTTTCTTAATAATTTATGAAGTCCCATTTTTGAGACGTAAACGTTAGGATATCTTTGATTAAATTTCTCTATCACAAAGTTGTAAGAACATTCGCCCGTACCGTAACATTGAACTAAATAGACCCTTTGTTCTGAGGTCAACATTTTCAAAACACATCATATTCTATTTGACAACTTCAAATTTGCCCTATACGTAAAGCAATGTAATAAAAAGTTAAAAAATTCCTTGTTTTTACAAAAGATGGTAGGAATGCATTTAAAATTTTAAAATAAGATACACACCACCCATTATGAAAATAGAGTATAATAAAATGTTATATTAATATTTTTATTGGACAGCAAAATTTTCATTTACCTCTAAAAATTGAAAAAACTAAATAAATCGAAGATTTATTTTAAATCTCTGATTTAAATTACAAACATTATTCTAATTAAGTTTTCTAATTGGCATTTTGGTCAAAAATTAAAAATAAAGGTAGTTTACTGTTGGAGAAAAATCATGTTTTTGAAGTTTATTCGAACCCTGTATAAAAAATTAAAATTTTCTCTTCGTGAATTGCATTTTTTTTACAAGCAAAACTTTTTAACAAGAATGACTTTTTCCCGAAAAATGAAATTTTTCATGCATTTGTGCTATTGTAAACCCTATCCGTGGACAGTCTGTATACAGTGAGTCCCAGAAGTAATCTCAATTCAATTAAAATTCAGCAGTGTTTTTTGGAAAAACGCTCGGAGCCGTCGATTTTTATTTCTTAATTTCTTCAAATAAAAATCTATTTTTTATTTCATTTTTCAATTTTGCATCGAGTTCTAAGTATGTTTCATGTACCATGTCCTATATCTAAACTCAACAGTTATCGAAAAAATTGCAATTGAACATATCAATAAGTAAAAATATTTAAAAAGAACAGAACAACACAACTTAAAAGCTTTCTCTTGGTCTAATTTGGCGATAGAAGAGAATTAATATAAAATAAACACTGCAGGTCTAAAGTCCTATATCCCATAATTTTTATTCTTTATTAAAAAAAGAAGATTAGTTTTGAGATTTAACACATTTCTTACGTCATTATTAAGTCTAAGCTACGAAGTTGATATTGTTGGTTGTAAAAGGGGGTTCCCTATGAAATTTAAAATATATACAGTGTGTCTACTTAAGTTGGCTACATATGGGAATTATTCTTCATAAAAAGTTCTGCATGGTTCAAAACCTAAAATACAATCATCAGATATTAAATTTTATGAATATAAATATGAAATATGAATTTTGCTCAAGAGTAAAGTACCTTTATTTTTGACGATATCGAAAACTGTAATTATGAAAAGTTGTTCAAAATGAAAAACTATATTTTAATATGAAATTACATCTTTCTACTTAAGATTTTTTTTTTATTTTTACCAAATTTCTCAAATTACCGATACAGAACATTTATTTTATCTTTTTTATTTATTAAAAACATGATAACCTTTCCGTGTCGTTCAGAAAGTAATAAGTAAATTTAATTAATTAATCAATACACCATTGAAATTAAATGACATATTTAATCTAGGATGCACTGACAAGAATTGTTTGAGAGTAACTTCAAAAAATTAGTTGTATTTATAAAATTTAGTAGAAATGCCAGCAACGGTAAGTACTCAAGATAAAATTGAAATTGTGGGAGACAATTATGAAACAAATCGAGAAGCTGCAGACATTTTTAATACCCGACACCCAGAGAAAAATCTTCACTATACCACAGTAAGGAAATTATTAAACAAATTTAAGACTATTGGAGATGTAAGAAATAAGTTTAGCAACAAACGCCAAAAACGGGTGATGACATGGAATTTGATATAATGCTCTCAGCAATTGAACATCCTAAAAATTCCTTGCGAACACGGGCAGCTTCGATACCGAATTCTATAAGCAAAGATACGGTTTCAAAAATTTTAAAAAATAACAAGTTGCACCCATACAAGCCCCAATTTATTCATACGTTAAGACCAGAAGATCATGATAGACGCTTTGAATTCTGTTGTGATATCCAAGGAATGTTAGAAGATAATCCATTTATGGGAAGACATATTATTTTTTCGAATGAAGCAACATTTACATCAAATGGAACAATTTCTACACAAAATTGCCGTGGGTGGAGTGATACTAATCCAAATTTTACCATCAAAACTCGGGACCAGTATGCATTCAAAACAAACGTGTGGTGTGGAATTTATGGAAATACAATAATTGGACCTTTTTTTTCATGAATATTTGAATGCAGACCGTCATTTACATCTTTTAGAGAATGAATTAGACAATTTTCTTGACAGCGTTCCCCTCCTTCAACGTCAACAGAGATGGTTCCAACAGGATGGTGCCCCTTGCCACAGTAGGTTAGATGTGAGGCAATACCTTGAAAATCGTTTTAATGGAATAGTTATACATCGGTTTTCGGAAATTTCTTGGCCACCTCGGTCTCCAGATTTGACCCCACTCGATTTTTTCTTGTGGGGTTACCTAAAACAAAAGGTGTATCTTCAAAAGCCATTTACAGATGTTGCCGATTTGGAAAGAGTCGTTGCAGGATCGGTTCAGAGTATTACTCCGGCTATGGGTAGAAGAGTATTGAAAAAATTTTGCGATAGAACAATTACCTGTATTGACAGAGAAGGCGAATATGTTGAGGCGCTTGTGAATTGAGGAAGTTAATAATGTTCGTTAAAATTATTACAACAAAATGAATTATTATGGTATTATTCATTTAAATGCATCGCTAAAATGTTACAAGACAGGCATTAAGTAATTGAAAAGTTATCAAGTGTTCAAAAAAAAAATAAGAGATTACTGTTTATTATTAATTATTGATAGAATTTCGGAAATTTTTTTAAAAATGTTTAATTTGTAGTATGTAAACTTAGTCATCAATTAATTATAAGTTTGGAAAGAGTAAAAAATAAGTTGAGGTAGATGGATCTGATTACATTGTACTTTAACGAATTTTTATTTTAATGGTGTATTAATTAAATTTTTAGAAATAAATTTTGTTTTGTTAGAATTTACTTATTATTTTCTGAACGATACGGAAAGGTTATCATGTATTTAATAAATAAAAAAGATAAATGTTCTGTATCGGTAATTTAAGAAATTTTGTAAAAATAAAAAAAAATCTTAAGTAGAAAGATGTAATTTCATATTAAAACATAGTTTTTCATTCCGAGCAACTTTTCATATATACAGTTTTAGATATCGTCAAAAATAAAGGTACTTTACTCTTGAGCAAAATTCATATTTTTTTACACCCCTCGTATATACTTGGAAAAATTTAATATCTAATGATTGCATTTTAGGTTTTGGACCATGCAGAACATTTTATGAAGAATAACTTTTTTTCGTAAAATTAATAATAAAAAAGTTTCCCATATGTAGCCAACTTAAGTAGACACACTGTATATCAAAACGGAAGGGTGTTCTTATCGGTCAAAATTCTAGTCCAGCGGTTCTCAAACTTTTTTGGTGACGGAACCCTTTTGGGAAGCAAAATACTTGATGGAACCCTACAATAAAACAATAGTTTTTAAAAGTGTATTCTTTATTAATAAGCATAATAAAAGTACAATGTAACAGTTACTAATTATTACTTACTTTACCACATGGCAAGTACAATAATAGAAGATATTAAAAAAGAAAAAATCTAACTAATGGGAGGTATGAAACTGTTTTTTATTTTTCATCAATTGGTTGATATCAGGTTTGATAGAAGACAGTTGAAGTCTCATATCAGGTTCGGCGTCCAGTCTATTGCGATATTTTGTTTTCGTGGCTGCATAGGTTGAGAATCCTGTTTCGCACAAATATGTTGTTGGGAACGGGAGAAGAATATTCAGAGCCATTTTGCCAAGCATTGGATATTCATCACGGATTCTGCACCAAAAATCGTTGAGAGGCGTCGTTTTGAACAGTGACTCCATACTTGTGTCTGATGACATTTCTAAAAGAGATTCATATATCTCGTTTGACATACTTTCGGGCTTTTCCAAGTTGGGTAAAAAAGGATTATGAATCCATGAATTCAGTTTCATTTTTGTATTCTGTTCTTCGGGAAAATACTTTTCAAAAGATGCGCGCATCGAACTGAGATATTGGACCAATTCTTCAAACACATCATCTTGAAACATTTCTGAGTCGTTATCGCTAACAAACTCACTGAGTGACGTAAAGCTTTCTATTTCTTTCTTACCAACGCAAATAATCCAAAAATCTAATTTTCTTTTGAAGGCAGTTATTTTATTATTGGCCTGAAACACTGTTGTCTGTTTACCTTGCAATGATAAATTCAATTCGTTCAGTTTTTAAAAGATATCCGCCATAAAAGACAATCGGAACAACCAAGTTTTATCATACAAACGGTCCTTCAAATTAAAAGAAGTATCTGCTGAAAGAAACATTTGTAACTCGGCTCTAAGTTCAAATAGCCTTGTTAAAGTTTTACCCCGAGACAGCCATCGCACTTCTGTATGGAGCAGCAGTGTTTTATGTTTGCTGCCATAATCTTCACACAATAATGAGAACAATCGGGATTGTAGTGGTCGTGATTTGAAAAAATTAATTATTTTTACCGCTTCATCCATAACTAATTTTAGATTTGACGGCATTTGCTTCATCGCAAGTGCTTGTCTATGCAGAATACAATGGCTGGAACTACAATTAGGCGCTTTATTTTTTATTCGTGACACTGCTCCTGCTGTTTTACCTGTCATCGCCTTGGCCCCATCTGTACAAATGTCGATGCAATTGTTCCAACTGAGATTATTTTCTTCAAAAAATATATTTATTTTATTAAAAATTTCTTCCCCGGTAGTGTTTGTGAGCAGCGGTGAACACATAAGCATGTCTTCTTCAAAAGAACTTTCATATGGATATCTCACGATAACCAGCAAGATAGCCAAACCAGCGACATCAGTTGACTCGTCCATTTGCAAGACGAATCGTGTTTTTTGTAGACGTGTAACTAGTTCTTGTTTGACGTAGCTTGCCAGATCATGGATTCGCCGTGAAACAGTATCGTTTAATAGCGGCACAGTAGAAAGATGCTTTGCAGATTTTTCATCGAGCATACATTTTGTTATGTCTAATACACATGGCTTTATTAAATTCTCAGCGATAGTGTGCGCTTCACCTGCTTGTGCAATGCGATAGCTAACTAAATATGATGCCTCCGTGGCCTTTTCGTTGATAGTTTTTGTTACATGCATCATATTTTTTTGACTTTCCAATAACTGATCTTTTTTACGAACAAAAAATTCTTTATTCTTGTCTTTAGACTCGGGGTGTACAGTTTGTAAATGTCGGCGCAATTTGGCAGGTGCCATGGAACTATTAGGAAGCAGTTTACTACATAGCATGCAGAGAGGTGAGCCGTTGGAATCAACAAATCCGAAACTGATATATGATTCATCATACTTCCTTTTTTTCGTCTTTGAAACCGTCGAGCTTGACGTCGTGGCATCATCGTCTGGATCGGTGATTGCTATATTCTCTGCGCGTACTGCTTTTGAACATTCAGCGTCATTAGAAGATGTTGTTGCAACACGTTTAACACCTTTAAGCCAACGTTCAATTCTTCTTTATTTATAATGTTACACGTCAGGATGGTGGGGTCTAAATAATGCACAATCGTTACTGCGTATAAGAGACTAAGTTTAGTACAATGAAGAAATGTATAAAACTGAGACAACAGAATACAGCAGGCAGTAGAACAATGAACACTAGTTTCTCGCTAGCGAGCTTGTAAGTAGGTAGGTAGGAACTTATCGCTCCGAACGCTAATCGTCAACTGACTGACGAGGCGCGACCCGCGATCGCCGCTTTTATACTTAGTCCTAGACTCGATCTCGAATATTCTCGAAAATACTCGAGTCGGCGCCTTTGATAAACAAAAAGCAAAAATAAAAAGAGAAATATAAAAATTGCGTTGTAAACAATTCAGAGGCGGCTTTTATCAAAGGGACTGCGCGCTCACAAGTATACAAGTATACATGTTGATACCAAACTTATGAGATATTGTACCAGCTATTGTAACACATGTTTATACAGATACAAATAAATAAATAAATATACCTACGCGCGGCCGCGGAGTCAAAACGTTCGACCAGAGAGAGGTGCTTTGATTTTTTTTCTAAATTCTTGAGGAACCCCTACAGAGGTATCGCGGAACCCTAGGGTTCCGCGGAACACACTTAGAGTATAGCTGTTCTAGTCAAAACATTTATGTAAAAGGGAGATGTACCAAAGAACAATACTAAGTTATTATAATATTTATACAATATAATAATTTATTTTAATAATTTATGTTATTAAGGAATTAAGAGTGTGAAATGTAGGACCTTAGACCAGCGTTTATTTTATAATAAACCGCCCGTACTTATCCGTCATTCAATTTAGATTTAATTTCAATTCAATTAGAATTATATTTCGCAGAATTCAATACAAGTTTTTACATCTATGGATTAAAATACCAATACGGTTTTTTATTTTTTTTATTTCAGTATCTCAATCGGAAAATAAAAATTAATCAAAGATGATGTTTTTATAAAGAAATTAATACTTCCAAATTAAATTAAGTACAAGTTAAAAATAGACCATTTGTAATATAAAAGTTAACAAACCAAGACAAAGCTGTTACTGGGCAAATAAAAACATCTTTCTTTTAAACACATGATTGTTATTAGGATATTGAAAGTATAGCTTTTCTCACCTTGAATATTTTTTTGAAACACGAAAAAATTCAATAATCTGGAATTAATAATAACAAACAAGAAATAATTGCGAGGCAGATACAGGGTAACGCATAGGCATCGATGTCTATGGGGTAACGAAATTCGAAAGTGTAGTTATTTGATTAAACTCTAATTACTGTAAAATTACGAAGCTTATTCAAATCCCCCAAAATTTGTTTTTTACAATTATTAAAGCTGTGATTCTTCTAACACCGAGAACTAAAAAAAAATATTTTTGGAAAGAATTGAGGGGTCCAATGCAATAACCGGTCAAGTCCATTTAAATAAATTTTGCAGGAGAGGAAAAAAACGGTTTATAAAAAAAATATTGTATAGTAAACATTGATAACAAACTTATTACATTTGTTGGGTTGCAGATACAATGACAACAAAAAAATAAAGAAAAAAAATAATTGCGTTAGCTTTATAACTGGCGTCGAAAAAAAAAAATGATGGACTTGTCTCGTTTTTCCAAAGTATTTCCAAATTTTTTTTTTAAATAAATAAAATTTCAATAAAAAACTTCCTAAATGTTTATTTTTCAAAAAGTTAACAAAATATACATTATTAAGGAATGTAACCCTTAAGCTAATTAATATTTTCATTTATTCATCGCTGCTGTATTCAGAATTTGAAGTATCTTTGTCCGGCGCCTCGTAGGATTTATGATACTCCTCTATTTCATTATAAAACCATAAGTCACACGGCGGTACATAATTTTTTGCCAGTATCATTACATGTTCAAATTTGTTCTTTTTAAGTAATCTTCGACCCGAAAATAACTTTTGATCATTAGTAGGTACCGAAACTGGCTCAGAATTTTTTTTATTTTGAATATCAAAAGAAGTAAAGATCGGGATTGCCACTGATTCGCTACATTGAACTAATGTGCTGGAGTTACTTTTTTCATAGCGTAAAATTCTGTACTTCGATATTGTAAATTTATTATTTTTTTTTTATGGGTTTTTCAAAAAAAATGGCTGTAAGTATTCTTTAAAATTCAAAAAAATATCTTGTGTTACGTGTATTACGTTAAAACTTGCACTCGCACCACGAATAATAGCTATATAATCCCGTGGTAAATATATTTTGTCGTGCTTTCGTTTCTGCAGTTCTATGGTACCAAAACTGCGGTCACAAGGCAAAAAACTATGTCCAGGTTCTGGGTACCTATGGCATATTACCTTGTATTTATCAGTCTGTATGAGACTAAAAAAATATTGTACCAACGTATAGTTTTTATTTTGAGACGCGCAGTTGTCAGAAAATATATGAATCTCCGTAACCTCAGGTCTAAGATAGTTAATAAAAAAGTGATGAACGAGACTAGCTACTTCATTTTGGCCTTTGCCACCCACAGTTTCGTCATAAACAAAGAAATAACTTTTTTTGTTACTCCCAACATGAATGCAAAAATTATAAACCCAAAGCTGGATTTTATAAAATACCTCTCCACTTGAAGAAACTGGGAGCGGCAAGTTTTGTTGGTAATCAAAAGTTATAACTTCCATTTCAGGATGGTTTGGCAATAAATTTGTTTTAGTTTTTAAATCGGAATAAAAAAGCTCAGCTTTTTTTATATGTATGACCTTTTCTGTCTCTAACGCATTTTTCTCTGCATCAGAGTCAGCGCCATTTATCTTAGTTAATAATTTGTCACATTTTGTGCAAGTATCCGACTTTGGTTTACCAAAACTGATCTTAAAGTTTTCAGTGAAATATTTCCTAAAATATTCGTATTTAACAATAGGATTAATGGCTTCATTTTGAAGAATTAGAGCATATTGTTCAGGTTCATGTTTTTGTAAATAGAGGTGATGTATTTTTGAAATATTTAAAAGGGATGACAAATAGTATTTCTGTAGGTTATCTTTTCTACTATAATGGGATTTATATCTCGGAAAACTTAGAATATGTTCACGTATTTTTGCATTAGTATCTTCAGGCAACTTGTTGGCTCTATTTTCGTGCTTCCCTCTGCGATCTATTGGAGGAGTTTCATTCAGATTAGATTGGTGCTTTTGCAAACGTTCAAGTCTACTCTTGGTGATGCCATGTAAATTTAAAAAGGCTTTTTTACAAATCTTTTTTTCTTCTCCATCATGGCGGACCTAGAAAAAATTATAAAAATCTAATCAACAATAATTTAAAATAAAATCCATATAAAAATTTCGGTAGCAGGTAAGTTAGTGTTATTAAAAAGTAAATTATAATATTTAAAACATCTTACCACATAAGAATAAGTCGCTATTTTTCCATGTCCATTACCTGAGCGAGGTCTTTTACGACATACCAACTTTCGCCTTATAAGTCCGTATAAATATGAATCTTGCAAATCTTTGGAAAAAATAGAATAAAATTTTGTAAATATATGATTACATACTTCTTCTCCAAGTTTATTAAAGCAGCCAGATTTGCAGTTACAGTTGTCGCCAATTTTCTTCTCTGGCACTAATGAGCCAGTGGTACTTGTATAACTATTTCCTTGCGTTCTTTTCACCCTCCGCATATTTCTTTCCCACAGCGATTTACGTTGTAATCGTTTTTTGCCTACTTGTGGTGTTTTATGGGAAGTCCCAGGCTGTTCTTCACCATAATTTTCATTTTCGTGTAGCCCACTTCTATCTGAATCACTTAAATACAACTCAGCATTGAGGTTAGGTCTAGCGTTTCTGAAATTTTCGGGTAAAAAATCTTCATCACTGTCCGTGTGAGTTCCGCTAAAGGGGTCATCAATGGATATTTCACTATCTGACATTCTTATATACTTTGTTTTGCACAATTTTCTCTTAAAACACACCACTTAAGCTTAAAATACGCAGTCCAAACAAAACCTAGTTTCTCAACTGACAGTACTGAGCAAGAACAGGTCAAGTCCTGGACTTGGCCTGTTTTTCCTCAGTTTGCGTTAGCGGGCAACCACCAATACGTCTGTGTTGCGCTCATTAATAAAGTTACAGATCCGGTTCTTGCACAGGACGAAAGATAAAATTTTACTTTGTAAAACCGCGCTCCTAAGTCATTTTGCCTAAAAAATGGACTTGACCGGTTATTGCATTGGACCCCTCAATTGGTGTCTCCGTGAAATTTTGATAAATTCGCACTATTTTATTTTCCACCCTGTATTGTGGGAATAAAATTCCTACAGACCAAAAAACTAATCAATTTACCCTAGCCAAACCGTAAGCCCTAACATGCTTTAAACCGCGTTCAAATATCTTTAATATTTCTAGTACATTTAATTTCAGATATATGCTAAAAATTTTCCTTATGCGTTTCAAAGTTCTAGCAGTTTTGACGTTTTGAACATCGATGGGTACATTTTTTTAAGGAGTAATCATCAGGGACGTAGAGGGGAAGGCGTAGGGTTTTATGCTAAAAATAATATATGTTGTACTTTGTTATTTAATGAACAGTGTGATTTTTTTAGATCAAATCAGGATTAAAATCAAACTGGAGAAACAACTTTCGTCATAGGAAATATCTTCCTCTGTCTTCCTAACGTAAACTGAGAATTATTTTTAAATAAACTTAAAGACACACGCTGTTTGATTTGTTTTCCAACTATGCCAACATGGTTTGCATGGAAGACAGTAATATCAACTTTTTAGAAACTGACAATTCGGAAGCAACTGATCTTCTATCGGTTATGGGCACATTCAATTTCAAGCGAAAGGTAACAACCCACGCGAATTTTTGATCGAAGTGTATCCCTTATTCATCATATGTTTACAAATTTGGGTACTGATAACTGCGGGGCTGTAGATGCTAACATTGCCGATCATTCTGTGGTCTATTGTGAATTAACGGTACAGGGTGGGTGACTCAACCAGTAAAGTTCATTATCTCATTTGTTTCGGGAATTACCAAGAAACGTTAAATAGAAAAGTTGTAGAAAATGTTAAGGTACCTAGTTTAAAATTATTTCTAGTATACAGGGTGGTTCAAAAAAGCGTGGCGAATATAACATAAGTTTCTTTAAATGGAACACCCTATTTTTTAATGTATTTTTAGATTCTGCATGAAATTGTATAACTTTTTTGTTTATAATGTTATATACCTAAACCTAGTAGTGGTTCTAATATTTTAATCTTTCTAGAAAAATATTAGTTTTACTCATACAAAAAATTGACAGTTCCGCCATTGTTTCTGAAGGTGGAATACTCATATTTGGTACAAACGTTCCATTGAGATTACAAAAAAAAATTGAGTTAGATATGCTAAAAGGGCGTTCAAAACAAATTTATACATTTCGACTAATTAAAATTGAAAAATATCAACTTTTTTTAATGGCACACCCTGTATATTATTATTTTTTCTGATAGGTTTTATAAAACTCTTCAACTGTCATTAAGCAATATTAAGCATGTCATATACCAATTTTTAGTAGTTTGCCATTTATTTTGATTTTTCTCATTTTAACCCTTTTTTTATTACACTAACGGGAAAAACGTTATAAAATAAGTTGAAAAAGTAGTCCATACTTACAGTGGAGTCAATGTACTTTAACGAATTTTTTTAATGTAAATAAAACAATGCAGTCTTCCTCCACAGTTTAATTTTAAAGTAAATTTAAGTTCCCAACATGTTTCGAATGCTTAAGCATTCATCATCAGCGGATACTAACATCCAGTTTAAAAGCGATGTATGTTGTCTCAAAAGTACAACTTATAATGTGATGCAGTAATATGTAAAAGTTGAAGACATGGTATGAACTAGCTAGTTGTGTTGAAGTTAATGTAAAGATAAAAATTTTAAGTGAAATGTGAGATTTTCATAGAAAAAGAAGCATTTTAATGAGATATTAAATTAATTTAAAGCATATGAACAACAAAATAAAACTTTTTCCTTCAAAGTTTTGACACTCGTATATCAAAAAGAAGCCTTTTTTACCGCATATTTACCCGTATTTTTTTTTCTATTTTGACAAGCACTATCACTATCTACCCCTATATAGGGTGTCCGGAAACTTCGGTCGTATATTTTAAGGGGATATTCTACATATGAAAATATGAAAAAAAGTTCATAAGAATGTAGGTCCTTAAATGTCTTATAAGGAAGCTATGGCCGTCCAAAGGTGACTTCTAAAGATTAGTTTCTCCTTTATATCTTTGCAACCTCTTGAGGTACCGATGTGCTTTTTGGCACACAAACTAATATTGACATATATACAAATATAAACAATTGCTAATTTATGATATTGAGAGTTAGTATGAAATTTAGTCAGGGACGTTCTTAGTTTGTGTGGCTTAGTTTATTTATTCCTAATTTTTGTACACGACATATTTAAATAATTTTACCCAAAAATTATAATTCCAGTGACCTTTCTACACAAAAAAGGTATTCTTAAAAAACATTATTGTGCCAATGATTTAGGGGAAAAATCGGTTTATTTAAATCATTGCATAAACTATTATCGAATTGTGTTTAAACTAAAACATCAAAATAGTCTTATGACAAATACAAATTTGAAGTCAAAAAAACATCAAGAAGCGCATGGATAGCGTTAAAATATATTGACAATGACGTTTTTGCGATTTATTGTAGTGATAATTGATCAAGTGCAAAGTGTTTTTGATTAATTAAGGTGCAAATTTTAAAAGATGGCAGATTATTCATTTACTGAGTTAGCTGATATTCATTTTATGTATGGCAAAGCTAATGTTTGTGCTCGAGAAGCTCGCAGGTTGTATCAAGAATATTTTCAAAACCGTCAAATTCCTTGTGAGAAATTATTCATTAATTTACATCAACGATTAAGAGAAACCGGGCCTTTTAGGCCAAATATGAATGAAACTGGAAGAAGACCACTAAGACTCCACAAGCAGAAGAAAGAGTGCTCGAATGCGTTGAAGCCAATCCGGGTATAAGCACAAGAAGAATTGCCTTACAAGAGGGTATCCCTAAGAGTACAACATGGGAAATTTTGCATGAACAACTTCTTTATCCATACCATATACAAAGAGTTCAGGCGCTTAAGCCTCAAGACCTACTTCCTCGTGCACAGTTTTGTCAGTGGATGCAGAGAAAATGTCATCAAGACCGTTTTTTTCTACATAAAGTCTTGTTTACTGACGAAGCAGGGTTTACCAGTGAAGGCATCGTAAATTTCCATAATAACCATGTATGGGCAGAAGAAAATCCCCATTTAATTTTCGAAAGTCGATTTCAAAATAAATTTTCAATTAATGTTCGGGCAGGTATATTGGTCGATCGATTAATAGGACCATACATTATGCCTCAACGTTTAGATGGGCCTGCATATTTAGATTTTTTTAAAGACTCTTTGCCTGTTCTACTTGAAGATGTGCCGTACTAGCAAAGACTTACAAACTTTTTTATGCATGATGGGGCTCCACCTCATTTTAGTAGATTGGTTTGAGATTATTTAAATCAAACATAATATCCAGACCGCTGGATAGGCCGAGGTGGGCCCATTGCCTGGCCTCCCCGTTCACCTGATCTCAATCCATTGGATTACTTTCTTTGGGGATATCTGAAGTCTCTGGTATATTCAGTACCTGTCGAAAATGTACAACAATTGGAACAACGTGTTATTTACTGTTGCGAGGAAATTCGTAATAAGGAAGAAGTTTTCGCAAGAGTACGAACATCAATGAGAAATCGTTTAGTTGGTTGTATTGATATGAATGGAAACCATTTTCAACATTTGTTGTAACTTCTCTACTTTTTTCAGTTTATTATTGGTAAACCAACAACTCTTAATTGGTTTTGTTTAAAAATTACAATAAAACAGCGTTTTGACTTAGTTATTGTCATTGTCAATTAATTTTAACCCTAACCATGGGCTTGTTGATGTTTTTTTGACTTCAAATTTGTATTTGTCATAAGACTACTTTGATGTTTTAGTTTAAACACAATTCGATAATACTTTATGCAATGATTTAAATAAATCGATTTTTCTCCTAAATCATTGGCCCAATAATTTTTTTTAAGAATACCTTTTTTGTGTAGAAAAGTCACTGGAATTATAATTTTTGGTAAAATTATTTAAATGTGTCGCGTACAAAAATTAGGAATAAATAAACTAAGCCACCGTAAGAACGTCCCTGACTAAATTTCGTACTAACTCTCAATATCATAAATTAGCAATTGTTAATATTAGTTTGTGTGACAAAAGGCACATCGATACCTCAAGCGGTCGCAAAGATATAAAAGAGAAACTAATCTTTAGAGATCACCTTTGGACGGCCATAGCTTCCTTATAAGACATTTAAGGACCTACATTCATATGAACTTTTTTTCATATTATCATATGTAGAATATCCCCATAAAATATACGAACGAAGTTTCCGGACACCCTGTATAAGGTGTCAGTGTCGTTATATTGTTTGTTCTTTTTTATTTCTTTTTTAGCCTCAATGCCAGCAAAAGCGACAGCAATCATATTGTAGAATCATAATTCATGGGACATAAAGACGCATTTGGGGATAAAGCTTAAAAATTAATAAAATTGATCCTATTTATTAAAACATATTTGTATCGTCGATTTTTTTGCTAAACTAAAAAAATTGGCTTTTTCTGTCCAGCATCTATTTAAAAAATGTAATTTCATGTTAAAGGTCTAAAATTACGACACTTAATAAATTTTAACTTAATTGTCCGGCCATAAAACTTTGTAATTAAAAGGAAAAGGGAATGAACGCAACAACGCGATAACATTTGTTTTAAAATTGTATAAAGTGGCTTTAAACGGAGTTTATAAGGTCTGTTAAAAAGGGATCCCGTCAATTTGGCAAAATTATTCTGGCGCAAGGCAATTTGAGGGTAGCATTTTAGCAAAAGATATTTTGGTGGGTAATCGGGGAGAAAAACATTTTGATATACAAATCATGGATTCGTTTGGCAATTAGGATTTTAGTAAAGTTTATCTTGGTATTGGAGACTCAACAAAAAATGTGAATAAGAAAAGGATGATTAGAAAGTTCCATACAATATTATTTAATTAAAAGGCCTGTTCCTAATAATGAAAAAGAAATGTAACTAGAGAGGGTGCCAATGGCGTTCGGTGGCCAACCTTTAGGGTTGAACTCTATTTCAATACATAAAAATCACAATATTAGCACATTTTCAGCCCAATGATCAAACACACCAGTTAACTTTTAACGTAACGTTTCTATATGATAACCATATATGTATTAGTACTATATGGCTATTACCCTGAATATCTTGAAGCAACAACCGAGATAGAAAATCCAGGGTCATTTCGACTTATGCGCATGCGCCGTAAGGGTATTGCCAAATGTACTTTTATTTCTTTAGAACAGGGCAGAAGAGTGAGACTTAAAAAATTAGAGCAATGATAAAATTACCAAAAATCTTGCTAAAAATTGTAAACTAAGCATTAAGTCTGTACTTCCAAGTGCTTTCAAATTATTTGTTTCCATTTCTAAACTAAAACGCGTTAAATAACAATTTCATATAACTGGAAGGTGACAACGTGACAACGTCTCATTTTTATTCGACATAACCTCGAAATCTTTAGCAAATGTTAATTTGTTTGACAGTTCGCTTCATCGAGTTGATTTGGTATTATTAACGGCTTTTGTGTACTGTTTATCTTTACTTTTCTGCAAATTTTGATTGTGTGTGTGAAGAGTGATAATTTTGTGACGATGCCGAGGCAAAACAGAATATTTTACATTATTTTAAACAGGCGTAAAAACTTAAACAAAGATTTATCGTTCTACAGGTATGTACCTAGACCGGATGTTTCTTCCTTTTAACTTACCTACGTTAATTTCGTGAGGGAACAATAAGTAGGTAGTCCATTTACTAAAGATTATTTTCCTTTGCTGCTGTTGATATACTTAGGTACCTACCAATTTTTACCGAAAATTTCATGTACATCAAAGAATCCTACGAAAACTTATTATTTTACTTGTTAAACTCTAAGAATAATTGTAAAATATCTAATAAAAGTCTTATTAATATGTTTACCTGCGTTCTTTTTCTTTTCTCAATCGAAATAATATACAAAATCTTAAACAAATCAAGAACTTTAATGTTTGTTTACAAATTTCGGTCCAGTTGTCAAAGTCAAATGTGATAACCTCATTTTCTTTCCGATAAAACAAAGTCTAATTTCTTTTTCTCGCGCATGCGCACTGCGCGAAATGACCCTGACGGAACAAGGGACCTCGGCTTCACTACGTTTACATTGGGTAAATGGGCAAGGCGCCATATAGTACTAATACATATATGATGTTAACAACCGAAAAAGCCTAATTGTAAATTTTTCACTGTGGCTGAAAAATAGTTTATTTTGAAGTTAGCGTCTAGAGTTAATTTGTGTGCTTGATCATAGGGCTGCTTATGTTCTAAATTGTTCTATTTTTAATGTTAAATATTTAAAAAAAAATATATTTTTTCTCGATAACTACACTCATGTGCAAAAAACAGATCATAACAAAATTTTGATTAAGTTTTAGGCTTAATATTTTTTTTTATTTTTAGTCCGATATTAGTAATTTTCTTGGAGAACTGTAGGTACAACTATCATTTTTAACGTGCCTTTAACAAATTATAATTAACTTAACTAGTTATTCGATATATTATTCAAGGATAATCGAAATATTGTTTTTTTTTTATCTATTTTCAAAACACATTCTGGATTAATCAAGTAGCAAAATTATTTCAAAATACCCAGTTTTTAATTAGAGTCCTCTATTCTTTACATTTGCTTTTTTGGTTCATGTCAATTCTATACTTTATCAATAATTTAAAATTTTCCATAATAAAAGGAATTAAAATGAAATTTTTGATGCGTCAGGAAAAAACTGAACATTATCAGAACGCAGGAAGAATGATTGCACTAATCAATACTTTATAACAAATCGACTCAGAAAGAAGCTCTGTATAAGATTAAAGAAACACATGATGATTTTCAGAAAACAAATTTAACAACTACCAATTTTTACTTAAATATGCTATATTAGTTAAAAATATACATTCTAACTCAAGTATGCCTCAATACTTTGCAATGCCTTCTCTTGCCCTAATTACTACCTGTACACGTCGCTTCATACTATTAATGAGCGCGCGAATTTCGTCTTGCGGAGTGTTCCTCCATTCTTCTTGAAGTACCGCACCAAGCTCGTTTAATGTCACTTCTCGACCTCTAACATGTCTTCCTAGCATATTCCGCACATGCTCTTAGGGTTGATATCTGGAGAATATGCTGGCCAGTTTATTCTTTTAATCCCAACTTCTATTAAATATTCAGTTACGCAGATTGCTGAATGTGGTCTGGCATTATCTTGCCTCAAAACCATCGCCGATAGATGGAGCAAATTGAACTTCGTGATTTTCTACAACCTCTCCAATATACCTCTGTGCGGTTAGCTATTAATAAATACTGGTTCAGTACAGGCCTTCCGTGATATTCGTGCCCAAACCATCACGGCACCTTATCCATAACTAACCCGGGAGCTGAACGTACATTCAGAAAATCGTTCGTTCATTCGTCTCCACATTCGATCTCGTTCATTTGGTGAGTGTAAGCAGAATCTAGGCTTATCGGTAAAGAGTGCCTACACTGCTCCATTGTACCAAGTTCCGATTAACATGCTTACGAGCAAATTGCAATCTTGCTATTCTATGACGCAGGAGTAATCTAGGTCCTGTTGTTGGTCAGCAAGAGTGTAGCAGTAGTAGCGGACGGGGAGGCTTTGACGACAAGCAAGTAGGCCAGTTTTGACCCTTCTTGCCAACCCCGTTTAACGTCTGGGTAATGTCAGCCAGACGGGACCTACAGTTTAACGTGGGTTCCGAACCACAATATAACCCCCAGATGTTATTTTTGGCACAGTATTTTTACGGTCTTGTTATTATTAACGTTTCTTTGCTCACCACGAACCTCGACGAGGCAGCCCTTAAACGTCCTTGTGTGCAGCCTAGAGAGATATGTATATCGCGGGGGCCCTCGAACCATCCGGAACAGCATCATACCCGTGCACTCGAGACTCCGCCGCCAATTTTCTGGTCTAGGTTTTTTACCACAACCATACGAATATCAGGCAGTATCCCTCCTTCGACCACATGCCGTTTCTAGAGTACCTACTAGACTAGAGTGCCGTTGAGAATTTGTCGGTGTGTGTTGCATAGCATACGCATCAACTACGTAGTATGGTGACCTGGGCCCTGCAAACTGAAGAAGTCTGCTGGGCCAGCACGGGCTTGAGCCAGGTACCTGTAGCATGGGAAGCGAGAATGCTGCCACGCAACGAGCGGTCGAAGAACTGAAATTATTACCTCGAAACTCTTTGAGGTATTTTTCTTTTTGTACTGAAGTAAAACGTAGATTGCAAAGGGTCTTAAGAACAATAAACTGGTCATCAAATGCTGTAGTATAGTTCGCCTTACGAGTCTGTGGCTACTACTACTAAAGGGACAGGTGGTAAAAGGCGTAATTAATGGCGCTATTTCTTCCACGCATTGATCATTTACCAAAATCTATTCTTAATGTCTATAACATGGTTATAATATTTTTCCCAGTATTTTTGTGATATAGACGCAATACCCGTTTCAGTCAATTCCTTTATAAATAATTGTTATGATTTCTCCCGTAGTGTTGTTTTAATTGAGCTCACACCATTTCTATCGGATATAGTTTACACATATACATAATTTAAAGAACATCATTATTCTTATGCAAGTTAATAACTTTAAAGAGATTAAGCAAACTAAAAGAGTTTAGTTAACATTAGCAAATACTTCCCTAGCTTGACTATGAATAACTGTGCCTTTTGTCTAATATGTATTCATTTCACAAACAGCTACATACGTTAATCATAAATTAATTAATTTGATTCTAAACTTCGCCAATGTCTGTAAAACTTTGAAGATATTATGATGACAAGCACCTTCCCACAAATTGAATATTATGTACGATAGAGAAATATAAAACCAGTTTCAATGCACAGGCGATAATTTGTGACCCAGGAATCTGCGCTCTATTAGATGTGGGTTGTCAAATTTACCAAAATAAATGATTAATTAATATTTCTTAAATATTACCGTCACCGCTTTGCCGATTATAATTTGCAATGTAAGGGGGAAAATAAACGGGATATATGTTACAGGGTATATTATCCACTATAAAGGGATATGCATACGTCTACATACAGATTAAGATTTTCTGGAAATTTAAACAGAGTATTACGGCAACAATGTTGGGTTTAGAACCACATTCCTTAAATTCCTTTCGTAGTTGTAGACTCGTGCGTCAGAGTACATTTCGTTGATTATATATCACTACCCACCCTTCGTGTATTTCTGCCTGTTTCTCTAAAGCGTTCAACTACTCTTTTAGTATTGAGTACTCTAGCCACATATCCATAATTTCGCCCGTCTTCAACTAAAGCTATAGCTTTTGCAAAATTTTCAGCACTTTAACCATTGTAAATGCACAAAATTACTGTCAAACTGACAATAAAGCGTCAAATAATAGAGAACACAAGTTCTGGTATTGTTGAAAGGATTCTAAAAAAGTACAAATCGATTCCCTATAAGTACCGAGTAGTAGTGGCCTCTCCGGTCACCAGACCTAATCTCGCCGGATTTCTTCTTGTGGGGTACGACAACGTGCACACCTTAAAGGCTGCAGTTGAGAAGAACACAAACAAGATAGATTGTCGGACCTTACTGAAGGTAGTTTGAGCAGTTAAAAACCTGCACCAAATAGTATTGGATGTGTGGCATTTTTGAGCACATTCTACGAATAAATTATTCTGGTTCAAAGGAAATACTTAATTTACATTGTATTAGAAATAGAGAAATGGAGGAATTTTAATTATTTATTGATAATCAAGTTCATTCTGCATCTGTGTGAGAATTAATGCATGTATTGACATATACCAATCGACGTGCCACTTTTTTGCAAATTAAATTCCATACATTTTTCTAACAAAGCTTTGAAGTAACTATAACTATTAAGAAAAGCCTTTCCCATACTTGACAAAACTTCGTACTAAATACCGTAACATGTACTACGTAGAGCCTAAATCACTGAATGTAAACAATGTTTATTAAATGCGTATTTAAGAATGAATAAAGAAAATGTTAATAACACCATAAAAAATTAAACACTTTTTATTTTTATACGGATTCAGCGTAATTGTTTTTCATACCATTAAGATTATAACAAAGCAGAACATTTAGCTCCGTCTCATCATCCTCAAAGGCATAAACAAAGCACTTGTAAGAAGATAAGCTTTTAAACCCTTTTTAACAAATCTTATTACCTTCAATTAAATTACTTTTGCCCTTATTAAAGACAATGTTATCTGGTAATTTTGCTCATTTGCTTTCTTTCTTTCTTTAATTACAAAATTTTAAAGCACTTAGGAACTTGTTTTGTTCCTTCTCCGCGTCTAAAGACAATTATTTATTGGTGTAGATACAGATCTTAAAAACATAAGAATTTTATTGTAGATGACATTTTTTTTTTCGATTCGTCACAAAATAAGGGATTTTAAATGGTCCAAATTAAATGGTAAATATATTTGCATTTTCGGATTCTAAAAGTTTTGCAAATTTCAGTTCTAAACTGTCTGCTGCCACAGTTTGATTTTTAAGCAACCCAAGAACCACCTCGAATCAGACAAAAACATCAAAGTTTTAACCCTCAAAAACAGGGTGATGGACAGATAATTGTTGGAGTCCCAATTTAAAAATGTTAGGAACAATTTTAGGGAAATTGCAGGTTTTTTTAATACAGTAAAATCTCTCAATAGCCACCACCCTCGGGGAATCAAATGTTGATCGGTTAATAGGGGTGGTCGGTTAATAGAGAAAAATTGAAACAACTCGTCTACATTTTACAGTGTTTGTTTATTAATAAGTATCTACATACAGTGTGTCTACTTAAGTTGGCTACATATGAGAAACTTTTTTATTATTAATTTTACGAAAAAAAGTTATTCTTCATAAAAAGTTCTGCATGGTCCAAAACCTAAAATGCAATCATCAGATATTAAATTTTTCTAAGCGTATACGAGGGGTGTAAAAAATATGAATTTTGCTCAAGGGTAAAGTACCTTTATTTTTGACGATATCGAAAACTGTAATTATGAAAAGTTGTTCGGAATGAAAAACTATATTTTAATATGAAATTACATCTTTCAACTTAAGATTTTTTTTTTATTTTTACAAAATTTCTGAAATTACCGATACAGAACATTTTTATCTTTTTTATTTATTAAAAACATGATAACCTTTCCGTATCGTTCAGAAAATAATAAGTAAATTCTAACAAAACAAAATTTATTTCTAAAAATTTAATTAATACACCATTAAAATAAAAATTCGTTCAAGTACAATGTAATCAGATCAATCTACCTCAACTTATTTTTTACTCTTTCCAAACTCATAATTAATTGATGACTAAGTTTACACACTACAAATTAAACATTTTTAAAAAGCTTTCCGAAATTCTGTCAATAATTAATAATAAACAGTAATCTCTTATTTTTTTTTGAACCACTTGATAACTTTTCAATTACTTAATGCCTGTCTTGTAACATTTTAGCGATGCATTTAAATGAATAATACCATAATATTTCATTTTGTTGTAATAATTTTAACGAACATTATTAACTTCCTCAATTCACAAACGCCTCAACATATCTGCCTTCTCTGTCAATACAGGTAATTTTTCTATCGCAAAATTTTTTCAATACTCTTCTAACCATAGCCGGAGTAATACTCTGAACCGATCCTGCAATGACTCTTTCCAAATGGGCAACACCTGTAAATGGCATTTGAAGATACACCTTTTGTTTTAGGTAACCCCACAAGAAAAAATCTAGTGGGGTCAAATCTGGAGACCGAGGTAGCCAAGAAATTTCCGAAAACCGATGTATAACTCTTCCAATAAAACGATTTTCAAGGTATTGCCTTATGTAAATAACGGTCTGCATTCAAAGATTCATAAAAAAAAAGGTCCAATTATTTTTTTCCATAAATTCCACACCACACTTTTGTTTGGAATGCATACTGGTCCCGAGTTTTGATGGTAAAATTTGGATCAGTATCAATCCACCAACGGCAATTTTGGGTAGAGATTGTTCCATTTGATGTAAATGTTGCTTCATCCGAAAAAATGATATGTCTTCCCATAAATGGATTATCTTCTAATATTCCTTGGATATCACAACAGAATTCAAAGCGTCTATCATGATCTCCTGGTCTTAACGTATGAATAAATTGGGGCTTGTATGGGTGCAACTTGTTCTTTTTTAAAATTTTTGAAACCGTATCTTTGCTTATAGAATTCGGTATCGAAGCTGCCCGTGTTCGCAAGGAATTTTTAGGATGTTCAATTGCTAAGAGCAGTATATCAAATTCCATATCATCACTGGCGACCCGTTTTTGGCGTTTGTTGCTAAACTTATTTCCTACATCTCCAAAAGTCTTAAATTTGTTTAATAATTTCCTTACTGTGGTATGGTGAAGATTTTTCTCTGGGTGTCGGTTATTAAAAATGTCTGCAGCTTCTCGATTTGTTTTATAATTGTCACCCACAATTAACACAATTTCAATTTTATCTTGAGTACTTAACATTGCTGGCATTTCTACTAAATTTTATAAATACAACTGATTTTTTGAAGTTACTGTCAAACAATTCTTGTCAGTGCATCCTAGATTAAATGTTTCATTTAATTTCAATGGTGTATTGATTAATTAATTAAATCTACTTATTACTTTCTCAACGCAACGGAAAGGTTATAATGTTTTTAATAAATAAAAAAGATAAATGTTCTGTATCGGTAATTTGAGAAATTTTGTAAAAATAAAAAAAGAACTTAAGTAGAAAGGTGTAATTTCATATTAAAATATAGTTTTTCATTCCGATAACTTTTTATAATTACAGTTTTCGATATCGTCAAAAATAAAGGTACTTTACTTGAGCAAAATTCATATTTTTTTACACCCCTCGTATACACTTGGAAAAATTTAATATCTGATGATTGCATTTTAGGTTTTGGACCATGCAGAACTTTTTATGAAGAATAACTTTTTTCGTAAAATTAATAATAAAAAAGTTTTCCAATGTCCAACTTAAGTAGACACAATGCATATGTAAATAATTTTAAATAGTTTTGTTTACATTAATCACAACTAAAATTAAATCAGATAAAGCCAATTTACCAATATGTATATACTGCACGTGCATACTAACATATATATTATACAATGTAGTGTATCTTTGCTTTGAAATTCTTATTTTTTCAAGATAATCAGAAATTAATGATTGGTTTATATTTCTTATTTTATTTTTATATAATTCAGATTCACATTTCAATAGCAATTGAGAAATATTTGTAGACTTATTAAAATTGTTAACATAATTAAAAAAGCCTCTCAAACTTGCGCAGGCTTCAGATAGGCTTGATATTTTCGACACTGGAGCAAGTTCAGGTTCCTATTCCTCTGTCTCAGAGTTGGAAGGAGTTTCATACGTTTCTTGCATCGCTTCAATACACTCGATGATAGTCAATTCTGCACTTTCTGTTGGCAAATCGTTATAAATAGAGGCAAATGTCGGAAAACAGTTGTGCGAGCGGAATATTAACTTCTTCTTTGAAGTCGTCAATATTATCTTTATTGCACATAAATTCGGCTTTAATAAAGCATTTTTTTATTGTCAAAATGCACTAGGCCAGCGAGACCCATATCAAGGCGTTGGTTATGGTAATATTATTTTCGATTTCTTGAAGAGGACAACCACTGTCTATACATGTTAAAATTCTTTTAACAAGGTAGCTTCCGTAGAGCATTTTAAAATTCTGTATAATGCCTTGGTCCAAAGGTTGACAATGTGAGGGTTGGGTGGAAGAAAAATAAATTTGACATTATCCAGTGGAGTTTTGGGATGAGACGAAACAATACCACTCTTCTATTCTTCTCCTTCATCGTGGTATGAAATCTGTAAAGCCATGTTGTCATAATGTCTTCTGTCATCCATGCTTTTTTGTTGGAGAGGTAATTTATCGATATGTGCGCCCTTGATGTATGTGTTTGCCAAGTTAGATGCAGTCGGGCATGTAACTGTAGAAAGGAGGTCTTTATTGCTCACTTGCAGGTATTGCTTGCAGAATAAATAACTGCAATAGCCACTCACCAATAAGCGATAATAAAGACTCTCCAGTCAAAAATTTGAATTAAAACTGAAACCAATTTCTCGGAATCATTTTTAAAATATGTTTTGCATAATAATTATGCTGAAGTTGATTGACTATTCCATTTATTCTAGTTAATTTGGACGTAACCTGTGACCCCAAAAGTTTTCAAGATTTGGTTTTCTTGTAAAATATTTCATATATAACGATTTCCACTTTTTTTCAAAGATTTCATGGAATCAGTAAAATCTCAAAAAATCACTAACCTAATTCTTTCGGGAAAAATATTGTTACACACAATTTCCAAATTTGGGTTAATATCTAGGAAATTTTTTCTATAACTCAACTCGGTTTGCCGTAATGTAATCCGAGAAATACTTCTTATGACGTTTGTATGAAAAATTTCGATAAATATACAAATTTAATACAGACATACAGAAAATCTGCAGAAAATTTCGAGAACAAAAAACACCTTAAATTCCAAAATATTTTCCAACAAATTTGGGGTTCAAAGAATAATGATTTTGAATCATCGAATATAACTAACATCCGTACAAATCTGTTTCTTAATATCGGATCTGTTTTTGAGGCATTAGAAATTTAATGATTTTTCCGAGTAAGTTGACATAACTATAGATAAGCAAAAATGCAGAGTATAAAAATTTTTAAGCGAATCGTTAGAAATGAGTAAAGGGTGATTTGTTTGCTATTACGGACAAGGTAGCGACCAGTGAATAAAAAGTTGTGTCGCAAGTTACAACAGAGTGGCGGCTCGTGAACTCTATTAATAAATGTGCTGCATGGATACCACGCCCAAATTGCAAAACTTCAATATATCATCTTCAGCATGATTCTCGTAAATAAAAGTAGCCAATCTGGTCAGTTTTGAATATACCCGTCTCCAGGGGCGTTCGGTGAGATCTGAAAAAGGGGAAGCACCGCCGGTAGGCCAGCCGGAGGCGAAAAATTTTTTGAGGACCACGCCCAAATATTGGCAATTTTTCGACGTTTAAATACAGGTAGAATACTGTCATGTAGGTACTGTCGAAAATGTGAGATTATGTACCTATGATTTTTTAATATTTCTTCTATTTTCTAACTGTCAGTTGTTGAATGATAATATCCATAATTTCTATGTATAATCGGCGATATGACGCTTCCGTATCACCAACATTATCCACCCTTATTCGTGTTCTTTGCGGTTCCAAACCTAACTGTATTGTTTCGTCCCAAAAATGTTGAAATTGGCCTCTTTTTGTATTTAATTTATGCTGAAAGGAATTGATATGTTGAACGCAGAAGCCAATGTCATTTGACTTAGTTTGTAAAATATCAAACAAAATGTCCATGTGAGGAAAAATGCTTGAAAACACATTTAGCAAAAAATTAAAATTAAGGTTATTCTCAAGCAACTGCAGATAGCCTCTTGAAGAATTTGCAGTTTCAGGATCCCACTTATCTTCCTTATCCAAAATATCTTGAAATAGTTCTATTAAGGACATTCGATATTGCGACATAGTTTGTACAAGTCGTCCATTATAGTTCCATCGTGTAGGAGCTACTTTAGGAAATCTCTTTTAAACTGTAATGTCTAAAGCATGAGTTCGTTTAGACGATTTTGAGAAAAAGGCAGCCATTCACTTAGCGTCGAAAAAAAAACCTTGCAATCTTTAATAAGCCCTACACTTTGTGATAAAACTAAATTAAGCCTATGTGCAAAACAATGAACAAAAATTGCGTGTGGGAATTTCGCTTTAACTTTTGCTTGCACGCCTCCTAAATGCCCTGCCATAACAGCAGCCCCATCATAACTTTGGGCGACAAGTTTTGCACCACATTCTAGCTCTTCAACGACATCACACACAATTTTAAACAAAGCATCTGCTGTTCTGTCGGTCGTGATATCTAGAAATTTTAAAAAACGTTCTTGAACAGTTCCATCCAATTTTACGTAGCGCACAACCACTGATAACTGGCTAAAGTTAGTTATATCCGCGGTTTCGTCCAGCATAATGGACACAAAGGGTGCATCTTTTATCTCTTTTTAATATTATCCAATACAATATTTGCTACACATTTTATCAAGTCATTTTGAATCCTATTGGAAGTGCCTTGAAAAATAGTTGATCCATTTAAATGAGTTTTTATAGGCTCATCATATTTTGCAAGCAGTTCAATTAAACCAATATAGTTTCCGCGGTTTGTGGATTCGCTGTTTTCCTGGTGCCCTCTAAAAGTTAGTTCATGTTCCCCAAGAAAACATGTAATGTCTATGAGTCGCTTTAAAATGTCTCTATTTTTGGCAACTAACTCATTAATCATTATGCAGTATATAATTAAGTTTTAATTGAGTGTCTAAACTGAGTTCAATACGCGTTTTTCCAAATGTCTTTTCTTTTAATAAAGATGTTAAATGTCCCTTGCTGTTTGAGTGCCTTTTGAGGTTTTTATGAAAATTGCTTAGGTCCGAAAAACCACAAGAGTTCCAAGGACTTTTCTCACTAGCGGTCGTATTAGCGAAGAGTAAACAAGGCCAACAAAACAATTTTAATAAGGTGCTGCATGCAGTAAGCCATTTATATTTAACGTAATATTCTTTATTAAAATGCCTTGTAAATTTTTTAGCCGCCTTTACTGCTGTCTTTAAATTACAATCTGGTGTAGGCCTACCTGTTGCACTAATATTCCTTTTTTCATCAAAGGAAAGCGTTGAAAATCCTTTTTCCAATAACTTGCATACAGAACAGATACACTTTACATTTCCCGAACTCAATGGGCCGGCAATTGGTTGCTCCATGACAAAATAAATCAAGAAGTAAGATAAACAAAGTCAAGTAAGACAGATCCTCTACCGTGTACCGCGTATTCCTGGCTAAAAATCGTGACAGAGTCCGACAGACAATCGCAAACCGCCGACTACAAACACGTGGAAACTAAATATTTTAACGGCTTCTTTACCGGCGTCGGGTCGCGGCAAAGGAAATACCGATATCTAACGATTTACCCTTTACTTGGCACGGCAGCCCATATTATTATTACTCGTATACGCCTATACAGTGTAGTATACACGTATTGAGAGCACTTCGATAAATTTAATATTGCGTTGGTCAGGGATGCATACAGGGCCGGATTTGGTTTGGAAATTAGATAGAAATAAATACTTGGGTATTTTAATTGTATGGATAGGTAGGTATAGATTAATATAAAATTTGTTTTGTCTTATGAAAGCGGTAGGGGAAGCAGTGCTTCCATCGCTTCCATGGACCGCACCCCCCTGCCCGTCTCACATAAAGCCTGGACATTTATATATATATATTTATATGTCATATCAAACTTAATAGTTCTCGAAATATCGACTATTGGAAAATTCGGGCATTTGGTGTAGAATTACAATAGTTCAGCTATCGATGTTGATATCGAAATTATAATTATAATACGATTTAAAATGTATTAACGGTAATTGACTGATGGTTTTGGATATTTGGTTTAAAAGTTTGATGGTTCTGCAGCCCTGCAACCCTTATTCAGGAGTCGGCACTGTTATAAGACTAATGAATAATGTAATATTTTTTCATACAAGAAGTTATTTTCATCTTAATTTAAAAATATAAATAGCCGAAATAGCGTCCCGAGCTCAAATACTTTCTATATGGAGTACATTCTACAGACTTAATAATTGAGATTGAGACCCTTAATAGGTACCTAACCCCAAGAAGACTGGAACGTCATTGTAATAAATTCTGTGAGTTTAGCTGTGATGTACATGTAAATATTTGCCATTCTATCATAAATAAATTTATGTAGCAGTCCTTATGTTAAATGTCAATAGTTCTTGGCATTTTGGTATAAGTAAAACAATTAAGGCGAATTAAACCTAGTTCCGATGATACGTGATTTGATGTAATTCTCCGGCGAATAATTACCAATGCCGGAGGCTGCAGCCTCTACAAATTATCTTGTAACGACATAAGTTTCGAAGCATGCTTAATTAAAACATTTTCCGGAACATCGTTAAAGTTCTTAGCCCGGAAACAAAACTAATTTTCCTAAAATTTTAGTGAAATTGAAGTTTGCGGTAAACTTTAAACGACCAAATCGGTTATCTGAGAAGTTTTCAATGCCTGTACAATAGGTTTTCATTATTTTATGCTGCTGGCTTCAGTCTATGTAAATTTTAAAACAATGGTGGAAACTTTTCAAAACTCACGTGTAGGATTTACTATTATCCTCTCAAGTCAGCGAAGCTGTTGCATTTCCTAAAATTTAAATCCATAATTACTAAAACTAAAAATATTGCGATTATAATGTTCTGTAATAGCTAATGTTTCAAAAGTTTTTGCACAAATTACTTCATTACATTTTTGTAAGTAGGTACACAAAGATAAACTTACTTTAATTCTTATTATATTCGATAATCAGCAATATTATAAATACCAGAATTAATAACTCAAATTAAATAAAGGAGTCCATGCTCCTCAACAAGCTGCAAGTTTGTGCGGGCATCACACTGCTTCAACTACATCTATCCCTCTAATTTTGCTATTGATCCTATGCCTTAACTGCTCTTCGTTAGCAGCTTCCCATCCACCATTGCAAAGTCAAAAGTGCCCAAAAATCTTCGGTTGGACGATACTGGGGTAGGTTAGATGGGTTATCGATCCGTGCGTATTGGCATAATGCTAAATCTGGCCAAAACATTATATCATCTTCAGCATGATTTACGTAAATAAAAGTAGCCAATTTGGTCAAAATTTTTTTATTGCTTTTTTCATATTTTACATTTTCTGAATAATCTTCCATGTTGTCGGTATAAAAACCATAATTTTGCTTCATCTCCGAATTGCCCAAAGTAAAGTACCCACATTTCACCTTCCATAATAATGACTCTCTCGATTGCAAAATGGATCCGCCTTAATGCCCGACAAGATCGTAGTATCCGTGCCGTATATTTTGGACTTCTTTTTGTTTTCGATATTTTAGACCATTTCTGGCCAATTCCCTTGAAACCCCATCTTTGAATGTGCGATATTCACGCCCTAATTTCCTTGTAGATCCTCCAACTCTATTTCTGACCCTCTTCACCAATCTATCTGATCTTTCTTGGGTAAAAACCCTGGTTCTTTCACTTTTTTCTAAATTTAGACATGGTGTATCGTGCTATTGTACGATAAATAGTATGGCGCGAGATATCTTGATTTTCGAATTTACTAACTATTTCCGGTTTTGGCATCTGCCCAAATTGTAAATACTTTCTCCAAGTTCTAATTTATAAGCGATTTTAGCGTAAATAATTTCTTAAAGTGAACAGTCAAAATGAGTTAAAGACTATGAAGAACTTGATTAGCATCGGTAATTCAGCTTTACGAATTTGCCGCAAGCGGCGCAAGTGTTCCAAATGATGCTACAAATACATGGCTTCTTATGGGCGCGATAACTTTTTTATTTAAATTAGTGCTTTGGAGAACATATATCGACTTGTATATGAATTTAGAGCTACTTTGTCATACTCATTGGAAAACTCGGTCCGTATATAGTTCCAATAACGCTAGGTTTTTAAATAGTATATTAAACATTCTACTACAAGGAACTTAACTATATTAATATAATGTTTTATTTTATTATTCCCACGTACAGAATGTCCCATTGTACAGAATATATTGAATAAAATTCAATAAATTTCTCCAACACTTTAACAAACTTTAACAATTTTTAAATAAGGTATATGAACTAACCTAATATACAGTATGTCCACGGATGGGGTATACAAGAGGACAAATGGACTAAAAATTGAAAGATACGAAAAAAAGTCACTCGTAATAAACGTTTTTGCTTGTCTAGAAAATACGATTCACCATAAGAAACTTCAATTTTTTTATACAGGGTGGGTTAAAACTGCAAAAATGTTATTTTGCTTAAGGGTAAACATACTTTATTTTGAAAGATACGAAAAAGTCACTATTAATAAACGTTTTGGCTTATCTAGAAAATACGATTCATCATAAGAAACTTCAATTTTTTTATACAGGGTGGGTAAAAACTGCAAGAATGTTATTTTGCTTAAGAGTAAACATACTTTATTTCGAAAGATACGAAAAAAATCCACTCTTATTGAATGTCTTTTCTACACAACAAACCGAAGTAGAACAATTCATTAAAAGGTTTACCTATGTAAAAATTATTTCCCAAAAAGTATTCGCTGGCACACCTCTGACTGGTGAACCTAGTTAAAATAATAATGACACTTAAGGTGATAGGTACTTGTTGTCAATGTCTTTATTTAATGAAGTTATTATTTAAGTAGAAATGCTATCTACTGAACAAAGAGTTTTTATAATACAATGTTATGGGGATGGTCAAGTTTCATACCGCTACGTCATGGAACATTTTACCGAGAAATTTGTAGGAATCCCAATAACTAGGATGACAATCTGCAAGTTAATAAAAAAGTTCCAGAAAACTGGTTCGGTTATGGATCTCAAAAAAAAAAGAAGAAATACGACCATGATGATGCTGCTACAGTCTTAGTTCTTCAATCTGTTGAAGAAAATCCTATGACGTCCCTTAGAAATCGTGTTACTCAGTTGGACGTTGGGAAAAAAAGTCAAATTCAGAAGAACCTTAAAGCAAATAAATTGTATCCGTATAAACCGCACTTAAGTCAAAGATTGGAAGAGGGAGATGACGCGAAACGACTTGATTTTTGCTTGTGGATAGGAGACAAAATTTTAAGTGGAAATATTGATTTTTATAAATGTAGGTATCATGTTTTCTGATGAAAGTACATTTTCTACCAATGGAACCGTTGCAACCCAGCACGTTAGGTACTGGTCTTTAGAAAATCCCGAATTCAGAATTATGACGAGAAGACAATATTTCACAAAAGTAAACGTGTGGTGCGCGATATCCATCCATGGCATCATAGGGCCATATTTTTTTGATAACACGTGCAATAGATTATCATATTTAGAAATGCTGGATACATTTTTCAATGATGAACTCGAAAATCTACCATTAAATTTTCGACAAAATATGTATTTTCAGCAAGATGGTTGTCCAGCACATTTCGCTCGTGAGGTTAGAGAATAGCTTGACCACCGATTTGGTCCAAGGTGGATTGGCAGGAATGGCCCAGTTTTGTGGCCCCCAAGAAGCCCCGACTTAACCTTGGCGGATATGTTTTATGGGGCCGTTTAAAACAAATTGTTTTTGCTACCGCAGTACCAAATGATATTGAAGTGCTGAAGGGCAGAATTATCCAGGCTGTCCAATCGATATCTCAGGAAGAAATCAGAAATTCTTTCACTTATTTGAGAAAGCAATTAGAAAAATGTGTCGAGTATGGGGGTGGAGCTTTAGAATTATGAAATCGTTATCGTATTCTTTTCATGTTAATAAAAATGTTCGTATTATTATTATTATTATTATAATTACTTCATTAAATAAAGACATTTTGACAACAAGTATCACCTATTCATTATTCAAGAAAAAACGTTTATTAAGAGTGACTTTTTTTCGTATCTTTCAAAATAAAGTATGTTTACTCTTAATCAAAATAACTTTTTTGCAGTTTTTACCCACCCTGTGTAAAAAAATTGAAGTTTCCTATGATGAATCGTATTTTCTAGACAAGCAAAAACGTTTATTAAGAGTGACTCTTTTTCGTATCTTTCAATTTTTAGTCCATTTGTCCTCTTGTAAACCCCATCCGTGGACATACTGTATATTACATATATTGCTGCACCTATAGGTATGGTGGTATGTGCAATATCTCTAAGCCTAAAATGTTACATTATAAGATAAAAGCTTAAGTAATTTTCAACAATTTTAAAACTATAAACAGCGGCGGCGCGTCGAGGGGTCCTGCCCCCCCCCCCTTTTTTAAGCCTTCTTTTGTCAATAATTGTCAGTATCAGAGGAAGAACAAATTTCGTATTATTCTATCAACAGTCAACAGGACAATCTTTCTGTAATTTGGCGACCGTATAAGAAGTTTTAAGACCCAGTGGTGTGACTGGTATTACAGGTTAGAATACAGTACAAAACTGGATACCGCGTTTTGCTTTTATTGTCGCCTCCATTCTTTTAATCAGCCGGGATGCGCAGATGAAGCTTTTATTAAAACGGAGGTAAAGAATTGAAAGAAAGCTCTGGAAAAGTTTAAAAAACATGAAGAGTCGGCAGGTCACAAAAGGTCAACTAAGTTTTTTTTAGAGATAAGATCTACGGGACAAAGTGTAATGTGTCAGGTAGATATGTTTTAATAAGGAAAAAATTTTAAAAAATCGGGAAAACCTTAAGTTTGTTTAGAAACCATTCTATTTTTCGGGGGCGTATATTTTAGAGGGCATTATGAAAATTTGAAATCGTTAAATAGAGGCAATCTTTTGAAGTTTTTAAATTTTAGATCTGTGGACAAAAATTTGGATTTAAAATTTTTTTTGCAGTCCAAAGCTTGTAATTATTATACAAGCAAAGATTCTCAAAATGAAATAATTAATTCAATTGGCGAATCCATAATCGGGGATATAGTGCTAGAAATAAATAGCGCCAATTTCTACTCCTTAATTGTGGATTGTGTTCTATTCAAGAAAATAAAGTAACTATAAAGCAAAGATGTCTAGGGTTTGTAGACTGTGCTAAAACATCGGGAAGTTTTTTATTTTAAACTGTAAAAGATTATATGTACGAAATTGGTGTTTCCGTCAAGAAACTTCGATTTCAATCTTATGATGGGGTTCTAACATGAGCGGCAAATTTAATCCTTTGGCGGCAAAATTTAAAGAAATCGAAGCAAGAGCCCTATATTCTCATTATCATGCGCATCTTCTTGAACTCGCTATTTCTCGTACTAGCGAGAATACAAAAAGTTTAAGGGATGCCCTAGGAAGCGTAAATAGTTTATATAATATTATAGAAGCGTCAGCTAAACGACACGACATTTTTCAAATAATCATTTCTGAAGTTTGTCCTGACCCAAACATAAAAACTTTAGAAAGTCTATCTCAAACGAGATGGACGATGCGTTATGTCTCAGTTAAAACAGTACTAAAGCGTTTACCTGCAATAATCCCAACTTTTATAAATATTTCAAATGATGCTAATAATACAAAAATCTCAGCTGAAGCATCAGGATTACTTATCAATATTTTAGAGGAAGAGTTTCTACTTTCTTTAGTAATTATAGAATTAATCTTGGGCACAGCAACCATACTTTTAAAGTACTTACAAGCAGCCGAAATAACTATTTCCCTTGTTCTTCCGAAAATAAATGCGACAACTGCGACGCTGCAAAATTACAAAAGTGATGAATAATTTAGTAAGATTTTTGAAAAAATGAAAACATTGTCGAAAGAAATAAAAGAATTGGGGTTTGAAATAAAAGAGGTCTCTTTACCACGGCAAAGAAAAATTCTGAAAAGGCTGGAGCAAACGTCAAATACTTTCAATTTTTCTAACATTAAAGATTCCTTACGCGTTAACCCTTTTTTTGTATCTCTTGACCTTTTAATTAAAAATTTAAAATAACGTTTTTCGGAAAACGATTATAAATTAAAGACTTATGAGGTACAGTAAAAAACACAAATTGAACTGTAAATTTCCACTATATTAAAACTTATATGACATGTTTCGCTAACTCTGTAGCTTCGTCAGATGACAATGGTATAGTAGAAGCCACAGTGTTAGCGAAACATGTCATATAAGTTTTAATATAGTGGAAATTTACAGTTCAATTTGTGTTTTTTACTGTACCTCATAAGTCTTTAGTTATGGATTTCCACCTAGTATCGGCAGAATCTATCAATTTGATTATAAATTAATTTGAAAAATTGAAAATTGTCTGCTAATCCAATAAAAATAATTATCTTGAAAGAGAAGCAGAAGCTCTGAACGAATTTTATAAATTTACAGAAGACGTTACTCAACTATATAGGGAAATAGAGATCTACAGAAATTATATAATCGGGCAAAGTAACAATTCAGATATTAGTTTTGAAGGTTATGCGAGTTTATTTTTAAAGCATGAATTAAAGTCGATGCTGCCATTAGTGGGGCATCTATTCGAAGTTATTTTAAGGTGTCCGTATTTTTCTTCTTTAAAGAGGCTAAAAACCTACCTACGGAACACTCTGGGCCAAGAAACGTTGTCTGCTCTAGCTTTGATGACAATTGAAAAGAAAAAAAACCTTAAAGCTGATGACTCAGGAGGGACTAGACATCCTTACAGAAAAGTTTGCTAGTCAAAAAAATAGAAAGATGTTATTTTATTGAAAAGGGCCGTTCGTTAGTTTAATGCGTCAAAAAGTTAGTTTTAAACCTTTAAAATGCTCTTTGTTTTTAGCTTAAATCGTATTTAAACTGTTCCACTATATTTTTGGGTTAACATTGTGTATTATGTGTATGTAACTATTTATAGAACAGTTTTTTTTTTAGATTCTTGTTTTGTTTACGATCCGTTACTTATTTATAATAACACTTATTTAAAAAAAATATATCTTTGGTTTTTTTTTCTAAATTGGCTCTTAGTAAAAATCTTAACCCAACAAATCACAACTAAAATACCCCCTCCTCCTCTGACAGTTTCATATCATTCTGTCCCCCCCTTCAGTTTTTTTAGGCACGCGCCGCCCCTGACTATAAATAAACAATCGCTTAAGCTGGCGTAAATATTGTATCACAGAGTGTACAGGGTGTTCTGTTTTTGATAGTTTTATAGGGTATCTCGAAAATCATAAGGAATTTCATAAATCTGATATAGATGTTATGAGTTCTTTTTTTAAGGAAACAATTGCTGCGAAAACAGATCATGGCTACCTTGTTCCCCTGGACAGCTACAGGGTGATTTTCAAATTTTGACGGTTATTAAAATTCCATGTAACTTCTTTGTTATTATAGATACGAAAAAACTGTAAATTGATAAAATATGTAGTTTTTTCCGTAAAGTTCAGTGGCGTGGCCAGTTTTTTTTCTATCTTGTTTAATTTTTAAGAAATTGACCCAACTTATATTTTTTCTTATGGGACACCCTGTATATTTTCAATTACGTTTATTCTGCTTACCATTAGCTTTCCAAATATATATACATTTTTGCAGTTTTCTAAAGAAATAGCCGAGTAATTTGCAAATTACTTTAGATAGGCCTATTTTGCACATAGCAAGCCCCGTTAGAAAGAAAAGGACAAAAGAATATGTATGACTAATTATTTTTTTATATGTTTAAAACTCTGAAAATATTTACCTCATCATTTAGTGTCACCAACTTTGGAAATACATCGATTTTGTATTTTTTAAATAAAAGATAAAGCATAGAAATATAGATCTACAAAACCATTTTTATTTTAAATAAACAACAAAAAAATATACATAACAATTACAACAAATGCTCAAATTGGAGCCCATTGGCATCAATACATAGCTGGCATCTTCTACGAACACCATTCAGGGAGTTCCGAATATTCAGGTGTTTTATGCTTCTTAAAGCGGCTTCAAAATTTTGTCTTAGTTCTTCAACCGTATTACTTCTGACGCTGTAAATTTTATTTTTTAAAAATCCCCAAAAATAAAAATCCAATGGGGTGATATCAGGTGAACGGGCTGGCTACCTAATAGGTCCATTATTTGCAAGCCATTTTTCTCCAAAATTGGTGTTTAGGCAATTTACCACAATGGCTGCGTTGTGGGATGGTGCACCGTCATGCTGAAAAAAAAGCTTTTCCCTCTCTTGTAATGGTATATTGTCTAAATAACTGATGATATGTCTTTCCAAAATATTCAAGTAAATCTCGGAATTTAGATTTCCTTCAAATATTTCATAGGCTAGAACTCTATTTCCCAATAGAGCCAGCCACACATTAAATCCAAATCGACCCTGATATACTCTATTTACTTGCTGATGAGGATTATGATCGGCCCACAGATGATTGTTGTGGCGATTAAATATTCCGTCGCTTGTTACTCGTGTTTCGTCGGTCCGGATTATTTTGGTAAAAAATAATTCATCTTCACGCAACATATTTAAATACAAATTGCAAAACTGAAGTCTCCTCTCTGAATCACCAGGATGCAAATGATGAGTTTTTCGAGGTCTGTAACATTTAAATTTGTTAGTTTTTAACAGACGGGATGATTTTGAGGGTACCACGCCAATATCTTTCTCAATATTTCTAAGTGAAGTGGTCGGATCCGCAGCCACGCATGCCAATACAGTAATGGTTTCATTTGCTTTATTTTCCTTCTGATAGGTCTTTGGTCTTGCTTTTGAAAACGATCCATAATTAATAAGGTTATTTTCAAGCCTTTGAAAAATTCTTAAATCAGGTTGCTGCCGCTCCGGATATCTTTCAAAATACAAATCAGATGCTGCCCGACTATTTTTTTGACACTCAAGAAAACACTCTAGAATATTATATTTTTCAAAATTTTGGAACTTTTCCATTCTTAACCGCGTATATTAACTTTGCTTTATGACAAATTAAAGACAGACTGACATGTCTATAAATAATTTAAAAAAATGATTTTGTTATCCATGGCTTACTAAGAGATTTTTAAATTATTATCTGGTAAAATGTAAAATTTGCAAATGCAAAGAAATTAGTAGATAAAAAGTCATCATGCATTTATAGAAAATTTCACTTTTAATACAAAAAATATAAAAAGAATTAAATAATTATATGAACAATTAAAAAAATTATTGTTTTTATTTCTTTTAAACATAATTTTGGAAGAAAGCTATTTTAACAAATTACAGAAAATTGGTCGAGCCTTGGGCATAGTGTTGATAATAAAAAATTAATAGTTTTTAGAATTTTGTATTGCATGTACTAAAATTGAGATATGACATTTTAGAAATGGTGAAATAAGACTTACTCTTTTGTTTTGCTCCTACCTGCCATCGCCCGCTACGAAAAATGAGGAAAATTTATGAAATCGCTTATTATCGAATTATTTTATCAAAAAACTGATTACAAATATATATACTTGAAAAGCTAATGGTAAGCAGAATAAACGTAATTGAAAATATACAGGGTGTCCCATAAGAAAAAATATAAGTTGGGTCAATTTCTTAAAAATTAAACAAAATAAAAAAAAACTGGCTACGCCACTGAACTTTACGGAAAAAACTACATATTTTATCAATTTACAGTTTTTTCGTATCTATAATAACAAAGAAGTTACATGGAATTTTAATAACTGTCAAAATTTGAAAATCACCCTGTAGCTGTCCAGGGGAACAAGGTAGCCATGATCTGTTTTCGCAGCAACTGTTTCCTCAAAAAAAGAACTCATAACATCTACCTATATCAGATTTATGAAATTCCTTATGATTTTCGAGATACCCTATAAAACTATCAAAAATAGAACACCCTGTACAATATATTTATTCAAAGTGTATATTATGCAAGGAAGTAGCAAAAGTTTGTGATTTCGCAAATGTTCACAAACTGCATTCCCCTTAATTCCTATTAATAAACGTGCATAAATCCAGGCAAGTGTAAACGTCTCTTTTTAAAATTGGATACTTTAGCTGCAGCGGAACAAGTCCTCACTGCTTCTTGTTAAGCGTTTGGCAAGCCTGATGTAATTTGAGAGTACCCCTTTCTATTCAGGATTCCTTATAGGAGTAGTCCCCAAGCATGACTTAAATGTGCTGAAATGTATAAGTGATATTTAATTAATAATTAGGTACATACTATTTTTATATTAATATAATTTTTTTGGTTATGGTGTAAAATTTATGAGAGTAATAAATGTATTGAAAAAAATATCTAGAAAATCGACTAAAATTGTATTATATTATATTCGTAGGTATTTATAATATATGAAAACATTCAGAAAAATCGTATTAACTAATAAATAATAAACCATTTTTAAGTTGTGTTTTTTTTTGGCGACGTCTGGTCTTTATTTGAGCCCCTATAAGTTTGATCGGGTTTAATTCGCAGTGATAAGAAGGGAGTCTGAGCACAGATATTACTCGTAACTTTGCCATTTCGTCGACTACATAATATATTTTAAATACCTTTTTATATACATTGGCTAGTACCAATAGTTCTTGTTTTAAGGAATCTAATGGAAATTCTATCTGTCTTAAACTTACCAATTTTGTTATTTCACTTTTACGCCACGCACTTGTAGGTAATTTTTCCGTCAGCCTAGAGCGGTAACTTGCATTATCCAATACAATTATTGCATCTTGGCATTCATATTTTCGTGATAGTCTCCTGTATTTCTTGGTTGGAACATCAGTAAACCACCTTTAACGAAGCCTTCAGAACTTCCAATATGAGTTATGATAAGTCGATGCCCTTTTCCAGATGGCGGTCTTAATCCTGTGGACAATTCTTCCAAAAAGCTTGCCTTGAACTTTTATTATTTTCATCCTGCCAAAATTAAGTCACAGTGTGGACTTCATTTAGCCATGTTTCGTCTAGGTGAAATATTTTTCTGTTTCCTTCTCTGACCTTTCGGATGCTTCTGAAGTGATTTTTTCTTCGACAGACGATATCGATTGCCTATTATGTTTTTTCCACCTAAAATCAATTTTTCTTAATAATTTTCAAAGCGTATTTCTACACATAAATGGGTACTCCTGGTCTTCTCGGACTGAGGACAAAGCTTATTGTTCAGCGTGGGAATTTCTTTTTTTTTTTAAGAAACTTAGAACTTTTCGCCTTATTCTCTGCATTAAAGCGTCATCCAGCTCAAGTTTTGGTCGTCCTGGAGAAGTTTTTAGAGGTTTGACGCCAACACTTTTTTCTTCTTTTAAAAGTTTTTACATTGTCGTTCTCCCAACGTTAAGCATATCTGCTGTAAATTGCACTGCATTGTCAACACTCAAATCCGCATTCTAATTTTTAATAGAACTGCAACAGTTAAGAATTAATTTATTTTCATTTACAGTACATGGACCGACTCTAAGGCGTTTAGGAAATTGTTGAAAATTCTCCATATTTAATTAAAAAAACACCGACACTTCACACCTTGACTAGTTTCACTGAGAAACAAACACACAAAGTAGGTCTGTATGGATATAAATAGGTGTATTATTCCAATTGAGGCACCAATAAATGCATAATTACCACATAATTAGCAAACAGGTAACCAGGATTAGGCACAAAAAAAGGAATAAAATGATTAGAACAGAAACGGAATAAGTACCTAGAGTCTAATTAGTTTTGATAAAATTGCTTTTTAAAACTACAGGTACCTACCTATATGGTACGGCAGTAAAGAATTTAAAAATTCAGGCCTATTTAAATTTATACATGCCGAGAAATCTTGCACTCCCATAGAGAAGACGGTTTTGATTGATTTATTACTTTGCATCATTTGGATAGACTATAGTTGAATTATTGAAAGTGACGTGGTAGACAGAGACAAAATATATTTGTGAAGTTGTCCATTGACGTCATCGTTTAGATCTGTCAACTCTAATTTGTTCTTAAACGTTTTTGTGCCCTGATATTCAATTTAATCCTATAAACTGTTCTTTTTAGACCCATTTTTATTATACTTCCGTATTGGCGCTTAGTAATTAAGGCTATTTGTTATTATTGTTAAGTCCGAACGCTAGCCACGAAAATTTTAACTGCGGAGTCACCTGAAACAAGTACTCGAGAAATTGCCAACATATTGAATGTAAGCAACTTCACTGTATTTAAAATTCTTAAAGAACAGCAATTGTATCCGTTTCACATTTAACGTGTGCAAGCTCTACTACCTAGAGACTTTTTTCCGCGCCTAGTTTTTTGCCATTGGATTCTTCATCAAATTGCTCAAATTCCTAATTTTTTAAATGTCGTTTTGTTTACTGACGAGGCTAATTTTGGACGAAAGTGTATACGAAATTTCCATAACAATCACTTATGGGCTGAGGAAAATCCACATGGAATCTGTGAAGCTCATTTTCAGTATCACTTTTCAGTAAATGTATGGCTTGGGGTAATTGATGATCATTTAGTCGGTCCATATTTCTTCCCACAACGACTAACAGGCGACTCTTATCTTAATTTCCTACAGGAAGAGCTACCTGCTCTTTTAGAAGAAATCCCTCTACAGCTGAGACAACACTTCTGGTTCATGCATGATGGCACACCAGCTCATTTTAGCATTAATGTACGTAATCACTTAGATACAGTATATCCAGATCGTTGGATAGGTGGGGGAGGTACGGAAAATTGGCCTGCTCGATCGCCAGATTCAAATTCTCTAGATTTTTGCATTTGAGGTTTTCTTAAGTCGTTAGTTTATTCCACTCCCGTCGAAAATGTTGAAGACCTGAGGAATCGAATTATAGCCGGCTGTGAGACAATAAGAAATACACCAGGAATATTTGCGCGAATACGACAATCAATGAGGCGAAGAGTTGAATCTTGTATCACGTCTGAGGAAGGTCATTTTCAACATTTGTTGTAGTTTTGCGCATATTTATTTATTAGTGTTATTTTCTGCTATTGTTCTGGTTTAATATTATTGTATTAGATAGTTTTTATTAATGTATTAAAGAAATGAAAAATACGCGTTAAGATGTTTTATTTTTTTGCATAAAAACGGCGCCCAATACAAAAAAAAAGCAAGAGAGATTTTTTGTCACAAATTGAATGAGAAATTCAAACATTGTTTTTAGTTTGATATATCTCAGTGGCGTATCATTTTTTTCTTTAAAAAAATTGAGATTATTACCCTTATGCGCGCTAATGATAAACATAAAATTCTTAATTGCATGTCAGAAAATGCGCAATAAAGAGCAATAAATAAATCGTCACTTTTTAATAAAAACTTTATCACCCTGTATCTCGGAAATCAGAGCATTTGCGGACAAAAGTTATATAGCAAACTATCATTATTTTTTCATGTAGAATCACCCCCTGAAGTTTGTCGCACTTATTCAGTAACACCCTGTATATTTTTTAAATAATCTTCTTTCAAAATTACTGCGTATACAATTTTTCCCTTTTCCGTCTCCTTTTCAAGACAGATTTCTGCTTAGTAGTAAAATTAAAGGCGAGAAATATTTCAGGGAAAGTCTTATCGAGGCTTCACAGAGTGTTGAAAGTTGCCGGAGCGTGGTAAAGTGGCTTTTAACTTTAAAGGAAGTCCGGGATTTTGAGAGACAGCGTCGAGGCGAATGGCACAGGATGATCGGTATGTCAAACGCGGTTCATTGACATTTACAGCGTTTTTGGTTACAAAAGTTAGCTCTTAATTTTCCTACTACGTATAGATTTTTCATAAAAAGAAAACGAAAAAGACAAAATATACCGGTTTAGCACGAATACAGGGTGTTACTTAATGATAGGCCGTAATTTCAAGGGCGCGTTCCCGAACCAATATCAAGTAGAAAAGTTCATATAAGATTCATCCAAGATACAGGGTGGCAAACTCTCAAAGAAAAATAGTTTTTAATTAATATCTCAAATATCCTCTTGCCGATTTTGGTGTAATTTGGCAGTGTTGCTCGTTGATGCTAAGTTAGTACTAACTAGATGATAATCATGAGTTCCAGTGGCATCCCGCGGGGCAGTCTCACGAATAATATTGACAAAAAGAATGTACGCCACTGACTTGTCTAAAAATTTTATATTGTTTTCAAGTTAAGAAGCTCAATATACAACTTTTTTATCTCTTGATATTTTTTCATATTTTACTTCGTTTTCGAGGAAAGAGAGTAAAAGCGGCTTCATTGCATGTCGAAAAATTCATAAAATAAAATCAAGTTATAATTATTCCAAGCTTAACATTTTGATGACATAAAAAAGCATTTAACTGGTGACCATAGGCGTCGCTTCTACCAAATAATTAAAATGCAGATTGTTGAACATTTTTAATATGATTAAATAGAATATATTACAGCTTGTTCATTATAGTTAATATCGATAAGAGGTTTGTACTCGTGACTTCGCTTTAAAGAACACAATAATTAAATATTTTTAAAATAGCCTTTCGGTAAAAAAGATGCTCATTTTGCCGAAAACAATTTAAACAAATTGTCTTAGTCCAGCCGGGTCCGCGAGGAGGTATAAGTTTTCCTTGCCAAGAAAGGAAATACTATGTTAGTTGGAATATACAGTTATTTTAACAACAAATTGCGGATCGCATCAGAAGAATCACAGTAAACGTTCTGTAATATAACAAGTTTTTAAGATAGATGTTGAACGAACATAATTAATTTAAAATTCATAAACAAATTAATTACTGGAATCGTCAGAACTTTCAGAAGTAGAATCTTTTTCAGGTTAGATTACTACTGGCGCTATAGATGGTGAAACAGAATATCCATTTTCTGTTTTTATAACATGAGCTACGCAATTTTTCCATACAGCGCTACTCATTTCGTTATTACCTGCCGAATATTATCAAGGACAACTGCGCTTAAAGTTGGAGATTGATTATTGACTGATATTCTTTGCTGACAACAGCAACACATTAGGTACAAAGCCATCCTTACTTCCGGCAAGATAACGCGTTTTCCTCTCGAATACGGTGTACCAGAAGTACAATTTGTACTGTCTACCCAACCACACTTAACAACATCATAAGTATCAAACCAAGTTTCGTTTCAATAAATTATACTTTTATCGGATTGATGTTACTCCTTTAAATTGCACAAATAGTCCTCTCGTAGTTCAATGATACGCATTTTAATAAAACACCACGCAATGTTTCTAAAGATTGGTACTTACAATTAGAGTAACCCCGCAATTTATCACGAACCAGTTCTGGCACAATATTATCCTCGTAAAATTTGTAAATAGTTCGCAGAATAAAATCCCTTGTAGTATTGTCAGCCGTTTTGAATTTTTAATTTAGTTTTTGATTTATTAATTTACGCTTTATGGAATGACCGGTTACAGTCCCCAAATTAATTACGTTATAAATTCTTGTAAAACCCAAGTCATGTTAATTCATTACAAGTACTTTCTTGTACAAAGCGCATTTTCAGGGGATCCCTGATTTTCCTTGCGACATCATGTAAATCTTTGTTTCTTAATTCCGGACTTATATCGCTATCGATGGCCGACCCTGGCACCGACTAATATTCCAGTGATAATTCACCTTGAACTTATGTTTCAAATTGTCGCCAAAGAGCCCTACTGATATAATAAAACATAGGTACCAAGTAAAAATTTACTTGTCTGAACCCCCACAGTTATAGCATAAAATGAAATATGTAAATTACAGTAAATCGTTTCAATCAGTCACGCTGCTGTCCGATTCCCAATATCGCATACCTCGAACATCAAGTGATTTTAAAGCTGATAAGGGATCACCCAATTGGGAGAACTTTTAACTATTTGCTGTTCTTCTGTTGATGTGGCGACTTCCATATTTTTTAGAGGTCGTTGATAAATATCCTCAAATGCTTTCTTTTGCAAGCGTTACTGGCGACTTAACTACTCAGTTCTTGCACATAGGCTTGTTGATTGTGATCCAAATTATTTATAATTCCGTATGAATACAACTGCCGTTTATTAACTTTTTACCCTTTTTTAATAGATTTCTCCATGTGGAAGCGCTCTGTACTTCAGACATGTTTATTAAATATAAAAGATATAATGTAATTCTATAATGAAAAGGCTTACCTCGTGCATGCCATTTTTTGTTCGTTAGGCAACAATTGGGAAATAAATTGTACCTCTACATAGATAGGCCACCTTTCTACCCAAGATACGGGTTCATAAACAATAATTCAAGATTGTAAAATGACCAGTGTCAACTAGCGGACGACAGTAAAAGTAGTTGTGTTCCTTTGATAATTTAATTTGTTTGAAAAATGTGGCAGTATAAACTGATATAAGTATCAGACTATTCTAAACTCACTCCAGAGAGACAAAAAATATCCCTGAATCCCACTAATCAGGTCTGACAACTAGGTATGCGAGGGAACTTACAACATGCAACAAGCTCAGTAAATTCTCGGTATTTATGGTAATCCTGCGGTCGACCTTATCCTGGTGTCGTAAGTGGTTAGGGACGTCTTATAAAAAAAAGCCGGAGGTTTAAATTGTAATTACTTGCCTTGACAAGGATGAACAGTTCGAGAACAGTTACCCAATAGATAGGAAAAGCTTGAATAATAATGAAAATAGTTTTAAGAATTCGTCCTATTTTAGTTGGCATATAATGTAATTTTTTTCTCTTGCCAGTGGTATTTTAATGCATTTTTGTTTGTTTTCTACTCAAATTCCTATTCAGTAAATAGGTCCGTCAGGAAAGTAACAATAGCTACTAAGATATTAATTGCTTTCTAAACTAATAAATTAAACATCTGATGATAAAATAAGTACTAGTTGTCTTATTTTTACAGTAATCATTCTAAACCACCCTAATGATCAAATCTAAACGGTTTTAAATGTAAGTAATTTTTTTTTCCCACGGATAAACATATCAAATTACTAATGGTTTCGACCTTAACTTGGTGAAGATCCATTATAAAAAAATATGCAAGAAAACACTATTGTTTTAAGATTTTCACTATATTTTGTCAACATGACACGTGTTTCACATACAAACTAAAATCTTAATTTATAGGATCTAAATTACAGGTTACATGGGAAATACCAGTCTAAATATTTTGGTCCTAAATTATTTAACAAAGAGTTTTAAGTATATTTTATGGCAACATTAAGTTTAACAATGGAGAGGTGCACAAATATCTTTTATCATTTAATAAATTAGGGGAATACTTTATTTTGTTAATCTCCAACGATTCTAATAAATTCAATTTTAACCCTTTTTGCTCTACATGTAAGATATTATAATCATTATTAAAATTGTGATTTTCCAATTTTAAATGATCTGAATAGATAGAATGTTTATTATTTTTGGTAAACGAATCTTGATGTTCTTTGATTTTCGTCCGAAAAGAACGACCTGTTTGGCCAATATAAGATTTTGTACATGAGCCACAATTTAATTTGTTAACTCCACTTTTTTGATCCTTCATAGTTTGTCTTTATTGTTTTTGATGATTTTGCCTAAACTGTAGTTAGTTTTGTATGCTGTTTTTATTCTCTGTTTGTTAAGAAAACATTTAATGTTTTCACTGGCTTTGCCTATAAAGGTTAAAGTTTTATAATTACATTTTTCTTTTGTTATGGGATAAATTTCCTAAATAGCCATTTTATGTGTAAACTTGGAATACACATCATCTATCATTTTATGATTGTAACCATTATTGATAGCTATTTGTTTAACTAAATTTGCAGATTTGTGCACCTCTCCATTCCTATACTTTATGTTGCCATAAAATATACTTAAAACTCTTTATTAAATAATTTAGGGCCAAAATATTTAGACTGGTATTTTCCATGTTATCTGTAATTTAGACCCTATAAATTAAGATTTAAGAAGTAGTCCATATTCTGTGGCGAGATTTTAAATAGAAATAAAGGTCTGTCTTTACCACCAAATAACTTTATTTGCCCCTCTAGGGTAGAAAACAAGGGTTATAGAAATACATAAAATGACGATGAATTAAATTAAATTTCTTAATGCATGTGTTGTACTAGTTTCGACTTTAGAGAAAGTCATCCTCAGCAACTAACCATTTAAGAAATTTTTTTTATATGAAAAGAAGTTAAAACAGTTGGGGGAGCAGAGAGGTGATTCAATAATACAATACAATATAATGCAGATTATGCAACCTTTGGAATCGACAGGAGTTTAGTATAAGAACGATGTATCTCCATGTGAAGGTAGGGGTTGATTTATACGCAAGTAGAATTAAGGACCTTAATCATAGTCGAGTGATTTAAGCAATGTTGAAGTAAAAACGTGTTAAAAAAGAAGAATTGTAACATATCAATTCATTCTCTTTTTAGTGAAACTAAATTAGCGAGGGGACATGCTTAATGTTATCGTGGATTGAATATTTGTTAATGAAATTAAATGAACTTGTTATTCTAAAAAAGGGGGGTTGTCAAAATGAGACTATGTCATTTCAAATAAAATGGGAATGCATCAAGTGGTCACTATTCACTTGTTAAAAATAAAATTAAATTAAATTAAATTAAAAATTGTTAGGACATTAGATTGTTGATTTTTTACCTGGCAACAAAATGAAAAATAACAATAATTACTACTTTTTCAATTTTTCAATAATAGTTTAATCAAAACCTGTAAGCCAATTTCAATGCTACATGTCAAGGCCTCAATTGGATATTCTCTCCGCCACTGACTGAACGATTACTGTGTGATGAATGGTCTTGTGTTTTCGAACTGTATTTATGATGATATTGGATTGGTGACATTTATTGCCAGTTAATTCAACGCCATTAATCAACAATGTTAATATAAATAAATATTACTTTGCTACAGTATTGTTGCTTTGTTAAGTTATTAGGCGTCAAAATAGGCAGGCTATTTACGTGAAATGGACTGTTTCGCAATCGCAATATCTAAATTTGATAGTCCAGTACAAGGACAACGAGTAGACCCAATAATGCAAACTTTTCCAAAATGAATATTGGAGAGTGTGGGGCAAAATGAAATACCTAACATTAACTTGTAAATCTGTTAAGAAACACAGACCGCATAATACCAAGCTCTAAGAATGATAATGTTATTAATTAAACAATAGCCGTATTAGCGTGTTTTTACATTTAACACGTTCGCTGCCATCCAAATTTTTCATTTTTTCCAACAGGCCATTTACATATTTTCATATATCTATGTACAATAGAAGTAATTAGGAGGCAAGTTAAAAAATTATAGCATGCTTTAAAAAGTTATGATTTTTTTTGCGCTGGTCCCATGCGACCAGCGCCGCCCGTCAGAAGTAATTTTATTTTACTGCGTCGCTGGTCCGTCGAAGAATTTATAACCTTACTTTGCGTATGTTTACAGTGTGTTTTCTATAGACTAAAACGTAAAACGTAAACGTAAGTAGTTATAATGCTAGTTTTTTATTTTACCGAAATAACATAATAACTATATTTTTAGATGTCAAAAAATAACCAAAAACCACTACTTCCTGACCAGCTACAAAGACTAGCCGATGACTTTGGAGATATGTCTTTTGAAGATGACTATTATGAAGGTGATTATATTCTGATAAAGACCCAACATTCTCGCCATCATTCGAATCATCAGATCCCGATTCAGATTATGATGTAAGCATTTAGAAGGGCAAACTTTCCGTTACTTCATCGAATAAGCAACTTGACTGCGTTATTCTGCCAAATGTATCTAAAACTATAAATACCCCTTCTGTTGATCAACTGCCAGGACCCAGTCTGTTAACAGATGCATAAATAAACATGTATAACCAAAAACAGGACCGTAACGATATAAGAATCCTACCAATTATTCAAACCTCATATACAGATAGTGAAAGTGACAATATACCACAGAATGATCTTAATCCTATAACCAATTCTTGGGGTCCTATTGTCAATGAAGGCGCCCTACAATAAAAACATTTACATGTAGTCCAGGCCTAAAACCTGATGTGGCTGGTATATTGGCACCTTCGAAACCAGGAGATTTCTATGAACCCATAGTTGATCACAGAATTACTGCAATGATAGTTGACCAGACGAACCTTTATGCTACCCAAATCGTAGGTTCAGAAACCGATGTTACTCTTGGATCACGTTATTCAACTTCCAGTTTCCGCGAAAAGTAATGAGTCGCAATCGCTTCAAAATTCTTCTTAGAATGATTCACTTTGCCGATAACAGCGCCGATCATAATAATGACAAACTGTATAAAATCAATCCCATTGTTGAGATGCTAGTACAAAGCTTTAAATCTTTGTATATCCCCGAGGAATATGTCTGCGCCGACGAAACTTTATTACCATTTCGTGGACTTCTTGGATTTAGACAGTTTATAAAAAATAAACGACACAAGTATGGTGTCAAATTATTTAAACATTGCTCAGGGTCTGGATACACCTACAACTTATCTATCTATGCCGGCAAAAATGTTGATACCACAAAAACAACACCATTTGATGTTGTGGTTTTACTAACCAACGATCTCCTTCAAGAAGGTATAGAACTGTTGTGACCGATAATTGGTACACAAGTTTCCAACTGGCAAATAAAATGTTGGATGCCGAAACCCATTTGATTGGAACGGTTAGAAAAAATCGAAAAGGTATCCCCAAAGAAGTCGTAACAAAAAAATTAAAACAAGGCGAATTATACGCTAAACAAACGAAAGAGGGATAACTGTTTTAAAATGATGAAAGATACTAGGTGCTCATGCTGTCGACAAAGCATGATGATAAAATGGTGGAAAAAGAAGGCACAAGAGGAGCAAGAAGAAAGCCTGAAGCTCTATGCGACTACAATAAGGAAAATGCCCTTAGAAAAAACCCTTAAATGGTATAGGAAGGTGGCTTTTGAACTTCTGCTTACAACCTGTATGGTTAATGCCTATTTATTACATAAAGAGGTGTGTGGTCTAAACATTACAATTACCGAATTTAAAAAGTCTGTGGTTAAGCATTTGGCTTCTTCTTCGGAAACAGACAATATTGAACCAAATAATCAAAGGAAACGACGGCGACAACATACATTCGCTCAACATGAAAAAGGAAATATGCATAAGCGTAGAAAATGTGTAAAAACTGCTACAAAAAAAAACAGCAACGAGTACGGAAGGTTGTATGCAACGAACCGAACCAAAAAGGTCGACACATATTGTATGGATTGTAATAATAAGCCTTCTGTTTGTTTATAATGCTTTAATAGTATTCACGTTACAAATGAATAATTTGTTTACTTTCAGTTATTTGACATTATAAATAGTTTTGTAAAAATATGCTTTTTTTCTTCGACTTTCCAGCATGGGACCCCAATATGTAAGCTTAATTCATAAAAATTAACGCTGAAATGATTGTGATACTCCACGGCGCGGCGCCGCGCTGGTCCCCTCTAATTATTTAAACACGTTCAAAGTTCACCAGCGACCGGCTAGAATGAAATTAATGTGCTGGTCCCACCGGACCAACGCGGCCCAATTAAAAAACAACTTGCTGGTCCCATGGGACCTGCGCGGCAGCGAACGCGTTAATGCAACTTTTCTATTTTTCTCTAACCAGGGTGTTTCATAATTGAATGTCAATATTGAAGGGGGTTAATATGTGTAATATTTTAGGAAAAGTTTATATAAACAGGTCCGTTTTCGCTTTATGTTTATATCGTGCGAGCAAGAATCATTATAAATAAAGTGTGCTAGAGCTTAATACCTGTTGGTTCTTAGCAAATAGCAGCATTATCAGTGAATCAGTTATTCCGTCATCTTTAACAGGAGTTACAAGTAATTTGATTTATCGCTAAGGCATTCAATTTCTTGACTAATTCACGCAATGTATTTTACGGAACAGCAAAAAAAATGGTGAGTGGCAATACAATCAGTCGCGAAAAATTTACTAAGGTTGCTTTTACTGCTGGGGACTTTTATCATTGCCTGAGAAAAGCCGTGACTTTGTTTAGGGAAACAGGTTCTATACAATATAAAGAAGAAGCTGGAAGACCATCCGTAAGAATAGAAGAACTTGTTACAAACGTTAGTGAAATAATGCAAAATACAGCAACAAAATGTGTAAGACGCCTAGTATTCCAAGAAATACGAGCTGCAGATTTTGAAAGACGCAGGAATTACTGCGAATGGTTTACCCAACATTTATTAGAAAGAAATGATTCATTGGACCTGACATTTTTTTCTGAGGAAGTTTGGTTCCACCTCACCATCCCCATTTTTTTATTTTGCACCCTTAAGAAATTGGTGTCTGGTTGGCTATTTCCCGAGGAAGAATTGTTGGTCCTATTTTTTTCCATTGGTTCTCACGCAAATCCGAAAATATGAAATAAGCCGATCGCACAAATCGGCTCCTTCCATCGACCGGTTGTAACTAACTACTGAGCTAGGACACGAAACTAAAATGTATTTTTGATTTTTGTTGTCGCACTTAGGAACATCAATAATGAACCTGCAGATATCGATGCCATTGTAACGGATCTATTGTCTATCCATTTTAGCAGAGACATTTTCACAATCCGATCTAACCCATTCATCATATGAACCTCGACCTTCGGATAAAAGATCTTTATGTTTATTGATCTGGTTTCTAACAGCTTATGGAATCCGATTATTCATAATTATTGTTCCTACTCCTAACTGTACCTGAACTAACCTGTACTAACCTGGATGAGAAGTACCATCTGGCTAAGTTTTGGCGTGGATAAAACAAAAATTTTTAAACTAACTGGATTCGGTAACATATTGGAGGAGATTTGTAGTACCTGTGAATGTTATCGTCTGTTCATCAAGAGATAGTTCTTTAGTTCTTAGTAACGTAATACATTTCTTGCGTACGGAGCCAATGATCGGATGTGTTTTCCATATCTTGTGTGTTTTGTTTTTTTTTTTATCTAAAATGCTAAGATGATCAACAACATGTAGAATATTTCTTAACTTGTAAATTTCATCTCTGGCAATTTGAACCATTGTTGGTATTTCCATTCCTTTTATAAAATATAATCTTAATTTGGACATATAACCGAACCACTGGCTCATTCCTCGTCTCCTCCCCCCGCCTGCACCTTGCTACTGCATTGTACTTGCTCAGCTCAATAAGAACCAAAAACCCCCCCTGAAAGACCCACTAAAAAAGCAATAATAAAAACAAAAAGAAGTTAAAGTCATTGACTATACTTTAGAAAACCCTAATGATGAACGAACGAATCTTAATCTGGGCAGTCTAAAAATTCACATCAGTATGTAAATTCCTGTCAGCACACGATACTCTTTTGCTGTTGTAATTTCTTCTCATTTGCCTGCATAGCGCGAGCATTGCTTTGCATCGACACATTTTCCCAAAACTCATCAGAAAAATACTGAGAAAAATAATCAAGTGGTGTCCGAAACTCATGATCATCTTTTAATTCCCACTCTGAATCGAGACACATAGACACTTGATTATCAAAAACTTCCCTTGTCTAATTTTGGGGACTACTGTTAATTTTTTTCTTGTTTTCTAAATTTATTTGTTCTCTTAGTACCGAAACAGGGACTTCCTCATCCGATTCCCACTGAGCAAATGACGTTTCAAATATTTTTTCTTCCCTCTCGTCTTCCTGTGGATTCACTTCTTCCAACGCAGCTGAATTAGCTCTTATTGGTTCTTCAACCGACTCTCCATCTATCTCCCTATCATTGCTGAGATAGAAATCGCTATTATTGAAAATGTCGTTAGGATCAGCATCCGTAAGTGTCTTTTATCGTCTATAAATAAAAAATACAGTCCCAATGTCCAAAACACTGTACAAAATATGTTAGTAGCCGGTGCTCAAACACTGGTGACTATTTTTATCTACTAATTTACTCAACACAAGTAAATGCGTTAATTTTATTGTTTCTCACTCATACTTATCTAAATATTATCTGAAATTGCCATACTTAAAGTAAGCGCCGCATTCATTATTGGTTACATTTCTATCTGTCATAAATATTCCAGTAAAAAATGCCGCCTCTACGCGGCATGCACTGTGGCCTAAAATGTTAGGTTTCGAAGTTTGGAACTTAAGCGCGCTTCATACTGGGTCGAAAGCAATGGTTAAGTTGTATTGGCGCTGAATGAGAAATATTTAAAAAAATGTCCAGCGGCTGGACAAATGGACTGAAGAGGGTATGGGGTGCGATTATTGGGAAATCATATTTCGGCAGCTTCTTTTTAACTGACTATTGTGACCCTCAAGACGAGCCCTAACTGCCGTTTAATTTTTTTTTTGAAATAATTGGATTAAAACTATTTTATGAATTGACACTCAATAATAGTTATTTATCTACTTTCATTTAGTAATATGAATTTTACAGTTCTGTAAATCGTTTTGTAAGGGCATCTATTACAGCACTAGTGCTGTAATAGATACCATTACAGCACTAGTGCTGTAATAGATGCCCTTACAAAACGATTTTTAATAGCAGGTGCATTTTCATTTTTAAAAATGCCTTTTGCCAAATATTTTTATTCATAGATGAAAGTAGATAAAATTTTGTACAATATTCTTGTTGTAAATTCATATAACTACACTCGATGTTTGATTAAACTCGGCTGACGCCTCGTTTAACAACTTTAACATCTCGTGTTGTAATATGAATCTTTACAACACTTATATCGTAAATAACTATTATGGTACTAGTGTGTTATGTTGAAAATAAGTCACGCGAGAAACAGGCCGAGTGGTATAAATTCTCAAGTAACTTAGGAAACATAACACAGGAGTGGCATACAATGTTTTATCCAACAAGTGGAAGAAATCGTTTTCTTTATGAGATAATAATTAATAAGTTTCGTGATCAAATCAAAGCAACTTGCGTCTCAGTACCCTATAAATATCAGAATGACTTGACAGTGACTTTTTTACATTTTGGTCAAAGTTGGTTGATTGTTTGGTTGTCACGGGCATGATACATTGTTAGCAAATGTTTAAATGCATTTTGACACTTGATAGTTTTCCCTGCAGAAAAGGGAAGCTTTTTTGAAGAAAAAAACCTATAGAAAATGGAGGAAACCGATGAAAATGACGTTCCTGAGGATATCCTTACAGAAGCGGAAGAAGCAGCGATGCAGATTTTGCCAGAAATGTCCCGAGATGCTTACGACAAGGAGTTCAAAATATTTGAGTCTTGGATGAATTCACGGAAGATAAAAGGTATCGATGAAAATGTTCTATTGCCCACACGCAATTTAAAGCAGATTTAAAGTGCGAACTATTTTTTCCGGATGAGAAAATTAATAGAGCAGCATATAAATACAAATCTATATGCTATAGAAAAGAACAGCAAGTAGTGAAAGGTTCTCTCAATTGGGTGATCCCTTATCAGCTTTAAAATCACTTGATGTTTGAGGTATGCGATATTGGGATTCGGACAGCGACGTGACTGGTTAAAACGATTTACTTTAATTTACATATTTCATTTTCTGCTATAACTGTCTGGTTTCAGACAAGTAAGTTTTTACTTGGTAGAGGAAAGTACCCAAAGTCGGGACCCCATTTTGCTTTTACCATTTATAAAATACAATATTAAGAAAAAAAACATCGCATTACCTTTAATGAATACTTTATATAGTTACTAAATCAGTTTATTTTACTTGAACACGAATGTACTTCTAATGAATTAACACACCTTGGGGTTTATAAGAATTTATAACGTAAATAATTTGGGGACTGTAACTGGTCATTCTATAAAGCGTAAACCAATAAATTAAAAACTAAATCAAAAATTCAAAACGGCTGACAATACTACAAGGGATTTTATTCTGAGAACTATTTACAACTTTTACAAGGAAAATATAGTGTCAACTTTACAACTGGCTCGTGCTAAATTGGTTACCCTGATTATAAGTATTAATCTTTAGAAACATTGCGTGGTGTTTTTATTAAAATGTGGCTTTAAACATAAAAAATTAGATAATCTAATGGATATAATGGAATCCCCGCGTATCATTGAACTTCGACAGGGCTATTTGCGCAAAATAAAGGAATTACATGTATCCGATAAAAGTATAATTTTCTCAGACGAAACTTGGTTCGATACTTATGATGTTGTTAAGTATCGTTGGGAAGATAGTTCAAATTGTACTTTTGGTACACCGTATTCGAGAGGAAAACGCGTTATCATGCCGGAAGTAAAGACGGCTTTGTACCTAATCTGTTGCTCTTGTCACAGTATACGGAACTATACAGATTTTGCCAGAAATGTCCCGAGATGCTTACGACAAGGAGTTCAAAATATTTGAGTCTTGGATGAATTCACGGAAGATAAAAGGTATCGATGAAAATGTTCTATTGGCTTATTTTTTACATTTGCAAAAAAAATTAGCACTATCGTCGCTATGGACCAAATACTCGATGCTTCGCTCGACTATTCACCTGTATAAAAAAAAAAGACATTTCAAAATATGGCAAACTAACGAGCTTTTTGAAAAGCAAATCACAGGGATACAAACCAAAGAAGTCCAAGACATTAGAACGACCTGAAATAGAGAAGTTTTTGAACGAAACTCCCGACGACGAGTACTTATTGATGAAAGTGGCTTTGATAATGGGGATTAGCGGTGCTTGTAGATGCGATGAATTGGTCAATTTGAAAATAGAAAATATTCAAGACAAAGGGAAATATTTTCACGTAGTTTTGCCAGACACTAAAATCAAGAAATCGAGAAGTTTCACCATACTTGAAGAAGGATTTCCAGTCAACCCGATCAATTTGTGTAAAAAATACATGTCTTTGAGACCAAAGAATACTAGTTCTAGCCGCTTTTTTGTTTTTTACAAAAATGGTAGGTGTACCAGCCAGTGTGTGGGAATAAATACGTTGTCGAAGATACCTTCAAGAATTGCAATGTTTTTGAAATTGGAGAAACCAGCGCTCTACACCGGTCACTGCCTGAGAAGGTCTTCGACGACTCTTTTGGCCAATGCAGGGGCTAACATGACTACTTTAAAGCGTCACGGAGGATGGAAGTCCTCGACGGTAGCAGAAGGCTACTTAGAAGAATCGGTGCATAACAAAATACAAATTGCAGAAAAAATACAAGGTTCTAATGTGTCGGCGTCTTCTAGCACTATCAGCAGCTGTACCGATATTGGAGCGTCTGCTTCCAATGAACCAACGAATTTTACAATGACTTCAAATTTGAATAAACCGTTAGCGTTTTCCTTTAATTTCAATATCAATGTGAATTCTGCTTGTAATAGTAATAAATAAAGCGAATACTACTTTAAATATGAACGTGAGTTATGATTATAACTCACTAGTGTGTTATTTGATAGTTTACTTGTCTAAAATGACATTGATAATGACAGTCATAACTGTCATGTGTTGGACAAACAATAGTATTTTAATGCAATGGAAAAAAATTTTAGCTATCCAAAAGTTGTTTATCAAAAGTTATCGGCTTTAAACTGGCACCATATATATATAATACTTCTTTCCTTTTACCAGTTTCGGTAATATTCAACGCGACTATAACATTAATGGCCTAACATTATCAACGACATAAACCACAATAATAACTAAAATGCGTCAAAGTTTATTGCTGCGGGATTTACGAAAATTATTATAGCCGCCCAGAAAACTATTTAATGTTTTGGATAATTGCCACATGACTTTATAATGATATATGTTTGGTAATTAGATTTTCTCTGGTTCTTTGCTGTTTTCAAACAATTCAGCTGGACGCACAAGAACGGGTTTTTCACTCATTTATGAAACTTACTTATTATTAAATATTTGTATACTTTTCCCAAAGTCAGTTTTATGATATAAAAAAGCTTAGACCGGGCTTTAAAGGGGCCAGCATCATAATCGGGGTTGTCAGATCTTTTTTTAAAATTCTTTAAGTTTTTATTATTAAAAGTGATCTTTTATATCAGTATTTAATTGATAGTCCGTAACTCTCTTTGAAAGCCAGTTTGCAAATGTACTTTGAACCAAGAAATTTTTAATGTCAAAGAAAGAAGGAACAAGCCATTCATGAATAATATAATAATTTTTTTAGTACTTCAGAAATATTATTTATACAAAATAATTTAAATGAAACTAAAAAGGAATTTTACTGTTGTGAAACAAAGATAATAAACAAATAACAATCCCTTATGTTCCTCCTACACTTACAAAAACTTTGTAGAACTGGCAACACCCTGACGATAGACCGTCGACGCCCACACGCAATTTAAAGCAGATTTAAAGTGCGAACTATTTTTTCCGGATGAGAAAATTAATAGAGCAGCATATAAATACAAATCTATATGCTATAGAAAAGAACAGCAAGTAGTGAAAGGTTCTCTCAATTGGGTGATCCCTTATCAGCTTTAAAATCACTTGATGTTTGAGGTATGCGATATTGGGATTCGGACAGCGACGTGACTGGTTAAAACGATTTACTTTAATTTACATATTTCATTTTCTGCTATAACTGTCTGGTTTCAGACAAGTAAGTTTTTACTTGGTAGAGGAAAGTACCCAAAGTCGGGACCCCATTTTGCTTTTACCATTTATAAAATACAATATTAAGAAAAAAAACATCGCATTACCTTTAATGAATACTTTATATAGTTACTAAATCAGTTTATTTTACTTGAACACGAATGTACTTCTAATGAATTAACACACCTTGGGGTTTATAAGAATTTATAACGTAAATAATTTGGGGACTGTAACTGGTCATTCTATAAAGCGTAAACCAATAAATTAAAAACTAAATCAAAAATTCAAAACGGCTGACAATACTACAAGGGATTTTATTCTGAGAACTATTTACAACTTTTACAAGGAAAATATAGTGTCAACTTTACAACTGGCTCGTGCTAAATTGGTTACCCTGATTATAAGTATTAATCTTTAGAAACATTGCGTGGTGTTTTTATTAAAATGTGGCTTTAAACATAAAAAATTAGATAATCTAATGGATATAATGGAATCCCCGCGTATCATTGAACTTCGACAGGGCTATTTGCGCAAAATAAAGGAATTACATGTATCCGATAAAAGTATAATTTTCTCAGACGAAACTTGGTTCGATACTTATGATGTTGTTAAGTATCGTTGGGAAGATAGTTCAAATTGTACTTTTGGTACACCGTATTCGAGAGGAAAACGCGTTATCATGCCGGAAGTAAAGACGGCTTTGTACCTAATCTGTTGCTCTTGTCACAGTATACGGAACTATACAGTTGCGACACGAGCTGTCGGTCCCTTCGATCTCCAGGGTCAGTTTCAGTGACAGAAGGATGACAGTATTGTCCTCTATTACACTGAGAAAACATATGAAATTTTATGTTGAAATCGCTTTTACAATGAAAAAAAGTCCATTTAAAAACAATCAATAATAGCATAAAGATATTCAGTTCGGATTATATTTTAGTTGTTTGATAAAACTTATCCTACATGCTAACTAATTAAAGATACTAAATTCCTCCGTTTTTGTCGAGGTTTTTATTTACGTTAAGTTGCCTTTTCGGAGCAATAAAATAATATACTCTTATGACCCGTTATTTTGAGTAGTAATTATTGCACAAGTAGGTAGGTACACTTACCAGGCGTGAAGTTGTTGACAAGTAATATACATACAGGGTGAGTCTGAAGGAATGTGCCTAACTATAAGGGTGTAATCTATGCATCAAAATAATAATTCCAATATTTATTTGTTTTCAAGTTATAACGCAAGAACAAAATATTGCATTAATTTAGCTTTCCTGTAATACATAAATGTACACAGGGTATAAGCTAATGCAATATTTTGTTTTTGCGTTATAACTTGAATACAAATGAATATTGGATAACATTTGAGTTTTTTATTATTATTTTGATGCATAGATGACACCCTTAGAGTTAGGCCCATTCCTCCCGACTCACCCTGTATATATATTTTTTAAAAAATCCTAAAAAGATTTACAAAACCGCAAAACTTGCATAAATAATTTTGCAAATGTTTAGTCGTTTTAATAACGATTTGCTACGTTGCATCAAGTATGAAAGCAGTAAAGTACAAAAATAAACAAAATTATGGCATTATATTAATATTTAATAAACAAATAAAATACAAAAGGTTACAAAATTTTTACTGTATTATTAAGACAAATTTTGATATGCATTACAATAATAAATTTATCACAAAGTGCATAGAACTCATCAATGGTCCACTCGTGTTTGTCTTCTTTATGAACAGACTTATGTTGTTGCCTCAAAGCCTTAATTTTCCCTCTTAATTTTTGCTTCCTTGGTGTTCCGGAGCTTAAGGTTGCCGGTGTTTGAGTTCCTATTGTTGGGGAGTGCAAAGGTGAAGGAGGACTAGCAACTGCACAAACAATAGTGTGTCCGGAAGAATGAACAGTGCTTTGGCCTTGAACAAAAAAGTTTAATTTATATACAACATATGTAATGACCGAAGCATACAGTTACCTTTTTTTTATGGTACTACAATCACTCTAGTTTTATAATACATTTTTCAAAACAAAACAACATACTAATAAAAGTATTTTATAAAGTACAATAAGATATAAACTTAAACATTGTTTATGATTTACAAAACTAAAATTTTTTTTCTCTCTGCAGTGAAAATTACACTAATTGTGAAATTGTGACACACAAATTATATAAAAAAAAGTTGCTGTGTGCTTATTATTTTTATTTGCTAAAATTATTAAGTGTTCCATTTCAAAACTTTTTTAAATTGACAATTGCAAAGACCTACAATTTTGGTTTTAATGGAACTCACGGTATATTATAGCTTGTAACATATTTGCAAAAATATAAAAAAAATTATTTTTGCAATTATCTCAAGCCCACTCAAAATTGAAAGTATAATTTGGGGGACTTTACTGCTTTCTATCACAAAAATTGTTGATAGGTACAAAAAATGTAAACTTTTTGAAGAGTGATAAAAATAAATGTCATACCTGAGAATGATGTTGATGCTTCCACTGCAGGCTCAATACAAGCTCTTTTTGGCTGACTCGGTTGACTCTCATCGACACTTGAAACATCAACCAGTTAACATTATTTTAAATATAAAACAAAAAAGTAATACAAAATAAGGTATTTTTTATTTGTGGCTCAATAATATGTTCAACCTTCCATAAGACACTCGGAACCAAAAATGAACTGTAATAGTAGGTACAGTATAAATGGATTATATTGTGGTAATAGTAAACCTTTGATTTTATTAATTTACCTGGTATTGCGTCTAAAAATGATGTGGGTTGGGCGGTTGGGCCCTATCAAACAAACGTGGCCGTACACCACCTTTGGATATAAACTTTTGTTCAAAGTGTTTATCACATAGCCGATAATTTTTGTTGACTTTATTTGAATCCATGCCCAGTAGATCTTCCCTGTTGCAAGCTTTCAGCCAGATTTTAGCCCTAAAATGTAAATTAAATTATTTCTAAAAACATATAACAACAAGGAGACAAACTGTTTATTTTAGCAGCGATAAAATTATTCTGCATTTATATTTCTGAGGATTTATCCACCGTTTTTACAGCTATAAAATAAAATGTTAAACATACCTTTCTGGGTCTTTAGGAAAAGCAAAAAAACTGGTTCTAATATCACTTTGGGCAGGGCAAGGGCGATAAGCACATCTGCTCCTTCTTTTTTCTTGGGAATCCATCGAAAATCAGCAAAAGTTCGACACAAACACTTCAAACCACCTTCAAACAGTTAAACGCACGATAAAAACCAATAAATTACAAAAACTAAACAAACTACAATCCACAAAAGCTTTGTTTACCTTTCTGACTGACTTATTTGTCACTAAAAAGATGGCTGCTACGCGCATTGCGCAGAGAAATTTGGATCTGCATAAATCGCCTCGTGTCGCTACTGTATAGTTCCGTTATACTGTGCTCTTGTCAGCAAAGAATATCACTCAACAATCAATCTTCAACTTTAAGCGCAGTTGTCCTTGATAATATTTGGCAGGTAATAACGAAACGAGTAGCGATGTATGGAAAAATTGCGTAGCTCATGTTATAAAAACAGAAAATGGATAGGTATTCTGTTTCATCGCCTATAGGGCCAGTAGTAATCCAACCTGGAAACGATTCTACTTCTGAAAGTTCTGACGATTCCAGTCATTAATTTGTTTATGAATTTTAAATTAAGTATGTTCGTTCAACTTGTATCTTAAAAACCTGTTATATTACAGAACGGTTACTGTAATTCTGCTGATGCGATCCGCAATTTGTTGTTAAAATAACTGTATATTCCAACTAACATAGTATCTCCTTTCTTGGCAAGGAAAACTTATACCTCCTCGTGGTCCTGGCTGGACTAAGACAATTTTTTTAAATTGTTTTCGGCAAAATGAGCATCTTTTTTACCGAAAGACTATTTTAAAAATATAAAATTATTGTGTTCTTTGAAGGCGAAGTCACGGGTACAAACCTCTTATCGATATTAATTATATTTTTAAATTGTTTTTGGCAAAATGAACATTTTTCTTTACAGAAAGACCATTTTAAAAATAGTTTCTGCAGGCGAAGTCACTGGTATAAGCCTTTTATCGATATAAACTATAATGAACAAGCTGTAATAAATATATACTATATTTAATCATATTAAAAATTTTCAACAATCCGCATTTTAATTATTCGGTAGAAGCGACTCCTATGGTCACCAGTTTAATGCTTTTTTATGTCATCAAATTGAGCTTGGAACAACTATACTAGCAGTCGCCATCTAGCTGAGTAAAAGCAAGAAACGATAATAAATATATTACATCATACACGATAATATATTTCGAAAGCAGACTATGGCTTTATACAGGCCATATTAAAATATCTGACTTCGGTACGAATTATTGTTGCTTGTTATAGGTATAAGGATTTTTTTAAAAAGAAATATCTAGTATCCCGTTTGAGTGAGCAGGACTTTACTGCTTTTATGACCAAAAAGGCTTACATTTATAATATAAAAGTAAAGACGAAAAGGGAACATTTAGGATATTAGGGATACGGTAGACCCTTTTATTTGATTGATAAATCCTCTTTTAGAGCCCGACTTGTTTTTGATTTAAAGCTTTAAGGAAAATAAAGTATCGGCTTAAATCCCATTTTTAAAAGGATTTAAAATTGCTGACTTTAAATGAACGAAAAACAGTTACTGGTTCTTGAGATAAAAGGCCCATCATAATGATTATGTTAAATTGTCCCAAAATGTTTAATTATTTTGTCAATGTTTTTAAAATTTATTACGGTAATTTAATTAGGTCAAAAAATAAACTTTAACTTCGGTTGTCTTTTTGTTATAGCAGTGTTCACTTTTTAGTATTTGAAAAATGGAGTTAACTTGTTGTCGGTCTATCGATTACCCTCGTTATTTCCCAGATCATTTGACAAAGATACCTTAATATTGTCGTAGTTATAGCCATGAACTAATGCTTTCTTCACTAATTTTTCCTGTGGCCGTATATTAAATAAAAAAAAACATAGCGCGATGCTAATAAACGCGTTTGTAAAAAATTGCGACTAGACACAATGCGATGCGGCTCGTCTCCAATGGACACCCACATTAAAGGTGTGACGTCCACGCATTGATAAACATCAATTGGTTGTTCAAATGTGAGACAAAATCTTCCAAATGTAGTTCGATTGTCGACATATTTTTTGAAATATGTATACACCTTTATGAAAACTGTTCAGTAAAATATTTTCCACATTTCTACCTGCATGAATTTTTTTCTGTCACTACTGGTTTGGTTGCCATGGAGACCAACTTACCTTTTCTAAATGGAACACCCTTCATATGATTGCATGCTTGGATTTTACGGGGAAAACTCTGAATTTTTTGTATTTTAAATTTTTATCTATCTGCAAGCGTTTCCGAGATAATGACAGCTCAAAAATGAAAAATTTCCTAACTATAATTATTCCTACCTAATACCCACCAGTTGAGTCAAGGTGTTTTCATGACAGCGACCTAAGAGGTGTCAATTTTGAGTTCCTGTTTAATTTTCTGTTGTCTGATTTCTAATTTGTTTACACTATGGTTCGTCTGAATGAGAAACAACGAGTTGAAATTTTAATAATGAGCGGTTACGGAAATATGAAGAGATCGCAAGACCAGGTTTGTCAACTTTTCAATAAATTATATCCAAATAGGCCTACAATAAATCAGTCAACGGTGTGTCGAGTGGTAAACAAATTTCGAGAAACAGGCAGTGTTACGGAAACCGCTAGATCAGGTCGACCTAAAACAGCAACCGGGGGAGATAAAGCTTTGGACATCATGCTCTCAATACATGAAAATCCAAGACAACCATCCAGGCCAATGACAATGGATTTTAATGTGTTTCATCAGTCAGTGAAAAATTTATTTAAGCAGGAGAAGTTGAATCCCTACAAGATAAAGTTGGTGCACGAGTTAAACGAAAACGATTTTGATAGCAGAGCTGAATTTTGTGAGCTGATGATGGAAAGATGCAATAACGATAATAACTTCGCAACAAATATCATTTTCTCGAATAAAACTACTTTCCATTTAAATGGCATTGATAATAGACACAATTATCGTTATTGGTCTGCTGAAAATACCCGCTGGTTCCAGGAAGGTCATACTCAGAGGCCCGAAAGAGTTAATCTTTAGGCGGGCATAGTTGGTAGACATATTGTGGGACCTTTTTTTTATAGATGGTAATTTGAATGGCGAAAAATATATGGACCTCCTCAGGAATCACATAATTCCTTCTTGCAGAATGGTTTTACCGGGTGTAAATAATGGCATAAAGGAACAGGTATGGTTTCAGCAAGATGGAGCACCTACGCATTATGCGGCAAATGTTAGACAATACATAAGCGAACAATTTCCAGGATGTTGAATGTGCGGAAGAGGTGCTATTGACTCTCGACTTCTTTTGTGTGGACTTAAAGAGCAAAGTCTACGTTAACCGTCCAAATCAGAATTAGTGCTGAAATTCGGGCAATTCCAGAGGACTTCCTTGTAACCGTTGTAGATGGGTTCAGGGATCGACTGGCGCTCTGCTTAGCAGAAAATGGTGGTCATATTAAGCACCTCATTCACTGAAAAGGTTTCACTTGTTTATTATTCCGATGTTAAGTTGTTCAATTTTCTTGGCTATTTATTTTGTTATTATAAAGTTTGTTACAATTTTAAATAGGTATATAAAAATTTGAAATACAAAAAATTCCGAGTTTTCCCAGTAGAATCCAAATATGAAATCATATGCAGGGTGTTCGATTTAAAGAAAACCAAACCAGAAATGACAGAAAAAATTTATGCAGGTAGAAATATGCGGGCTAATTTACTGAACAACTTTTATAAAGGTCACTTTTTCGTATACGAGGTAATTCAAAAGTTACAATCATACTTCGGTGCAATTGTTATACCCCAATATCTCTAATGTTGTACCTTGAATAGAAATCAGTGGCGGTCTCTTTGAAATGCCAAACAATGATTTTTATTTTTAAAATTTTACATAATCTTCTTCCTCCTTACTTTCCGTAAATTGTGCGAATTTGAAATATACACAATCACTTCACTAGAAGCACTTATAATATCTATACCAGAAGAACTAAGTTCAAAAAAACTATGAATTGTCTATTCTTTAAGTTTGATACAGAGAATGAAGCCAGATGGCTCCATCTCGTGGTGCTGATAAATAACACCAACTTTTAAGCATACCTGCGCCCTCTGACATGGACTTATCAAGACACAAATATCAGAGGAAAACCTGCAAAGACAGAACGTCACAATTACAGGAGTCCTCGCTAGGCAGCGCTATGCGTTTTGTCGGTTTAGTAACCGAAAACTTAACACATTCAAAAGGGTTTGCTTTTTCCTTCTGCCAGAACCATCCTCAGACGCGTTTCGATGTATAACAGCTCATCAGTGAGGCTATGGGTTCTGACAAAAGGAAAAAGCATCGGCGTCTGTTTTAAAACAGAAAAATTGGTTTGATACAGAGAATGAAGCCAGATGGCTCCATCTCGTGGTGCTGATAAATAACACCAACTTTTAAGCATACCTGCGCCCTCTGACATGGACTTATCAAGCCACAAATATCAGAGGAAAACCTGCAAAGACAGAACGTCACAATTACAGGAGTCCTCGCTAGGCAGCGCTATGCGTTTTGTCGGTTTAGTAACCGAAAACTTAACACATTCAAAAGGGTTTGCTTTTTCCTTCTGCCAGAACCATCCTCAGACGCGTTTCGCTGTATAACAGCTCATCAGTGAGGCTATGGGTTCTGACAAAAGGAAAAAGCATCGGCGTCTGTTTTAAAACAGAAAAATTGGTTTGATACAGAGAATAAAGCCAGATGGCTCCATCTCGTGGTACTGATAAATAACACCAACGTTCTGTCTTTGCAGGTTTTCCTCTGATATTTGTGGCTTGATAAGTCCATGTCAGAGGGCGCAGGTATGCTTAAAAGTTGGTGTTATTTATCAGCACCACGAGATGGAGCCATCTGGCTTCATTCTCTGTATCAAACCAATTTTTCTGTTTTAAAACAGACGCCGATGCTTTTTCCTTTTGTCAGAACCCATAGCCTCACTGATGAGCTGTTATACAGCGAAACGCGTCTGAGGATGGTTCTGGCAGAAGGAAAAAGCAAACCCTTTTGAATGTATTCTTTAAGTGTTTCAGCGAATTCAACAGTCTGTCCAGGGTTGTGAGAGAAAGTGGAAACCTATACGCTTTCAAACATTTGTCTGCTGTATTAGGAGAGTGGTAGCTATATTGTGTATTGGAGATATCCAATCTCAATCATTAGCTTACATTTCCTATAAATTGTATTTAATTTATGATGGTGATTTGTTTCTTCCTGTAAAAATTAAGATGTAGCTATTATTGAAATATATATTACTATTATACTCACGTTTTACCTGGATATAATTCTTTTTTTCTAAAAGCATGTCACCAATACTTTTTCAGATATGACCTAGAGGTACCCTTATGTAAACACCCGTAAACGTATTGATAGGTAATACTATTACTTATAAACAAGCCTTTGACGATATAGTTTCTCTACTTATTAATTCATCATCCAGGGCCCAATGAGGCGATTTTTGGCTACCAGGCTGTGTTGTGATTCTTCGCAGTTCATTATAAGTATGTACAAAATAGAATAATTTTTATGCTTTTATAGCAAAGGTATAGAAACGCACAACATACAAAGTAAGGTATTACTTTAACAAACACCTATTAATAATTTTAACATTTCAGCAACGCTTTAACTTTCAATTACTTTTGTATTTTTCGCGAACTCTTATTTTTCGTTGCCATTGGAAACAATTTGAAGATAACGCTTTTCCAATTAAAATTTTTAACTTTACTAAAAATTATAATTGCTAATTAAAAAGTTTTGCTCGGGGAAAATAAATCAGATACAATTTTATACGTAAAAAACTTTTTAGTAAAGTTTTTCAAGAAAAAATTAACTCGTAAAGAAGTTCCTAATTAAATATTATCAGGTTTAATTTTTTTTCTCTGGTTTTATTTGGATAATCATAATTTTATCGGTAATATTTCAAATTAATATTCTATCAAGCGCCTCACTTTTTTGGGATCAAAATCAGGCGTGTTATTTGTTGCGTAATTATTTTTTGCTTTAAATTTTGTTATTTGCAGATTTCCACAAATGGGGGAGTGGATTAAATTAGACATTTTAAAATAATTAGGAATAACTCATAACAAAACTCATATCACTAAAAATCAGCAGCTACAATGTTGGTTCATATTTATATTGATATTATACCGTGCTGGCAAAAATTATTTCTATTCAGGAGGGTTTGGGCTGAAAAATTTATATGATAAATAAAAAGCTGCAACTAAACATTCATTCATAAAGACATTGATCCTCTTTGCATTGAATCTCCATTAAAAACTATTCATCATTCTTGATTGACCCGACAAGTGCTGATGTTTATTTGTATAAACTTGACATTGACTAACCCAGTGGTTTAGTATCTTGATACACAATGGTTTAAGTTTATAAAAGTGTGGACAACGACGTTTAGTTGACAATATATCTAACCAAATCAAGGCTAAAATTAATGACATAATATGCCAAACTGGTGACTATTAATAGTTATTTATGTATCTAGGGAATTATAATGGTCTTAATTACCGAGGGCAAAGTTTACGTCCCGAGGGCCTTTGGCCCGAGGGACAGCAATTGCCCGAGGTAATTGAGACCCTTATAATTCCAGTGATACATAGATAATTTTATTTCTGACCGATTTTAGTAACATTTTGTTCATTTTTAAAGTGGAATAAATGTTTCAATAGATGACAATCAAATTGACATTAGATGTCAATCGTTTGATTTTATGTCAAATTTTTCTTAATATCCCAAGGGAGTTATGACCCTTATAATTCCCGCGTAACTAAGACGTTATAAGCTAATAATATACCGGTCAGAAATAAAATAAGTAAACAAATACAAATTAATTTTTGTTGTTAACAAAATCAACAAATATCCTCTCTTGTAACTGTTTTAAACTTTCAGCTGGTGTTTTAAAAATATTGTTTTTTAAATGAGGAAAAATTAAGTAATCCATAACAGTTAAACAAGGTGATCTGGGTGGTAATTCAATCTTTGTTCGAAAACTGAATATTCTGTCGTCGAAAAAATTGCCTAAGTAGTTAATAGTTTAGGCAGATGTATGGACGGTTGCACCGTCCCGTTAAAAATACCAAATTGTAGTTTATCTTGAAGTAATTACTCCACAAATGGATTTAAAATATTGTCTATATACCGCTATGCTATGTCATGGAAAAAAATAGGACCAACAATTCTTCTTCAGGAAACAGCCAACCAGGCACCAATTTCAGGGTGCAATGTGGACACTAAAAACATGGGGACTTTCACTACTCCACATGCGTGTATTCTGAGAGTTCACATACCCGGCTTGTATTCCTTGAAATACTTTGTAAGGAAATAAATTTAATTGTTTTATAAGAATTCCATAAGATATTCCCATTTCTTGAGACAGGCGTGGTATCAAATTAAGTTTTTTTTAGGAATAAGCTTTTGCTGTCGTGATAATTATACCTACAGGGATTTTCTAAGATCCGAGTGGTATGCTTCTATTCTACGCATTGAAAAAGTCTTGAATATAGAGGAAGACAGTGATGACGGTACATTGGGGGAACTCACTTTAAAGCAGGATAAGGCTCGTTTCATTCACAGGTTCTTTTAGATAAACCCCAACTAAAAATAAAGTAAAATAAAATAATAAAGTTGTTTTAGGATAAACAACCCAAAATAGATTTCCAAAATGTATCATTAAAGTCATAGATGATATAATGTCAGCAATTGATAAAAAATCAAGTACTGCATTGGTTCCTCTTGACTTTTCGAAGCCTTTCGACACCCTTAATCATGAACTCTTGTTGGCAAAGTTAAAGTATTACGGCTTGGATGAATCGTCTTTAAATCTTATTGGATCATACTTCACCAATAGGGATCAAAAAATTTTTTACAATAATAATTACTCGGATCAAATTCAAATTTTGTCTGGGGTACCTCAAGGCTCTATCCTTGGACCTCTTTTTTTATAATCTATACCTCAGATATCTTGTAATCCCTAAAGCACTGTAAGATTCAGGCTTATGCAGACGACACGCAAATTTTCATTCACTTCGACTGCCAGGACTATTTAATTGCATCAAATTTGCTTAACGAAGATTTAAATATTTTAAACCAACTCTCTCTGGATTATAATTTGAAGTTGAATCCATTGAAATCATCTTTGATGCTCTTTGGGAATGGTAATAATGTTGACTTTTTGAAAGAGAACATCAATATAGTTCTTGATGGCGTCAAGCTCCCAGTGGTTAAAACAGCCAAAAATCTGGGTATAATTTTGGATACTGATTTGAGGTTTAGGGACTATGTTACAAAATTAATTCAGAGGTCATACATGTCCTTAAGAGTATTATACAACAATCGTCATATTCTCAATTTTATATTGCGCAAAATGCTTTGTGAAAGTCTCGTCTTGTCCAATATTAATTACTGTGATTTTATTTATGGGCCATGCCTTGATGTAGCACATATATATAGAATACAAAAAGTACAGAATACATGTGCACGCCTTATTTATGGACTTCGTAAATTTGATCATATTTCCCACACTTTTAAAAATCTGAACTGGTTATTAATTACTAACCGTAGGACTTTGCATTTGGGAAGTTTTTGGTAAAACTGCTGAAAAATGAGACTCTCCCTCCATCCCTAAAACATAAGTTTGTATATCGTGATACTGTACACTCCCTTGACACAAGGTTCTCGTATAAACTGACAATGCCTCCCCATCGGAGTGCCATGTTTCAAAGAACATTTACCTACAACGCTGTGAAACTATATAACTCCTTACCTAATGAATTTATTTTACTGGATAGTAATGGGTTTAAGCTACAATATAAGAAACATTTACTTAATCTTCAAAATTTACAACTTCCTTAATCTACCTTTGTTCTGTTCCGTATTATTCGGTCAAATCTTTTGTTTTATTGGTGCGTTATTTTTTCTTTTTTTTTTGTAATAATAATCATGAATAGCTTATGTGAAGTATCATTATTTCCACCTGTCCTTATACTTTTTGATTTTTTCTTTATTTCTATAGGTAGTGTAGGGTTCAGTAGAGTAGCCGCACGGCCAGACTGCGCCCTGCTTTTACTTGTAATGCTTAGTGTTATTTTTGTATTATTTTGTATTATTTCTTGTGTATTAGTTTTTCTTCTTTTTTTGTAATTTTTAATTTCATAATAAAAAGGCCTTTATTATTATTATTATTATTATTATTATCAGTTATTATCGAAAATAACGCAATTCTAAAAAACATATCCTTAACTATAGAAAAGCACATGGTGACGGGTCAACTGGGCTCTGAAAAATCATTAATATTGAAGGTGATCACATTAGGTAAGATTGTAAATGTTCAGCATTAATTTTATATATTTTTTTTTAAAAATTATGCTGTACTAGAAGAATACGCTGTATCAGAGGGACACCTGTACATTTGTCGAAATATTTCATTTGCTTCTCAAGATCCGTGGTTGTTTCCAGCTACCGTTAGACAAAATATTTTATTAGGGGGAGAATTTTAACCGACCTAGATATGAGCAGGTCATTAGAAAGTGCTGTTTAGAGTATGATTTTAAAACTTTATCCGATGGAGATAGTACTATCATAGCAGGTGAGATACTAACCAGAATATACAAAGTGTTATCCAAAAAATTTATTTTGCTCGAAAACGCCTAATTTTATCCAAATAAATGTAGAATACCTTTTTTTAAAGAGGAATGAGCATAGTATTTAAAAAATGAGATTTCAGCTCTGTAAAATGACACCTGCCAATATTTTGGCCCAATAAGTGTGGTCGAAGGTCCGTTCCTGACTTCCCCGACGATGTACCACATCTACTGAAATTGGTTTAATTAAATTTCATTAAATTATACACATGTCGGTTCCAAAGGTATACCCTTGTTGCTTAATGCGAGAGAGTAATAATATGTAAATTTGCAATGACAGGACCCATTAAGCAGGGTGGACAACTTAAAGGTTGCATTGTAAATTTCAACAAAATGTGTATTGTTAGCGTTTCGCAATAAGTTCTCCTGCTCTTACAGATAGTCTTCCAGATCCTTTTTTATGTTGTCTAGCACTTGTTTTCCTAAGCAGAATCACGGTTTTTCTTATGCAATTGTTAGAAAACTAGTTCTAACAATTAGGTAGATTATTGAAAATAAAAATAATAACATTACAGCCCATGTTTTGTATTTTCCCATCGGTCGGCTAAAAGATTGTTTTTTATAGTCTGTCCAAAGTGATAAGCTTACTAAGAAAGACCTTTTCGCCGGCATGTACGTGACATTTCATAAATTTATAGGATTAGAAAGTATCTAATTTAAATCGGCAAAACAAACATTAATGCATGTGGCCATGAAAATGATTCATTGTTTGAAACAGCCTAAGGTATTCCCACCTACTAGCTGATGGATTTTGCCAATGGTGTAAATTGGGTGAGTGACGTCACGCGCTCTAATTGGTTGTCCTACTTTTTTTAATCAGGATCCTCTAAATTTGAGGTAACAGGGTAGGTCCCGTAAAGTTAGTTAGTTTCAAACTCTTCGCCTGTACATATTCGCTTTATCGAAAAGTCAGTTTTTAAATCTCTCTCGTGTGGTGACGGCAAGTATTCTTCGCTCTATCGAAGCCGTTCACCGTGTCCCTATTTTTGAACGTTGTTGATCACGTCGATCGCGGCATTTATTCATACTGTTTCTGAAGTTAAAAGATGACGTAAAGTTGCTGTCTCCTCCGCAATCACTAGCTGGTATAATAATGTAAATCTCAAGATCCTGAAACGACTGACTCCAAGTTGAGTAAAAGCTACGAAGAAGATTGGATCAAACCATATTATTTGTTTTTACGATACAAGCAGCCTACAGAGCCTAACAAAGCGCTAAATAGACAATAATTTGTATGTTTCTGGCAATTAGGTACTGTTAGAAAGAAAATAACTAGAATACAAGAAAAAGTCTTGATTTTTTTTTCTTCTTGTTCTTCGCCATAAAAACTTTGATAATTAGGATTAATGAGCGAATAGTTACAAGTTATTTTCACTTTCTTATGCAGTTTTTAAACCGAACTCAAAGTGCTTTAGTTTAGTAGACAAGTTATTTATTTACTTTTTGCTTTTGTTTCGTTGTGTGTTATTGATACTGTGATTTTAATAACGTTAATGTTATGTACTATAATTGAACTAACAAACCCAGTTCTGTAACTGTTATTAAAGTAAGGTTTTTCATTCCATTTTAGATTTCATTTAGTTTTTAAGTGCATCATTCACTAAGATTGATATTTCTTTGAGTTTTTATGAAGTTTTAAATATTTGTAAAATTGTTTGAAAATAAATTGAAGGTTCAACGGAATAAACTTTAAGTGTTGTGTTATTTTTCAAGCAAAACAAATAAATTTGATTTTGAACCTGCCCATAAAATTGCTTGGTTTTTGTATAGACATCAACCACTCTGAGTTGATATGCGGGTGAACTCCTACAGCAATGATATAAATCCCTAGCAGTGAAAGCGAGGTTGTGAAAATTTTCGCGAAAATCGTCCATGCACAAACGCTGATTGTATTGCTATTTACCATTTACTCTAACCCCGTTTCGGAAGTACGCTTCTACCATGATATTATTGTGCTGTTCCGTAAAACCATTGCGCGAATTATTCAAGAAATTGGATAAATTCGCGATGAACCAAATTACTTGTATGCTCCATTCCACAATAATTCGTTGATTTCCCGACCGCAATAAAATTTAAACCCAGCCATAAATAAGTGCTTTCTGAAAGGGTACCGGTCCTGATTACCTACTAACTTTAATAGTTTAGGTTAGCTATTTTCAACAAAACAACAAATATAAAATAATATGTAAGTATCTTTATTATAATCATGTAATTAAATAGCTATTAATATTTATACACAAATACTAATCTACAATATTATAATATCATCTATGTCTAAACTAATTATTAAGGGCCTTACGTTACTATTAATTATGTTATTATATTGGTAGGTATATTAGGTAGGTTAATGGCAAATTGGAGGTGTTCAATATAAAGCAGAGTCTTTTTATCTTAGTTCATCAGTCGTTTGGTGTTTGTTAAGCTGTGCGTTAAAGGTATTTTCGTGTGTGTTATCGAGCATCCAAAATATGTCAGATCTGTGTGAAACTTCAGATAATATTGCTTCCGGAAGTGATGGCGTAACGAAGAAAAAACATTTATCACTTGATGCCAAAAACATCATAAAGAACGTTTACTGTATCCTTTTAGAAAAAGGGTATGACCGGAGTGCAAGTTTTGTGTCGCAGAAAAAACTTCATCATTTTGTATTAAGCATAGTTGTAGAAATAAAATAGAAAATAGAAAAAGTTGTTATTATTAAAGAAAAATTTTTTTATTTAAGAAAAAATTTTAATTATATTAAACTAAATATAAAAAAAAATAAAAAAATTTTTCTTTAATAATAACAACTTTTTCTATTTTCTATTTTATTTCTACAACTATGCTTAATACAAAATGAAAATGAAAAAGTTTTTTCTGCGACACAAGTTCTCACAATATCCTTTTCTCTTCTACTAACTTAATTTTATCCCACTGATGATGGAGGTTTATGCCTCCGAAACATGTATGGCATAAAAAAATTTTACATTAAACTAGTGGAGCAGATTGTGTGTTTTACTTTACGTTATTATTTATTTGTTGTTTTGTTGAAAATAGCTATATATTGAAAAAAGTTCCCATTAATGGAAGTCCAGAAACCCCTCGTTTGTAAGATACAGGGTGTTAAACTTTGTACTGTGTAAGCTAATGTACAAATTTCTTTTTATCTGACCAGATTAAAATGTAGCCCTGTTTAAATCATATTTTACCAAATATCAGCCGAACCGTATAAGATATCAAAATGGTGCAAGAAATAAAAAAGGTAAATGATAAACAAGTTTTGTGGTTTATTAATCCCATTGTTTAGGGCAGTAAAGTTAATAGACGTTTGAAGAAAGAATAAACATTAAAATTTGTTAGAAAAATAAAATAAAAATCTTTGATTTGACTGTTGTCAATCGATACAGTACGAGACCACGTTGTCAGTTCTCTTTTAGTGGTGTTTGTCTCCCTGTTCATCTTTAATGGTATATAAATCAAAGATTTTTATTTGATTTTTTTAACAAATTTTAATGTTTATTCTTTGTTCAAGCGTCTATTAACTGCCCTAAACAATGGGATTAATATAACTACGGGAAACCGGACCTTCGGTCTCCAGCACCCCGAACACAAAAATTTTCTAACAACATATGGTAAAAATGTTACAAAATGGAATCTTTATTTAATTGATAACAGATGCTTTCTTTCTTTCTCCCTTTCTTTTAATACAAAATCATAATATGAATAAAAACTTCGAAAGTCTTCTTTATGTATCCTTACCTGAACCTGAATAAGACGAGCATGTATTTCTTTATGACCTTCTAAATTTCACAATTATCTTTGAATTTATTACCTCTATTAACAAAATTTCTTGCCAGTATGTTAATTGCATTCACTACGTGACACATTTTGAAAAAAAATTTTTAAAGCCCCATCAACGTCACCTTCTACCTACAATTTTCTCTATACTGCTAATATTAACTGCAGCACTAATTTTTGTATCCTGAAGATGAAGGCTACTACCTTCGAAACTTGTAGACGCGCTTTCATAAAACTGAGCCTGTGATTGCCCTTATTAAGTTAGTGAAGAAAGACTTTTTGACTATCTTTCCTTTCCCTATATTTCAATTCCACTTTGAGGGTGGACTATTTCTTCAAATTAAGCTGTTTAAGTTTCAGTTTAGTTCAGATTTTGTTACCTATTGTTTGGGTTTCAAGCGAGGTTTCAAGTTTTAAAAATCCTACATAGGTACCAAAGTAAGAATCAACTAAAAAAATGCCATCGCGCCATCTGCTCACTCCACTGATTATTATCGATATTCAGCGACACAAATATTTTAAAGTCAAACGCTAAAATGATTTTTAGGGTTTCTGGGATTAATAAGAAATAGACTTTTCATTGTGACCAGTAGCACATATATTTTTACGATTGAACATCCTCTGTTGGAAAAATTAGCCTCATCGCTTAAGTACTTTAAAATAGTATTGCTTTCTTCATAAGTATCACATAACTAGTGGCAAAAAAGAAGCCTCTTTTCATGATCACCAGGCAATAAGGCTTGGACCGCTTAGCACTTATACGGTTTGTAGGTACTTATTCTCCATTTCCTAACTAAGTTGACACCTATATCTCTTGTAAAGTCCTCTATACAAACTTCAAAATATGCCAAGATAATAATTTCGGTATTTTCACTTATTACGACTTCTGTTCTTATCCTTGTAGTATCTCCTATCGGTTATACTTTCTCACACGGATGACGCAGTGGACTTTTCTTAGTAGATTTTTACTATAAATATCAAAGTTTTAAAGTTTTTACTCGTGTTGTTTCTAATAAAATTCCTTTAATCTTATTTGGTTAATTTCTTTCGTCTATTAACAACTTAACAAAGTGCCGTTGACACTGTCTTAGGCTGTTGGATTGGCGTCACAGGAAAATACTCACATGACAACTGGCCAGTTGACATCCATATGTGACACGTGGTTATGTTTCGACTTTACACTTTTTATTTTAAATTGTTCAAGGTCCCTATAACTCTTGCCATGTGAGTATTTTCCAGTTTTGTCCTATTTACTTTCATATTCCTGCAAATCTGTCCGTCCGCTTTGTTATTTATTTGATGTTCTACAATATTTCATTTTTTATCTTATAACAATGTTAATTTAACCCTAGTCTATCTTTATTTCTCCACATTAAATTAACTCCAATTCTTTACATACTTATTTTTACAATACTATACCAAAATTAAACTATAATACAAATATCTTTCAATGATTTTCATCTTTTTTTACAACTCGTCGTTATTAAGCATGATTTCATATTATTGACTACTTCCTCGATCATTGTATACCGTGAAAATGAACATTTCTATCTTCGAAACATGTTGGGAACAATGGAGTTCAAGTAATATATGTTGTGGAGATAGACCGTCTGTGGTTTATTTGATTGTATCGATTCCACTGCAAGCATGGACTACTCCTTCGACCCCGAAGGATATTTCTCTGATTTCTGCACATGATCATAAAAAAATGTAAATTGCAGGTAGATAAATATATTTGCCTTTATCTAAAGTTAAATTCCGTATGCCCAGAAGGATTGTCTATAGAGTAATAATTTTTTGTGAGTTAACTGAATGGAGTGCTTACCAAGTAATGCTCTTCTCTTCGCGAAATCCAGTTTTAAGGGTAATACCCATCTCTATGTCTAACTATCTATTTGATTATTGGATGTTAATAGGTTATTTGCAGAAAAAGTTGCTATTTAATTATGCTCTAGCTATGGTATATCATATAGATCAGATGCTCTAATTTCTTTTAATTCACTATTGGCTTCGCCTTGTTTAACTAAGGAGGATATGTCGGAAATATTCGATAAATGTTGAGTAAAACTTTTTACAAGTAGCAACTCTAACTTATTAAAATATGATATTTTAAAGTGTAAAATCAGCTGCTTATATATATACTATATTATATTATACTTACTTTAAGTTACCAACTAAATTCGTATTCTTATGGGATGTGACCTAATTGAAATATTTCTCTATTTTCATAGTCAAGTCTTGTGCCATTCCAAATACATCAAGCGCAAATTGCGATTTCGTAATTTCTGTCTACACGTAAATGGGGCGGTCTTGCAGTTAGCAATAACGCTAAAAATACGAAACGTTCTTGCATTTCTGCGAACCATCGGATTAAAGTGGTAGATATACAATTAAGTATTTGCTTAATCCTGATAAGAGTTAATTGTCCTTGCTCGCTGATTCGTATAATTCTTTAATGATAGTAGGTTTAGTAAAAGGTGTAAGGAATTTAAATATTTAAATTGTGGCGGCAAAACCTTAGGTTGGTAGGATTGAACGAACGAGGTTATGTCTGTCACTTTTATGTTATGTCATCGCGTGATAAACGTTATGAAGTATGTAGTGTGAATTGTTTTAAGAATAAAGACCTAAAGCCAAAATCTTTTAGGTAAGGACTAACATCCCTAACATCTTCAGGTGTGGGATAATACGGAAAATATCAGTAACAATGGGGATGACCCAATTATTCCAAGATAAAAACAGATTTCGATTTTATGATGGCGTCAGGTCAAGAGGGATTTTCAGCCGAAGAGTTTAAGAAATTTATGGAGAACCAAGAAAAAAAAAAACATCCAAGAACGAGAATAGTGAGAAATTGTTTGGCACTATTGGCCAGCTGTTGCAACAAAATGCTCAAATGTTAAGCATATTACAATTGAACCAAAGTGGCGCATATACTACAAAACATATGATTTCCTAGGAATGAATAATATTTATCAAGCCTCTTAATTAAATTATCTAATGTAGGCACGCTTTATTCCTCGTATAACTTGTAAATTTTACGCCGTATTATATCTTAATCACTTCCATCTACCTTCGATAAAATGCCAGTATCGGTTGTTTTTTTCCTCGCTAAAATGGGATTATTCACAATTTTCCAAATTTTTGATGTTGGAATTTTTGTTAATGTGGCCGTTTCTTCTAACGCTGCCTGCTTGCTGACCGCACGTTCAATGAGAGATTAATAGCTTTCTTAGTTTCTACAGAAAAGTGTTTTCTGCTTTTCGACGGGTTATCTCCTGAGATACATATTTTCCATGACGATTAAACAAACGCTGTATTACACACGAAGTAAGAATAATTGCCAAGCTGAAAACTAACTAGAGTGGCTATATATACAGTCTTTAAGACATAATTTGTTTAAGGGGATTAACTCTTTCATTTTGAATCAGGTAAAAATCGGTTTAAAATCACAAAACTATTACTTTCATAATGAAATTACGTCTTCCGAATTTGCGGTTTACATTAAGACATTTTTTAGTACGGACCATAATTTACCAGCATTTATTCATTCATTCATTGTTTGTTTATGGCCACCCTTGGATAATCTCATTCAAGGGCAAAGTGTAACTTTCTTAAATCTCTGGACAGTCTTTATCTGTGACTTATTTATATAGAAAGATAATACAGTATGATTAAAGTCTAAAAAATTGTTGGAACCAGGAAATGAATTTGAAGTGCAAAGCCGTGATTCAGTTAATTTCAAAGTATAAATTTCTACTGTCTCTATAGCAGGAAAATTAATTTTAACAAGAATGACCGTAAATAGAATTAAGAACAACAATGTCTTCCTGGAGCGAGACATGTAGGTTTAATTTTAGCCCTTGCTCAACTCAAATTTGGATTATCAAGCCAATATTCGCAAAGTAGGTATATCTACAACTCTTTTATGTGTCTACTTGCATATCACTTTGGGAGACCATGCATACCACTAGTGGTATGCGTACCTCAATTTAAGTACCGCTGAGCTAAAGGATAATATTTTTTCATTTGAATTTTTTGATTATTCGTCACTCTAGAATTATACCATTGTCACAAAAGAAATAACTAAAAAATAATATTCCATACTTCTATATTCAAGTAAAATAGTTCGTTGCACCCTTGCAATAGAATAAAGTCATTTACCTTGCAAACCGAATCCGGTAGTCGATTAGAGTTTAGTTCATATAGATGCGAATCACGAATTGCGAAATGCGAATTTCGCATCGGACAAACTACATCTTTTGTCCTATATCATATAGATGCGAATTTCGGAGATTTTAGTGTTTTTAGTTTTGAACGGTTGGTAACGAACAAGACTACATAACCTGAAGAAGTTCATGACCAAGCCATTTTCATTTATATAAAGGGTTTTCCAATAAGAGGTGTTATTTTGATATTCAAAGGAAAATGCCATTTTTTGAGATAAATGATCGGATGTTTGTTTCATTATAAAGAGGAAGGTATGCCATTAATAATGGAAAATAACATCAGGCAAATGACCACCACGACCACGCCTACAGGACCATATCCTTTTCATGAAATTTTCCATATCCAAATCGCAAAGTGGCTGCCCTATGTCCTCGATAGCCTCACGAATTCCATCTTTGAGGTCTTGAATCGACGCTGGGCTGTTGGCGTAGACCTTCGCTTCTTTAATAGCAGATAGGCCGCGATTGCTCTGCGTCGTCGCACAAAGAATAATAATTGTTCTTCACTCATTTTTAATATAATTGATATTTTCGAGTATACACCACAAATAGTTAAACTTAAAAATAAGGTTATAGAAAACAGCTGTGCGGTCGTACACAAGGGCGCATGCTCATAACCAAAATCGCACGAATATTCGTAAAATATTGAAAGACATTCAAGATTCCCGCTCCTCAGATTTTAAATTTTGCGAAATCCCAAAATCCTTTAAATTTCGTTCTGGCAATTTTACGTCAAATAGATATTTAAAATTGACCAATCGCATCATCTCAAGATTCCCGCCCCCCAGATTTGAAATTTTGCGAATTCGCAAAATCTTAAAACTTCGTTCCGACACTTTTGCCGCCAAATATATATTTGAAATTGACTAATCGGAGCATTATTCGCAATTCGTAATTCGTGATTCGCATCATATGAACTTAGCTTTAATAAACAAACTTGAAAATGTTTAATAAACAAACTTGCAGATATATTAAATGCTTATATCTCACCTAAGCAAAAATCAATTTATTTAAAAACGTGCGAAAGATTTTGCGGACGTACGAGGTCAGCAAAAATTGAGATAGACGACCGAGGCATCACGTCGAGGGGTCATTTTTGGAAAAACAAAAAGGACTCTCGATGTCAAGACGGTCACGCGTTCGGTCGACGGCTTAAGACTTAGGCTTTTGTGATACACGGTGTACTATGATGGGCGAGAAAATAATAATCTTGATGTAAGTACAGTAGTTTAGTATTTATTCCCCCGATAGGTACTTGTAACCAAAACCATATACATCTGATAATCTGTTGTAATGACAATTTAACATTTTTGCATTAATAAAAATTCTGATATTTTTGTATTAATTTATATTTGAATGAATATTTGAAATCATTATACTTGGTACCAAGGGCGGTTTTACGGGGGGGGGGGGGGGTAATAGGGTAATTACCCCCCCCCCCCCCATGAATTTAGAATTTTAAGAATCATTATTGAAAAAAAGGGCGTGGCACCCAAAAATTTTTCGTCTGCGGCGCTATTTTTTCCTGCCCCCTCCCCTCGTGCTTCTTTTCTAGTTACTTCAGGTTAATAAGAGCTTTATTTACTACTGCATGCTTGTTTGAAAAAAAATCTACCTATCTAAATGCATAGGTAATTGAAACCATTTTTTAAAAAAAATTGGGATTTGAAATTACCCCCCTCATGTTGAAAAGCTAAAACCGCCCTTGCTTGGTACAAATGAAAGACACTAATGTTTGAATAAATTAATTGTTTGTTTTCTAAATATTAATTTCTCTTTTCGATCCTAGGTATACACCCCTAGTCGCACCCAAACACACGGGCGTGACACTATTGTATGTGCAGTTAACCTAGTTTTGAGAAAACCACAAAACAAAATTATGGTTATTGTAAATCTGGCGTTAATAAGGATAGATTCTTATGACTAAGACATACGTTAGATTTTGCTTAAAGAAACTAAGATTTGGGTAAAAAATTAAAAAAAGAAAAATTTCAAAAATATATGTTATAAAATTAAAAAATAACAACCATGTTGTAACACTAAGAAATGTTGACAAATACTTTAGTTACATACAACTTTGTATTTTGAAAATGCCTGTGAACATATTATCTTAAAAGCTATGTATTAGCAACAAGAAACGATCAAACAAGCATTCATAAACGTCCATTGAACGTAAAAAGAACAAAATATTAATATTTTGACAACAATTATTTTGGAAATATTGCTTTATAAAACATTTTCTCGACCTCTGGCATCCATTTCACTATACTTTTGATAGCTTCTATTTAATCTGGAGTGAATTTATTTACTAATAACCGAGAAGGAAGTTCCATATCACTTGAAATAGATATTTTGTAAATTTTAAGGCCACAACCTGGCTAAAAGGAATGGTTTTGTAATTTTAAACAGAAACACAGGTTTTATAACTTTTTAAATGTTGTTCCTTCAATTGGATTATCTTGTAAGGATTTTTAGAATTAACTTCGTTGCAGGAGTGTCAGAACGTTGAAAATTACATTATAATTCAGTTTACATTCGGATAACTCTTAATAAATAAAGAAATTGTAGCCGACATTATAGGATTACTGTTTTGGGGCACGCAGCTGTCGCACCATAACACCAAAGAAGTTAAACTAGGGTTATCCAGAAACACTGCCTCCAAATTATTTATTAAAACACTTCGAAGGTCATTGCCACTCCTTCCCATCAAACCCTCGTGCCACAAGGAACAGAAGGTATACTGGCTTCGTGGTTGTCAAGTTATAAACGTTTAGTTTCCTCTCATTAGTATTGCTGAGATTATAATAGTGTAAGTAACACATATCATTACGCAACTGCAAAAATGTTATTTTGTCGTTATACAACTTTATGACTTTGGTTGTGTGCATTGATAAGAAGGTGAGTAAACATACAACTTTGTAGTGTTACTAACTGGAAAAAGACTCTAGGGTGACGATATTCCAAAGCATTGCCGATCTTTAGGAGAAATTTAAATAACATTTACATGCTCTTCATATCAATATTATTAAATTTCATTATGTTGAATGACATGGAAAAATTTAGAAAGTCAGTTTTTACGTCCAATACCCTTTGTCCCTTTAGCCAATAATTTTCAGTGTTTTTTGCAGCCTCCCGAATCAAAAAACAACTTTGTGTATTTCATGAAAAGTGTATCGTGGGCGTTATATTTATTCTATGCTAAGATTCTCTAATTTGATACTCTTGTGCTGACAGCGACGTGACTTGCAGCGAAATTTATGGGGATGTTCCTAGATTATGCATCCGCAGACATGCCAAGCCAATGTGCAGTTTGTCACAGCTCTAGTGTTAAACACAATAACGATGTCATCTTACTTAATATCAAAAATGCTATCTCAAATATTGTTTAGTTAATGAAAAAATATATTTAGATAATAAATAATTATTATCTAAATAATATTAAAATAATGATATCATACAGGATGTTTCAGATATGGAGGGCTTTAGGAAGGAGACCGATCGCAATACATCGATTCCGGTCCCACTTTTGCATTGCTTCAAAAACTGCTGCCAGGATCGCATTGTTCCATTATCGCTGCAAGTTTCATGGGTTCTTATGGGAGAATTAGTTAATTTAAACAGTCTACAGACCGAGATATGTGTGAGAGGCGGGTGCGGGATACTCCCTAGATACATAATTCTAGCATGTAAAAGGGTGTATTGCATTCTAAGACACTGTATTATTATTACCAAGAGGATTAATTTTTTCAAATACTGGCGGTCTTTACTCTTTATAGACACTCAAACAACTTTTTATTTGGAAATGAAATAATTACACAATCTGCACGTTACTATATACATTTTTTATTTAAATTCAAACTAAAAATAAATTAACATAATATGTTCATTATAGGTAGTAGGTACGTACACCTTTTAACAGACCTGAAAAGACGAAGATTCTTAACTTATTTATTTCCCAACTAACTTTACAAAAGAATATAAATGGGGATTTTAAAATTAAATTGAAAAGAAACGGAATAAAAATTATAGTATACTAGCAACCAAAAAATTAAATAAAAAAAAAATTTTAACAATAAAATAATGAATATACGTATTAATAAGTTTCTAAAACTTTTTTTAAAAGGTATAACAAACGTAGAAATATCTTATATTTTCAGTAAATGTTTTTTTAATAAATATTTAAACCTTTTTTATAGGTATTGATTGTATTTTTGATTGTTTTTGGAATATTAATTTTAAACTTTTATTATTCTATCATATATATACAATAGGTAGATATCTATAATTGATTGTTTTCCAAAATTGTAGGTACAGGTAATATAATTAGACGCGGGGGGCCTTGAATGCATTTTATGGTTTTATTTTGTAATTTTTTAAAGGATTAATATTCGACGAACTGGCAAACTGATATTAAATATTGAAATTTTGAGTACCTACCTACCTATATTGTAAAGTAAATATTTCTTAAAAGTTTTAAGCGGACGTAAATAGGTGGGTACCTATTATAATATCTTAATTTGTATAAAATACCAATACCAATTAAAGGAGAAATATTATTTCTTAAATTATTAATACCTTTTTAAAGTTAGTTTAACAGTTCGTAACAATGAATAAATTTTAATTAAATTTTGATTAACATTATCAAAAATTTGGTTAATAGAAATACGTCCATTGTCGGATAATCTATTATTAAGATCTATGATGACAAAATCAAGGATAGACGACACAGACAGACGAGTAACGAAATACCACTATTAATAAACAATATTGTGAGCCTTTGTGGTTTTTGCTTACCTTAGGGGCTTGAAAGAGACTAGGATTTTTCTCACCACGATTTTTCCTGAGCTTTCTATCAGACGAATATCCAGTTTTACACCCCGGCACGAGGCAAACGCTACTTGTAAAACATTGTACGCCACTCATTGTTTATATTAATAACGCAAAAAAAGATTCCAAAGCTTATTTTTCAAGATATTCGAAAAAAATACCGCACTCGCCTATCAAAACCTGCAAAAAATAGCCTAGAAGCGTGCAGTGGCGCCCTCGACGGCCAACCAGCGAAGTAACGAAAAACAGGGACGTAAATTTAAAATTCTGCCATATTCGATCGGCCTCCTTCTTAAAGCCCTCCATAGTTTCAGAATTACTGTACGTAACTTAAGGAGGTGATTCCCTACGATATTCTAAGAAAAAAGTTTATTTGAACATGTCTCCGAGGTGGCCCCGTTTTTGATATACAGGGTGTTAAAGTTTTTTTAAAAAAATCGATTTTAGAATTTTTTGAAATATTCTTTCCCCGATTTTATTGAAATTTGGTACCGTTACTCATAATGATAAGGGGCTTAATTGGCTCTAACTAGATTAAATTTATTAAGTCCAATGGCGTCCCGGAGAGCACCTTAACGAATATTATTAACAAAAAAATGTACGCCACTGGCTTTTTTCTAATATTGATATTTTCTATCGGATTTACCAACTAATAATACAACTTTTTTATTCCCTGAATTGTTTTATTGCCTGTTCAAAAAGAAAATACCTATGTATTTGAAAGTTAATTAAAATATGAGGTAAAGGTAAGCTTTGATGCCTAATTTACCTGTTTTATCAATAACAAGTCGAAAATGAATAACTTTACTAATGCTGAAATTGCCCAGATGCATTACAATTATGACCTGAATGCTGAAGAAACTCGGCGAATTTATCAGGAGCATTATCCAAACAGATTGTTGCCATGTGCCAAAACATTTAGACAGCTCCATGCAAGATTGAGCAAGACTGGGAGTTTTAAATGTAGTACACTTTCCTGGCAGACCTGCAACAGTAGCCAAACCTGAGTTAGGAGAGGCTGTACTTCGAGAGATAAAAGATGATCCTTCAGCTAGTGTCAGGAACGTAGCAGTGCCCATACCATATTCACCGTGTGCAAGCTCTGCTTCCCCGTGATTTTCAGTCAAAGTTTGATTTTAGTAGGTGGTTGCTGCATATAGTAGCACATAAAAACAATTTTTTACCGAACATTTCATTTACTGATGAGGCCTCTGTTTCAAGAGAAGCCATTATGAATTTTCATAATGAACATTTTTGGGCGGACGATAATCCTCATAAAATTAGAGAAGGTCGTTTTCAGCAACAATTTTCGGTAAATTTATGGGCAGGGATCATTGGCTACTATCTCATTGGATCATACTTTTTTCCACCTCAATTAAATGGAAACTCCTATACGCAGTTTCTATCTGAAGAACTTGACGTTCTGTTAGAAGACCTTCAGAAATAAGAACTAATATGTGGTTCATGCACGACGGCGCTCCAGCTCATTTAAGCCTAGTTTGCAATGCGATACGAAATAATGCAGGCATTTTTGAACGTGTTGTAATGGCTAAATGGCGCCACCAAGTTCACTAGGCAATTGACCATCAGTGAGTCAATGCCGGAGGTGCCATTGATCCATTTATGTTTAGATTAGGAATGTGTTGTTTAATGTATAGTATTACATTATTGATACCATGAACGGTAATTGACCGAGGACAACTACTTAAAAGGTTGTTCCTCGTACATTGTAACATTGTATATATATGAGAATTGAAGACTGATTAAATATAGTATTTATTATGTAGAACTAGATACTGTCGCTTTCTTATCGTATCCTGACTACATTGTTACACAACGAACCAAGAACATGACATGGCGATCCTACCAGTCGATTTTATGCCAGTCGTACCAAAGATAAAGTAATTATGGTGTGGTACAAAGTTATTGCAGTGTGGAATAATGGGATCATCTCAAACAAAGGAGGAAGTCATCATTAGCCAAGCAGGCAATAGCGGAGGCACTTCAAATGGCGTGCAAAATGGTGCAGTAGCAGTGACTTGGAAAGAGGCTTTGGGAATAGTGGCCTTTGTAGCAGTAATACTCATAATGGTTGCATATGCAGTGCATAAATTCAAAAAGCATATAGAGAAGAAAGTACAGCAAGAAATCAGAAGAAGCCAAGAACTCATCTGAAAGCCCAAGTGTGCAAAATTAGCTCCAAGACGAGACGATTAAAAGGTTAGATACTAATTAATATAAACATTTTTTTGGGGGATTATAATTAGTTAATAGATAGCATACTAGCACAGTGCGACGAATTTTACAAAATTTGTATTAAATTTTACGAAAATTTACAACGAGAACCCAAAGAGCGTCGTGAAAATTTAATTAGAATAAATAAGTTATATAGTGACTTAGAAATATTAGATAACAAATTAGGTTGGCTAAAAAATGAGATCAACACTGATCAAGACGAGCCCAAGTTAGGAGAATGTTTTCTAAGAATAAGCAAGTATTTAGAAAAATCTAGGAAATTATTGTAGCGCGACGAGAGATCGCAGATCAAATTAGTAAAAATAGTAAAATAGACATAATGACTGAAAAATTTGATATTAGGGTCGCAGCGTCCTTGTTACCCTCTTTGGACGGTACCGAGGAAGCTACAAAACAGCTTATTGATGCTATCGAGTTATACAGTGAAATGCTGGATAACAGTGGAAAAGTATTCTTAATAAAATATATATTAAAAGTTAAAATTACTCAAACCGCGAGAATAAGGTTACGAAAGGAGTATGACAGTGTAAAAAATTTATTAATTGATATGACCAAACATTTAATTGCTAAAAAATCAACAGCCGTTTTGTCAACACAGTTGCATAGTACAAAACAAAATAATAAAAGTATAGAAGATTATGCTAAAATAATAGAGCAGTTAATGTTAGACCTTACTATAACACAGGCGGATAACGATGATAATGCTATTAGCGTATTAAAAAGTGTTACCGAAAAAATTGCAATAAGTACGTTTGCTAACGGACTTAGGGACAACGACTTACGAACTATAGTTAAAGCTAGAAATTATTTAAATTTAAAGGATGCTGTTATAGCAGCCAAAGAGGAAGAAATAGTAAAAAATAACAAATAATAAATAACAATCTATTTTTCACTCACGGGAAAAATAAACATTTGAATAATACACATAGATCTTTTACGCGAGGTCACGGTGTATACAGAAAAAACGGAAAATTTAATTACAAACCAAATTACAAACCAAATCACATGGCTAGGCAAAATCAGAAAAACAAACACAACAGTAGAGGTCAAGGTCGAGAGAATTTTACGCACCGAGCGTATGTTGTAAACGATGAAGGTGACACGAGTAAGCAGTTTTTTCGTGTCTAGGTGTGAATGACAACAAAATAGGTAGTAGTTATAATATAAACGCATTAAATTATATATACGTAAAATATGGAGTGAATGAGTTAAAATTTTTGCTAGATACAGGGGCTAGTATAAGTTGTATTTTTGCTGATTATGTGGAAAGATGTCAAATAGACACATCTAATAAAATAAAAATTAAAGGTGTTACGGGATCTACATTTTCAAGGGGAACAGCTAATATTTTATTTTCTATCAATAGCGAAAAATGTAAGCATAAATTTTGTGTCGTTGATAAATTCGACTCTAGTATACATGGTGTATTAGGGTCAGATTTTTTCATCAAAACGGGAGCAATAATAAATTATGAAGATTTCACAGTATCATTTTATAACGAGGACAGAAAAATTCAAACATCATTGCAATCTAATAGCGATGATTATACGATTATACCACCCCGGTGTGAAGTAATAAAATATCGTTATACCGAAAGCACCGATGAATGTGTAATTTTGAATGAAGAATTGTGTGAAGGAGTGATTGTGGCCAGTATTATAGTAAAACCCGAGAAAAATTTTATACCAGTAAAAATATTAAACGTAAACGAACGAGAAGTCAGGTTAAAAAATTTTCAACCAAAAACAGAAAACTCGTCACCTTTTAGGATATGTAGTTTTAAGGATGAATGTATATCTGTAAATCGTGTAGAAAAGGTTTTGGAGTTGGTAAATGCTCAGTCAATAAGTAGGGAAGAAAAAACTTCTATTGAAAAAATGTGTGCGAAATACGCTGATGTTTTTCAATTAGAAGGAGATGCTTCAACAGTAACTAATTTATACCGTCAAAAAATTCACTTAAAACATGACGCCAGTCCAGTGTATGGAAAGCCATACCGGTTACCACATGCACAGAAAAGTGAGATAAATAAACAAATCGATACTATGATCCAAAATGACATATGCGAAAGAGCAGTTTCAGAATGGAATTCGCCATTACTTATAGTGCCCAAAAAGGCAGATCATAATGGGGTAAAAAAGTTAAGGGTAGTTTTGGATTATCGCTTACTAAACAAGCAGATAAAGGATGAGAAGTGGCCTTTGCCTAATATCACGGAAATTTTAGATTCATTATCCGGAGCCCAATATTTTTCTCACCTAGATCTAGCTCAGGGGTACTACCAATTAGAATTAGACCCTAAGAGCAGGCCTTGTACCGCATTTTCAACGGACAAGGGGCAATTTCAGCTTAAACGTTTGCCTATGGGGTTAAAAATTAGTCCAAGTGCATTTTCTCGATTAATGACAATAGCTATGTCAGGATTAAATAGTGACTCGTGTTTTGTTTATTTAGATGATTTAATTGTATTTGGAAATTTACTACAAAATCATAATATAAATTTAGTAAAAGTTTTGGAAAGACTCAGGAAAGTAAATTTAAAACTTAACCCGAGTAAATGTGAATTTTTAAAAAAGGAAATTTTATATCTAGGACACGTTATTTCGGCGGAAGGTATATCACCAGATCTAGAAAAGACTGTAGCAATGTCAAACTACACAAAGCCTAAGAGTACAGATGAAGTGAAACGATTTGTAGCTTTAGCGAATTACTATAGGAAATTTATAAAAAATTTTGCCGCGTTAGCTCAACCTCTCAATAATTTAACTAGGAAAGGAAAAGCTTTCGTGTGGGACGACAAATACGAAAAGTCATTTGAAAGACTAAAACAAGCATTAGTCGACCCACCAGTTTTACAATATCCAGATTTTTCAGCCGAGAATGAATTTATACTCAGAACGGATGCAAGTGATACAGGATTAGGGGTTGTTTTGTCAAACTCCGATGACCGTCCTGTCGCTTTTGCATCAAGAAGTTTCAATGAGGCAGAAAGAAATTATTGTACTATCGAAAAATAACTTTTAGCCATAGTATGGGCAGTGAAACATTTTAGGCCATATTTATTTGGCAAGAAATTTAAAATACTAACGGATCACAGACCGTTAATATATTTATTTAATATGACGAATCCCTCAAGTAGACTAACAAAATTCAGGTTAATTTTGGAAGAGTATGACTTTACAATACATTACGTAAAAGGCTCGGATAATGTAACAGCTGACGCGTTATCACGAGTAAGCATGAATGTGAAAGACTTAAAAGAAATGAGCGCAAAAGTAAGTGAAAGTATACTGACACCGATAGGATTGATCACCCTGTAGTAGTGGAAGTACTAAAGCGCTTAAGTGACACAGTTGAGTTAAGACTGATGTCAGATTCAGAGTTTAAAAATGCTAAATTTCTAGGAGAATGTAAACAGTAATATAAAAATTTCGTTTATGATGGGAATTCACAAATAATTTTTTTTAGACCAGACTTACCGATCAGTGTAATTGACTTAGGTACATCACTGAGGCGTTTGGGAAAAATATGCGCAGAAAATAATGTTCCGGAACTGTATGTTATTAGAAATGAGAAAAGTACTGAAATTTTAGGAAAAATAGGAGAATTTAAAGAATTAATGACAGAAATAAAATTAAAACTAAATGTTGTTAGAAATGTACAGCGTATAGATGATAAGGAACTAAGGCAGTTGATTCCAGTGTCCAGCGTATGTATAATAACATAAAGAGACAATATTTTTGGTCAGGGTTAAAAAACGATGTGATAGAGTTTATTAGGAAATGTGATGATTGTCAGAGACATAAGCATTCGAAATGTGTAAAGCAGCCAATGGTTGTAACCACTACGGCGACTTCAACATTTCAAAAAGTTTTTTTAGATCTAGTAGGACTACTTCCGGTCGATATATATAGTAATAAATATATTCTAACATTACAATGCGATCTTACAAAGTATGTCCAATGTTATTTACCCAGTAGACCTACCCGATCTAACTGTGTATATTAATAGTAGGTAATAGATAAACGTATTCCCGATATGTAAATTATATTATATCTTTTTTATTGACAACTTATTTTTATTACAACAACAACAATATATATTTCAGAAATCTGCCGGTTCCACAATTTAGGGCACCTATTCTCAACATTCTCCCACCTCGAGGAACAAGTTACTCAAATTTTCGGGTAGGTTTAATTTTTCGACCATATCTAGTCGTCTTCACAACTTCACTCGGAGACTTAATTACATCTGAAGATGTAACTTTATTGACTTCTTCTTTTTCTTTTATACTTTCATCATTTACTTCATCTGCCCTTGATTTCTGATACCTCATATTAGCGCATTCTGATTCACTAACTTCCAAGGGATATAGCCTCTGGATAGTTCTTAACGTAAATCCTGATGCCGTTTTTAATCGCACCAGACGAACTTTTGTATCTTTTCCTGGGAAAACTTCAATTACTTTGGCTAATGGCCACTCTAAACGCTTCGATATATCGTTGCCGACTAAAACTATGTCTCCAACATTGATTTCTTCTGAAATACGTTTCTTTTTTCGTAAAACCAATTGTCCTAAATATTCAATTCTAAATCTTTTCCTCAAATTTTCTTTTAACTTTAGTCTGTATTTGTATCTCTTTCTTAAATCTTTTGCTTCTACTGCGTCTATATCAGGAACGCCTATTTCTTTAATGTCTTGTAAAAACATTGCAGGAGTAAGTGGAACTAGTTCGTTTGTTTCACCTAAATATGTTAAAGGTCTTGAATTAACTATTGCTTCACAGTCACAAACAACAGCTGTTAATTCTTCAAACGTTAATGCGGCTTTGCCCAAAACTTTTCGCATAAGTTGTTTTACGATTCTATTTAGCCTTTCCCACCATCCTCCCCACCAGGCAGCCAGAGGAGGATTAAATTTCCATCTTATTCGTTCTGCAGTGCTGAATGTTGATACTTTCTCCCAATCCAAGGATGCAAATGCATGTTCTGCACCGACAAAGTTAGTACCATTGTCACTATACATAACAGAAGGTCTTCCTCTTCTTGCAATAAATCTTCTCAATGCATTTAGAAATGAATCTGTTGAAAGCGAGTTAACTAATTCCATATGAACAGCTCTGTATACTGCACAGGTAAATAAGCAAACCCATATCTTCTCTTTATTTCTAATAAATAATGGTCCAAACAAATCAACTCCAGATATCTCAAAAACAGAAGCATCTCGAATGCGGTCTTCTGGAAGTTGTATAGGAGAGGCTTCCAAACATCTGACGTCATTCTTTCTACAAATTACACATTTATGTATTACCTTTCTAATTGTTTTTCTACCCCCAAGTATCCAAAAATTTTCTCTCAAGAGATTTAACAAACCGTGCAGTCCAACATGACATGCTCGTGAATGTTTGTCATATAAGTCTTGACACAACTGGATGGTCGGATGGTAGAAGTATTGGAAAACGAAAATCTTGACTGTCATCTCTTTCCACAATCTTTGTTTTCATCCTAAGAATACCTTGACCGTCTTCGAATGGACACAATGAATTTAATCTTTTATCTCTTACACCTTGAAAAGCTTCTTCCTGCACCAATAAAATTACATTATTTTCTGCTTCTAACAGTTCTTCAACACATAATTCTCCTTTTTTGACATTACTCTTATTTAAACAGTTGTATTTAAATCTTTTTATCCAACCAATGAGACGAATTATTTGTTGATATTTGGAAAAGTACTTATAATACCACGTATAATCTTTCTGTTTACTTAATAAGGACGACAAACTTCTTTTTTTCTCTTCTTTAACAAGTTCTTCAGTCACTTCGTAGTGCTGCTCTGGCCAATTATCACAGTTTTGATACAACCATTGAGGCCCTTCCCACCATTTTGAATCTACAAGTTGTTTTGCTGAACAACCTCTTGATGGAAGGTCTGCTGGGTTCTGTGATCCAGGTACATGCTTCCAGTATTCTTGTTTTGTGTTCTTTCTTATTTCTTCTATTCTGTTCCATACGAATGGTTTCCCTGTTTCTGCCCGTATAATCCACGCTAGTACTGTAGTCGAATCTGTCCAACAAAAAATTGAAATTTCGTATTCTTCAAAATTATTTTTAAGAATAGAATTTAACAGTCTAACGCCAATATTTGCTGCTAACAGTTCTAGTCGTGGAATGGACATCTTCTTTATAGGTGCAATTCGACTTTTGGCTTGAATTAACTGTACCGAAATTCCCTGACTTGACTGGATTCTTAAATAAATGACTGACGCGTATGAACTCTGACTGGCATCGCAGAACATGTGTAAGCTCATATTTTCCACCTGCGGTTGAGGAATATTCATTAGCCACCTGGGTATTTTCAAATTATTTAAATATTTGATGTCGTTCAACCATATCAGGAAACGTTCCTTTATGTTCTCCGGTACTTTCGTATTCCATCCTAAATTTAAAATCCACGTTTCTTGTAAAAGTAATTTGGGACACAGAAGGCTTGGTAAAGGAAATCCGATGGGATCAAACACACTATTCGCCGCAGAAAGTATAACACGTTTTGTAATTGTCTTCATATCAAAATGTTTAAAAGCTTCTAGAGAAAGTTCCAGAGTATCCATTGTACGATTCCAATTCAGACCTAATATAGGAGAAATACATATTTCTTTAAATTCTGTATTTGTTTCAGTGTACTGCCAACCTCATAAATCAAATTTTCCCTCCTCCATCACTTCTCGAGACTGTCGAATGAACTCATCAAGTTCTGATTTGTCATCAACACTGGTAACACAGTTATCTACATAAAAACTTTTTAAAAGTTTATAAATATGAGATGAAAAATATTTTGAATCACCGGTATCAATTTTAGAAAGAATATTTTTTAAATGATCCTCAATGACAGCTCCAAGTAAGAATGGACTGGAAGTAACCCCAAAAACGACTCTTGCATGACGAAATATCTTTAAACTTGAATATTCTCCATACCATAAAAAACGTAGGTAATCTCTATCATGATCATTCAAATTTATCTGTAAGAAAGCCTTTCTAATATCAGCAGAAACACCTAATCTGGACCATCTAAACCTGTTTAAAATCGATGGTATCAGTTCTATCAAATTTATACCTTTTTCAAAACATTGATTCAAAGAGGGTTTATGGTTATTTTCTCGAGCGGAAGCATCAAAAACAGGCCTTAATTTCGTTGTTTCGCTGCTCGTTTTAACAACATGTCGATGTGGCAAGTAATGTACACAATTTTCAGTTTCACTATTGTCAACCTCTTCAATGATGCCTTCTTCTAACCATTCTTTAAGTACTGCATTATATTCTTCATAGTATCCATCTTTTGCTAACTTTTTTACCAAACTATCTAAGCGTTTCTTGGCTAAATTATAATTACTTGTAAGTGGCGGATGATCTTCAATCCATGGCAAACTTACTTGATATCGACCTTCTTCGTTTCTTTTAACGTTTTCTTTAAAATGATTTATTACTGCTTTGGCTCTATCCTTTTGGCTAATTTCTATATAGGGATCAGTTATTCCTAAAATATCCAAATTCCACAAGTCAGTCATTGATGTTTCTTTACAAAATAATGATGTTACTGTCATAGAAGTTGAATTTTTAATACAACGTGGAGAAAGTACAATTTTACCCATAATTGTCCAACCCAGTAAAGTTTCCATTGCAACTAGGCCACAGCTTAATACATGCCTGTTCCCAGTAAAAAGTTTACCAGCTATATCTGCTCCAATGAGAACTTCTATTGGTCCATCTTTAACATCATTAATTTCAATACCTTTTTGCTTTAACTCCTTAGTCCAGTGACCTTCTCTGACGGATATAACACTACTACATATTATGGATTGATCAACGGCTTCAAAACTGCATGCATATTCGTTGGTTAAACTGCTCATTGTTATTTTGTACAAATTATGACGAATTTGTTCTGTTTCAGATCCTCCAAATAATGCATGTATCATATCTTCTTGTCTTAGCACTTCATACCCCATTTCATTGGCAACAATTTTACTTATATAAGACTTCTGTGACCCTGTATCTATCAAAATACGTATATTTCTTGAGATTCCATTTCCAACCAATTTGACTACCAGTGTTTGTAAATATACTTCTGTGTACGTATTGTTGGATAGATTTTCCACGGTACGTTTGTGAATTTGCTCTGTCAAGTTTTCTTTCTTCTCTTGTAGTTTATTGGATGGATCTTTCCAGCACATAAGATTAGCATGGTTACCATTACAGTTTGCACATTTAATCTTTGTTCCGCAACGCCGAAAAGTATGTCCAAATCTAACACACTTATGACAATAACCTTTATATGACAATACTTTTTTACGTTCTTCCAAAGTCATCTGTAAAGCTTTTTTACATGTATCACTAAAATGATTCTCTTTACAAAAAACACATCTTGGAGGGTTTCTATGATTAACTAAACCAGCTGCTGTTGGTACATATTGTTCTTCCCCTGTTTCTTCTCTCTTTCTTCCTACAGTGCCAAAACCTGCAGCAGCTAATTTTATTCGTTCTTCGTTTTCTACTTCTTTTCGCAAAAATTCCATCATTTTCTCTAAGCGATTCTTCGAATTAACATTGCAGTCATAAAATGAACTTCTCTGCCAGGCACGAAGAATATCTTCCGGTAAACATGATTCTACCATTGGAAAAAGCATTGCAGCACATTTATCTGTCGTTACATCCAAAGTTTCTAAAGATCTTAATTGTGTATTAAGTTTGTCATAAAGATTACTTAATTTTGATTTATTATTCATGTTATTGAATACTAGCTTAAGTAGCTCACGAACATAATATTCAACTAGCATATCTTCACGACCAAACCTTGTTTTTAAACTTTCAATGGCTTTGAGGTAATTTTCGCTGCTAGGGGGAAAACTTTCTATCAACTGTCTCGCCTTTGACTTGGGTACTGTTGCCTGAATCAAGTATTGAAATTTGTCTTCATTTTCGATGCATTCATCCTCGTGTATTCGTTTAAATTGAGACCAAAAAGACAACCATTGGTTTATTTCCCCATTAAATTTTTGCAATTCAATTTTTGGAAGATTAAGCTTCCTTTTGTCAAAGGAATTACTTGACGCACTGTCTGATTCTTCTCTAAACTTCTTATCGTTGTTGCAGTATTTATCTATTTCAATTCTTAACTTATTATGTTGTGCCATCAAAATATCAGCCTTTTTCATTTCTAAATCTATATCTTCTTCCAAACTATCCTCATCTACAAGCAGATCTAACATTTTTCTATTTAATTCTCTTATTATTTCTACTTTTTCTTCTAATAATATAAAATTTCCTTGTATCTCATATATATCGGTATCAGTCAACTGTAGATATCCAGCTGTAGTTTTATGAAAACGATCATAAGCTTTTCTATGCGCTTCTAACAGTTTTCTCGTTTTTTCCATTACTAAAGTCCTGTCACGGTCGCCAAATGTTATTTACCCAGTAGACCTACCCGATCTAACTGTGTATATTAATAGTAGGTAATAGATAAACGTATTCCCGATATGTAAATTATATTATATCTTTTTTATTGACAACTTATTTTTATTACAACAACAACAATATATATTTCAGAAATCTGCCGGTTCCACAATTTAGGGCACCTATTCTCAACATCCAATGTTATGCTATACCAGATAAAGAATCAGAGACTGTTGCAAAATCTTTCGTAAACAATTTTGTTTTGAGGTATGGTATATCAAGGGAAATAGTAACAGATCAGGGAACGGAATTTTTTTCAGAAATTTTTAAAAATTCATGTAAATTGTTAAATATTCAACAGCTAAATTCAACGGCTTACCATCACGAGACGTTAGGAGCGTTAGAAAATTCGCATAAAAACTTAGGTTCGTATCTACGAATGAAATTGTCGAGAGAAACCGATAATTGGACCGATTGGGTTCCTTTTTGGTGTTTTTCGTACAGTAACACAGTAATAACACGACCGCGCCGTGGGTCCTTCGCGGCTGCGACGCGGCTGCAATTCCACTGCAACGCGACTGCAACGCGACTGCAACGCTCGAAGCGTCGCTCGACGCTCTCACTCTGAACGAGCCTTAAACCTGGGAAGTTTTGATTTAAAATCGTGTTTGTCAAAAGTTTTTCAGGCTACGTCAGATAGAAAACCGGCTGCGGTCTGACATGTTTACATTTACTGTGACTGGTATGGCTGATATGGAACAGCTAAACCGCAACCCACTTTCTGTCTGCGGGGCCCTTAAACTGAGTCATTGGCTAGGATTCCCATTAAACCTGGTTGTTGGTCGTTCCGTACGTATGCTGGTTTATTTGAAAGTTCAATATCCGTTTTTGTCTGTCATGTCTTTATAGTAATATTTTATCTGTAATATTTTGAGATGCAAATTTAAAATAAATCATAGATTAAAAGTTGTGGGTTCATTTTACTTGCAAAATTTGGCCAATCCAGTATCGTAGCTAGAGTCGAATGGGAAGTGGACGCAACATTTTGGTGGTGTGAGTCAATGTGTAAGCTGGAATAATTAATAACAAAATTATATTACTATATTTCTTTGACAAAAATTATTTTACTCAGCGTTACCTAGATGTCCCCTCATTTGATTGGCCAAATTTTGCAAGTAAAATGAACCCACAACTTTAATCAATGATTTAGTTTGAATTTGCATCTCAAAATTTCATTATCATAAAGCTAGGAATATAGAATAGAAAGCAATAGGAATACTAAAGTGTCCGTTAAGAAGGAAACAAGAGGACGGAAAAATATTTTTATTGATCAGCAAACAAAGTTAGTCATTAGTTGGAAAGTGCATGCATTTTTTTTTCGAAATGAACTTCCGAATAAAAAAAAAAATTCTGCCGAAATTGAAAGTGATGAAAATATTTCACGAAGAGTTCTAATGCGAGAATTGAATTTTCGATTCTTAAAAAAAGTCTTTTGGTGGAAAAGGAAGAAATCGTATTGTGGCATAGATAGTAGCTTCCAAATATACCAGCTTACACATTGACTCACACCACCAAAATGTTGCGTCCACTTCCCATTCGACTCTAGCTACGACACTGGATTGGCCAAATTTTGCATGTAAAATGAACCCACAATTTTTAATCTATGATTTAGTTTAAATTTGCATCTCAAAATATTACAGATAAAATATTACTATAAACCAGCATACGTGCGGAACGACCTACAACCAGGTGTAATGAGAATCCTAGCCAATGACTCAGTTTAAGGGCCCCGCAGACAGAAAGTGGGTTTCGGTTTAGCTGTTCCATATCAGCCATACCAGTCACAGTAAATGTAAACATGTCAGACCGCAGCCGGCTTTCTATCTGACGTAGTCTTAAAAACTTTTGACAAACACGATTTTGAATCAAAACTTTCCAGGTTAAATCAAATGAAGAGACATCTAGGTAACGCTGAGTAAAATGATTTTTGTCAAAGAAATATAGTCATATAATTTTGTTGTTAATTATTCCAGCTTACACATTGACTCACAACACCAAAATGTTGCTTCCACTTCCCATTCGACTCTAGCTACGACCCTGGATTGGCCAAATTTTGCAAGTAAAATGAACCCACAACTTTTAATCTATAATTTAGTTTAAATTTGCATCTCAAAATATTACAGATAAAATATCACTATAAAGACACGACAGACAAAAACGGATATTGAGCTTTCAAACAAACCAGCATACCTACGGAACGACCTACAACCAGGTGTAATGAGAATCCTAGCCAATGACTCAGTTTAAGGGCCCCGCAGACAGAAAGTGGGTTTCGGTTTAGCTGTTCCATATTAGCCATACCAGTCACAGTAAATGTAAATATGTCAGACCGCAGCCGGCTTTCTATCTGACGTAGCCTTAAAAACTTTTGACAAACACGATTTTGAATCAAAACTTTCCAGGTTAAATCAAATGAAGAGACATCTAGGTAACGCTGAGTAAAATGATTTTTGTCAAAGAAATATAGTCATATAATTTTGTTGTTAATTATTCCAGCTTACACATTGACTCACACCACCAAAATGTTGCTTCCACTTCCCATTCGACTCTAGCTACGACCCTGGATTGGCCAAATTTTGCAAGTAAAATGAACCCACAACTTTTAATCTATGATTTAGTTTAAATTTGCATCTCAAAATATTACAGATAAAATATCACTATAAAGACACGACAGACTAAAACGGATATTGAGCTTTCAAACAAACCAGCATACCTACGGAACGACCTACAACCAGGTGTAATGAGAATCCTAGCCAATGACTCAGTTTAAGGGCCCCGCAGACAGAAAGTGGGTTTCGGTTTAGCTGTTCCATATTAGCCATACCAGTCACAGTAAATGTAAACATGTAAGACCGCAGCCGGCTTTCTATCTGACGTAGCCTTAAAAACTTTTGACAAACACGATTTTGAATCAAAACTTTCCAGGTTAAATCAAATGAAGAGACATCTAGGTAACGTTGAGTAAAATGATTTTTGTCAAAGAAATATAGTCATATAATTTTGTTGTTAATTATTCCAGCTTACACATTGACTCACACCACCAAAATGTTACTTCCACTTCCCATTCGACTCTAGCTACGGCCCTGGATTGGCCAAATTTTGCAAGTGAAATAAGCCCACAACTTTTAATCTATGATTTAGTTTAAATTTGCACCTCAAAATATTACAGATAAAATATCACTATAAAGACACGACAGACAAAAACGGATATTGAGCTTTCAAACAAACCAGCATACCTACGGAACGACCTACAACCAGGTGTAATGAGAATCCTAGCCAATGACTCAGTTTAAGGGCCCCGCAGACAGAAAGTGGGTTTCGGTTCAGCTGTTCCATATCAGCCATACCAGTCACAGTAAATGTAAACATGTCAGACCGCAGCCGGCTTTCTATCTGACGTAGCCTTAAAAACTTTTGACAAACACGATTTTGCATCAAAACTTTCCAGGTTAAATCAAATGAAGAGACATCTAGGTAACGCTGAGTAAAATGATTTTTGTCAAAGAAATATAGTCATATAATTTTGTTGTTAATTATTCCAGCTTACACATTGACTCACACCACCAAAATGTTGCTTCCACTTCCCATTCGACTCTAGCTACGACCCTGGATTGGCCAAATTTTGCAAGTAAAATGAACCCACAACTTTTAATCTATGATTTAGTTTAAATTTGCATTTCAAAATATTACAGATAAAATATCACTATAAAGACACGACAGACAAAAACGGATATTGAGCTTTCAAACAAACCAGCATACCTACGGAACGACCTACAACCAGGTGTGATGAGAATCCTAGCCAATGACTCAGTTTAAGGGCCCCGCAGACAGAAAGTGGGTTTCGGTTTAGCTGTTCCATATCAGCCATACCAGTCACAGTAAATGTAAACATGTCAGACCGCAGCCGGCTTTCTATCTGACGTAGCCTTAAAAACTTTTGACAAACACGATTTTGCATCAAAACTTTCCAGGTTAAATCAAATGAAGAGACATCTAGGTAACGCTGAGTAAAATGATTTTTGTCAAAGAAATATAGTCATATAATTTTGTTGTTAATTATTCCAGCTTACACATTGACTCACACCACCAAAATGTTGCTTCCACTTCCCATTCGACTCTAGCTACGACCCTGCATTGGTCAAATTTTGCAAGTAAAATGAACCCACAACTTTTAATCTATGATTTAGTTTAAATTTGCATCTCAAAATATTACAGATAAAATATCACTATAAATACACGACAGACAAAAACGGATATTGAGCTTTCAAACAAACCAGCATACCTACGGAACGACCTACAACCAGGTGTAATGAGAATCCTAGCCAATGACTCAGTTTAAGGGCCCCGCAGACAGAAAGTGGGTTTCGGTTCAGCTGTTCCATATCAGCCATCCCAGTCACAGTAAATGTAAACATGTCAGACCGCAGCCGGCTTTCTATCTAACGTAGCCTTAAAAACTTTTGACAAACACGATTTTGCATCAAAACTTTCCAGGTTAAATCAAATGAAGAGACATCTAGGTAACGCTGAGTAAAATGATTTTTGTCAAAGAAATATAGCCATATAATTTTGTTGTTAATTATTCCAGCTTACACATTGACTCACACCACCAAAATGTTGCTTCCACTTCCCATTCGACTCTAGCTACGACCCTGGATTGGCCAAATTTTGCAAGTAAAATGAACACACAACTTTTAATCTATGATTTAGTTTAAATTTGCATCTCAAAATATTACAGATAAAATATCACTATAAATACACGACAGACAAAAACGGATATTGAGCTTTCAAACAAACCAGCATACCTACGGAACGACCTACAACCAGGTGTAATGAGAATCCTAGCCAATGACTCAGTTAAAGGGCCCCGCAGACAGAAAGTGGGTTTCGGTTTAGCTGTTCCATATCAGCCATACCAGTCACAGTAAATGTAAACATGTCAGACCGCAGCCGGCTTTCTATCTGATGTAGCCTTAAAAACTTTTGACAAACACGATTTTGCATCAAAACTTTCCAGGTTAAATCAAATGAAGAGACATCTAGGTAACGCTGAGTAAAATGATTTTTGTCAAAGAAATATAGTCATATAATTTTGTTGTTAATTATTCGCTCACACCACCAAAATGTTGCTTCCACTTCCCATTCGACTCTAGCTACGACTTTGGATTGGCCAAATTTTGCAAGTAAAATGAACCCACAACTTTTAATCTATGATTTAGTTTAAATTTGCATCTCAAAATATTACAGATAAAATATCACTATAAATACACGACAGACAAAAACGGATATTGAGCTTTCAAACAAACCAGCATACCTACGGAACGACCTACAACCAGGTGTGATGAGAATCCTAGCCAATGACTCAGTTTAAGGGCCCCGCAGACAGAAAGTGGGTTTCGGTTTAGCTGTTCCATATCAGCCATACCAGTCACAGTAAATGTAAACATGTCAGACCGCAGCCGGCTTTCTATCTGACGTAGCCTTAAAAACTTTTGACAAACACGATTTTGAATCAAAACTTTCCAGGTTAAATCAAATGAAGAGACATCTAGGTAACGCTGAGTTAAATGATTTTTGTCAAAGAAATATAGTCATATAATTTTGTTGTTAATTATTCCAGCTTACACATTGACTCACACCACCAAAATGTTGCTTCCACTTCCCATTCGACTCTAGCTACGACTTTGGATTGGCCAAATTTTGCAAGTAAAATGAACCCACAACTTTTAATCTATGATTTAGTTTAAATTTGCATCTCAAAATATTACAGATAAAATATCACTATAAATACACGACAGACAAAAACGGATATTGAGCTTTCAAACAAACCAGCATACCTACGGAACGACCTACAACCAGGTGTAATGAGAATCCTAGGCAATGACTCAGTTTAATAATATCAGCCATGTTTAAGGCTCGTTCAGAGTGAGAGCGTCGAGCGACGCTTCGAGCGCCATATAGCGTTGACCGGCTGCTATCAGAAGTTGTGAAGTCGCGTTGGAGTCATTTTGCAAACTGTTGATGTTTTACGACGGGACTTTAAAGCTTCTGTAACAGATGCTGTCATTCTGAACACTGTATCAAGTAATATTTTACACTGTCACAATCGTACCAAACAAATAACATTTATAGTTTTTCCATTTCCATTCAAATAACACATTTTAATAGCAAAACTCTTTCGAATCAAATAATATTTCGTATCAAACAATAACTGTCAATAGCGTTGTAGTCGCCTTGCAGTCGCATTTCAGTCGCATTGCAGTCGCATTACAGTCTCATTGCAGTCGCATTACAGTCTCATTCAGAATTCAGAATCGCGAGATAGCCGCGGATTAGTCGCGAGCTAGCCGCGGAATAGCCGCGAGATAGTCGCGTGTAAGTCGCGAGATAGTCGCGCATAAGTCGCGAGATTGTCGCGGAATAGTCGCGAGATTGTCGCGGAATAGTCGCGGAACAGTCGCGAGATAGTCGCGGAACAATCGCGAGATAATCGCGGAACAGTCGCTGAATAGTCGCGTAACAGTCGCGAGATAGTCGCGGAACATTCGCGAAATAGTCGCGGAATTGTCGCGGAATAGTCGCGAGATAGTCGCGGAATAGTCGCGGAATAGTCGCGAGATAGTCGCGGAATAGTCGCGAGATAGTCGCGAGATAGTCGCTGAACAGTCGCGAAATAGTCGCGGAATAGTCGCGAGATAGTCGCGAGATAGTCGCGGAATAGTCGCGAGATAGTCGCGAGATAGCCGCGGATTTGTTGCGAGATAGCCGCGCAACTGCGACGCAATTACACCGTGGTGACGTCGCGGTAACCTCGCGATTACGTCGCGGTTACGTCGCGACTGCGAATCGATTGCTTTGCGGCTGCGACTGCAATGCGACTGCAATGCGACTGCAATGCGACTGCAATGCGACTGCAATGCGACTGCAATGCGACTGCAATGCGACTGCAATGCGACTGCAATGCGACTGCAATGCGACTGCAATGCGACTGCAATGCGACTGCAATGCGACTGTAATGCGACTGCAATGCGACTGCAAGGCGACTTCAACGCGATTGTGACAGGGTAAAATATTATAGAATATAACAGATAAAATATCACTATAAATACACGACAGACAAAAACGGATATTGAGCTTTCAAACAAACCAGCATAAGTAGTAATATATGGCCGGTTCTGCATCCTCCAATGTTAATTTTCGGAGGGATTTTTGACCTATGCTGATCCTTCAAACAGGTTTCGCTGTGTTGTGTTGACGTTGTGATCCTGTTGTGTTGACGTTGTGATCCTGTTGTGTTCAGCGGACCCTGTTGACCTGAACAGCCCTGTTCAACGGATCCTGTTGACCTGAACAGCCCTGTTCAACAGACCCTGTTCAACGGACTCTGTTGAACGGACTCTGTTTTGGATAACAGGGTCTGTTGAACAGGGCTGTTCAGGTCAACAGGATCCGTTGAACAGGGCTGTTCAGGTCAACAGGGTCCGTTGAACACAACAGGATCACAACGTCAACACAACACAGCGAAACCTGTTTGAAGGATCAGCATAGGTCAAAAATCCCTCCGAAAATTAACATTGGAGGATGCAGAACCGGCCATATATTACTACTCCTGTATAACTTTAAAAAGAGCCCATATTGGTTATACAGTAAAAAGAAGGCCAAAATACTAATACACATATTATATCCTAACCTGTATAACTTTAAAACGAGCCCATATTGGTTATACAGTAAAAGAAGGCAAAAATTCCCCCTGTATAACTTTAAAAAGAGCCCATGTTGGTTATACAGTAAAAGAAGGCAAAAATTCCCCCTGTATAACTTAAAAAAGAACCATATATTATGTTATATATAGAACTGTTTTCTGATTTCAAATCAGATAACGAAAAAAATTATGCCACAAATGGTTTTGCTTTGAAAATTCGTTTTTCCATAAAAATCGAATGGGGACAATATGGGCCACGTTCACGTCGTGTCCCTGTTTAAACCGAGTGCCCTCTGGTAAGTGTAGTGTTTTTCAGGTATTTTTGCTCTTGCCCTCGTTTCATTTTTCAGCACCTAAACTGCCCCTAAAGTGGCTTTAGTAGCTTTGTAGAAAGTGTATATTGTTTTTAGTAGTAAATATGTGCTTTAATACATTGTTCTTAAGGTTGCTTGCGAAACACCGTCTTATGTTTTTATTATGAGGTACACTTGTTGAAAACCCCCCTAATATAAATGTTTCTAGTTCCAGTTTTTTAATTGTATGTAGATATGTCTATTCTTGCACGCTAAATGTTTCTAATCCTTAGTTTTAACTGTAAATATTTTTCGCTAAATTTTGAACTTATAATATATTGTACCTATATACAAGATTGGCGATAAGTGTCTTGTGCCAAATTTTTATTTCGTTCAGGTATTATTTTTGATGCAAGATACTTGTCTTATTTAAATATTTTTGCTAACTAGTGCTGTAATAGTGTATTTGACTTGAAAACTGCATATATTTCTGGCATAAAACGTTGTTAAATAATTAGAGATATGTCTTTTTATTTTACGCCGATTTTTTTATTCCTTTAATGTAATATACCAGGGTGATAGTAAGTGATATTGTTATGTTGTGAATAAAAAAGTTTTAAAATTTTTATTTACGCCGATTTTTTTATTCCTTTAATGTAATATACCAGGGTGATAGTAAGTGATATTGTTATGTTGTAAATAAAAAAGTTTTAAAATTTTTATTTACGCCGATTTTTTTATTCCTTTAATGTAATATACCAGGGTGATAGTAAGTGATATTGTTATGTTGTGAATAAAAAGTTTTAAAATTGATTGATTTTTATTTAATTATACACTCATGAATGGTACTGTTGCGAACGGCTATTGCAAGATGGCCTAAGCGTATTTTCTTAAATTTTCAGTATTGGAACGGCGGTGTTGCCGTTTCGACAATTTTTATGTTGAATAAGGGGAAATATTGGTTTGGCGACGCCATTAGTACTGGTTTGTCGATAAAATGGTGAATGCATTATAAAAGCTAGGTTTACCGCCATTTTGTCATCATCGCCGCACTTAGGTTTGTTAATAAATTGGTGAAGGCAATATTTGCTGATAGGGGCTTCTGGTTGCATAAGTTCAGGTAGTACCCAGATAGCGGGAGTGTGCGCGAACGTAATTATAGATGGCATCTGAAAATACTGTTTGCCAAAAGGACATACTAGATCCCCGGTTGTCTAATTACATGCCACGCGGCCTCTAACAATGTTCATTGATGACATGTTATGGTGCATGCATACTGCAACAGATGTAGCAATATTATGTAGACAAAAACAACTATGGCTACCACCATTTTACCATCGTCTCCACACTTGGGTCCTTTGTTCCACCTATACGTTATAATTGACGGGTCCCCCATATTTTTAGTTTGTCAACATTGATCAACTCTTTTAATGTATACGCTCTCGTAGTGTATTTTATAAGGTTTTAGATCGGAATCGAGAGGTTCCTGGTTCAAATCCCGCCGAGGACAAAAACTTTTTTATGGTATTATTATATTTTAAAATATTTTAACTGATTTACGACGTCACACCTACCATCGCGGTAAACAAGATGTCTTATATGAAAAGCAGGCGGCGCTACAGGTACGTACATCTCCCCCGTTAGGTGGCACCCCTACAATGATATTACTATATAATCGGAGTAATACGTGATCTGGGTTCCGTTGGGGCAAAAGTTAGGTTAGAATAATGGGTGGGGGGTTAGGTGGCAGCAGTGGAGGGTTCCACACAGGCGAATAGGGCCCTATATTACCGGCATCGAGCAGTTATGACGTCACTCACTAGGTGGCGATAGTAGCTGGGTTCCACTTAGGTTAAGAGAGGATGGTGGCTTCCAGGAAAAGTGCCACGCCCTAAAATGGCACCAAAAATGCAGATTTTAGCGGAATGTTATTTCTTATGGGATTTTGAGTTAGAAACGGCACTGCTATTCTACTAGCTGGTGTAATGAGAATCCTAGCCAATGACTCAGTTTAAGGGCCCCGCAGACAGAAAGTGGGTTTCGGTTCAGCTGTTCCATATCAGCCATACCAGTCACAGTAAATGTAAACATGTCAGACCGCAGCCGGCTTTCTATCTGACGTAGCCTTAAAAACTTTTGACAAACACGATTTTGCATCAAAACTTTCCAGGTTAAATCAAATGAAGAGACATCTAGGTAACGCTGAGTAAAATGATTTTTGTCAAAGAAATATAGTCATATAATTTTGTTGTTAATTATTCCAGCTTACACATTGACTCACACCACCAAAATGTTGCTTCCACTTCCCATTCGACTCTAGCTACGACCCTGGATTGGCCAAATTTTGCAAGTAAAATGAACTCACAACTTTTAATCTATGATTTAGTTTAAATTTGCATCTCAAAATATTACAGATAAAATATCACTATAAATACACGACAGACAAAAACGGATATTGAGCTTTCAAACAAACCAGCATACCTACGGAACGACCTACAACCAGGTGTAATGAGAATCCTAGCCAATGACTCAGTTTAAGGGCCCCGCAGACAGAAAGTGGGTTTCGGTTCAGCTGTTCCATATCAGCCATACCAGTCACAGTAAATGTAAACATGTCAGACCGCAGCCGGCTTTCTATCTGACGTAGCCTTAAAAACTTTTGACAAACACGATTTTGCATCAAAACTTTCCAGGTGAAATCAAATGAACAGACATCTAGGTAACGCTGAGTAAAATGATTTTTGTCAAAGAAATATAGTCATATAATTTTGTTGTTAATTATTCCAGCTTACACATTGACTCACACCACCAAAATGTTGCTTCCACTTCCCATTCGACTCTAGCTACGACCCTGGATTGGCCAAATTTTGCAAGTAAAATGAACCCACAACTTTTAATCTATGATTTAGTTTAAATTTGCATCTCGAAATATTACAGATAAAATATCACTATAAATACACGACAGACAAAAACGGATATTGAGCTTTCAAACAAACCAGCATACCTACGGAACGACCTACAACCAGGTGTAATGAGAATCCTAGCCAATGACTCAGTTTAAGGGCCCCGCAGACAGAAAGTGGGTTTCGGTTTAGCTGTTCCATATCAGCCATACCAGTCACAGTAAATGTAAACATGTCAGACCGCAGCCGGCTTTCTATCTGACGTAGCCTTAAAAACTTTTGACAAACACGATTTTGCATCAAAACTTTCCAGGTTAAATCAAATGAAGAGACATCTAGGTAACGCTGAGTAAAATGATTTTTGTCAAAGAAATATAGTCATATAATTTTGTTGTTAATTATTCCAGCTTACACATTGACTCACACCACCAAAATGTTGCTTCCACTTCCCATTCGACTCTAGCTACGACCCTGGCTTGGCCAAATTTTGCAAGTAAAATGAACCCACAACTTTTAATCTATGATTTAGTTTAAATTTGCATCTCAAAATATTACAGATAAAATATCACTATAAATACACGACAGACAAAAACGGATATTGAGCTTTCAAACAAACCAGCATACCTACGGAACGATCTACAACCAGGTGTAATGAGAATCCTAGGCAATGACTCAGTTTAATAATATCAGCCATACCAGTCAAAGTAAATGTAAACATGTCAGACCGCAGCCGGATTTTGAATCAACACTTCCCAGGTTTAAGGCTCGTTCAGAGTGAGAGCGTCGAGCGACGCTTCGAGCGCCATATAGCGTTGACCGGCTGCTATCAGAAGTTGTGAAGTCGCGTTGGAGTCATTTTGCAAACTGTTGATGTTTTACGACGGGACTTTAAAGCTTCTGTAACAGATGCTGTCATTCTGAACACTGTATCAAGTAATATTTTACCCTGTCACAATCGTACCAAACAAATAACATTTATAGTTTTTCCATTTCCATTCAAATAACACATTTTAATAGCAAAACTCTTTCGAATCAAATAATATTTCGTATCAAATAATAACTGTCAATAGCGTTGTAGTCGCCTTGCAGTCGCATTTCAGTCGCATTGCAGTCGCATTACAGTCTCATTGCAGTCGCATTACAGTCTCATTCAGAATTCAGAATCGCGAGATAGCCGCGGATTAGTCGCGAGCTAGCCGCGGAATAGCCGCGAGATAGCCGCGCGCAAGTCGCGAGATAGTCGCGGAGCAGTCGCGGAACAGTCGCGGAACAGTCGCGAGATAGTCGCGAGATAGTCGCGGAACAGTCGCGAAATAGTCGCGGAATAGTCGTGGAATAGTCGCGGAATAGTCGCGAGATAGTCGCGTGTAAGTCGCGAGATAGTCGCGGAATAGTCGCGAGATAGTCGCGGAACAGTCGCGGAATAGTCGCGGAACAGGCCCGAGATAGTCGCGGAATAGTCGCGAGATAGTCGCGAGATAGTCGCGTGTAGGTCGCGAGATTGTCGCGGAATAGTCGCGAGATAGTCGCGGAACAGTCGCGAGATAGTCGCGAGATAGCCGCGGATTTGTTGCGAGATAGCCGCGCAACTGCGACGCAATTACACCGTGGTGACGTCGCGGTAACCTCGCGATTACGTCGCGGTTACGTCGCGACTGCGAATCGATTGCTTTGCGGCTGCGACTGCAATGCGACTGTAATGCGACTGCAATGCGACTGTAATGCGACTGAAATGCGACTGCAAGGCGACTTCAACGCGATTGTGACAGGGTAAAATATTATAGAATATTACAGATAAAATATCACTATAAATACACGACAGACAAAAACGGATATTGAGCTTTCAAACAAACCAGCATACCTACGGAACGACCTACAACCAGGTGTAATGAGAATCCTAGCCAATGACTCAGTTTAAGGGCCCCGCAGACAGAAAGTGGGTTTCGGTTCAGCTGTTCCATATCAGCCATACCAGTCACAGTAAATGTAAACATGTCAGACCGCAGCCGGCTTTCTATCTGACGTAGCCTTAAAAACTTTTGACAAACACGATTTTGCATCAAAACTTTCCAGGTTAAATCAAATGAAGAGACATCTAGGTAACGCTGAGTAAAATGATTTTTGTCAAAGAAATATAGTCATATAATTTTGTTGTTAATTATTCCAGCTTACACATTGACTCACACCACCAAAATGTTGCTTCCACTTCCCATTCGACTCTAGCTACGACCCTGGATTGGCCAAATTTTGCAAGTAAAATGAACCCACAACTTTTAATCTATGATTTAGTTTAAATTTGCATCTCAAAATATTACAGATAAAATATCACTATAAATACACGACAGACAAAAACGGATATTGAGCTTTCAAACAAACCAGCATACCTACGGAACGACCTACAACCAGGTGTAATGAGAATCCTAGCCAATGACTCAGTTTAAGGGCCCCGCAGACAGAAAGTGGGTTTCGGTTTAGCTGTTCCATATCAGCCATACCAGTCACAGTAAATGTAAACATGTCAGACCGCAGCCGGCTTTCTATCTGACGTAGCCTTAAAAACTTTTGACAAACACGATTTTTCATCAAAACTTTCCAGGTTAAATCAAATGAAGAGACATCTAGGTAACGCTGAGTAAAATGATTTTTGTCAAAGAAATATAGTCATATAATTTTGTTGTTAATTATTCCAGCTTACACATTGACTCACGCCACCAAAATGTTGCTTCCACTTCCCATTCGACTCTAGCTACGACCCTGGATTGGCCAAATTTTGCAAGTAAAATGAACCCACAACTTTTAATCTATGATTTAGTTTAAATTTGCATCTCAAAATATTACAGATAAAATATCACTATAAATACACGACAGACAAAAACGGATATTGAGCTTTCAAACAAACCAGCATACCTACGGAACGACCTACAACCAGGTGTAATGAGAATCCTAGCCAATGACTCAGTTTAAGGGCCCCGCAGACAGAAAGTGGGTTTCGGTTTAGCTGTTCCATATCAGTCATACCAGTCACAGTAAATGTAAACATGTCAGACCGCAGCCGGCTTTCTATCTGACGTAGCCTTAAAAACTTTTGACAAACACGATTTTGCATCAAAACTTTCCAGGTTAAATCAAATGAAGAGACATCTAGGTAACGCTGAGTAAAATGATTTTTGTCAAAGAAATATAGTCATATAATTTTGTTGTTAATTATTCCAGCTTACACATTGACTCACACTACTAAAATGTTGCTTTCCAGGTTAAATCAAATGAAGAGACATCTAGGTAACGCTGAGTAAAATGATTTTTGTCAAAGAAATATAGTCATATAATTTTGTTGTTAATTATTCCAGCTTACACATTGACTCACGCCACCAAAATATTGCTTCCACTTCCCATTCGACTCTAGCTACGACCCTGGATTGGCCAAATTTTGCAAGTAAAATGAACCCACAACTTTTAATCTATGATTTAGTTTAAATTTGCATCTCAAAATATTACAGATAAAATATCACTATAAATACACGACAGACAAAAACGGATATTGAGCTTTCAAACAAACCAGCATACCTACGGAACGACCTACAACCAGGTGTAATGAGAATCCTAGGCAATGACTCAGTTTAATAATATCAGCCATACCAGTCACAGTAAATGTAAACATGTCAGACCGCAGCCGGATTTCGAATCAACACTTCCCAGGTTTAAGGCTCGTTCAGAGGGGGAGCGTCGAGCGACGCTTCGAGCGCCATATAGCGTTGACCGGCTGCTATTAGAAGTTGTGAAGTCGCGTTGGAGTCATTTTGCAAACTGTTGATGTTTTACGACGGGACTTTAAAGCTTCTGATAACAGATGCTGTCATTCTGAACACTGTATCAAGTAATATTTTACCCTGTCACAATCGTACCAAACAAATAACATTTATAGTTTTTCCATTTCCATTCAAATAACACATTTTAATAGCAAAACTCTTTCGAATCAAATAATATTTCGTATCAAATAATAACTGTCAATGGCGTTGTAGTCGCCTTGCAGTCGCATTTCAGTCGCATTACAGTCTCATTCAGAATTCAGAATCGCGAGATAGCCGCGGATCAGTCGCGAGCTAGCCGCGGAATAGCCGCGAGATAGCCGCGTGTAAGTCGCGAGATAGTCGCGCATAAGTCGCGGAACAGTCGCGGAATAGTCGCGGAATAGTCGCGAGATAGTCGCGGAATAGTCGCGAGATAGTCGCGGAATAGTCGCGAGATAGTCGCGGGACAGCCGCGGAATAGTCGCGAGATAGTCGCGGGACAGCCGCGAGATAGTCGCGGGACAGTAGCGGAATACATACAAACACGATTTGCATCAAAACTTTCCAGGTTAAATCAAATGAAGAGACATCTAGGTAACGCTGAGTAAAATGATTTTTGTCAAAGAAATATAGTCATATAATTTTGTTGTTAATTATTCCAGCTTACACATTGACTCACACCACCAAAATGTTGCTTCCACTTCCCATTCGACTCTAGCTACGACCCTGGATTGGCCAAATTTTGCAAGTAAAATGAACCCACAACTTTTAATCTATGATTTAGTTTAAATTTGCATCTCAAAATATTACAGATAAAATATCACTATAAATACACGACAGACAAAAACGGATATTGAGCTTTCAAACAAACCAGCATACCTACGGAACGACCTACAACCAGGTGTAATGAGAATCCTAGCCAATGACTCAGTTTAAGGGCCCCGCAGACAGAAAGTGGGTTTCGGTTTAGCTGTTCCATATCAGCCATACCAGTCACAGTAAATGTAAACATGTCAGACCGCAGCCGGCTTTCTATCTGACGTAGCCTTAAAAACTTTTGACAAACACGATTTTGCATCAAAACTTTCCAGGTTAAATCAAATGAAGAGACATCTAGGTAACGCTGAGTAAAATGATTTTTGTCAAAGAAATATAGTCATATAATTTTGTTGTTAATTATTCCAGCTTACACATTGACTCACACCACCAAAATGTTGCTTCCACTTCCCATTCGACTCTAGCTACGACCCTGGATTGGCCAAATTTTGCAAGTAAAATGAACCCACAACTTTTAATCTATGATTTAGTTTAAATTTGCATCTCAAAATATTACAGATAAAATATCACTATAAATACACGACAGACAAAAACGGATATTGAGCTTTCAAACAAACCAGCATACCTACGGAACGACCTACAACCAGGTGTAATGAGAATCCTAGGCAATGACTCAGTTTAATAATATCAGCCATACCAGTCACAGTAAATGTAAACATGTCAGACCGCAGCCGGATTTTGAATCAACACTTCCCAGGTTTAAGGCTCGTTCAGAGTGAGAGCGTCGAGCGACGCTTCGAGCGCCATATAGCGTTGACCGGCTGCTATCAGAAGTTGTGAAGTCGCGTTGGAGTCATTTTGCAAACTGTTGATGTTTTACGACGGGACTTTAAAGCTTCTGTAACAGATGCTGTCATTCTGAACACTGTATCAAGTAATATTTTACCCTGTCACAATCGTACCAAACAAATAACATTTATAGTTTTTCCATTTCCATTCAAATAACACATTTTAATAGCAAAACTCTTTCGAATCAAATAATATTTCGTATCAAATAATAACTGTCAATAGCGTTGTAGTCGCCTTGCAGTCGCATTTCAGTCGCATTGCAGTCGCATTACAGTCTCATTGCAGTCGCATTACAGTCTCATTCAGAATTCAGAATCGCGAGATAGCCGCGGATTAGTCGCGAGCTAGCCGCGGAATAGCCGCGAGATAGCCGCGTGCAAGTCGCGAGATAGTCGCGGAATAGTCGCGGAACAGTCGCGGAATAGTCGCGGAACAGTCGCGAGATAGTCGCGTGTAAGTCGCGAGATTGTCGCGAAATAGTCGCGAGATAGTCGCGGAACAGTCGCGGAATAGTCGCGGAACAGTCGCGAGATAGTCGCGGAATAGTCGCGGAATAGTCGCGAGATAGTCGCGTGTAGGTCGCGAGATTGTCGCGAAATAGTCGCGAGATAGTCGCGGAACAGTCGCGAGATAGTCGCGAGATAGCCGCGGATTTGTTGCGAGATAGCCGCGCAACTGCGACGCAATTACACCGTGGTGACGTCGCGGTAACCTCGCGATTACGTCGCGGTTACGTCGCGACTGCGAATCGATTGCTTTGCGGCTGCGACTGCAATGCGACTGTAATGCGACTGCAATGCGACTGTAATGCGACTGAAATGCGACTGCAATGCGACTGCAAGGCGACTTCAACGCGATTGTGACAGGGTAAAATATTATAGAATATTACAGATAAAATATCACTATAAATACACGACAGACAAAAACGGATATTGAGCTTTCAAACAAACCAGCATACCTACGGAACGACCTACAACCAGGTGTAATGAGAATCCTAGCCAATGACTCAGTTTAAGGGCCCCGCAGACAGAAAGTGGGTTTCGGTTCAGCTGTTCCATATCAGCCATACCAGTCACAGTAAATGTAAACATGTCAGACCGCAGCCGGCTTTCTATCTGACGTAGCCTTAAAAACTTTTGACAAACACGATTTTGCATCAAAACTTTCCAGGTTAAATCAAATGAAGAGACATCTAGGTAACGCTGAGTAAAATGATTTTTGTCAAAGAAATATAGTCATATAATTTTGTTGTTAATTATTCCAGCTTACACATTGACTCACACCACCAAAATGTTGCTTCCACTTCCCATTCGACTCTAGCTACGACCCTGGATTGGCCAAATTTTGCAAGTAAAATGAACCCACAACTTTTAATCTATGATTTAGTTTAAATTTGCATCTCAAAATATTACAGATAAAATATCACTATAAATACACGACAGACAAAAACGGATATTGAGCTTTCAAACAAACCAGCATACCTACGGAACGACCTACAACCAGGTGTAATGAGAATCCTAGGCAATGACTCAGTTTAATAATATCAGCCATACCAGTCACAGTAAATGTAAACATGTCAGACCGCAGCCGGATTTTGAATCAACACTTCCCAGGTTTAAGGCTCGTTCAGAGTGAGAGCGTCGAGCGACGCTTCGAGCGCCATATAGCGTTGACCGGCTGCTATCAGAAGTTGTGAAGTCGCGTTGGAGTCATTTTGCAAACTGTTGATGTTTTACGACGGGACTTTAAAGCTTCTGTAACAGATGCTGTCATTCTGAACACTGTATCAAGTAATATTTTACCCTGTCACAATCGTACCAAACAAATAACATTTATAGTTTTTCCATTTCCATTCAAATAACACATTTTAATAGCAAAACTCTTTCGAATCAAATAATATTTCGTATCAAATAATAACTGTCAATAGCGTTGTAGTCGCCTTGCAGTCGCATTTCAGTCTCATTCAGAATTCAGAATCGCGAGATAGCCGCGGATCAGTCGCGAGCTAGCCGCGGAATAGCCGCGAGATAGCCGCGTGTAAGTCGCGAGATAGTCGCGCATAAGTCGCGGAACAGTCGCGGAATAGTCGCGAGATAGTCGCGAGATAGTCGCGGAATAGTCGCGAGATAGTCGCGGGACAGTCGCGGAATAGTCGCGAGATAGTCGCGAGATAGCCGCGAGATAGCCGCGGATTTGTCGCGAGATAGCCGCGTGTAAGTCGCGGAATAGTCGCGAGATAGTCGCGGAACCGTCGCGGAATAGTCGCGAAATGGTCGCGGAATGGTCGCGTGTAAGTCGCGAGATAGCCGCGGAATAGTCGCGAGATAGTCGCGGAATAGTCGCGAGATAGTCGCGGGACAGTCGCGGAATAGTCGCGAGATAGTCGCGAGATAGCCGCGGATTTGTCGCGAGATAGCCGCGTGTAAGTCGCGGAATAGTCGCGAGATAGTCGCGGAACCGTCGCGGAATAGTCGCGAAATGGTCGCGGAATGGTCGCGTGTAAGTCGCGAGATAGTCGCGAGATAGCCGCGGATTTGTTGCGAGATAGCCGCGCAACTGCGACGCAATTACACCGTGGTGAGGTCGCGGTAACCTCGCGATTACGTCGCGGTTACGTCGCGACTGCGAATCGATTGCTTTGCGGCTGCGACTACAATGCGACTGCAATGCGACTGTAATGCGACTGCAATGCTACTGCAATGCGACTGTAATGCGACTGTAATGCGACTGCAATGCGACTGCAAGGCGACTTCAACGCGATTGTGACAGGGTAAAATATTATAGAATATTACAGACAAAATATCACTATAAATACACGACAGACAAAAACGGATATTGAGCTTTCAAACAAACCAGCATACCTACGGAACGACCTACAACCAGGTGTAATGAGAATCCTAGCCAATGACTCAGTTTAAGGGCCCCGCAGACAGAAAGTGGGTTTCGGTTCAGCTGTTCCATATCAGCCATACCAGTCACAGTAAATGTAAACATGTCAGACCGCAGCCGGCTTTCTATCTGACGTAGCCTTAAAAACTTTTGACAAACACGATTTTGCATCAAAACTTTCCAGGTTAAATCAAATGAAGAGACATCTAGGTAACGCTGAGTAAAATGATTTTTGTCAAAGAAATATAGTCATATAATTTTGTTGTTAATTATTCCAGCTTACACATTGACTCACACCACCAAAATGTTGCTTCCACTTCCCATTCGACTCTAGCTACGACCCTGGATTGGCCAAATTTTGCAAGTAAAATGAACCCACAACTTTTAATCTATGATTTAGTTTAAATTTGCATCTCAAAATATTACAGATAAAATATCACTATAAATACACGACAGACAAAAACGGATATTGAGCTTTCAAACAAACCAGCATACCTACGGAACGACCTACAACCAGGTGTAATGAGAATCCTAGCCAATGACTCAGTTTAAGGGCCCCGCAGACAGAAAGTGGGTTTCGGTTCAGCTGTTCCATATCAGCCATACCAGTCACAGTAAATGTAAACATGTCAGACCGCAGCCGGCTTTCTATCTGACGTAGCCTTAAAAACTTTTGACAAACACGATTTTGCATCAAAACTTTCCAGGTTAAATCAAATGAAGAGACATCTAGGTAACGCTGAGTAAAATGATTTTTGTCAAAGAAATATAGTCATATAATTTTGTTGTTAATTATTCCAGCTTACACATTGACTCACACCACCAAAATGTTGCTTCCACTTCCCATTCGACTCTAGCTACGACCCTGGATTGGCCAAATTTTGCAAGTAAAATGAACCCACAACTTTTAATCTATGATTTAGTTTAAATTTGCATCTCAAAATATTACAGATAAAATATCACTATAAATACACGACAGACAAAAACGGATATTGAGCTTTCAAACAAACCAGCATACCTACGGAACGACCTACAACCAGGTGTAATGAGAATCCTAGGCAATGACTCAGTTTAATAATATCAGCCATACCAGTCACAGTAAATGTAAACATGTCAGACCGCAGCCGGATTTTGAATCAACACTTCCCAGGTTTAAGGCTCGTTCAGAGTGAGAGCGTCGAGCGACGCTTCGAGCGCCATATAGCGTTGACCGGCTGCTATCAGAAGTTGTGAAGTCGCGTTGGAGTCATTTTGCAAACTGTTGATGTTTTACGACGGGACTTTAAAGCTTCTGTAACAGATGCTGTCATTCTGAACACTGTATCAAGTAATATTTTACCCTGTCACAATCGTACCAAACAAATAACATTTATAGTTTTTCCATTTCCATTCAAATAACACATTTTAATAGCAAAACTCTTTCGAATCAAATAATATTTCGTATCAAATAATAACTGTCAATAGCGTTGTAGTCGCCTTGCAGTCGCATTTCAGTCTCATTCAGAATTCAGAATCGCGAGATAGCCGCGGATCAGTCGCGAGCTAGCCGCGGAATAGCCGCGAGATAGCCGCGTGTAAGTCGCGAGATAGTCGCGCATAAGTCGCGGAACAGTCGCGGAATAGTCGCGAGATAGTCGCGGAATAGTCGCGAGATAGTCGCGGAATAGTCGCGAGATAGTCGCGGGACAGTCGCGGAATAGTCGCGAGATAGTCGCGGGACAGTCGCGGAATAGTCGCGAGATAGTCGCGAGATAGCCGCGAGATAGCCGCGGATTTGTCGCGAGATAGCCGCGTGTAAGTCGCGGAATAGTCGCGAGATAGTCGCGGAACCGTCGCGGAATAGTCGCGAAATGGTCGCGGAAAGGTCGCGTGTAAGTCGCGAGATAGCCGCGGATTTGTTGCGAGTTAGCCGCGGAATAGTCGCGAGATAGTCGCGGAATAGTCGCGAGATAGTCGCGGGACAGTCGCGGAATAGTCGCGAGATAGTCGCGAGATAGCCGCGGATTTGTCGCGAGATAGCCGCGTGTAAGTCGCGGAATAGTCGCGTGATAGTCGCGGAACCGTCGCGGAATAGTCGTGAAATGGTCGCGGAATGGTCGCGTGTAAGTCGCGAGATAGTCGCGAGATAGCCGCGGATTTGTTGCGAGATAGCCGCGCAACTGCGACGCAATTACACCGTGGTGAGGTCGCGGTAACCTCGCGATTACGTCGCGGTTACGTCGCGACTGCGAATCGATTGCTTTGCGGCTGCGACTACAATGCGACTGCAATGCGACTGTAATGCGACTGCAATGCTACTGCAATGCGACTGTAATGCGACTGTAATGCGACTGCAATGCGACTGCAAGGCGACTTCAACGCGATTGTGACAGGGTAAAATATTATAGAATATTACAGACAAAATATCACTATAAATACACGACAGACAAAAACGGATATTGAGCTTTCAAACAAACCAGCATACCTACGGAACGACCTACAACCAGGTGTAATGAGAATCCTAGCCAATGACTCAGTTTAAGGGCCCCGCAGACAGAAAGTGGGTTTCGGTTCAGCTGTTCCATATCAGCCATACCAGTCACAGTAAATGTAAACATGTCAGACCGCAGCCGGCTTTCTATCTGACGTAGCCTTAAAAACTTTTGACAAACACGATTTTGCATCAAAACTTTCCAGGTTAAATCAAATGAAGAGACATCTAGGTAACGCTGAGTAAAATGATTTTTGTCAAAGAAATATAGTCATATAATTTTGTTGTTAATTATTCCAGCTTACACATTGACTCACACCACCAAAATGTTGCTTCCACTTCCCATTCGACTCTAGCTACGACCCTGGATTGGCCAAATTTTGCAAGTAAAATGAACCCACAACTTTTAATCTATGATTTAGTTTAAATTTGCATCTCAAAATATTACAGATAAAATATCACTATAAATACACGACAGACAAAAACGGATATTGAGCTTTCAAACAAACCAGCATACCTACGGAACGACCTACAACCAGGTGTAATGAGAATCCTAGCCAATGACTCAGTTTAAGGGCCCCGCAGACAGAAAGTGGGTTTCGGTTTAGCTGTTCCATATCAGCCATACCAGTCACAGTAAATGTAAACATGTCAGACCGCAGCCGGCTTTCTATCTGACGTAGCCTTAAAAACTTTTGACAAACACGATTTTGCATCAAAACTTTCCAGGTTAAATCAAATGAAGAGACATCTAGGTAACGCTGAGTAAAATGATTTTTGTCAAAGAAATATAGTCATATAATTTTGTTGTTAATTATTCCAGCTTACACATTGACTCACACCACCAAAATGTTGCTTCCACTTCCCATTCGACTCTAGCTACGACCCTGGATTGGCCAAATTTTGCAAGTAAAATGAACCCACAACTTTTAATCTATGATTTAGTTTAAATTTGCATCTCAAAATATTACAGATAAAATATCACTATAAATACACGACAGACAAAAACGGATATTGAGCTTTCAAACAAACCAGCATACCTACGGAACGACCTACAACCAGGTGTAATGAGAATCCTAGGCAATGACTCAGTTTAATAATATCAGCCATACCAGTCACAGTAAATGTAAACATGTCAGACCGCAGCCGGATTTTGAATCAACACTTCCCAGGTTTAAGGCTCGTTCAGAGTGAGAGCGTCGAGCGACGCTTCGAGCGCCATATAGCGTTGACCGGCTGCTATCAGAAGTTGTGAAGTCGCGTTGGAGTCATTTTGCAAACTGTTGATGTTTTACGACGGGACTTTAAAGCTTCTGTAACAGATGCTGTCATTCTGAACACTGTATCAAGTAATATTTTACCCTGTCACAATCGTACCAAACAAATAACATTTATAGTTTTTCCATTTCCATTCAAATAACACATTTTAATAGCAAAACTCTTTCGAATCAAATAATATTTCGTATCAAATAATAACTGTCAATAGCGTTGTAGTCGCCTTGCAGTCGCATTTCAGTCGCATTGCAGTCGCATTACAGTCTCATTGCAGTCGCATTACAGTCTCATTCAGAATTCAGAATCGCGAGATAGCCGCGGATTAGTCGCGAGCTAGCCGCGGAATAGCCGCGAGATAGCCGCGTGCAAGTCGCGAGATAGTCGCGGAACAGTCGCGAGATAGTCGCGGAATAGTCGCGGAATAGTCGCGAGATAGTCGCGGAATAGTCGCGAGATAGTCGCGGAATAGTCGCGGAATAGTCGCGTGTAAGTCGCGAGTTAGTCGCGGAATAGTCGCGAGATAGTCGCGGAACAGTCGCGGAATAGTCGCGGAACAGTCGCGGAATAGTCGCGGAACAGTCGCGGAATAGTCGCAGAACAGGCGCGAGATAGTCGCGGAATAGTCGCGGAATAGTCGCGAGATAGTCGCGTGTAAGTCGCGAGATAGTTGCGGAATAGTCGCGAGATAGTCGCGGAACAGTCGCGGAATAGTCGCGGAACAGGCGCGAGATAGTCACGGAATAGTCGCGAGATAGTCGCGAGATAGTCGCGTGTAGGTCGCGAGATAGTCGCGTGTAGGTCGCGAGATTGTCGCGGAATAGTCGCGAGATAGTCGCGGATCAGTCGCGAGATAGTCGCGAGATAGCCGCGGATTTGTTGCGAGATAGCCGCGCAACTGCGACGCAATTACACCGTGGTGACGTCGCGGTAACCTCGCGATTACGTCGCGGTTACGTCGCGACTGCGAATCGATTGCTTTGCGGCTGCGACTGCAATGCGACTGTAATGCGACTGCAATGCGACTGTAATGCGACTGAAATGCGACTGCAAGGCGACTTCAACGCGATTGTGACAGGGTAAAATATTATAGAATATTACAGATAAAATATCACTATAAATACACGACAGACAAAAACGGATATTGAGCTTTCAAACAAACCAGCATACCTACGGAACGACCTACAACCAGGTGTAATGAGAATCCTAGCCAATGACTCAGTTTAAGGGCCCCGCAGACAGAAAGTGGGTTTCGGTTCAGCTGTTCCATATCAGCCATACCAGTCACAGTAAATGTAAACATGTCAGACCGCAGCCGGCTTTCTATCTGACGTAGCCTTAAAAACTTTTGACAAACACGATTTTGCATCAAAACTTTCCAGGTTAAATCAAATGAAGAGACATCTAGGTAACGCTGAGTAAAATGATTTTTGTCAAAGAAATATAGTCATATAATTTTGTTGTTAATTATTCCAGCTTACACATTGACTCACACCACCAAAATGTTGCTTCCACTTCCCATTCGACTCTAGCTACGACCCTGGATTGGCCAAATTTTGCAAGTAAAATGAACCCACAACTTTTAATCTATGATTTAGTTTAAATTTGCATCTCAAAATATTACAGATAAAATATCACTATAAATACACGACAGACAAAAACGGATATTGAGCTTTCAAACAAACCAGCATACCTACGGAACGACCTACAACCAGGTGTAATGAGAATCCTAGCCAATGACTCAGTTTAAGGGCCCCGCAGACAGAAAGTGGGTTTCGGTTTAGCTGTTCCATATCAGCCATACCAGTCACAGTAAATGTAAACATGTCAGACCGCAGCCGGCTTTCTATCTGACGTAGCCTTAAAAACTTTTGACAAACACGATTTTTCATCAAAACTTTCCAGGTTAAATCAAATGAAGAGACATCTAGGTAACGCTGAGTAAAATGATTTTTGTCAAAGAAATATAGTCATATAATTTTGTTGTTAATTATTCCAGCTTACACATTGACTCACGCCACCAAAATGTTGCTTCCACTTCCCATTCGACTCTAGCTACGACCCTGGATTGGCCAAATTTTGCAAGTAAAATGAACCCACAACTTTTAATCTATGATTTAGTTTAAATTTACATCTCAAAATATTACAGATAAAATATCACTATAAATACACGACAGACAAAAACGGATATTGAGCTTTCAAACAAACCAGCATACCTACGGAACGACCTACAACCAGGTGTAATGAGAATCCTAGCCAATGACTCAGTTTAAGGGCCCCGCAGACAGAAAGTGGGTTTCGGTTTAGCTGTTCCATATCAGTCATACCAGTCACAGTAAATGTAAACATGTCAGACCGCAGCCGGCTTTCTATCTGACGTAGCCTTAAAAACTTTTGACAAACACGATTTTGCATCAAAACTTTCCAGGTTAAATCAAATGAAGAGACATCTAGGTAACGCTGAGTAAAATGATTTTTGTCAAAGAAATATAGTCATATAATTTTGTTGTTAATTATTCCAGCTTACACATTGACTCACACTACTAAAATGTTGCTTTCCAGGTTAAATCAAATGAAGAGACATCTAGGTAACGCTGAGTAAAATGATTTTTGTCAAAGAAATATAGTCATATAATTTTGTTGTTAATTATTCCAGCTTACACATTGACTCACGCCACCAAAATATTGCTTCCACTTCCCATTCGACTCTAGCTACGACCCTGGATTGGCCAAATTTTGCAAGTAAAATGAACCCACAACTTTTAATCTATGATTTAGTTTAAATTTGCATCTCAAAATATTACAGATAAAATATCACTATAAATACACGACAGACAAAAACGGATATTGAGCTTTCAAACAAACCAGCATACCTACGGAACGACCTACAACCAGGTGTAATGAGAATCCTAGGCAATGACTCAGTTTAATAATATCAGCCATACCAGTCACAGTAAATGTAAACATGTCAGACCGCAGCCGGATTTCGAATCAACACTTCCCAGGTTTAAGGCTCGTTCAGAGGGGGAGCGTCGAGCGACGCTTCGAGCGCCATATAGCGTTGACCGGCTGCTATCAGAAGTTGTGAAGTCGCGTTGGAGTCATTTTGCAAACTGTTGATGTTTTACGACGGGACTTTAAAGCTTCTGATAACAGATGCTGTCATTCTGAACACTGTATCAAGTAATATTTTACCCTGTCACAATCGTACCAAACAAATAACATTTATAGTTTTTCCATTTCCATTCAAATAACACATTTTAATAGCAAAACTCTTTCGAATCAAATAATATTTCGTATCAAATAATAACTGTCAATGGCGTTGTAGTCGCCTTGCAGTCGCATTTCAGTCGCATTACAGTCTCATTCAGAATTCAGAATCGCGAGATAGCCGCGGATCAGTCGCGAGCTAGCCGCGGAATAGCCGCGAGATAGCCGCGTGTAAGTCGCGAGATAGTCGCGCATAAGTCGCGGAACAGTCGCGGAATAGTCGCGAGATAGTCGCGGAATAGTCGCGGAATAGTCGCGAAATAGTCGCGGAATAGTCGCGTGTAAGTCGGGAGATAGTCGCGGAATAGTCGCGAGATAATCGCGGAATAGTCGCGAGATAGTCGCGGAATAGTCGCGAGATAGTCGCGGGACAGCCGCGGAATAGTCGCGAGATAGTCGCGGGACAGTCGCGGATTTGTCGCGAGATTGCCGCGTGTAAGTCGCGGAATAGTCGCGAGATAGCCGCGGGACAGTCGCGGAATAGTCGCGGAATAGTCGCGAAATAGTCGCGGAATAGTCGCGTGTAAGTCGGGAGATAGTCGCGGAATAGTCGCGAGATAATCGCGGAATAGTCGCGAGATAGTCGCGGAATAGTCGCGAGATAGTCGCGGGACAGCCGCGGAATAGTCGCGAGATAGTCGCGGGACAGTCGCGGATTTGTCGCGAGATTGCCGCGTGTAAGTCGCGGAATAGTCGCGAGATAGCCGCGGGACAGTCGCGGAATAGTCGCGAGATAGCCGCGGGACAGTCGCGGAATGGTCGCGTGTAAGTCGCGAGAGAGTCGCGAGATAGCCGCGGATTTGTTGCGAGATAGCCGCGCAACTGCGACGCAATTACACCGTGGTGACGTCGCGGTAACCTCGCGATTACGTCGCGGTTACGTCGCGACTGCGAATCGATTGCTTTGCGGCTGCGACTGCAATGCGACTGCAATGCGACTGCAATGCGACTGTAATGCGACTGAAATGCTACTGCAATGCGACTGTAATGCGACTGAAATGCGACTGAAATGCGACTGTAATGCGACGGAAATGCGACTGAAATGCGACTGAAATGCGACTGAAATGCGACTGCAATGCGACTGCAATGTAAACATGTCAGACCGCAGCCGGCTTTCTATCTGACGTAGCCTTAAAAACTTTTGACAAACACGATTTTGCATCAAAACTTTCCAGGTTAAATCAAATGAAGAGACATCTAGGTAACGCTGAGTAAAATGATTTTTGTCAAAGAAATATAGTCACATAATTTTGTTGTTAATTATTCCAGCGTTGACCGGCTGCTATCAGAAGTTGTGAAGTCGCGTTGGAGTCATTTTGCAAACTGTTGATGTTTTACGACGGGACTTTAAAGCTTCTGTAACAGATGCTGTCATTCTGAACACTGTATCAAGTAATATTTTACCCTGTCACAATCGTACCAAACAAATAACATTTATAGTTTTTCCATTTCCATTCAAATAACACATTTTAATAGCAAAACTCTTTCGAATCAAATAATATTTCGTATCAAATAATAACTGTCAATAGCGTTGTAGTCGCCTTGCAGTCGCATTTCAGTCGCATTACAGTCTCATTCAGAATTCAGGATCGCCAGATAGCCGCGGATTAGTCGCGAGCTAGCCGCGGAATAGCCGCGAGATAGCCGCGTGTAAGTCGCGAGATAGTCGCGCATAAGTCGCAAGATAGCCGCGGAACAGTCGCGGAATAGTCGCGAGATAGCCGCGGAACAGTCGCGGAATAGTCGTTTATTAAATTAGTTTATATTATTAAACATTGGTTTAGATTGACAAGGTTACAACCATGAACGTAAGGTGCCAGCTTTGCTTGTAATTGATAAACATAAACATATAACATATAACAAACGGTACCATAGTTTAAGGTTACCCAAACATATATATATTTTGATGAACTAGATTTAAAAGAAGATAAGTTAAGAGATGATGATTTGATAATTTTAACATTTTTGCTACTATTGTACTAATACCGTAATGAATATAGGTCATTTTCGTTACCCAAAACCTGTGTGCTAATTTCGAACCAGGTAATCATCTTACAATACCTACGGAACGACCTACAACCAGGTGTAATGAGAATCCTAGCCAATGACTCAGTTTAAGGGCCCCGCAGACAGAAAGTGGGTTTCGGTTCAGCTGTTCCCTATCAGCCATACCAGTCACAGTAAATGTAAACATGTCAGACCGCAGCCGGCTTTCTATCTGACGTAGCCTTAAAAACTTTTGACAAACACGATTTTGCATCAAAACTTTCCAGGTTAAATCAAATGAAGAGACATCTAGGTAACGCTGAGTAAAATGATTTTTGTCAAAGAAATATAGTCATATAATTTTGTTGTTAATTATTCCAGCTTACACATTGACTCACACCACCAAAATGTTGCTTCCACTTCCCATTCGACTCTAGCTACGACCCTGGATTGGCCAAATTTTGCAAGTAAAATGAACCCACAACTTTTAATCTATGATTTAGTTTAAATTTGCATCTCAAAATATTACAGATAAAATATCACTATAAATACACGACAGACAAAAACGGATATTGAGCTTTCAAACAAACCAGCATACCTACGGAACGACCTACAACCAGGTGTAATGAGAATCCTAGGCAATGACTCAGTTTAATAATATCAGCCATACCAGTCACAGTAAATGTAAACATGTCAGACCGCAGCCGGATTTTGAATCAACACTTCCCAGGTTTAAGGCTCGTTCAGAGTGAGAGCGTCGAGCGACGCTTCGAGCGCCATATAGCGTTGACCGGCTGCTATCAGAAGTTGTGAAGTCGCGTTGGAGTCATTTTGCAAACTGTTGATGTTTTACGACGGGACTTTAAAGCTTCTGTAACAGATGCTGTCATTCTGAACACTGTATCAAGTAATATTTTACCCTGTCACAATCGTACCAAACAAATAACATTTATAGTTTTTCCATTTCCATTCAAATAACACATTTTAATAGCAAAACTCTTTCGAATCAAATAATATTTCGTATCAAATAATAACTGTCAATAGCGTTGTAGTCGCCTTGCAGTCGCATTTCAGTCGCATTGCAGTCGCATTACAGTCTCATTGCAGTCGCATTACAGTCTCATTCAGAATTCAGAATCGCGAGATAGCCGCGGATTAGTCGCGAGCTAGCCGCGGAATAGCCGCGAGATAGCCGCGTGCAAGTCGCGAGATAGTCGCGAGATAGTCGCGGAACAGTCGCGAGATAGTCGCGGAATAGTCGCGGAATAGTCGCGAGATAGTCGCGTGTAAGTCGCGAGATAGTCGCGGAATAGTCGCGAGATAGTCGCGGAACAGTCGCGGAATAGTCGCAGAACAGGCGCGAGATAGTCGCGGAATAGTCGCGGAATAGTCGCGAGATAGTCGCGTGTAAGTCGCGAGATAGTCGCGGAATAGTCGCGAGATAGTCGCGGAACAGTCGCGGAATAGTCGCGGAACAGGCGCGAGATAGTCGCGGAATAGTCGCGGAATAGTCGCGAGATAGTCGCGAGATAGTCGCGGATCAGTCGCGAGATAGTCACGAGATAGCCGCGGATTTGTTGCGAGATAGCCGCGCAACTGCGACGCAATTACACCGTGGTGACGTCGCGGTAACCTCGCGATTACGTCGCGGTTACGTCGCGACTGCGAATCGATTGCTTTGCGGCTGCGACTGCAATGCGACTGTAATGCGACTGCAATGCGACTGTAATGCGACTGAAATGCGACTGCAAGGCGACTTCAACGCGATTGTGACAGGGTAAAATATTATAGAATATTACAGATAAAATATCACTATAAATACACGACAGACAAAAACGGATATTGAGCTTTCAAACAAACCAGCATACCTACGGAACGACCTACAACCAGGTGTAATGAGAATCCTAGCCAATGACTCAGTTTAAGGGCCCCGCAGACAGAAAGTGGGTTTCGGTTCAGCTGTTCCATATCAGCCATACCAGTCACAGTAAATGTAAACATGTCAGACCGCAGCCGGCTTTCTATCTGACGTAGCCTTAAAAACTTTTGACAAACACGATTTTGCATCAAAACTTTCCAGGTTAAATCAAATGAAGAGACATCTAGGTAACGCTGAGTAAAATGATTTTTGTCAAAGAAATATAGTCATATAATTTTGTTGTTAATTATTCCAGCTTACACATTGACTCACACCACCAAAATGTTGCTTCCACTTCCCATTCGACTCTAGCTACGACCCTGGATTGGCCAAATTTTGCAAGTAAAATGAACCCACAACTTTTAATCTATGATTTAGTTTAAATTTGCATCTCAAAATATTACAGATAAAATATCACTATAAATACACGACAGACAAAAACGGATATTGAGCTTTCAAACAAACCAGCATACCTACGGAACGACCTACAACCAGGTGTAATGAGAATCCTAGCCAATGACTCAGTTTAAGGGCCCCGCAGACAGAAAGTGGGGTTCGGTTTAGCTGTTCCATATCAGCCATACCAGTCACAGTAAATGTAAACATGTCAGACCGCAGCCGGCTTTCTATCTGACGTAGCCTTAAAAACTTTTGACAAACACGATTTTTCATCAAAACTTTCCAGGTTAAATCAAATGAAGAGACATCTAGGTAACGCTGAGTAAAATGATTTTTGTCAAAGAAATATAGTCATATAATTTTGTTGTTAATTATTCCAGCTTACACATTGACTCACGCCACCAAAATGTTGCTTCCACTTCCCATTCGACTCTAGCTACGACCCTGGATTGGCCAAATTTTGCAAGTAAAATGAACCCACAACTTTTAATCTATGATTTAGTTTAAATTTGCATCTCAAAATATTACAGATAAAATATCACTATAAATACACGACAGACAAAAACGGATATTGAGCTTTCAAACAAACCAGCATACCTACGGAACGACCTACAACCAGGTGTAATGAGAATCCTAGCCAATGACTCAGTTTAAGGGCCCCGCAGACAGAAAGTGGGTTTCGGTTTAGCTGTTCCATATCAGTCATACCAGTCACAGTAAATGTAAACATGTCAGACCGCAGCCGGCTTTCTATCTGACGTAGCCTTAAAAACTTTTGACAAACACGATTTTGCATCAAAACTTTCCAGGTTAAATCAAATGAAGAGACATCTAGGTAACGCTGAGTAAAATGATTTTTGTCAAAGAAATATAGTCATATAATTTTGTTGTTAATTATTCCAGCTTACACATTGACTCACACTACTAAAATGTTGCTTTCCAGGTTAAATCAAATGAAGAGACATCTAGGTAACGCTGAGTAAAATGATTTTTGTCAAAGAAATATAGTCATATAATTTTGTTGTTAATTATTCCAGCTTACACATTGACTCACGCCACCAAAATATTGCTTCCACTTCCCATTCGACTCTAGCTACGACCCTGGATTGGCCAAATTTTGCAAGTAAAATGAACCCACAACTTTTAATCTATGATTTAGTTTAAATTTGCATCTCAAAATATTACAGATAAAATATCACTATAAATACACGACAGACAAAAACGGATATTGAGCTTTCAAACAAACCAGCATACCTACGGAACGACCTACAACCAGGTGTAATGAGAATCCTAGGCAATGACTCAGTTTAATAATATCAGCCATACCAGTCACAGTAAATGTAAACATGTCAGACCGCAGCCGGATTTCGAATCAACACTTCCCAGGTTTAAGGCTCGTTCAGAGGGGGAGCGTCGAGCGACGCTTCGAGCGCCATATAGCGTTGACCGGCTGCTATTAGAAGTTGTGAAGTCGCGTTGGAGTCATTTTGCAAACTGTTGATGTTTTACGACGGGACTTTAAAGCTTCTGATAACAGATGCTGTCATTCTGAACACTGTATCAAGTAATATTTTACCCTGTCACAATCGTACCAAACAAATAACATTTATAGTTTTTCCATTTCCATTCAAATAACACATTTTAATAGCAAAACTCTTTCGAATCAAATAATATTTCGTATCAAATAATAACTGTCAATGGCGTTGTAGTCGCCTTGCAGTCGCATTTCAGTCGCATTACAGTCTCATTCAGAATTCAGAATCGCGAGATAGCCGCGGATCAGTCGCGAGCTAGCCGCGGAATAGCCGCGAGATAGCCGCGTGTAAGTCGCGAGATAGTCGCGCATAAGTCGCGGAACAGTCGCGGAATAGTCGCGGAATAGTCGCGAGATAGTCGCGGAATAGTCGCGAGATAGTCGCGGAATAGTCGCGAGATAGTCGCGGGACAGCCGCGGAATAGTCGCGAGATAGTCGCGGGACAGCCGCGAGATAGTCGCGGGACAGTCGCGGAATACATACAAACACGATTTGCATCAAAACTTTCCAGGTTAAATCAAATGAAGAGACATCTAGGTAACGCTGAGTAAAATGATTTTTGTCAAAGAAATATAGTCATATAATTTTGTTGTTAATTATTCCAGCTTACACATTGACTCACACCACCAAAATGTTGCTTCCACTTCCCATTCGACTCTAGCTACGACCCTGGATTGGCCAAATTTTGCAAGTAAAATGAACCCACAACTTTTAATCTATGATTTAGTTTAAATTTGCATCTCAAAATATTACAGATAAAATATCACTATAAATACACGACAGACAAAAACGGATATTGAGCTTTCAAACAAACCAGCATACCTACGGAACGACCTACAACCAGGTGTAATGAGAATCCTAGCCAATGACTCAGTTTAAGGGCCCCGCAGACAGAAAGTGGGTTTCGGTTTAGCTGTTCCATATCAGCCATACCAGTCACAGTAAATGTAAACATGTCAGACCGCAGCCGGCTTTCTATCTGACGTAGCCTTAAAAACTTTTGACAAACACGATTTTGCATCAAAACTTTCCAGGTTAAATCAAATGAAGAGACATCTAGGTAACGCTGAGTAAAATGATTTTTGTCAAAGAAATATAGTCATATAATTTTGTTGTTAATTATTCCAGCTTACACATTGACTCACACCACCAAAATGTTGCTTCCACTTCCCATTCGACTCTAGCTACGACCCTGGATTGGCCAAATTTTGCAAGTAAAATGAACCCACAACTTTTAATCTATGATTTAGTTTAAATTTGCATCTCAAAATATTACAGATAAAATATCACTATAAATACACGACAGACAAAAACGGATATTGAGCTTTCAAACAAACCAGCATACCTACGGAACGACCTACAACCAGGTGTAATGAGAATCCTAGGCAATGACTCAGTTTAATAATATCAGCCATACCAGTCACAGTAAATGTAAACATGTCAGACCGCAGCCGGATTTTGAATCAACACTTCCCAGGTTTAAGGCTCGTTCAGAGTGAGAGCGTCGAGCGACGCTTCGAGCGCCATATAGCGTTGACCGGCTGCTATCAGAAGTTGTGAAGTCGCGTTGGAGTCATTTTGCAAACTGTTGATGTTTTACGACGGGACTTTAAAGCTTCTGTAACAGATGCTGTCATTCTGAACACTGTATCAAGTAATATTTTACCCTGTCACAATCGTACCAAACAAATAACATTTATAGTTTTTCCATTTCCATTCAAATAACACATTTTAATAGCAAAACTCTTTCGAATCAAATAATATTTCGTATCAAATAATAACTGTCAATAGCGTTGTAGTCGCCTTGCAGTCGCATTTCAGTCGCATTGCAGTCGCATTACAGTCTCATTGCAGTCGCATTACAGTCTCATTCAGAATCGCGAGATAGCCGCGGATTAGTCGCGAGCTAGCCGCGGAATAGCCGCGAGATAGCCGCGTGCAAGTCGCGAGATAGTCGCGGAATAGTCGCGGAACAGTCGCGGAATAGTCGCGGAACAGTCGCGAGATAGTCGCGTGTAAGTCGCGAGATTGTCGCGAAATAGTCGCGAGATAGTCGCGGAACAGTCGCGGAATAGTCGCGGAACAGTCGCGAGATAGTCGCGGAATAGTCGCGGAATAGTCGCGAGATAGTCGCGTGTAGGTCGCGAGATTGTCGCGAAATAGTCGCGAGATAGTCGCGGAACAGTCGCGAGATAGTCGCGAGATAGCCGCGGATTTGTTGCGAGATAGCCGCGCAACTGCGACGCAATTACACCGTGGTGACGTCGCGGTAACCTCGCGATTACGTCGCGGTTACGTCGCGACTGCGAATCGATTGATTTGCGGCTGCGACTGCAATGCGACTGTAATGCGACTGCAATGCGACTGTAATGCGACTGAAATGCGACTGCAATGCGACTGCAAGGCGACTTCAACGCGATTGTGACAGGGTAAAATATTATAGAATATTACAGATAAAATATCACTATAAATACACGACAGACAAAAACGGATATTGAGCTTTCAAACAAACCAGCATACCTACGGAACGACCTACAACCAGGTGTAATGAGAATCCTAGCCAATGACTCAGTTTAAGGGCCCCGCAGACAGAAAGTGGGTTTCGGTTCAGCTGTTCCATATCAGCCATACCAGTCACAGTAAATGTAAACATGTCAGACCGCAGCCGGCTTTCTATCTGACGTAGCCTTAAAAACTTTTGACAAACACGATTTTGCATCAAAACTTTCCAGGTTAAATCAAATGAAGAGACATCTAGGTAACGCTGAGTAAAATGATTTTTGTCAAAGAAATATAGTCATATAATTTTGTTGTTAATTATTCCAGCTTACACATTGACTCACACCACCAAAATGTTGCTTCCACTTCCCATTCGACTCTAGCTACGACCCTGGATTGGCCAAATTTTGCAAGTAAAATGAACCCACAACTTTTAATCTATGATTTAGTTTAAATTTGCATCTCAAAATATTACAGATAAAATATCACTATAAATACACGACAGACAAAAACGGATATTGAGCTTTCAAACAAACCAGCATACCTACGGAACGACCTACAACCAGGTGTAATGAGAATCCTAGGCAATGACTCAGTTTAATAATATCAGCCATACCAGTCACAGTAAATGTAAACATGTCAGACCGCAGCCGGATTTTGAATCAACACTTCCCAGGTTTAAGGCTCGTTCAGAGTGAGAGCGTCGAGCGACGCTTCGAGCGCCATATAGCGTTGACCGGCTGCTATCAGAAGTTGTGAAGTCGCGTTGGAGTCATTTTGCAAACTGTTGATGTTTTACGACGGGACTTTAAAGCTTCTGTAACAGATGCTGTCATTCTGAACACTGTATCAAGTAATATTTTACCCTGTCACAATCGTACCAAACAAATAACATTTATAGTTTTTCCATTTCCATTCAAATAACACATTTTAATAGCAAAACTCTTTCGAATCAAATAATATTTCGTATCAAATAATAACTGTCAATAGCGTTGTAGTCGCCTTGCAGTCGCATTTCAGTCTCATTCAGAATTCAGAATCGCGAGATAGCCGCGGATCAGTCGCGAGCTAGCCGCGGAATAGCCGCGAGATAGCCGCGTGTAAGTCGCGAGATAGTCGCGCATAAGTCGCGGAACAGTCGCGGAATAGTCGCGAGATAGTCGCGGAATAGTCGCGAGATAGTCGCGGACTAGTCGCGAGATAGTCGCGGGACAGTCGCGGAATAGTCGCGAGATAGTCGCGAGATAGCCGCGAGATAGCCGCGGATTTGTCGCGAGATAGCCGCGTGTAAGTCGCGGAATAGTCGCGAGATAGTCGCGGAATAGTCGCGAAATGGTCGCGGAATGGTCGCGTGTAAGTCGCGAGATAGCCGCGGATTTGTTGCGAGATAGCCGCGGAATAGTCGCGAGATAGTCGCGAGATAGTCGCGGAATAGTCGCGAGATAGTCGCGGGACAGTCGCGGAATAGTCGCGAGATAGTCGCGAGATAGCCGCGGATTTGTCGCGAGATAGCCGCGTGTAAGTCGCGGAATAGTCGCGAGATAGTCGCGGAACCGTCGCGGAATAGTCGCGAAATGGTCGCGGAATGGTCGCGTGTAAGTCGCGAGATAGTCGCGAGATAGCCGCGGATTTGTTGCGAGATAGCCGCGCAACTGCGACGCAATTACACCGTGGTGAGGTCGCGGTAACCTCGCGATTACGTCGCGGTTACGTCGCGACTGCGAATCGATTGCTTTGCGGCTGCGACTACAATGCGACTGCAATGCGACTGTAATGCGACTGCAATGCTACTGCAATGCGACTGTAATGCGACTGTAATGCGACTGCAATGCGACTGCAAGGCGACTTCAACGCGATTGTGACAGGGTAAAATATTATAGAATATTACAGACAAAATATCACTATAAATACACGACAGACAAAAACGGATATTGAGCTTTCAAACAAACCAGCATACCTACGGAACGACCTACAACCAGGTGTAATGAGAATCCTAGCCAATGACTCAGTTTAAGGGCCCCGCAGACAGAAAGTGGGTTTCGGTTCAGCTGTTCCATATCAGCCATACCAGTCACAGTAAATGTAAACATGTCAGACCGCAGCCGGCTTTCTATCTGACGTAGCCTTAAAAACTTTTGACAAACACGATTTTGCATCAAAACTTTCCAGGTTAAATCAAATGAAGAGACATCTAGGTAACGCTGAGTAAAATGATTTTTGTCAAAGAAATATAGTCATATAATTTTGTTGTTAATTATTCCAGCTTACACATTGACTCACACCACCAAAATGTTGCTTCCACTTCCCATTCGACTCTAGCTACGACCCTGGATTGGCCAAATTTTGCAAGTAAAATGAACCCACAACTTTTAATCTATGATTTAGTTTAAATTTGCATCTCAAAATATTACAGATAAAATATCACTATAAATACACGACAGACAAAAACGGATATTGAGCTTTCAAACAAACCAGCATACCTACGGAACGACCTACAACCAGGTGTAATGAGAATCCTAGCCAATGACTCAGTTTAAGGGCCCCGCAGACAGAAAGTGGGTTTCGGTTTAGCTGTTCCATATCAGCCATACCAGTCACAGTAAATGTAAACATGTCAGACCGCAGCCGGCTTTCTATCTGACGTAGCCTTAAAAACTTTTGACAAACACGATTTTGCATCAAAACTTTCCAGGTTAAATCAAATGAAGAGACATCTAGGTAACGCTGAGTAAAATGATTTTTGTCAAAGAAATATAGTCATATAATTTTGTTGTTAATTATTCCAGCTTACACATTGACTCACACCACCAAAATGTTGCTTCCACTTCCCATTCGACTCTAGCTACGACCCTGGATTGGCCAAATTTTGCAAGTAAAATGAACCCACAACTTTTAATCTATGATTTAGTTTAAATTTGCATCTCAAAATATTACAGATAAAATATCACTATAAATACACGACAGACAAAAACGGATATTGAGCTTTCAAACAAACCAGCATACCTACGGAACGACCTACAACCAGGTGTAATGAGAATCCTAGGCAATGACTCAGTTTAATAATATCAGCCATACCAGTCACAGTAAATGTAAACATGTCAGACCGCAGCCGGATTTTGAATCAACACTTCCCAGGTTTAAGGCTCGTTCAGAGTGAGAGCGTCGAGCGACGCTTCGAGCGCCATATAGCGTTGACCGGCTGCTATCAGAAGTTGTGAAGTCGCGTTGGAGTCATTTTGCAAACTGTTGATGTTTTACGACGGGACTTTAAAGCTTCTGTAACAGATGCTGTCATTCTGAACACTGTATCAAGTAATATTTTACCCTGTCACAATCGTACCAAACAAATAACATTTATAGTTTTTCCATTTCCATTCAAATAACACATTTTAATAGCAAAACTCTTTCGAATCAAATAATATTTCGTATCAAATAATAACTGTCAATAGCGTTGTAGTCGCCTTGCAGTCGCATTTCAGTCGCATTGCAGTCGCATTACAGTCTCATTGCAGTCGCATTACAGTCTCATTCAGAATTCAGAATCGCGAGATAGCCGCGGATTAGTCGCGAGCTAGCCGCGGAATAGCCGCGAGATAGCCGCGTGCAAGTCGCGAGATAGTCGCGGAACAGTCGCGAGATAGTCGCGGAATAGCCGCGGAATAGTCGCGAGATAGTCGCGGAATAGTCGCGAGATAGTCGCGGAATAGTCGCGGAATAGTCGCGTGTAAGTCGCGAGATAGTCGCGGAATAGTCGCGAGATAGTCGCGGAACAGTCGCGGAATAGTCGCGGAACAGTCGCGGAATAGTCGCAGAACAGGCGCGAGATAGTCGCGGAATAGTCGCGGAATAGTCGCGAGATAGTCGCGTGTAAGTCGCGAGATAGTTGCGGAATAGTCGCGAGATAGTCGCGGAACAGTCGCGGAATAGTCGCGGAACAGGCGCGAGATAGTCACGGAATAGTCGCGGAATAGTCGCGGAATAGTCGCGAGATAGTCGCGAGATAGTCGCGTGTAGGTCGCGAGATTGTCGCGGAATAGTCGCGAGATAGTCGCGGATCAGTCGCGAGATAGTCGCGAGATAGCCGCGGATTTGTTGCGAGATAGCCGCGCAACTGCGACGCAATTACACCGTGGTGACGTCGCGGTAACCTCGCGATTACGTCGCGGTTACGTCGCGACTGCGAATCGATTGCTTTGCGGCTGCGACTGCAATGCGACTGTAATGCGACTGCAATGCGACTGTAATGCGACTGTAATGCGACTGAAATGCGACTGCAAGGCGACTTCAACGCGATTGTGACAGGGTAAAATATTATAGAATATTACAGATAAAATATCACTATAAATACACGACAGACAAAAACGGATATTGAGCTTTCAAACAAACCAGCATACCTACGGAACGACCTACAACCAGGTGTAATGAGAATCCTAGCCAATGACTCAGTTTAAGGGCCCCGCAGACAGAAAGTGGGTTTCGGTTCAGCTGTTCCATATCAGCCATACCAGTCACAGTAAATGTAAACATGTCAGACCGCAGCCGGCTTTCTATCTGACGTAGCCTTAAAAACTTTTGACAAACACGATTTTGCATCAAAACTTTCCAGGTTAAATCAAATGAAGAGACATCTAGGTAACGCTGAGTAAAATGATTTTTGTCAAAGAAATATAGTCATATAATTTTGTTGTTAATTATTCCAGCTTACACATTGACTCACACCACCAAAATGTTGCTTCCACTTCCCATTCGACTCTAGCTACGACCCTGGATTGGCCAAATTTTGCAAGTAAAATGAACCCACAACTTTTAATCTATGATTTAGTTTAAATTTGCATCTCAAAATATTACAGATAAAATATCACTATAAATACACGACAGACAAAAACGGATATTGAGCTTTCAAACAAACCAGCATACCTACGGAACGACCTACAACCAGGTGTAATGAGAATCCTAGCCAATGACTCAGTTTAAGGGCCCCGCAGACAGAAAGTGGGTTTCGGTTTAGCTGTTCCATATCAGCCATACCAGTCACAGTAAATGTAAACATGTCAGACCGCAGCCGGCTTTCTATCTGACGTAGCCTTAAAAACTTTTGACAAACACGATTTTTCATCAAAACTTTCCAGGTTAAATCAAATGAAGAGACATCTAGGTAACGCTGAGTAAAATGATTTTTGTCAAAGAAATATAGTCATATAATTTTGTTGTTAATTATTCCAGCTTACACATTGACTCACGCCACCAAAATGTTGCTTCCACTTCCCATTCGACTCTAGCTACGACCCTGGATTGGCCAAATTTTGCAAGTAAAATGAACCCACAACTTTTAATCTATGATTTAGTTTAAATTTACATCTCAAAATATTACAGATAAAATATCACTATAAATACACGACAGACAAAAACGGATATTGAGCTTTCAAACAAACCAGCATACCTACGGAACGACCTACAACCAGGTGTAATGAGAATCCTAGCCAATGACTCAGTTTAAGGGCCCCGCAGACAGAAAGTGGGTTTCGGTTTAGCTGTTCCATATCAGTCATACCAGTCACAGTAAATGTAAACATGTCAGACCGCAGCCGGCTTTCTATCTGACGTAGCCTTAAAAACTTTTGACAAACACGATTTTGCATCAAAACTTTCCAGGTTAAATCAAATGAAGAGACATCTAGGTAACGCTGAGTAAAATGATTTTTGTCAAAGAAATATAGTCATATAATTTTGTTGTTAATTATTCCAGCTTACACATTGACTCACACTACTAAAATGTTGCTTTCCAGGTTAAATCAAATGAAGAGACATCTAGGTAACGCTGAGTAAAATGATTTTTGTCAAAGAAATATAGTCATATAATTTTGTTGTTAATTATTCCAGCTTACACATTGACTCACGCCACCAAAATATTGCTTCCACTTCCCATTCGACTCTAGCTACGACCCTGGATTGGCCAAATTTTGCAAGTAAAATGAACCCACAACTTTTAATCTATGATTTAGTTTAAATTTGCATCTCAAAATATTACAGATAAAATATCACTATAAATACACGACAGACAAAAACGGATATTGAGCTTTCAAACAAACCAGCATACCTACGGAACGACCTACAACCAGGTGTAATGAGAATCCTAGGCAATGACTCAGTTTAATAATATCAGCCATACCAGTCACAGTAAATGTAAACATGTCAGACCGCAGCCGGATTTCGAATCAACACTTCCCAGGTTTAAGGCTCGTTCAGAGGGGGAGCGTCGAGCGACGCTTCGAGCGCCATATAGCGTTGACCGGCTGCTATCAGAAGTTGTGAAGTCGCGTTGGAGTCATTTTGCAAACTGTTGATGTTTTACGACGGGACTTTAAAGCTTCTGATAACAGATGCTGTCATTCTGAACACTGTATCAAGTAATATTTTACCCTGTCACAATCGTACCAAACAAATAACATTTATAGTTTTTCCATTTCCATTCAAATAACACATTTTAATAGCAAAACTCTTTCGAATCAAATAATATTTCGTATCAAATAATAACTGTCAATGGCGTTGTAGTCGCCTTGCAGTCGCATTTCAGTCGCATTACAGTCTCATTCAGAATTCAGAATCGCGAGATAGCCGCGGATCAGTCGCGAGCTAGCCGCGGAATAGCCGCGAGATAGCCGCGTGTAAGTCGCGAGATAGTCGCGCATAAGTCGCGGAATAGTCGCGGAATAGTCGCGAAATAGTCGCGGAATAGTCGCGTGTAAGCCGGGAGATAGTCGCGGAATAGTCGCGAGATAATCGCGGAATAGTCGCGAGATAGTCGCGGAATAGTCGCGAGATAGTCGCGGGACAGCCGCGGAATAGTCGCGAGATAGTCGCGGGACAGTCGCGGAATAGTCGCGAGATAGTCGCGAGATAGCCGCGGATTTGTCGCGAGATTGCCGCGTGTAAGTCGCGGAATAGTCGCGAGATAGTCGCGAGATAGCCGCGGAACAGTCGCGGAATAGTCGTTTATTAAATTAGTTTATATTATTAAACATTGGTTTAGATTGACAAGGTTACAACCATGAACGTAAGGTGCCAGCTTTGCTTGTAATTGATAAACATAAACATATAACATATAACAAACGGTACCATAGTTTAAGGTTACCCAAACATATATATATTTTGATGAACTAGATTTAAAAGAAGATAAGTTAAGAGATGATGATTTGATAATTTTAACATTTTTGCTACTATTGTACTAATACCGTAATGAATATAGGTCATTTTCGTTACCCAAAACCTGTGTGCTAATTTCGAACCAGGTAATCATCTTACAATACCTACGGAACGACCTACAACCAGGTGTAATGAGAATCCTAGCCAATGACTCAGTTTAAGGGCCCCGCAGACAGAAAGTGGGTTTCGGTTCAGCTGTTCCCTATCAGCCATACCAGTCACAGTAAATGTAAACATGTCAGACCGCAGCCGGCTTTCTATCTGACGTAGCCTTAAAAACTTTTGACAAACACGATTTTGCATCAAAACTTTCCAGGTTAAATCAAATGAAGAGACATCTAGGTAACGCTGAGTAAAATGATTTTTGTCAAAGAAATATAGTCATATAATTTTGTTGTTAATTATTCCAGCTTACACATTGACTCACACCACCAAAATGTTGCTTCCACTTCCCATTCGACTCTAGCTACGACCCTGGATTGGCCAAATTTTGCAAGTAAAATGAACCCACAACTTTTAATCTATGATTTAGTTTAAATTTGCATCTCAAAATATTACAGATAAAATATCACTATAAATACACGACAGACAAAAACGGATATTGAGCTTTCAAACAAACCAGCATACCTACGGAACGACCTACAACCAGGTGTAATGAGAATCCTAGGCAATGACTCAGTTTAATAATATCAGCCATACCAGTCACAGTAAATGTAAACATGTCAGACCGCAGCCGGATTTTGAATCAACACTTCCCAGGTTTAAGGCTCGTTCAGAGTGAGAGCGTCGAGCGACGCTTCGAGCGCCATATAGCGTTGACCGGCTGCTATCAGAAGTTGTGAAGTCGCGTTGGAGTCATTTTGCAAACTGTTGATGTTTTACGACGGGACTTTAAAGCTTCTGTAACAGATGCTGTCATTCTGAACACTGTATCAAGTAATATTTTACCCTGTCACAATCGTACCAAACAAATAACATTTATAGTTTTTCCATTTCCATTCAAATAACACATTTTAATAGCAAAACTCTTTCGAATCAAATAATATTTCGTATCAAATAATAACTGTCAATAGCGTTGTAGTCGCCTTGCAGTCGCATTTCAGTCGCATTGCAGTCGCATTACAGTCTCATTGCAGTCGCATTACAGTCTCATTCAGAATTCAGAATCGCGAGATAGCCGCGGATTAGTCGCGAGCTAGCCGCGGAATAGCCGCGAGATAGCCGCGTGCAAGTCGCGAGATAGTCGCGAGATAGTCGCGGAACAGTCGCGAGATAGTCGCGGAATAGTCGCGAGATAGTCGCGGAATAGTCGCGAGATAGTCGCGGAATAGTCGCGAGATAGTCGCGTGTAAGTCGCGAGATAGTCGCGGAATAGTCGCGAGATAGTCGCGGAACAGTCGCGGAATAGTCGCAGAACAGGCGCGAGATAGTCGCGGAATAGTCGCGGAATAGTCGCGAGATAGTCGCGTGTAAGTCGCGAGATAGTCGCGGAATAGTCGCGAGATAGTCGCGGAACAGTCGCGGAATAGTCGCGGAACAGGCGCGAGATAGTCGCGGAATAGTCGCGGAATAGTCGCGGAATAGTCGCGAGATAGTCGCGAGATAGTCGCGGATCAGTCGCGAGATAGTCACGAGATAGCCGCGGATTTGTTGCGAGATAGCCGCGCAACTGCGACGCAATTACACCGTGGTGACGTCGCGGTAACCTCGCGATTACGTCGCGGTTACGTCGCGACTGCGAATCGATTGCTTTGCGGCTGCGACTGCAATGCGACTGTAATGCGACTGCAATGCGACTGTAATGCGACTGAAATGCGACTGCAAGGCGACTTCAACGCGATTGTGACAGGGTAAAATATTATAGAATATTACAGATAAAATATCACTATAAATACACGACAGACAAAAACGGATATTGAGCTTTCAAACAAACCAGCATACCTACGGAACGACCTACAACCAGGTGTAATGAGAATCCTAGCCAATGACTCAGTTTAAGGGCCCCGCAGACAGAAAGTGGGTTTCGGTTCAGCTGTTCCATATCAGCCATACCAGTCACAGTAAATGTAAACATGTCAGACCGCAGCCGGCTTTCTATCTGACGTAGCCTTAAAAACTTTTGACAAACACGATTTTGCATCAAAACTTTCCAGGTTAAATCAAATGAAGAGACATCTAGGTAACGCTGAGTAAAATGATTTTTGTCAAAGAAATATAGTCATATAATTTTGTTGTTAATTATTCCAGCTTACACATTGACTCACACCACCAAAATGTTGCTTCCACTTCCCATTCGACTCTAGCTACGACCCTGGATTGGCCAAATTTTGCAAGTAAAATGAACCCACAACTTTTAATCTATGATTTAGTTTAAATTTGCATCTCAAAATATTACAGATAAAATATCACTATAAATACACGACAGACAAAAACGGATATTGAGCTTTCAAACAAACCAGCATACCTACGGAACGACCTACAACCAGGTGTAATGAGAATCCTAGCCAATGACTCAGTTTAAGGGCCCCGCAGACAGAAAGTGGGTTTCGGTTTAGCTGTTCCATATCAGCCATACCAGTCACAGTAAATGTAAACATGTCAGACCGCAGCCGGCTTTCTATCTGACGTAGCCTTAAAAACTTTTGACAAACACGATTTTTCATCAAAACTTTCCAGGTTAAATCAAATGAAGAGACATCTAGGTAACGCTGAGTAAAATGATTTTTGTCAAAGAAATATAGTCATATAATTTTGTTGTTAATTATTCCAGCTTACACATTGACTCACGCCACCAAAATGTTGCTTCCACTTCCCATTCGACTCTAGCTACGACCCTGGATTGGCCAAATTTTGCAAGTAAAATGAACCCACAACTTTTAATCTATGATTTAGTTTAAATTTGCATCTCAAAATATTACAGATAAAATATCACTATAAATACACGACAGACAAAAACGGATATTGAGCTTTCAAACAAACCAGCATACCTACGGAACGACCTACAACCAGGTGTAATGAGAATCCTAGCCAATGACTCAGTTTAAGGGCCCCGCAGACAGAAAGTGGGTTTCGGTTTAGCTGTTCCATATCAGTCATACCAGTCACAGTAAATGTAAACATGTCAGACCGCAGCCGGCTTTCTATCTGACGTAGCCTTAAAAACTTTTGACAAACACGATTTTGCATCAAAACTTTCCAGGTTAAATCAAATGAAGAGACATCTAGGTAACGCTGAGTAAAATGATTTTTGTCAAAGAAATATAGTCATATAATTTTGTTGTTAATTATTCCAGCTTACACATTGACTCACACTACTAAAATGTTGCTTTCCAGGTTAAATCAAATGAAGAGACATCTAGGTAACGCTGAGTAAAATGATTTTTGTCAAAGAAATATAGTCATATAATTTTGTTGTTAATTATTCCAGCTTACACATTGACTCACGCCACCAAAATATTGCTTCCACTTCCCATTCGACTCTAGCTACGACCCTGGATTGGCCAAATTTTGCAAGTAAAATGAACCCACAACTTTTAATCTATGATTTAGTTTAAATTTGCATCTCAAAATATTACAGATAAAATATCACTATAAATACACGACAGACAAAAACGGATATTGAGCTTTCAAACAAACCAGCATACCTACGGAACGACCTACAACCAGGTGTAATGAGAATCCTAGGCAATGACTCAGTTTAATAATATCAGCCATACCAGTCACAGTAAATGTAAACATGTCAGACCGCAGCCGGATTTCGAATCAACACTTCCCAGGTTTAAGGCTCGTTCAGAGGGGGAGCGTCGAGCGACGCTTCGAGCGCCATATAGCGTTGACCGGCTGCTATTAGAAGTTGTGAAGTCGCGTTGGAGTCATTTTGCAAACTGTTGATGTTTTACGACGGGACTTTAAAGCTTCTGATAACAGATGCTGTCATTCTGAACACTGTATCAAGTAATATTTTACCCTGTCACAATCGTACCAAACAAATAACATTTATAGTTTTTCCATTTCCATTCAAATAACACATTTTAATAGCAAAACTCTTTCGAATCAAATAATATTTCGTATCAAATAATAACTGTCAATGGCGTTGTAGTCGCCTTGCAGTCGCATTTCAGTCGCATTACAGTCTCATTCAGAATTCAGAATCGCGAGATAGCCGCGGATCAGTCGCGAGCTAGCCGCGGAATAGCCGCGAGATAGCCGCGTGTAAGTCGCGAGATAGTCGCGCATAAGTCGCGGAACAGTCGCGGAATAGTCGCGGAATAGTCGCGAGATAGTCGCGGAATAGTCGCGAGATAGTCGCGGAATAGTCGCGAGATAGTCGCGGGACAGCCGCGGAATAGTCGCGAGATAGTCGCGGGACAGCCGCGAGATAGTCGCGGGACAGTCGCGGAATACATACAAACACGATTTGCATCAAAACTTTCCAGGTTAAATCAAATGAAGAGACATCTAGGTAACGCTGAGTAAAATGATTTTTGTCAAAGAAATATAGTCATATAATTTTGTTGTTAATTATTCCAGCTTACACATTGACTCACACCACCAAAATGTTGCTTCCACTTCCCATTCGACTCTAGCTACGACCCTGGATTGGCCAAATTTTGCAAGTAAAATGAACCCACAACTTTTAATCTATGATTTAGTTTAAATTTGCATCTCAAAATATTACAGATAAAATATCACTATAAATACACGACAGACAAAAACGGATATTGAGCTTTCAAACAAACCAGCATACCTACGGAACGACCTACAACCAGGTGTAATGAGAATCCTAGCCAATGACTCAGTTTAAGGGCCCCGCAGACAGAAAGTGGGTTTCGGTTTAGCTGTTCCATATCAGCCATACCAGTCACAGTAAATGTAAACATGTCAGACCGCAGCCGGCTTTCTATCTGACGTAGCCTTAAAAACTTTTGACAAACACGATTTTGCATCAAAACTTTCCAGGTTAAATCAAATGAAGAGACATCTAGGTAACGCTGAGTAAAATGATTTTTGTCAAAGAAATATAGTCATATAATTTTGTTGTTAATTATTCCAGCTTACACATTGACTCACACCACCAAAATGTTGCTTCCACTTCCCATTCGACTCTAGCTACGACCCTGGATTGGCCAAATTTTGCAAGTAAAATGAACCCACAACTTTTAATCTATGATTTAGTTTAAATTTGCATCTCAAAATATTACAGATAAAATATCACTATAAATACACGACAGACAAAAACGGATATTGAGCTTTCAAACAAACCAGCATACCTACGGAACGACCTACAACCAGGTGTAATGAGAATCCTAGGCAATGACTCAGTTTAATAATATCAGCCATACCAGTCACAGTAAATGTAAACATGTCAGACCGCAGCCGGATTTTGAATCAACACTTCCCAGGTTTAAGGCTCGTTCAGAGTGAGAGCGTCGAGCGACGCTTCGAGCGCCATATAGCGTTGACCGGCTGCTATCAGAAGTTGTGAAGTCGCGTTGGAGTCATTTTGCAAACTGTTGATGTTTTACGACGGGACTTTAAAGCTTCTGTAACAGATGCTGTCATTCTGAACACTGTATCAAGTAATATTTTACCCTGTCACAATCGTACCAAACAAATAACATTTATAGTTTTTCCATTTCCATTCAAATAACACATTTTAATAGCAAAACTCTTTCGAATCAAATAATATTTCGTATCAAATAATAACTGTCAATAGCGTTGTAGTCGCCTTGCAGTCGCATTTCAGTCGCATTGCAGTCGCATTACAGTCTCATTGCAGTCGCATTACAGTCTCATTCAGAATTCAGAATCGCGAGATAGCCGCGGATTAGTCGCGAGCTAGCCGCGGAATAGCCGCGAGATAGCCGCGTGCAAGTCGCGAGATAGTCGCGGAATAGTCGCGGAACAGTCGCGGAATAGTCGCGGAACAGTCGCGAGATAGTCGCGTGTAAGTCGCGAGATTGTCGCGAAATAGTCGCGAGATAGTCGCGGAACAGTCGCGGAATAGTCGCGGAACAGTCGCGAGATAGTCGCGGAATAGTCGCGGAATAGTCGCGAGATAGTCGCGTGTAGGTCGCGAGATTGTCGCGAAATAGTCGCGAGATAGTCGCGGAACAGTCGCGAGATAGTCGCGAGATAGCCGCGGATTTGTTGCGAGATAGCCGCGCAACTGCGACGCAATTACACCGTGGTGACGTCGCGGTAACCTCGCGATTACGTCGCGGTTACGTCGCGACTGCGAATCGATTGATTTGCGGCTGCGACTGCAATGCGACTGTAATGCGACTGCAATGCGACTGTAATGCGACTGAAATGCGACTGCAATGCGACTGCAAGGCGACTTCAACGCGATTGTGACAGGGTAAAATATTATAGAATATTACAGATAAAATATCACTATAAATACACGACAGACAAAAACGGATATTGAGCTTTCAAACAAACCAGCATACCTACGGAACGACCTACAACCAGGTGTAATGAGAATCCTAGCCAATGACTCAGTTTAAGGGCCCCGCAGACAGAAAGTGGGTTTCGGTTCAGCTGTTCCATATCAGCCATACCAGTCACAGTAAATGTAAACATGTCAGACCGCAGCCGGCTTTCTATCTGACGTAGCCTTAAAAACTTTTGACAAACACGATTTTGCATCAAAACTTTCCAGGTTAAATCAAATGAAGAGACATCTAGGTAACGCTGAGTAAAATGATTTTTGTCAAAGAAATATAGTCATATAATTTTGTTGTTAATTATTCCAGCTTACACATTGACTCACACCACCAAAATGTTGCTTCCACTTCCCATTCGACTCTAGCTACGACCCTGGATTGGCCAAATTTTGCAAGTAAAATGAACCCACAACTTTTAATCTATGATTTAGTTTAAATTTGCATCTCAAAATATTACAGATAAAATATCACTATAAATACACGACAGACAAAAACGGATATTGAGCTTTCAAACAAACCAGCATACCTACGGAACGACCTACAACCAGGTGTAATGAGAATCCTAGGCAATGACTCAGTTTAATAATATCAGCCATACCAGTCACAGTAAATGTAAACATGTCAGACCGCAGCCGGATTTTGAATCAACACTTCCCAGGTTTAAGGCTCGTTCAGAGTGAGAGCGTCGAGCGACGCTTCGAGCGCCATATAGCGTTGACCGGCTGCTATCAGAAGTTGTGAAGTCGCGTTGGAGTCATTTTGCAAACTGTTGATGTTTTACGACGGGACTTTAAAGCTTCTGTAACAGATGCTGTCATTCTGAACACTGTATCAAGTAATATTTTACCCTGTCACAATCGTACCAAACAAATAACATTTATAGTTTTTCCATTTCCATTCAAATAACACATTTTAATAGCAAAACTCTTTCGAATCAAATAATATTTCGTATCAAATAATAACTGTCAATAGCGTTGTAGTCGCCTTGCAGTCGCATTTCAGTCTCATTCAGAATTCAGAATCGCGAGATAGCCGCGGATCAGTCGCGAGCTAGCCGCGGAATAGCCGCGAGATAGCCGCGTGTAAGTCGCGAGATAGTCGCGCATAAGTCGCGCATAAGTCGCGGAACAGTCGCGGAATAGTCGCGAGATAGTCGCGGAATAGTCGCGAGATAGTCGCGGAATAGTCGCGAGATAGTCGCGGGACAGTCGCGAGATAGTCGCGAGATAGCCGCGAGATAGCCGCGGATTTGTCGCGAGATAGCCGCGTGTAAGTCGCGGAATAGTCGCGAGATAGTCGCGGAACCGTCGCGGAATAGTCGCGAAATGGTCGCGGAATGGTCGCGTGTAAGTCGCGAGATAGCCGCGGATTTGTTGCGAGATAGCCGCGGAATAGTCGCGAGATAGTCGCGGAATAGTCGCGGGACAGTCGCGGAATAGTCGCGAGATAGTCGCGAGATAGCCGCGGATTTGTCGCGAGATAGCCGCGTGTAAGTCGCGGAATAGTCGCGAGATAGTCGCGGAACCGTCGCGGAATAGTCGCGAAATGGTCGCGGAATGGTCGCGTGTAAGTCGCGAGATAGTCGCGAGATAGCCGCGGATTTGTTGCGAGATAGCCGCGCAACTGCGACGCAATTACACCGTGGTGAGGTCGCGGTAACCTCGCGATTACGTCGCGGTTACGTCGCGACTGCGAATCGATTGCTTTGCGGCTGCGACTACAATGCGACTGCAATGCGACTGTAATGCGACTGCAATGCTACTGCAATGCGACTGTAATGCGACTGTAATGCGACTGCAATGCGACTGCAAGGCGACTTCAACGCGATTGTGACAGGGTAAAATATTATAGAATATTACAGACAAAATATCACTATAAATACACGACAGACAAAAACGGATATTGAGCTTTCAAACAAACCAGCATACCTACGGAACGACCTACAACCAGGTGTAATGAGAATCCTAGCCAATGACTCAGTTTAAGGGCCCCGCAGACAGAAAGTGGGTTTCGGTTCAGCTGTTCCATATCAGCCATACCAGTCACAGTAAATGTAAACATGTCAGACCGCAGCCGGCTTTCTATCTGACGTAGCCTTAAAAACTTTTGACAAACACGATTTTGCATCAAAACTTTCCAGGTTAAATCAAATGAAGAGACATCTAGGTAACGCTGAGTAAAATGATTTTTGTCAAAGAAATATAGTCATATAATTTTGTTGTTAATTATTCCAGCTTACACATTGACTCACACCACCAAAATGTTGCTTCCACTTCCCATTCGACTCTAGCTACGACCCTGGATTGGCCAAATTTTGCAAGTAAAATGAACCCACAACTTTTAATCTATGATTTAGTTTAAATTTGCATCTCAAAATATTACAGATAAAATATCACTATAAATACACGACAGACAAAAACGGATATTGAGCTTTCAAACAAACCAGCATACCTACGGAACGACCTACAACCAGGTGTAATGAGAATCCTAGCCAATGACTCAGTTTAAGGGCCCCGCAGACAGAAAGTGGGTTTCGGTTTAGCTGTTCCATATCAGCCATACCAGTCACAGTAAATGTAAACATGTCAGACCGCAGCCGGCTTTCTATCTGACGTAGCCTTAAAAACTTTTGACAAACACGATTTTGCATCAAAACTTTCCAGGTTAAATCAAATGAAGAGACATCTAGGTAACGCTGAGTAAAATGATTTTTGTCAAAGAAATATAGTCATATAATTTTGTTGTTAATTATTCCAGCTTACACATTGACTCACACCACCAAAATGTTGCTTCCACTTCCCATTCGACTCTAGCTACGACCCTGGATTGGCCAAATTTTGCAAGTAAAATGAACCCACAACTTTTAATCTATGATTTAGTTTAAATTTGCATCTCAAAATATTACAGATAAAATATCACTATAAATACACGACAGACAAAAACGGATATTGAGCTTTCAAACAAACCAGCATACCTACGGAACGACCTACAACCAGGTGTAATGAGAATCCTAGGCAATGACTCAGTTTAATAATATCAGCCATACCAGTCACAGTAAATGTAAACATGTCAGACCGCAGCCGGATTTTGAATCAACACTTCCCAGGTTTAAGGCTCGTTCAGAGTGAGAGCGTCGAGCGACGCTTCGAGCGCCATATAGCGTTGACCGGCTGCTATCAGAAGTTGTGAAGTCGCGTTGGAGTCATTTTGCAAACTGTTGATGTTTTACGACGGGACTTTAAAGCTTCTGTAACAGATGCTGTCATTCTGAACACTGTATCAAGTAATATTTTACCCTGTCACAATCGTACCAAACAAATAACATTTATAGTTTTTCCATTTCCATTCAAATAACACATTTTAATAGCAAAACTCTTTCGAATCAAATAATATTTCGTATCAAATAATAACTGTCAATAGCGTTGTAGTCGCCTTGCAGTCGCATTTCAGTCGCATTGCAGTCGCATTACAGTCTCATTGCAGTCGCATTACAGTCTCATTCAGAATTCAGAATCGCGAGATAGCCGCGGATTAGTCGCGAGCTAGCCGCGGAATAGCCGCGAGATAGCCGCGTGCAAGTCGCGAGATAGTCGCGGAACAGTCGCGAGATAGTCGCGGAATAGTCGCGGAATAGTCGCGAGATAGTCGCGGAATAGTCGCGAGATAGTCGCGGAATAGTCGCGGAATAGTCGCGTGTAAGTCGCGAGATAGTCGCGGAATAGTCGCGAGATAGTCGCGGAACAGTCGCGGAATAGTCGCGGAACAGTCGCGGAATAGTCGCAGAACAGGCGCGAGATAGTCGCGGAATAGTCGCGGAATAGTCGCGAGATAGTCGCGTGTAAGTCGCGAGATAGTTGCGGAATAGTCGCGAGATAGTCGCGGAACAGTCGCGGAATAGTCGCGGAACAGGCGCGAGATAGTCACGGAATAGTCGCGGAATAGTCGCGGAATAGTCGCGAGATAGTCGCGAGATAGTCGCGTGTAGGTCGCGAGATTGTCGCGGAATAGTCGCGAGATAGTCGCGGATCAGTCGCGAGATAGTCGCGAGATAGCCGCGGATTTGTTGCGAGATAGCCGCGCAACTGCGACGCAATTACACCGTGGTGACGTCGCGGTAACCTCGCGATTACGTCGCGGTTACGTCGCGACTGCGAATCGATTGCTTTGCGGCTGCGACTGCAATGCGACTGTAATGCGACTGCAATGCGACTGTAATGCGACTGAAATGCGACTGCAAGGCGACTTCAACGCGATTGTGACAGGGTAAAATATTATAGAATATTACAGATAAAATATCACTATAAATACACGACAGACAAAAACGGATATTGAGCTTTCAAACAAACCAGCATACCTACGGAACGACCTACAACCAGGTGTAATGAGAATCCTAGCCAATGACTCAGTTTAAGGGCCCCGCAGACAGAAAGTGGGTTTCGGTTCAGCTGTTCCATATCAGCCATACCAGTCACAGTAAATGTAAACATGTCAGACCGCAGCCGGCTTTCTATCTGACGTAGCCTTAAAAACTTTTGACAAACACGATTTTGCATCAAAACTTTCCAGGTTAAATCAAATGAAGAGACATCTAGGTAACGCTGAGTAAAATGATTTTTGTCAAAGAAATATAGTCATATAATTTTGTTGTTAATTATTCCAGCTTACACATTGACTCACACCACCAAAATGTTGCTTCCACTTCCCATTCGACTCTAGCTACGACCCTGGATTGGCCAAATTTTGCAAGTAAAATGAACCCACAACTTTTAATCTATGATTTAGTTTAAATTTGCATCTCAAAATATTACAGATAAAATATCACTATAAATACACGACAGACAAAAACGGATATTGAGCTTTCAAACAAACCAGCATACCTACGGAACGACCTACAACCAGGTGTAATGAGAATCCTAGCCAATGACTCAGTTTAAGGGCCCCGCAGACAGAAAGTGGGTTTCGGTTTAGCTGTTCCATATCAGCCATACCAGTCACAGTAAATGTAAACATGTCAGACCGCAGCCGGCTTTCTATCTGACGTAGCCTTAAAAACTTTTGACAAACACGATTTTTCATCAAAACTTTCCAGGTTAAATCAAATGAAGAGACATCTAGGTAACGCTGAGTAAAATGATTTTTGTCAAAGAAATATAGTCATATAATTTTGTTGTTAATTATTCCAGCTTACACATTGACTCACGCCACCAAAATGTTGCTTCCACTTCCCATTCGACTCTAGCTACGACCCTGGATTGGCCAAATTTTGCAAGTAAAATGAACCCACAACTTTTAATCTATGATTTAGTTTAAATTTACATCTCAAAATATTACAGATAAAATATCACTATAAATACACGACAGACAAAAACGGATATTGAGCTTTCAAACAAACCAGCATACCTACGGAACGACCTACAACCAGGTGTAATGAGAATCCTAGCCAATGACTCAGTTTAAGGGCCCCGCAGACAGAAAGTGGGTTTCGGTTTAGCTGTTCCATATCAGTCATACCAGTCACAGTAAATGTAAACATGTCAGACCGCAGCCGGCTTTCTATCTGACGTAGCCTTAAAAACTTTTGACAAACACGATTTTGCATCAAAACTTTCCAGGTTAAATCAAATGAAGAGACATCTAGGTAACGCTGAGTAAAATGATTTTTGTCAAAGAAATATAGTCATATAATTTTGTTGTTAATTATTCCAGCTTACACATTGACTCACACTACTAAAATGTTGCTTTCCAGGTTAAATCAAATGAAGAGACATCTAGGTAACGCTGAGTAAAATGATTTTTGTCAAAGAAATATAGTCATATAATTTTGTTGTTAATTATTCCAGCTTACACATTGACTCACGCCACCAAAATATTGCTTCCACTTCCCATTCGACTCTAGCTACGACCCTGGATTGGCCAAATTTTGCAAGTAAAATGAACCCACAACTTTTAATCTATGATTTAGTTTAAATTTGCATCTCAAAATATTACAGATAAAATATCACTATAAATACACGACAGACAAAAACGGATATTGAGCTTTCAAACAAACCAGCATACCTACGGAACGACCTACAACCAGGTGTAATGAGAATCCTAGGCAATGACTCAGTTTAATAATATCAGCCATACCAGTCACAGTAAATGTAAACATGTCAGACCGCAGCCGGATTTCGAATCAACACTTCCCAGGTTTAAGGCTCGTTCAGAGGGGGAGCGTCGAGCGACGCTTCGAGCGCCATATAGCGTTGACCGGCTGCTATCAGAAGTTGTGAAGTCGCGTTGGAGTCATTTTGCAAACTGTTGATGTTTTACGACGGGACTTTAAAGCTTCTGATAACAGATGCTGTCATTCTGAACACTGTATCAAGTAATATTTTACCCTGTCACAATCGTACCAAACAAATAACATTTATAGTTTTTCCATTTCCATTCAAATAACACATTTTAATAGCAAAACTCTTTCGAATCAAATAATATTTCGTATCAAATAATAACTGTCAATGGCGTTGTAGTCGCCTTGCAGTCGCATTTCAGTCGCATTACAGTCTCATTCAGAATTCAGAATCGCGAGATAGCCGCGGATCAGTCGCGAGCTAGCCGCGGAATAGCCGCGAGATAGCCGCGGATTAGTCGCGAGCTAGCCGCGGAATAGTCGCGAAATAGTCGCGGAATAGTCGCGTGTAAGTCGCGAGATAGTCGCGGAATAGTCGCGAGATAGTCGCGGAATAGTCGCGAGATAGTCGCGGGACAGCCGCGGAATAGTCGCAAGATAGTCGCGGGACAGTCGCGGAATAGTCGCGGAAGAGTCGCGGGACAGTCGCGGAATAGTCGCGAGATAGTCGCGAGATAGTCGCGAGATAGCCGCGGATTTGTCGCGAGATTGCCGCGTGTAAGTCGCGGAATAGTCGCGAGATAGCCGCGGGACAGTCGCGAGATAGTCGCGGAACCGTCGCGGAATAGTCGCGTAATAGTCGCGGAATGGTCGCGTGTAAGTCGCGAGATAGTCGCGAGATAGCCGCGGATTTGTTGCGAGATAGCCGCGCAACTGCGACGCAATTACACCGTGGTAACCTCGCGATTACACCGTGGTAACCTCGCGATTACGTCGCGGTTACGTCGCGACTGCGAATCGATTGCTTTGCGGCTGCGACTGCAATGCGACTGCAATGCGACTGCAATGCGACTGTAATGCGACTGAAATGCTACTGCAATGCGACTGAAATGCGACTGAAATGCGACTGAAATGCGACTGAAATGCGACTGAAATGCGACTGAAATGCGACTGAAATGCGACTGCAATGCGACTGCAAGGCGACTGCAAGGCGACTTCAACGCGATTGTGACAGGGTAAAATATTATAGAATATTACAGATAAAATATCACTATAAATACACGACAGACAAAAACGGATATTGAGCTTTCAAACAAACCAGCATACCTACGGAACGACCTACAACCAGGTGTAATGAGAATCCTAGCCAATGACTCAGTTTAAGGGCCCCGCAGACAGAAAGTGGGTTTCGGTTTAGCTGTTCCATATCAGCCATACCAGTCACAGTAAATGTAAACATGTCAGACCGCAGCCGGCTTTCTATCTGACGTAGCCTTAAAAACTTTTGACAAACACGATTTTGCATCAAAACTTTCCAGGTTAAATCAAATGAAGAGACATCTAGGTAACGCTGAGTAAAATGATTTTTGTCAAAGAAATATAGTCATATAATTTTGTTGTTAATTATTCCAGCTTACACATTGACTCACACCACCAAAATGTTGCTTCCACTTCCCATTCGACTCTAGCTACGACCCTGGATTGGCCAAATTTTGCAAGTAAAATGAACCCACAACTTTTAATCTATGATTTAGTTTAAATTTGCATCTCAAAATATTACAGATAAAATATCACTATAAATACACGACAGACAAAAACGGATATTGAGCTTTCAAACAAACCAGCATACCTACGGAACGACCTACAACCAGGTGTAATGAGAATCCTAGGCAATGACTCAGTTTAATAATATCAGCCATACCAGTCACAGTAAATGTAAACATGTCAGACCGCAGCCGGATTTTGAATCAACACTTCCCAGGTTTAAGGCTCGTTCAGAGTGAGAGCGACGCTTCGAGCGCCATATAGCGTTGACCGGCTGCTATCAGAAGTTGTGAAGTCGCGTTGGAGTCATTTTGCAAACTGTTGATGTTTTACGACGGGACTTTAAAGCTTCTGTAACAGATGCTGTCATTCTGAACACTGTATCAAGTAATATTTTACCCTGTCACAATCGTACCAAACAAATAACATTTATAGTTTTTCCATTTCCATTCAAATAACACATTTTAATAGCAAAACTCTTTCGAATCAAATAATATTTCGTATCAAATAATAACTGTCAATAGCGTTGTAGTCGCCTTGCAGTCGCATTTCAGTCGCATTGCAGTCGCATTACAGTCTCATTGCAGTCGCATTACAGTCTCATTCAGAATTCAGAATCGCGAGATAGCCGCGGATTAGTCGCGAGCTAGCCGCGGAATAGCCGCGAGATAGCCGCGTGCAAGTCGCGAGATAGTCGCGGAATAGTCGCGGAATAGTCGCGGAACAGTCGCGGAACAGTCGCGGAATAGTCGCGGAACAGTCGCGGAACAGTCGCGAGATAGTCGCGTGTAAGTCGCGAGATTGTCGCGAAATAGTCGTGAGATAGGCGCGGAACAGTCGCGGAATAGTCGCGGAACAGTCGCGAGATAGTCGCGGAATAGTCGCGGAATAGTCGCGAGATAGTCGCGTGTAGATCGCGAGATTGTCGCGGAATAGTCGCGAGATAGTCGCGGAACAGTCGCGAGATAGTCGCGAGATAGCCGCGGATTTGTTGCGAGATAGCCGCGCAACTGCGGCGCAATTACACCGTGGTGACGTCGCGGTAACCTCGCGAATACGTCGCGGTTACGTCGCGACTGCGAATCGATTGCTTTGCGGCTGCGACTGCAATGCGACTGTAATGCGACTGCAATGCGACTGTAATGCGACTGAAATGCGACTGCAAAGCGACTTCAACGCGATTGTGACAGGGTAAAATATTATAGAATATTACAGATAAAATATCACTATAAATACACGACAGACAAAAACGGATATTGAGCTTTCAAACAAACCAGCATACCTACGGAACGACCTACAACCAGGTGTAATGAGAATCCTAGCCAATGACTCAGTTTAAGGGCCCCGCAGACAGAAAGTGGGTTTCGGTTCAGCTGTTCCATATCAGCCATACCAGTCACAGTAAATGTAAACATGTCAGACAGCAGCCGGCTTTCTATCTGACGTAGCCTTAAAAACTTTTGACAAACACGATTTTGCATCAAAACTTTCCAGGTTAAATCAAATGAAGAGACATCTAGGTAACGCTGAGTAAAATGATTTTTGTCAAAGAAATATAGTCATATAATTTTGTTGTTAATTATTCCAGCTTACACATTGACTCACACCACCAAAATGTTGCTTCCACTTCCCATTCGACTCTAGCTACGACCCTGGATTGGCCAAATTTTGCAAGTAAAATGAACCCACAACTTTTAATCTATGATTTAGTTTAAATTTGCATCTCAAAATATTACAGATAAAATATCACTATAAATACACGACAGACAAAAACGGATATTGAACTTTCAAACAAACCAGCATACCTACGGAACGACCTACAACCAGGTGTAATGAGAATCCAAGCCAATGACTCAGTTTAAGGGCCCCGCAGACAGAAAGTGGGTTTCGGTTCAGCTGTTCCATATCAGCCATACCAGTCACAGTAAATGTAAACATGTCAGACCGCAGCCGGCTTCCTATCTGACGTAGCCTTAAAAACTTTTGACAAACACGATTTTGCATCAAAACTTTCCAGGTTAAATCAAATGAAGAGACATCTAGGTAACGCTGAGTAAAATGATTTTTGTCAAAGAAATATAGTCATATAATTTTGTTGTTAATTATTCCAGCTTACACATTGACTCACACCACCAAAATGTTGCTTCCACTTCCCATTCGACTCTAGCTACGACCCTGGATTGGCCAAATTTTGCAAGTAAAATGAACCCACAACTTTTAATCTATGATTTAGTTTAAATTTGCATCTCAAAATATTACAGATAAAATATCACTATAAATACACGACAGACAAAAACGGATATTGAGCTTTCAAACAAACCAGCATACCTACGGAACGACCTACAACCAGGTGTAATGAGAATCCTAGGCAATGACTCAGTTTAATAATATCAGCCATACCAGTCACAGTAAATGTAAACATGTCAGACCGCAGCCGGATTTTGAATCAACACTTCCCAGGTTTAAGGCTCGTTCAGAGTGAGAGCGTCGAGCGACGCTTCGAGCGCCATATAGCGTTGACCGGCTGCTATCAGAAGTTGTGAAGTCGCGTTGGAGTCATTTTGCAAACTGTTGATGTTTTACGACGGGACTTTAAAGCTTCTGTAACAGATGCTGTCATTCTGAACACTGTATCAAGTAATATTTTACCCTGTCACAATCGTACCAAACAAATAACATTTATAGTTTTTCCATTTCCATTCAAATAACACATTTTAATAGCAAAACTCTTTCGAATCAAATAATATTTCGTATCAAATAATAACTGTCAATAGCGTTGTAGTCGCCTTGCAGTCGCATTTCAGTCGCATTGCAGTCGCATTACAGTCTTATTGCAGTCGCATTACAGTCTCATTCAGAATTCAGAATCGCGAGATAGCCGCGGATTAGTCGCGAGCTAGCCGCGGAATAGCCGCGAGATAGCCGCGTGCAAGTCGCGAGATAGTCGCGAGATAGTCGCGGAACAGTCGCGAGATAGTCGCGGAATAGTCGCGAGATAGTCGCGGAATAGTCGCGGAACAGGCGCGAGATAGTCGCGGAATAGTCGCGGAATAGTCGCGAGATAGTCGCGTGTAAGTCGCGAGATAGTCGCGGAATAGTCGCGAGATAGTCGCGGAACAGTCGCGGAATAGTCGCGGAACAGGCGCGAGATAGTCGCGGAATAGTCGCGGAATAGTCGCGAGATAGTCGCGAGATAGTCGCGAGATAGTCGCGAGATAGTCGCGTGTAGGTCGCGAGATTGTCGCGGAATAGTCGCGAGATAGTCGCGGAACAGTCGCGAGATAGTCGCGAGATAGCCGCGGATTTGTTGCGAGATAGCCGCGCAACTGCGACGCAATTACACCGTGGTGACGTCGCGGTAACCTCGCGATTACGTCGCGGTTACGTCGCGACTGCGAATCGATTGCTTTGCGGCTGCGACTGCAATGCGACTGTAATGCGACTGCAATGCGACTGTAATGCGACTGAAATGCGACTGCAAGGCGACTTCGACGCGATTGTGACAGGGTAAAATATTATAGAATATTACAGATAAAATATCACTATAAATACACGACAGACAAAAACGGATATTGAGCTTTCAAACAAACCAGCATACCTACGGAACGACCTACAACCAGGTGTAATGAGAATCCTAGCCAATGACTCAGTTTAAGGGCCCCGCAGACAGAAAGTGGGTTTCGGTTCAGCTGTTCCATATCAGCCATACCAGTCACAGTAAATGTAAACATGTCAGACCGCAGCCGGCTTTCTATCTGACGTAGCCTTAAAAACTTTTGACAAACACGATTTTGCATCAAAACTTTCCAGGTTAAATCAAATGAAGAGACATCTAGGTAACGCTGAGTAAAATGATTTTTGTCAAAGAAATATAGTCATATAATTTTGTTGTTAATTATTCCAGCTTACACATTGACTCACACCACCAAAATGTTGCTTCCACTTCCCATTCGACTCTAGCTACGACCCTGGATTGGCCAAATTTTGCAAGTAAAATGAACCCACAACTTTTAATCTATGATTTAGTTTAAATTTGCATCTCAAAATATTACAGATAAAATATCACTATAAATACACGACAGACAAAAACGGATATTGAGCTTTCAAACAAACCAGCATACCTACGGAACGACCTACAACCAGGTGTAATGAGAATCCTAGGCAATGACTCGGTTTAATAATATCAGCCATACCAGTCACAGTAAATGTAAACATGTCAGACCGCAGCCGGATTTTGAATCAACACTTCCCAGGTTTAAGGCTCGTTCAGAGTGAGAGCGTCGAGCGACGCTTCGAGCGCCATATAGCGTTGACCGGCTGCTGTCAGAAGTTGTGAAGTCGCGTTGGAGTCATTTTGCAAACTGTTGATGTTTTACGACGGGACTTTAAAGCTTCTGTAACAGATGCTGTCATTCTGAACACTGTATCAAGTAATATTTTACCCTGTCACAATCGTACCAAACAAATAACATTTATAGTTTTTCCATTTCCATTCAAATAACACATTTTAATAGCAAAACTCTTTCGAATCAAATAATATTTCGTATCAAATAATAACTGTCAATAGCGTTGTAGTCGCCTTGCAGTCGCATTTCAGTCGCATTACAGTCTCATTCAGAATTCAGAATCGCGAGATAGCCGCGGATCAGTCGCGAGATAGTCGCGGAACCGTCGCGGAATAGTCGCGAAATAGTCGCGGAACAGTCGCGAAATAGTCGCGGAACAGTCGCGAAATAGTCGCGGAACAGTCGCGAAATAGTCGCGGAACAGTCGCGAAATAGTCGCGGAACAGTCGCGAAATAGTCGCGGAATAGTCGCGAGATAGTCGCGGAATAGTCGCGAGATAGTTGCGGGACAACCGCGGAATAGTCGCGAGATAGTCGCGGGACAGTCGCGAGATAGTCGCGGAACAGTCGCGGAATAGTCGCGAGATAGTCGCGGAACCGTCGCGGAATAGTCGCGAAATAGTCGCGGAATGGTCGCGTGTAAGTCGCGAGATAGTCGCGAGATAGTCGCGGATTTGTTGCGAGATAGCCGCGCGACTGCAACGCAATTACACCGTGGTGACGTCGCGGTAACCTCGCGATTACGTCGCGGTTACGTCGCGACTGCGAATCGATTGCTTTGCGGCTGCGACTGCAATGCGACTGCAATGCGACTGCAATGCGACTGCAATGCGACTGCAATGCGACTGCAATGCGACTGCAATGCGACTGTAATGCGACTGAAATGCTACTGCAATGCGACTGTAATGCGACTGTAATGCGACTGAAATGCGACTGCAATGCGACTGCAAGGCGACTTCAACGCGATTGTGACAGGGTAAAATATTATAGAATATTACAGATAAAATATCACTATAAATACACGACAGACAAAAACGGATATTGAGCTTTCAAACAAACCAGCATACCTACGGAACGACCTACAACCAGGTGTAATGAGAATCCTAGCCAATGACTCAGTTTAAGGGCCCCGCAGACAGAAAGTGGGTTTCGGTTCAGCTGTTCCATATCAGCCATACCAGTCACAGTAAATGTAAACATGTCAGACCGCAGCCGGCTTTCTATCTGACGTAGCCTTAAAAACTTTTGACAAACACGATTTTGCATCAAAACTTTCCAGGTTAAATCAAATGAAGAGACATCTAGGTAACGCTGAGTAAAATGATTTTTGTCAAAGAAATATAGTCATATAATTTTGTTGTTAATTATTCCAGCTTACACATTGACTCACACCACCAAAATGTTGCTTCCACTTCCCATTCGACTCTAGCTACGACCCTGGATTGGCCAAATTTTGCAAGTAAAATGAACCCACAACTTTTAATCTATGATTTAGTTTGAATTTGCATCTCAAAATATTACAGATAAAATATCACTATAAATACACGACAGACAAAAACGGATATTGAGCTTTCAAACAAACCAGCATACCTACGGAACGACCTACAACCAGGTGTAATGAGAATCCTAGCCAATGACTCAGTTTAAGGGCCCCGCAGACAGAAAGTGGGTTTCGGTTCAGCTGTTCCATATCAGCCATACCAGTCACAGTAAATGTAAACATGTCAGACCGCAGCCGGCTTTCTATCTGACGTAGCCTTAAAAACTTTTGACAAACACGATTTTGCATCAAAACTTTCTAGGTTAAATCAAATGAAGAGACATCTAGGTAACGCTGAGTAAAATGATTTTTGTCAAAGAAATATAGTCATATAATTTTGTTGTTAATTATTCCAGCTTACACATTGACTCACACCACCAAAATGTTGCTTCCACTTCCCATTCGACTCTAGCTACGACCCTGGATTGGCCAAATTTTGCAAGTAAAATGAACCCACAACTTTTAATCTATGATTTAGTTTAAATTTGCATCTCAAAATATTACAGATAAAATATCACTATAAATACACGACAGACAAAAACGGATATTGAGCTTTCAAACAAACCAGCATACCTACGGAACGACCTACAACCAGGTGTAATGAGAATCCTAGCCAATGACTCAGTTTAAGGGCCCCGCAGACAGAAAGTGGGTTTCGGTTTAGCTGTTCCATATCAGCCATACCAGTCACAGTAAATGTAAACATGTCAGACCGCAGCCGGCTTTCTATCTGACGTAGCCTTAAAAACTTTTGACAAACACGATTTTGCATCAAAACTTTCCAGGTTAAATCAAATGAAGAGACATCTACGTAACGCTGAGTAAAATGATTTTTGTCAAAGAAATATAGTCATATAATTTTGTTGTTAATTATTCCAGCTTACACATTGACTCACACCACCAAAATGTTGCTTCCACTTCCCATTCGACTCTAGCTACGACCCTGGATTGGCCAAATTTTGCAAGTAAAATGAACCCACAACCTTTAATCTATGATTTAGTTTAAATTTGCATCTCAAAATATTACAGATAAAATATCACTATAAATACACGACAGACAAAAACGGATATTGAGCTTTCAAACAAACCAGCATACCTACGGAACGACCTACAACCAGGTGTAATGAGAATCCTAGGCAATGACTCAGTTTAATAATATCAGCCATACCAGTCACAGTAAATGTAAACATGTCAGACCGCAGCCGGATTTTGAATCAACACTTCCCAGGTTTAAGGCTCGTTCAGAGTGAGAGCGACGCTTCGAGCGCCATATAGCGTTGACCGGCTGCTATCAGAAGTTGTGAAGTCGCGTTGGAGTCATTTTGCAAACTGTTGATGTTTTACGACGGGACTTTAAAGCTTCTGTAACAGATGCTGTCATTCTGAACACTGTATCAAGTAATATTTTACCCTGTCACAATCGTACCAAACAAATAACATTTATAGTTTTTCCATTTCCATTCAAATAACACATTTTAATAGCAAAACTCTTTCGAATCAAATAATATTTCGTATCAAATAATAACTGTCAATAGCGTTGTAGTCGCCTTGCAGTCGCATTTCAGTCGCATTGCAGTCGCATTACAGTCTCATTGCAGTCGCATTACAGTCTCATTCAGAATTCAGAATCGCGAGATAGCCGCGGATTAGTCGCGAGCTAGCCGCGGAATAGCCGCGAGATAGCCGCGTGCAAGTCGCGAGATAGTCGCGGAACAGTCGCGGAACAGTCGCGGAATAGTCGCGGAACAGTCGCGGAACAGTCGCGAGATAGTCGCGTGTAAGTCGCGAGATTGTCGCGAAATAGTCGTGAGATAGGCGCGGAACAGTCGCGGAATAGTCGCGGAACAGTCGCGAGATAGTCGCGGAATAGTCGCGAGATAGTCGCGTGTAGATCGCGAGATTGTCGCGGAATAGTCGCGAGATAGTCGCGGAACAGTCGCGAGATAGCCGCGGATTTGTTGCGAGATAGCCGCGCAACTGCGGCGCAATTACACCGTGGTGACGTCGCGGTAACCTCGCGAATACGTCGCGGTTACGTCGCGACTGCGAATCGATTGCTTTGCGGCTGCGACTGCAATGCGACTGTAATGCGACTGCAATGCGACTGTAATGCGACTGAAATGCGACTGCAAAGCGACTTCAACGCGATTGTGACAGGGTAAAATATTATAGAATATTACAGATAAAATATCACTATAAATACACGACAGACAAAAACGGATATTGAGCTTTCAAACAAACCAGCATACCTACGGAACGACCTACAACCAGGTGTAATGAGAATCCTAGCCAATGACTCAGTTTAAGGGCCCCGCAGACAGAAAGTGGGTTTCGGTTCAGCTGTTCCATATCAGCCATACCAGTCACAGTAAATGTAAACATGTCAGACAGCAGCCGGCTTTCTATCTGACGTAGCCTTAAAAACTTTTGACAAACACGATTTTGCATCAAAACTTTCCAGGTTAAATCAAATGAAGAGACATCTAGGTAACGCTGAGTAAAATGATTTTTGTCAAAGAAATATAGTCATATAATTTTGTTGTTAATTATTCCAGCTTACACATTGACTCACACCACCAAAATGTTGCTTCCACTTCCCATTCGACTCTAGCTACGACCCTGGATTGGCCAAATTTTGCAAGTAAAATGAACCCACAACTTTTAATCTATGATTTAGTTTAAATTTGCATCTCAAAATATTACAGATAAAATATCACTATAAATACACGACAGACAAAAACGGATATTGAGCTTTCAAACAAACCAGCATACCTACGGAACGACCTACAACCAGGTGTAATGAGAATCCAAGCCAATGACTCAGTTTAAGGGCCCCGCAGACAGAAAGTGGGTTTCGGTTCAGCTGTTCCATATCAGCCATACCAGTCACAGTAAATGTAAACATGTCAGACCGCAGCCGGCTTCCTATCTGACGTAGCCTTAAAAACTTTTGACAAACACGATTTTGCATCAAAACTTTCCAGGTTAAATCAAATGAAGAGACATCTAGGTAACGCTGAGTAAAATGATTTTTGTCAAAGAAATATAGTCATATAATTTTGTTGTTAATTATTCCAGCTTACACATTGACTCACACCACCAAAATGTTGCTTCCACTTCCCATTCGACTCTAGCTACGACCCTGGATTGGCCAAATTTTGCAAGTAAAATGAACCCACAACTTTTAATCTATGATTTAGTTTAAATTTGCATCTCAAAATATTACAGATAAAATATCACTATAAATACACGACAGACAAAAACGGATATTGAGCTTTCAAACAAACCAGCATACCTACGGAACGACCTACAACCAGGTGTAATGAGAATCCTAGGCAATGACTCAGTTTAATAATATCAGCCATACCAGTCACAGTAAATGTAAACATGTCAGACCGCAGCCGGATTTTGAATCAACACTTCCCAGGTTTAAGGCTCGTTCAGAGTGAGAGCGTCGAGCGACGCTTCGAGCGCCATATAGCGTTGACCGGCTGCTATCAGAAGTTGTGAAGTCGCGTTGGAGTCATTTTGCAAACTGTTGATGTTTTACGACGGGACTTTAAAGCTTCTGTAACAGATGCTGTCATTCTGAACACTGTATCAAGTAATATTTTACCCTGTCACAATCGTACCAAACAAATAACATTTATAGTTTTTCCATTTCCATTCAAATAACACATTTTAATAGCAAAACTCTTTCGAATCAAATAATATTTCGTATCAAATAATAACTGTCAATAGCGTTGTAGTCGCCTTGCAGTCGCATTTCAGTCGCATTGCAGTCGCATTACAGTCTTATTGCAGTCGCATTACAGTCTCATTCAGAATTCAGAATCGCGAGATAGCCGCGGATTAGTCGCGAGCTAGCCGCGGAATAGCCGCGAGATAGCCGCGTGCAAGTCGCGAGATAGTCGCGAGATAGTCGCGGAACAGTCGCGAGATAGTCGCGGAATAGTCGCGAGATAGTCGCGGAATAGTCGCGGAATAGTCGCGGAATAGTCGCGGAACAGGCGCGAGATAGTCGCGGAATAGTCGCGGAATAGTCGCGAGATAGTCGCGTGTAAGTCGCGAGATAGTCGCGGAATAGTCGCGAGATAGTCGCGGAACAGTCGCGGAATAGTCGCGGAACAGGCGCGAGATAGTCGCGGAATAGTCGCGGAATAGTCGCGAGATAGTCGCGAGATAGTCGCGTGTAGGTCGCGAGATTGTCGCGGAATAGTCGCGATATAGTCGCGGAACAGTCGCGAGATAGTCGCGAGATAGCCGCGGATTTGTTGCGAGATAGCCGCGCAACTGCGACGCAATTACACCGTGGTGACGTCGCGGTAACCTCGCGATTACGTCGCGGTTACGTCGCGACTGCGAATCGATTGCTTTGCGGCTGCGACTGCAATGCGACTGTAATGCGACTGCAATGCGACTGTAATGCGACTGAAATGCGACTGCAAGGCGACTTCGACGCGATTGTGACAGGGTAAAATATTATAGAATATTACAGATAAAATATCACTATAAATACACGACAGACAAAAACGGATATTGAGCTTTCAAACAAACCAGCATACCTACGGAACGACCTACAACCAGGTGTAATGAGAATCCTAGCCAATGACTCAGTTTAAGGGCCCCGCAGACAGAAAGTGGGTTTCGGTTCAGCTGTTCCATATCAGCCATACCAGTCACAGTAAATGTAAACATGTCAGACCGCAGCCGGCTTTCTATCTGACGTAGCCTTAAAAACTTTTGACAAACACGATTTTGCATCAAAACTTTCCAGGTTAAATCAAATGAAGAGACATCTAGGTAACGCTGAGTAAAATGATTTTTGTCAAAGAAATATAGTCATATAATTTTGTTGTTAATTATTCCAGCTTACACATTGACTCACACCACCAAAATGTTGCTTCCACTTCCCATTCGACTCTAGCTACGACCCTGGATTGGCCAAATTTTGCAAGTAAAATGAACCCACAACTTTTAATCTATGATTTAGTTTAAATTTGCATCTCAAAATATTACAGATAAAATATCACTATAAATACACGACAGACAAAAACGGATATTGAGCTTTCAAACAAACCAGCATACCTACGGAACGACCTACAACCAGGTGTAATGAGAATCCTAGGCAATGACTCGGTTTAATAATATCAGCCATACCAGTCACAGTAAATGTAAACATGTCAGACCGCAGCCGGATTTTGAATCAACACTTCCCAGGTTTAAGGCTCGTTCAGAGTGAGAGCGTCGAGCGACGCTTCGAGCGCCATATAGCGTTGACCGGCTGCTGTCAGAAGTTGTGAAGTCGCGTTGGAGTCATTTTGCAAACTGTTGATGTTTTACGACGGGACTTTAAAGCTTCTGTAACAGATGCTGTCATTCTGAACACTGTATCAAGTAATATTTTACCCTGTCACAATCGTACCAAACAAATAACATTTATAGTTTTTCCATTTCCATTCAAATAACACATTTTAATAGCAAAACTCTTTCGAATCAAATAATATTTCGTATCAAATAATAACTGTCAATAGCGTTGTAGTCGCCTTGCAGTCGCATTTCAGTCGCATTGCAGTCGCATTACAGTCTCATTGCAGTCGCATTACAGTCTCATTCAGAATTCAGAATCGCGAGATAGCCGCGGATTAGTCGCGAGCTAGCCGCGGAATAGCCGCGAGATAGCCGCGTGCAAGTCGCGAGATAGTCGCGGAATAGTCGCGGAATAGTCGCGGAACAGTCGCGGAACAGTCGCGAGATAGTCGCGTGTAAGTCGCGAAATAGTCGTGAGATAGGCGCGGAACAGTCGCGGAATAGTCGCGGAACAGTCGCGAGATAGTCGCGGAATAGTCGCGGAATAGTCGCGAGATAGTCGCGTGTAGATCGCGAGATTGTCGCGGAATAGTCGCGAGATAGTCGCGGAACAGTCGCGAGATAGTCGCGAGATAGCCGCGGATTTGTTGCGAGATAGCCGCGCAACTGCGGCGCAATTACACCGTGGTGACGTCGCGGTAACCTCGCGAATACGTCGCGGTTACGTCGCGACTGCGAATCGATTGCTTTGCGGCTGCGACTGCAATGCGACTGTAATGCGACTGCAATGCGACTGTAATGCGACTGAAATGCGACTGCAAAGCGACTTCAACGCGATTGTGACAGGGTAAAATATTATAGAATATTACAGATAAAATATCACTATAAATACACGACAGACAAAAACGGATATTGAGCTTTCAAACAAACCAGCATACCTACGGAACGACCTACAACCAGGTGTAATGAGAATCCTAGCCAATGACTCAGTTTAAGGGCCCCGCAGACAGAAAGTGGGTTTCGGTTCAGCTGTTCCATATCAGCCATACCAGTCACAGTAAATGTAAACATGTCAGACAGCAGCCGGCTTTCTATCTGACGTAGCCTTAAAAACTTTTGACAAACACGATTTTGCATCAAAACTTTCCAGGTTAAATCAAATGAAGAGACATCTAGGTAACGCTGAGTAAAATGATTTTTGTCAAAGAAATATAGTCATATAATTTTGTTGTTAATTATTCCAGCTTACACATTGACTCACACCACCAAAATGTTGCTTCCACTTCCCATTCGACTCTAGCTACGACCCTGGATTGGCCAAATTTTGCAAGTAAAATGAACCCACAACTTTTAATCTATGATTTAGTTTAAATTTGCATCTCAAAATATTACAGATAAAATATCACTATAAATACACGACAGACAAAAACGGATATTGAGCTTTCAAACAAACCAGCATACCTACGGAACGACCTACAACCAGGTGTAATGAGAATCCAAGCCAATGACTCAGTTTAAGGGCCCCGCAGACAGAAAGTGGGTTTCGGTTCAGCTGTTCCATATCAGCCATACCAGTCACAGTAAATGTAAACATGTCAGACCGCAGCCGGCTTCCTATCTGACGTAGCCTTAAAAACTTTTGACAAACACGATTTTGCATCAAAACTTTCCAGGTTAAATCAAATGAAGAGACATCTAGGTAACGCTGAGTAAAATGATTTTTGTCAAAGAAATATAGTCATATAATTTTGTTGTTAATTATTCCAGCTTACACATTGACTCACACCACCAAAATGTTGCTTCCACTTCCCATTCGACTCTAGCTACGACCCTGGATTGGCCAAATTTTGCAAGTAAAATGAACCCACAACTTTTAATCTATGATTTAGTTTAAATTTGCATCTCAAAATATTACAGATAAAATATCACTATAAATACACGACAGACAAAAACGGATATTGAGCTTTCAAACAAACCAGCATACCTACGGAACGACCTACAACCAGGTGTAATGAGAATCCTAGGCAATGACTCAGTTTAATAATATCAGCCATACCAGTCACAGTAAATGTAAACATGTCAGACCGCAGCCGGATTTTGAATCAACACTTCCCAGGTTTAAGGCTCGTTCAGAGTGAGAGCGTCGAGCGACGCTTCGAGCGCCATATAGCGTTGACCGGCTGCTATCAGAAGTTGTGAAGTCGCGTTGGAGTCATTTTGCAAACTGTTGATGTTTTACGACGGGACTTTAAAGCTTCTGTAACAGATGCTGTCATTCTGAACACTGTATCAAGTAATATTTTACCCTGTCACAATCGTACCAAACAAATAACATTTATAGTTTTTCCATTTCCATTCAAATAACACATTTTAATAGCAAAACTCTTTCGAATCAAATAATATTTCGTATCAAATAATAACTGTCAATAGCGTTGTAGTCGCCTTGCAGTCGCATTTCAGTCGCATTGCAGTCGCATTACAGTCTTATTGCAGTCGCATTACAGTCTCATTCAGAATTCAGAATCGCGAGATAGCCGCGGATTAGTCGCGAGCTAGCCGCGGAATAGCCGCGAGATAGCCGCGTGCAAGTCGCGAGATAGTCGCGAGATAGTCGCGGAACAGTCGCGAGATAGTCGCGGAATAGTCGCGAGATAGTCGCGGAATAGTCGCGGAATAGTCGCGGAACAGGCGCGAGATAGTCGCGGAATAGTCGCGGAATAGTCGCGAGATAGTCGCGTGTAAGTCGCGAGATAGTCGCGGAATAGTCGCGAGATAGTCGCGGAACAGTCGCGGAATAGTCGCGGAACAGGCGCGAGATAGTCGCGGAATAGTCGCGGAATAGTCGCGAGATAGTCGCGAGATAGTCGCGAGATAGTCGCGAGATAGTCGCGTGTAGGTCGCGAGATTGTCGCGGAATAGTCGCGAGATAGTCGCGGAACAGTCGCGAGATAGTCGCGAGATAGCCGCGGATTTGTTGCGAGATAGCCGCGCAACTGCGACGCAATTACACCGTGGTGACGTCGCGGTAACCTCGCGATTACGTCGCGGTTACGTCGCGACTGCGAATCGATTGCTTTGCGGCTGCGACTGCAATGCGACTGTAATGCGACTGCAATGCGACTGTAATGCGACTGAAATGCGACTGCAAGGCGACTTCGACGCGATTGTGACAGGGTAAAATATTATAGAATATTACAGATAAAATATCACTATAAATACACGACAGACAAAAACGGATATTGAGCTTTCAAACAAACCAGCATACCTACGGAACGACCTACAACCAGGTGTAATGAGAATCCTAGCCAATGACTCAGTTTAAGGGCCCCGCAGACAGAAAGTGGGTTTCGGTTCAGCTGTTCCATATCAGCCATACCAGTCACAGTAAATGTAAACATGTCAGACCGCAGCCGGCTTTCTATCTGACGTAGCCTTAAAAACTTTTGACAAACACGATTTTGCATCAAAACTTTCCAGGTTAAATCAAATGAAGAGACATCTAGGTAACGCTGAGTAAAATGATTTTTGTCAAAGAAATATAGTCATATAATTTTGTTGTTAATTATTCCAGCTTACACATTGACTCACACCACCAAAATGTTGCTTCCACTTCCCATTCGACTCTAGCTACGACCCTGGATTGGCCAAATTTTGCAAGTAAAATGAACCCACAACTTTTAATCTATGATTTAGTTTAAATTTGCATCTCAAAATATTACAGATAAAATATCACTATAAATACACGACAGACAAAAACGGATATTGAGCTTTCAAACAAACCAGCATACCTACGGAACGACCTACAACCAGGTGTAATGAGAATCCTAGGCAATGACTCAGTTTAAGGGCCCCGCAGACAGAAAGTGGGTTTCGGTTCAGCTGTTCCATATCAGCCATACCAGTCACAGTAAATGTAAACATGTCAGACCGCAGCCGGCTTTCTATCTGACGTAGCCTTAAAAACTTTTGACAAACACGATTTTGCATCAAAACTTTCTAGGTTAAATCAAATGAAGAGACATCTAGGTAACGCTGAGTAAAATGATTTTTGTCAAAGAAATATAGTCATATAATTTTGTTGTTAATTATTCCAGCTTACACATTGACTCACACCACCAAAATGTTGCTTCCACTTCCCATTCGACTCTAGCTACGACCCTGGATTGGCCAAATTTTGCAAGTAAAATGAACCCACAACTTTTAATCTATGATTTAGTTTAAATTTGCATCTCAAAATATTACAGATAAAATATCACTATAAATACACGACAGACAAAAACGGATATTGAGCTTTCAAACAAACCAGCATACCTACGGAACGACCTACAACCAGGTGTAATGAGAATCCTAGCCAATGACTCAGTTTAAGGGCCCCGCAGACAGAAAGTGGGTTTCGGTTTAGCTGTTCCATATCAGCCATACCAGTCACAGTAAATGTAAACATGTCAGACCGCAGCCGGCTTTCTATCTGACGTAGCCTTAAAAACTTTTGACAAACACGATTTTGCATCAAAACTTTCCAGGTTAAATCAAATGAAGAGACATCTACGTAACGCTGAGTAAAATGATTTTTGTCAAAGAAATATAGTCATATAATTTTGTTGTTAATTATTCCAGCTTACACATTGACTCACACCACCAAAATGTTGCTTCCACTTCCCATTCGACTCTAGCTACGACCCTGGATTGGCCAAATTTTGCAAGTAAAATGAACCCACAACTTTTAATCTATGATTTAGTTTAAATTTGCATCTCAAAATATTACAGATAAAATATCACTATAAATACACGACAGACAAAAACGGATATTGAGCTTTCAAACAAACCAGCATACCTACGGAACGACCTACAACCAGGTGTAATGAGAATCCTAGCCAATGACTCAGTTTAAGGGCCCCGCAGACAGAAAGTGGGTTTCGGTTTAGCTGTTCCATATCAGCCATACCAGTCACAGTAAATGTAAACATGTCAGACCGCAGCCGGCTTTCTATCTGACGTAGCCTTAAAAACTTTTGACAAACACGATTTTGCATCAAAACTTTCCAGGTTAAATCAAATGAAGAGACATCTAGGTAACGCTGAGTAAAATGATTTTTGTCAAAGAAATATAGTCATATAATTTTGTTGTTAATTATTCCAGCTTACACATTGACTCACACCACCAAAATGTTGCTTCCACTTCCCATTCGACTCTAGCTACGACCCTGGATTGGCCAAATTTTGCAAGTAAAATGAACCCACAACTTTTAATCTATGATTTAGTTTAAATTTGCATCTCAAAATATTACAGATAAAATATCACTATAAATACACGACAGACAAAAACGGATATTGAGCTTTCAAACAAACCAGCATACCTACGGAACGACCTACAACCAGGTGTAATGAGAATCCTAGGCAATGACTCAGTTTAATAATATCAGCCATACCAGTCACAGTAAATGTAAACATGTCAGACCGCAGCCGGATTTCGAATCAACACTTCCCAGGTTTAAGGCTCGTTCAGAGGGGGAGCGTCGAGCGACGCTTCGAGCGCCATATAGCGTTGACCGGCTGCTATCAGAAGTTGTGAAGTCGCGTTGGAGTCATTTTGCAAACTGTTGATGTTTTACGACGGGACTTTAAAGCTTCTGATAACAGATGCTGTCATTCTGAACACTGTATCAAGTAATATTTTACCCTGTCACAATCGTACCAAACAAATAACATTTATAGTTTTTCCATTTCCATTCAAATAACACATTTTAATAGCAAAACTCTTTCGAATCAAATAATATTTCGTATCAAATAATAACTGTCAATGGCGTTGTAGTCGCCTTGCAGTCGCATTTCAGTCGCATTACAGTCTCATTGCAGTCGCATTACAGTCTCATTCAGAATTCAGAATCGCGAGATAGCCGCGGATTAGTCGCGAGCTAGCCGCGGAATAGCCACGAGATAGCCGGGCATAAGTCGCGAGATAGCCGCGGAACAGCCGCGAGATAGCCGCGGATTTGTTGCGAGATAGCCGCGGATTTGTTGCGAGATAGCCGCGGAGTAGTCGTAGTCGCGAGTTTGACGTGGTTCCGTCGCAACTGCGACGCAATTACACCGCGGTGACGTCGCGGTAACCTCGCGATTACGTCGCGGTTACGTCGCGACTGCAATGCGACTGCAATGCGACTGCAATGCGACTGCAATGCGACTGCAATGCGACTGCAAGGCGACTTCAACGCGATTGTGACAGGGTAAAATATTATTTGATATATTGAGAATCCTAGCCAATGACTCAGTTTAAGGGCCCCGCAGACAGAAAGTGGGTTTCGGTTTAGCTGTTCCATATCAGCCATACCAGTCACAGTAAATGTAAACATGTCAGACCGCAGCCGGATTTTGAATCAACACTTCCCAGGTTTAAGGCTCGTTCAGAGTGAGAGCGTCGAGCGATGCTTCGAGCGCCATATAGCGTTGCCGCGGCATGGGACCTTCGCGGTTGCGACGCGACTGCAGCGCGAGTATGACGCGTGTGCGACGCGGCTGCGGCTGCGAAGAGACTGCAACGCGACTGCAACGCTATATTGGTTAGAATAATTAACAACAAAATTATATGACTATATTTCTTTGACAAAAATCATTTTACTCAGCGTTACCTAGATGTCTCTTCATTTGATTTAACCTGGAAAGTTTTGATGCAAAATCGTGTTTGTCAAAAGTTTTTAAGGCTACGTCAGATAGAAAGCCGGCTGCGGTCTGACATGTTTACATTTACTGTAACTGGTATGGCTGATATGGAACAGCTAAACCGAAACCCACTTTCTGTCTGCGGGGCCCTTAAACTGAGTCATTGGCTAGGATTCTCAATATATCAAATAATATTTTACCCTATCACAATCGCGTTGAAGTCGCCTTGCAGTCGCATTGCAGTCGCAGCCGCAAAGCAATCGATTCGCAGTCGCGACGTAACCGCGACGTAATCGCGAGGCTACCGCAACGTCATCGCGGTGTAATTGCGTCGCAGTTGCGACTATATCGCGACTTGTACGCGATTATCTCGCGGCTTCTCCGCGGCTATCTCGCGACTAATCCGCGGCTATCTCGCGATTCTGAATTCTGAATGAGGCTGTAATGCGACTGCAATGAGACTGTAATGCGACTGCAAGGCGACTGAAATGCGACTGCAAGGCGACTTCAACGCTATTGACAGTTATTATTTGATATGAAATATTATTTGATTCGAAATAGTTTTGCTATTATGTGTTATTGAATGGAAATGGAAAAACTATAAATGTTATTTGTTTGGTGCGATTGTGACAGGGTAAAATATTACTTGATACAGTGTTCAGAATGACAGCATCTGTTATCAGAAGCTTTAAAGTCCCGTCGTAAAACATCAACAGTTTGCAAAATGGCTCCAACGCGACTTCACAACTTCTGATAGCAGCCGGTCAACGCTATATGGCGCTCGAAGCGTCGCTCGACGCTCTCACTCTGAACGAGCCTTAAACCTGGGAATGCAAATTTAAACTAAATCATAGATTAATAAAAGTTGTGGGTTCATTTCACTTGCAAAATTTGGCCAATCCAGGGTCGTAGCTAGAGTCGAATGGGAAGTGGAAGCAACATTTTGGTGGTGTGAGTCAATGTGTAAGCTGGAATAATTAACAACAAAATTATATGACTATATTTCTTTGACAAAAATCATTTTACTCAGCGTTACCTAGATGTCCCCTCATTTGAAATTCGAAAGCTAATCGATGATATGTCTAAAAATTTGAGAGCGTTAGAGCAGCTCAACCAAAGTACTTCAAATTGGGATATACTTTAATAATTTTTCTTATTGTTTCTAAATTAGATAACAATACTATTCGAAAATGGGAAAATTATAGTATAAAGTTGACCGAATTGCCTATACTGCAAGATTTAAAATCCTTTCTTAAGGGTAGAGCTGACCTATTGGAAACTATCGAGTATAAGAATCAAGGAAAGGTTCAGTATAGCCGCGACTATAATAACAGACCAGGTCAAAGTACAAGTAGATCTTTGGTTGCAAGTACTACTTATTCTTGCAATTATTGCAAAAAAGAGCATTATATTTATTCATGTCCCGCATTTGCAAATATAAGTATCGAACAAAGGTCAGAATTTGTTAGAAAATCTAAGTTGTGCGCAAATTGTCTGAGGTGGGGTCATAATATTCGTCAGTGCAAGTTAGGGCCATGCAGGAAATGTAAAGAGTGGCACAATAGTCTATTACACGCTGACAAAGAAAAGTCCTCGGATAAAAATCAAGAGTCTAGTAAATCTGACGCACAAGAACTTAGTACAACTTGTACTAGTGGTATCGTAGGTACCGGGTCAGGTCACGTATTTTTATCGACGGCATTAGTAAGAATATTTTCTAAAAATGGTCAAGTCCATAATGCCAGGGTATTGTTAGATTCAGCCTCTCAGAGTTGTTACATAACTACAAAACTTTGCAATATTTTAGGGTTCGATAAACAAAAGGTTGATGTATTGGTTACGGGTATATCAAACAAGACTAGACACTTAACTCAAAAGTGTAATGTGGAAATACAATCTTTGTATAGCAATTTTAAAGCTAAATTGTCATGTCTAGTAATAAACAAGTTTACAAGTACATTGCCTAGTGTAGAGGTTGACGTATCTTCTTTGAATATTCCTGTGGATATTTTTCTAGCTGATCCCGAGTTTTATAAGCCTAGTGAGGTGGACTTGCTGGTGGGTGCTGAACTACTTTGGGCCCTGATAGGTTCCGGTCAGATCTCCTGCGGTAAGCATAGGCCTACTATGTGTGAGACAAAATTAGGCTGGGTAGTGTCAGGTGCGATGGGTATGTCAAACAATAAAAATAAAGAGCAATCTGTATGCCATTTAAGTACTTTAGAGTCGGTAAATTTGAATGATACTTTGTCTAGGTTTTGGGAGCTTAAGGAAATTAATGTAACTAAGCCGCACTCCAAAGAAGAAATTTTTTGTGAGGAGAATTTCAGTAAAACAACCACTCGAAATCAAGAAGGTCGTTTTATAGTGACTATGCCATTAAAGGAATCTCCTGAGTGTCTAGGCAAATCAAGGTCAAATGCCGAAAAATCTTTTTATTCGCTAGAACGTCGCTTAAGCAGGAACAAGTCTCTACGTGATTTATATGTTGAATTTATGCGCGAATATCAGGATTTAGGACATATGTCTGCAGATGATGAATATCCTGAAGCAGAAGTTGAATATTTTGCTACCCATCACGGGGTCTTGCGAGAAGAGAGCGTCACAAGTAAATTGCGAGTAGTGTTCAATTGTTCAGTATCGACCAGCAATGGTTTATCCCTCAATGATATTCAACAAAAAGGGCCAGTTTTGCAGGATGACTTACTGGGTATCGTCTTACGATTTCGCTGTCATGCTTATGTATTTTATGCCGATGTTGCCAAAATATATAGGGCAGTGCTTATTGCGCCAGAGCAGCGACCACTGCAACAAATATTTTGGAGAGAAAATGCACATGAGGATCTAAAGCCATATGTTCTTAACACGGTTACCTACGGACAGACTGCTAGTAGTTTTTTGGCAATAAGGTGCCTTTTTGAGTTAGCGAATGAGTGCTCTGATCCTGAGATAGCCCGAGTTATAAAACGAGATATGTATGTCGATGATCTGCTGTCGGGAGCTCCTAGTATTGAGCAAGCACAAGCAATATGTCAAAGGGTTTCACAAGTTTGCCATAGCGGCTGTTTCGATCTTAGAAAATGGCGTTCTAATAATGTACGTATTCTTGAAACTGTTACGGATTCTTGTTGAAGCGATAAAATTCTAGAATTTGCTCCAGATAAAGTTTCTAAAACTTTAGGTCTAACCTGGTGCTCAGAATTAGATTGTTTAATTTTTAATATCAATTTGCCAGATACGACTTTTTACACAAAACGCATAATTTTATCTATAATTGCAAAGGTGTTTGATCCTTTGGGAATCCTTGCCGCTACCACTATTCTAGCAAAGATATTGATGCAAAGGTTGTGGATGGAGTAGATTTCGTGGGATGCGCGGTTGCCAGATCATCTTTTAAGTATTTGGATGAAACTAAAGAACGAACTTTCTCTTATAAACAATTTTTTAGTACCCAGGTATGTAGTTTGTAAGGATTTTAATAAGATTGAACTACATGCTTTCTGTGACGCCTCTCAGTCAGCGTACGGAGCATGTATCTATTTGAGGAGTGTAAACAAAAATGGCGATATACAAGTTCAACTTTTGTGTGCTAAAAGCAAAGTTGCACCAGTCAAGTCTTTATGCACTATACCTAAATTGGAATTATGTGCTGTATTAGTATTATCACGTCTTGCTGACAAAGTAGACAAATCCCTAGATATCAAATTCGAACGTCGTGTTTTTTGGTCGGATTCGACAATTGCTCTAGCATGGATTCGAACCAGTCCTAGTTTGCTGAAAATTTTCTTGGGAAATAGGGTATCGGAAATCCAAAGCTTAACTAACGAAACTGAATGGAGATACGTTCCAACCCAGGATAACCCGGCTGACCATATTTCTAGAGTACTATACCCCAGCCAGTTAATTAAATCTAATTCTTGGTTCTGTGGCCTTGAATGGTTGCAATTAGGTAGTTCACAGTGGTCGGAATTAGATTGTGGACCGATAGAAAGTTTGCCAGAATTAAAACCACCTGTATTAACTTCAATGATTTCTAGTAAAGATTCAAAGGCTTGGTTTCCCTTTGAACGATTTTCAAATTTTTCAAGAATGGTTAGAGTTATGGCTTTTATTTTGAGATTTTGTTCTAAAAGTAAAAATAAAAGTAATAAATTTCCCAGTTATTTAACATTACCTAAATTAGATTTGGCTAAAATCCAGTTAAGTAAACTTAGCCAGCAAGAGTCGTTTCACGATGAAATAGACATTTTGAGCAAAAATCAAGCAATCGGCAGGGAAAGTAAGTTATATAGATTAAGTGCGTTTTTAGATTCCGACAATATATTACGCGTAGGCGGAAGATTAAAGCACTCAGATCTACCGCAAGGACAAAAGCATCCGATATTACTTAATTCAAAGCATAAATTTACTCAGTTACTTTTTGAATTTGAACATAAGGTTTCTTTACATTGTGGGCCACAGCTTTTACTTTTAAATGTTAGGTACCAGTATTGGCCTACCGGGGGACGAAATCTTGCTCGTAGTACAGTTAAGAAATGTGTCAAATGTGCAAGATTTAATCCCATTTTAATACAGCCTAAATATCAGACTTACCAAAGGAGCGCACTACTCCTTCTAATAGTTTTTCTATAACGGGTTTGGACTATTCTGGCCCCTTTTTAGTGAAGGATAGAAGGTGTCGCGGGGCCAAGCTGGTCAAATGTTGGGTAGGGTTATTCATTTGCTTTGCAACCAAGGCTCTACATTTAGAATTAATATATAGTCTTTCTACCGATGCTTTCCTAATGGCACTTCGCCGGTTTGCCTCAAGGCGAGGTAAACCTGTCAAGTTATTTTCTGATAATGGCTCCAACTTTGTCGGAGCAAAACGAGAGTTAGGCAAATTTTTAAAAGAAAGTGGGAACCACGTTTGCTCATTAGCAGTTTCGGAGAAAATAGAGTGGTCTTTCATTCCGCCATACTCCCCACGCCTTACTTAATATAACAGATGACCTCTTGAGAGCTTGGGACAACAATCAATGCACTTGCCTTATATTGCTCGACTATAGTAAGGCTTTTGATACTATAAGTCATGATATCTTGCAGGCTAAGCTCAGGTTTTTCGGCTTGGGAGATGTGGCTTTGAATTTCTTTGAATCTTATTTTCAGAACAGATGTCAGCGTGTTTTAATTGGTAATAATCCTTCTCAACTCTCTAATATTAGCAGGGGTGTAGCTCAGGGCAGTATTCTAGGACCACTAATTTTCTCCATTTATACTTCTGACTTTTCCAAATTTCTCAAAAGCTGTACATCTCATCAATATGCAGATGATACACAATTATACTTTTCTTTTACACCCCCTGATGTCGCTGTCTCTGTTGAAAGAATTAACCAGGATCTTGAAATTATTGGTGGTATCTCTAAATACCACTCTTTAGTTTTGAATGAAAAAAAAACCCAGTTGGTGGTGTTTGGTGCATCTAAATCTACCCTGGTTGAGAATCCTTTATTTAAAATTACTGTTAATGGCACAGTGCTGAACCCCATCAATAAGTGCAAAAACCTGGGTTTGGTTATTGATTCTGAAATGAGATTTTCTGATCATGTCTCGTCTCTAATTCAAAAGACTTTCGCTAAATTAAAACTTTTATACATGCATAAAGACATATTTGATACAGCTACTAAGTTACGCTTAACTGACTCGCTTATATTATCCCATCTCGGTTATTGCGATACTGTCTACTGGCCTGCTCTCTTGCAGAGGGACCGAGATAGTCTGCAAAAACTTCAAAATGCATGCCTCAGGTTTAGCTTCAATGTACGTAAATTTGATCATATTACTGCTTCATTGAACGAGTCTGGGTGGCTCACCATTAAAGAAAGATTCGAACTACATCTCTTGCATCTTATTTACAAAGTTAGACATCACCATCTTCCTAAATATCTTTATGATAAACTTATTAAGGGCTCAGATCTGCATAACCTTTTGACACGACACAGGGACTTGTATAGTGTTCCCAGGCATACTCATGCATTCTTCCAGCGTTAATTTAGCTACACAGCAGTTAAGGCTGAGACACAATCAAAAACTTAAGGAATAAAGAATAGGATTTAAGATTTAGGCGTTAAGGAATAAGAGTACAAGACAGAATTAAAATCTTAGTACCTAAATTTAACCAATCCGGTTACTTAAAAACGGCGCGATTTTTAAACTCTAAACTATTGTCCTAACCCCACTTTTTTGTTTACAAATACTATTTTTACAACTTTAACAAACTCGCCGTGAACTCGCCTATACTTTTAAAAAATATGGAGGTCTTGCCAAAAAAGTCCTTAACTCTTTAGAGTAGTATGTTTGCAATGTCGGCAGCGTTTTATTATTACCTTAAGAAACGGAGATCAATAAGGTGGCGCAACAGGAGATGGTGAGTTCGCCCTATTAATGTCCAAAGAGAATTCTTAGGAGACTTTAATGATAGAACGTAATCGTGAAAGTTTTGGTCATACATGACTTACATGAAACTCTACTTTTATTAAAAACCAAAGTGAAAAACTGAAAATACAATTTTGAGGTTATTAAATTGTCAAAAGTCAAACCTAACAAACATGCTGACTTCTGATTGGTTGATTTCCTATTCCTTATTTCTTAAAACCAACAAATCGGTTTTTTAAATCTTAAATCTTATTCCTTAATTCCAAAAATTTCATTGTGCGTTGTTTACATAGGACAACATATGTTCGTTCTTAAATCTTAATTCTTATATCATAAATCTTATTTCTTATTCCTTAAGTTTTTGATTGTGTCTCAGCCTTTACTGCTTTTAATTCTTTACCCGATAGCTTGAAGATAGCTTCTAGTTCTTCCGTGTTTTGTAAGGGAGTTAAGGGCCGTTTGCTTGCGGGGCGGAATGCGTACTGAGGATCGTGCTCTATTTTAATTTAATTAATTTATTTCCTTTATTATTATTTTTGTGCACATCATTTATTTTTATTATTTTTGTATCTTTCCTTATATCAGTTAATCTGTATATCTTAGTTTAAGTATGTAGTAATATTGTAAATAATTCTTTACACTGGAGTGGTTGGATGAGCAGCAGCAGTTGGATACCGCCACTCGAATTGAAATGATTTTTTTTGTACATTTGATTCATACATTAAATAAAGGCATTTATTATTATTATTATTATTATTATTATTATTATTATTTTGGTGGTCTATGGGAGGCGGAGTCAAAAGTGTAAAATACCATTTAAAACGGGTTCTAGAAAATGTTCATTTTACTTTTAAAGAATTCGCCACTGCGTTGACACAGATCGAGGCGGTGCTCAATTCTAGACCCTTGTGCCCTCTCACATCCAATCCTTCCGACTTAACCCCACTAACGCCAGCCCATTTTTTGATTGGCCGTTGATGGTAGCAGTCCCCGACAAGGATGTGATTGACATACCAATCAATCGACTCAATAGATTCCAACTTGTTCAGCGTGCGACTCAGCATTTCTGGCGGCGTTGGAAACATAGTTATCTTGCTGAAGTACAATATCGCAATCGTTGGCAAACTAACAAAGGCCAACTAACTGTTGGTGATTTAGTTTTAGTGTTCATCAAAGACGATCATTCCCTTCCCAGTGATTGGCGGTTGGGACGTATTGCTCCGTCGTGTTGCCTCCATCAAAACATCTAGTGGCATAATTAAACGCAGTTTTAACAGACTATGTGTGCTTCCGGTTGAAATTCCTTCAAATTTCAAGGCGGGGGCATGTTAACTCCTACAACTAAATAAACATTATTTCGCAAGAAGGTGTATTATGCAGTCTCACCTAATGCTGCCCTCTGTCGTGAATAGTGTGGTACGCGCCACCCAAGCATTTTGCGTGTAACCCGTTTTTGCATTAGATGGCGCGGTCGAGTCCGCCGAAGGGCGTACGTGACTACAGGACAGTAAAAAGAGAGAAGAGCTCAGCTGATAACCAGGAGAGGTGCGAGAGACTGTCTTTGAAAAAAGGCTCTAATTATCGTTCTTGTGTAGTTCTAATGTTGTTCAACAAATAATATTATAATAGTTTGTGCATAGTTTATTATAGCCTGATAAATTACTAGTAGTTTAACTATAAAATTTACAGTCCTCCAAATAAAACCATTAAATCAACAATTGATGTGAACTGAAATGTATTTTTTTTTCTTTATTGTTTGTTTGCTGATCTATGTATTTGTTTTTATAATGTGACAGTTAATGATTTGTATTGTGATGTATAGCGTACAAGCTTAAGCTTGGTTCTTATATTTTTATATTTTGAGAGGTTTGTTCTATTATGATAATACTTATATGTATACCTACATTTTTTGTAAATTGGGGGTTAGCCCATTGAATGGATAAATAAATAAATAAATAAATAAAGTTTAAGGGCCCTGCAGACAGAAAGTGGGTTGCGGTTTAGTTGTTCCATATCAGCCATACCAGTCACAGTAGCATGTAAACATGTCAGACCGTAGGCGGCTTTCTGTCTGACGAAGCCTTAAAAACTTTTGACAACTACGATTTTGAATCAAAACTTCCCAGGTTTAAGGCTCGTTCAGAGTGAGAGCGTCGAGCGACGCTTGCAGCGCCATACAGCGTTGCTGCCGCGTTGATGTCGCGTTGCTGTTGCGGTGTGGTCGCGTTGCGAAAGAGTATTCAGAGTGACCGGCTGCTATCAGAAGTTATGAAGTCGCGTTGGAGTCATTTTGCAAACTGTTGATGTTTTACGACGGGACTTTAAAACTTCTGATAACAGATGCTGTCATTCTGAACACTGTTTCGCAACACGGCCACAACGCTGTGTGGCGTTTGATGCTTCCACCCTGAACGAGCCTTTAGTTTGAATTGTCGCTGTTGGTCGAAAGCAGGCCGCCGATTATCAGCGCGGACGTCAACAGAATTAGCTTAAAATTCAAATAACACATTTTAATAGCAAATGTCTTTCGTATCAAGCAATATTTTACCCTGTCACGATCGCACCAAACAAATAACATTTATAGTTACATCTTGTTGAAATCATATTCTTTCAGAGAGAATATCTGGATCATCCTCCTTAGGAAACGTACCTAACTGCTAATGCAGGTATTAAATGAAATGAGGGGACGTCTAAGTAACGCTGAGTACTAAGATCTTTGTCAAAGAAATATGGTCCTATAATTCTGTTACTAATTATTCCAGCTCACACATTGACCCACATCCCCAAAATGTTGCGTCCACTTCCCATTCAATTCTAGCTACGACCTTGGATTGGCCAAATTTTGCCAATAAAATGAACCCACACCTTTTAATCTATGATTTAGTTTAAAATTTGCATCTTAAAATATTACAGATAAACTATCACTATAAACACAAGGCAGACAAAACGGATATTAAGCTACCAACCAACATACCTACAGAACGACTAACAACCAGGTGTAATGACTTGTCGCCCCCAGATCCGATGAGAAAATTTAAAAGGTAGTTCCGTGTGGTTGCATTAAGTGTCTTGTTTCACTGACTGTAGCCAATCTTAGCTTTTATTATTAAGATTAAGCTAATAAAAGATCTAATAACTTGCACTTCTATATTTCCATTGCCACCTTTTAAGAAATTATACAAATAATGGCAACGTAGCTATCCATTAAGCTCAGCACGGGACACGCCAATTTAAATTCGCTGCAACATCGTCCGTTTGTTAACCTTGTACAGCGGACTCTCGCGGTTTTAAGCCGCTCATAAAGATTCCACTTCTATTGCGTAGCTATAAGTTTCTTTGATATGACTAATGATTAGGGCACCTCAGAAGAATGCGAGATCAGTATTGATAGATACGACATGCTGAAACAATTGCCCGAAAATTTAAGGAAAGCTCTAATAAATTAATTTATTTACTTGCCATTTTAAATGCCGAATTTAGAAACCCTTCCTCAATTTCTCTGTTTAAATAAAGAAAAGCAAAATAATTTATTTTTCCTGTATTGCAAAGGACCCGGGCTTTGTATCCCTTTTGCATCACGACCTTTATGAATACCCTACGTTTGTTTGACCCCCTTAAGTTTCAAACTTTAAGGGAAGTTGGAAATGTTTAGAGGGCGACTTTTAAAACAGCCTAAGGCGTCACGAACATTGCCGTAGGATATTTTAGTTTTTGGCAGATTATAATCCCGAACTGCAAAGTGTGTGGTCAGCAGTTTCGCCAGTTTTGCGCCAGATGTCGCAAGTCAGATTATCCGCTAATATTCAATTATTCGTAAACCTGTGTCTCTGCGAGTGAAGTCAAAACTATTTTGCCTCTGAAGCGTGATTCTTCTTCTTATTTATCGAAGATCCACGTCGGCCTTAAAATAATAAATAATTGTTTCAGGTAATTTTTTAGGACATTGATAATTGTGGTCGTTTTTAGGATTGTTGCTGCGAAAAAGTACTGTGCTCGAGTTGGTGCTATTATACAGAATATTGATTTGAAAACGGGTCAATTTAAATCTAAAGGGGAATAAGTGTAGACGGTAGTTGTTGTTGTTTTAAATTGAACCCTCTAGCCTCTAGGGCGCCTTTTTGAATTCCTTACGTAATTTTAGACAAGTATCATACTTTTCTTATTATTTCTATCAAACAATTAAGTACCTAACCCCACATTTTCACGACACTTTTTGGAGGGTTACATCCCCTAAGCGGTCACAACCACCCCCCAAAAGTATGGCTATGAAAGAAGTTAAATTTTGAAATTCTTACCTTAAACTGAAAAAGTACTCTTAATTGACATCGATAAAATGAACAGTTTACGAAAAAAAAAAAAAATTTTTTTCAATATGGTTTCTTTGAATAATTTTGTATGTCGTTTCAACATGAGCTCCTCCTACTCTTCCCTAGCTCTAAGAATTGTAGATTATTTCGCGACAATAAAAATTAATCATTTCGAATAAGTTTTCACGATTATCTGTTGGATTGGTCTAGACTAAAGTTCTTAAATAGCCCCATAAAAAAATCTAACGGATTTAGGTCAGGTGATCGAGTATGCCAAGCTGTTGGTTCTTCTCTTCCTATCCAGCGATTCTCGAAGTTCCTGTTTAGGTGTTCTCAAACAACTAGGCTAAAATATGGCGGGGATCATGCATTGTATTGGCAGAGGTAGATCTTCTAAAAGTTCTGGAAAATTGTTTTGTAGACATTCCAAATAAAGTTCTCCAGTTAACTTTCTTGTCAATACAAATGGTCTAATTAAAGCCCGATGATTCCGGTCCACACCTTGATGGGTTCATATTGATGCTGATGATGCGTTACAATAGAATCATGCTTTAAAAAAAGTAGCATTGCTGTGTTAGAGCTAGAAACTGGACGCGATGGATGTCGATATATTTTATACAAAAATATATTGTCATGTAGATGGAACGAATGATCCCCACTTTAAAAACCCTATTGCAAAGATTAGAAAAAGATGATACAGGAATAGAGTTGTCGTAAGACTCTATGGAATACCTAATTGCAGTCCATGGATATAGACAGGATGGAAGGGATATTATTTATTTGAACGAAACGTGGTATGACACACACGAAGTTCTAGATAATGGTTGGGTAGATTTATCGGGTCAATGCAGAACCAAAGCTCCATCAAATAAAGGTAAACGTATAACAATAATTTATGCTGGGATAAAAAACGGATTTATACCAAACGCTTTGGCCTTATCAACCAAAAATATAAATCCCTAACTAAATAAGTCGAATGTGATTAAAAGGGCCCATTTTAAGGAGACCTAGTAACCATCATATCATCGTATTAAAAAATTATTAAATTAGAGTCCGTCTATCTATCTTACAAACTCATTATTAATGCTAATCCCTTACCGTCATAATAACCTATTGTGTGAGGTGTAAAATTCGGCCACCTGATCTGGAGACTCCAGGTACGGATCTATTTCAAGACTATTGTATTATTATATTTTCTCAGTAATCCTCTTAAAATAATTAGGGTACAATAAAATAGGTTTATTTTAGTTATTTAAATATGCTGAGTTTTGGTTTTAAAATTCAGTTATATGTTTGTATTGATTTAGACAAGAAGTTATTTGTTGCCAAATTAAACGTGACATCTAAGAATGTTTCGTTCGTGGAAGAAACTAGTACGCCAAGTGTATTTACGGGTCGTGATAAAAACCAATTAAAGCGTGATATTTTATCAGTTGACACAAAAAAAGTAATCTTCGACGTTTACACCACCCTTTTTGAACGTGGTTTTTCAAAATTTGATGCAGTGAAGGGCAGGCCAGTGAGCACAGTGTGGTTTGTTGTAAATAAACTTATAGTGGAAAGAAGAAAGAGAAAATATTTTTTTACTTTTAAGAAGCTGGACGCGACGGATGTCGATATAATTCGTAGAAAAATATATGCCATGTACAAGGAACAAATGATCCCCACTTTAAAAACCCTATTGCAAAGATTAGAAAAAGATAATACAAGAATAGAGTGTTGTCGTGAGACTCTAAGGAAATGTATATTATATTGTTTGTATGAGAAACGGTTTTAAAATGAAAAAAATTAACAAAAGACAATTATTTATGGAATCGGCCCGGTTAAAAAGATGGAGGATGGAATACCTAATTGCAGTCTATGGATATAGACAGGATGGAAGGGATATTATTTATTTGGACGAAATGTGGTATGACACACACGAAGTTCCAGATAATGGTTGGGTAGATTTATCGGGTCAATGCAGAACCAAAGCTCCATCAAATAAAAGTAAGCGTATAACAATAATTCATGCTGGGACAAAAAACGGATTTATACCAAACGATTTGGCCCCTTATCAGCCAAACATATAAAGGTCACTTGCACTTTGACAAGGCGACTCTCGAGGTTGCCCGTGACCTTGAAAAAGTTTTAAGGGCACCTGCACTTTATCAAGGTGACTTTCGAGGTTGTACGTGAGGTTAAAACAGTCTCAAGGTCATTTGCACTTTGGCAAGGTGACTTTGGAGGTTGCACGTGTCTTTGCATTTCGGCAAGGCGACCTTAGACGTTGCACGTGACCTTGAAAAAGTTTCAAGGTCATTTGCACTTTGGCAAGGTGACCTTGAAGGAGTTTCAAGGTCACTTGCACTTTGACAAGGTGACTCTCGAGGTTGCCCGTGACATTGAAAAAGTTTCAAGGTCACTTGCACTTTGGCAAGGTGACATTGGAAGTTGCACGTGACCTTGAAAAAATTTCAAATGTACTTGCACTTTGTCAAGGTGACGTTCGAGGTTGTACATGACCTTGAAAAAGTTTCAAGGTCACTTGCACTTTGGCAAGGTAAGCTTTGAGGTTGCACGTGACCTTGAAAAAGTTTGAAGGTCACTTGCACTTCGGCAAGGTGACTTTCGAGGTTGTACGTGACGTTAAAACAGTTTCAAGGTCATTTGCACTTTGGCAAGGTGACTTTGGAAGTTGCACGTGACTTTGCATTTCGACAAGGCGACCTTGAAAAAGTTTCAAGGTCATTTGCACTTTGGCAAGCTGACCTTGGAGGAGTGTCAAGGTCACTTGCACTTTGACAAGGTGACTCTCGAGGTTGCCCGTGACCTTGAAAAAGTTTCAAGGCCACTTGCACTTTGGCAAGGTGACATTTGAGGTTGCACGTGACCTTGAAAAAATTTCAAATGTACTTGCACTTTGACAAGGTGACTCTCGAGATTGCCCGTGACCTTGAAAAAGTTTCAAGGTCACTTGCACTTTGTCAAGGTGACGTTCGAGGTTGTACATGACCTTGAAAAAGTTTGAAGGTCACTTGCACTTCGGCAAGGTGACCTTGAAAAAGTTTTAGGGTCACTTGCACTTTGACAAGGTGACTTTGGGGGTTGCACGTGACCTTGAAAGAGTTTTAAGGCCACTTGCACTTCGGCAAGGTGACCTTGAAAAAGTTTCAGGGCAACTTGCACTTCGGCAAGGTGACTTTGAAAAAGTTTTAGGGTCACTTGCACTTTGACAAGGTGACTTTGGAGGTTGCACGTGACCTTGAAAAAGTTTCAAGTTCACTTGCACTTCGGCAAGGTGACCTTGAGAAAGTTTTAGGGTCACTTGTTCTTTGACAAGGTGACTCTCGAAGTTGCCCGTGACCTCGAAAAAGTAAAAGGTCACTTGCATTTTGACAAGGTGACTCTCGAGGTTGCCCGTGACCTTGACAAAGTTTAAAGGTCACGGGCAACCTCGAGAGTCACCTTGTCAAAGTGCAAGTGACCTTGAAAAACTTTTTCAAGGTCACGTACAACCTTGAAAGTCACCTTGTTACAGTGCAAGTGAGCTTCAAAAACTTTTTGAAGGTCACAGCCAACCTCGAAAGTCACCTTGTTAAAGTGCAAGTGACCTTGAAAAACTTTTTCAAGGTCACGTACAACCTCGAAAGTCACCTTGACAAAGTTTAACTGACCTTGAAACCTTTTCAAGGTCACGGGCAACCTCGAGAGTCACCTTGTCAAAGTGCAACTCACCTTGAAACTTTTTCAAGGTCACGGACAACCTCCAAGGTCACCTTGTCAAGGTGAAAGTGACCTTGAAACTTTTTCAAGGTCACGGGCAACATCCAAGGTGACCTTGTGAAAGTGCAAGTAACCTTAAAACTTTTTCAAGGTCACGTGCAACCATCAAAGTGACCTTGCCAAAGTGCAAGTGACTTTAAAACTTTTTCAAGTTTACGTGCAACTTCCCAGGTTATCTTGTCAAAGTGTAGGTGACCTTGAAAAACTTTTTCGAGGTCACGGCCAACCTCGAGAGTTACCTTGTCAAAGTGCAAGTGACCTTGAAACTTTTTCAAAAAGTTTCAAGGTCACTTGCACTTTGGCAAGGTGACTTTGGAGATTGCACGTGACTTTTTGATTATCACGATGAACTACGGCAGAACTATTTGAAGATTGGTATAAAAACAAATTATTACCAAATATACCACCAAATAGTGTAATAGTGATGGATAATGCGAGCTACCACAGTCGTAGTCTTAATAAAGTTTCGTGTTCCAATGACACAAAAGTTACCATCCAGGACTATATGATGGAAATAATATACATTTTGAGGAAAATTCCACAAAAAAGCAATTGCTCGAAATTTTAAAATCATTTTCAATAGAAAAGCAATATTATTGTGACACTTTGGCGGCAGAAAAGGATCATACCTTGTTAAGACTTCCTCCTTATCATTGCATGTTCAACCCAATTGAACATATATGGCACCAGCTGAAAGCATCGGTAAGCAGGAATAATGTTTCGCCAACCTTAAATTCTTATGTGACAGCTTTAGTACAGTCAGTGATGCAAAATATTCCAAACAAAAGCTGGGAAAATTGTGTAGCGCATGTTCAAAATGTAGAAAAATCATACGTAAATATAGATCTGTTGGACCTTGGATGACGACAGTGACAGTGTAACATGGTACGCATTCGCCCTGTACATCATAAACATATTAATTGCTATTCAATGTTCTTATGTTAGCCTACTTATTTTCTGCTGACCGGTCAGGTGGTCGACCGGGAGGCACACCAATTTGTAGATGATGATATATTAAGATAGAAATGGAGAAGATGTTCAAATTGACATGACTTTTTATTTCACATAAGAAGTTAGTGCAAAAACCACAACAATAATCTTTACAACAGTGAAACTGACTTGGGTTAAAATTGTAGTTATTTTTCTGGTACGGTACTTTTTTGTAGGTATATGTATATTTTGTTTTAATTAATAATTAATAATATGTTATAATTTTAATTGTATTGTATTTTATATACTGTTATATTATTATTATTTATTACTAAATTACGTTTAAAATATGTTTTTGCGTTTTTTTTCTAACATAAAAAATCAGTACGACACTTTTGTTGCATACAGGTAGATAAAAAAAAATATTTTTTTCCACGCTTTTATATACTATATTATTATCTTAAAGCAGCGCAACCTTTTATTCTATCAGCAATGATTGCGTCCCTGCTTTCATTCGATCATCCGCTGGGTCTTATCGGTATTAAGGATTAGCATTTATAATGAGTTTTTAAGATAATTTTGAAAAAACCGTATTCCAAACAAATGAGTATTTATTGTGGCGATTTTCGTCAAACTTCGTTTTTAAAATGGCGAGACAAGATAATTTAAGGGATAAAGTAATCGCAATTTCCTAGTTATTTACGACAACGCGTCGAAACATTTAATATCCATTACAGCTTGTACAGAATTTGAATTCGAGCGATAAATTGGGATTAAAATCTAAATAGGAAAACTTTTCTTTTAAGCTGCGTGGCACTAAATGCTCTTAGATTATAGAACAACCTAACTTTACTGCGAGCTTTTCTGATGTTTATTTTTAGCGTAAAGTCAGTCAAGTTTTCTAACAGGGTTAAAAGTTTCGGCGTGTCCAAAAGTTTTTTTTTAAGTTTGAATTTTACAAGAATTTTCTTTCTGCTGAGTGGCAATAAAACTAAAATGCACGACAGTGGCGCAAACATGGTGTTATATTTTTTTTATTGTAAGGCCGTACAGTACAAATTTAATTTGTTGTCCAAATAAACTTATATTTTGTACCACTCTACAACCTTCCACAAAAAATTCGTCGATCGGCGATGGACAATAGTTATTTATGGTACAAGTGTGTTATGTTATATACAAGTCACGCTGGGAAATAGTTAGCCCTTGAAGCCTTAGGCCGAGAGGGCTAATTCCCAAGTGACTTATATGACTTAACACACGAGTGCCATACAAAATTTTATCCAACACTTAATAGATATTATTAAAAAATAGAAAATTATATTGTTTCAATGTTAACTGGAAAACCCTGTATTACATTATAATTGACATATTTTTGAATGACAAATTTGATACGCAAAAGTAGGTAATTTTTGTTGTTATGGAATTGATTAACAATAAAAATTTGAAAGCAGTAAATAAAATTATTATTTTTGCTATTTTCGAGGGTAGTTTTTCAAAATATGGAAGAAACTTCAGCCGAAATTCAAAAAGAAGCGAACCTTGCGTGTTCATTTATTATTCCCCACAAGTCAAGAAACACTTATGACAAAGCCTTATGTGAATACATATTTTACCACAACCCACCAGTGAGTTATAATCATAACCCACTAGTGAGTTATGGTTATAACCCATGTGTGAGTTATAAGCTACTTTATTAGCCTAAAGTCGAGCTTGTAATGTTCACTTTATATGTAAGTGTTGGATAAATAAATTAATACTTCTCTGGCGCGCGGACAAAATCTGAACTCCATGGTACTAAAAATGTAGGGTTTGCCTATTTCGCACCTGTCAAATAAGCCCAAGTAACATTTTTAGCAATATTCATACCAAAGGCTGGTAAAAGTAGTCATACAACTCCCAAGGAGTTCAGACCGATTAGCCTATCTTCGTGTCTTATTAAAATGCTGGAGTGGCTATTAGATGCATAGATTAAAAACTCGATACCAGAAGGAGAGCTGAGCTTATCTCAACATGCCTATACTAAAGGAAAATCAGTGGAAATAGCGCTACACGAGGTGGTAGGCGTCATTGAAAAATCACTTAAAAATATAGAGTACACTCTAAGAACTTTCCTGAATATTGAAGAAGCATTTAATAATGTCAATACCGAGGCAGTGTAAGATGTCCTAACAGAATCAAGGGTTTAGCAATATTCATACCAAAGGCTGGTAAAAGTAGTCATACAACTCCCAAGGAGTTCAGACCGATTAGCCTATCTTCGTGACTTATTAAAATGCTGGAGTGGCTATTAGATGCATAGATTAAAAACTCGATACCAGAAGGAGAGCTGAGCTTATCTCAACATGCCTATACTAAAAGAAAATCAGTGGAAATAGCGCTACACGAGGTGGTAGGGGTCATTGAAAAATCACTTAAAAATATAAAGTACACTCTAAGAACTTTCCTGAATATTGAAGAAGCATTTAATAATGTCAATACCGAGGCAGTGTAAGATGTCCTAACAGAATCAAGAGTTGACAACTATATCTGCCGTTGGATTTATAAGATGCTAAAAGGCCGCCAAATCTATTCCAGTTTGGTTAGCAGTGAGATGGTCAGATTTGCCGGAAGAGGAATTTTATGAAAAAATATGATAAAAGACGGGAAAATGATGATTGGATTAGACAAGATATTAGAGAGAACAGAATTGCAGTCTCGATAATTAAATCTGGTGTAGATTAAAAAAAAAATAGTATTACCTGTCGCTGGAATGATAATATCGTCTGTATATTGTTCTAACTCTGAGTTTAAAGTGCCAGCAAATAATGTGTCGGTCGATAGAAGGTATGATTCAAGGCAGAATTGTCTACACAAAATCTACTGAAATAATAGATAGGGATTAAACCATAGCAAATCTTTCATCTGGGACCCAGACCCGAAACTAACAAAACAGCTTCTTCTGATGAGCAGAAATCAGCTGAGAATTACTACAGGAAGTCTGACAGGATACCAGTTCTGTTGACCTGCACAAACTAGTACAATCAATGAGTGGATGTAAGAACAAACTAGGATGAGCACAATGGGCCAAACCTGGCCGAGGTGCATCCGGCACTTGGACAGACCCTCGGCAGAAAAAAAAATAATGTGTCGAGATTTTCCAAATAGAAAAAGCAAATATTTGTAGCTCAGCCAAAACTAGTAAGACGATATAATCAAAATATGAGTGGAGTTGACAGAGCAGACCAAAACATAAGTCTTTGCCGTGTAACTGTTAGGTAAAAATAGTGCTACCCTTCACTATATAGCCATTGTCTGGATATGACAATTTATAATGCCTGGCAACTCCATCGTCACTATGGTGGAAAAATCCATCAGTATAGTTTTCCAAGATCTCTGTCACCAGCATTTTAAAAACTCATAAAAAAGCAATAAAAAGAGGACCAGTACGATCTAACGCTCATGATGAGTTTTCTAGATTTAATGGTAGAGATCATCTTGTGATTTATTAAGACAATCAAATAACGAGATGTCGCCAGTACCATAAAAAAGTGCAGCAATTAATGCAATGTATATATATATACAGGGTGTTATGGAAATGACTTATTATATTTTAAGGGGCCACTCCTGAGGTGGTCTAGAGTTACACTTGATAGTTTTTTTTTCTAAAATCGGAAGTATTTTGAATTTTGTAAAATACCTTAAAACCGGACTATGTGCGCCTTCCATGATAGTTCAATGCCCCTGAACACATGTGTTTTTGACAAGACAAACTGCTGGAATGGTAATTGTTTAGTTTAGTGCAATTAATGTTGAATTTTGTGCTAAAATTTCGTATATAGACTAATTGAGCTGATCACAATTTTCCTTTTGCGTTTTTACAACAAATGCACTGGTTTTGAGAAAAAAAAATGTTAAAGTTTTTCACTTACAGGTTAGGGTATTCTTTTGTAAGGATGTCTTCAATTTCCTAGATTTTATGGTTTTCCCTTCAAAATATGTGATAAAACTTTCACCAAACTATCTGTTCATAAAATAAGAACAACATTTTAGCAAAAAAACAATGGAAAAGGCACAAATTTAATTAAATTCGTTGTTAATACGCCGACAAAGTAAAAGCGTCTCTTTTCAGATTCATTGCACTCACGTTGCCAGATTGTTCTTCTTTTTCTTGTAATTATTAATGGCTTCCATCCAGGAGAATGATATGCTAGCTCGAGCCAATAGGATTCATTCAATTAATAAAAATGAATTGAAAAGTATAGGCAATTTATAATACACTAACAATCTGACAACATGGGTGCAGTTTGCTTCTGCTTTTTTGGCCAGCTGTCAGTGAGCTGTCTCCCGTCTTTTTCCAGATAACGTAGAGTTTTCTGTTCGCTTACAAGTTATCCCGTTTTTCAGAGTTTCCTTGTGGCATATTTCGTTTATTTCAACTCAGAAGTGTATACTATGACTCCGACAAGTAATATTTTATTGGAAATATCAACATTTTAGGATTACATGCAAAATAACATACCGGTGAGTTAGAAAAACTTTAACATTTTTTTTTCTCAAAACCAGTGCATTTGCCGCCTAAACGCAAAAGGAAAATTGTGATCAGCTACCCTTAATTAGCCTATATACGAAATTTTAGCGAAAAATTCAACATTTGCACTAAAGTAAACAATTACCCAAATCAGCTGTTTGGGTCATTGTCGCGTAGGTGTTTTGGACCTAAATTTTTGATGGCATTTTTCTCGAATTTCTAGCTTCGAGCGCCATTTATAGCAATTTTTCCCCAATTCGTCTCGACCTATATATTTACGGGTTAAAAAATAATAAGTCATTTCCATAACACCCTGTATATATAATATAATATTTTTTTAAACTCTATCTGTTTTAATTTTTTGATGTAAATAAACGTGTTTTGTATTTACGAATATTTTATTTATCACCCCATATCATACCATTGTCCTATAAGGTCGCTTAGTATTGTAAAAACTCTTGATACTAGAAAATAAATCTTATTATAAAAATTTGTTCCTTATATTTCAATTAAAGCACTATCTTTTTATAAATAAAAATTATTTATATAAACAAAATTGTTTCGGTAGTATTTGGGTTAGATTCTTTTAAATATGCAAACCAACAGTTACGATACTTATATTTAAATTGTGTTTCTTTTGACCATTATTAAAATTTAACTGCCTTTTCCTGAGCTGGGACTTGTTCGTCTATTGATATGAAAATGTTTAGTTGCCGATGCCGATTAGTGTAATAGAAATTGAAAAAATTTGTTAGAAAATAAGAATGGATTTTAATTCAATAAGAAGAGATTCTTAAGTTGAAACCCATTTCTATTACTATACCGGCCGTTAATAAGAGGGGGGTGGGGGGTCCATGTGTTTACTCTTTAATACCAAATTAAAAAAATGTTTGTTTGTATATTAACACCTGTTAATATGTAATAAACGTTGGATATTATGATTAAAATTCGATAAAAGGGACAACAACATCAGAGTTTTATCTGATGTAAACTTCAAATACGATTAAAACATTTTACATGCTCGACGCTAAAAACAGACAAACTCGTTAATTTAGTACTATAATAAAAGAGTATTTAGGACTAAGCGGCTTAAAAGAAAAGTTTTCCTATTTAAGTTTTAATCCCAATTTATTGCTTGTATTCAAATTCGGTACAAGCTCTAATGGATATTAAATGCTTCGACGCGCTGTCGTAAATTACATGCAGTTCGTGATTACTTTATCTTTCAAATTGTCTCTACTTGACAAGCCAGAAAATTGTAAACAATGTCTATATGATTATAGTAGATTTATGATGAAGATAAAGACTTTCTGGGTTTTTAACAGTGTTAAGAGAAATTAATTTAAATTCGTTTTTAAACTTGATTAAATCAGCTGATACTTGGTGAATATCCATAATGAATTACGGGTGTACAGAAAATCACATTTGCCTTACTAGTAAATTTCCACTGTATTACACCAAAATAAAATTTGACATGTTTTTCTAAAGTGTAAAGCGCCAGCAGCTTTACACAGGAAAAGCTGAAAACCTCCAAGATGCTCGTGGAGCTAGCTCTTATCGTGCGACCTGACAGCACACAAACACAAGTTAAAGGAAAAAAGGAGAGGAGGGGGGGGCTGTATAAATAATGCTGACTTTATTAATATTAATAAAAGTTATTATTACACACAAAAAAATGTAGTATCAAAGTGAAACTAATAGTTTAATCATGAAACTAATGTAAGCATGAATAGGAGCAAGCATAACTTAATCACATATTGAAGATAGTTAATTCTCAAAATTTATATTCAATGTGATATTTCATATAGTCAGTTTTATTATGTTGTTAAGTTGAAATGATAATAGACATGTAATATTTATGAGATATAATATATCCTCAACTTGAATAGAAATTTGACATCAAATCAGTATTAATATAAGTAAGGTCTGAAATTAAAATAATCTCAGCGTTAATGAACGTAATCAAAATCAAATCAAATCAAATAATTTATTTATACTTGCAAAAGCAGCCATCATAGATGGGTGTACACGTCAATAAATATGCAAAGTTACAAAACAAAAAACAATTAATTATTTTTAAAATTCCTATATATCATTATAGTATGACATTTCTGTCATTTACAAATTCCGATACTGAGTAGTAACATTTACCAACCAGAAAATTCTTTATTGTTTTTTTAAATTTGTTTTCATTCAGAAGTCTTGGTTCCTGTGGTAATTTATTAAATAAAGTGAGGCCAGCATAGTCTGGTGACTTTTCGAACTTTGTTAGGTTATGCTTTATTATAGATAGATCACTAGCTTTTCTGGTTGGGTATTTGTGAAAGCACGAGTTTGTTGTAAATTTGCTTTCATTTTTTTTAACATACATTAGTAGCTTATATACAGGGTGTTATGGAAATGACTTATTATATTTTAAGGGGCCACTCCTGGGGTGGCCTAGAGTTACACTTGATAGTTTTTTTTTCTAAAATCGGAAGTATTTTGAATTTTGTGAAATACCTTAAAACCGGACCATCTGTGCCTCTATGAAAGTTCATTACCCCTAAACACGTGTTTTTGACATGACAAATTGGCGGAATTTCTACAGACAGCTGATTACCTTGCGACGTTGCCAAGTATTCGGGAAAATCTTTTTTTTAGGTTTTTTAAAAAAAGATTAAATCAAAAACTATACTGCGATTTCAATTAAACAAGCCTTATTCAATAGGTATAGTTTTTACTCACCCCATGAAATTGTATTGCTATCATAATACTTCGCTGAGTAAAAATCGTAGATACCAACAAGCCCTATGTCTGGAAATTTACACAGATAAACTATCACATCACAAAACATTCCCATCACATGTGTATCACATTATTCAACAACTATACACTCCAGCAGCAAAACGCAAACAAATTTTATGCCGTTGCAAGTAAATGAATAATAAGAAATGATATTAAAAACAAATTTATGAAGCCACATATGAAGCCATTGGGCGCATTCGAGAGACGAAACTGCTCCGCACTCCGCAGTGGTTACCGGTTATGATCCAACCGCTACCGTTTCGTCGGCTTCCATGGATTTCGACTATTTCGACCAAAAGATCATCACGTTTGGTTCAAATGTCAAATCCATATCAGCTGTGCGTAACAAACATTAACCTTTCTTGTTTTGTGAAGCTTACCAATATACTCATCCCTTGGTTGAAACTCTTTGGTGGCAGTTAAAAAGTACGTTTTCCTGTTTAATGTATATGTTTTGTTCCTCCATTCTATTTACTACGTTCTTCGTAACCAAACTTTTGTTGCATACGTCATTTCCCCATTGACATAACGAACCGCTCTCTCCAAGCAGCGGAAGTGAAAGATGCTACCCAAAATGGCGACCGTTCCGTAACATGTTGGAAAGTGTCGTAAAAGTAGCGGTCGACACAACAAGACGATTTAGGAACTGCTCCGGAGCAGTTTCGTCTCCCGAATGCGCTCATTGACTTTGAACTGCTCAGTACCCAATCACAGAACAGCAACAAATCACATTTCCCGCCCCCTGGACTATCGTGTTTAAATGTTGTGTGTCCAGTTAAGAGGACTGGATTGGATACCGTAATTATTATTCTTAATTGCAATGGCCACCTGTCTTGACGACAATGAGCCAGCTATTATCATTACCAAGAAGAACAGAAGTCACAGAAGAAGAGAAAGAACATAACCGTATCAAACGTGTGTCGCGTTGTTTTCAATCCGGATTTTGTTATAAAGTATTTCTAAGTCTATAACTAGTAATTTCTTGTATTAATAACACAGAATTAAAGAGCTAATAACTTGATAATGTCCCGAACAGTTAATGTGTTGTTAAAGTGAATAAATGTCCCGCTAGAATCATTTGAAATGGTAACGGTATAACGTGGATTTCTTGCCGATATGTTTTTTATTTCAAGGTATGTACAAATAAAACTAGAGCAATACGTAGACAATTTTTCGTGTAATAGGGTAGAAACTAAAGCATATTAAAGTTAAGTAGAAAAAATTAAATATTCAAAAAAGGTTATCTGATGAAACTGATGTAGTAAATGTGGCAACACTGCTCAAAACACATGTTTTGGGCTGACGATATCTAAAGACTATCTGACAGTAACTGTCAGATTTTTGTCAACAATTTTTTTTTTGACAAGTCGTAGTACGAATCAGCTGTTTGATCATTGGCGCGTAGGTGTTTTGAGCTAAATTTTTGAAGGCATTTTTCTCGAATTTCTAGCTTCGAGCGCCATTTAACGCAATTTTTCCCCAATTCGGCTCGACCTATAGATTTACGGGTTAAAAAATAATAAGTCATTTCCATAACACCCTGTATATATATATATATACATGGGAATGTCAAGATTTTTTTATCGAGAAACACTGGTTTACAGCTATCTATCATTCTCAATCCATATACGAATCGAATTATTCGCTTCTGGATAAAAAATATTCTTTTAGAGTTAGTTGAATTGCCCCAAAGTATAACATTATAGCTAAGTTGACTATAAACCATAGAATAATACGCCTGCAACAGTGCCCTCTCTTCAAGTAAGTGTTTCAGTTGACGCATGGCAAAGTATGCAGTGCTACACTTTTTCGCGACGTGATCCACATGCGATTCCCATGTTAGAAATTGGTCCACATATAAACCAAGGAACCTGCAGCCCTCCGCAGCACTTATTAGGTTCACAGTTGTAATTGGTGAATTGCTCCTACATCTGAAATTGACAAACACAGTCTTCTGCATGTTTAGAATTAAATTGTTTCTTTTCCACCACTCATTGAAATCACTAACGATGCTTAGTACTAGGTCATGAAGTTCCCCCGACGTCCGTGCCGTGGCCACCACCGATGTGTCATCAGCAAACATGATTACTTTGCCGTTCTGCATGTAATTTGGCATTTCGTTAATAAAAATAAGAAACATAAGTGGTCCCAGCACAGACCCCTGGGGGACTCTTATATCACTATCCACCATATCAGAAGTTTGGTTTTCAACCTGTACATTAAATTTCCTATCTGTTAAATACGAGGACAATAGATTCAACACATCTCCTCTAACTCCATTAGCTGATAGTTTCTGTAAAATAAAGCCTATATCCAAACTATCAAACGCGCGTGATAGGTCGAAAAAGAGACCCGCCACACAACGTCCAGCATCAATATTTGCGTACACAGTCTGTAGAAGGTCGCACGCAGCTCCCTCTGTCGACCTATTCGCTCAAAAACCATGCTGGGACGTTGAAAGTATCCCATATTTATCCAGGAACAGTATTAGGCGATTGTAATATACCCTCTCGAATACCTTAGATAGTGTGTTTAAGATAGTTATCGGCCTATAATTTTCAGCATTGGTTTTTTCTTTGTTTTTATAAATGGGTATTACTTTGCCAATTTGTAATTGCTCCGGAAAAACACCAATCTCTACTGATTTATTTATTAGATAGGCCATTGGACCAGCAATGGCATTTTTTATTGCTTTTATTATTTTTTTTTGTTTTTCATTTTGTTTTTCATATTGTTAATTATAGATAAAATTTCATTGCTATCACAGGGTTGAAAGTAAAAACTGTGACACACCTCCGTAATAGGCAGAGAGCATTGACTTGATATTGCATTGGGGAACTTTTCGTCTAATTTTATATGAGTTATTTTCGAAAAGTAGGAGGAAAAATAAACCGCTATTTTTTTAGGATCTGATATTTTTCCAGAGGTAGTATTTAGTTTTATATCGGACTTTTTTTTAGTCCTACCCAAGTTAGTATTAATCACGGACCATACCGCTTTTTGTTTATTATCGCTCCGCTCGATAATATTAGAATTAAATTGTTTTTTTGAATCTCTAAGCATAATAGTGTATTCCTTTTTTTGTTCTTTATAAAATAGGTGCAATTCTGAATCATCAGATAATTTTATTGAACAAAACAACTTTTTTAAATCTCGACTTTTATTTACGTATACTTGGAGTCAGAGTCACTGTTTTTCTTGTAATAAATATTAAAATATAATAAAAATTAAATTAACTAATATCAAATCGAATATACTTTATGGCTATAGTTACCCGTAATAATTTGATTATTTTTAAAATTAGCTGTATTTTTAAAATATTAATACCCTATCGTAAAAGAAACAAAAAGTATGTTTCAAAACTAACATAAGGGATTTTTAATTTGAAAATGATTTAATAACTTCGTCTGAAAAATTTCACTCTCGAAGTAATGGTTCTATATTCCATATTTAATGAATAAATCAAACAAACAGTAGGTACACTGCACTGCACAAAGAAACGGTCTTAAAAAATGCAATTAAACTAAATGACCCGTCTGACGTGTCGGACAGCAACGCAACGCCGCTCGAACCCTTCCACTTCTAATCATAGACCAACATATCATCAAAGTAAGACGAACTGTCACGAGAATTGTAAAAATTTCTGTAAAACTACTTCTATTTTTAAAATGATCATATTTTACAAGAAATATCACTAAAATAATTAGAGTTTTATGACATATCTTCAATTTAGCATGTTGGTTGTTTTTAAGTTTATTCTAAAACTACTCTTTTATTTTATTTTTAAAACTATCCTAGTTAGATTTCATATTTAATAAAGCTGCTATACTTAAAATAATAATAAAGTAGATTTATTTTATATCTTGGTTTTTTATATTTTGGTTTAATTATATTTTATATATAATTAATTAATTAAATATAATTGGTTTAATTTACTAACGTATATTTAGACTAAATCGAGTTTTAGGCTTAAAGTATTGTCTATTATTTTCAATGTAAACATATTTTTATAAAAATAGCAGTATGTTCTCTTTGAAATTAGATTCTTTTGTGTGTAGTACTTAAACCTAAACTTGTCTGTCTAGACCGTGATTCTTGACGAAACAAAGTCGGTGGACTTCTTCCGATGAGGAAGACAGATGGTAGAAAAGAAGATGTCAAGACAGAAGGATGAAAGATGACAGAAGATCTTGACGGGGGAGAGAGATCCTAGCAGGAGCGTCTAGGGTCCTAAATGTTTGCTTTTTACACGGTGACGGGTGCTTCAAAATTATTCGGCCCCTTTAGGTCCTGTTGACCGGACTTGACTCCAACAGCGAAGATACGCAAGCCAAAAAATCCCACGTAAGTGGTTTTCCTGCCGCCCCCACCAACAGCAACCAAAAATATTCAATACAAAGTAAAGTAAACTTAAGGGCGACAGAAAATAAGGCTTCCAAATTCGAAATCTTCTAAAGTCCTGAATTTAAAAAGGCCCCTTGCTTACTCGGCTGCTGGATATCAAGTGAAAAGGGTTATCCGTCGACGATGCCACAGAGAGATGGTGGCGTCAAGGAGATTAAGCAAATTTCAGCGAACCACTTCCTGACCGAACTACTTGCTTGAACCAAAATATGTTGACTGATAAAAAAATACGTTTGAAAATAAAAGATTGCTTACCACACGTTAAGGTCGAAAAGTAACTAACAATTCGTTAAGCGATGCATTAAAAATTACAAAAGCAAAACTGACAAGGATAAAAATTCAGGTGCCTATTGTCATGTTACGATTGTCCGAAAGCGTACATTGGTCAAACCGGTAGAAATTTTTATACTAGAATAAAGGAACATTACAATAGCTTTACTAAAAACAAAACAGATTCTAAGTACGCCAACAATCTACTAGAAAACCATCACAAGTTTGATAAAAACTGTAAAATTTTACATATAAAAAATAAAGGCTCGAAAATGAACATTTTGGAATCTATAGAAATAAACAAACTTAAAAATTGCAACCTTTTACTTAATAATCAAATAGATTTTAACAACTTAATACCTCACATATGTATATACACATTATGTGTTAAAACACTGTAAGGTCCCTTTCCTTTTCGTCAGATTCTATAGCCTTGCCGAGGAGCCGTAATACGGCGAAACGCGTCCAAGGATTGGGTCTGACGGAAAGAAAAGAGACAAACATCTTTCTTTTATACACCTTAGACTTAAGATAACGACACAATAAAACATCTAAGGGGGTTAAATTTGGAGATATGGCCGGCCATTCAATTAGATCTTCTGGATTAAGGATAATGTGTATGTAGATAGTTTTGGAACAGTACGTGTGATGGATTAAAATAGTTTTGGAACTATGCAATTATTAATGGGAGCTAAGAGGCTTTGACAAACCATATTTTAGACATAGATAAACGTCATTTTAAAAAGTAGCGCCACTGCTAACTCATTTATTTTCTTTTATGGATTACAGCAGTTTTGGAATTGGCTGCCTCACATATAATAATGCCAATGGACTAATCAAGAATATTACATGATAAAAAAATCTATAGGGGTTTTTATCGAATCTTCAGCTATTCATGTCATGCCTCGAGCTAGATATACTCGAAACTATTCAGTAATATTGTAAGTATTTCTCAAAGTAAAAAAATTAGAAAATAGAGAATATGCGTCAAAAATATAGCACTTATTGTAGGACCAATACAGGATTAAGATTTTATTCTGGCTATCAAATTCCAACAGCTTCTGCACAACTGAAACTAAAATCCAAATTAATTATCACTATAAGCAAAGGGGTTAACAAATCCTAAATCTGAGATTGCTTTCACGTTGCCGCCAAGATTAGGCTATGTCCAGAATCTAAACTAAGTTTTAGATTAGCTTGTTGTTCTGTACACTATGCATGTCTTACATTTTCTCAAAGTTTGAATTAAATCATTCGAGGGTTCTAAAGAAATTCGTGTTCATATAATTGGAAAACATACGTAGCTATTTAATAGTCCTACCTTGTGCGGGGTGACCTTTGTTTAATATTAACACTGAATTGTTCAGTAAACTTTTATTAAAATTAATTTATAACGACTATACAGGACCTGGTAATTAGCAATTTTAAAGAGTTGGACTAGTAAATATATTTTTATTTTAGCTTGAAAAGAGATAAATTGGCGATTAAGGTTTGCTTAAACCAAAAGAGATAAAAGAACTTGGGGTAAATTGGATTTCCTGCAAATTGCGTTTTGGTAGGCGTATTAGCATACTGCCATGGAGTCGTTTTCATGCATATTCCCTGTTATTTGTTAACAAATGGAATTCTAAAGACACAGAGCTGCGAGGAGTGTTAATGTTTAACATTTTGGTACAATTTTAACTGAGCTGATGTTTTTAAATGTTCCTTCTCCAATATCTGATACAGTACCAAGGTAGGTCAAATTTTAATAACAGACGTCATACAGGAAATTTTAAGCGTTGAGCTTATATTGCAAACGATATAGAGAATACCGACGTACAGCAAATAAATGACAGAGCAGTTTTTCGAGACGAAAAGTTACAGTAATCCGCAAGCGAGTTTCAATGTTAACGCTTTATACAGTAAAACCTCTATTTGCTCTATTTGCGGCTTGGTTAAAGTAGCAGAAAATTGGCTAAAAAATTTAAAATTGGTAAGACCCAAGTGACTATGTTGCTTCCCAATTTCCCAAAACCGAAAGACTGGCAGTGAACCAAGTTATTTTTAACTGATTTTGTAAGGCGCGAAACAAGCACTTACCAATATCCGGGATAATAATTCAAGCAAAAGCCCTCGAATCTACTGAGTGTCTAGGTCTAGGACCAGATAATTTCAAGGCATCAAATGGATGGTTAGAAAAATTCGTCGGCACGATATTACCTTCAAGAAAATATGTGGCGGATAAGCCGATATCAATATCGAAGACGTAACTGCGGAAAGAAAGCTCATTGGCCATTTTAAAGAATTATGCCCTAAGAAACGTATCTAATAAAGTTAAGATAGGTCTCTACTATCGTGCGTTGCCCACAAAAACATATGCATTGAAAGATGACAAGTGTACTGGAAAAAAAAACAGCAAAACAAGGATTTACAATTCTGTTCTGTGCAAATATGGAAGGTAAGAAGGAAGAACCACTTATAATAGGCAAAAGCAAAAATCCTCCTCAAAGTTTTAAAGGGGCACATATCGATAAGTTACCTCTTCAATGAGTCTTAAACAAAATAGCGTAGATGGCAGCAGTCATCATGACAACATGGCTTTACAGATTTAATACCAAGATGAGGAAGCAGAGTAGAAGAGTGATATTGTTTCTGGATAACTTTTTACGTCTGATCCCAAAATTACACTGGATAATCTCAAACTTAAACATTGCCAGCCTTTGGACCAAGGCATTATTTAGAATTTTAAAATGCTCTACAGAAGCTACAGTATTAAGAGGCTTTTAACATGTATAGACAGTGGTTGTCCTCTTCAAGAGATCTAAAAAATTTTACCATAATCAACGCCTTGATACGGGTTTCGGTGGCCTGGCGCAATTTGTCCTCAGTGACACTAAAAAAATTCTTTATGAAAGCAGGATTTATGCGTACTAGAGATAATATTGACGACTTCAATGAAGAAGATAGTATTCCGCTAGCACAACTGTTTCCTAACATAACAATATAGTTATGTTAACTGAACATTTTACATTGAATGATTATGTAATAATAAGTGCCGGGTTTAATGATTTAATTGACAAAAAACATGTAAACTTCAATGATATTGACATACAGCTAAAAAAGTGCTGTAATACAAATATAATATTAAATACTGTCCCGTACTCCTATGTCAAAAGCCTTAATCATTCAATTTTTAATTTTAATAGTCGAATGTTTTCATATTCTGCTTCATTGCAAGAATACCACTTTGGCTTAGTTACTTGTGTTGATGTTAATAATTGGAATGGGTTTATGTTAAGGAAGAACCACTTGGGTAAAATCTATTATGATCTAGTTGATGGGAAACATTTGCAGTCTAATTTGGTGCAAGTGCCACTTATTGATTGCACCTCAAATGTAATTAAAGATTGTAGTGTGGTCTGTCAATTGGATCCTGTGGAGGATTGTGGTGGTGGAGTGAATGTACCCTGCAGCGCCGGTAATGAGGCTCAGGTCAGTTTTTTAGGGGAGTGAATGCAAAGGGTTCAGTTTCCCTAATGCTGCTTAATATTCAATCCATCAGAAATAAGATTGACGAACTGTTTATTCTCCTGGAAAGTTTTCAGTTTCCAGGTGTTGTTTGTTTAACAGAACACTGGTTAAGGGATGACGAAATAATTTATATACCGGGCTATAGTGTATTGTCTAAGTTTTGTAGATCGAACTGCATCCATGGAGGTACCTTAATTTTAATCAGTGATACCTTTGGTAATAAAATAAAATGTGTTGATGTATGCAAATATAACCACCTCATTGTGGAGAGGGGTTTTGAGTTTTCCGTTGTTTTCTGCTGTGAGCTTCATTTGTATATTGTGTGCATATATAGGTCGCCTAGTGCATGTCAGACAGATTTTATCGATGGCTTAGAAATGCTCTTAAGCCAATTTCCGCCTCGTTCTCAGATAATTTTGACTGGTGATTTTAATATTGACTATTTTGGTGAAGTGAGCAGTTCACTGAAAAGCTTGTTGTCGTGCTTTAATCTGAGTATGCATGTGTCTGAACCGACCAGATTCTCTAAATATACATCAACTTTACTGGATTATGTATGTTCTAATGTAACAAACGTTTTATGCAATGTCCATAATGCCGCTTTATCGGACCATGAGGCAGTCCTAGCGGAGTTTAAATTTAATTTGCCTGCCTCAAAACCAACAAAGAGGAAAGGAAGAATCTTTTCCAAAAAAAATTTCCACTCTTTCCGCCGCCATTGTGCTGACACCTCCTGGGAATCTCCGAGAAATAATCCAATTGGTTACTTTCACTCCACCCTGGTGGACATTTTTAATAAGGCCTTTCCCATCGTTCAGGTAAGAAAGAAATCTAAAAAAAACTGGCTAACTAAGGCTTTGAAAATATCAGCAAGGAACATGCGCTCATTGCACTACCTCAGGAAGTATTTTTTAGATAACCAATTTTTTGTTGGGTACTTCAGTCGCTACAGGACGATCTACAGAAGGACGGTGAAATCTGCAAAGAAACTATACTATAGTGAGAAATTAAATAACTCTAATAATAAGTCTAGGGAAATATGGTCAATAATTAATGACCTTCGGCAGACAAGCACCAAAGTTAATAGTGATCCACTGTTGTCTCCAGACGATCTTAACGAGTTCTACTGCTCAATTGGGAGGAACCTATCTGCCAAGACAAAATCGCATGGGGGTTGTTCAAGTTATTTACATAAAGTATTGGTACCAGAAACCTTTTTTTTTGTTCCCACTAATTTGCCCGAACTAAAGAGGACGATTTTAGAAATAAAAAATAAAAACTCTTCAGGCTATGATAACCTATCAGCTAAAATTTTCTTAGAGCTAGATGATGCGGCAATGAATTTCCTGGTTGATGCTATAAATATATCGTTTTCGGATGGAGTATTTCCAGACTTCTTAAAGCAAGGTATTATCATACCAATATATAAGGGAGGAGAAATTGATGATCCGTCCAATTTCAGGCCCATATCACTTCTACCGACGCTGTCAAAAATAATCGAAAAACTACTTAAAAGCAGAATGATGTCATTCTTACAAAAACATAGAATATTGGTTTCAAATCAATTTGGATTTAGTAGTGACGTAGGCACCAGTGATGCTCTTTTCGCGTTTCTAGAACGCTTATATATTAGTTTGAACGGGGGGGAGGCCGCTGCGGCGGTCTTTTGTGACTTAACTAAAGCGTTCGACTGCGTGAGTCATGACATATTGCTTCAGAAGCTTCAAGTTTACGGCTTTCGTGGTACTTCACTGGATTGGTTTAGATCTTATCTGCGTGGTAGAGTGCAGAGAGTTTCGTTGGGGGGTAAGATGTCTGAAGAGCGTGTGGTGAGTTGTGGCGTGCCCCAGGGTTCAGTGCTGGGTCCAATCCTGTTCTTATTGTTCATTAATGATCTGGCACAGGTTGAGATTGATGGACAGATTACCTTGTTTGCAGATGACACCACCATACTTTGGCACAGTTCAGAGGTATCAAGCTTGAATTCAACCATAAATAGGGACTTAGAAAAGATTAAAATGTGGTGTGATAGTAATTTGCTGACCTTTAATGTGACCAAAACTAATATCCTGACTTTCAAGTGTAATATGGATAGCGTATATCTTGATAATGTGGAAATAAATAATTTAGGTGTGAGTAAATTCTTAGGAGTACACATAGATAGTAGGCTTTCTTTTAATGGTCACACTGAGAAACTTGTCAAAAAACTTTCATCGGGTTGCTTTGCGTTGAGATCGGTATCAAGGGAATTGGAGCCGGGTGCGGTTAGAATGGCGTACTTTGCACTGATCGAAAGTCATTTGAGATATGGCATTCCTTTTTGGGGAAGTTGTAGCCTATATTTGTTTTCTACCATATTTTTAATGCAAAAAAGGGCAATCAGGTTTATGTATGGTATGAATAGAAGAGATTCTTGCCGGCCGCTATTTCTTAATCAAAAGTTGTTAACTCTTCCCTCTATATATATTCTGGAAAGTGTGTGTATTGTGTTCAAAAAGTATAGAAATTCAGACTATAATATTATTTATGATACTAGGCAGGGCCGTAACATTCCACTACCAATTCCATCTACAAGTCAAATAAAAAAATCCTTAATTTACAATGCAAAAAAAATGTATAACCATCTGCCGGTCCCAATTAAAAACACTAATAACTTTAATACTTTTAAAAGAAAAGTCAAAAAACATTTTTTATCTAAGGCTTATTACTCTGTGGAAGAGTTTTTTGATGACAGATTTTAACTGTTTTGTTTTTTGTTTTTTTTTGTTTTTTTTCTCTTTTTTGTGTTGTGTATTTCCCAATGTTTTATTTGCATTGGTGAACTGTTTGTAATACTTGCATTTATTATATTTTTAAGTTTGTTGACTTTATTACTACTTGTGATTTTTATGGATGTGTTTGTCCCCTTCTGTTCTCACCTCTATTTTAGGTAGGATCTAGAATATAATACACTTTGTCAATAAGAAATTTTGTGTTCTTTGACAATAAAGCATGTTTTTGATTGATTGATTGATTGATTGATTGAACACATTTGTGAACTCGAAACAGTTTGCCTCTATTGATAACGATTTGCCGCCAGAAAGTGCAGAATTGACAATCGTCGAGTGTACTGAAGAGATCCAAGAAACGGATGAAACCACTCCCAACTCTAAGACAGAGGAAAATGAACCTGAACTTGCTCCAGTGTCGAAAGTATCTTAGAAAACTTTCTTATTATTGCTAACAATTTTGACAAGTCCTAAAATATTTCTCAGTTGCTGTTAAAATGTGAATCTGAATTTTATGAAAATAAAATTAAGAACATGAAGCAATCATTAATTTCTGATTATTTTAAAAAATAAGAATTTCAAAGCAAACATACAGTATATTGTCTAATATATATGTTTGTATGCACGTGCAGTAAATACATATTGGTAAATTGCCTTCATCTTATTTAATTTTATTTCTGATAAATTTAAACAAAAATATTTAAAATTATTTACATGTATGTAGATTCTTATTAATAAACACACAGTGTAAAATGCCGACCAGTTATTTCAATTTTTCTCTATTAACCGAACACCCCTGTTAACCGAGCAACATTTGATTTCCCGAGGGTGGTCGCTATTAATAGTATATTATTAACCAAGGTTTAGACAGCCATCATTATTGCCCGAGCGGCAAGTTTAAATCACGAGGAGCGGAGCGACGAGGGATTTAAGACGCGAGGGCTATAAGCTGTCTAAACCGTGGTTAATATACTATTTTTTCTACTACTACAAACTTTTATAAGACATTTATCTTTATAGTATTAACAATTATAAAAATTTATAGGTAGGTATAAGTATATTTTTGAATCAAGTTTCCTGCGCTTTGAAATTGGCGAAATATTTTGTTGTTTTGTCAGGTGGCTTTGTTAATGTCAATTTTTGTTCATTTATGTCATCAGATTTCACGAGTTTTCCGTTTTTTTAAAAAATGAGCGAAGAAAATGTTAGTTATATACACCTCCAGAATTAAGGATGGAAGCAGAAAAAATGTTGATTGTATCGATATTTTACAATATCAAGCATCTCTAATAATCTAATATGTATTGATAATTATCTGGTTGCCTAACCATGTTGTAGAATCAAAAAATCAAGTTACCTGCGTTTAAATAGATTGTTGAAGATCGGTCAATAATGGATTTCAATGCCTTATCAATGACCATGGTCAATAATAACTTATAAGGTAGAGAAAAACGATTTCTAACTTTAATAATCGGTCAATAATGGCGATGTTATAGGTTAGTAGTGGAAAAAAGATTTTACTGTATTATGTTTACGTATAGTATGGTAAAACCAAATTAAAACTATTACAAGACACAGGAGCGAGTGTTGGTTGTATTATTTCGTAACGCATAGATAAGTGCCAACTAGACACGTCTACACGAAAATAACAGCTAAAGGTATTTTAGGCTCTATATTATTTGAAAGAATAGCTAATATTTTATTCAAAATTCAGAAAAATTTAGGGACGATTTATGTGGCGCAACGAACCAACAAAACACCACAGTATAACACCATACTTTTTATAATACGGTTCTAAGGGTATTTAGTAACAGTTTAACATAATCCTAGACATTCCAAAAAAATTTGAAGGCTGCAATAATCAATCATGATTTAGTACAGGAAGAACACATTCTTAATTTTTGATTCCTACTGGTCAGCCACTGGCTCACTTTCATTTTAAAGAGTAGGTACTTTCCTCAATAATAAATAATAATAAATTCGATATTGCAATGAACTAAAACAAGAACTTCAGACCTTGACAGTGCTGTTTTTAATTCACCTTTACCCCTTACGTAGTTTACCTTTCAAGAGTAATAAATCAAGGCATGCGTGATTAAATCAACAGCTTACTTTGAGGACTTTTTCATTTATCTTACGTTATGCTATGCTCGTGCATATCATTTGTCCGGTGAAATGTAGGAAAACATGACTATCCATAACTTTTTCAGTCTGTAGTTTGGTCGAGCAGCGAAAATCTCCCCTAAAAAAAATCTAAAGCTATTTTCATGTAACATTTAAATCACAAATCCTTGCTACACGCGGAAACAAACACATCCTGAGTGGGCGCGGCACCAACACATAAATTTTTCCTTTGTTGTTTACAATGGAAAACCTACGAGCAGCTAGAGTTGTTTTGTATCTGAATATTTATTGAAGTAGGATATGAGAGTGCAGGTGAGTCATTTCTACCAAACATAATTTATTGTTATCGTTTAATAGTTTACTTTAACTGTATTTTTACGTAAAAATACGAGTACTTTGAACCGTCAGAGGAAATTCTGACGACGCTTGACATTATGTTAATGGTTGACAGGAGAACAAAGGGTCATTATAGTCTCTTTTTAATTGGCGCGAAGTAATAAATGCCTATTGAATATGCAAAATGCATACCGGGGTATCAAGATCAATTTAAACACCATCCCTTAAAAGCTATGTGTTTACATTAAAGGATCCAAATAATGAGCATTCTTTAGGTAGGTCCACCCTGAATTTATCGCAAGCTATTGTTATATTTGAGAATTTACCATTGTCATTGGGAAAATCCCTTAGCTAGGAGCGTGTATTGGGGACGTTTTTAAATTAAAAATCTTAAACATGCCTATTCTCCTAAGATTGCGTTGTATTGTATTCGTAGGTATTTATAACATAGTATGAAAATATTTACAAAATCGTATTAACTGATAAATAACAATGGATGGTACTATTTTACTTAATGTAATTACAAAAACCAGATGTAATATGCAATCTTACAAACAAGGCATTTTCAAAAATCGAATAATACTTTGTCGTTACGGCATAATCATAGTCCGATTCGGAAGATGAACTTTTATTAACATCGTTTATAATAAGCGGTTCAACCATTTCTTTGATTATTATATCTACCTGCCACATTTGGCTTTATCTTCTATTATATGATCGATACACTTTTTCCACTTCTTCGCACTGATTTTCCCATAGCTTCATTAAAGAATCTTTTTATTTTCTTTATTTCAGTCCATATAAGTTCGATCGGGTTTAATTTGCAGTGGTAAGAAGGGAGTCTGAGTACAGATATTCCTCGCAACTTTGCCATATCATCGACAGTAATTTTTCCGTCAGCCTAAAGGGATAAGTTGCATTATCCAATACAATTACTGCATCTTTTGGTATAACAGCCAACTTTTGCTCGAACCTTTCTTCAAAATCATCGGTATCCATATCTTCGTGATAGTCTCCTGTATCTTTAGATTGGAACATCAGTAGACCACCTTTAACGAAGCCTTCCAAACTTTCAATATGGGTTATGATAGGTCGATGTCCTTTTCTAGATGGCGGTCTTAATCCTGTGGGGAATCCTTCCAACAAAGCTTGCCTTGAACTTTTAATATTTTCATCCTGCCAAAATTTAGTCATAGTGTGGCCTTCATTTAGCCATGTTTCGTCTAGGTAAAATATTTTTTGTTCTCTTCTCTGGCTTTTCGGATGCTTCTTAAGTAATTTCTTCTCTAACAGACGATATCGTTTCTGTCTATTAAAATCGATTGCCTATTATGTTTTTTCCAGCGAAATTCCATTATTTTTTAGTAATTTCCAAATCATATTTCCACACATGACTGGGTAGTCCTGGTCTCAGATTGAGGACAAAATTTCATCCAGCGTGGGAATTTCTTTTTTTAAAAAGAAACTATGAACTTTTCGCCCTATTCTCTGCATTAAAACGTCATCCAGCTCAAGTTTTGGTCGTCCTGGAGAAGTTTTTGGAGGTTTGACGCCAACACTTTTTTCTTCTTTTAGATATTTTTAAATTTTATATATTGTTGTTTTCCCAACGTTAAGCATATCTGCTGTAAATCGCACTGCATTGTCAACACTCAAATCCGCATTCTCACTTTTAATAGAATCGTAACAGTTAAGATTTTTTTTTTATCTAGGGTGTTTAGACAATTCTTGAAAATTCTTCATATTTAATTAAAAAAATACTGACACTTCACACTTTGATTAGTTTCACTGAGAAAGAAACACTGAAGGAAGGTATGTGTATAGATATAAATAGCTGTACTATTCCAGTAGAGGCACCCATAAAGGCATAATAACCACATAATTAGCAAACAGGTAACCAGGATTAGGTACAAAAAAAAAGGAATAAAATGATTAAAGCAGAAACGGAATAAGTACCTAAACTCTAATTAGTTTTAATAAAATTTCTTTCTAAACTTCCAGGTAAATGGTACGGCTGTACATAATCTTAAGCTTAGATTTAATATTAAAACATATATTTCAAGATCAAACTTGAATTTGATGTCGATACTTGTACTAATTTTGCACCCATATGAAAATTCAGGCCTATTTAATGCCGAAAAATCTTGAACGTCCATCAAGAAGACGGTTTTGATTGATTTATTACTGCGCATCATTTGAAAATAGACTATAGTCGTAAAACCGCAATAAACCATAGGCTTGACAATAACAGGTACCTGGTCTTAAAGTACACAAGTACTTTATTTCATAGGAGGATATTTTCAACTTACTTAGTTTAATTTTCAATGCGTTATCGAAAGCTCGATGGTCTATTATTAAAAGTGCGAATAATCATTCTCCAGTGCTTACTTGACGTAGAAGCAAAGACATAGTTATCAATGTACACGGACATTTTTTTAGGTGTCTCATCCGATTCACGATTTTCCTTCTGACTATAATAAAAAACAAAGTCAAAACGAAGCCAAATTTAATGTCAAAAAATATATAGGTTTACAAATTTGACAGATACGACGTCATTTTAAATTCTTTTAAATGGCAAGTCTCATAAATCACCACACGAGTGAATTGCATTTAACGATCCAATTCCAAGAACCTATAGTTGTTGATATTTATTTTCAGCTGTTTTGGAAATACGGGGTTCCTAAATTGCCTTCATCGATTTTGCCTTTTAAGTGTTTCACCTCTTTAGTAAATAGATATTTTAAGCTGAAAACCCCAATTCTTTTCACAGTAATATAATTTCCTGTGACTAAGCTATTTGCTTTTCATCAAAGTTTCAATGTAACTTTCGGCCACTACTGAAGAGTTGCAGCCACTATGCTTCTTAATAGTGTTTAAGTCACCCCCACTATTTGCTAAGTGTGTAACACTAGACCGTCTAAAACAATGGCCTATAAATAACTTGAAATTTGGTAATTTAAGTAAGAAGCAATAACAAAAGGAGCTTTGCCAATTGTGTTAAGACCAATTGGAGTGTTAAGGCTTTGTCAATTTCTATAAGTCAAGAAAAATCTGCGACTTGCCATGTGATTTGGTCTGAGACTAAAATACTGTGTTACCATTTGTACCCAGTCACTATTTGTAATTATAAACTGCCTGGTTATGTAATTTTTAGTTTTGGGCACATGTACAATGATTACTTCGTCTCTAAATTCAATATCATCTACTGACATATTTGTAATTTCTTCTCTGTGGCAGGCACCATTATAGCCCATTATACGAATAACCTAAAATTTATATTCAAGATCAACTACATTTATTATGGGTTAATTTTTCTTTGTCGATACCTATTGTATTTTTGTTTGAGATAAACGTATATCGTTGCTAATGCTGAGAAAGTTATTTTGAAGCAAAAATCTTAGAAGTCATACCAATTTTGTTAACTACATTCTTATTTAATGCAATACTTACCTTGATTGCTAGATATATTTTATAATCAGCTTGTTTAATGAAGCGATTAATTTGCTCAATCTCTAAGATTTTTTAATTTACGGCCTGTAACCCTCCGAAAGCCTTTTTAAATATGACTATAATTTTTTAGACTATTTTGCTCACATCATAGTTCAAAATCTGCATATGCTTTTTGTTAGACATTGCGAGATTTCTTCGGTAAGAGATTATTTAAATTATTTTCTGCGATTTCTCGTAGTTATGGTGGGGTTGCTATGTCTTCCGTCTTGTCTCAGTTTTATTCGTTTTTACTACTAAATTATTAAATAATATTTAATGATCATATACAGCAAAAAATGACAATTTATCAAAAACATGTAGGTATTATTTTTGAAATAATGGCGGCTGGGGTGCCACTTGTTTTTTCTGTAACATAGTGTTGCCAACCTCAAAAAAAAAATAAAAATTTTGACTGGAAATTATTAACCACATTTCTTTTAAAATTATCTTAAAAATAATCAAATAGAAAAAGTATTATAAAATATCCGGTTCATAAGACATTTTAGAGCACTCGTCTTATTACACCACTCCTCGCTACGCGGCTCATGTCCTAAACAGACGCGTGCTCTAAAATTGTGTCTTATGAAACTTATGTTTTAACATACTATTAGCAAATTGCCATTTTTTATACGTAAAATTAGGAGAGCTAAAAACTTAAAAATCTACTACGTATTTGTAGAGTAAATTAAATCACAATCTGTTAGTTACTTTTCGGCGGCATTCCTTTATCCGAAACTTACTTTGCAGCATCAAAAACAAGATTACTTCATTACATTAGCATTAAAGAGAAAGAAATACCCTGCTGACGTCCTAACGGAACAAACTTTTATAAGGTAATTGGATTTTACTAACTTTAATTTTATCCAATAAATCTGGTTTTCTCATTATGTTCTGCAAAGTAATATACTTTTTTGCTTTGGTAACTTGCCAAACATGGAGCAAATAAGCTAACTTATTTTTTAAAGCGGATATGGAAGGGGTTCTATTAGTTGTTAAAAAAGTGTTAGTCATTTAAAGGTATTTCATTAATTAAAGATTTAGTATGTATCTAAATGATACAGGTATGGGCCAGTAAATTAAAAATAAAACAAGAATATTTTGACCTCAGACCCAGGGTATATAGTGAGCTCAAAAAGGTTGCAATAAATTCGTTTAAAATTCAGGTGATAATTTTCTGGAAAAACGCTTGGATAGGTCGATTATTATTTTTAATTGCAAATTTGTTGACATAAGAAATGTGTATACAGGTTGTCTCAAGAAGAACATGTACCGTCAACATTAATTTTTTTAAATAGAACACCCGGTATATTATATTATTTTTAAATCCTACGATACATTCTAAACACTTTTTGTATAACATACCATATCTCCAAAATCAACGGTTTTCGATATATTGACATTTTTTCTGGTACGAAAACTACAATTAAAAATGAACTCTTTACATCTATTAAGTCTATAATATTTACATAGACTATATTAAATTTTATTTTAATAAATGTTGAAATTGACCGCCACCAACTTCCTGGCAATATGCAAGTCGATCTTTGAATTCTTCCAAAACGTTATGGATTACCTGGGGCTCTATTAATCTAACCTCATGCCTTATTCGAGCTTTAAGTTTATCAATATTGTTAGGTCTGTTAAAGTATACTTTAGATTTTAAATAACCCCACAGAAAAAAATCTAGCGGGGTCAAATCTGGTGCCCTTGCCGGCCATTCTATTGGACCCCGTCGACCAATCCACTTGCCAGGAAAGACTGTATCCAAGTACTCACGCACCGGGCGTGTGTAATGGGCTGGTGCTCCGACTTGCTGGTACCATAAGTTATTGTTGGGAATGTCTGGCTCATCTGGATTTGGATAGAGTAGAGCAAGTGCCGGTATTAACTCACATTCTAAAAACTCTAGATACAGTTCGCCATTTAACGTACCATGAAAAAAGAAGGGACCTAAAATCCGGTTATCAATAATTCCTGCCCAAACATACACTTTTTGCGGGGTATTGTGTGTGGGAGTCTATGATCCATTGCGAATTTTCCTTAGCCCAATATCGACAGTTTTGGCGATTAACATGCCCATTTAGAGTAAACGTTGCTTCATCAGAGAACACAATTCTTTTTAAAATTTGAGGATCTTCAATGTATCTGTTCATCATTACTTCGCAAAATTCTGTTCTTCTATCTAGGTCATCTTCATTAAGTTCATGAACCAACGCCCTAGAGGGATGCCATTTATTTTTGTGTAAATAATTCAATACGGTTGCTTGACAAATATTATTTTCCATGGCAATACCGCGAGTAACACTATGGTGGTTGTCTTGGACAGCTAAGAGGACATTATTTAAGTGCACATCTTCTGAAATCCTAGGTCGACCTTGAATATAATTGTCTCTAACATGCCCCAAATCCCTATATATTTTTACAATTTTACTAACAACAGATTGAGATATTGGTGCTCGGTTTGGGTACTTATTGTTTAATAACTTACACACTTCTGTTTGGGTTCACATCCCATCTACATAGCCAAGCATCATTAGTACCTCTATCCTATCTTTTCCACTTAACCGCGCCATTTTTACAGAATTACTTGAAGTTGGATAGATTAACAGAATTTGAAGAATTTTTGACAAGAAGTAAATGTCTGTGTCAAAATAAATTAATTCAGGTAACAGGTTACAATAGTAATAAAGAAATGCGCAATTAAAATTAAAAATCTACGGATCTTAGCTTTTTTTCAGAAAAATATTAAAATGTCAATATATCGAAAACCGTTGATTTTGGTGATATGGTATGTAATACAAAAAGTGTTTGGAATGTATCGTAGAATTTAAAAATAACATAATATATAGAGTGTTCTATTTAAAAAAATTAATGTTGACGGTATATGTTCTTCTTGAGACAACCTGTATACACATTTCTTACGTTAAAAAATTCGCAATTAAAAATAATAATCGACGTGTCCAAGCGTTTTTCCAGAAAATCATCACCTGAATTTTAAACGAATTTATTCCAACCTTTTTGAGCTCACTGTATAAGTAGAATAAACAATATGATTTTTTTATAAAAAAAAAATAGTAAAGGTCTAATGGTGAGACGCAATGCAAAGCAACGTCTTGTGGCTTTCAAACCCATCACCATCTGGGTCTGAAAGCTAAGAAATGTCGCTTTGCATTTTTATTGTCTTTTTTTTTTGTCAAATGGCCTCATTATTGATGAGTCGTGATACGATAAAACGCGTTTGGAGATGCAACTGCTGATGGAGGTGAAAGACTAAGCTTTATATTTCTTAAAACTTTAACAAACTACATTCGAAACCAACCTTAAAAGAACAGCTTAAATTCTTTAACCATGAAAGTTTCGGATTTTTAAAGCGGCCCTCAAGCTATTAATAATAGTGTCAATATTTTATCAATGTACTATTGAAAAGTCCTGACATGATCAATATTTCATTTTTCCACAGATTTACGTACACCATAAAAAGAAAAAATGAAAGCAGTTTCAAAGTTTGTATTGCTGATATTTTCTTGCAAGTAACCAAAAAAAAAAAAAAATTAAGAAAATACAAAAAGTATACTCATATTAAGAAATATTACCCTCATTACATATTGCTTCTATCGCGTGCGAACGATCAACGTAATTGTTGCTGTCGCAAAAAATATTTTCAGTATCTTAAAAATCCATAAATATATTGAATGGTCAATATTATTATCAAAATCGGAAATACTGACAATATTACTGATCGTGTGATAGGGCTATTTGTGGAGGCCTCTTTGTCGCTCTCATTCGCCTGTTAGATTATGACATTCGGTAAGAGAATTTCACACCAAAGTATTAAAAATACAATAGAAATAACGTGTTTTAATGGTTTTGAGATTTTAAATAGTGTTTGGGACACACGTCATATTTCTGTCGTGGCCCAGTACAAAGTTAAAGTAAAAGCGTGGAACTCAATTCTAGGAAATATAATGTAACGTAATACTAATCTAAGCGGCAACGTCGCATTCGTGCTAACTTATTATGTGTTTCTGTAACACCTAAATGCTAAAAAAATAGAGAAAAGTACATTATATTCACATGCAATATAACTGGCAATACCGCATATTAAAGCAGTGGCAACGTTGTACAAATCCATAAAGATATATGTTTAAGTTAAATCCTTATGTATAAAAAACTGACTGATAATTTGTATTATTCTCTAACACGCAAATTTAAGTACGACATACGCCACGTGCATAGTAACAACGAATCTCTATCCTTATTGGCTAACAACAGTATTGTGACGTGAAATAAGCCATCTTAGTTTTCAACGTATTAGGACCTGATTGGTCAAGGTGTCGGGATACGGTAAGAGACGGACAGTAGCTTTGTAAACAAAGGAGTGTCAAGCAGAATACGAACGAGTTAACTTGCAGCCGCTCCGTGTGTAGTTCAACCTGGCACGTTAAAACAAAGTGATTAAAAGGAATTGAAAGTAATAAAGTACAGTGTTGTTCAAAAGTATAAAGAGATAATATGCGCTCCATGCTCAGTTAAATGTAATACGCAGAAAGATGATAAATTAAACAAAAGTATTTAAAAGTAGTGAAGTGGTTGTTTGACGCATCCAAGTTAGAAAGGTGTTAGTATGTCATACCCATGCTAGGGTATATACTGATGAAGTGATTAATCTGTTAATAAATGATAATGCAATAAAATTCAAAGGAAATTTTATTTTCCAAGTAAAGCAAAGTTTGAACCAGTCGACTTGTGAAGACACAGGTTAAAGTTTTTAGTGTCGCTCATTGTTACAAACGTGAGTCGTACAAATAGTATGTGTTGTATGCCAATTGTACGAAAAGAGTAATACTTCCTCATTTTATGTGCGTGTATTGTCAAAAATGAAAAGTATAGTTTATTTGTAATTACCGACTTTAGTTACGTAACATAATAAAAAGACAGCTGGTGGTAGTCCACACCATTATTCTCCAACAATTTTATTCCACTAAAGTTGGTAGAAATATATTTTCTTACAAAGAACTCGAGACAGTATCTAGTATCAATGAAATTCAAATGCATATATTAGGTTAAATAAAATACATATAGTCGACTCGAGTTATACAAACAATAAAAAGTTAGTCGATAGTAGCTCAATCTCTCAAATTAATTTTACTAAAGTTTATACAAAAAAGACATAATTAGCTTTTATTCATTAACTTACAACCTAGATTCATTATTTTGTGAAGCTATAACTTCTGTTCTGTTAAATAAAATCATTATTAGCGAAGTAAAAATGGTCCAATCTCTTATTTCTATTTGAATTTCAACTACGAAAGAGGGTAAAACTTATTACAGTTATTTAAAAAATGTGTTTTTAGAACTTATTTATAACATAATATAAGTGGGTAAACAAGTACACTGGCTACCCATTACTTCGAACAGAAATAATTTATATTTTACCCACTTTAGTTAAATAGAACGTTCACAGATGAGTTAATAATAACTTAGTCTTGTTTTTTTTTATTAAACGTAATTTACTAAAGTCGGCAAAGTATAAGTTTTCAACAGGCAGAATTGAGAATATGTACAGAAAATTCAGTTTATTGTAGTTACTTATAGAAGGCCATGGAATTTATGTTGGAAAGATTGATATATACCTAGTAGACTGAGTTCATATTTCATGACAAACAATTTGCTCTCCCCAGCTCAAGACGGATTCCTCAAGGGGAAGTCTACTGAGACCGCTCTGTTTGAGTCCTTAAATCTCATCTATTTGTATCTGGATCAAAACCAATACACATCGGGAATATATTACGATCTATCCAAAGCCTTTGACTTGGTTAACGTTCAGCTTCTCAAAAGGAAGTTGGAATCTTATGGAATCGGTGGACCGCCCTTGGATTGGATTGTCTCTTATGTATCAGATCGCAGTCAGTTTGTTCAATTAGAGGGAAAGGACGATCATCAAAAATTCTTTTCTGCCACTCAACAAATCAAGTATGGTGTCCTACAAGGCGGTATACTTTCTCCTCTTCTATTCCTAATATATTATAATAACTTGCCTGATGTCTTGAAGGAGGCCGCGGGTTTATACCAGTTCGCGGACGATATCAGCTCCACGGAGCATTACAAAAGTTATGAAGGTATGATCGGGAACTTGAATGCAGTTTCGACGAAAATTGTGGATTGGTGCGAGTCCAACGGCATGTTGCTTAACCCTCAAAAATCAATTATTGTCAACTTCAATGTCATCAGATCAGCCAACAACAGCAATAAATTATCTCTCGTTTTCTTGGGTAACAAATCAATTCCGAATGAGACTCATACAAAGTTCCTGGGTATTCACATTGACTCGACCCTAACCTGGGGGGTTTATGTCGATCATCTTGCCGGTAGACTTGCGACATCTTGCTTTATGACCAAAAACCTAAAATAAGAGCAAATACTCAAACTATTTCTCTTTATATTCACGCACATGTAATGAGTCGCCTGTCTTATGGGATCATCATTTGGGGCTCTTCGCCAAAAATTAGTAGATTTTTTATTCCGCAGAAGCGATTAGTGCGTGTCTTGGATGGAGAACAGTGGGATTGCACATGCTACTCCAAGTACAAGCTAATGTTCATATTTTCTCTGTATTACTACAAATTACTTCGTTTTACAAGAAAACGTATAACTAACTTTACAACAAACGGCTCTATTAACAAGGGCATGCAGACCAGACTGTCCTTTCAGCTCTCCATTCCCAAACACCGGTCATCCTTGTATGAGAAGTCTCCATTATACATGGAGATAAAGGCATATAACAAATTCCCAGCGAGCACAAGAAGCATCACAGATATCGTCAAGTATAAACAACATTTAAAAAAGCATACTTATAAAAAATGTATTGTACAGTCACTCTGACTACTTTGAACACACGTAACATCTAGTAACTACCTATGATCACTGACATCGGCTACCACACATAAGTTCAGACGAATTAGTATTAGTGTACAATGAATCTTGTGTCATGAACGATTAGTGTGTCTTGTCGATTCTGTTTCGTTATCTTCGTCGGATTCAAAGATATATTAAAAGACTGCTGTTGCATTGGACGATGCAATGATTATGATTGTTATACTGTGTTATGTTTATTGACGCGTCCAATATACATTTCTTGTATCAAATGGAGCATATAGGGATATTCGGTAAGGAAATTTTGTTATTGAAATTATTATATCATATTATGAAATAAAATTTGTGATGTAATAACTTGGTTTCTGTACCTAAAAGAAATAATGCATGAACATCATCACCAAAATAATTTTTGTTTCTGTATCTGCAAATTATTTTAATCAATTCCATAGGTACATAAGGTATACTAATTTTAGCTTTCATGTCATTACTTTGACATTTGAAATGTAAAAAAATTTCCACTTATTTCCACAATTTTCGATAATTGTCCCGTTGTCATAGGTAACGTAAACAAAAAGGAGAGGTCTATTGGCTAAGTGTAAATGTATGAAATTTTCTGGTGTAATACCACGAGTGTTTTAAAAGCATCGATAATTTTTTATGAAAGCGTATTTTCTATAATTTCTGATGGAGCGAGTGAAATTTGTACTGAAAATACTCAAAATTTCCTGTATGGAATATACACTGATATTTATCTATTATGCATTTCTTCATACATAAGGGGAATTTTCTTTGTTACTAATATTTTCCAATGCCGATTCATTTAACTGTGTCCATATATTTTCATAATATTTTCTATATCTCCAACCATAATCCTCTAACCGATAGCTTTTATGGTTTTATCTCCGCTCGCATAGGCCTTACAAATCATAAACCTGCAACGAAAACGCTTTGTTCGGATTACGAATATAGAGTAATGGGAAATATGGATTACTGCAATACACAACTATCTTTTATTCTTGTATAGGACGGAAAGAATATTAAACTTGATATTTGAACAATGTATTGGTGAAATAGTTTGGCAAAATCTATTAAAAATCACGTATTATAACGACAAATTCTGTTAACTATTAGCGTTGAAGATAAAATGATGCAGTGTAAAAGGCTATTACATTAAAGTATACAAATACAATAGACAACCTCGAGGAGTCTACCTAACAAAACAGCAATGTGGTTTTTCCCGGGTTTCAGATTTCCACAAGGTTTTCCAACTGTAGAAGCAAGAATGGAGAAGCATAAGTGATAGTAAGTTTGACTGATTGCAATGTTTTCCCAAATCCGCGGTGCTATATTATCACCATAATTCTTGGGTGCCAGTATTCACCTTAGGATGACCTAAAATATACTGAGACGGGGCAACCTATCCACCCTTACTGTGGCAACCCTACGCCCTGGAGGATGTACTTCACACAACAGTCCCTAAAAATGACCTATGCTGTGCTACCTGAAAACTCACCCCTTAGCTAGCTCAAATCAGGGTAGGTTCGCTAGGTCATGGGACAAGCAAGCGAGGAAGTAAGATTCTTATGTGAATGAGCCAAATCTAACAAGGGACTACTGAATTTTCTGAAACTTGAACTTAGAAAGTGTGAAAAACGTAAACAGTTAGTTCCTATTTTGTATTAATAATCAGTAGCGTAACTAGAATACCTGGATTTGAGATGAAGCGCCGGAAAAAAACATTTTTTTCAAGTAACGTCCAAATAATGTAAAGAATTCCCCTATTTGCCGCTATTTTAGGCCTCAAAGGAGCCCGAGTTAATGGAATACTTAGAACCATTTCAGGTACGTCACTGTCAATAGTAACATTTTTTATTTGTAGCTTTAAAGTATTTCTATTGTTTTGATAACAATTTTTGTCAGAACTTGTTCACATCTTCACATACATTTTTTTCATAGGATTTGTTTGTTATTAACATCGGCATTATTAAATAGTTAGTGATATTTGGTTCTAAATTACATTTATTTCTTTTTGGTATAGTTTTTTATAAAATATATACATATATGTATGCTATTTTACAGTAAATTAACTAAAAAAGTAATAAAACACCTTTAAAGATCTCAAATATTGTTAAAACAGTAATTTGAAAACAAGTTATTTGAACTACCCGCCATAAATTTTCTGCGGTAGCGCCCGGGGTGGCCCGGTGGCCAACTTGATTCTTTGTTTCGCTAGTCAGTTGTCTACGTACTTTGTATTTCTAACCTCTTATTTATTTTGTGGTAAGATGTTCAGAGCCAGAGACCATACCAGACTATCGGTGGCTAAGATATTGCAGCTGCAAAAAGTATACAATAATACAATACCAAGAAAGATGTTAAAAGGTGGCTAAAACAAAACATTGAGTTGATTACTAATGACAAACTTTCTCCGACATAATAATATACTAAATAAAGTTAACAGATTATAATAATAATTTATTTGCAAATGACGCTAAAATTATGTATGCATACATAGTAGACACCGTTAATTACATCACATCTGCAATTCCAGCAGGGTTGAATCAATTAGAGAACTTAAAAACAATTTGTCATGACAATAATAATTGTTAAATCATATTATCATGCAATATGCATAACGAGCGTACATTATAGGAATAAATGTTTAAATTATATTATTTCGAGTTTTATGCAGAAAGGCTATTTTGCAAGTATTTGCATAATTACATGTATATGGATTTCTTTAAGTGTCTCATCCGATTGGCGATTTTCCTGCTGATTATAATAAAAAACAAATTAGAAAATTTTCAATAATCTTCTACAAGGAAGCCAAATTTAATGTCACAAATATATAGGTTCACATATTTGACAGATACGATGCCATTTCGAATTTTTTTTTAATTGCAACCCTCATCAATAACCACACGAGTCAATTGTAGTTCGCGATCCGATTTCAGAAGCATATAGTTGTTGATATTTTATTTTCAGCCGTTTCGGAAATACGGGTGTTCCTAAATTGTCTTCATCGATTTTGTCCTTTAAGTGTCTCTTTAATAAATAGATCTTTTAAGCTGAAAACCCCAATTTTTTTACATTAACATAATTTCCCGTTTCCAAACTATTGACGCTGTAATCAAATACGACAGATGTAAAAAAATGACAGATACGACGCCAATTTGAATTTTTTTAAATGGACATGCTCATCAATAACCATAGGAGTGAGTTGCATATCGCGATCCGATTTCAAAAACATATATAGTTGTTGATATTTATTTTTAGCCGTTTCGGAAATACGGGGTTCCTAAATTGCCTTCATCGATTTTGTGTTTTAAGTGCCTCACCCCTTTAATGAATGGTTGATGCCAAAAGTGACAGATACGACGTCATTTTGATTTTTTTTAAATGGCAAACCTCATCAATAACCATACGAGTAAATTGCATTTCGCGAAAGTTGTCGATTGAGGTTTTCAGCTTAATAGCCTTAATATGTCTATTTATTAAAGTTCGTCTGAATCCACATGCATCCGTGATCACGGATATTCGTGTGCGTATTACCAATACGAGTTTCTTTGGTATTACGGATAGGTGAAATTGGCATCATCCGAATACGCGTGATACAGACTAACTGATTTAATGCAAGCTTACTAACAAATTAACCTAAACTACATAATATTTGACATCAAATAAAAATGCTAGATAGTCAACTCCCTAAACAAACATTTGATTTATATGCGAGATGTTGCACGTGGCGACCTCTCGTAGTCATCGAGCTATCCATCCAACCAGACGAGCGAGGTCTTAGAGAAGACCAAATGCTGGAATGGAACCCGCATAAGCAGGTATCTAATGTCAAGTGGCGCTGAAAGTCAATTATCGGTTTCTGCCATCGAAACCCCAATATAAAATAAAGAAGTTTGTCCCTTTTCTTTTCGTCAGGCCCTATCTTTGGATGCGTCTCGCCGTATCACGACTCCTCGTCAAGGCTATAGAGTCTGGCGAAAATGGAAGGGAAGGGACCTTACAGTCGTGGCGACATCTCGTGGCAATCGAGCTATCCACCCAACCAGACCAGCGAGGTCTTAGAGAAGACGAAACGCTGTAATGGAACCCGCATATAATAAGCAGGTATCTAATGTCAAGTGGCGCTGAAAGCCAATTACCGGTTTCTGCGAACTGAAAATGCGATATAAAAGAAAGATGTTTGTCCCTTTTCTTTCGCGAAAAGCGTCCAAGGATTGAATCTGACGGAAAGAAAAGGGACAAACATATTTCTTTTTTATAATTTTTTCATATATATTATATATCTATTTTAAAATGGGTCCTTAACAGGTATTAGATACTTGAACTAGAACTCCTTGAAAATGAAATTGAGGAAAAAAGTGGTAAATTTTCTTTAAATATATTTATAAATTTAATATAGCAACAGGACGGGGCACCACCTTATAGCGTTTTAGCCGTTAGACAATACCTAAATGCAAATTTTAATATATGAATTGGCAGGAACTATTTCCCGGCCTCCTAACAGTCCACACTTAAGCCCCTTGGACACATTTTAATGGGGATATTTAAAATCAAAAGTATATACATATGAACCAAACCCGAACTATCGAAGAAATGCAACTCAAAAAAAAGAAAATAATAATCTCAACAACCAGCCGGAAATATTAAGAGGATCTATACAAACTTAAAAAAAAAAGATATCGTTTGTGTATAATTTTTTAGCCATTTTGAACTACTACTTTAATGTGTAGTTAGTAATTAAATTAAACTAAATGTATTTCTTATAATATCCATGTCTACTTTAATAAAAGCAAATCAACATGGTCGTATAGCCTTCCACTGCTGCCTTAGATTTATACAAAAAAGTCTATTTTTTTTCGAAAATTGACAAAAGTTACCATAATAACCTAAATATATTTCAACTCAGGAGAACGATATCTTGCGACTAAAAATATAAAATATAGAATGTTTCATTTTAAAAATACTAGTTAACTTGAATATTTTAAGTTTCTGATGATTTTTTGTTTCTTGTGATAACGGATTCTGAATACCCGTTAAAAATACTTCAAAATTGCTAATTTGCACTTTATTGTAAGACCAATATTAACCGGGATATCCATCTAGTAAATTATAAAAAATCACCCTGTATATAGTAGATTTTCTTTATAATTATTTTATTATAAGTAGTATACAATTTACCTGAAATTTACAATGCAACCTTTAAGTTGCCCACCCTGCTTAATGAGTCCTGTCATTACAAATTTACATTTTATTACTCTCTGGCATTAAGCAACAGTATATGAGTATATCATGCTATTCAGTGGAATATTCGGTAGCACGCGATTCTCTAATCAACCCTCAAAAAGTACTGCTGATGTATTATCATGGTAATCTACACAAACTTTTATTATTTAAAATAAAATAATTTTATTAACTAAAAATTTTGAATTTTCACCTAGTTTTTAAAATGAATGAAAACAACTGTACATATATTTTTGGAAAGGCTTAATCAAATTTGATTTACAAATTTTAACAGTATATTTTTTTTTTACCAGATTATAATTTGATTTACAACATGCTAATTAAAAATGTGAATTTGTCAAAAATCACAATACACTTTTTCTAAATTTACCTTTTATAGTTTAGAATCAATCTTTAAAGCTACCTGCCATTAAGGGAAACAGTAAAATTTAATTGAAATAGCTCGAACGAGGTAGAACTGACATAATATCCCGAAGTTTACGAGAGTAACTTAAGGTGACATGGATTAATGCAACCACATACATTGTGGTAAGCTTTCTTGTCACTGCAAAAGTTTATAGTTTAAAATTGATATTATTCCACGTTTACAACTTTACAGACATTGTGACCTAAACTTGAATTATTAATTTCTAATATACCGGGTCATCAATAAAATCCATATTATAAAAACGGTCAAATTACTTAAAACTGCTAGATATAGTGCTGCCCCTATTGAACTGGTAATAAATGCGGTTCAATGCCGTTGCTTTCAGGAATCTAGCCATGCTTGCGTGTCCTGCATTGACGAGAACTAAAGCCTTTGAAATCGGTTTGCAGATTTCAACATCCTACCATTGGAAAAGATTCCTCCTTTCAACTAACTAACCTGTCATTATTATTTTTTATGGCAATCTAATTAATAATTTTTACGTAAATACACAAAAATATAATCGAAATTCTCGACCCAACTATCACAAAGTAATTGCCGTAACAAACATTTATTGAAACAGATTAAATTTACGATATTGCTCTCGGTCATATCATAAAATTTATGAGAATGGAGTGTTGGACCAAGATTTATGTTGTAATAGAGTATGCGGAAATTGTCCTGTTACCGCAGAAAAATTAAAATTTTCGACTTTACCTGATTTTCAAATATTTTGAATGATAGACGTGTTTTGAACTTCCATTGTCGTTATTTATTTATATCACAACGTTTCAACTGGTGAGTATCTCCATTCGTCTTCAGGTGAATAATGAACAAGCTACGAAACTACGAGGGTATTTACACTACCTTCTTGTTAGCAGCGCATGACCGAGATTGGTGCAGTCATGCGTTACTGTGCGGTCCTAAACTAAGCTTACATCTACTTAACAAGGGTTTCTAAATATTTCTTATGTCTAAACAGGGCTTACTAAAGCAGTCTGGATTTTGGGTTGTGACGGCCGCTTCTTGAATTTCCTTGCCTCTGATCATTGCAAGTGGTGGCCCTGTGTCCAAGCATGTTCTGCCGCACCGGATCTTGCTTCTCTCTTCTTTGTGTGGTTTCGGTATTCCTTCAAGGGGGCGTAGGGTTTCACCAACATAGGATTGTCCGCACTCGCAAGGTATTCTATATACGCAGTTCTTCGTGTCCCATTGACTGGTTGGCTTTGTCTTCATCAGGTGGCTTCTTAAGGAATCTTTAGAGCTGAATACTGTTCGAATTTTGTATTGCTGTCCTAATCTTCAAATTTTCTCGGAGATTCCTTTAACAAATGGTACTTTTATGGTAGGTCCAGTTTCGACGTTATCTTTCTGTCTATTCATGTGATTCTTACGCTTCTTGATAGTCTGGTCTACTAGTCTCGTGGGGTAGCCATGTGTATTAAGGTCCTTTTCGATGGCGTTGAGTTCTTTGGAAAGAGCTTCCCCGGAGTTACAGAGAGTAAATGCTCTGTCAACAGTGTTTTGACTACTCCATGTTTTGTGGTATTTGAGGTATTGACCAGGGTGAGTTAAGAAGCCACCTGACGAAGACAAAACCAACCAGCCAAAGGAACACGAAGAACTGCGTATATAGAATACCTTGCGAGTGCGGACAATTCTATGTTGGTAAAACCCTACGCCCTCTTGAAACAAGAATCAAGGAACACCGAAACCACACAAAGAAGGGAGAAACAAACATATCCGGTGCGGCAGAACATGCTTGGAAACACGGCCACCACTTGCAATGGTCAGGGGCAAAAATAAATACTTAAAGAAGAACACTGGCAAAAGAGGAAATTCAAAGAAGTGGCCGTAATAACCCAAAATCCAGACTGCTTTAGTAACCCCTCTTTAGACATAAGAAATATTAAGAAACCCTTGTTAAGTAAGCTTAGTTTAGGACCACACAGTAAGGCATGACTGCACCAATTTCAGTCATGCGCTGCTAACCAGAAGGTAATATAAATACCCTTGTAGTTTCGTAGCTTGTTCATTATTCAACCTGAAGACGACTGGAGATACTCATCAGTTAAAACGGTGTGATATAAATAAATAACGTCAATGGAAGTCCAAAACACGTCTATCATTCACCTCAAACGTTAAAACAAACCTCAAATATTTTGTGTAGATCGATATTTACAATTATGGCATTTCAAATTGCTACCGTGAAGATATGTTTTTAATGCTTATAAGCAACTAGACTAACCCAATTGTTCCTTGGGTCGAATAATTAAATAATAATAGAGCAAAACCTGCCTTTTTACATCATTGCTTATTGGCGTTTAGCCCTGGGGTGACGTCTTAAGCTTTGTATTGATAGTTAATAACACACAGTAATGTCCTACGTAATTGATTAATATTTAAAGCAAATCAAGACAATAATTAGACGGTCCATTTAGCATTAAAACGTATGGTTCATGCCAAACAATTTCCAATGCACGTCATTAATCAGCTAATTCGTAAGAAAACACGAGGAAATTAAATGTGGGCAAAAAAAATATTAAAACTTTATGCGATATTGAATGTAAATACTACAAACTTAAAGTATTCTTCTTTGATACGAACCCACTTATAGCAAATATTTTGTTTGACAGTTGGCAACACAATGGTGCGGTGGCGCCAGCTCGTTCGCTGGCCTGTTTTGACGTTTCGTGCAAAACTAACCTTAATTGTTCTGTGGTCTCCTTCTTCTAATTTCTATCTTTTAACAAAAATTCTAGATCTTTTCATAAATAGCATTAAAAACTGTTTTTTTAGGAACAACAAAAGTGCACATGCATATGTCTGTCGATTATGTTGTTTCCTATTTGTGAAAAATGCCGAAGCATTTAAGTAGCCGGTGCAAAGACTAATAGCTTCCCTAATAAGCTATTTTCAGGAAGAACTTACCAACAATGGTCCATTGTTACCCTTGACAGCAGTTAGAGAAGTAAATTTAAAGAATATGTTAAGGTCTATATATTTTATTTCTACTTTACTAATTTTTAGCGTGTAGCAGCTGTCCTAAATTTAAATATCTCCACTGGAAGCGCAGTCGCAACAACAGTTAAGGAAAATAAATTGTTAGAGTCACCTAAAAAGAAACGTTTTTATTCAAAGAGAGTTTAAATGTGTCAAGATTGGGTGTAAGTTCTATCCGTGACACTGTTTATGGAATGTACGAAACAAGTAAGTTGTTTAGATCTACTAAATTTGATGGTAAAAGGTATTATACAGTAACCAAATGTATAAACTATGAGAAATTTACCCGGCAAAACATATTTTTCTAGGTGCATAAATAAAAGCCATCTGTGACTGTAATATACAACGCCCCATATCATAGCATGTTGTTAACAAGAGTATCTAACACATCATGGAATAACGCTGCAATTCAAGAATGGCTAACTACTAATAAAATTAAATTTGATTATATAATGTTCAAAGCCGAACTTTTACAAATAATAATAGGTTGGTACAAGACGTTTTGTATATCCTTTTTTTTAACGTATTTTTAAATATTAAAGTAAAATTCTATTCAGACATAAACCACCAAAAAAATATTTAGTCGGTGACCTGGCTGAGCAATATTGAAATAGCCAAAGCATAATACCTACATAAAAAAGTAACAATAAAATTACAAGACTATTCCAATATGGTTAAGGTATATATTGTCATCCAGGAAGATTTTACAAATAATGTAAGTAAATTTGTGTATATTTTTGTAAATTTATCATGTTTTAATGAAAAAAACAACACCACTATAATTCCCTCGCTCGGTTATTTTGGTTACAAGCTGGCAACACTGCCGATAACTGACGTCACTCGAAGGGTATGACGCGCATTGAAAATTGTTTTGCAAATCGTATATTATTTGGGGCCATTTCACATCCTATTAAAACCAAGTTTATTGTTTCTAACTTTTAAACTTTATTCTGTTAAAACGTCTTTTGATTTTATATTCCACTTTTAGTATTTTAAATTTTTTAAATTTTGATAAGTATATAAGTGTAAATTATTTGCGATGTTAGTATGCCATTTTTACATAAATACGAAGTATTTTTTTTATTGCAACACTGTTTTTTCTTGTAAAGTCCTTTATTAGAATTTTTCGCTATTACATCAGTTTTTGGATCAAGATGAGTTTCCCCCCATCTGGGAATTTTTTAAATATATACGTGACCTCAATACCCATTTTTAGAGTACCTATATTTTGTCGGATTGCTGCGAAAACAAGATATTTCCAAGTTTAAAAGTTTTAAGATAATCGTTTTTAAAGTTTCAAACCTACATGACAAATGGCCTAAACTTCAAATCATTTTATCAGAAACTAATAGAAAGTTTATTCATTTTAAATAAATGTAAAAATGTGAAACAAGTTCGGTATATAACAAAAAAAATGTTATATTTCTTTCTGTTATCTGCTTTTGGCAGTCAAAATTCAGTAATCCCTGCTTTCAAATTCTATATCACTATCGTCAGCTGCAGGTACAGCTACAGCATCTCTTTCGGTATTTGACGTAGGTAGAATTTTATAATATTGAACAATCATTTAGAATAATCCCAGATTTAGAAAGTTTCAAGAAGCTTGGCTTGGTTTTTGCACTTAGAGTGTAAAGTTTCGTATAAGCCTTGTTAAGAATAACTGAATCGGACAACTTTGCTTTAGTTCGCGTTTGTTAAAAGGTTGATTGATTGATCTGCATCTTCTGGCCTTGTGAAAATTGTCAGCCAGTTATACATGAATGTTCTTTGGTGCCTTTTCAATCACACTATTTATGCTATTAGACCTCCATATAGCTCTGCACGCTCTCTAAATATTTCTGCCAAACTACTTTTAAGTAGGGGTTATTATGAACCATTCATAAAAGGGATCTCCTGACGTTCTGATTCCTATTTTAGTCACAGCAATTGTCAGAGACCAGGGACAGTTTCGTAACAGTATTTGGGATCATAATACTTAAAAAGAGAGGTTTCAGTTTCTAATCTTGAAACCCCATTAATGCTCACAAAAAACCTATACTACCAAAACAAGTTAAGTACTAGTTGTTTTGTTTAATACAATTCTACCTGGCACATTTAAAAAATGAAGTATGTAAACAGAACATAAAAAATGCTAATCACCTTAGGGAACTCATTCAGAACGAAATTATGGATTTAAACAAAAGCAATTTGGATTTTTATCAAAAATGCTGTAGAAAAACTAGAACGCTAACTAAATGCATTGATAAAAAATTAGGGGCCCAAATTAATAAAATTAAATTATTTTAAGATTGTTGTGCTGCTTTTGAATTGTACCTACTTATTCTTAATGTATGAAATTAAAATACTATGGGTTTATTTTTCCGAATATGGCATTCTGACTTGGATTATTGTCATTTAATATGAAACGTCACAATTAAAGTTGGTAAAACGCAGGTAAATTTTACCAGGTTCATATGAAAGAAATGGAAATATTTTCCATTGTAAATGTGAATATTTTGAAATGCGTTGAGTCAAGGTATATCGTATATTACATGAAATCCGTTAAGAATTTTACCTCTAATCCGAAAATTTGATATTATGTAGGGTATTCCATTAGAATTAACAACTTTATGCAATATCCTGTACATATATGAAGTAACTAAGAAAACTTGTGGACACTTCCACAAAAAGTATTTCAAATTCCCTACATTCTAACATTTCTTACTTTGACATCGCATGAAAAGTTAAAGGGGGTGGAAAAATATGGTGGATCACCCTGTACAGGGAGAGTCAACTATAGTAAAGTTCATTATCTCATTTGTTTCGGGAATTACCAAAAAATTTTTAATACAAAAGTTCTAGAGAATGTTAAGATACACAGTCTAAAGTTATTTTTGAGTATACAGGGTGGCTCAAAAAAGTGTGGCGAATATAACATAAGTTTTTTTAAGTGGAGAACCCTGTATTTTAATTCATTTTTAGATTCTGCATGAAATTCCATAACTTTTTTGTTTATCATATTATACATATACATAAACCTAGTAGTTGTTCTAATATTTTAATTTTTCTAGAAAAATTTTAGTTTTTACTCTTATAAAAAATTGACAGCCATTATTCCTGAAGGTGGAATTCCTAATATTTGGTACAAACGCTCTACTGGGATGACCAGAAAAGAACATGCAACGAAATTTGAGTTAGATCCCACAGGGCGTTCAAAATAAGTTTATTCATTTCGACTAATTTAAATTGAAAAATATGAACTTTTTTAAATAGCACACCCTGTATTTTATTATTTTTTCCGATAGGTTTTATGAAACTCTTCAACTTTCATTGAGCATGTCATACACCTATTTTTAATAGTTTGGGATTTATTTTGATTATTCCCAGTTTTACCCTTGTTTTTATGACACAAACGGGATTAACGCTATAAAATAAGTTGGCCATGACAAAATAAAAGTTTAGACATTGTTAAATTTTGAAATGTCAATTTAGCAAGTAAAAATAGTTTAACTGTCGTAAGTGACGTACCTATAACAATGATGATGATGAGTCTGACCTATAACAATAAAATAGTTATGGATTTTCCTAAAAATTAATTAATTGACATGATTCACATAGGTACTGGGCGAGGAGGAAAAAATTGTCTTTTTCAGTAAGGATTTACCGTACGAGGTACCCTAATAGACACATACCAACTAGATAATATTTTTAACGCTTAATGGAGTGGTTTGATGGTAATCTCGATGGTAATGGTCGCATTGAATTTAAGAAACGAAATGTGTTAGACCAGAATGCTACCAATAGGGAAAACAAATTGAGATTTTAGTTCATGTTGAAGTTAATCCCCAGGTGAATAGCCGTCACTTAGCTAACTTATGTGACACAACCCAATCTACCGCTAATCGCACCATGAGAAAATTCGATTATCATCCCTTCCATATGGAACTACACCATGAATTTCTAGATCGTGATTTTGAACAACGAGTAAGTTTTTTTACCATTATAAATCAAGCTATAGAGGCCGATCCGAATTTTTTGTCCAAATTAATGTTTTCTGATGAAGCTACCTTTCGCAGTAATGGAGCAGTTAACCGCCATAATATGCACTATTATTCGACAGTTAATCCATTCTGGGTCCGGAAAGTTCAAAATCAAGTTATATTTGATTATTAATATATGGTGTGGAATCAAAAGTCTTCGAGTTTTTGGTTCATATTTTTCCGCGAACCACTTAACGGGCATAGTAATTTATACTTTTTGCAAAATGAATTACCACAGCTCTTTAAAGACGTTGATGGCATTAAAAATGTGGATTCAACAAGACAAAGCTCCTGCTCATTACCATCGGGAAGTTCGGGAATTTTTAAACAATCATTACCCACAAAAATGGATGGGATGGATTCATTGGGTGGCCACCTCGATAATGTGAGTTAACATATTTAGAGTTCTTTTCGTGGACGTAGGGCTACGTTAAAGATCGCGTTTATGTAAATCCCCCTACAACGCCACAAGATATGGAAAATAGAATACGGGATGCCTGCAGGACAATACCACCCTCTATGCTAAGGACCGTGCAGGAAAATATAGTAAAAAGACTAAACATGTGCATATTTTTCAACATTTATGACGTTATAATAATTAATAATTAAGTAAGTTAGTTAGCACAAAAATTATTGTTATTTATTTTAGAGCGTTAGTACCGTTAGTGTAATAAAAACAAAGGTAAAAAGAGAAAAATCAAAATAAATCGCAAACTATTAATAATAGATATATGAAATACTTAATGAAAGTTTTATAAAACTCAAAAGAAAAAATAATAACATAAAGAGTGTGCCATTTAAAAGAGTTGATATTTTTCAATTTAAATTAGTCGAAATGCATAAATTTATATTGCTCGAATTTCGTTACATGTTTTCTTTTTGTCATTCCATAGAACGTTTGTAACAAATATGGGTATTTCACCTTTAGAAACAATGGCGGAACTGTCAATTCTTTATAAGAGTAAAAACTATTAATTTGCTAGAAAAATTAAAATATTAGAACAACTACTAACTAGGTTTAGGTATATAACCTAAATAGGGTTTTCTATTTAAAAAAACTTATGTTATATTCGCCCAACTTTTTAGAGTCACCTTGTACACTCAAAAATAATTTCAAACTGTGTATCTTAACATTCTCTAAAACTTTTTTATTTAACGTTTCTTAGTAATTCCCGAATATATTTATTAATAATTTTAAATTTACTCTGTGGTTGACTTACTCTGTACATGGCTGGTATTTACAGTATCTACATTTAATCATTTATTATCCAAACTGGCACTTTACTCAGCACTGAGAAAATGTGGAGTTATCTTATATCTGCAGTAACCAGACGATTTGTTTCCAGAAGAGTAAGGGTTAGGCACCTACTACTCCTCAACAAAACGGACAAAACGAACAGTTACCTTATTTTTTTTGGATTTAACAACCCGTTCTTCAGTGTGCCTTTAAATTATCGTCCAGCAACATTGTTTATCAATTTAAGGATTTCATATAGGTTAGCATTGTATGATGGAGAGTGCGTTAATAAAAACATGATATTTGACCTATTTACTATTTTTATTTTTATGCCATTTTGTGAGAACATAAATGCACCACCGTTTTTAAAAATATTCTATGGCAACTGTTTACCAGTTTATAAGCTTATTGATAACAATTGTTAATAGCTATAAAGATACCTTTGGTTTCAGTTTAACTTAACCAATACAAATAAACTATTTTTCATTAGGACCTAATAAAACCTTTATGCTTGATTCTTCGAAGTATTATTTAAACAGCTTGTACCTTATAAAATTAGTGACTCAAATTGAATTTTCTCGCAATCTAGATCGGTAAATAAAACATCAGCCCTAACAGAAGCAGTATATAATATATTTTTCTATTTACACAACATGTATTGTATGAATATATTATCTTTTCGCCTACGGACTTGGCACAGAATCCGACAACGCTTCGGAAGGGGTCCCGTCGCTCGAGTTGATTGAAAAAGTCCTGTTTGGCGCCCTTCTCTGCCGCAGAACCGACGCGTCGAAGTCTGGATGCCTTCTGGCGTGTTTGCTGAAATTAAAAGATTACTTTAGAAGGGAGAATGGATTTTTTGTTAAAAGTAAGTAAACACGTTTTTTTCGTTAGACAAACTGTTTAAGAATGGATGGATTTTAAGATTATTTGCGTGATATTTATGTAATGAACGCTTTATTGGCCAACGATAAGAATATTTAATGTAATAATACACCAACTACTGGACAAAAACAAAAAAGCGAAGGACAAAATTTTGTACAAAGTCAATTTTAAATATATTTTTACATTTTGCATCAACTTTGATCATTTTTCTCAAGTTACACTGAGCGAAATATCGAGTTGATATAACTCAAATATGAGTTGTCCTAGATCGACGCGTGTTGCCAATAGGGGACAGCTCAGACCTGTGAATTACGGCAACTAAATCAAAGAAATTGCATCAAATCACTGTTCATAAGTTATAATAGCCCTGAAGATGGGTTATTTTATGCACTGGACCCGACTAAAATTTTTGGTAAGCTATCCCAAGGAGCAATTAACGACTCACTGTAGACAATGTGTCGACACTACGTCGACTCATGTTTATGGGCACGACACATTTATAAGCCGCAATGTCGACTTTTGACGCGATATGTACGGAAAATGAGCCCAAAATGGTGACAAAAGTGTGTACTAAAATGAGTCCAAAATTTACCAAAACCTGAGTCTGAGATGTGTTTTGTTTTTGCCTAACATGTGCCCCCAATGTGCCGTCTGTGTCCAACATCTATATAAAATGAATCTTTATTGTGTCCAACCTGTTTCTATATTGTTTCCAATTTGTTACCATTATGTTTCTTAAAAACATCTTAAATTTGTCCAAAATGTGCGCATTTAATTCCCGATATGTTGCAGGATTGTGGCCTTCATTATGGTTTTCAAACAGACACCTGTCGGTCCAAATTGTTTCGAACATATTATTTGGGTGTTCATTGTGTCGTGATATAAACACAATATTGGATATACGGCGGACCCGACGCTTACTACAAGTGTTAATAAGATATTAAATTTTTTAGCAAATAATGAAAATATTGCGGATATATGTGACTTGAATTTTTTGTGCCAACTTGTTTTTACTGACAATATTTGGCAAAATAATTCTATAAAATAAACGCGCCTCAATGAGAGTGAATATATATCATTAATTACTTAATTTGAAATTTTATAGGAAATTTTATTTTTAAGAATTTTTACTAAAATTAGATAAGAACATATTAATTATGGCTTGATATACTACATTTACTTTATTTTAAGACCTAAATAGACCAAAAATACAGATTTAAAAATAAAATAAAAAATTCCGCCATTTTTTTGTAAAGCATCATGGTCCATTTTAACAACAAAACATGGCGCATTTATGAAATGCGTCTTAATAGAAACATGTTTTCATTATTTGAACAAAATTTCACCAAAAAATGCCTAAAGAGACACAAAAAAGTCAAGGTTCGGCCATAGACATAATTTAGGCACATGTTTCCGAAATGCGGTGGTATATTTTACTAAAATATGCCCATACGGCCATACAGTTATATTCTGGAAACATAAAAGGCCCCTGAGCCCATACTGTGCCCAAAATTTGCCTAATTTAGAACCGCACTAGATTAGAAACATATTTGCCTAAAATGTGCCCTGTGGGTATCGAAATGTTTCTATTTGGCCTCGATTTGGACACATACCTACTGTTTTCTAACTTTAAATTTATAGTTTGGAAGCCGGAAGCTGCGTTGATATTGTACGAGTGAATTTTTTGTGAAAGTTGAGTGATTTTTTGTGAATTAGTAAGAAGTATTGCTTTTAAAATTGTTAAGACGGTCTAGAACATAAAGGTTCAATTGACAATTTATTGTTCCAACGGCCTGGGAAGATGATGGAATTTCACATTGACAGCAAAACAATAAAATTGTAAAGACAGAGACAAGCTTATAAAAAATCTAAATTCTGTACCATGTATTGACTGGATAAAAATGCCATGTAGTGTTAAGGAGGCCGAGATCGAAAGACTTATTAGTGCTAAGAAATATTGTTCATTATATGCCAGCCTATCCGATACTTGAATTTAATTTAATAAATACCCATTGTTTAAAATTTTAATTTGTTATATTTCATTTTGCTGCGTTAGAAACCACTTATCGCTTTCCTTTGTGGATAGCATAAAGTCGTTCTTTATATAGATTTGTACAGAAGTACACATGGCTACTTAAGCTAGTGGCTATCTATTTATTTACTGTGCCGCCCATACCTTATTTTAAACACATATCAGGTGATCCAACACATTTAAGGCACACACTAGAAATTATGTGTTTAAAGTATAGCCATATGGAAATTATTGGGTCCAATCAACTCATTTTTGTGACAAAATGGAAACATATTGTAAAGGAAAAATTGGGAAACATTGAGTCGACTTAGCGTCGACCCAAGTGTGTCCAAATTATAGCTATTTGGAAATTAATGTGTCCAACCGATCCATTTTGGTAACAAAATGGAAAATATTTTTAAGGACAGATTTGGAAACCTTGAGTCGACTAAGAGTCGACACTACTGTGCCTTAACTGTGTTTGCTTTTCCAAAATGAACACAAATGCGACACATTTTAAACAAGTTTTTCCAAAATGTTGATATTTGGACACATACATTTGTCTGACTTAATGAGTCGGTACTGGGTCGACACAAACCGCAAACAAAAACAAAAAGTTGACACAGTTTCCATTCAGCCTCAAATATTCTTTCAAGTGTCGACATAATTTGGGCACAAAGAAAATGTGTCAGAATTCAAGCACAATTTGCTTCTTGGGATGGCTACCGTAGCTAATCGTAACTGGGTTTGACGAGCACATGCGACGTGGGCTGCAGCAATTCATTGTTTAGGCTGCCAGAGACCAATATGGGAATTTTGATGCGTTACTACTCGGGCTAGATTAATTCATGATTCACCTGTATGAGAACGAACTCTGTACAAAGATAAAATATTCCGTCGATCAACGATTAAGCGGAGAGAAAGTCCAGTTATGTGATCTATGACGACGCGACGTACGTGAGGTACTAATAACAATTGGATGAAGGTACCGCGCCAAATCAGCACGACCGCGAATTCGGAACTTTCCGTGACCTTTCGATCGGTGATTTACCCTCGACATGGGTTTTTAGAGCCCTCTCTATGACTTATTCAAACTCAAAAATAATTTACACATGGTAATGTGTTAAAATAATGTACGTCCTGGTGAAAACGGCACTTCAAAATCAATTAGTAATTTTTCCCAATCCAAAAACTGAGATCAGGTAACTCATAAAATGGTTACAAAATGACGGATTGTGGTAATCCCAAATGTGTTTAAAATGTTGATAAAAGATCTCTTACTGTGTTGAGGCGAACTAAAAGAAGCTGAGTTATTGTAGCGTTTTTAAATAATTTGTGATAGTTCGTAGGCTCAGTTTGAACAACATAGTGCGTTAAATTAACTCTAATTCTACAACCCACGACATTGGTAAATCCATTTTTGTCAGTGTATTGACACTTTTATCTTGATGATTATCTGATATTAGTTTTGCATGCTCTTTAAATGAATAATTGGGTATTGTACAATGTACTGCTGATATTGGGAACAAAGTATAATATATCAAAAGCGTAACGAATGTAACGTAGAATCTATAAAGGACTCCTAAATAAAGTGAGAGCATACGGAATGCCGGTTCAATTTTGTTCATGGCTCTCAAGCTTTCTTAAAGGCCGTTCTCTACAATGGCGATAAACGGATTTCTTCCCGACATATTTAATATCAATACCGGAGTCTCTCAGGGTTCTATATTGTCGCTCACCCTCTTTTTACTATACGCATTAACGATCTTTTGAAAAAAACTAAAAATCCAATATATAGCCTCGCTGATGACAGCACACTTGTTTCATCTTTTACTTTGGATGCTCGAACCTCGACTGCCAATGCACATCTCTATAGGCAACAAGAGGTCTCACATCTCACCAAACATCTGGTAAAAATTCTGTCTTAGGGTGAGAGTAACCGAGTAAAATTTAACGCTAAAAAAACCCAGGCGGCAGTTTTTCTAAAAAAGTTAATGTTGAAGAACCGGATATAGTCATGGCGGAACACTCGATTCCCTTGGCTTCATCAATTAATTTATTTGGCGTCAATTTGGATATTCATATTATGTTTTGGCATAGTCACGTCGCCGCCATTGCTAAGGCAGCTTCGCAAAAGCTTGAAATACTTTTTAAAATTTAGAACCTCTGTACACCCGAACAATTTTTGATGCTTTATTAAGCTCAAATTCGAATATCGCTGAAGTACTGTTCGCATATTTGGGGCTCTGCTCCTAAACACACCCCAAGATTGCTGAATTTCATTCAAAGAAGAGCCATTCACTTGATCGGTGACTATGATCTAACAAACAACCTGGAAAGCCTCAAACATCGAAGGCAGGTTGCCGACTTAAATCTATTTTACAAATATTTTCATGGTAAGTGCTCAACTGAGGTTGCGCGCTTAATTCCACCCAGAGCGGTATATGGTAGAAATACACGACGAGCCACTGTAACCCACCCGTACGCGGTTTAGCTTAGTGGCCTACGAACGACACTGTTTAAAAATTCTTTCATCTGGAGAATGTCATCACTCTGAAACGACCTAACTGAGGCCATATTCCCCAACAAAAAAGCGACTTTTTTTTTCAAATTGCCACGAACGGCACTGCGCTGCAATTGGTACAATAAGTACCTAACATAAAGCTGTAACCAACACACAAATAAAATTCCATTTTCATTGGTTTAAATTTTTTATTCGTTAATTATTTTATAATTAATACATTTTACAGGGCTTGGTACCGTAAAACGGGATTACTTTGGTACCCGTGGTAACTTTGGCATATACGTCATTATGATACCTTTTTTTTTCTGGTTTGTTTGTTTGATTCTTTTTTAAAATTTAATTATGGGATTCTCATTGTTACAGGTATAAGGCACTAAAAAGATGCCATGACATTATAGAAAAAAGGTAGGAGGGAGTTCATACGCCAATTATACTGTTGCCCAATTAGAAGCGGCGATAGCAGCAGTTGGAGGTGGAATGTCACAGGCCTTGGCGAGTCGACGTTACAAAATCCTACGGGGAGCGCTCCAGAATAAGCTATTTGGTAGACATACCAAAACAGTTGGTCATCCGACAGTCTTAACCAGAGAAGAAGGAGATTTACTCACACACACTCTTACAACAGTGAGCAATTGGGGGTTTCCGTTAACGCAGGCGGATATACGCGAGGTTCTCCACAAGTACCTAGAAAAACAGGGTCGTATTGTGAAGGAATTTACCAACAATGCACCTGGACCTGATTTTGTTAACCATTTCATATCCCGAAATAATTTAAGTGTCCGCTTAGCTTCAAATATAAAACGTACACGCGCAGCTGTGGGACCACAACGAATTAACGAGTGTTTTGCCAATATAGAAAATGTGCTAATAAGAGTAGATCCTGCTTTAGTGTTCAATTATGACAAGACAAACATTCAGGACGATGCCGGCGCAAAAAAGGTTATTATCTCCAGAGGCACCAGACGAGTCGAAAGAGTGCAGCAACATTCAAAAGAACCACATCTCAAAAAGTGACATTTCGAACCAACCGCTTTTACTATGGGCATAAACAGTCCCTTGGGGTCCCCCATTGGTCCAATTTTCATATAGGTTACCAGACTTGTAAACCATCATAGGGGGCAGAGAATACCGTCAGCACTTCCACATACCATTAAGGCCCCCATACATTTCGTTCTTTTTCATCGGTTCGAAGCGCCGCGATTCGGAACGTCGCGCGTCGTGTTAAATCGTGGAACTGTTTCTCCCACACACTGTCGATCCAACAACAGTAATCTTCAGTCGTTTATGTACGATGGACAGAAATCAGTTATTAGCAGTGACAGCGGCAGTTTCTGTTTTATGTAGTCAAAATACGAAAAAGAAGCGCCCACGCTCAATATGGACTAAGCAATGGCTTTTAAAGCGAAAAGCATATTCGCATGTTAATATTTTAAATGAGCTAAAGGTACATCCGGCCGATTGGTTTAACTACCTAAGAATGGACGAACAAACATATCTGGATTTGTTACAGCTGGTGACCCCTTATATTCTAAAAAAGAGCACTCAGTTAAGAGAAGCAGTTACTCCACATGAAAGACTAACAGTTACTTTGCGGTACCTAGCAACTGGAAGATGTTATGAAGATTTAAAATTTTCGGCAGTTATTTCCCCACAATGCATAGGAAAAATTATTCCCGAAACATGCGACGCACTATATAAAGTTTTAAGAAACAGTTATTTAAAGGTATGTAGTTTTAGAATATTCGTGACGCTTATTTTTTTCAAGCATGATAAGGTTAGGTCAGGTCATCTATTGGAAACAATAATTTAAATAATGCTCTAAAAGGATTTTAAAGGTGTCTTTTGTTTTAGTTTCCGCAGTCAGAATTAGAATGGAGAGAAATTGGTACAGAATTTGAAGAAAAGTGGAATTTTCCCAACTGCTTGGGTAGCGTAGATAGGAAACATGTCCAAATAACTCCTCCCCCAAATAGTGGTTCTTTCTATTATAATTACAAAGGAACTAACAGTCTTGTATTAATGGCAATTACTAATGCAAAAAACGAGTTTATTATGGTTGATTTTGGAACAAACGGCAGAGTATCTGATGGCGGAGTTATTGAGAATACTGAATTTTACAGAAAACTTATAAATAATGAGTTAAAAATACCCCAACCATCTAAACCGCATAATACTGACAAGTTATTTCCCTATGTTTTTATTGAAGATGAAGCATTATGTCTGAGGAATGATTTCCTAAAGCCGTTTAGTCAGAAAGAACTTGACCGAGAAAGACGTTTATTTAATTATAGATTATCACGAGCACGTCGCACAGTGGAAAATACGTTTGGAATAAAGGCTGCAAGATTTAGAATCTTTCTCCACGTTATAAATTTAAAATTGGAAAATATTGAGAAAGTTGTCATGGCTGCTTGTGTTTTACATAACTATTTAAGAAAAAAAAGAGGCGACAATTATTATACACCTCAGCTTGACCCAGCAGAGGCAGAGGTTGCTGCTGCAAAGGATTTTCTAAGTTTACAAAAAGGTCACAACAGACATGTGTCAGATGCTGCAAAATCAGTTCGTGAATTATACAAAACCTATTTTTGTAATGAGGGCGCCGTACCATGGCAAAATGATCGAATTTAAAACATTCAATTATTTTTTAAAAAAATTTTGTGTTTGCTTAGAAATAATGATTTCCTGGACACATTTGATTCATTTCTTAATAAAAAAAACACGAATATAAAACAAAACTTTTATTCTGTTCATAAACAAAAGGATAAACCTGTAACATAAAAAAAAACAGACATTTAACAAACAAATAATATACAAAATCTTAACGCAATTATAACAAAATAAACATGTAGAAGAACAATAAATTAAACCTTAATTATTTTCTTTTTTTATTGAAGGTATTTATTACTTCGTAACGTCGCCGTCGTAATGATAGGACTGTTGCAAATCGCTGCCGAATGTGTCGTAATATTGTTGGCTATTATAAGCAGATGTCTGTAAACCTGATGATGAATTAGGAATATTTTGTTGACGGGAATCTTGGAGAACAACTTTCGAATACCTTGTTACATTTCCCATTTGAGCTTCAAATAAAATATCAATCAAAAGTTTTTCAGTTATAATAGCCATTTCAGGCGATAAAGTTTTTAATTTATTAGCTATGTTTTTACCAGTTATGTCAAATGTACTATCCACATGATCAAGTTGCTTGGATACTTTTTCCAACACCTCATCTGCCTTACTTTTTGGCTTTTCATATTTTCTTTTTAATTGTTTATTGCTTACCACCATCGCTGGTGCGCCTGAAGAACTTGAATGTGGTGGGGAAGACTGGGGTTCAACTAAATTTGTAAGGGAATAAGTATCTTCATCTTCTGTTGTTGCTATAGGAGACATCACATTTTCTGCAAGCTGCGATTCTACCCAGAAAAATAAAAAATTTAAGCGTTAATATATTTTTTCTTGAGTTATCATATTATATTGTTAATAAAAACTAAAATAAATACAATAACTTGATTTCTAACTTACCGTACCACATTCTGATAAAGAATCTTACCCAATTTTGTCCATACTGGAGATGCTTGTCCGGGCAGTTTCTTGATCAGTTAAAAATGACAGATATTGAAAATACCACAAGTGTGGCTTATAAATATCGTCTGTTCCAGATCCAGATCTTTGCGAATCCTTAACTTTTTTCAGTTCCTTCCTAAACGACCCTCGCAGTGAATCTATTTTATTTTTTATTGTTTGTCTTGTTGCGTTTATATCTATTTCTTTATATTTTTTTAAAAGAACTTCGTATGCTTTATTTTTCTTGTCCCTGTCTCTATATTCTAACGACTTTATGCGCCATAAACAAGGAAATTGTCTATACATTTCAATAAACTCTATTAAAAAAATTTTATTAATGGCTTCTTGATCCATATTAACTAATATAAAAGTTAAAAATTTAGAAACATGTGTGAACTTGTTACGCTGTCTGGCTAACTCTCCGCTCTCCGCTCGTGTAAAAAACGCGACGATTCTGAAGGAAATCCCCACACACTATCAGTTTGGGCCATCAACCGGCGAACCGTCGTTCCAAAAATCAAGCCCCGGCAGATATTCAAACCGACGATTCGAAACGACGTTTTTCTACCATACACTTCGGTTTTTGCTGATTTTGGAACGACGTTCCGAATCGCGGCGCTTCGAACCGATGAAAAAGAACGAAATGTATGGGGGCCTTAATGGTATGTGGAAGTGCTGACGGTATTCTCTGCCCCCTATGATGGTTTACAAGTCTGGTAACCTATATGAAAATTGGACCAATGGGGGACCCCAAGGGACTGTTTATGCCCATAGTAAAAGCGGTTGGTTCGAAATGTCACTTTTTGAGATGTGGTTCTTTGATGTTTTACTGCCACATCTGAATCAAATCAACCGTCCAGGCCAAAAAATCATTATAGGAGACAACTTGGCTTCGCATTTTTGCCCTAGAGTGATCCAAGAATGCGAAGCTAACAACATCAATAATCTATCTTACACCACTACCGCCTAATAGCACGCATTTGATGCAGCCACTGAACGTGGCTGTCTTTGCGCCAATGAAGAAAAAATGGCGAGAAATATTTGACAAGTGGCGCAAAGAGAGCAGAGCTAGTGGGTCTATCCCAAAAGAACAATTCCCTACCCTTTTGGCAAGGCTATGTGCTGAAATAAAATCTAACGTTGCCAAAAATCTAGTCTCGGGCTTCCGCGCAACTGGTCTCTGTCCGTTTCAGCCTAATGAAGTTTTAATAAAAATTCTCAATCGTGAAGTTGAAGTAGTTAGGTTAAATAATAGCGTTGTTTATCTTTTACAAGAAATGCGTGGCGCGAACAAAGAAACAGTTGTTCGTAATAGTGGTAAACGTATAGATCCCGGTAAAGCTTTAGCAACAGATGTAACAGGACCTCAATAAGTAGAAGAGAGCGAAGAACTCGAACCTGAACAATAGAATTGCAGGGAAATAGAAGAGACAGATGAATCTGAAAAAGAAGGAGCACAAGGAAAAAAGATCATTGAACCATACCCAGGACCATCTAATATACAACAGTCAAGTAGAATCGCAAAGAAACAAAAAGAAGAACCTTGTTATATTTGCTCAAGACACTGGTCTGGTTGGTCAGGGCCTGAATGGATTGCCTGTGTTGAATGCAAGCGTTGGGTTTGTGGGGTTTATAATGATGAAAGCAAAGATCCTTTTCACGTCTGCCCGAACTGCGAAGAAATTGATTGTGACAGTGATGATACTATCAAAGATAAACATTTTGTGCCTTAAAATAAGAAAGTTTCATTTTAAGTTTTTAATGTCAAAAATTTATATTTTTGTAAGACCAAATAGGTACATTGGGAAGCTTTTGCTTTTTTTCTTAAATTTTTATAGCCGTTATTAAAAAAAACATATGTTTGTGTTCATCTGAAGAGCTCAGTTTAATATTTTATAAATAAAAAAGTTCAAACTATTATCTTTGTTTTTGACGAAAAAAATCGTCTAGCATGTTAAAAAAAAAGTGTGGAAAAAAATAAAACCGATTTTTAGTCGTTTAGGTGTTAAAGAAGACACAGACGCTGTCTACTTTAATGTTTTACGCCAAAATAATAGCCTGCCAAAGTAACCCCAATAATCTGTCTACTTTGGCACCCCAAAAAAAATTTTTTTTCTCGGTTATCTTTCAACATTTTTAAATAAACTTTGGAACATTTATAGCTTTGAGGACGTTTGTTATGATGGCAACTTAAGTTGCTAAACATGAGCGACTGTTTTATAGTTATTTGCCAAAACATACCAAAATCTGCCAAAGTAACTCCGTTTTACGGTATCTTAGCCATCACCCTGTATAAAATAGAGGTAAAGTGGGGTCAAATAAATTATTTTAGGTATTCCAGGAGACATCCTACGTAATAAACAAACAAAGGAATGCATTAATCGAATTTTGATGAAAATATGGACGTTTCCTATTCCATAATTAATGGCCTTAGTGTATGTTAACAAATGATGAAGAAAAATATCATATAAGGAGACATTATTGTGTTGTTAAATATTTTCACAGAGTGTTCACAAATTTAGGGCGAAATGCAACTTTAATTCTACACTAAATAACACCAAATTCATTAACAAATTTTGCAAGATCAATATTTGATAATGATCAAGGTAAAAGCGCGTTTAACTTGAGAGAAAAAATTATTAAAATCCTTGCAAACTTAATAAGTTATTTAGGATTGCCTTTAAGCACAATTTTGTTTTTCCTCAAACGTCAATAAACCTGACCTTTTCTAATAATTTTTTGATGTTAAAGTCTTGCTTTTTTATCAGTTGGGAAGTAAAAGTACTTTTTCTGCCGCTGAGAGCAGAGATTAAAGTATAACTGTGTGCTCATGAATAAAATAGAGAAGTTATAAACATATTTTATTTATTTAAATAAAAATATAATATGTGCCTTACTTAACTATTTAAACAGTAAATTAAAAGTACAATTATTAATTGTAGCTTTATAAAAATTAAGACTGGTTGTTGCGATGATAGCATCCTGACTTGTTTTGTTATTTTTTAGTGTTCAACCCCCGGTGAAACCACTTGCTGTCGAATTTATATCAATGTAAACATTATTAGCTTTGTAGCTTTTCTAAGGCTTATTTAGTTCGAATTAAGAGTTGTACCATGGTGATTTGAATCGGGAATGAAACAGTCATCATCAGTAGTGTCTTCGTCAAAGGCAAGGAAGAAAAAGGTTCATTTCAACACCACTAAAAAACCTAAACCGCCAGGAAAAACATTTTACTGGCCGGAATTTTATTAGAAATCTTCAGGATGGGAAGGATGTTCCAGTTTGTGTACTGGTTTTTCGTCGAATCTTAGAGATCAGTAATTCTAGGGTTCAGAATATTCTCTGCACCCAAGCAGCAGTTGGTAATGTCGTGCAAGAATGAAGAGGGGGCGACCTTACTTCTGCTAAATTCATTGAAACGAGAGAAGCTAATTATAGGTATATCAGCCCTTTAAAGTATTTAGAATCTCATTATTGTCACAGCAATGCTCGTCGAAGTTACCTTAGCTATGATTTAAACATAGAAAAACTAGCAGGTATGTACAATCTTTAGGCCGATGAGAATTTAAGAGTGAAAAATTCATATTTTCGCTACGTTCTTAATCACAAGTTTAATTTGGGTTTTGGCTCACCTCGTGCCTTAAACTTACAGAGAAAATAAGACAAGAAATCGATGCTTGGAAATTGTTGTCACTAAAAGCAACCCAAGCAGATCACACAAAGTGAACTAAAGCTTTTTTCTCATTACTGAGGGAGAAGAATCATGGTATCTAACGCTCTTGTTTGATTGCCAGAAAAATTTACCCAATCAGAAAATTCCAGATGGAGAAGCTTACTACCCGCGTCAATTTTACCTGTTTAATTTGTCTATTGCTATTGGTAGACAATTGCTTCAGCTATGTATGGACTGAAGGAACTTACCCAAAAGGTTCAAACGAGGTGGCTTTATGTGCTTCAGTTATCTACAGAACTTAGTTTTAACTGCAATTAAGAGTATAAAACTATTACCTGACGGATGTGGTGGATAAAATAAAAACAAACCATGCTTTAAAGGAAGCTGCTGCAAGCTCTTAATAATGTAAAAGAAATTCAGATTATTTTCCCAGTACGAGGTCATTCCTTTTCAAAAAAGTATATGACGTCAAAAGGCTCCTTCAGTTGTATTTTGGAAGCGAGTGGCAAAGAATTCCTTCCTTAGATCATTTCGCTTCTTGTGAAGGTCATCGTACGGTTGATACAGAACCTCCAGAAACGGTGATAGATATGTATGATCCGACAGAAAAAGCTCCAGAATTAAGCGTGTTCAATTTGTTTTATATTCTAGTATAATAGCCTTCTAATATAAAATAAATAGTGTTCTTTAAAAAAATTGTTTTAATCATAAAAGAAAGCAATTATCATATTAATGATATGTAAAACGTCTTAAGTCCAGTTTTTGGAAGCAAAATCGATAAAATCCATCTTCAAAGTTTAATAAGGGCTTTTAAGATATAGTGGTAAAGTTGTATATTTGAATTAATAATTTATTCACCTTTCCAAACATTATTCAAATAATTTGAAAATAAAAAAGACTAATTTAAGGCCGCAATATTTTTTTGGCTTTTTCTCGAAAGTAACGTAAGTGAATTTCATCCATTTTACTTTTATGCCCCTCAGTTCATACATTTTATAAATATCAATATGATGATATTAGTACAATACCACACAAGACGTGAGGATGGAAAATCAGTTTGATCAACAGGAATTCAACTTAGATTAGTGTAAACTATTGTTGGTACAAGAAATTTTTTAAATTTGAACTGCAGTTCAATAGTGAACTATAGTTACGGCCCTAAAAGTGAATGTGTGATAATACGAAGTAGGAGTGATTGACTACCATATTTGTTGTGTTGTGTAGCAGTAACAGAAAATTTAAATGTACTTTTAATTCCATATTAACCTTGTATGAAGCTCCTTGGAGCGATCCAAAACATCACATTTTGCTTAAACACCCTTGACTTCACATATTTTTTTTAAGAATCCAACATTTAATCTTGTTGTAGTATGTCCAGTGGAAGTTTATGTATTATAATTATTGTTAAGTAAGTTTTACAGTAAGTCATAAACATAAAGAAAACAAAATAATTTCCTTTCAGAAGGTAAGGCTTTTCTCATTACAAGCAGGGAAACTAAAAGAAACACTTATTTAAATCAAGTGAAAACCCTCCAGAGATAAATATACGGGAAGAGAAACGTAGTTGACAAACGTTCCCTTTGGTCATTATTCTTGCCTTTAGAGTGTTAATTGGGGCATGGATTTATTGAATTACACAAGTGATGTTCATTTAACTGTTTGCTTTGAACCGATTACAAACTTAACCAACTGAGACTTCTCGGGCTACGAATAAGAGAATAATACATATTATAGAATATGAAGTCTAACCCAAATTATGCCGTGCCAAACCAGCATAGAACGTGGAAATTACACATTTACCCGAGATTTCGCTGGAAACCTGTTTTCCAAATCAACGTCTTTAATTTCGAACAAACTTTCCAAGTTTGAATATTATAACAGCGGCGTAGGTACAGAGTAAAAATAGTAAATAAATACTAATTGTCAGATGGTAGATATAAAAATACAATATGAGTAAAAAAGTTTGTTCTCTAACCACCTTAAGATACCTTATAAACAAATAGCCAAAAAAAGTATGCTTAAACGCAGGTAAATGTCCCAATGAATACTTAATTACAGTTGATGCAAAACAAAAACCGATTCACGTCATCAATCAGCTGATAATTGTAAATCGGCAAGAAAACACAAGAAAATTAAATTCGGGCAAAAAGTATTAAAACTTTATGCGATACTGAATTTACTTCAAGTATTCTTCTTTGATACGAGCCCACTTATAGCAAATATTATGTTTATTTAAGATTGTAAAAATTAATATAATTTAAATTTTAATGGCCGATAGTTGGCAACACAAGTGTGAGCGGTGCGGTGGCGCCAGCTCGTTCGTTGACCTGTTTTGACGTTTCGTGGAAAACTAACCTTAGTTGCTCTGTGGTTTCGTTCCATAAATAACATTAAAAAACTATTTCTTTAAGAGCAACATAAGTGCACATACATATCTCTGTCGATTACGCTGTTTACTATTTGTGAAAAATGCCGAAGCATTTAAATAACCGGTGCAAAGAGCTAATAGCTTGTCTAATAAGCTATTTTCAGGAAGAACTTAACAACAATGGCCCATTGTTACCCTTGACAGCAGTTAGAGAAGTAAATTTAAAGAGTATATTAAGGTCTAGATATTTTATTTCTACTTTACTAATTTTTGGCGTGTAGCAGCTGCCCTAAATTTGAATACCCCCAGTGTAAGCGTAATTTAATCAACAGTTAAGGAAAATAAATTATTAAAATCACTTTAACACAAACGTTCTAATTCAAAGAGAGTTGTAAATGTGTGAAGATTGGATATAAGTTCTATCCGTGACACTATTTATGAAATGTACGAAACAAGTAAGTTGTATTATTTAAAAATTATTTTACCTTAGTTATTCATAAGCTGTAACTTTTTTTAGAAGATCATGTAACTTTAACAACTTTAAGTCAGAAATTAGAAGACCGAGAACTGTTTGACGGTCGTCTTAACTCTTTAAGAAGCCTCCTCAAAAAAATAGGCTTCGAATGGTAAAAAGATGAACTGAGGCGAGGGCTTACGGAACTTTCTTATGTAGCTTTCAAGCGACTGATATTTTTGAAAGAATATATTATAGAAAAAGAAGCATTCTTGAACCAATTCGTTTTCTTAGAGGAAACATGGATTTTTCAGAATGGTACCATTGGTCGATCTTGGCAAGATGAAAATAAAAGAAGTGTTAGGATCCAGTAAAGTTGATGGTAAAAGGTATTATGCATTAAACAAATATGGAAATTTTTGTATATTTATATTGTTTTTATGAAAAAAAAAAACTGTGTAATTCCCTCACTCGGATATTTTGGTTACACGCTGGCAACACTGTCGATAACTGACGTCACTCGAAGGGTATGTCGTGCATCGGTTTTTGTTTTGCATTAAGTATACAAAGCAACGTTTGCCATATTTTGTCTGACATTTTTAGAAACCAAAATACCAATCAGGTACCAAAAATATTTTTTTTTCCAAAGCTGCCTGCATACATCTCAATTTAAACTTCCAAGATATTGAATTTCAATTGAGAAAGTCTAATTGAAGAGTGGAAGTAATAAAGGTGCTAAGTCCCAAAAATAAAGTTTCGAGATATTCAAGAAAAGAGTAATAAAAAGGTCAATTTTTGTTTTTTTGGTTTATTAGCATGTATTAAAAAATCATGTTAAATGCTAACGGAAATCCAATTCTAACATTTATTGATATAAGTTATGGAACAAAGCTGAAAATGAAGATACTTTCCTTAAAAAAAAAAAGAAACGGGGTAAAAGCCACAAAATATTTTTAGTTTTACCTTTTCAAGATATTGGTTTCAGTTCATTGTTGTGTTTTAGAAAATACAGTTTTTGTTTTCACGTTTATGGGATTATCTCTTTTAATCCGTATTGTGACTGCTTTGTTGATATAAAGCTTTGAAGTATTCAGAAGTAGGTCCACAGGTCCCTCTATGTCCCAAAATCCAAAGTCAGTCATTTTGATCCCCTCAGATGTTGGGTTGTTTCTTGCTGACTGAATCACATTAACCAGATCTGGTATAAAGGATTTCATAACTCTTTTGCGTTTTTCTATTAACGCAAAATCTCTGTCACATTGCAGAAGCTGTGCCCGCTAGTAAGAAACTCAATCTGTATTAAATCGTAAAGGCTATATAACAAACAAGATATATTTGTTTTTGTTCTGTCCTCCGCAATTGTCACACCAGAATGTTATAGATATTTTATCAGTGAATCTGCTATTTAGAAGCGGAGCAAACCGGAGGCAACATCATTTTCACCACGTACTGCCACACCTTCATGCCATAAAAACATGTAAGTGCTATTTGTCTCACCTATATGGATTCCGAAATTATAAGAGGAATTTGAGACAAGTAAAACGTTTCAAAATGCACCAGCGTGACCTGACTTTCTGGAAGTAAGGACTCGCAAGTATCCGCTTTCATAATATCCCTAGCTCTCTTCGCTCCTCTTTGATGAAGTTCGAGTTCTGTTTGGGCTTGCGCACTTGTTCCGATATTTGCACGAACTTCACAATCTAGTCGGTCACAGGTATGGATATCCTTGGTCGGCAAAATGAAAGTTTTGAAAAGTTCTTAATAAAAGCAGACCAGTAAAACTTGTATGTTACTGCAGTTTCATTATGTTTTTGAAAAGCCCTTAATTATCTGTTAACATTTAAATATATATATATATAATTCGGTTTAAAACGTTCTCCCACGTCTTCCGATTCTCATCTCGTTTCCATTGATATCGGTCTTGCCAGAGGTCTTCCCCCAATTGTCTCAACCTGATCTCCTTGTCTATCCCCTCTTTCCAACTTTTCCTAATTGTTCAAAATGGCCTCCGTTAACATAAGTACAAAAATTAATACGACGTAAAAAGTTTAAATTTAATCCCTGCATCAATTCCGCATCGTTCTTTAATATGTTGACTGCATTTTGAATTATTTCCCACAATTCCTCTTCATTATTAATCGGTCTGGAGTATACCATTGTTTTTAAAGACTTCCATAAAAAATAATCCAACAAAGTCATATCCGGTGAGCGTGGCGGCCACTTTACAGGAGCGTCATTTCCTTTACCGATCCATCTGTTTGGATACTGTCGATGCAAATAATTGCGGATACTTAAACTAAAATGTGGTGGAGCACCGTCATGCATAGACCACATATCTCGTCGAAGTTGTAATGGCAAATCTTCTAATAAATGTGGCAGCGTATTTTGTAAATGTTCTAAATAATCCACACCATTTAGTCGTGGCGGTAAAATGACATGACCAATAATGAAATTGTCAATGATTCCTGCCCACACATTAATTCTAAACTCATGTTGATAATGAGTTACTTTCGTGGCATGCGGGTTTTCTGCAGCATAAACATGTTCGTTATGTAAGTTGCTTACACCACTTCTTGTAAAACATGCTTCGTCAGTAAATAAAATGTGCTTAGCAAAATTCACATCCTGTTGTCTTTGTTCGGTAATGAACCGACAGAAGTCCAATCGTTGATCGAGATCCGGAGCCAAAAGGTCTTGTACCTTTTGGATATGGTATGGATGAAGCTGCTGTTCTTTTAATGTTCTATGAACTACATCCTTGGATACTCCTACCTCTAATCCTAAGCGTCTGGTGCTTAATTTTGGATCTTCAGCAATTCTTTCCAAAATTTGTTCCTCAAACTCAGTCCTTATTGCACGTTGCCGTCCATAATTCGCAGTTAAAGGAGTAAAGCTACCGGCTTCGCGAAGGCGTCTCTCAATAGCAGCAAATGTTTGATAGTTTGATATGCGCCGATTTGGATATCTTTCCCTATATACCTTAACACTTTCGGGGCCATTTCCTTCACAATACCCAAAAACCAATAGCATATCCGCCATTTCTGCAGAACTGTATCCTTCAGCCAACTTTACAATCAATTTAAAATTTAACTAACACGTTTCAAACACTTTATTTATTCTCGCGTTGGCAAATTCTTACTGGAACACTTATTGTTAACAACATAGACTGATAGCGAAAATTCTTAAAATACGAAAAATGTTTACATTTAAATAGTCTGTTGCAAAAAAATTTTTAAAGGTGTTCATCAAATAGGTAAAAAATCCGAGGATTTTTGGATGTGACACTCCAAAAAAGTATCTAACCACATTTCATTCTCAAAGATAACGGCAAACATGTTTTATTCAGAATAATTTAAATATTCCGGTGCGGCATCGAGCAGTAAAAACCGAAATATCTTAAAAACGGCTTACTTTAGCGGATTTTTAAAAGAGTACCTTTATTGTTTCAAAATGTTCAAAAAATTAGTTCCTTAACAAAAAAGGACAAAACTACACTGATAAAAAACTCATGGCCATTCTAAACCATAAGAAGTGCATTGTGAAGCGCCCTCTAATGGCCACAGTGAAAAGATGTCCGTATTCGGGTTTCGCATCCGAAAAAAACCCCGGGTACCAAGTTTTAAAGTAATACGTTAAAAAATGTTCATTAATTTTAAAAAATTCGATTTTTATTTTTTAACTTTACCACCCTTTATCTCGGAAACGGAGCAATTTCGGACTAACGTAAGTTGCTTTAAATCGCCTTATTTTGGCCTTAGGAATATGTGCTCAGATTTTGTACCGACCTTTTAGAGACACCCTGTATATAATAATGTTCCACATCGGTGTGTCATATCATGTCTTAATATGAATTTCACACAATTTTCACCTTAATTCGGTTAGATATATCGTCATAATTGTGATCTAAATCATGCCCTACGTTTTTCAGTACAAGCTCTCTTGGATGAAAATAGTTTTTTTCTCGCACGGTATTATACAAACCTATATAAATATCAAATATTCAAGACAAACGTAAAGTGCTTCTTCGCACACGAACCGCTCGCAGATCGCCATAATTAATTTTTCCTACAGTACGTAACCGATAATGAAAACTTTCTTTATTTCTTTTAAATATTGATTTTTTGAAAAAGAGAGACAGCTGTTGCCAATTTAATTTTATCCCAAATTATATTATGCGTAATATAATAATAAAATATCATTTTACTGTAAGTGTAGATATTGTTTTAATAAAAATATTAAATTACCAATTTGTCTAAATAAAATAGGGGAGAAGAATAAAATCAAATCCACCTGCAAGAACGTTATTAGGTCAGGTATTAAGTTATCCGGTAAAAGTTCTTGTTGAGATTTTGAGCGTAATCTAATACTAGAGATAAAAGCTCCTGGCAGGTTTAAATATCGTGCACGTACCTAATGAGATAAGCTTTTAAGCCTTTTTAACAAACCTAATAAATTTCTCCTAAAACGAATTTTTCCGTTTATTTTATTAGAGGAATAATTTAGAGCTGATTTTGGTATCGGGAAAAAAATACTTTTAAGACAAGATGTTCAAAACAAAGTCGGTATTATTAAAGTTATGTACCGGGTGTCCCACTAAGAATGACAGAATGTGTTAGTCGTACGGCTTGCGAAAAAAAAATATATTAGGTAAAGCGGTGATGAGAAATTGTTGGAAATTATTTTCAAGTTTCTCAGACTGGCGCAAGAGGGCGCAAAAGTAACGGTAAATATCAATCACGAAGTTTCTTCAAAAGTCGCCTTGTTAAGGTATACCGAAAATAACATTTTTGTATATTTCGAAGATTTATTAATAAAATTCACCTATAGAACGTGCTCGTCACTTTTGAAATAAAGTGGTGGGGGAAGGCTGAACATTATTAATTTGTAATGAATGCTGATAACTCCGGTCTGGCTTAACATAATTTACTAAACTTAGTTTTGTTAAAAAGGGCTTTTCTCACTCTATATATCGTCTTATGAACTACGGTAATATGTGTTTTACACTAGGCGCTAGGGGGCGCTTTCTTACAACTTCGCAAACATTGCGCGTTTTTTCCATAATTGCAAATATAATAGTATATTCAATTTTACCTGATTACAATGATGATTAAATGTCTAAGAAGTCAGCGAAAACCGCAAGTTAATATCTATTTTCAATCCGGAGATATCAATAACAATAATCATAATTACGGAACATTATGATTTTATTTTCAAGTTGCCATTGTAAAGGTTTTTTTAAGAGTCAAATAGGCCTTGGAAAAACAAAATATGAATTGAAACTGTGCACGCGTGTCACCTTTCATTATTACGTCAAAATTTTTGTCGTGCCAACAGTGTTGTGTCGTATTTGATTTTCAAAATGCCTCTGTTACTTGAAGAAGCGGTTGACATCATTGCGGTGTATTTTGAATGTTTGGGAAATGCAACAATTGCTGAACGGGTTTACGCAATACGATACCCTCAAAGGCGCCGCCGAGGTCGAAACGAGGAAAACATTGTAAATGTTGTGGCATATGTGGAATTTAATCCACAAATTAGTGTTATATTAATTGTTAGAGACTTGGGCGTTACTCGCTCTACTGTGCATAGGATTTTATTAGAAGAAAGGTAAGTAATTATATCTATATGTTATAACTCTTAAATCGTTTAGAATAATACCAATATTTCTCTTAATAGTTTTCAAGTCAATGTAATAAGTATTTTGTTTTTCTTTAGGCTACATCCCTACCATATTGTGCTCCACCAGGCTTTGACCCCGCAAGATTATGATAGAAGATTGGATCATTGCCATTGGTTGCTCAATATGATATTGATAGATAGAAATCTCCTCTCCAGAATTTTGTGGACTGATGAAGCTACTTTCCATAGTAATGGAGGAGAAATCCGCCATAATATGCATTATTGGTCGCGGGATAATCCCAATGAAGATGGAGTGTCAATGTGTGGTGCGGCATTTTGGGTGGCAGAATAATTGGACCGTTTGAATTTAATGAGTCGCTTACTGGGCAAAGATATTTACATTTTTTAAATTACGAACTCACAATTCTTCTCGAAGATGTGCCCTTGGATATTCGCAGAACTATGGTTTTCCAACACGATGTCCTGCACATTTTGCGGCAAACGTTCGTCAATTTCTTGACGACACATTTCCTGCAAGGTGGATAGGAAGAGGGAGTATATTTCCGTGGCCTGCCAGGTTATATTATAGGATATATTGTGATACTGTTAATGAAAGTGGTAATTTCTATTTTAGATCACCTGACTTAACATGCCTAGATTTTTATCTATGGAGGAGATTGAAGGATCTTGTTTTCGTTACCAGACCCACCACAAGGGAAAACATGATAGAAAGGATAATGGACAGCAGCCGCCGTATCCCTATGGCAGAGGTGGAAACTGCAGTATTATGAACCAGGGAGAGATTGGAGTCGTGTATACAGAACGATGGGCTACAATTTGAACATTTAGGGCGCCACTGAGAATTATTGTCGTAACGATATATTTGCTTGAAACATACGTACCTTCATATTTTGTTTTTCCAAGGCCTATTTGACTCTTAATAAAACCTTTACAATGGCAACTTGAAAACAAAATCATAATGTTCCCTAATTATGATGATTGTTGTTGATATCTCCGGATTGAAAATATATATTATTTTGCGGTTTTCGCTGACTTCTTAGACTTTTAATCATTCTTGTAATCAGGTAAAATTGAATATATATTATATTTACAATTATGGAAAAAACGCGCTATGTTTGTGAAGTTGTAAGACAGCGCCCCCTAGCGCCTAGTGTAAAACACATATTGCCGTAGTTCATAAGATGATATATAGAGTGAGAAAAGCCCTTTTTAACAAAACTAAGTTTACTAAATTATGTTAGGCAGACCGGAGTTATCAGCACTTATTACAAATAATGTTCAACCTTCCCCACCACTTTATTTGAAAAGTGACGAACATATTCTATAGGTGAATTTTATTAATAAATTTTCGAAATATACAAAAACGTTATTTTTGGAACACCTTAACTAGGCGACTTTTGAGGAAACTTCGTGATTCATATTTACCGTTACTGTTGCGCCCTCTAGCGCCAGTCTGAGAAACTTGAAAATAATTTCCAACAATTTCTCATGACCACTTTACCTAATATTTTTCTTTTCCGTAAGCCATACGACTAACACTTTCTGAGATACGGCCTACAGCCATTCTTAGTGGGACACCCGGTACTTATCTTACTAACTAACCTGAACTAACCAGAGTCTGGTGACCCAAGGGTGCTGGGTTATTTAAGGTCATATTGTTTTCGCCTCGTGTATTTTCGTAATTACTAATTTTGGTTTCTTACACGTTTTTACGTAAAAAAGGTTGTCTTGGTTTATAGTCTTAAATCCTTTTTCTTTTGCATTATTACAACTTTTATTATAAGTGTTGAAAGTGATGACAATATTTTCACGGGCCTGTAGGTTCATATGAAAGCATATGTGGACCTGTGTTAATATACATGATGTCCTAACTCTATTTATACATATCCTCTCTGTTTATGATATACCAAAAGTTTCAAGAGAAAAGTTCGTGGTTTAAAAAACTACTTTTACTAAGAGTCCATTTAAGTATAAGTTCCAAAAGTACAATTTTTAATATCAACTTTAGTTTTTTGAATAGAACACCCTATATTTTATGTCAAATGTTGCTTCTTCAATCAGTTCTCTATCAAAAAGCTATATTATGCTAATTCAGTAACAAATAAGTGATATTGTAAAATACATTTTGATGTTCATAACAATGATAAAAAATTCTTATTAGAAGCTTAGAAGGCAAAGTGGTATTTTTTTATAACTATGCCGTTACATGCTGCTCATCTATGGTGAGTGTGAATAAATATCGCCAGTGCACAACAGTTATACAGGGAGCGGTTTCCAGATCGCCCAAAGCCATCGCTATGCACTTTCGCAAACGTAGAAAGAAAAATGGGAACGGGTTATTTTCTAGCTCAAGAGGCTCACAACATGCTCGACCAGTAAGAAACGAAACTGACACATTAAAAATGTCCTCTCATAGTAGTAAACCTCCATGTGTCAGTAACAGGCATCTCAGAAGAAACTGGTATTAGCGTAAGACTTCAGTGCAGCGAATTCTAATTACCAACTGATACCACTCCTTTAAAATTCACCTGATATAAGCTCTACGGCCTAATGATTATGAAAGACGATTGGAATTCATTGCCTTTTTGACTACACAGTTAAATGAGGATCCATGATTTCTCGAAAATATTTGTGAAGTGACGAATTACGACTCCACAATAATGGAATCATGAATCGTCATAACATTCATTACTGGTCGATCGAAAACCCACGCTGGGTTCGGGAAACTCGTTTTTAATATTGCGATAGCTGTTTTTGTCGAATTGTAGTCGAAATCGCCGGCTACTCAGACAATTTTGTAGTTAGTACCAAGTCGGTTACCTGTAAATATTGTACTAACTGATACCATCTACAATGTGCTCAAGTAAAAGATAATGTATTAAAAGCAATTAAGGACTGTTCCAATTTGTTTTGGTATTGGGATGAATGCATCGAGTCATTAAATGAAAAATTTAATATTGCAAAGAACATTCAACAATTGGATTAACAAACCAGACAACGTGTAAGAAATTCTACAGAAATTCTCCAAAATTTGGATAATGAAAGTTCCGTGCCGGCTACAAATATGGAAAATGCAAACTAGGATAGCAGTGTAACAAAACAGACTGTCGCGCAAAAAATTAATCCGTCGAATTTATCAATGGTAGTAAAAAACTAAAGCCAGTCGGGCAAGGTTCAGTGGTCATTGAATGCAATAATGGGGATTCACTTTATAAACTGCAAACTACGGCCATTGCCGAGCTATCGAGAGACTATAATATCGAAATTCCCAAAACAGTAAATCCAAAAATTGTCGTAATCGGCATACATGAGAATTATTTGGACTCTGAAGAAAACTCTATTACGAGAATGACGCGTCAAAGTAATTTACCCGATGCCAAAGAACATATTGTAAAAATAGTTAGGAAGTACATACCAAGGAACAAGCGTTTACATAATGTAGTTTTGGAGGTTAAAACTATGTTAAAACTGAGTTCTTTAAGGGCATAATGAAGTATGAAAAAATATTTATAGAATGGGAAAGTTTCACGTATATGAATATATTGGAGTATTACGGTGTTATAACTGCTGGAAATATGGTCATAAGGCTGCAGAGTGTCGGCAGGAAAAAACTGTTTGTCCCTTGTGTAACAAGAACCATAGGTGTAATGGATGTAGCGCCAGCTATATGGATTGTACAAATTGTAAATATGCTAATGACGTACTAAAATTACCAAACCTTATTGTTAAAGACACAAAACATTAAGTATATCGGATCTTAGAGAAGTGAAAGCTTCTGAAATATCTTTTCTGTGTTGTGGGTAATCCTCTACTATATTTGATTAATACATCGGCAAGCTCCATAATAAATTAAAAACAGAGATATTTTAATAAACAAGTTGACTTTGTATGGGTTAAAAGACTGTGCGTTGGACTGGATTAAGGATTTTCTATCAGATATCAAACCAAAGTTGATAATAAAATGACTACAAGGAGAGACAGCATTTGGAGTGTACCGTAGGGGAGCATTTTGGGGCCACTTCTGTTTATTTAAGGAAATCTTTTGATCGTTTATTTGCGGATTGGTAAAGATTTTAAACAGGTAGCTACAATAATGAATAATGAATTAGGAACATTATACGAATGGTCGTGTCAAAATAAAGTAATATTAAATAATTTGAAAACAAAATGCATGGTAGTTGGATCTAGGGTAGACTGTCAAAGATTTAAAAATGTAGGCTTTTTTTAAACATAAATGGCGTTGTAATTGATTTTGTTCCTGATATTAAGTATTTGGGAGTTATATTGGATTCACAATTATTGTGCTTCAATAATCATGTGTACCATACGTGTCGGAATATTGGTAAAAAAATAGAGTTTTTTAATTGGGTATCGAACTGTTTGTCTCAGTGGACTAAGATATTGGTGTATAATACCATCATATTGCCACACTTTTCATATGCATGTTCTTTATTAATTTCTTGCACCAAGGAGGAAATGCAAAGATTGCATGTACTACAAAATAAGGCCATGCGCATTCTATTAAAATGTGTAGCTTGCACCTTAGACTTAGAAAAAGGTACCCTTGCTTATTGTCGATAAAATGAACCGTTTTCGAAAAAAAGAAAAATAAACGAATAGTTGTAGAAGACTTATGTTCGCAAAAAATTTGCGTTTTATTTGTTTATCGGCACCAAAAAAACGTATTGTTGGTACAAACGTTACTATGGTACAAAATAAATAAAATATCTTCTTATTTTTTTATGTTCTATCCGAGAGGTTCCCCACATTTTCTCGGGCACCCTGTAGAACCAGTCCTTAAAATTTGTCATTGTCATTTCCGGATACCCTGTATACAGTGGATAATCTGCACTAACATTTCAATCTACATTAATATGTGTCGAGAGATATGTGGTGTTTAGTGACGTATTAGGTGACCACTATCTTTAAGTGGTTAATTGTAATGTCATTAAAACTTTACTGATAAAATAATGGCGAAGACAGATTTCCCTATTTCGGATTTTTACCCCTTCGCTCGCTGTCAGGGCCATTCCCGAGGGGATCTACTCTTTAACGTGGGCTCCGAACTACGGCCCTCAGTCACGACAATCATTCTGGCCGACATCCCTCAAGGGCTATCAACCCTTGGTTTCGTGCGGTATTAAGTTGTTAGGTTTGACCTACCGACTTGGGAGGATGTCTTTACCATCCCACAACGAGATATCCGGCCTCATCCGGCACTTAGGTGGCTGCCATTTTGTTACAGGCAATATTACAATTTAAAAGTTGATAGACTATCAACCTTTGAATCAAGACATCACTTAAATCCCCTTTTCCAAGTTGCCTGATGCCATTTTAAGTATTAGTATCCTAATTTTGTGTGTAAATGAAACCTTTATTATAGTCATCACCATTATCTAGCGCCCTGTCCTCGTAGATATTTTAAAGTTTTTTAACGAAACCATTTTCTAAAGCTCTATTATTTTAACAACCGCTATATTGAAACAATAAAATAGTATCTAATGTATTTGACCAGTGTGACTACAAGTTTCTGATTAAAATTAATTGTTTTGCCTATCATTTAGTTCTCTCCATTTTCTTAAGAAACTGATGAATAAGTGCATCGAAAAAAAAAACGTTAATTACAAAGTATCTTTGGCGGGACAATTAGGTACAAATTTATGTGGTGTCGTAATTTAAAAGTTGGTTCATTATTTCAAATTTCTTGCGAAGCCTGTTAAAGTAATTAAAAGTAATAAAAAGTCTCAAACTTGGCAGCTTTTCCCATAAATGCGATCTGCTACGGATTAAACTGGAGTTTTTGCACAATTCATTTAATGTCAGGATATCACTTTATATTTGCTGGGGATGCTTGGAAAGATTGCTTTATCAATTTTCATTTAATATGTCTTAAATAAATAAAGTATTCGTTTAGTACGCTTGGGTACTTTAATATGTTTTTCTACTCCTAAAACTAGGTAACATACAGAGTGGCAAAAAAGTCGCGCATAATGCCTGTAACTTTTGAATTACCTCGTATACGAAAAAGAAACTTTTATGAAAGATGTTCAGTAAATTATTCCCTATATTTCTACCTGCATGAATTTTTTCTGTCATTTCTGGTTTGGTTGCCATAGAGATCAACTTCCTTTCTTTAAATGGAACATCCTGCATATGATTGCATATTTGGATTCTACTGGGAGAACTCTGAATTTTTTGTATTTCAAATTTTTATTTATTTAAAATTGTAACAAACTTTATAATAACAAAATAAATACCCTAGAGAATTGAACATCTTAACATCGGAATAATAAACAAGTGAAACCTTTTCAGTGGATCAGGTGTTCAAAATGACCACCATTTTCTGCAGAGCGCTAGTCGATTCCTGAACCCGTCTACAACGTTTAAAAGGAAGATTCAAGAAGTAGTCCATTTTCTGTGGCGAGATTATGAAAGAAAACAAGGTCTGTCTATACCACCAAAATCACCAATTTTGGTGGTATAGACAGACCTTGTTTTCTTTCGTTTAAAAGGAAGTTCTCTGGAATGGCTCGAATTTCAGCAAATATTCTAAGTCATTTAGACGGTTAACTAAGACTTTGTTCTTTAAGTGCCCCACAAAAAGAAGTCGAGCGGGGATTGGTCCGGGGATCGCGCTGGCCAGTCAATAGCACCTCTTCTGCCTATCCAACGTCCTGGAAATTATTCGCTTATCTATTGTTTAACATTTGCCGCATAATGTGCAGGTGCTCCATCTTGATGGAACCATACCGGTTCGTTTATGCCATTATTTACACCCGGTAAAACCATTCTGCTAGAAGGAATTATGTGATTCCTGAGGAGGTCCAGATATTTTTCGCCATTCGAATTACCATCTATGAAAAAAGGTCCCACAATAAGTCTACCAGCTATGCCCGCCCAAATATTAACTTTCTCGGGCCTCCGAGTATGACCTTCCTGGAACCAGTGAGAATTCTTAGCAGACCAATAACGATAATTTTGTCTATTAACAATGCCATGTAAATGGAAAGCAGCTTCATCCGAGAAAATTATATTTATTGCGAAGTTATTATCGTTATTGCATCTTTCCATCATCAGCTCACAAAATTCAGCTCTTCTATCAATATCGTCCTCGTTTAACTCGTGCACCAACTTTATCTTGTAGGGATGCAACTTCTCCTGCTTGAACAAATTTTTCACTGACTGATGAGACACATTACAATCCATTGCCATTGGCCTGGATGATTGTGTTGGATCTTCATGCATTGAGAGCATGATATCCAAGGCTTTGTCCCCCCGGATGCTGTTTTAGTTCGACCCGATCTAGCGGCTTCTCTAACACTGCCCATTTCTCGTAATTTCGCTGACTGATTTACTGAAAGCCTTTTTGGATATAATTCATTGAAAAGTTGACAAACCTGATCTTGCGATCTCTTCATATTTCTGTAATCGCTCATTATTAAAATTTTAACTCGTTGTTTCTCATTCAGACGAACCATAGTGTAAACAAATTAGAAATCAGATAACAGAAAATTAAACAGGAACTCAAACTTGATAACTGTTAGGTCGCTGTCATGAAAACACCTTGACTCAACTGGTGGGTATTAGGTAGGAATAATTATAATTGGGAAGTTTTTCATTTTTTAGCTCTCATTATCTCGGAAACTTGCTTGCAGATATGTGAAAATTTGAAATACAAAAAATTCAGGTTCGTTTTCCCAGTAGAATCCAAATATATGCTCATGTCAGTTGTGTCAGTGTCAGCGTGTCACTCGTGTTTACATTTTTGAATATGACAGTTTCCTTATGATATACTATCTTCCAGTTTATGTTAAAAATTCCTCTTTTATTATAAATTTAATAATATTTTCCGGAATTAGTCAGGAAGTAGTAGAAAAGTATACTTAAAAGGCTCCATCAGACAAAAGGCGGCATTTGGTCTGACATTCTTATATGTTATCATGACAGTTTCAATGATGATAGAAGACCGTGGACCCAGCGTTTATATACCGGGGCTGACATCCCCTCATGTAATACACCAGTAACGGGCAGTCCGCCTTTTGTCTGACGGAACCTTTAATGCGAATATATTGGCGCAACAAGTCTGTTAACATTAAATAATGTAAAAAAGAACGGAACAAAATGGCTCGTAATAAACAGTAATAAATACCCGAGACTCCGCGTGCGTGAAAACCCATTTAATAACGAAACACTTACGTCAAATGGTCACTCCTCATAAACTTTTTATTGCAAACGGGACACGCAAAATTTTTCTCGCCCGTGTGCGTTCGGGTATGTCTGGCCAATTCATCTGAGCGGGCAAACTTTTTTTCACATCCCTTCCATTCACAAGGAAACGGCTTCTCGCCTGAAAATAATAAAAAGGGAATTTAATAAAATGTGTGCTTGTTTGACAGATACTTTTTTATATTAGAAATTTATTAGCGCAGTAATAAACAATGTAAAGTTAATTGGTATTTTGTTTGTGTACAAATGTTAAGCTTCCTATCGTGTTTTATAAAATTGCGTTGTGATCAACAAGCAGTGATGCTAAGTTAGTGTGTTTGTTCTGTTGCGATAAGAAACAGGTCGTGTATAGGGTATTCGAAAGTGACGAAAAAGTTCATATTAACATATACAGGGTGTTACTTAATGATGGGCCCTAATTCCAATGGCGCATTCCTGAACCAAATTCTAGTAGAAAAGTTCATTTATACGTGTATCCTAAAAAGTCTGGTTTCAAGATACAGGGAGTCAAAGTTTTCGGTTTTCTAATAATATCTCAAAGACCGTTTTGCCGATTTTGGTGGAATTTGGCAGTGGTATTCGTTGTGATAAGACGCTAAGTTAGCACTAACTAGATGATAATTATGAGTTCCAGTGGCGTCCCGGGGGGCAGCCTCACGAATAATATTGACAAAAAAAAAAGTACGCCACTGACTTGTTTAAAAGAAGAAATACAACTGTTTTGTCTCTTAAGTGACTTTTACCTTTTTTTTCTTGGTGTCTTATCACAATAAATAACACTGGCAAATGCCTCCAAAATCGGCAAAAGGATGTTTGAAATATTAATAAAAAATCGATTTTTTTTAAACCAGACTTTTTAAGACACATGTTTGTATAAACTTTTCTACTTGACTTTAATTCAGGAATACTCCTCTGAAATTAAATTGTATTTCTCGCTGCTCAAACCGAAAATAATATAAAATTTTGAAACAGGTTAGTGGCGTATATTTTTTTTGTAAATATTGTTTATGAGACCGCCCATAACCAAATAAGTACTTATTTATTTGACCAATACAAATTGTAGCAAGTCAGATTTTTGCGATAGATGGATGCAATCATAACATAATGAGTTTATAAATATGTAGTTAACTTACACACACTGATACTTGAAAATGAAAATGCACACACTAATAATTGAAACTGAAAAAATTGGGGTAATTTTACATTCTTTTTTACACAAGGCTTACAGTTTTTATACACAAAAACAATAAAAAAATGTATTTGAACATATCAGTGAGTGTATATTTACACAGTGCATGGTAAAAATATATTTTGAGCCTATTTTTACAATATTTTATGTAATAACTCTCCAAGTCCGTGTAAATTTACATTAAAACTACACGCAACTATGTAAAAATACCAAATACAATGTGAAAATCCATAAAACATGTAAATTTACAATGTACTTAGTTAACTCTCTCACCGATCATCACGTGATACAGCTGACCAGAGAACGTGTGTGCGTGAGGCCATTTTGATCGTTCTTTGTTTTGGGTGATATAACTCCTGCAACTTTTCAGTTTTATGCTAATTTATATATTCTAAATTATTTGTCTTATTGAAAAAATACGACAGGTAAGTTTCATAAATATGTTTATTAATACATTCTATTATTGTGTTATTTTGTTGTTTCTAGTAGTTGGTAATACAAGCCTAAGAAAGTTATGTTTTATTTATACAACTTACCACTCACTAGTAAAGTAACTAGACTTAAGAGTGTAATATTTTTATTTTAATTTTTTTAAAACCGTAAGCTATTTGTCAGTGATGTTGAAATGTGACGCTAACTAAAAGTCTGATAAAATAGTAGAGCACATAAAATCGTCAACCAATCCTACCAAAATTATGTCGGCATATGCTTTCTGTTTAAAACCATATTTTTTACGTTCAACCATGTCATATATTTCAATTGCTGTTAAATAATAACTTTTGTTTAATTTTTTATTGGTCGCATATTATGTACCTACCATGCTCATGTTAGTGCTGTACTCTTGTTGCAAATTCACATTTTACATACAGTTCTCGAGAGTATTTAAAATATAGATATGTCATTTTATTCACTAAAAGCAATCCAGATATTACCAAATAATTTATTTGTTATGTTCGGAATTTGGTTTGCAGTTTATGTTTATTAATATATTTGTATTTTACTACCTTTTGTTTCTTTTTGTTGAGCTTATGTGTGTCGGTTTGAAATAAAAGCCCAAAGAATGTGCAGACATCCATTGTAAAAAGACAAATAAATTAAGTCATATATTATCAAACAATAAAAAAATCTAAAAATTATTGAAAAATACCATAATCAAACTGATATCAATACTAAATCGACGTTTGCTAACCACATCATCAATGACCAACATTCTTTTGACCCCTCTACTGGTACAAGGGTGCTTCATGTGTGTAATAATGGTACCACTTTGAACCTCTTGGAGATTCTGGAAATACAGAGAGCTCTCAACAATCCTAATTTACAATGTATTAACGACCAAATTAATTTTTCCTGTGTAACTTTTTTCAATTCACTGCAGTTTATTAAATAAATTATCAACCCTAACCCTACTTTTTTAACTTCAAAACTTTCTTTAACCTCAAACTTGCCACGTTCTATCTCTTGTTTCCAGTGTCTCTACTAATTGTTATAATTACCCTGACACATTGCTCCATCTATGATTGATTATCACAACTACAACATTTACCTTATATAGTTTTCATCATAATTTTCTACTTTAGTTACAGTTTTCTCTCCTCACATCTTACCACTCCATCTAGTGACTTTCGTTTAAACTTAACCTTATCTACCTATTCATTTAAACTTACTTAAATTTACTAACAAATATTTTTATCTTCCATCCTCATATAAAACTGAATGTTCTTTTCTCTTCTTGTCTGGCTTTTTACTCTGGGTGTCCCGGCTTGTCTACCATTGACATTGGGGAACTGCACTAAATTCAACGGTTTTAATTTAAAAAAATACAAGAAAAACTTTTTATACAGACATTCTCTTTATTAATAATTTTAACTACCATTTGATACAACTCCAGCAGGATGTTCGTATCTCTGATTTTGTTCTCTCCTCATTGGACGAATATGTTGTTTTTCTGTGAACGAAAGATTCAAAAAGAAAAAAAATAATAAGTACTATTTAATAACAAACTACTAAATATAACAAAATAAAAAAAAATTTCTTTAAATAATAACAACTTTTTCAATTTTCTATTTTATTCTACAACTATGCTTAATAAAAAATGTTGAAGTTTTTTCTGCGACACAAGGTAAGTCAACACTAGTTTGTTTGACCTAAGTATAAATCAGTCTCTCACTTAAGTATTCTCTGTTTTTCTATCATCTTTCCGAGCTCTCTGATGAGCCTATTGTCGTTTAAGTTTTTCTTGTTTCACTAATACTTCTTTTCTATCTTTAATTTGCAGTTCTCACAATGTCTCTTTCTCTTCTACTAACATAATTTTATCCCACTGATGATGGAGGTTTATGCCTCCGAAACATGTATGGATAAATTTTACATTAAACTAGTGGAGCAGAGTGTGTGTTTTACTTTACGTTAATAAAAAATGTATTTAAATCACAACTGCACAACCAGGAATAACAGCATTCAGGTATTCGGTAACTGAATAACATGCCTGCGTCTCAAGAAATATTTTTACTGTAAGTTTAAATATTTTTTCATGAAGACTTTAAACACTTGTCGAAAGTGCAATATACAAATCAATAGTAAGTGAATTATTCATAGATTTATTGAGCCTGTACGTACCTATTTGTTCGTATTAATTGAGCCGATCTTGTACCGATAATGTGAATATCTGAGCTAGGTAGAAAATTTCAAGCAATTGGTGCAAGATAAGCAATAATGGAAGCGTCATCAATTTTAGCGTAATAAAGTGTGGTTTTTGCAATTCTAATAATTACTGGACGATTAAACGTTTAACGTAAATAATCAGACGAGAGTTGCAGCACGTGGCTACATCTCGTGGCGATCACATGCATCAACCCAACCAAACAGTGAGAATTCATATTGGTTCAAACAAGGCGGTATAGTGCGGACAAACTACGTTAGAAAGCTGAATATTAAAAACATACATAAAATAAGTTCATGTATACAGTAGTTGTCCCTTATCCTTTCCATCAGACCCAATCCTTGGATGCATTTCGCCAATTGACGGCTCATCAGTAAGGCTCTGGACCCGGGTTAGGTCGAGGCGTGTGATCGCTACGAGATGTAGCCGCATGCTGCAACTCTCGTCTGTTTATTTACACTTGTGTATTGTTGTAGCACTTTGAGGTCCCTTTCCTTTTCGTCAGACCCGGAGCCTTGCTGATGAGCCATCAAACGGTGAAACGCATCTAAGAGTTGGGTCTTAGAAAAAGGATAAGAGACAACTCTTTACCTGAACTTACCTCAATTTTGTTTTTATTATAACATGTCAAAAGGTTTGGAGTAGTAATATATCATTAATCTTGCGTATTTATAAGGCGACAACAATTCAGATCTTTTTTTATAAATACTTTTTGGACGGTAAAAATTTTACAGTTTAGAAAATTATTATTAAAACAATGATTCCATGCTGAACTTTATTGACTCTTTCATGTAAGTTTTTGTCGCTCGACTTATTTTAGGTTAGTGACTGCTAAAACAATATGTCTTCTTGGCAGTAACTACTTTCATGCAATCAGACACATAAATTAAAAGATAATAATAATATATTGTTAGAGCAAAGGTAAATTATTATTACCGTGTATGCAGGTGTTGAATAATATTTTATCATATAATTCGCGTAACGTCTTATAGCATGAGTTTAAAATTAAGTTCTTTAAGCATGAGTTAGGAGCTTAAAATTAAGTTCCTTGAACACATTTTATATTTAAGTGCGCGCATGAATCCTAATGGTAATAAAGGTAATTTTCCTTTCAAATTTCTTCTGGTAGATTTAAAAGCGTGCTCATTCTACGGTATCCAATTTTTGATTAATAAAGTAAAACTGAAAATTCGATCATTATCACGAAATCAACTGGTCCGAAATAAAAAGATTCAATGGAATTACGGCATAATTATGTTGCCCCTAAATTACAAAATGTTTAAAAGCAAAAACTTTTCTAAACTTTGGGCTTTTAGAGTTCGACAAAACAGAAACGTTGATAATGGGAAATATCCCAGGAACAAGGAGGTAAAACAAAAAAAACCTTTAAATACGCACCATCTAAAAAGAAGAATTATAAATAAATTATTTGATTATTTAGTTTAAGTGTAATTTGAGAACTTTTAATAATTATTGTGACAAAATTTTCAACTTTTCCAGAATGATACCGTTACCTTAGTAAATGTTCATGTAAATGTTCATTTCATTTTTCTGTTATTGATGAGGAAATATGGATTATATTATATATACATATTGCATTCTTTTTTGTGTTTTGGCTAAATTAGCGTTAAATCCATGTTTTTTAATATACCTCATATAAAACATTTAAAAAATCTAATTTTTATTTAATGGGATAATTACTTGAGGATGGTAACTTTTCTTCTGTTTATTGTACCTATATAAATTGTACTAAAATTATCTATTTGATTTAATTTTGCACTTATCGGCACCTACCACAGATCAATATGAACCCCACACTCAAATTTGCAGCACCATGTATACATATTTTAGTAACACTATGCGACTATTTTCACACGAATTATACGGGAATCTCTTCTGACATTACCAGGTTAGGTAAAACTATAGCAGGCTGGTATATTTTAAACAGTTACAAAATATTACACCTGAGTGCGGCGCTGGCGAATATTAATCGATATTTTAACCCACGTGATTTTGTTAAGGCTGGGCGTCAGGCCTCATAGGCACAAAATAATCCAGTCTTCCTCGACAATTTATTATAAAATATGCAAAATATATAGGTAGTGTGTTCCCTACATGTTTCGAACGTCTAGACGTTCATTCTCAGGAGATACTAGTACCTTGTTGAAATAAACCACCAGTACAGATAAAGTAAAAGTTAAAGTAAGACTTACCTAAAATCGAGTTGAGTGAACTTTATATGTATGGATACTTAAAATTTACTTTATCTCTACTGGTCGTTTATTCTAACAATCTAGTATCCCCTGACGTTCCAAACATGTAGGGAATACGCTATATATTTTGCATATTATATTAAATTGTGGAGGAAGACTGGATTCTTGTATTTACATTACTTGGACTCCACTGAAAGTATGGACTATTTCTGCAATTTCAAATTACAGAGTAATATATTCGGTGGTATAGATACTTGAATTTTGTGATTAGTTCTTTGCTGTTCTTCTTTGTTCCACTTTTCGACTTTAGTAATTAGGAGAATTTCTTAAAGTTTGCAGATCTTCCGCACTGGTTGCCAGTAGAACTGTATCGTCTGCGTAATCTAGTTTCTTCAATGTTTTTCCATTTACGATAACTCCTTATTATTAATCCTTTAATGCAATCGCTAAAATCCTCTTTGAGTACCTACTAACAGGCTGAAGAGTATACATACTCACTCCTGTTTAACACCTTTGATTTATCATAAATCATTCAGTCAATATTTCGAGAAAAGCAGACAACGAGAAGCGACAATATGACATTTGGCGAAATCATTGTAACCCGGCCAACTGTCATAAGTTTAAGCCGCCGTGTTTCAGCCGTTAGTTCGGTAGTCGATGAGTAATCGTTATCGAGTTTAGTTGTCGTTATTGCTGAAAGAAGTCTATTGTTTAACTGTTTGTTTTTGTGAGTGCTGTGCTATTGTAAAACTATGCCTGGTAATACCTGGGCGTTTCGAGAGTTCCACTCAAAAAAAGGTCAGGGAATAAGCATGTTTGCATTTCCAAAGGATCCTGAACAGTAAGTACATTTGCACCGCTATAGGATTGTTGATAAAAAATGTAGGGAAAGGTAACAAAACTGCTGTTCAATATTTAAAAAGATATAAAGGGATACATAAGAAAATACTGTTTTTCTTCATCTATAATATATTAGTTATAATATATATACTTTTCATACGTCATTTTACGCAAAGAAATAAGTACGGGAGCTCCTTTAAATAAGAATTACGGCACCGACGCGCAAAAACCTTGACCGACGCGTACCGACCACACACAAGTGAAAATGACAGCCTGCCATTGGTATCTTCTGATCGGCCAGGTCTAGACAATCGACCCGGCAAATTTGATCTTCGGTACCTCTCGCAACTATTCGGGAGGACTCGGCCCTACACGTCTCGGTTCATGTCACGTATACGGGGTCCGTGAAGAACCGTCACTCTACGTGACACGCAAACGTGCGGAATATGATGCGTATCGAAATTTGCAGACTGAGCATGCGCACGTAAACGTTTACGTGTTACTTTTGCTGCTTGCGGGTTTGCCGTTGTTCTCTATTGTCTGTATTAACAAGGGCCATTTTCGCTAACGCTCGTACCGTAATTTTCGAAATCTTATGTAATAGGCTTCTTACCACGCTTGGTATGTAATATACTATTTAATTTCCTTTCTAAAATGTACTATCACTAGGCAACGCACAATCAATAAAACGTTTCAAAAATATGTTTATTTTATTTAATGCCTTTACCCAGATAACAAAAATACATTTCAGAAATATTTCAGATATATAAATTGTTACCTTGCATAAATATTACAAAATATTTCAGAGACATTTCAAAAATATTTTAGAAATATCAAAATGTCCGCCCCGTGTTATATAACAATGTTATATTTCTGGAATACAAATGGTATATTACATGCAACATTTTCGGGATATAACAGGAATAAATATGAAATCAATTTTGAAGTATAAATGATATATTACATGTAACATGTTCAGAATATAACAGAAATAAATATAAAATTATAAAAAAATATATTTGCCTTATTTCGAAAATATTTCACTAAAATGTTACTGAAAGTTAAAATATTTATTATATACTTAAGTACATAAATGACATTTTCGGCAAAAAATGTCTCAGTTTTCTATGTTCCCAACAGAAGCGGCTGGGCTAGAAATAAATCACAATATTCAAAAATAAGTTTTCAGGTCATAAATAGGTACGTCATTTTGCACTAGTATCTACACTAGCATTACTTGATAAATTTAGTGGTTACTTTATATATTATAAACTTACGTTTCTCTAGTTAATCGCAGTGGGCACTGTGTCAACCATAATGCTATAACTTTATTGATTTCTAGCTCCATAGCATTTTTGTGGCTATATCTTATGCTTTCAATAATTAATCTCATAACATTCTTATAACTAATAAAGTTTTCCTTTTTCTTCTTGCCTTTTAAACTACACTGTGCCCCAAGCTTGTTACTAATGATTCTTTTCATTATATTTGACGTGACATTTTGAAAATCTCCCCCTCCAACTAGCTTCAGGACTGTAAGCTGCAATATTAAAAGTTATTTTAATAATCTTATTAAACCCTTACATGGCTTCTTAAAGATGAGCCAATACATAAAAACAAAAAACTTACAATCTTATTATACAAATCTTCTTTGGTGCTTAAATCAGTGTCCAAGGTTTTAAGATCAGCAACAGACATTACAGGAATTGTGTCTACTTCTTGCAAATAAACATTTTTGTTTTCATCCTTTTTGTTTAAAAGAACATACTTTTCAAGCATGCTTACTTTTTGAATAACTGTATTTAACTTGTTTAAAACAAGTTTTTGGAAATCTAAAAATCAACGAGTTTTATACTACTATATGGTAGGCATGGCAATCATTACTAGTCGGATCATAGTTCACAGCGAGAACGATATAGATTCAATTAAATTTTATCATACTAAAGGAGCCAAATTGCCTTAAGACTTATGGTACATTTGTTTGAAAATTGTTGTAACTCTATGAACGAATATTTAGGGTAATTTTTTCTCTCTGTGTCAACTAAACTTCTTCAATTTATAATTAATACTTGCTATGGTTTGATTATAGTTACTTTTATTAATTACTAGAATGGGCTTTTTATATTGTGTCCATATATAAATGTTAAGGATATATTAACACTTTTTTGGCCCTTCTAACGGAATAAATAAATAAAAAATAAAATACTATTTGATCGGAGCCATTCTAATTTTGATATTTAATTTAAAAATATCATCACAGTCGCTACACTATTACGGATAAAATGAAAAAACTATTACTCACCAGCATTGTCAATGATCTGTTTAGCCCTACTTCCAGTAGGAGTATTAGTCAGACCTAAAGTCTGAGGTAATGGAGTCACTGCTACCTCAACTGTTACTGATCTGGTAGGAGTATTAGACAGCCCTGAAGTCTCAGAATTTTCAGTGAGAGAAGATGATGCAGTCTTAAGCTCTGTCTCATGGGATAGTCTCTTACTAATTTTTGGCCGCTTTGGAAGAGAAGGTAAAACTGTTTCTACATCTGCTTCATCATCAGAATCGGATATAAAATTTTTTGAAATATGTCGTATATGCCTACTACTTTTTATTTCCGTTTCACTCTCCAGATCTGATATCTCTTGAGCCATTTTCAACTTGTCCATGCCTTGTTCAAATGATTCTACAAAATATAATAATTATATATTCTTAGTATCAGTAAAGTTTAAAATAAGGAACTGAACCAAACCAATATGCAAGTTTAGTTTCGGTTCCAGTCCTAATAATAAATAGTTCAGAATCATGGAGAACTTGAGGTGTGCACAACCTTGACAAATGGTGTCAATTAAAATCCCCCAATGTCATGGTATATTCTGTATACACTGTAGTGTCCTATGAGTATCCCCCGATGTCTGCATATATTGGGGTATACAAACAATATCCCCTATATAGTGAAAGGCCCCAAATCTGATATCAATGGCACCGATGTAAAGTAGCATATGAAGAGGACTACTTTTAAAACCCAATGCTCGTTGCAGAAATTAATAATTTTTAACAAGATTTCTTGCAACAAGATAAGACATACTCGAAATATTCATATATAAAAAAAATTACCTGCAAAACAAAATAATCTAATAACTTTGTGTTCTTTCCAATCACACTCAGGGCTACGCATTTTGAAAACATCTTTATTCACCCTATACTGATTACTATAAGGTGGAAAATAGCATTTTCTGTTTTCTTCAAAGAGCCAAATAATAGGAACCAAAGCCAATCCATCAACAAACTCCACTACTGCGTGCGACTTCTGAAAATAATACTGTATAATATACGTAGGCGTTAACTTTTTTTGAAATAAATACCATTAAGATTTTTGATGTAACAATGGGAAAACAACAAAATTATTTTTGTATGGCATTCGCCAATATTTACATTTTAAATCAGAAATTTTACAGGAAATTAATGTTTCATCTGGTGCACGTAATAAAACAATTCCAATATCTGATGAGGGACACGGTTTATCATAAAAATCTCCTAAGATCTCTGCATATTTTCCAATAAGCTTTATATCAGAATTTTCATCAATAATATTTTCTACGATTATAAAGTTTCCATTTTTTAACATAAAGCAATTATTTCTCACATCATCACATTTGATAAGAATATTATCATATGTACATTTCTTGTATTGTTTTATATTTAAATAATTATTAGTTAGAGGCCCTTCATTGTGTTCCATTTCAAAAATATTTGCATTTCTTGTATTTTCCAGGACTTTGGATTGCATTTCATTATACCTTCTATGCAATTGCTGGAGAGGCTTCTCAGCTTTCCGCAAGGTTCTCTTTATATTTGACATATAGTTTTCGAAAGGGAAGGCACTAAAATTATCTAGTGGACCAAACGTTCGTACATCATTTGTAAGGTGCAATAAATTGTGAATATTATGCGAAATTTTACTTCTGTTATATAGTAGCTCAAAGGATTTTACGAAGTGTTTTAATAAATCTTCCGCATAATCTAAAAATACTGTATTTAATGCTAATGTGTTGCATGTCAAAATACGAATTGCAACATGCAGTGTTAAAAAATTTAGGTATACATCTGGTTGCAGTATTGATTTCAAAACCAAGGGTCCAGTATAAAGTAAAAAGGTTCTAAATTCTGTGGCTTTCCAGTGAGCCACATGGGTTAACGACCTTGGTCTTCTGCAGAACTCTTTAGGAATAGTTTTTGCTAGATCTATTAATGTACCTGAAATTGCTTTAACATCTTTACTAGGTAACCTAAATGTTAATGGTTTACCACTTATCCAGAGTAATAACAATTTCTTCATGACACCAAGACAGATTAAATGCATGTAATCGAGCGGAACTCTAGTCACTAATCCAAAATGAGGAACTGTTTTCAAAATTGTCTCGCCAACATGAAAATCCTCATATGCATTACTTAAAAATCCATTGTCTGTTCGGTTTTGAGGCGGTATCTCAGTATAAGGAAAACATATCCTATTGTCAATGTACTCTCCCTCCACTAAGCATTTGGTGCAACTATTGTAGCCATTATGATTCTTTATTGATAAAACAAAAGCTTTTGCTGGCGCATCACAAATCAAACCTGCTAGCCTCACTTTCACTTCTGCTGTTCCAATATTAGTGCCATTGATTATTAGCGTATTGAGTTCTTCAACAAAAAGTCTTAAATATTCATTAGCGCTTTCAGGTTTTTGATTTCCAAAAAAAGCACCCACAATAAACACTTTTTTCAGCAAAATATCACAGCATAAAATTGGCCACAAAGATGCAGGAGAAGATTTAGAAAGTGGTAACCCATCTATGTTTACCAAGAGATCTAGTTGTGTAATATGAATTTTGTTTTTTATTCTGTTTAAAATCATATTGGATACTGCTTGACCTAATCCAAAGTGGCAGTAACTTCCTTCTCCTACTTGAACAATATCGGTATGTCTGGGAGTTTTCAGCAAGGTACGTCCATCTTTCGGAAGATTATCAACGTTGGTATGTTTCTTCAGAAGCGATAAAAGAGCAGAAAGAGCATTTTGTTTTATATTGAAATCAATAGCCCATGTTCTTAAATCACTTTCTATATTATTATCAGCTTCACTGTTTTTCACAAGATCATTTTCACCATAGTCTACGACATTTTCTTCCACATTTTCAATAAAACTATTGCTGCTAATATCCTCGCTAATGTCGCTAAAACTATAATTCTCACTATCGTCACTATCCACAATGCTGTTATATTGTGAACAGTTCGCCTCATAGAAATTTTCATCAACGATCTTCTTCTGAATGTCAAAACTGGTGTTACTTGATTCGCTTAAATTTTTAAAATAAGTGGTATCTCGGATATCGACTTCTATTTCACCACAAACAGGATTTGCACTAACTAATTCTAATAATTCTGCCTCTGTTTCTGCAGCAACCAAACGTCTTTTATGCCTATTGGTAAAATAGATTTCTCGAAACAAATTATCCCTACTATTCTCAGATTTATCCATTTTGATTTGTCAACTTTTACACTTTAACAACAAATACAGGTGGAAATAAATTTAGTTTCTTGGTACACAAACTGAATACAGCAGACAGAAATGAATAATAAAAATTAAATTTGGAGGGAATGAAAATCGTTTCTCAAAGAAATAACGGAAGACATAACCTCCACCAGAGTTAAAATTAGTAAATTAAAGGGAATAAAACCAACTTACCTTAACTGGGGGTGCTTGTGACGCCATAATAATTAATATCACAGAAAACAGTTATTTTACAGCTAATTGAAGAATTGATTTATAATCAACGACTTTAATAAACCACTAAACCACGCTTATAACTTTAAAAATCTTGAAATTTCCAGACAACTGCACGTCAGCACAATTTTGACATCACACAATCTGCTTCAACGTCCTACGTGCTGCTTATTCAATTTGATACCACTGCATCTTTTTTAACTTATTCAATTAGACAACGATGGCAACAAAACATGATAGCGATGAGGCAATCGCTCGCTGGAATAAGATAAAACGATAACACGAGGAATTTGACACCCCACGTTGCCACCCTTACAGTTTCATTTTCCAGCGTTGCGTAATTTCCAAAGAAATATCCTTATTTCAGGAATTACACAACCTTTAAAATGGAAAAACCAAACAGAATTCACTCTGGGACAAATACTTATTTTACCTATACAACGAAACTTGTTAGTTTTTATACTTTTGTGAAAAATTAATGGAAATAACCAGAATCTTGACGTCAAAATGTGTCGGTAATATTTCTGAAATATTTCAGGTTATAATATTACATGGTGATACTTCAGAAATATTCTTGCAAGCTGTTTTGTGAGATATTTCATATTACATTTATCTGAGATATTTCAGAAATGTTTTTGAAAGCTTTGTGCTGTGTGGGTATGATTCTACAAAATTTGCTGGAAAGCCAATTACATGAAACACAGAAGATATTCACGAAAAACGTACTTCTTACTAGGTGCCCACATTTTTTATTTCAGTGTAAAGCATTTACTTCATCGCTTTAGTTCTTCTTTTACTGTAATAACCCAGCCAACTGTCAAGATTTCAAGGTGAAGGACATATAATTTGGTCCCTATTTAAGCAATACTAAACTCGGGATTTTGTCGCTTCTCCTTGTTTGCTTTTCTGGGCTATATTTGGAGATTTTACTTCATCAATTTTTGTAGTTTAGAAAAAAAGTTGAAAAAAGTTTCAAAGAGGACTTTAATATTTTATTTTATGGTTATCTTTAATGCTATAAAAAATTTATTAAATAAAACATATAATAGACAGAGGCTGAAAGCCCACCCCTCCAAACTTTTAATATAAAATTTTACAAGCTTATACTAAAGCTAAGAAGTTATTATTAAGCTTTAAAGTACGTGGTGTACCTACAAAATATTGGATTGGGGCTCGAAATTTAAAAACATGTTTAAATGGAAAATACAAATTTTTATGCAGAACGTATTTATATACATACATGATATGAGCTTAATAACTTTTTCACACTATCAACTGAAAAATACGCTTAATTTTAATAAGAAGTATGTTCCAATGCACCTAGCAAGTAGCGGAGATGTCAAAATGAATATACCTATAAACTATTTTGACGTTAATACAAGGATACGCTGAAATATTCAATTCGTAATACAAAACAACATATAAATGTTTATTTATATTACACTAGATATATAATTATTATTAGATTATGTAAGAGTGTTAAAATGTAAGTTTATTACAAAATTATTTTAATTTTTATTAAATCAATCCATTATTTATTGAAGAAATTCTGCCTTGAAAAATCTTAATAAATTATAATTTAATCTAGTTATCCAAATCTGGCAAACAGATCAACGCGACGAGTTTAAGGTAGTGGAACAAAAAAGTAATTTAATTGACACAGGTTCCACCTCAGTGTCTGGCTTCTAGGCGTGGCGTGTGCTGATTGTTCGTTATTAGCGTAGCATTATCAATGTGATTTAAAGATGAATATGTACACGCTTTATGCGTTGTAATAATTGTTTCCATTTCATATATTCAGAGTCTCAAGCGAGCTGTTACGTTTAGTTTATTTTATTTTCATATAATTCTGCATTTTCTTTTAATAAAACGTAAATTTATAATAAAACAATCGTATTGAACAAAGTTGAACGCACGTCTATGACACGCTGCTTAAAACTCCACATTTATGACTTTCATTTTCTCTTTCTCTTCATACGTCGTAGTGCTATGTATGTAGTGACAATGTGACCATTAATTTTAAAAAAAGTAGTGTACAGACTGTTACCAAATGATATGGTAATATTTCAGGGTGTGATTCGATTCAGATGGACGCGAATGGTACGCGCGCGTACGATACGTATGAGGTAGAGTATTATAATTAAAATGTAGGTTTTCAGACAGATGCGTAGAGTTTATGGATGTGCGCGCGCGCTGTTTTATGCGCACAAGTTGGCTCAGCCCGTAATATTGACTAGCGTCTAGAGACAGGAATATCACTCTTGCTTCCTGGCTTCTTGGCTTCCGCATGCGCATGCGTAACAGCCTCGGAAGCATTTAGCTCGATACGCTGGCTTTTATTCTACGGTTACTAGATTAACCAAAGTCTGTAAGCAATTCAGTGGAGCTGTGGATATAGCATCTGGGTTTGGTGCCATAGGTCCCGGGTTCGATTCCCGTTTCGGGCACTTTTTCTTTATGACTTTTTTTTAGTTTTTTATCTCTTTTATTTTTTTTTAAGTAGATCCACTCAAAAAGGGCTGGTAAATAATTGGCCGGTGAACTTGAAAAAGGCGAATATGAACAAAAAAGGTGGATTAGATGCCGTGTTAGCGCTGTTTAACCAATATAAGTCTATAATTATTACAATTTTTTTATATCTAGCATATACCGAATTGCAACCAAAAAGGTGGATTAGATGCCGTGTTAGCGCCTGTTTAACCAATAAAGTCTATAATTATTAGTTACAGCATTATGTGCGCATGCGGAAGCCAGGAAGCCAGGAAGCCAGGAAGCAAGAGTGATATTCCTGTCTGTAGACGCCAGTGTAATATTGCAGGCCGGGCCGCGCCAGCTCGCGCCAACAGGCCGTGGAAAGGGTGGCGCCTGAGGTGGTCTAGGAATTTCCGTGATGGCGCGTCCGATCCAGCGCTAGTCGGTAACCACAAAGGCGCCAGCGTGCCTGTGGAGGCCCGCGTGACCCTGTCCTTTATTGTTTATTATTCAAATGTTTAACCGTGTGCTTTAGTTTCTACATAAATATGGAGTGGACGGACGACTCTATATTTGAGTGTGTGTGAAAATGAACCCGCTTTATGGGATACAAAAAATATAAGCCACAAGAACAGACACGACCAGCAAGATGCGTGGAGTGGGATCCAAGCGAAATTAAAGGACGGTAACATCTCGATAAAAATGCAGCAACAGTTTCTTCTTCCCGCAGCATTGTGGGAATAACAGTTGGTTTATTGGTTTAGACAAACCCTCGAGCCAAGACGCGCCGTGGGAAGAGCGCCGCCCGAGGTGGTCCGCGGTCGCCCGTGACCCGGGCGCGCACGGTCAAAATGACACGGCGCGGCTCGGCCTGCAATATTACGGGCCGTGGGAAACCACCACAAAGAGGGTCGCTGGATTTGTTTACAAATTTGAGGGACTTATGCAAAAACATCATTTGCGGCCTTCAAACATCTACAATGCTGATGAAACGGGTGTCTCCATAGTCCTTGTTTGTCGTCAAAAAGTTGTATCAATAAAAGGGAGAAAACTAGTGGGTAAGATAACTTCTGGAGAAAGGGGGGGTCCGTAACAGTATTATTGTTGAGTAATGCAATAGGCTATCAATTTATACCACCGCTCCATATATTTCCAAGGAAAAAATTATTTATCGTCTTGAAATTGGAGCACCCGAGAATGCCACATTTGCTGCGCAAGATTCCGACTGGATGAATGGTACAATCTTTCTAAAGTGGGTCCAAACGTGTAAAGTGCTCTCAAGAGGAACCTGTCCTCCTAATAGTTAATGGTCACTGCAGCCATAAGAAATTGGATGTAATTCGCTTTGCCAACTCGACATCTAAGATACTTGCGGATATGAAGATCATGTCATTATCCAATTTAATAATGCAACCTTGGAAAACCGTTTTAGAAATATTCTTGAGGAAATATCTCCAACTCCCAATGTTGCCGAACGTAAAAAAAAGGCGATCACAAAAAGTGAAGTGCTTACATCAACCTCATTTAAAAACGAAAAGAAACGAATAACAATATGACTAATAAGGCAAAAAAAAAGATTGAGAGTAAAATCGATAGAGCAATACGAAAGGAAAAGAAAAGAGCGGCATCTAGAGGTATTAAAGAGAAAACTTCGGTTAAAACTAAAGAAATTACAGAAGAAAAGACTGTGCAATTTGCAAGGAAAGTATTAGAAAATCGGATGCAGTGGTGTAAGTGTAACAAAGCTGGATCCACGAGGCACGCGCAGACTCAGACAAGGGTCAAAGTTATTATAAATGTGATTACTGTTAAGGTTATTTTTTCGTGTCCGATAATATCAGCTATTTTCACTTCAAAAGTATGTAGAGCAAATCTCGCATTAATGTCACTGGTAGAAAAAAATGTTGTATATCAGAAAAGGTGCTTACCAAAAAATAGTTTTTTCTTAAAAATTTAACACCCCGTAGTTCGAAAGTCAAGAAGCACAACCTGAAATATTAACTACCCTGTAAAATAAGCAACCAAACTAGAAAATCAAAAAGTGTTTCAGAAAAAGGGAAAATGTAAGCAAAATTTGTTATGTCATTGGCCATTTTTGAAGCAGAGAACTTTAAATTTTTCCTCAAAACGCCCAAAGCATAAATATACCTTAAGATATTGAGGTCAATAAATTTGTTAGGCGAATGCCTTTGGTGAAATTTATTTTATAAGTTGTGTACAAGTTTAAAGCAAACTAACTTGAAAAAAGGTCGAAAAGGGCCTATTCAGTAAAACACTTTTTTTATTATTTTAGGAAGCACGGTATTTCCATGTAAATGGGTTCTAGTAGGTGGCCCATTTTTTTATTGGGTTTTATTTTTTGTAGCATTCTCATAAAGTTTTATAAATTACTTGACCTAGTGAATGTTTTATTTTCTTGGTCCTTTTTTAACTTCGGCTGGCGAGTGATTGAGAAATTATATAATAATAACAATAATAAATAAATACATTAAGGGAACAGCAGAAGAGCTTCTTGTATCAGTGATCGATGGTGTGGATTTCGTAAGTCTAGATCAACTCGTTTCTGTTAGACATCTATCAAACAGCTGAATAGACCATCATGGGGAGTCTAGCACTGGACACTTCCAAGGCCTTTAATCTAGTATGGCACAAGGGGTCTCCTAACTAAAGTGAGGGAATACGGTATTCTTGTTCAATTTGGATTATATCCGTCAAGCTTTCTTGAAAGTCGTTCTCTGCTAGTGACTATGAAACAAGCACATTTAACATCAATGCCGTAGTGACTCAAGGTTCTTCTATAATGTCTCTCATCATCCTTCTACTACATATTAACGAATATTTGGAAAATAGTTAAATTCACGACAACACTTATATTATCTTTTATGTTGGATGGTCAATGTTGGATGATCTAACATCGGCTGCCAATCAACATCTCTATTAGTCCCTATAGGCAGTAGAAGTCTCACACTGCTAAAATCTCAGGCGACAGTTATTTATGGAAAAGCTAATAATGAAAGAATCAAATATATTCGGTTCCCTTGGTTTTATTAGTTCGTTCATTGACAGTCATTTTGAAATGTCATATGTCTTGGCATAGTCGCGTTGCGGCCTTTTCCAAGGCAGCATAGCAGAAGCTTGTGGTGCTTTTCCCTATTAAGAACTTCTATACAACCCAACAGATTTGGACACTGTATAAACCTCAAATTCAACTGTCGCTGGAATATTTGGAATTTTCCTCCTAAACATGCCACGAGACTGCTGGATTATGTTACATAAATATGCCATCGTAGGAACTTAGGTGTTTAATACAAATAACAACATGACGTATTTACACTACACCAGCTAATACTAGACATGCTTTTGCCAAAACAGCTCAATTGGATTGAATGTTTGCGCCACCATTAACCACGGACAAATCGATAGATCAATAAAGAGAGAATGATCAACCATTGCAAGATTAAAATATAGAGCAGCCCTTCGAGAAATAATGAGACTTGCAGAGTGAGAACAATGAGCAGTCTAAGTAGCTACAGATGTGGAAAAGGAAGCTACAGATATTAATTTGGATCTTCTTTGAACAAAGAAATCTGCTACAGCGTTGCTAAGTTGTCACGTTCTCCTGTAGATGTTTCAACATCTGGAATCAACTAACCTAAATAACACAAAAACAAATCGATTTGCCAAATCTTTTCCGTCAATAATTAGTATTAGGCATAACCATAATGTCGCCTTAAATTTAGGGGCAGGTACGTAGTTGCCGACCCCGGGTTTCAACTTCGATCGTTGTTCGATACATGATGTATGTTTGGTTGTCAATTTTCACACCTAAATGTCTTTCATACGACTTACGATTCTTAGGACAGGATAGCCATGCCGACCTAAACCCGGGATACTTGAAAAGTTAAAAAAAAATTATTTTAAGGCTGCTGTAGTTTGCTAGTATCACATCCGGGGTTAGAAGGGCGGTTTAAAAAGTGGAGCGGTTATTCGCTGGCAGTTTGAGAGTCATCAAAATACAATTTAATGTGAGATAAATAATATAGCACACTGTCCGTTGCCTCTTCGACACTGGGTCGGCACTGCCGACTCTGTTGCCCCTAAAAAGCCGTCACTGACTTTATTTAATATGAAGGGTAACATACTATGTTATTTTATAGGAGATATTAATTGCCTATTTCAAGATTTTCGCCTTCCTTAATTATCGTGTAACGACATAAGTTTGTCGGATCTTTAATTAAAATATCAGTGCTATCGTTAAAGTTTTTGGGTCGGAAACTAAAGTAATGTTCCTAATTATTATAGTTACTAGAATAATCCTAAAACATTTTAATTTATTGGCAAAGTTCGGTAAACTGTTCTGATGCTTTTAAAATTAAACATATCCCGGAGGCAAATGGTTATTTTTGACATATAAGTTTTGTCTACAATAACGACGATGTTATTAATTATTAAAATAAGTACATTATTTATTAGGCATCCATTCATTAGCTTTTAATTGGGACAAGTGGTGTAATTCTTCCGAATTAAGTTTAATACAATATTCTCATACAATTATTTATTTGCTTTTGGATTTAAAACTTTGCAACATTTAATTTTTAAGGTTTTTAATTTAAAGAAATAGTCCATTCTCAAAGTAGAGTTGAAATATAGGGAGAGGAAAAAAAGTCAAAAAGTATTTCTCCACTGATTTAATAAAGAGCAATCAAAGGCTCAATTTTATAACAAAAAATTGTCTACAGTCTACATGTTTCGAAGGTAGTGACCTTCATCTTCAGGAGACAAATTTAGTGTTGCTGTTGGTATTAGCAATAAACAGAAATTATTGGTGGAAGGTTACGTTGATGGAGCTTTAAGATTTGAAATTTGAAAATGTATTAAGCAGTGAACGTAATCAGCATACTGAAATCTTTAATCAAAATTTTAATTAAAAGTACTTATGAAATGTTTGTCACATTTAGTAGGTTATAAAGAAAGATGATGGTCTTTCCATGAAAGTCTTAAGAAGGGATATATAAATGGAATTGTGGGACATTTAAATTAATATCGTGATATTTGTTTAGAGGCAAGGAAGAGAGATTTTGTTAGAATTTAAGAGCGAATTCATTTTGTTAAAGACTTATTATAAAGGTTTAAAACATATTTATCAGAATTTTTGGGGATACTGGGGACCTAAGACCCCATAACACGTAATTAAGTATAAGTTTAATTAAGTCTCATTTTTTGTAGAGAATTATATAATCTAGATTGATCAGAAAATTAAAACTTAAAAAAAAAACACAAAATCTTTAATTTATATACCCTTAAAGATGGAGACAGGGAGACAAACACAATTAAAATCTAATTTTCTGATCCATCTTGATTGATTAATTATCTACAAAAAATTAGACTAACTTAATTATGTGTTATGGGGCCTTAGGTTCCCAGTACCCCCAAAAATGTTGATAAATATGTTTTAAACCTTTATAATGAGTCTTCAACAAAATGAATTCACTCTTAAATTCTAACAAAATCTCTCTTCCTTGCCTTTAAACAAATATCAGGATATGAATTGAAATGTCCTACAATTCCATTTATATATCCCTTCTTAAGACTTCCATGGAAAGAACATCATCTTTCTTTATAACCTACTAAATGTGACAAACATTTCATAAGCACTTTTAATTGGTATTTTGATTTAAGATTTCAGTATGCTGATCACGTTCACTGCCTAATACATTTTCAAATTTCAAATCTTAAAGCTCCATCAACGTCACCTTCCACCAATAATTTCTCTTTATTGCTAATACCAACAGCAAGACTAGTTTTGTCTCCTGAAGATGAAGGTCACTACCTTCGAAACACGTAGACGATTTTTTATTATAAAATTGAGTATTTGATTGCTCTTTATTAAATCAGTGGAGAAAGACTTTTTGACTTTCTTTCCTCTCCCTAAAAGGTTGTTGTTCTTTTTCAGTGCAAGCAGCGGCCCAAGCATAAATACCCTGTATTTTTTGTGGTTACTAAGAAAAATTACTGGAAGAAGTGTATTTTAACACTTTTTTATCCACCAAATTACGGAAAAGAATTTCAACGCATTTGAAACTTATTTTTCCTACAATCGCTATCCAAAGTAGGCTTTTGCGCTTCGAATAGTCATTGCAAGTTGACGTTTTCCCAATTTGTTATAATTTGACTTTGTCAGCGCTCCAGAGCACCAAAGTAACTTTGGCGTTCGCCTAACTTAATTTACAAATAAAGTAAAGGCAATCATTACTTTAAAAGAAACTGTAGCCTAAAAATAAATATTTTAGTACTAATACAGGGTGGCGCAATGGGTATTGAGAGTGGTATTGTGGCTATACCAATAAAATCACTAAAGTTAAAAACGTATATTATTATTACACATATAATGCAGTTTTACAACGAAAATTATTTTTTTAAAATAACGTCTTCTAAATGGCCACCACGTTTTTCTAAACATTGTTGAAGTCGTCATTGAAAATTCTCTATAACTCGTAGCAGCATCTCCTGATTTATGGCCTTGATATCTTCAGTAATGTTGTATTTTAAAGCACGTAGCATTTATGGCCTATTTATGAAAACCATAGCCTTCAAATATACCCATAAGAAAAATCAGGGCTGTTCAAATCTGGTTAGCTTGCCGGTCAATTCAAATCGTCATGTCGGGATACAAGTCGTCCACGAAACATGTTTCTTAGAGTAGCAATGGAAATAAGCGCAGTATATGGCATGTTGCTCCATCTTGCTGGAACCATAGGCCGTCATTTTCGGCCCCAAGTCATTGCAATTCAGCAGGTAGAAATTTTTGAAGCATCTCCATGGCTACTAAACTGCATTACATACGGAACATTTTAGGTCATCAAGTGAAGGAGAGAATCACTTTACTCATACTCGAACAGTGACGTTTCAAAATCCGTGATACCCATTGCGCCACCCTGTATTTAAAACCAACCAATACAGCAGTTTTCGAAATAACTAAACGATTAAAGCCTTCTAATAATATATAAAAGTTCCGAGAAAATGATCATAAGTAGGCAACACAACATACACAACAGTGAAATATTTGCGTTTGTCGGTTCTAAACAGTCTTTCGTTTCTAATCAAGTAGGTATAAACAAAGCGGCAAATAAAAAGTTGGTTAATGTCAGGTTTCATAAAAATTACACTATATATTTTTCATATATTGTGATGGTTGAAAAAAATCTAGTGTGTAATTTGAGAGGAAATCAACTTTCTGTCTCAAAGGGCAAAGCATCAGTTTCCGCTTTTAATATATTAGGAAAGCGTTAAAAATGATAGTTCGAAGTTTCTCAAAGTACTCTTGAATCGCCATGTATATGGCAGGCTTCAACGGAATGGCTAAAGTATCTTATTATAATAGTATAATGTACCTAGTACCTGATATATATTCTAATTTTTATTCCTGGAAAATATTAGGATACCATGTTTGGTCCCATTTTTACTTTAATTACAAATTAAACCCACCGCAATTTGTTATGTCATTCCAGAATAGATAGACCGAAGCTTATGTAAACCCTTGGAACTACGCAAATATTATTCCGTCTGCTAAAATAATGATCGTACTGTTCCTATAAGCAACAAAGCCTGTATAATAAAGGTATTATTTCCATTGCGTTAACAGTCCACTTGAACACACTAATGACCTAAATCTGGATGAAATTCCCCACGCTGCGTGCCAAGTTTTACCCCCATAATTACTCCTTGTAATTTAATTAATAGGGCAAAATTTATAACTAAGGCAACTAAGTTTGTAGGTTTAACACTTGGATAAATGTTGTATCTGATGAACAGTACATCAAACACTATAGCGTTTTATCTATTTTAGATACATTTAGTCGTAGTATCCATACACTAGAAATCATTCCTGTCAATCTTTTCTTCGACGTTTCCTTTTAAGAAAATTGAGCGTTAGCAATGATTAAAGAGCGGAATATATGCACTTAAATTCAATCAAAATATGCGCATAATATATGCCTTGTTTGCCTTTAAAATTTGCAGTTATATGCATTTTTTGACCAAATATGCATATTGGTATGCAATATTTCTCAATTTATTATAGTAAAATAGGGCAAAGAAAGAGATACAATTCTAAAAAAGATAGTTATTTCAAAAAAAAAACGCAAAAAAAACAAAAAAAAATAAAAGTAAGCAATTTTATAACCTGAAATTGTATTTAAGACATTTATTACTAAATATTTTTCAAAATTTGCAACTAAGAAGCGTTGTCTTCTATCAGTAAACATATGTTTATTCGATGAGAAGTTTCTTTCAACAGCTACTGATGTAATCGGACAATACTGCAACTTAGGTAGTAAAGTGTAAGGCGAAGATACATTTTCGTTGGATGGTTTACCTTCATAAATGCTTTTTACTGCAGTTAAGTGTTTAAATCATTTAATCTTTTTTACAGTTACATTCAATTTGTTCCTTACCTTTACCGGGAATGTTGTAACGCTTAGCGGAAAAAGTTTCAACAATACTAATTGAGTCTCTTAAACTTACATTTTTTCTACTCTCTAACGAGGATACTATGTCCGGTATAAAACTAAAATTACCCTCAATAAATACAAGATCTTTAACTACATTTGCACTTTTTAACAAATCTTTACTTTGCACAACACACTGCGAATCGTCATCTAAATCCAAAATTAGTTCTTTATTTGCTTCGAAATATTCTGCGTAGAATATTGCGGCCTTTATTCATGTTCCCCACCGGGTAATTACAGGTTCTGGAGGTAAACTAACTCCTGGTAATCTCTCCTTATACATCTGCGCTCTTAGAGAGGCATTTAGAAACAGTTTTTTACATTTGAAATTAATTTATTTACTAAAGGATATTCAGTTCTGACGGTTTCTGCGACTTGGTTTATTCCGTGTAAAAGACAAGTCACATGTACCCTATTGGGGTGAAAGATTCTTAAGTTTCGGCCTACTTTTACCATATACGGTGCTGCATCAGACAAAAGCACTAAAAACTTCTCATCTAAGACTGGATTTGGTAAGAAAGAGCTCGATAGGGACTGCTGAATAAATCCGGTTACGGTCACATTATTAGTTTTGTCTAGCTGCTTAGAAGCTATTAAATAGGGGTTTGTTGCTTCTTGAAGTGCTCCAATCATAAGATGCTCGATAAATTTGCCACATGCATCTGTGCTTTCATCAGCAATACCGTAAAAATTTTTATCACCCAGTGAAGCTCTAATATCTTCGAAAACGGTTTTGTATACTAAATGGACATTCTTCTTTCTAAGCTTGGATTCGTCAGGAATAGTTTGTTGACAATATTTTTGCAAAAATCCTCTAAATTGCGGATTTTGCAATTTTTTTAACGGTATGTTTGCTGCGACCAAAGCCTTGCATAAGTCTTCTTGAAAAATCTCCTTTTTAAATTTCAATTCTTCTCCAACATTTTGAAATGCGTTTTTTACACTCAGCTGAACTGGCTCAAATTTCATTTTTTGTAACTTTGATTTATGCAGCGGTGTTTTCAAATGTTAATTGATTTGGAACTTCTTTTCAAAAACAATAATTTTTGCACAAGCTTTACAGAGGACTTTTCTCCACTAAACTCTAACTCTGGAAAATTTTTACTACACGAATTCGTTTTCGCCCCTTTAGATATTTTGAACACAAATTTGAAATCGCTAGTTTCTCACTGAAAATACTGAAATATTTCCACAAACTAGAACAGAAATACTTATTACAACCCGACATACATACAGTTTGTTAAGTAGGTAATAATAAGGCATTATTAAATGACAATAATTAACCCCTAACAATATATCTGCAAATCCCGGAAACCACCAATAAATACCTTGTGTATAACCAAAATGTAAATATTAATATAATTATCTTCAGACCACGTTTTGTGACATTTTTCTTCCAATTTGCAGGTTGACGTATTCGCTTTCTTACTTTTGTTGATGTGACTGGGGATGCATTAACTTCCATTATATTGCGGTATATTTTTAACAATAAACTGGACGTACTTTTAATCGCTATATATAATCAAGCCCAAACATAAATACAACAGTATCACAACAGTTCAAGAAGGTATCATCATCATCATCATCATCTGTGGCTTCACAACTCAGGGTGGGTTTTTGCCGACTCGACCACACGTCTCCATCCTTCTCTATCAAGCATCCGATCGGGGACATCTTCGATTTTCATGGCTTTTAGATCCTTTGTAATATTGTCTCTCCATCTGAGGCGGGGCCGACCTAATGGACGTTTTCCCCTTGGAACCTCCCACACCAGTTTTACCATTCTATCATCGGGCATTCTTTTAACGTGTCCTGCCCACTATAGTCTCGTAGCCTTTATTTCGTTTATTATGCTGGTATCCGTGTGGAGTTCTTTGAGTTCTTGGTTGGTTTTTATTCTATATTGCTCTGTGTTTTCGTCTCTAGTTGGGCCAAATATTTTTCTTAGCACTTTCCTTTCAAATACCTTAAGTCTTTCTTCGCTTGCAATTGTTAGTGTCCAGGTCTCACATCCATACATTACGACAGGTCTTATAATTGTTTTGTATATGTTCAGCTTAGTTTTCCTGGTATCGACTGAAGTAATTAATCTCGTTGATTCTTGTCAAAACTAATTATCTTTAGATTGGAAAATCCCTGAAACAAGTGCAGGACTGGACATTAAACCTATGAGTCTACGAGTTTTCGTGACCGGGCATTTTCAATTTTTTGATAACGCCGAAAACATAAAAATATGCTCATAGAATATTAATTTGGGAAAAATATGCATTTTGTTATAAAATTGACAAATTGCAATTGTTTGTGGTCTTTCCTAACAGGCTTATCATCCATGCACCCTTTAAGTTGTTAATTATAGTACTGTAGTTAAAGGTAACTTTTGTGATTAAACAAGTTTGTATTGTTTGTGTGCGATGAATATTTTCTTGGTGATGAGAAGGACAAACATATCCAGTCTACAGTTGATACAGAAGATGATAAAAATGAAAAATGTGATTGTTAAGATAAATATTGGAAAGAAAGTTTTAAAAATAATAATTGATTAGGATTAATAATGATAGGAGACTATCAATTTTTGCACAAAGTAACTTGGGTTAGTTTGCCATATTTTAGTCTTAGGAATTTGCGCTAGCATTTTGTATCTGCCTTTTAAAGATACCATGTATAGTCATTATTTTAGATGAAGTGTTCGATTTCCTAGATAATCGAGATAATGATGTGTTTATCTGATTTCAACTTGGTATCCGGATGCAAACATTTAACGTAGACTTCTAGCACCTCAATAATGATCATAATCTTAATAAAGTTTCTCGCTAAGCAAGTTTCACCTCAATAATGACTGCTTCTTGTAATTTAATTAATAGGACAAAGTTTACAGCAGGGTCTCTAAGCAAGCAGCTTCTCGCGCCCGCTTACCGGATGATTTATGGAGAACGGTCAGGCGTTAAGTACTGTTTTGAGCTTATGTAAACGCCTTTGGGAATTAATTGTACTTAAAAATTAATTTTCCCGGGAAGAAGTAAGTTTCTTTATTATTTGACGTTTTAATATTTGATATGAACTGCGTTTAAATAGTCCCAGGCCCCACCAATATTTCAAAAATATCGCCAATCGTGAACAAACATTGAAATAAAGTTTACAGATCTTTTTCCAGTCTAAATTAAAAATATATCTTCGAAAATACAGTAGGTACAGTTTTGATTTATTTTCTAACTTTACGCAAAATTTTAGCCTTGCCATACAGGGTGAGTCGGAAAGAATGGGGCTAACTCTAAGCGTGTAATCTATGCATCAAAATAATTAGAAAAAACTGGAATGTTGTTATCCAATATTAATTTCTTTTCAGGGCTTTTAAGGCAAAAACAAAATATTGCATTAATTTAGCTTTCCTGTAATAAATGTTATTATTGTTTGCTTTTGATTGTTGTGCTGTCACTATCCTATTAGTGTCAGTATAAAATGTTACATTGATTCACCGTTAACTTTCGGATTTGTATCATTTTAATTTTGTAAAATGCCATACACTTATTCACATCTCGAATACGCCAATATGGCTTTTATTTATGGTTTGTGTAATGGGAATGCTACAGCGGCTGCTGAAGAATATCGTGAACGATTTCCACATGAAAGAACACCGAGCAGAAAGGCCTTTGTCAGAGTTTTCAACAAACTCTGCGAGACCGGAACGCTTCCAAGTGCTAATGTAACATCCGAGCCAGCCATTCAACAGGATTTAGAAGAAATAGAAAATGTTCTAGCTTTAGTAGAAGAAGATGCGACGACGAGCTCACAAAGAATTGTAATTAGTTTAAAATATATATTCAGGTTGCTTGGGGTTTCGGTCAAACTGGAGAAAAATAAAAAATATTTTTTTATCGTTGACGTTTCGGTTTATTAGTCTAAACCATCTTCAGAACTTGAAGAAACAAAAAAAGAAACATTTTATACATGATGCTTAAAAGATATAGAATAAAAATTAACATATCTTATTGTTTCAATAATACAACACTTAAAACTAAGCATTAGCTATGTTTAATCAACATCTTTTTATTTTCATTTTTTACAAATTTTTAATATTTTACCCAAACTAATTATTTATCCATCCTTGCATATAAATAATAACTACACATGCACGAAATAATAAATTATATAAACACCTACGAACAACCTTGCTGAGCCAGCACGTCTCGGTACCGGCAATAGACGGGGTAAGGTTGCATGCTTGAAGTCCAAGTTCATATTATGTTAATATAAATAGGAACAGTTTTTTTATTAATAAACCAGTATTCAACTATCTACGGTTATACTCATTTACCCTAACCAACCCCCCACAATAGTGGCACATCCAGATGCACTATTGTACAAGCTACATCAGCCATGTCAAACTCAAAATCACTGGTTGGCCAAAAGCATGAAGACCATAGACTAGGTGGGCCGCAAAACCTAATCTTAAAGAAGACAAACTACTGAAAATCTTAACGAAAAAAAGTACTATTATGTTAGATTAGAAGTATATTTATTAAATATCCAATAAAAAGGACATTACAAAAACTTACAAACATTAACTTCTTTTGCCAGATATTTGACATCTTTTGTCTTTAATTAAGTTGTCTATTTGTGGCGTGAATTTATCGGCGGAAATAACTTTTAAAACTGCGTCCAAGTGTGCGTCCGTCAATCGCGATCTTGCGGGAGATTTGTTTCCTTTCATCAAAGAAAATAATTGTTCACACTTATAGGTACTTCCTAACATTGACAGGATTTTACAGGCAAATTTTCTCATTTCTTGGTATTGAAAAGGCAAGTACTTATAAAATTCGAATGTACCAACACTATCAAATTTTTCTTTTAAATGGGTTTGACACTGAATCTCAATCATGTTGAATGAATGTTCAGGTAGCGTCATCTGTATTCTCGCGCGATAGAACTTTCCGGAACAAGCCAGGCTTTTAGGTTGAGCGCGCATCTTAGTTCATGCTCCTAAACATAGATGGCACTATTTGGGCCATTTTTTACCAATCGTAACAGTACTTTATTTTCGGTTTTTAACAGGCTCGCGGGCCGCATTACATGGCTGTTTTCAAAATTGATTCGGGGCCGCAGGAAAATGCTCAGTGGGCCGCATGTTTGACATGGCTGAGCTACATACTTCAATCGATGTAATCGGAATGATATTTATCTTAAGACCAAATTATTGTTAACAAAGCTGCCATTTATTCGCTATAGACAAAGGTTATTGCAAAACCCAGATTTGGGTCAATATAATTTTTATTTTAACAGTGGTGTAAAGATTTGAATTTTATTGTGTAATTAGGTTGTTGTAAATTAAACTTCAATTCTCTGTATCAGTTCTATAATTAAGAGTGTTTTTAGTTTTCCTAATGTGAATCATCTCTTTTATGTGACGTTTTTTATGGTCAGGTTAATGATCTAATACAGTAAATTCTCTCAATAGGGACCACCCTCGGGGAATCAAATGTTGATCAATTAATAGAAAAAAAAATTAAACAATTGGTCTGCATTTTACAGTGTTTGTTATGTATATTATACAATGTACTGTATTTTTGCTTTAAAATTCTTATTTTTGATAGAATTCAGATTCACATTTTAATAACAATTGAGAAAGTCTCTGAAACTTGCGCAGGCTTCAGATAGGCTTGATATTTTCGATACAGAAGCAAGTCCAGGTTCCTCTTCCTCTGTCTCAGAATTGGGAGTAGTTTCATCAGTTTCTTGGATCTTTTCAATGCACTCGATGATAGTCAATTCTGCACTTTATGTTGACAAATCGTCATCAATAGAGGCAAATTGTTTCAGGTTCACAAATGTCTCCTTAATGTTAGGAAACACTCGTGCGCTCGGAACATTATCTTCTTCTTCGAAGTCGTTAATATTATCTGTATTCATCATCATCATCATCAAACAGCCGTTCGCGTCCACTGCTGGACATAGGCCTCCCTTAGTGTCTGCCACCGCTCTCTGTCTTGTGCGCTCTGCATCCAGTCTCCCCGGACTCTCTTAATGTCGTCCGTCCATCTTGTTGGTGGTCTACCTCTGTTCCTGTAGGCTTCGTGCCTTGGCCTCCACTCCAGAATACGCTTTGACCATCTTCCATCCATTGTTCGTGCCAAATGGCCTGCCCAGTTCCACTTCAAGGTTGCTACTCTCTCCACGACATCAATTATACTCGTCCTCTGTCGTATGGTCGTATTGGGTATTCTGTCTCTCAGTGACAGTCCAAGCATCGACCGCTCCATAGATCTCTGGGCTACTCGCAGCTTGTGCGCCGTTTTTCTGGTAAGAGTTAGCGTTTCTGCCCCATAGGTTAATACTGGCAGTATACATTGGTTGTATGTTTTCCGTTTGAGACATATAGGAATGTTTGATTTGAAAACATCCCTAAGCTTTCCAAATGCCGCCCATGCCAAGCCTATTCTCCTGTTCAGCTCGCAGGTTTGATTGTCTCGGCCTAACCTAATCTCGTGTCCCAAATATCTATAGGTGGCAACCTGCTCAATATTCCGACCGTCAACTGAGATATTCTCGCTCATGACAAGGTTGGTCATACATTGCGTCTTCTTAAAATTTATTTTCAAACCGACTTCTTTGCACGCTTCATGAAGGCTCTTTAGCATAGTCTGTGCCTGGTCAATACTGTCGGCAGTTATGACAATGTCATCAGCGAATCTCATGTGGCTCAGCCGCTCTCCGTCGATGTTTATGCCCATCTCTTCCCAGTTTACTCTTTTGAAGGCATATTCCAATACGGTGGTGAACAGTTTCGGAGATATTGTGTCGCCCTGGCGAACTCCTCTTTCGATTTGGAATTTATTTGTGTCTGCATGTAATCTTACGCATGCCGTTGCCCGCTTGTATACGTTTTTCAATAGGGAAGTGTATCGGTGGTCAATACGACAGCCCGCCAGCGCTAGCAGCATTTTGTGTTGGTTTACGAGATCGAAAGCTTTTTCAAAATCTATGAATACCAGGACAAACCACTCGTCCTGGTATTATCTGTATTACACATAAATAAATACTGCTCTCATAAAGCATTTTTTTATTGTCACTGGGGACAAAACCCATATCAAGGCGTTGGTTATGGTAATATTATTTTCGATTTCTTGAATAGGACAATAACTGTCTATACATGTTAAAAGCCTCTTAATAAGGTAGCTGCTGTAGAGCATTATAAATTCTGAATAATGCCTTGGTTCAAACGTTGGCAATGTGAGGTAGTATTGGGTGGAAGAAAAATAAGTTTGACATTATTTAGTATAATTTGGGGATGAGACGTTGCATTATCCACTCTTCTATTCTGCTTCTTAATATTGGTATTAAATCTATTAACCTATGCTGTTATCCACGCTGTTTTGTTCGAGCCAAATTGTAGAGGTAACTTATCGATATGTGCGTACTTAAAACTTCGAGAATTTTTTCCTTTACCTATTAATTATAAGTGGTTCTTTCTTCTCACCTTCCATATTTGCACAGAACAGAATTGTAAATCGTTGTTTTGCTGTTTGTTTTCCAGTACACTTGTAATCTTTCAAGGCATATGTTTTTGTTGGCAATGCACGATAGTAGAGACCTGTCTCATTTGCATTAAATACATCCCTTTGGGCATAATCTTTTAAAATGGCCGATAGCCTTTCTTTCAAGCAGCTGATTTGCCAAATATTTTCTTGAAGGTAATTTCGTGCGGACGAGGAAATTTTTCTGACCATCCGTTTGATGCCTTAAAGTTTGGGAAATTTCCTTTTTGTTTACCGTTGCTACCGTGAAACAAATTTCTAACTTCTGCTTTATTTTGAAGCAACATTGTCACTCAAGTCTGTTTATTTAAAAATAGTCTTGCATAGACAAAGGAGATACGCTTATGGTAGGGATAGATAGGCAACTCAACATACTAAATTGGTTCCCTTATAGCGCCATTCGTGTCTGGTTGAAGAACTAAATGTAGCACTGTGGGCGAGGGGCGGGGGGTCGGCGCCACGCATGAAAATTTAAATTTTACAACTTTGAATTCAAATTTTCGTGCTTCTAACTCTGATGAAAAAGTTAGAAGCGCGAACCTTTTGAATTAAAGTCAATATATTTTGGGAGATTAAAAGAAAGTTGTAACTACGTTTCTGATATGGCGACAAGCTTTATTAATATTAGATATTTACACAATTTAATATAATAACAAGGCAAGTTTTACCTAGGATTGTGCTGTAAAGAATTAACATAGGAACAGCGTTCAGCTTTAAATAGGATCCTCTGCTGCCATGCTCAATTTTTTGGTCATATCCAAAATGAGTGTGATAAACTCTATAAGTTTTTTGAATGCCAATCTGGTCTTTGCCACAGAGTAATGGATTTTGAATAGCATTTACCCAAAGTTTATGCGTCTAAAAATACACGGACATTATACTAAGATCGTAAACTGTCATAACTATAAGAAAATCAGTATATAAGTAATGTTTATGATTATTCAGGATGAAAAGGTGTCCTGCATACATTTTTTTTTAGATAGCAACAATATTTTGTATACAGTATAGGCGCAAGGTGCATTTTTGGCTCTTCACGATGCACCCTTTTTATCACTTCGCTAAAACAACAAACAACTTACCTGGTAGCTTTTTGGAAACCTGTGCATTTTCACACGTTTCCCACTTTGTACTTTACATCCGGGAACCCAACAATAAATCACCATTTTAGCAAAATAAACTTAATAAACTTATACGTCGCGCCGCTTCGTTTAAAAATTTAATTTTAAAATGTCAATGTCACTTGGGTCCGACTCCGGAAGATATTTTTATTATGGATCAGCACATACGTCATATTTTCATCTTTATTGCACCTTAGCTGGTACGATTGAATTCAGAGAGAGAAAGACTGAAAGATAGAGAACGTTCCCCACGCTCATTCTAAATACATGTTTTGCCGCTACCAACGTTAGGATATGAACAACATTATAAAACAAAATACCTACATCATCGTCTGGTTGAAGAACTAAACAAACGGGGAACGATCCTCACCATTTAAGTTATCCTAGCCTGTAGTCTTGTTTATTTAAAAATTCGTAACTAAGCGACCAGTAAAGTAAATGTAACACCAGTCAGATAGAATAGAAGGGTGGGGGGGGAGGGGAAATGTCAAAAATGTTATAATACATAACCTCCTTTTTGGCGTCCTAAAATTTGGATAAAATATTTCCAGCTGTTTTTCGGATTTTGTGTTCTAATCCTTTAAAATCCTCACTCTGCATAAATAATTGTTTACTCAGGTACCGGTCTCTATTGCCTTGTTGTTAATGTTTAGTTATTTTTTTTATTAACTTTGTTCTTCTAGTGAAAATTTATAGAAATTTAGAAATCTAAACTAAGCTAAATTATTAAAGATTAAAATAAGAAAATCAGTGGTAATCAGAAATATTATGAACAGTTTGTTATTAAATTTATTGATTTGAAATAATTAATAATATTAATTTATTTTAAATAATCAAAAATCCCATGGAGAAAAAAACCTAAAAAGAATATTTCCACTGCCTTTAAAAACAAACTACTTGTAATAATTTTTTAGGAGCGTCAATTAAACTAATACCTATCTAAAACCAGAAAACCTTTTTAGTAAAATCTACAAATATCCATTCACGTCACGCTTTTAAAGTTGCAGGCTAAACAGCTAAAAGAAAAAAAGCCGTCAAAAATCCCGGATTTCCCTAAGCCAAAAAGCATTTCGAACGCTTCATCAACTTTTAACTTTCCATGGACCCAAATAAAGGAAAATCACCATTGGGGTGAAAATTCTGCATCAAGTTTGTTTTTAATTAGAAAATTTTTAACAAATTTACCAGAATGTTGTCAGTTTAGCTAAAAGCTCCTACATTTTGATAATAGAGTCCGATTTCTATTTGTTAGGGCAGTAAAGTGATTTTTTCGCACGCGGCTGTCGTTATAGCAAACATCGAGGAACAGGAGGGCGGAAAAGACACTTTTTGCATAAGAAAAATAACTATTTTTATTTCCACTAAATGTAATAGTCAAGACTTTACATGCCAAAAAATTACCATTAAAATTTTAAGAAAACGTGGCGTCGGTCGGTCGGTGAGATCGAAGCGATTGCCTGATTAATCTTTCGATCAGGTTAAAACCTGTAAGATAATCGATGTTTAAAATCTAGCACAATTATAGTCTATTTCAGAAAGATGTAGAGTAATAAAATGGGAAATTGTTTGCTATCGACGAAAATACTTGAGAAATATAAAGCAGCACAGAAGAGAGCAGAAGAAAATATTTTATCTTGATGCGACGTGGATTAATAAAGGTTATATAGTACCAAAATTGTGGCAAGACAAAAATATAACCAGTGCTCGCCAAGCTTTCATGGAAGGCCTGGCAACGAGTATTAAGGTGCCTTCAGGTAAAGGGAAGAGACTAATAATCGTCAATATTAGAAGCGAAGAGGGATTTTTAAAATTGTGTCATTAAAGAAGAAGAGAAAATGTGGGATCTTGATCACCTGATCGATCGGACCGTCGCCGTCGACCCGTTAATTATAACGTCAAGAGGAGATGACAGTTCCTCAGATGACGAAAAATATTATGATTTTTTATAATTTAATTTCTGTATAATGTATTTTTTGTATTTTATATTTTGTTTATAATGCTTAATAAAAAATAAGTGTACCTAATACTATGTACATAATGCCTAAATTTTATTCTGCTAAAATAAAATTATTTCCTTTTTACGAGTATAATTTAATTTATTATAATTTTTACGAGTATAATTAAATTTCTGTATAATGTATTTTTTTTTAAATGTTTAATAAAAAATAAGTGTAGCTAATACTATGTACATAATGCCTAATTTTTAATCTGTTAAAATAAAATTTCTTCCTTTTTACGAATATTCTACCGGCACGCCTTTGTCACACCATTTTCAGTGTTTGTAAACGGATAACAATAGGCAAAACCCATAAATTGTCCCAAATCCGGGTGGTAATACCTGCACTTGATGAAAATAATTTTGCAATGAAATCAATGCCAAATTATGAAAGTGGCTTAAATATTCTTTGGGTCACTTTGTAGTCCCTTTGCATACCTAATGAGCTTTTATTACTCTATACCTTTCTGAAATAGACTATAATTTTAAATTTTAAGTAAGCCGCTAATAACTAAACAAACCCCTAAGAAGCCAGGCACCACCATTTTTCATAATATAAGTAACGCTTATAAATAAAGTTTAATTTGAAATATATAAGAGTTCTAAAGGTTAAAACTTTTTCTTTGGTTCTTCTTTTCTTTTCAACAATTTAGTGGTTTATATTTCATTCGTAACCTCTGAAGCGGAGCTGATGAAATGAAATTTGTGGCGGCCTTTTATTACAGAAGTATTGTCTTTGATGGTTCATCTTTAATGAATATTTTGGAAACTTTCTGACACATACAGTGACAACGGTAAAAGGCTTTATTTCAATATAGAGCTTCCTTCGGGTTGCAAATAAAATGAAATAATGAACTGAATAAAGGTGCATGGTATCCCACAGTATACCTGTATAATAATATAGTAGTAGTTACATGTTTTATTTTAGATTCCTGGGATAATTAGTAAATTAAGTAGATACTAATTATTCCCAGCCAGACTGGCACTGTTACTGATATTTAATTGAGACATGTGTACTTCAAAATTATAGTCACTTGCGCGTTGCAGGATCCTGCAAAATTAATATTCGTAATGGGGAATTCAAGACTTTTAATTTGATACTTCACTTCACTAGATTGACTTTGAGAATCGTTTGTTAATAACCACCCATCTGAACACGACAAAGGGGGTACCAACCGGATGCAAAAATTTCAATCTATGCCGTCGACTCATAAGCTTGGTTCTCAGAGCTTCGTATTATCGTCACGACACTTTCCTATTCCTCCTATTATCGTTCTGTCGCGGATCTGGCCAACAACTCCTACAATGCAAGGACAAAGTGCTCAAGCGAATTTTTGTAGTGACGTCACGGTCTGGCAGCCGATAGCGGTCAACATGTATTTTCGTATAGCCAGTTTTAGAGCTTTGTTGTTGGAGCAGAATGTCAGATTTTTCATAATTCCTAGTTAGGTAAAATGCGCTTTGAAATAAGTTTCCTTTACGTAATTTCTTATAACTACGTTAACTTAGTTATTGACATAGGTCTAATATAATTTAACAACAGTATTTAATTTGAATTATTTTGGAGTTAAATAAAAAAATAACAATATCAGTCTCAAAACTTAGAAAACATAAAGTAGTTAGGCGAAACGCTAAAGGCGAACTGGCAACGCCGTACCATCTGTCAATATTTCTTTGGGAATTCGTAGGCTTTCCATTGCAAACTAATAGATTTGTTTGTGCGTGAAAATATGGTGCATAATCGGTTGTAAACAGTATAAACAGTTTCTTCACTTATTTTCTTTTGTTCGAGTCGTGTCAACATAATCTTTCTCGAGAGATTTCTTTGTGTTTTAGTGCAAAAATCAGGGAATTATCACTTTAAATAATGCCATAAATATTTTCTTCCGTACGAACCGTATCAACATAATCGCCCTCGAGAGATTTCTTTATGTTTTAGTGTTAAAATACAGTGCATTAGCGGTTTAAATAGTGTTTTAAAATACCAAATAAATATTGTCTTGTCGGCTGTAAGGGTAACTAAATAACCCAGGAGTGCCCGTGTTTCGTTTTCCAAAAAGTGACGAATGTAGCCCAAAACGGGAAAATACTATTCCATTTTGACAATTATGTCCCTCGGAAAAATAGCAGAATATGTGAGTCTCATTTTACAAAGGAGGATTTTATCTCTGAACTATCTCAAGTAGTTTCGAAAATATTAATTAAATTATTGCAGAACTTTCCACCAAATAGAGTCATTGTTATAGATAACGCTAGTTATATAAGTAAACAATTAAACAAAGCTCCTTCTTCAAAAGACACTAAAGCCGAAATTTAAGTATATATGTTTGATAATGATATATATTTCATGAAAACTATGGAAAGCAAGATTTATTAGAGGTGCTTAGAAGTATGTCTATTTAAAAAGAATATTACTGCGATGAACTTGCGAAAAGTATCCATATTTTTTCTAAAATTTCAACACCCCGTATTTTCGTAACGGAACATTTTTGAACCATATTTTATAAAGCAAACCATCATTAATTTTTCAAGCAGAATCACAACCTTAAATATTTGCATATCATTAAGGAACACCCTGTATTAATTTTGGAAACATGACACAAAATGGTAAGGTACATAAAAGATAATAAAACCTTACCCCAATTTTTTAATGTAATAAAACATATAGGTATATAAATAATTAAATTCAAGGTACAAGAAAAAATGAATAAAAAGATAAAAAAATTAAAGAATTGTGAATTAAACAGTATCGTTAAAATTTTATTAATCGTTTTTTTTATTATTTTTAGAGCCCGGAAAATACCGCAGGTAAAATTAATATAAATATTATTCAAACAACGTTCTAAAAGCCCGTTTATTTAAATTGGTAATACACTTTCAGTCCGCACTTGAACACATTGTGCATAATGCAAAATTTCCTTTGCATTATTGAAACAAGAGGGAGAACGTCTGATTTTATAAAGACGCGAACCCTTCTTGATTTATCTCCTTGATTTATTGCGGCACTTTTTCTTTCAAGAGTGATTTATATGAAAAATAATTAATATTACAAACACGAAAATTTTTTTTTGCCCATTGGTTCTTCTTTGAATAACAAAATTTCTCGTTATCAAGTCTTCAGTTTACCACTTTTTAGTTTACACTGGTTCATATAACATATAATAAGACAACGCAAACTTGTAGCTCTTTAGAATTATCCTGCAGTTTGAAGGCGTCTTTATACTTTGTAAACTTAATACTTGAGTTATCGCTATTCCGCTTAGTTGCTCTTTCAGGATTATGAAAGACTAAACGCCCGAAGATAATGATACTTTCCCGATGAAGGTATTCTTGTACTGTCTCTGGTTCGTTGGGTATTTTTACCATGTATCGCTTTATAGATGGAATCAAGCGCGAAAATATGTGATAAAGACTACAATCGCAGCAACTTACTTTCGATGTTTTACACTTTCCATAGGTGATTATTTCAGAGCATGTTTGGGAGTGAAAGCTGCTTTAAATAATTATTTTATAAACGATTGCCGTATCAGACAATGTGGTAAATAAGGATTGGTCGTGTAATGTGACAGAGGGTTCAAACTAGCTCATCGTAAAACTTATTGTAGCTGTATGTAGAAGTTATTATTTATGTAAAAAAAAGATAGTATCCCAAAATATTGATTCAATTTTTTACAGAAATGTTTGTCCTTTTTTTTATAATTTATTTTATAATATTGCGTAAGGGTAATTTTCGCGCCGTTCAGTTCATTTTCTGTATGACGGCGTCTCAGATTAAATTTGTAACTTTAAAAAATATTTATTTAGGATAACATAAGTATTTAAAAAAATAAATTACTTCAATTCTTAATATTTGTTATTGCGTTTAGTTGCCGGTTTTTTTTTTTTCGAACAAATTTATTTCTGACCTTGAAACAGTAATAATACTGATAATAAGGCCCAAACATTAAGTATTTACAATAGGTAAGGAAGGTTACATTTTAAAGCAACATAATATTAATATACAATATTTTATATAATTTACAGTATAGTAAACAGTGGGTAAGTGAGTCTATTAGTTTGAGTTAAAATATGTTTTTAGTTCGTGACATAGTTTCTTCATTCTAGTGAGCGATGTAACTTCGTGAGGTATGGTATTATATGTTTGAATGCTTCTATAAATTGGTGAATCCTGAGCTTTTTTTGATCTTGCAAAATTAGTATGATAATTTAATTTTTGCCTTATGTTATATTGGTGGAATTCGTTTGCTTGTTTTAGTTCAGAGTTTATTTTAATATTTTTTGTTTTTATGTTATATATTAGTTTCGTTTGTTCCAAAGTTCTCAATTTGTTTATGTTTAGTATTCTTGTTTGGTTGTTAGTGGTTTCTGAAGAAGTATAATACAGGGTCGTTGGTATGTATGGAAACGGTCGATTATTTCTTAAAGTAAAATAGCTAGCGAAAAATAATTAAGACAAAAGTTTTAGGGTTTTTTAAAGTCCATAAAAATTTTGAAAGAATAAGTATACAGGATGAGTCAGAAAGCCGTAGGAGAACAAAGTTACCCTTTTTTTAATGGAACATCATCTGTCTTAGAATTATTTTGGATTTACCATTAAATTACAATAATTTTTTAATAAATACATTATAAGTCTAAACCTAATAGTTTCCGAGATATCGACTATTGCAAAATTACATTTTTGAACTTTGACAGCCTCTAGCTTTCTAACGGTACGTCTTAGAGTAAAACGGCTTACATCTCCCTATCTTAGTTTTTTATTATCTTCCTACAGGTGTCAACTTCCGGTTAAACCGGATGTAACTCAAAAGCCGGAAATATAGTACTTCCGGTTTAACCGAAAGTTTATATTTTTGGGAAGATAATAAAAAAGTAAGATAGGGACATGGAAGCCATTTTGCTCTATGGTATAACATTAGAAAGCTAGAATCTGTCAAATTTCAAAAATGTAATTCATCAAAAGTCGATATCTCGGAAACTATTAGGTTTAGACTTATAATAGACTTATTAAAAAATAATTGTAATTTTATGTAGAATCCAAAAACATACTAAGATAAAGAGTGTTCCATTAAAAAAAGTAACTTTGTTTCTCTACGGCTTTTCGACTCATCCTGTATACTTATTTTTTTTTAATTCAAATAGACCTCAAAGAACCCTAAAACTTTTGTGTTAAGTATTTTTTGCTAGCTGTTTTACTTTGAGAAATAATCGACCGTTTCCATACATACCAACGACCCTGTATTTCATGTTATACAGTGCCTTAATAAGCCTTGTTTTGTGATCGTTGTAATTTGTCAAGCAGGTATTGCCCGGTATTTCCCCATCATGGAATTAAGTACCTTAAGTGTGGTTCAATGAAGCCGCTATACAACATAGTTCTAGTTCTATTATTTAAGAAACTTGAACACCTTCTTATAACACCAATCATTGGTGCTATTTTTGATAGTATACTGTTTATATGCTTCGACCAGTTCAATCCATCGTCTATTATAAGTCCTAAGTATTTATAGTTGGTAACATTTTTTAATTTCACATTTTTTAAGTATAAATTTAAGACACCACCCGGTTTATTTTTTTGTTTCAAAGTCATATATACTGTTTTTTCAGCATTTAGAGTAAGTTTATTTTTACACAACCATTTATAATAGGTCTGCAGGTCTTGATTTATTTTTGATTCTAGATTACTTATATCACTATCCGAATAAACAAGTGCAGTGTCATCAGCAAACATAAAATACCTAACTTTAAGTCCAACATACTTTAGATTATGTACGTATAGCAAGTATTCTAAGGGGCCAAGTATAAATCCTTGAGGTACTCCAACATTTACCGTGGCAGTAGGGCTTGTCCGTCCATTGATAGTTGTATAGTGCTGTCTGTTTTTTGAGTAAAATTGCATCAGGTTGTAGGCAACTCCTTTTTTTTCCAATTTTATATAGTTTCTCACAGTGTCAAAAGCCTTCTTGAAATCAGTATATGTTACAGTCACATATTTATTTAGATCCAACTGAGATGTAATGTGTTCCAGTAAATCCACTGTTGCACCTAGTACACCACTCAGCTTCTGGAAGCCGTATGATATGGATTGAAATTAAATTTTTTTTCAATAAATTATGTAAGTCTATTTTTGATTATTTTTTCAACTATTTTAGATAACGTATTTAAAATTAATATAGGTATAGATTTATGAAGTACAGTAAAACACACTTGAACTGTAAATTTCCACTATATTTAACTATGAAATTTATAACATGTTTCGCTAACACTGTAGCTTCATCAGATGACACAGGTATAATGATTGTTAAAAATAATTGATGTACAATAAGGTTCAGATAATTACAAATAACAATAAAACTAGAAATAGAGGGAAGGGTTATATTTTGGGGAAAACCATTAAGTGGTGGTTGTAATTATAATAAAGTAGGTAATGTGTTTATTACAGAGCCCTAAAGGTGTAGATAGTGGTCAACAGAATAAATTTAATAAAGGTGAACTATTTAAATCTAATTGATCATTTAATAACAGGTCCGTATTTTTAAGTTTGTTTATTTCCATAGATTCTAACAGATTAAGTTTAAAACCTTTATTTTCGGTATGTAGAATTTTGAAAGAAGGGTCAAAATTATGTTGGCTATCAAGTAAATGATTAGCATAGTTCGAATCACTTTTATTTTTGGCAAAACTATTATAATGTTCTTGTACTCTTTTCTTAAAATATCTACCTGTTTGGCCAATGTAAGTTTTCGGACAATCCATACATTTCAACTTATAGACTCCAGATTTTTTATTAATGTCGCTTTTAGTTTTATTATTTTTAATGAACCTGCCTAAAGAGTTATTTGTTTTGTAAGATACATTTATATCCAGTTTATTGAGAAAGTTACCAATTATTTTGCTAGGTTGTCCAATGAAAGAAACAGTTTTAAATTTGTCTGATGACGTTTTCACTCTTGGAAATACTAAGTCAATGGTCTTTTTATACGTCTTCTTTTTTAAGATGTTATTAATTAAATTAGCTTTATAACCATTGTTTACGGCTATTTGTTTAATATAGTTTAATTCTTTTTGAAAATTTATCTTGTTAAGAGGGAGAGTTACTAATCTATGGATCATACTGTGAAAGGCAGCTAATTTGTGTTGAGTAGGATGGCAAGAAGAGTTAGGTATGACGGTGTCAGTATGAGAAGGTTTATGAAAGACCGAGAAACTGTGTTGATCATTTTCTCTTTTAATATTTAAATCAAGAAAATTAATAGATTTATCCAATTCTTGTTCGATTGTGAATTTTATATTTTTGTGTAAACTATTAATATACTCTAAAAATATATTTAATTGTCTATCAGTTCCAAGAAAACAGGCCAAGACGTCGTCAACGTACCTGTGCCAGTAAAGAAAATGTTTGAAAAGAGGGTGTTTGCTGATCTTTTCTTCTAAAAAATCCATGAATATTTCAGCCAATAAAGGGCTAAGAGGGTTGCCCATTATTAGGCCATTTTTACTAGTGTATATTTGATCATTAAACTCAAAATAATTTTGTTCGAGACATACAGATAGTGAATCTAAGATTTCTTGTTTTTTAACAACATTAATATTTTTTAAGTCTAATAGTTGATTAACCAAAGTGATTGTTTCATCTATAGGTATGCTTGGGAATAAATTTGTCACATCAAACGAAATTAACTTGGCATTATTAGGTAAATGAATATTTTTGAATGAAACAATCACTTTGGTTAATCAACTATTAGACTTAAAAAATATTAATGTTGTTAAAAAACAAGAAATCTTAGATTCACTATCTGTATGTCTCGAACAAAATTATTTTGAGTTTAATGATCAAATATACACTAGTAAAAATGGCCTAATAATGGGCAACCCTCTTAGCCCTTTATTGGCTGAAATATTCATGGATTTTTTAGAAGAAAAGATCAGCAAACACCCTCTTTTCAAACATTTTCTTTACTGGCACAGGTACGTTGACGACGTCTTGGCCTGTTTTCTTGGAACTGATAGACAATTAAATATATTTTTAGAGTATATTAATAGTTTACACAAAAATATAAAATTCACAATCGAACAAGAATTGGATAAATCTATTAATTTTCTTGATTTAAATATTAAAAGAGAAAATGATCAACACAGTTTCTCGGTCTTTCATAAACCTTCTCATACTGACACCGTCATACCTAACTCTTCTTGCCATCCTACTCAACACAAATTAGCTGCCTTTCACAGTATGATCCATAGATTAGTAACTCTCCCTCTTAACAAGATAAATTTTCAAAAAGAATTAAACTATATTAAACAAATAGCCGTAAACAATGGTTATAAAGCTAATTTAATTAATAACATCTTAAAAAAGAAGACGTATAAAAAGACCATTGACTTAGTATTTCCAAGAGTGAAAACGTCATCAGACAAATTTAAAACTGTTTCTTTCATTGGACAACCTAGCAAAATAATTGGTAACTTTCTCAATAAACTGGATATAAATGTATCTTACAAAACAAATAACTCTTTAGGCAGGTTCATTAAAAATAATAAAACTAAAAGCGACATTAATAAAAAATCTGGAGTCTATAAGTTGAAATGTATGGATTGTCCGAAAACTTACATTGGCCAAACAGGTAGATATTTTAAGAAAAGAGTACAAGAACATTATAATAGTTTTGCCAAAAATAAAAGTGATTCGAACTATGCTAATCATTTACTTGATAGCCAACATAATTTTGACCCTTCTTTCAAAATTCTACATACCGAAAATAAAGGTTTTAAACTTAATCTGTTAGAATCTATGGAAATAAACAAACTTAAAAATACGGACCTGTTATTAAATGATCAATTAGATTTAAATAGTTCACCTTTATTAAATTTATTCTGTTGACCACTATCTACACCTTTAGGGCTCTGTAATAAACACATTACCTACTTTATTATAATTACAACCACCACTTAATGGTTTTCCCCAAAATATAACCCTTCCCTCTATTTCTAGTTTTATTGTTATTTGTAATTATCTGAACCTTATTGTACATCAATTATTTTTAACAATCATTATACCTGTGTCATCTGATGAAGCTACAGTGTTAGCGAAACATGTTATAAATTTCATAGTTAAATATAGTGGAAATTTACAGTTCAAGTGTGTTTTACTGTACTTCATAAATCTATAGTTATGGATTTCCACCTAGTATCGGCTGAATCTATCAATTAATATAGGTCTATAATTATTTACCTCGCTGTGATTTCCACTTTTATAAAGTCTGTTAACAAGACTATTTTGTCATTAATAATGTCAAACAACTGGATTATATCTTATTTTGTAGTAGAATCTTCACCTGGTGCGGAGTTAGTTTTAATATCTTTTATAACTTCAAGTATTTCCAAAGTGTTTGTGGGCCTTAAAAACATTGTAGCCAAAATTTCCTCGTCCTCAAAGACGGTACCATTTACTAGACTTATTTTAGTTGCAAGATCCACTTCGATGCTGGAAAAATGTCTATTTGTTTCTTCTAGTATATCTGTTGAGTACTCCAGGGTTTGTCCACTTGTGGTATTGATTTTATTTATTGTAGATTTTTGGTTTTTTTCCCTTAGAGAATAGTTTATTTCGGACTTTCCAGATTTCTTTCGTTCTTTCTTTCTTAATTTCTTCAGTTGTTCACCTCGTTTTTTAATTTTATAAAGTTTTTTTCTGTATTCTCATTTTGATTTAGTTTCCATCTTGAATACAGTTTATCTTTCTCTTTTATTTTCTTCTTGAATTTATAGTTTACCCAGTATTGTCCATTTACTACTTTTAAATTGTATTCAGTGGTGGCTTCGTTCCTTGTTTGATTTATACTATTTGTAAGCTCTCTAAATGATTGAATTTCTTGACTAGCAATTTGCGTAGATAAGCCTTCTCTCCAATGTTGTATGTTTGTTTTTTTTCTAGTTAATATTTCCTTTTTCCAGGGTATTTTGGGAATATTGACTTTGATATTTAATACCTGATGATCCGAAATCATATGGTCTTTCATAGCTATTTCACAGTTTAAGTTTTTGTTATTACATGATCAATTTTGTGTTTCCTATTCTAGTGGCTAGATTTAAATTATTTTGTAGAGGAAATGCATTCATTTCGATAATATTTTTATAGTCTATGATGGTTGGCGAATTTTGGGATATGTCCAAGTTAATATCTTCAACTATAATGCTATTTTTTTAATTATTTTCTGTAATTTTATCAATTAGATTCAGGAAAAAAGCACTCTGGCTTGGGGGTGGTCTATATATTGCACATATGGAACACTGTAAAGTATTTATATAGATCTTAATCATGTTAATATCATTTAGTTCAATATTATCACAATTTTCAAGAGTCTAGTTGAAATAGTCTTTTATGAGTATGCATACCCTTCCCCCTCGTGTGTCTCTGCAGTGATGGAAAGCTGTGTATCCAGGCATATTAAAATGTTTTATTTAACTTTTATATAACCATGTCTCAGTCAATATAACTATATGCACTTCCTCAGTATTGCACCTTATAATGTCGCAAAGATCATCCAACTTATTGCGTAGGCTCCTTACATTAATGTTGAAAATGTAATACTAGTTTATTTCTGATTCTTATTTATAAGTTACTTACAATATGCCATGGTGTACAGGGTGTTCGGAAAAGCCGCGTTTTTAGTCAACCACAGCCCTATACTGAGAAATTCTTTGCACATTTTTTTTGGCTGCAACGACAAAATTTTTACCTGCAATTATTGCAAGACTACTTTGCTTAAATAGTAAAAATATCTTTGCTGATAGTTCCTTATGAGCATCATAAACAACTTTGTTACTGTAGTAAGACTAACTTTTAACGACTGATTGGTTGTAGTTGCAAAGCACTTGGTAATGAGTAAAAAAAGAGTTTGTAAAGAAATGTAGTCATTTTGCTGAAGTAGCAACATTTTATTCTAAAATCGCCTGATCGGCCGTATTCGACTTCAGTCGGTTTATCTCCCAAACTGGCTATTTTCTGCTCAGTTAACTCAGTTGAAGTCAAGCCTTGTCTTGTGAAAATCACGGATTCGTCGCCTTTTTAATTTTATTTTTTCTCGTGCTTCTTTTCGGGTATAATGGAAAAGTGGCAAAAAAATAGGTTCACGAAAAAGTAAGTTCTGTGCTTTGTAGAAAAAAAGTGGAAATGCAGCGCAACAAATACCGGGTCCGCCAACGAAGCGGGGACGGAAGATTACGTCCTTATCGAAGAACTTATAAAAGATACTGACACAGCATGAAGTTGGGAATTAAGAATGGCATATGTTAAAAATATTTTACAGGCTCAAAACAGTGAGGCAAACAAAACTTGTATTTCCTTAAATTGAATACCCTATATCTTATACTATTTTTGGATTCTATATGAAATAGCAATTATTTTTTAATCAGTACATTATGATTCTAAACATGATAGTTTTCGAGATATCGACTTTTGAAAAATGACATTTTTAAATATTGACAGCTTCTAGCTTTTTAACGGTATGTTTTAGAGCAAAACGGCTTACATGTCCCTATCTTTCTCCTTTATTATCCCCATGTCTATATGGTAGTTGATTCTCAACTACCATATATCTTTCTTAAAAAATTTTAACTTTCTAAAAATATTTTACAAAGAAATTATTTCCTCCAATAATGCATTAAATAAAAATTATTTTCATATGTATATTTAAAAATTTTACTTACAATAAAATTTTCATCCAATCGTATGACTAGTCATACTTTATCCAAAGTCAGTCTGATGACATTAAAAAGCTTCGACCGGGCTTCAAAGGGACCGGCATCATAATCGGGGATGTCAGATCTTTTCTTAAAAATTCTTTAAGTTTTTATTATTAAAAATGTTCTTTTATATCACTGTTAAATTGATAGTCAGTAACTCTCTTTGAATGCTAATTTGCAAATGTACTTTAAACTGAGAAATTTTGAATGTCAAATAAAAAAAGAACAAGACATTCATTATGAATATTATAATAATTTTCTTAGTACTTAAGGAATATTACTTATACAAAAATAATTGAAATCAAAATCAAAATTAAAAGGAATATTTACTGTTGTTAATCAAAAAAAAAATAAAAAAGTAACAAACCCTTACGTTCCACCTACCATTGCGAAAACTTTATAGAACTGGCAACACCCTGGAGATAGAACGTCGAGGCCCACTCGCAATTCAAAGAGCAAACTATTTTTCCGGGTGGGATAATTAATATAGCAAGAACAGCATATAGTTTAAGTTGTGTCAATTGAGTTATCCCTTATTAGCTTTAAAATCACTTAATATTTGAAGTGTGTGATATTGTGAATCAAACAGTGGCATGAGTGGTTGAAGCGATGTGCTGTAATTTACATAATATTTGATTTTATGCTATAACTGTGTGTTTTTGGACAAGTAAGTTCTTACTTGGTACCTATATTTGATTACATCAGTATGGCTTTTTGGCGACCATTTCAAACAGAAGGTCAAGATTAATTATCATAGGAATATAATGAGTCGGTGCCAGGGTCGGCCATTAAAAGCGAAAAAAAAATCCGGTAAAAACTGAAAATGCGCTTGGTATAAGAATTATTGAATTAACACAACGTGGGTTTTATAAGAATAAATAACGTAATTAAATTGGGGACTATAACCGGTCATTTCATAAAGCGCAAGCAAATAAATCAAAAATTCAAAACGGCTGACAATACTTCAAGGGATTTCATTCTATTAACAACTTTAACAAGGATAATATAGTGCCAACTTTAGAACTGGTTCGTGATAAATTGCGAGGTTACCCTGATTACAATTACCAATCTTTAGAAACATTGCGTAGTGTTTTGTTAAGTTGTGGCTTTAAAAATACAAAAAAAAATTAGATAATCTAATCGTTATAATCGTATTATTGAACTACGACAGGACTATTTGCGCAAAATAAGAGAGTACCATAAATCCGATAAAAGTATAATTTATTTAGACGAAACTCGGTTTGATACTTATAATATCGTAGTATGTAGTAGTATGGTTGGGTAGACAGTACAAATTGTACTTTAAGTACACCGTGTTCAAGAGGAAAACGCGTTATTATTCTTCTTGCCTGAAATAAAGATGACATTGTACCTAATGTATGTCTTATCAGCAAAGAGTATCAACCATAATAAATCACCAACTTTAAGCGCAGTTGTGTAATATTGGGCAGGTAATAACGAAATGAGTAGCGACAAAGACAGAAAATGCATATTCTATTTCACCACCTATAGCGCCAGTAGTAATCCAAACTGAAAACGATTCTACTTCTGAAAGTTCTGATGATTCCAGTCATTAAATTGTTTATGAATTTTAAATTAATTATGTTCGCTTAACCCTATCTTAAAAACTTGTTATATTACAAAACGTTTACTGTGATTCTGCGATGAATTTGTTGTTGAAATAGGTATATATAGTTAATTCTAACTACTAACTATATATTCCAACTAACATAGCACTCATACCTCCTCGTGGTCCTCGCTGGAACAAAACAATTTTTTTTTAATTGATTTCGGCAAAGTGAGCATTTTTTTACCGAAAGACCATTTTAAAAATATCAACTGCATCTGTTCTTTATAGGCGAAGTCACGGGTACAAACCTCTTGTCGATATAAACTATAATAGACAAGCTGACATATATACTACATATTTAATCAAATTACAGATTTACAACAATCCGCATTTTAATTATTTGGTAGAAGCGGCTCCTATGGTCAAGAGTCTAATGCCTTTTTATGTCATCAAATTCGGCTTGGAACAACTATACTACTCTTTATTTGTAATTCTATATTCTTCACCTTTATAAGTTTTACTCATTAATCTAAGACAACTATACATGTATTTTTCACTCAACTCGATATTGCGTAAGTCTTACTTTGACTTTCATTTTATCTTTACTGGTACTTTGTACTGTCCGTTCTAGTATCCCCTGGGAAAGAACGTTTAAGCTCTCAAAACATGTAGAAAACTATAATTTTTACATATACTAAACTGTAGAGGAAGACTGGATTGTTTTATTTACATTACTTTAAATCCAACAAAGAGACGAACTATTTCTATAATTTCATTTTCAGGTATAGATCGTTTCTCTCTCTGTTACTGCACTGTTACACTTCTGCACCTGCAAAAGGATATTTAATAAAGTTACCGTACAGCAAACTGAATGAAGGAAAGTAAATTTTACTCTCCTAGCAAAGTTCTTTCAAGCGCCTATGCAATTAGATATTTTTGTTGCGGCGTAAGTTAATTTAATCATCGCACCAGCTAAAATCTTCTCTCATTTAAAGGGGGCCACCCTAATGCAGTTTTTTTTTAATAACTTTTAAATAATTCACTCTCGCTAGGTTCAACCGAGTTTTTAATACGGTGAGTCGTAAATGGAATAAACCCGTACTAATTAATTTAAAAAAGCTAATTATACTTTTTTTTTTAATTACCTTTATTTCAAAGAAATATAAATCCAAAAAACAAATTAGAGACTGACAAATAAACCATATTTCCTTTTATTCAGTAGCTTCTTTTCCGTTCTATTTCAGGAAAATTTGGCATTACAGCGTATTCAACCGTGGGCGGAAATTTTATTTCCAATTTAAATAAACGTGCTATTTAGAACGCTATTTGAATAATTTTTATATTACTAAAATGAATTTATTTAAAATTTTATGTTCGCCCCGCTTAAGTGTGGAAAAAAATTTTAAGGAAAAATTCTACAAGAAAATAAGTTCATTACGTAAAAAAATCGTGACTTGAGATCGAATTTTTCATTAAAAAAAAATACGCTAAATTTCAAGATATGGTTTAGTAATTAATTATATTGGTAATTATTTATAATAATAAATATGAAAGAGGTATAATTCAATAACTGAATATCTTGGTATTCAAGATACTTCTTCAGTTCGGGTGCGATTTATTTTCTGTCCGAGGGGTGTGGACAAGAGTATTTTAACGAATATTTTATAATACTTTTCTATTTGGGTAATTTTTAAGGAAATTTAAAAAAAAATGTAGTTAATAATTTCCAGTCAAAATTTTTATTTTTTTTTTGAGGTTGGCAGCACTATATTACAGAAAAAACAATTGGGCACCCCAGCCGCCATTATTTGAAAAGTAATACATATTTTTAAGAAATTGTCATTTTTTGCGGTATTAATAATAATAATAAATAATAAAATAATAATAAAAAAGTTTATTCAAACATATATAAATACAATATTTTAAGTATAATATAATATGTATATAAAGATTTTTTGAATAAACCAAAAATAATATTTGTTTTAACTCACGAAGAAAACTTGTTGTGAGTATAGGTAATTATTATATTTTATAACATCTATGAATATAATTTTCTAATTTTATGTTTTTTATCACAATAATATAGGTAGGTAAATAATAAATGTTTTAATTTATTATATTATGAAAGATATATCTTTGATTAGTAATTATCCATTTTTTAATTTCCTTTTTAAACTTTATTATTGATCTGATTGATAAAATTGATTTTGGTGTTATATCAAAAATATAAGGATTTATATTTAAAAAATGTTTTTGTCCTATAATTTTGTTGGTTTTATTTTTTAATGTAATTTGATTTTTATTTCTGGTATTATATTTATGACTAATAAAATTTAATTGATTTTTATTTTTAAACATATAAATTAGCATATTATAAGTAAATAATTGTCTGATATCCATTTTTTTACTTTCTTTATAAAGCATATCAGAGGAATATAAATAATCTCTATTATAAATAATTTTTAAAATCCGTTTTTGAAGGACTTCTATATTATAAAGATGACTTTTATTTATTCCACCCCAACCTAATATTCCATAATTTATTTGAGTTTGTACTAAAGAATAATATATTATTTCCAACTGTTTTATATTTAAAAATTGTTTAAGATGTTTAAATTTTGGAATAAGCATTCTTAATTTTTTAGTAAGGTATTCGCTCTGTAAATTCCATTTTAAATGTTTATCAATAATTATTCCCAAATATTTAATATAATTTGCTTGCTCTATTTTTATATTTTCATTAATTCTTAGTGTATTTGTTGCATTTGGTAAATTATTTTTATAAGAAGTAAATGGAAGATATTTTGTTTTTTTATAATTTATTGTTAATAAATTATTATTAAACCATTCATTAATTTTTATAAAATCATTTTTAATTATATCTTTTATAATATTCCAATTCATTCCTTCGTAAAATATTACAGTATCATCTGCGAAACTGTGTAATTTTCCTTGACAATTTAGAGTAAATATATCATTTAAATATATATTAAAAAATAATGGTCCTAAAACTGTTCCTTGTGGGACTCCATAATTAAAAATTTTTGGTATACTGATCGTCTCACCAATTTTGACATATTGTGGTCTATTATTTAAATAACTTTTAATTAAATTTAAAACATTTCCTCGGAAACCTAGATTTTCTAATTTTTTTAAAAGTATTTCATGACTTACAGTATCAAAAGCTTTTGCTAAATCTAAAAAAATACAAATACTTTGCATTTTATTATCCATTGAGTTATAAATCTTAGTTGTTAGTTGACAAATTGCATCTTGAGTTGATTTATATTTTTTGAAGCCAAATTGTTTCGCTGATATTATTTTATTTTTATTTAAGAATTTGTCCATTCTATCTTTTAAAACTTTTTCAAATATTTTTGCTAATGATGAAATTAATGTTACAGGTCTATAATTTTGAAATTCTGTTTTGTTTCCATCTTTATAAATTGGTTTTATTAAACCTATTTTAAAAGCATTTGGATATATTCCTGTTCTAAATATAGTATTTATTAAATAAACTAACGGTTTAGATATCTCTGAATTAATTGATTTTAATATCTCTGATGTTATTCCATCAATTCCAGGAGATTTTTTAGGTTTAAGATTATTTATAATATTTTTAATTTCATAATACAGTATTGCCCGAAAAAAACAGTACTGAACTTGTAATCGTATTATATATTTAAAAAATACATATTATTGACACTTTATTATATGTTCTAAGTGTGCACCTCCTCGTTCAAGACAGACTTCATAACGATGTTCTAAGTTTCTGGTCATGTTATTGAATAAGGGTTGTCTCAGAGCTGCGAAGAAGACTCTTACGGCATCCTTTAATTCATCGATGGTTTGTGGTGCCCGTTTGAAAACGGCATTTTTAGCCATGCCCCAAATGTATGCGTCTGGAGGTGTGAGGTCTGGAGAATGTGAAGGATAAGGGAAGTCAGTAAATCGTGAAATGAATTTGCTTGGAAAATGTTCTTGAAGAAATTGACGAATTGCGGCAGCAGTATGGCAAGTTGCCCCGTCCTGCTGAAAAAATTGGTTTCGAAATGCCAAGTTACGTGCACGACAGAATTGACGTAGATCAGGGATAAATCGTGTTAAAATGTGTTAAAATGTGTCTGTCTTTTCAATAACCTTCAAAATTACAGCATTACTTGGAGAACGTTTATTAAACCGTTGTGTGAATTCATCAGACACGTATAGCAAACTTGCACCATTATGTCGGCCCATTCCGTATGAGCGAAAATAATGCTCTACCAGAAACACTTTCTCCTCTGTACTTAACACCATTTTTAACAATTAGGCCCTACTAATTACTTCTTTGAGGTTTACTTGACAGGTCTATACTAGCTAACTTGAGTGTGACAGCGCACGCATAAAAACACCGCCAACTTAGTTTCAGTACTGTTTATTTCGGGCATATCTGTAATTGGTTTCTTCTAGATAAAAGGAATTTAAGTTATTTGATAAACTTTCATATAAAATTTTACTTTTATTTTTATTTAATATATTATTAGCCAATAATTCACCAACTTTTGAGTAATATTCAATAAAATTATTAGATATTACATTTTGATCATTAGTTAATTCTCCATTTTGAAGTGTCATGTAATTTATTGAATTATTTTTTTTATATTTTTCATTGCATAATTTTTTAACACAATTCCATATTTTTTTTGCTGATTGACATTTATTTTCTATTTGAGATTTATAATAAATTATTTTAGCTTTTTTAATAATTTCCGTTAATTTATTTTTATAAATTTTATATTCATTTAACAGGTTTTGATTATCTGATTGGATCATTAAATATTATTTAATAATTTAGTAGTAAAAACGAATAAAAATGAGCCAAGACGGAAGACATACTCCACCAGAACTACGAGAAATCGCGGAAAATAATTTAAAAAATCTGTTACCGAAGAAATCTCGCAATGCCCATCAAAAAGAATATGAAGATTTTGAGCTATGGTTTGAACCAAATAGTGTAAAGGTTATTTCAGAAAATGTCCTGATAGCATTTTTTAGCAGAGAAAGTAAAATTAAAAAGGCTACATCGATGTGGTCCAAATACTCAATGTTAAGAAGTTGTTTAAATACATATAGAAATATTAATATATCAAAATATAAAAAATTACAGGCATATTTAAAAAGCCTTTCGAAGGGTTACACGCCAAAAAAATCAAAAATTTTAGAGATTGAGCAAATGAATCGCATCATTGGACAAGCTGATGATAAAATATGTCTAGCAATCAAAGTAAGTATTGCATTAAATAAGAATGTAGTTAACAAGATTGGAATGATTTCTAAAATTTTTGCTTCAAAATATAGCAATGATATACGTTTATCTCAAACAAAAATACAATAGGTATCGACAAAAAAAACTTACCAATAATAAATGTAGTTGATCTTAAATATAAATTTTAGCTTATTCTTACTATGTGCTATAATGAAGAAGAAATTACAAATATGTCAGTAGATGATATTGAATTTAGAGACGATATAATCATTATACATGTGCCCAAAACTAAAAATTACATAACCAGGCAGTTTATAATTACAAATAGTGACTGGGTACAAATGGTAACACAGTACTTCAGTCTCAAGCCAAATCGCGTGACAAGTCGCAGATTATTCTTGACTTTTAGAAGTGGACACTTCTATTGGTCTTAACACAATTGGCAAAGCTCCTTTTGTTAAGGCTTCTTACTCAAAATTACCAAATCCCAAGTTATTTACAGGCCATTGTTTTAGACGGTCCAGTGTTACACACTTAGCAAATAGTGGGGATGACTTGAACACTATTAAGAAGCATGTTGGCTGGAAGTCCTCAGCAGTGGCCGAAGGTTACATTGAAACTTCGATGAAAAGCGAAGTTGAAGTTGCAAATATTTTGTCCACACAATCTTCTCACGGTATATCTCCACCTTGCTTATCACGTACATCCCAAAATACCACAGCTTCAGCATTTGTAACGTCAAGTGGAAATTATAAATGAGGAAGCTCTCACACAAAATATTGTGTTTACCCAAAATATTCCAGGGATAACCAATAATAACCATTAACGCCATCGAATATTCAACAGTAACAGTAAATATTTAAAATAATCACTCATCTCTTCCCAAGTCTGTTTCATTGGAGAAATAAAATTGGGGAAAATACCACAGTATTTATAATTGTAAATTTTCTAGGTTATGTTGCTTGAGTATGTATGTAAAGCAGCGTGAGCGTGATCCTAGTAAAGATATACCTACGTATATTCTGTATTACACAACCAGTGAAACAACATTTCAATTTAAATAATTTATTTAATTTCTTGTAATTAAAATTTTTTATAAAATATGTCTCACTTCTAAAGATAGTAGTCTCATCCATAGGTATAAAATAGATAATTTAAGTTTACCACTACCGAAATATTTCTTAAAAAAAAGTAGGTGTGCTATGAAATTTCAAAACAGTCATGTTGTGTTGTTACTATGGAGGGCTTTAAGGAAGGAGGCCGATCGCAATACATCGATTCCGGTCCCATTTTTGCATCGATAATTCAGCTTCAAAAACTGCCGCCAGGATCGCATTGTTCCATTAGCGGTGCAAATTTCATGGGTTCTTATGGGAGAATTAACTGTTTTATCGAAATAGGTTAATTTAAACAGTCTACAGACCGAGATATGTTTGAGTTTCCGCGGGTGCGGAATACTGCCTAGATACATAATTCTAGCATGTAAAAGGGTGTATTGCATTCTAAGACACTGTATTATTATTACCAGGAGGATTAATTTTTCCAAATACTGGCGGTCTTTCTAGAGACTCAAACAACTTTTTATTTGGAAAGAAAATAATTACACAATCTGCACGTTACTATATACATTTTTTATTTAAATTCAAACTAAAAATAAATGAACATATGTTCATTATAGTTAGTACGTACACCTTTTAACAGACCTGAAAAGAAGAAGATTCTTAACTTATTTATTTCCCAACTAACTTTACAAAAGATTATAAATGGGGATTTTAAAATTAAATTTAAAAGACTCTGAATTATTCTATTAATGGTACCATCAGGTAGTTTAGTTTCGTAAAAACGCAAAATGTCCTATTCTAGAAAGTGCAACGAACAGACATCATCCTTTACACCGAATATTTTGTCTGCTCTAGGAATAATTATTCGCCACTTTTGAAATGTTTCAGGATCCTAATAAGAAGACATTATTAATAAACAATATTGTAAACCTTTTGTGGTTTTTGCCTACCTTAGGGGCTTGAAAAAGACTCGGATTTTTCTCACCACGATTTTTCCTGAGCTTTCTATCAGACGAATATCCAGTTTTACACCCCGGCACGAAGCAAACGCTACTTGTAAAACATTGCACGCCACTCATTGTTTATATTAATAACGCAAAAAAATGATTCCAAAGCTTATTTTTCAAGATATTCGAAAAAAATACCGCACTCGCCTATCAAAACCTGCAAAAAATAGCCGCTAAGCAAGCGGTGGCTCCCTCGACGGCCAACCAGCGAAGTAACAAAAAACAAGGACGTAAATTTAAAATTCGGCCATTTTCGATCGGCCTCCTTCCTTAAAGCCCTCCATAGTTGTTACCAACAGAAAGAAAATAAAAAAATGCGTGTTTAAAATGATTGTTTATACAACCCAATTGAAACCCATAATGAAGACTGTGATTCCCAAATAGAAAAAATATTTTATGAACCATCAGTATATTGCGGTATCATTTCCGCAAACAAAAAGAAAATTGTTTCTGTTTTTATCAGGTACTTCGACGTAGGGTATCCAAATTTTGTTATTTGTTCGAATTATTGTTGTATATTCACATTAGTTTTATATGTAAGATATTATAACAGCTCCAAAAATAGGCTCACTAATCTTAACTTAAAAAAGGTTTTAGAATGCACGCCACGTGACCTCAAAGCATAAAATGAAACATTAGGGCGATGAAAACTTTAGAAATACATTTAGTGCGGAGAATTTAAAATGATGAATCGTGACCTGCAGCTTTAAATATACTTCGGGGAATAGAATAAAATCGAACACCACCCAAACGCTTATTATAAAAGGTGAAATGGCACGTAAATGCTTACCTAGGGAAAATATAGAGGACTCAATACACAAGTCGATGAAGAAAGTTCCGATAGTTATTATTTCATGATCAGTTCTGGCTACAATTTTTAAAATTATTACATTTCAGGTTTTTAGTGATCTTAAAGTGTCTTGGCTTTAACTTTAATTCACTCAAATTTTAATACAAAGTTATTTAGAAAATTGCCAACATCGTGTGATTCTGAACGGTATAAAATGTGGGTGGCTAATCATGAACAGTAGTGTCCTGGTGTCTCGCTAGAGTCGTAATGATCCATTTTAGAAACATTATCACTTATCTGTTATATGTACTTTTAAGTTTTTAGATCAGTTTCAAAAAATTGCAAAATCCAAAAAATTAATTTGCAGATGATATACAGGGTGTTTCAATAAAAACTCCCTGGCCAATTATTTCGAAAACTATAAGTGACATGTAAATTCTGTAAACGCCAGTTTTTAGCCTCTATGATTGGCTTCACAACTGTGTAAAAAAGTGTGTAAATAATACAAGATGTAGGTGGCGCCAAGGTGCAAAGAATTTTTTCGATGACAGGAACTTTTAAATGTTGTGGTTCTTAAAGATAATTAATTTTTGATTAAATTATGTCTCATAAAAATTTTTGATAAATCCAACATGAATGGAGATATTTGGGGTTAAGTTTTTTATTAAAATAATTTTAACAAGTATTCTAATTATAAATATTTTTAATATCCTTCAGCAGATTTTAATTTAATTTTTGTAACGATAATTTTAGTGATAAAACGCTCATCTAGCGCTAAATTATTACGTCCAGTGACGTCTCAGGGGACGCGTTAACAAATAATATTGGCAATAAATAAGACGCCACTGAGTTCTAGGTAATTTTTATATTTTTTTCGGATTAAGCAACTAAAAATATCCTTTTATTGTCTGTTAAATTGTTTTCATATCTTGCTTCGTTTTGGAGAAATAAAAATGCATATCTCTGGAAAACAAAAATCATTAAATAATTAACATTATTAACACTCAGTGTCAGTGTCAGAATTTGCAATTTCTACATTTTTAAAATAAAAATGGTTCACCATACAAATCAAGGCAAATTGAACATGGTTTTAGTTTATATTATATAGATATAATATATTTCTGCAAAATAGATATAAATTTTGCTTACTTGCCCTAATAGATTTTGGGATTATTTTAAAAAAAGTTGATAATGGTCGAGAAAAGCCAAAACGTAGAATCAAGAATTGAATGACATCATGCTATAAAGGAGAAAAAGACAATAAAATGTAAAATTTATTTTAATCTATCTCTTACAGTAGAATCAGAAAAAAATCTACGCATTCTTGAAATTTTAAACATAAATTTTGGCAATTAATTTCTTTCTGATTTCACAAAAGAAGACAGGTCAAAATAAAAACCACATTCCTATGTAATTTTTTCTCCTCTACATGATAACGTAATTAAATTTTTGATCCGACGTTTCGTTCCTTCGTAATAATCATCAAATAATATTGATGATGATTTTTTCGTCCAAAACGTCGGATAAATGTAAGAAGCGATATGTCGTGGGATTTAGAATTAAAGTTAGAATTTTTTAGGGAAAACACAAAATTTTCCGACTATTTAAAAAAATGAAGTTAATGATGGTTACGAAGAAACGAAATGTCGTATTGAAAATCTAAGAACGCCGGCTTGTAGAGCAGAAAAAGTGGCAATGAGAATGTGAAATTTATTTTGTCATATCTTTTTAAATAGAGTCAGAAAAAAATAAAAACGAAATCGGGAAAATTCGGTTTTTTGCAAATATCTTCGGAAGTAATCGGATTTGTTTAGATTTCGAATCGTGACTTTCAAAGCGCAACTTTTCTCTAATTTAACCATCTCTGTATCTCTTGTGGTTTACGAGATCCCTGTAGTGTGCATTCTTATATGGGACACCGTGTATATATACACTTTTAGTTTTTCATTGCATGATTGAATAAATTTTGTTACTATTGTTATTATTAATTAAGTACAAATAACTATATATACAAGGAAGCACTTGATCCACTTATGGTCTGAATCCTCCATACTATTATACTAAATTCTGTTTCAAATAATATCAATTTTTAAACATGAAACCAAATGTATTTGAACTTAACGACCACTTGTCCAAATAGACATTCCGCAGTGACCGTACAGGCTTTCTTACCATTATCACTGATGGTCGTAAAACTGATTTTTACTTCAGAAGTTACCGAAGGTTTATTGGCCGTAATGTTTTAAAGGATATAAGATTGTTTAGAGGGTTCAAAATAATAAAATTTGAGTGCAGTCATAGAATAAGAAAAGTCGATTATAACACTATAGATAAAATTAATAATACCTACTAAAAATAATTTAGGGATTTGTCACATATTTTATTATTCTATTAATATAATAAGTATAACTAAAATTATGTTTGAGTTCTATACTTGAATTTAAAAAGCCACATAAACATAATCTTCTTACCCTCAACACGACGTTATTCATATTATAACTTGTAAATCTACTTTGTTTTCAATTTGAAACTTCTTACTTTTGTTTAGTTGTACTCATTAATTTGAGGCAACTCCAAATATTTTTTATTCAATTTGATTTCGGCTCATAATTTACTTTATATAAGACCCACACGAAAAAAGCTTATTACATAACCCATTTTAGCCTATTTGCGTTATGTAATAAGTATACTATATTATCGTAGTGTGTGAGTAATGTAATGAACTCATTACATCACTCAGTGATGTAATGAACTTATTACATTACTAATTTTTAATCAAACTATGATTTTTTTTTGTTTCGTCAGTCACTGTCACTTTTTGTGTAATGTCACCGCATAGATATAAAAACCATTTTGAATCCATAAAAAAATCATAAAAGACCAAAATTATGGGTCTTATATAAAATGTTGTATATCACACGTACGGTAAGGCTCATTTCAGCACTCGTGTGGTTAGTTACCGTACTAGTAATATAAATAACTATTATTTTTAACTGTTCGTTTTTACCAATATATAATCCCTTCTAGTATCACGCAAATCAATGGAAAAATAGCAGGTGAACAAAATATGTCAAAATCGACACTGCTTGAGATATTAATAATAAAAAATATGGAGAAACGGGAGACATTGATGTCAGTGGCAAAAGTTCCAGGCGATCGAGAATAGACTCGTTACCTATATTCTTTTTATGGTATTCAATAGAACTCAATAATCTAGATAAGCTGTTTAAGTTTCAGTTCCCTAAGTATATCCATTATCCAATCCTTAGATATTCAATGTTAAAGATTGGGTTTTAGTAAGAAGCGTTCCGCCATCTCGTGATGTCATTCTGCATAAACACCGCGAAACGCGAACGAATTTGAGTTTGTTAATTACTACACAGTAGTCAGTAATCCATTATAATCCATCTGAAGAAGGTGATTATTTCCAATATACATGCATGATTATTACTATTATTCAGAGAATTTGTAGTCGAGACTAAAAGTCCAGCAACCGAAAAATCATGTTTAAATTACCGAGATTCAGATGGAAATATTAAGGAATGCTTATTTCAAATTCAAATACGAATGTATTTCAGTAAAATAATGCGTGAAATTTTTGTCATGTCACAGTCGGATTTTGAAAAATCGGAGAAAATTACAATATAATATTGCAATTTTAATGAAAAACTTGTAAAATCCGTAATAAAACAACAACAATGACAAACAATGCATTTTGGGTGAAATTTTTTTAAAATAAAATAATGATGTAAATTATTATTTTTGTTTATTTTACTACATAATATTCTAAATTAATTACGTCACAACTATTTAGCCAAACTTAATTAAAATGGACCGTATGATGTGGTTGAAGAATACAATATAATTCCCTTATTCTAGCTAATTTTCTGTGCGATAAATTAAGTTTGATCGTCTTCGGATTAAAAAAATATCCAATCAATCCAACTTACGTTTTTGGGCTAGCCTATTTACAATAACCAATGAATGGCTAGGGATACCTGAATAAAGTTTTGGTTTCTTTTCTATTAAGAAAAATATTCTTTTTTGTATTTCTTCAAGAATATCAATATGTTTTCTACTATGGGAATCTAAATCTGACAAACTTAGTTCTAATGACATAAATGTTGTTCTAGAGTCGTTACTACTACTACTACAAACTAAATCAATTTCCTTTCAACCGCATTTCCTTCGGAACATCTTCCTTAAAAGATATTTTCTCTTTTTTTCCTATTTTTAAAAATGGCAAATCTTTACTGGTACACTAGACTCTCGTGCTGCGAACTTCAGGCTTACGCAACACTTGAATACTCATATCACAAAATAAATAAGGGACCTATATCTTTAGACTTGTTAATATTATGGCAAGAAACTATTGAAAAGGTACCAGGATAAAAAGGGGAAACAAGACCACGTTCTACAGTTTATGATTGATTATAGAACTAAGTCTTTAATAGAAACCACACCAATAAGGAAGAATACCAACAGCCAATACGTCATCTAGCGTCTAATGAACATACTACATAGGTTAAACGAAAATAAGACAACACGTTCAAAAAAAAACAAATAAAGACAATATTTCATTTATCATTTTAACAAGACTTTGGTTCGATTTTCATCCCATTTTCCTGCTTGACGTCCTTATTCTCAATAAAAATTTCAGGATTGCTCTTCTTTTTTTGTAAAAACCGTGACGATGGTTTCGACCTGTGGGTCGTAACTCGACTTTGTGGACAATCAAGAAACCTTGCTACCCCTATTGTCTAAAGTCTGATATTTCCTTTCTTCATCGTCTTTATGTACAGGGACATTTTTTTCAGTGTCTCACCCGATTGGCGATTTTCCTGCGGACTATAATAAAAAACAAATAACATATTTCTCAATGATTTTCGATAAGGAAGCCGAATTTAATGTCAAAAAATACATAGATTTATAAATTTGACAGATGAGACGCCATTTTGAATTTTCTTAAATGGCAACCCCATAAATAACCACACGAGTAAATTGCTCTTGGCGATCCGATTTTAAAAACCTATAGTTGTTGATATTTATTTTCAGCCGTTACGAAAGTACGAGGGTTCCTAATTTGCCTTCATCGATTTTGTCTTTTAAGTGTCTCATCCCTTTAATAAATAGACCTTCTAAACTGAACACCTTAAATTTTTCCACAGTGACATAATTTACCGTGAGCAAGCGATCTACGCTATAGTTAAATCCGACAGATGTCAAGAAGTGACAGATACGACGGAATTTTGAATTTTTTTAAATGACAACCCTCATAAATAACTACACGACTGAATTGCATTTGGTGATCCGATTCTAAAACTGAATAGTTATTGATATTTATTTTAAGCCGTTGCGGAAATACGGGGGTTCCTAGTTTACCTCCATCGATTTCGTCTTTTAAGTGTCTCGCCCCTTTAATAAATAGACCTTCTAACCGGAACACCTTAATTTTTTTTACAGTAACATATCCGTGAGCAAGCGATCTACGCTATAGCTTAGAAGGTCTACTCATTAAAGTGGTGAGACACTTAAAAGGCAAAATCGATAGAGGCAAATTAGGAACCCCCGTATTTCCGGAACGGCTGAAAATAAATATCAATAAGTATATAGTTTTAGAATCGGATCGCCAAATGCAATTGAATCGTCTTATTATTTATGAGGGTTGACATTTAAAAAAATTCAAAATGGCGTCGTATCTGTCACTTTTTGACATCTGTCGGATTTGACTATAGCGTAGATCGCTTGCTCACGGGAAATTATGTCACTGTGAAAAAAGTTAAGGTGTTTAGCTTAGAAGGTCTATTTATTAAAGGGGTGAGACACTTAAAAGACAATATCGATGGAGGCAAGTTAGGAACCCCGTATTTCCGAAACGGCTAAAAATAAATATCAACAACTATAGGTTTTTGAAATCGGTTCGCCAAGAGCAATTTACTCGTGTGGTTATTTATTAGGGTTGCCATTTAAGAAAATTCAAGATGGCGTCTCATCTGTCAAATTTGTAAATTTATGTATTTTTTGATATTACATTCGGCTTCCTTAGCGAAAATCATTGAGAAATATGTAATTTGTTTTTTATTATAGTCAGCAGGAAAATCGCCAATCGGGTAAGACACTTAAAAAAATGTCCCTGTGCAGGGTCTTTGATTATATTTACGTGAACTCTAGAGCCTTTATTATTAGAGATGGAAAAAAATCTTATATACAAAAGTTCTAGGGTCTTTCTTCTGTTATCTTTTGAAGTTATCAGAAAAAACAAAGTCGCATCGGAAAATGAAAAAATATAGGCAACTTCAAGTTTTTTAAATGGAACACCCTGTATATTATGCGCTAAAATGAAAGATCTTTTTTCCGTGATTCCAAATATATATATGTTGATGACATTTGGGTGAGCCATTTTTGATATATCTTAGCTTAAAATATAAATAAATCGAAAAGAAGGTTGAAAAGCTTGTCAAGCAAGCCATGAAAACAATTGTTACGTTATTCATTACGCTTTATAAATTATATTATAAAACGTAACAATTGTTTTCATGGCTTGCTTGACAAGTTTATCAACCTTCTTTTCAATTTATTTATAATTTAAGCTAAGATATGTCAAAAATAGCTCACCCAAATGTCATCAACATATATATATTTAGAATCACGGAAAACAGATCTTTCATTTTAGCGCATAATATACAGGGTGTTCCATTTAAAAAACTTGAAGTTGCCTATATTTTTTCATTTTTCGATGCGACTTTGTTTTTTCTGATAACTTCAAAAGATAATAAAAGAGAAATCCTAGAACTTTTGTATATAAGATTTTTTTCCATCTCTAATAATAAAGGCTCTAGAGTTCATGTAAATATAATCAAAGACCCTGTACATATAATTGTATAATATGTCTTCTTTTATCTAAAATAGGTTATAAATATCATATATTTTGTAGCCTGCTTTCACATTGACATTGGTCCTCACGGCAATAAACGTGAGTTTTGTCAAAAACAGAAACGTTCCGCCGCATGCTTTTTGCCAAACTTTTCTAGTTGCAGGATCAAAACGCACGCTTAAAAATAGTTTTCTGGGGCATTACTGGAAGTGTTACGGCACTCATGCAGGAATCACACAATATTTATTAGTAGCTTTTTTATATAATTTAACCTATCAACCACTGTTTCCATACAGAAACACAATAACGCGCGCCACACGCTTAGTAAATCTCGACCGCCTATCGATCAGCATCTGCAAAGAGACGTCACGCGAAGCTCCGTCCCGTTTTCGCGCAGTTCAACTTTGGTACTTTCTTTAAGGGCTTAACTGCCCGAATAGAAACCTAAAATTTGGAAATTACCTTAAAACTATTCTACTTTCAAGCTCTAAAATAAAAAAAAAATGTTAAAACGGGCCTATTGTGATAGAGAGAAGAAGTAGAACAGCGCAAAAATGCAGTGGGTTAACTGGTTTTCAAAGCTTATCTGTATTTTTAATTAATAAAAATAATTTCGTCCAAACATTACTTGGTCAGGGAATTTTGTTTGAATAAACACTATTTTTATTTTGCAAACCCATCAGAATAATAATTATCAAATTATGGAATGAAACATAATTTAAAACATTTTACGGAACAATTATGTTCATGTGGAATTTGTAATACTCATGTGTGGTACTCAAAAATAATTTTAGTTATGCATAAACAGTTAGTCCAAATATTTAGCTGCTAGGGCTCGTGTGTAATTATTTAAAGTGTTTTTTTTATAAGCTATTTCCGAACTTGTTCAATCGCTGCTAAAATTCAGATGAGCTGAAACCCGAAAGTTATTGTATTTACTTTTTTTTCCCCTTATTCTTTAGCTCTAAATTGGGGTAAGGAAATTCAATTCGTCATCGCAAAAAAAAAGTATTAGTTAAAAATGCATAAGGGATGTTGCGAAGAACTAAAATAATTTGTAAAAAGTAAGATTTCTTATAAATGAAATATGTTACTTTAACAGGTAATATAATTTTCCCCATCCTGAAGCTCCAGGCAAACAAGTTATGTTCGATGTCTTTGCTTGAAATTTCTAGATAATATAATATTCAATTAGTAACATTCCATTAGTAATTCTAGCTAAGTGAACAAGCACAAATCTGCTATATAATTCGAAAATTCGACAGTGGCTTATTATTATACAATATCTACAATAATTACTTAGTTAAGTATAGTTGGGTGTAATGACATTAGGTTAGGTTAGATTTTTAAAGAAAATTCTATAATATGAAATGGTACAGTGTTACAAAGTAAACAAAAAAAAATCCTAAAGAATTTTGTTACTGCTGGGTTCTTGAAAAGTTCTGCATGAAATTATTATTCTTTTGATATGTTACTTTTAAGAAAAACACTGAAAGTCGCCTTCACCTTCCACTTGACATACACCAATGGTAAATACTATCTACTGCACGACGAGCACTTTCGGCTGGTAAATTATTTATCTCCATCCTTATCATCATCTTATAGGTCCTCAATGTTGTCTCGTCTATTCTAATACACTCTCTCCTTCAAATACCATCATAGAAAGAAATCCAATGGTGTAAGGTCTGGATACCTCGTTGGTCATTCAGTTGGCTGTGGCTATGCACCGTCTTGTTGAAACCATATTCTTTCATTGAGAATATCTGGATCATCCTCGTTAGGACAAATAACTGCTAATGCATGAATTAAATGAAATGAGAGGAAATTTAAGTAACGCTAAGCAGAAGGACTTTTGTCAAAGAAATTTGTTCCTATAATTCTCTTATTAATTATTCCAGCCTACACATTGACTTTTTGTGGATGTTGTGTATGTCCTTCACGTATCCACTGCGGATTTTCGTCAGACCAGAATCGATAAGTATGTCTATTTAAATAAAATGTAATCATGTAGAATTCATTTTTGTTACAGATGTATATTTATAGGATGCTACATGGTTTTATGTAAGATATTATTTGTTTACATTACCTTTGCATATTTTCTGTGGATTTTAAGTTTAGTGCTTTGGTGCAAATATTTTACAGGCCACTGTCCTATCATGAATATTATTTTTAGTACATTCTTCAGTCAAATTTTGTTCTCTTTTTAATTAACTCGAACGAAGTAGATATCTGAATATTTAGATGTTTTTGTTGTCAAATTTTGGGGTTATGTTCCTTTATGATAACCGGTCAGTAGTTCATTTGTCTCATAGTATGCTCGTTGAGCTGTTCCATTTGAACCTTAGTTAGTTTACTCTATAACATTGATAATATTGCACTTTTCACCACTCGATAAATTGCCTTGCCATTATTTGTTTTAAATTGCATATTATGCAGGGGAAACTGCTAGTAGTTTTCTACATGTCAAGTTGGTTTGGTATTGTCATTTTATCGAACTGAGATCACTTTTATCATGTGTCTGAACGTACCTACTTTTTTTGACATGAGTGTTAAGGGACACCTGTCATTTGGTATTTACCTTCTTCGGAGGAGATTTGACTTTAGAGAACTTCACTTAAGATGACTCATGAATGTGGAAGTCGGCGGTTTTTAAGGGGCACACTTTTATGTGTTTTGATAAACTGATAATTAACTTAACTAATCTAATACCTTCGTTGGCACATCATGGATAGTAGAGCGTCCTTGTCTCTTTATTGATTTGCACTTGAGACCTCAATTCTTTTTTTGTTTATTAGAGATGGTAGCATCGGACAACCAGTAAGGTTTTCTTTTTAGTTGAAATTTTCTTTGGGCTTTTATCGAGTCTTTTATTTTTGAATATATAGCAAATCTTACATATTCATATACCTTTTGCCCACGTGTTGTGGTTGAAGGTGAATCTTCGTTGGAAGACCACATGGGCCTGTAACCTGTAGATATATGTGCTCTCTTGTACTGTTCGGGTCCACCAGACTGGAGGCAGGGTGCCTATTAATTTGAAACAAAGCCACATGGGATCTGAAACATCTATGAATTAAGACCAGTGTGTTGTAATACTTTTAATTTTTTTATAACCATAAATTTCAATCCACTCACTTTTAAATTAACCTTTAATTTGTAATACCACCGTGGTAACATTTATAAAGAATCTCTAGGTATAATGACCATACAAGTATGAACGTTCTAGAACATACTTTTTTCCCTTTTAACAAACTATAGGTATTCAAGAAGTAGTCCATTTTCTGTGGCGAGATTATGAAAGAAAACAAGGTCTGTCTATACCACCAAAGTAAATATATTTGTCCGTCTAGGGTGAAATCAGGGTTAAAGAATATACATAAGTTAAATTTGAAAGTTGGTTGTACTAGGTTCGACTTTAGAAAAAGTCATCTTCAGCAACTCAGTAATTAAGAAATATTTTTTAGGATATACCTAAATAAACTAACACAAATTGGAAGAGGGGGAAGAGTGGTTCAACAATATACAGTCATAAAATGTACTGTGTGCGGCCAATGGATTCGACAGTAGATAGTTATGGACGTGATGCTACTTTAAGCAATTAAGGAAATTAAATGTGAATAAGTAATGGAGGCCAATATTCTTAATGGGATAATTTATAGTTATGTTATGCTATATAGATGTCAACAACATGTTAAATGAAGAAAGTTCGATAAAATAATTGTTTCACGGAAACAACTCAGTGAGGGGACATGATTGTATATTTTGGTGGGTCAGAATTTAATAAGAAAAGGGAGGAGGGAAATTAAAATTGTTTTTTTTTAACCAGTTACGTCATTAAAGTAAAAAATTGGGAGTCATCTGAAAAGAGAAAATATTTCCATCTAAAACTGGTTAACGGAAATATCACAACATGTGGTCTAACAATGTAGACTTTAGTTTTTTGTATGTAGTAATATTATCATGTACTCACCATATTGTCAATATTCCATAGCAAAATTCGTTAATAAATTAAAATTTGGATGGTTTAAATAAAATAATATATTATTATATAATAATAATAATAACTGAAGCCTATGCAGGCGATTTTCTTTTCTTCATTTTGGCAATTGAGACATACATTAGCAACATGAGTTAAAGTCGATGCTGTCTTAAGCAAATGTCGTAGTAAAATCGAGAATACCTCGGATATCAGTCTATAAATTTCTTTTTTATATTATTTAAAATTCGTATTTCCGGGTATTAATTGTCAAGTCCATAGGCGGCAAAATTTAAACAGGAATCATTATAACCTAGGGAGGTTGAGGTGAATTTAATAATATACTGTCACTAAGTGTTAGATTAAATTAACATCCCTTATTCGGGGTGTGTACACATGAGTCTTATCATAAATATGACGTGAGAGAGCACAAAACATTATACAAGAGAATTTTTTGTTTAATCATACATCCAACTTGGCTCTTATAGAACCCTATAACTAAGTCACAACAAGCTTAAACCAAAAATCACAAGAGGGCAGCGCCATAAACCCAAATGAATAAATAAATGGCATTATATGCAACCGTCCTAACTAGAGCATATAATGGTCAGTTACCTACGTGACACATGTGTAATAAGAATTGCTATATAAAATAGATGTCAAAAAGACAGTTTACTGTAATATCATTTGATAATTGTGATTTAGAGGTTAATATCTTATTTTATGGATATAAACAAACCAAAACAAGAAAGCTACAAAATTGGGTGAAAATAAGAATAAAAAGTGTTTATATTTTAAGAGAATAAAAAAAGGGGAGACAGTCAAAGGTGATCTGTTTATTTAAGACCTGAATTTGAGGGTTTCTAATAACTTGATTAATCTCGTATATTTCCCATAAATTAGAAGTTCTACCATTGGGGACCGCATGAAGGATTTCAACTCCTGTGTCGGGATTAAAGGTGTGTTTAGTGTTAAGAATGTGATCGGAGAAGTTTGAACGAGTGTCCACAGGCAATGGCTTATTTTTATTTCCTTCTATTAAGGCAAGGTGATCATTAATTATTATGTTAAACTTGCGACCAGTACGTCCTATGTAACAACAATTGCATGTCGAGGATTCATCACTGTGGGAACAGCACAATTTGTATACTCCTGACTTTTCGAGAACATCAACTGTATCCTTATTGTTCTTTATATATTTCTTAAGATTATTTTGGGTTTTAAATGATATATGCATGTTATTATTAAATTTAATAAATATGTTTTTAATGCTATGTGATATCGTCCCATATACGGTAGGCTAGTGTAATATCTAGGGTTATTATTATCTGCAATAGGTACCAGGTTTTTGTTGATGTGTTTATTCAAATTTCTATAATATATTTTGTTAATAATATGTGTTGGATATTTGTTATTTATAGCAAGTTGCTTAATGAAAGAGAGTTCTTTGTTAAAATTATTATTATTCATAGGGATAGCAAACAGTCGGTGAAAAAATGAGTGGAAGGAACTTAATTTATGCCCTATAGGGTGGTTAGAATTAAAAGGTATAATGCTGTCTGTGGATGAAGGTTTGTGAAATATTGAAAATTGGAGTTCATTATTGTTTTTAGTTATGGTTAAGTCAAGAAAATTAATACTATTGTTCGTTTCATGTTCAATGGTGAATTCAATGGAGGGGTGTATAGTGTTTATAAAATTGTGAAACATATTTAATTCGTCATCTGTACCTCTAAAGCCTGGTAATATGTCATCAACGTATCTATAGTAAAATAAAAAAATTTCAAATAAAGGGTGTGATTTAATTGTCTTTTCTAAGAAAAACAGAAACACTTCAGCCAACAAAGGGGATAAATTTGAGCCCATAGCAACTCCAGATAGCTGTGAGTAATACTTCCATTGAACTGGAAGAAATTTTGTTTAAGTACTGTATCCACTAGTAGGCATATATTCAGTATGTGATGAGTGTCAAGGTTAGAATTTTCAAATAATAATAGGTATGTTATAACTAGTTACCAGGCGAATAAAGACCCTTCAGGCCTACCCATAAGTGTGTAATTTTTTGATTTCAATGCTTAATTGACTGGGTGGAATCCAGTTTGGTAATCTTAATAAAATAATTCCCGTTGTTGTTCTATATATCTGTGTTTTATTGTTACTCACTGTACTGCAAGACAAACTATTATCATCTTTAGAAGCAAGCGGTTTTCCTATTTTGAAACGCCTTGTCAATATTTAGTTTTTAACCATTTAAAATAGGTGGTGCCCCAGAAATCAAAAAAAGTGTACAACTGCTAGATGCAAGGACTCCGAGCCTCCGACACAAGAGTTCGCACCATGGTACGTAAAGTTGCCTTGTAAAGACAATTTTACGGCACAATCAGAGGATATAATGTTTTGGAAAAAGATGTTGTCGTCTTTGCATCTTGACATCATTTCCTCACATAATTGTAATCTCCTATCGTAATCGTCCTCGAGAAGTTTCTGTACAACATGCACTTTTTATTAGTGATACTCCCGGCTTCTTAAAAGTCTCTATATGGACGCTCTAGTAACATCGTTAGATATTAGTTGAAGAATGCGGATTTTCGTGTATAGGTACTCATCTACTTTTTTTTATAATAGTTTTAATTCTTTAAATGTGTGCTGTGTGGGTCAAAATAATCTGTTAACAGAAAAAACTAGTTATGGTGTTTTTAAAGTTAGCAGTTTTTTTTTAACCTAAACGGTGTAAAGTTGTGACACAAGTACACTCATAACGTAGTAGGTACACACAGACCCTTTTAAGACACTATACAAAATTTATCAAATCAATATCATCAATTCATCAATATCTCAATTTAATTAAAATATTTCTGTAATGGATTTCAATTTCAATATAATTCTCCTAATCGGATATCTGATTGCGTTTCCTGCTCGTCTTGGTTTATGAGATGTCCAATTAAATAGCTTCTCATGTTAGAGATTGTAATTTTAATTAACTTAAAACTAACCTAATAACTGCTCTAATATTATTGATATGCTTAAAGTATAATGTTGTCTAATATGTCGAGTTTATTTTAAGATTTTATAATTATTGTCACACAGTTATACCGTACCCCAGACAAGAAAATATTACTAAACTACCTGAAGTAACATTATATTGTAATTAACAACGTTATATATTCAATCCTATGGGTTTACATTTAATTACAAATAAATTTACTGCCATGGTTGATTTCGATTTCAATGTAATTTAACTAAGTAATCGAATAAATAATTAATTTGAGAATCAAAACCTTTTAACGACTAAATTTACAGCGTATTTGAATTAAGTGTGTGGAATTGAATGTATGGCTCCTGACGGAACTATGTATCTTAGATATTTAGGTTTGTGAAGTAGGACACTTTTTTTAAATTTTATAATCGTTTGCAACTTTTTCGACAATATGGGGTAATGGATAATTTATGGAAAATAGATGCGGTGTAGTGGAGAAATAATTTTAATTACCTGTCGTATGCAAATATAGTCTATCAAAATTGGCACAGAATACTTATAATATACACTGTGGCTCAAATTAAAGGAGTGCACTTTTCAATTGTGAATATTTTTTTTCATTTTGCACTGATTTAATTTATATTTGGAGTGATGATGATGAACGGAAATCGTCTTAGTAAAATGTGCAATTTATATCAAAATATTTTGAACAGGGCCGGATTGACAGGTTGTAATGAAAATTTGGCTCTCAAACTAGAAAAGTTGGGCGACAATTGTAATGAAAATTTATTATTGTAATTGTAATGAAAAAATTTTTTTTTGTCGTTGAGTGCCAATTTCTTACCTTTTGTTGCTTTGCTAGCTCAGGGCAGGGCGTGGTAAGTTCGATTTAAATTTTAACAGTCCCTTTCAGTATGAAATAAAAACACATTCAGTTCAACTTAACAATTAGTCTATTTACATAAGTCCATAAGTGTAGTTTGACAAAGGTTTGATAGTCTATTTACATAAGTGTAGTTTGACAAAGTTTTTTTTTTTCTTTTTAAAGGAAAATTTAAAAATAGTTTGAATGACTTTGAAGTAATAATTAGTAATCTCAATATTGATATATCCAATTAGACAAAAAAACTTACAAAAGTAAAATAAAGATTTTTGACAGGTTTCTTTCTTACACTCATCAGCAAAAAAAACCGGACAAGGAAAATTATTACCAACTTTGATATTAAATAACTTTTCTGATTTTAAAATATGTTTAATGAAATTTTCGGAAGATGGTAGCCACATGTCTAAAGATTATTACCCGCTTTTCGATTTAAGAAAAATGTTGACATGTGTGATATTATACCGAGGGCAACAAATGATACTTTTTTTGCCTTACGTTCTTAACACCCTGTGGAAAAAGTAGGCGGTGCGATGATATTGCAGTGCATTTCATATGGAAGTCGCATGTTTTCTTAACGTTTTGTTTTTTGATTCGTCCCAATAACTCTTCTTTTTAAAAAGATATAATCTTTTTAAAAAATACTTGAAAATAAAATATAATTTTTTTAATAAATACACAAACAAAATTTAACAAAATAAGTAACAGAAATTAATAGCGTGTATTGCCCCCACGAGCTCGAATTACATCTCTCATACGGCGTGGTAAACTTTGAACACAGTTAGCAATTTTTTCTTGAGAAATATTGTTCCATTCTTCCAAAAGAGCAATTTGCAAGCTAGGGATGGTTTCGGGAGCTGGTTCCCGTTTTCGAATTCGTCTCCCCAATATATCCCAAACATGCTCAATGGGATTAAGATCCGGGCTACGGGCTGGCCACTGAAACCGCTGAATGTTAACTTCGTTCAGATATTCGTTTACCACCCGTGCCACATGTGGTGTTGCATTGTCATGCATTAGACAAAAGTTGGCTCCAATATAGTGAGCAAATGGAACGACATGTTCTGCTAAACACTCATTAATATAGCGGTCAGCAGTCATAGCACCATTTAGGATTAGAACGAGCTCGGTACGTTCGTTAGATGATACTCCAGCCCATACCATTATACTTCCACCTCCATATGGTACTCGTGGAGAGATGCAGCATTGCGCAAATCGTTCCCCTTGTCTTCTCCATACACGCTCGCGTCCGTCTGGTGAACGTAAGGAAAAACGGGATTCATCTGTAAACAGTACTCGGCCCCATTGTTCGACTGTCCAATTAATATGTTCGCGAGCGAAATGCAAACGGGCAGTACGGTGGGCTGGGGAAAGAGCTGGACATGCAGCTGGTCTCCTTGAGTTCAATGCTTGTTCACCCAGTCTACGGCGGATGGTATCTGAGGAAATATAAGTGCCACGAATATTTCTTAATTGACGACTAATGGCTGAAGATGGTAAACCGCGATCGCGTAGTGCCGTTAACGCCATGAAACGATCATCATGCATATTTGTCTTACGTTTTCTTCCTGATCCTTGACGCCTAGAATACTCCCCAGTTTGTCGAAAGCGGCTGATTGCATCGTGTACGGTACTCTTAGCCTCACCCAAGACGTTAGCGATATATCGTATGTTTCGGCCATCGTCGTTTAGTGCCACAGCACGGACAACATCTTCTGTGCGCATGTTTCGACAATATTTCAAGCTTGACACTGACAATGAAATAAAACGCTAGTTGCTAGGCAACTTATCACGTTAATTTTTTGGTTTTTCATTAACATTGGAAAATTTAAAATGATTTTTTAAAAAGATTATATCTTTTTAAAAAGAAGAGTTATTGGGACGAATCAAAAAACAAAACGTTAAGAAAACATGCGACTTCCATATGAAATGCACTGCAATATCATCGCACCGCCTACTTTTTCCACAGGGTGTTAAGAACGTAAGGCAAAAAAAGTATCATTTGTTGCCCTCGGTATAATATCACACATGTCAACATTTTTCTTAAATCGAAAAGCGGGTAATAATCTTAAGACATGTGGCTACCATCTTCCGAAAATTTCATTAAAGATATTTTAAAATCAGAAAAGTTATTTAATATCAAAGTTGGTAATAATTTTCCTTGTCCGGTTTTTTTTGCTGATGAGTGTATTTTATGGTGAATCACACACAAGGCGTCAGTTACCTTTACCCTTTTCTTCAATGGTTGTTTTCGTATCCTTGTAGAGATATAACCAGTTTATGTCAGAGCTTCGGGTGAAGCTTAGGAATCGACTCTCTACAAGTATAGACGAGTAGAGCTCAACAGACTTTGGGCCACTGTCGTGACGTCACGTCAGCTACGTTGTCCGGCTCCAATAATGAAGTTCCAAAGTTGGGTACCCAGAAAAGACAAGGTGTTAGACTCACCATATAAAACCTTACAGTTTCCTTTGCTCTGTTTGAAAAGGAATATTTACAGAACCGAAAAAAAATATATTTTAATTTTAATTAATTAAATAATGAAATAACAAACTAAATTGTCAAATTACAGTGATATTCCTTTTTAACAGAACCAGGTTTAAATAAAATAATCAATAACTTGACAATGATAGTAATCTTATTAAAAAAGATAAAAGCTAGAAGAGCATAAAATAAAATAATTTTCTGGTGCAAACCATTTCACAGAACCAGGTTTAAATAAAAATAATCAATCGTAATTTTATAAAAACAGATATAGTAGCTATACAATTTATAGAAACACAAGATGAAATTGTGCTCTAGGAGAAAGCCCTGCACAGAACCAGGTTTAGATAAAAATAATCAATGGTAATATTATAAAAAAAAATTGTAGCTATACAAGCATAAAATGAAAAAAAATAGGTAATGAACCTCTAATATTCAAGATAGGGGTGCCCATGTGCCTATGCACAAAATGGCGACCAGGTAAGTCTTTAAAGAAACAACAAAAAAATTAAAAGCTATAAGAGCAAAAAAAAATAAAGTAGTGCTCTAGGAGAGATTTCTGCACAGGCAAGGCAGGTAATAGGTACTAAATTAGCAAGAGATAAATGAAAATTTAAAGAGATATGCAGTGAGATTTCATCATAGAACCCCCGAGACAAATGTTCAGATTTTAACACATCAGAAAAAACTCAGTACCCAGTGATCAATCACTAAAGATAGCGTAATGTATAATGGCTACTTAAAACTTATGCTCGGTTCTCTAAATTAAAATTATTGGTCAGAAACTACAAAGCTGGCTATAAGCTATATAAGAGCAATTCGTCTGTTTTCCAAAATCTTAAAAAAATAAAAACCAGGGTAGTGAAGTCTTTCTTTAAGTTGTCCATAATATGAAATAAGGTAATGAACCTCCAAAATTCAAAACCAAAGATAGGGGTGCCCATGTGCCTATGCACAAAATGGCGACCAGGTAAGTCTTTAAAGAAACAATTTATGTCCTTTAAGACAAGATAAGTAGGTAAAATGATTAATCAATCTTTAGGGTAACATTAAAAGATAATTTAAAAGTAAATAAAATAACTGAGCTCGGGGTTCTATGTCGAAACTCGAAAAAAAATAAAAAAATAAAAAGAGAAGAATTTTAGTACTTGCCTGTGCAAAAGCCTGAACACTAGAGAGCCAGAAAAATTACCTTTCTGTCCTCCTGCTGAAGAAAAATCCCCTCTACATATCCCTGCGACCTCACGTGGACCAATTACAGATCACTTTATAGGTCACGCACTCATCACAAAAAAGTCTACACCCTGCTCGATTCGCTCGCGGGTAAAACATCCATTTTAATTATTAAAACAGGTTATGTAAGTATAAACGTGGTTATAAAATCCACTAAAGGTACGATCAACTGTACAAATCTTAACAGTGCGGAAGAAAGAGGCGGAAAATGCTAAACATGAATAGTTTTAATGTTAGAAAGAGACAGTCATGACCCGGACTAAAAATAAGATCACCCTGGTTGACCAGTGCCATCTCAATTAAAAAAGAAATAAAACCGGTACCGCCATATCTGCCGCGGCAAGGTTGCAGCAGATATCCCTAATTGAAATTCAATCCCGTCTCAACAGGTGGCGATAGTATTACTGAATTTGAGATTAATATTTAAATCTAAGGATGGTACGGTAAATAATGTGAAATTTATCGTAACAAGGTTTTCTTTAACAAACGTGCGCAAATGCTCGTTGCAAACGGAGACTGATTTATTTAAATTTCAGATGATACGTTTTTTTGGTAGTTTAACTATCGAAAATTCTAGAGTATATATAATATGTCTCATTGTGAAAGATTTTAAAATTCAAGAAATACAATTTATTTTGTTCAATCTTAATCAACAAATTTAATAATATTAACAATTAATGATATCAAGACTAATTATCACTTAAAATCTAAAGTAGTCTAAATATTTACAGGATAACACTATGAATATGACCACCATGATTTTCTATCACCGATTGCAGACGCCTTCACTATAGGTCAATAGCTGCATTGATAATGTCCTGGTTAAATTTATTCCAAGAGAACTCTAACCTTTTCTTTAGCTCTTCGATGGTGTTAAACCTTTGACCATTCTGCAGATTTGCCTCTAAAATTCCCCATATGGAATAGTCAACAAGGTTTAAGTCTGGACTATTTGGTGGCCACATCTCCGGTTCGATGTAATCGGGGCATTACTCAAATAAAAACATTTTTGCACTCCGAGAGGTATGGGAAGGAGCACCGTCTTGTTGGAACACGTAATCGTCGCAGATTGCTTCAATTTCAGGAAGCAAGTGATATAAAATTTGTTGTTGATACGCGCCCGAGTTGAGCTTTACTCCGGCATCTACAACAATGAGACTTGACTTCCCCAATTTGGAAGCTGCTACAGAGACCATTACGCCAGGTGAAAAGTGACTTCTCTCAATTAAAAGATTTTCCAAAGAGATTTCCCTCTTTACTTGCACATTTGTGTATACCCGATTATTTTGTGTATTCTTTGGCGGCCTCAAGTAAAGCATCTTCTCATCTGAAAACCATATCTTTGCGATATATTCCCGAGAACGGAATCTTGGTATTAATAGATTACATCTTTTTAATCGTTTCTCTTTCACATTGGCATTAAGTTTTTAACAGTAAACTTTCTTAAAGACTTTAAGTTGGCAATCATTTTTTATAATTCTTTGAACTGTAGAACGGCGAATTCTTGTTCTTCTCGCTATTTTTTTAGTACCTACAGATTCTTCAGGTCGTACATTTTCTATAATATTTCTTACAATGGTAATATTTCCTTGAGTTCTTGCAGTTTTCTTCCTTCCCCTTCCAACTTTTATTTTTATGAATCCATTATTTTCTCTAAGATGTCTTAAAAACTTTCCAACTGTTCCAACATGCCAATTATTTTCAGGAAACTCCTTTACGATTTTTTATGCACCGTAATTATGTTTTTGTCGAAAATATTTGATAATAATTCGATCCTCTTCACTTAATACTGCCATTGTGTACGGATTAGCTGTCACAAAGCGTACAAAAGATCAAAAATAACATTGTCTATTATTTTAATAACAGTCATGGATACTCTGATTTTTAACAACAGTAATGGATACTCTGATTTTTAATACCAGTCATGGATACTCTAATTTTTTATAACGGTCATGGATGCTGCGATCATGGTTCAAACGGCTTCAAAATTCCAAAATGATAACCGTAATGTTTTAGTACATCAATGAACAAAATAAATTGTATTTCTTGAATTTTAAAATCTTTCACAATGAGACCTATACTGGAGAATTTTCGATAGTTAAACTACCAAAAAAGCGTATCATCTAAAATTTAAATAAATCAGTTTCCGTTTGTAACGAACATAAGCGCATGTTTGTTGAAAAATACCTGTCAATCCGGCCCTGTTCAAAATATTTTGATAATAATTACATATTTTACTGAGACGATTTCAGTTCATCATCACTCCAAAAATAAATTAAATCAGTGCAAAATGAAAAAAAATATTCAGCATTGTTAACTAATAGAAAAATATTTATATTCATAGGTTCAAAAAAAAAAATTATTTATGAAAACCTCTGCTTGTATTAAAACTATAATTTCCAATACCAGGTTTACAATTACTATACAGGTTACATTAAAAATTACATTTTTAGTTATTTGGATTTCGATTTCTTTTTCAATTTTTCAAAAGCGTGATTTGATAAACGGATGGTGCAAAAAAGTTTAATAAACATAGTTCGTACAATTCCAATTGCAGCTGACAGGATAAGCTCTTCGCTACTGATGTGAGGCTTCTGATATGAAACTTTTTAAGAGGCAAGTAAAGCTTTTTCATTCACAGACATAGTTTCTTTAAAAAATGATTTTTGCTTTTCAAATGATTTTAGTCTGCCAACGTACTCACTATGAAGCATTTCCAAATGTCGCTTAAGTTGATTGGGTTTCATGCTGTCTGCTTTTTTGATGCTTCACAATCTCTAATGCTCGCTTATGCCCACTTAAATATTTATCCATGATTCTGAATAATTCTACGAGCTACTCGAATATCATTAATTGCAGATAACACTTAATTATAACATACATATTTACTGCACACAAGGATCGACTCTACTGAGACTGACTGGAACTGAACGAGATGCAGCATTTATACACGCCGCGCAGACGTTCCAGAATGTTCGAGACAAATCGGAACTTTTGAACACTCCATTTTCTATGGTTTAAATTTCTCAGTGATTTTTAAAGTAATTATACTGTATGTTAATAAAAATATACAGTATATTAAAAATAAAGTTCATATTTGTCATAATTATTTACAACCACAATATTGTACAACATTTTACTACTATGCTGGTTGATGGCGGTGCAGATATGCAGATGTTTAAGTGGCTTGAGGCCTGGAAATCTTCTTTTACCTCAGAAGGCTATGTTGAGAATTCTATGAAACAGGTGCCTAGCAAATATTTTATGGATAAAGCATGAATTTAAACAGTTAGCTCCATCACATCCACTGGCCTAAAAATTGAAAAAAGTATACTATTAGTTTTTATGATAAACCTTAGGTTATATAATTTTTGCTAATATTATTAGACCAACAAAATCAAATGTATTTTAATTTAAACAGCAATGCACCCTGCCCTAAGTCTTTATCAGCTTGCAAGGAAACTTCTTCAATAAATCGGATAAAACTGCAATCACTTTTATAGATTAGTTCAGATTAGTTTGGGTTAGTTTAGGTTTACCTTACCTTAAAATTTATTTGTTAAATCACCCCTTCCCAGGAGTGACGAAGCTTCTCCTCAAAATGATTACTTATTATACGTTACGCAGCGCGAAGCAACGTTTACCGATGACCACTGACAGTTAAATGAAAGGACAGGTCAAGTTTTGTTTTTTACTTATGGAGTATCTTGTTTTACAATTCACGTTGGTCTTGAAGAATCTTTGAAGCTTATACTCGTTGGGGAAAACGGCCTTAGGAAGGTCGTTCCAGAGTGATGACATTCTCCAGATGAAAGAATTTTTAACAGTGTTGTTCAAGGGACACTGAGCTGAACCACGTACGGGTGGGCTGCAGTTGCTCGTTGTGTATTTCTACCATGCTCAGCTCTGGGTGGAATTAAGCGGGCAACCTCAGTTGAGCACTTGGCATGAAAATATTTGTAAAATAGACTCAAGTCGCCAACCTGCCTTCGATGTTCAGGCTTCCCAGGTTGTTTGTCAGATGATGGTCATCGATCAAGCGAATGGCTCTTCTTTAAATAGAATCTGGAAATCTCAGGGTATGTTTAGGAGCAAAGCCCCAAATATGCGAACAGTACTCCAGCGATGGTCGAATTTGGGCTTTATATAGCATCAAAAGTTGTTAGGGTGTATAAAGGTCCTTAGTACGGAAAAGTATTCGGTTGGGCCGCAACGTGACTATGCCAAGGCATATGGATGTCCAAATTGACGCCCAATAAATGAATTAACGAAGCCAGGGGAATCGAGTGTCCCGCCATTAATTTATCCGGTTTTTCGACATTAAGTTTTTTAATTGGTGGTAAATTCTACTTGGATACTGTCACCCCAAGACAGAATTGCTTCCAGGTCTTTGTTGAGATGTAAAACCTCTTGCTGTCTGTAGAGAGTTGCATTGGCAGCCGATGTCCGAGCATCCAAAATAAAAGATGAAACAAGTGTGCTGTCATTAGCCAAGCTATATATAGAATAGTTTTTTCCAAAATATCGTTAATGTATAGTAAGATGAGGGTGGACGTCAATATAGAACCTAAGCCTATTCTAAATAAATGAAATGTTTTATTACTTTCTTTGCATTTTTCAAATTGTTGATAGTTCTGCCATAATTTCCTCAGAAATCTGCATAATTGTGATATCAGAAAATGCTCACGTTACAACAAATAATTTATATTGTCCGATGGTATGGTTTAGGATACAAAACAGCCTATATGACAGTCTTAGACAATTCTAGGAGATTGAGAAATGTTGATCTTACGGATATGGGATTAAAAAAAATTGTAATGAAATCCATAGTGTTTTCAATAAAAAAAGGGGGAAAAAAAGTACGATGAAGATGATGCTGTAACCGTAATCACAATGGATTTCGCTAGAAATGTTCCCGAATTGTCTTTAAGGAATAGATCTTCTCAAATAGTTAATTTATGTAAAGCTCTAGCACAAAGAATACTGAAGATTAATAAAATTTGTTCGTATAAACCAAAATTGAACCACTTTGTGGAAGAAAATGACGATATGAAGCGTTTGGATTTTTGTATGCGGATGGAGGAAAATATCCTTACTCAAAAAAGTTTTGTTGAAAATCTAATTTTTTCGGACAAGGCAACTATTAATACAAACGGAGTAGTTAGTTCGTAAAACTATCGCTATTGGAGCCATGACAACCCTTAATTTCATATCAGCTCTAGAAGACAATATTCACGAAAAGTTAACGATTGGTGTGCTATTTCTTAGCTGATTGAATCAAATTATACTTCCAACACCAGTTGGGAATAAATGGATTGGAAGGAATGGTCGAAATCAGCGGCCACCTTATAATAATTATGGACTTCCATTTATGGATTCATCTAAAGCAATACGTGTATAGAACCAATTTCCATAAAAACTGTGACCTCTGGAAAGATAAAATAAGAGAAGTCATTGTAAATATCCCATTACAGCAAATTCAGAACTGTTATCGGGAATTCAGATATCGAGTTGACCTATGCGCTGAACTGATAACACGTTCGAAAAGAACTTTATTTATTTAAGCATTTCATAATTTATGATTCATTGAAGAGGAAATGGCCCATAATAATAAAAATATTTCAAAAGTAGATAAAAAAAAAATAGTTTTTTGACAACAAATCGTTATTCAGCCAGATATAAAATCATATTCTAGGTAAGAAAGCAACAATAGTTGGTTATTTTTGCGTACATATATTTTAATCAAAATTCAAATAACTAAAAATGTTATTTATCATGTACCCTGTAGAGTAATCGTAAATTTGGTATTTGAAATTGTAGTTTTAATAAAAGCAGAGATTTTTATAAATAATTAATATTTCTTCTAAACCTACGAATAAAAAAGTTTTTCCTCTTCCAAATTCCATCCGTGAACACACTGTAGGAGTTACTAACAGAACAATTTCATTTTGATATTTCACAGAAATCCCGTATAAGAAAATAACAGAAATTTCATTCTAAGGAATAATGAGCAGTAATTGCAAGTCAAGTACTTTGTTTATTGCATCTATGCCTAAAATTAATTAAGTGTGTATAGATTTATGGGCATGGTTGATTTGAACATTAAAGCAATTAAACTAATTGGATAAATGAATAATAATTAACAAATCACATCATAATGAGGAGTGTATTTATAAGTGTCAGTATTTCGTCTAGAGAAAGGTTGCATAATGCCTATAGTCAACCATTTTATCGCTATATATTTTAAACTAAGCATAGATGGAAGAATTCTTATCGTTAATAATTATATCATTTGAAAATCGTTCTCCATTTTGATGTTTTTGTAGCCATTTTTAAGCCAAACAGGAAAAATTTTGCCACTTTGAGGATTTAATGTGGTAAATCTTGTGGCATTCCTTTACAAAAACGTAAATATTTTAAAGTGTATCTTTGAAACATTTAGTTTTATTAATACCAGGGTGTTATGGGATATTCCAAGAAAGATAACCACAACCCCGACTAGTAAAACACAAGCTTGCAGTATTCGCACATAGTTATAAAGTTTAAAGTGTGGTTTAAGATCAATAGTTGATGGAATCCCACAAATTATTAAAAATACAATTATTAGCATTTGTATTTCCTTAGTAAAATATTGAATCTTAACACAACATCGTTGGTGGGAATTTTGCAGAAATTGGCAACACTTTCTTGGTCAGATTTTAAGTTGTTGAATGATATCACCATGTACAATGTAAGTATGAATTTTTCAAAGAAAAGTAATTAAACTTAAACCATGCCTCGCTGCAAGGACAAAAGGGCCTATTTGCAAAAATGTGAAACTGAGAAAATCGTTTTGTAATTTATGTCTTCCCACTGAAACAATTTGGATTCCAAGTATATTATATTTCATTAAGAAATTTTACAGCAACTTATATTAAACTTTCTAGCGAGCGGTGATGATGTTTTATCTCTTTTATGATTCGGGTATTATCTTGTCTAAGTTTTTCATATAAATAATAACATATTATTATTTATATGAAAATGAAATATATTATCTGATAAATTTAAACCAAAATATTTTAAATTATTTACATATATGTAGATACTTATTAATAAACAAGAATTTTCCAATGCCTAATCTACCAAACCATTACTAGATTAATTGAAATGTCGTCTATTTAATATAATATATGATCCATATAATATAGTCCATTCATTTTGACGGTCCCTGTATAAGGCCAAAAGATCGCAAACCAGAGTTTATTGAACTGATTGATCAATGAATGTTCATAAATCATTATGAATGTTATTATTATGATTTTACCGAGGTAAACTGCATCAAAATAAACAAGCAGCAAAAAAAAAATGAAATGGAAAATTCAGGAAATCCCAGCTTATCAATAAATATTACAAAAAAAAGATATTGCGAGGCATACCCGAAAATAAATAATACAGAAAGTAATTTCACCCAATGAATTATTAATAAATAAATATAATATGAATGTGGTTTTACCGGAACAACATAATTAATCCTATCAATCGTATTTTACTCATTATTTTAAGAAAATTTGGTAAGGGTTATTTCCATTCCTATTTTTATTGTTTTAATGCAAAATTTGCAGTAAGATTTTCTGTTAATTATTGTTACCGGAATTGAAAAGGAGACGAGAACAAAAGCTTAAAATAATTATCCTTCCTTCGTTTTTTGATTGAACATTTGTACAATGACTTTAATGCTGAATCAAATTACGTCGAATTAAATATATAAAGTAATTGAACTTAATTGTGTTTCAATTCCTTTCAGAATGTTTACTTGCTTTTAATGTGTTATTTACGATGTACCATCTTTTATCAGTTTTAGTTGAATAATTTTTAACATCTTTAATTTTATATAGAGGAAATCCGGGAGACTTGACCCACGTTTTATTTGCTCCTTTTGATGACTTTGACGTGGATTTTATGCACGAATTTGATAATATGTATCTAATAGCCGTATTTTATTATGCTGCTAAGTGAAAGAGAACAGACAAGTCAGGACAAGTACTAATATGTTTAACTACTGAAATATGAAACACCCAATTAAAAAATATAAATTTTCAAAATAAATATCTAATAAAAAATTAACCTCGGTATATGTGAGATTAGTGAAAAATATAATGCATTCTTTATGATATTTATATTATCAGGAGTAAGCTTAACGCATGGGTAATAATAGCAGTAACGAATTGTGGGCGTAGTGTTTTGAACCCTTGCTCTAAAGGCCCTCCCCCCTCCCCCAAATTTTAAATACTATTTTGATCAGTAGTACTGATAGCGATGAGGAGTATTATCCTTGAACTTAAGGTCAAATCTGTAAACCATTCTCAGTTGCAGTTGGACGCCAGTCCCGCACTTCTTGGGCCAATTGAATTCGCTTTACGTTCGTAGCTTATTAGTTTGTGTTAAGAAATTTAGAAAGGCCTCGGGTTTTGACGGTTGAGTTTTTGAGCAGGTTAAAGGATTTTGTGATTGCACGCAGGGTTCTGCCTAACGAAGAAATCTGGGTACGTAGTAAAATGCTTTAACAAGAGAGCGCATATGGAAGCGGTACTCTTTGACGTAAGCAAAGCGTTCTACAAGTTCTGGCATAATGGACTTTTTTTGAAATTAATAAGACTCGGAGCTCCGAACTACCTAATCAAGGTAGTAATTTCTTTTCTGGATAATAGGAGTCTTGCTGTCTCATCAGAGAACTTTGAATAAACCATCAGAGTGGGAGTGCCGCAAAGCTCACCTCTCTCTCCGATGCACATTCACGATATACCGCGCGATAGATTTACGCAACTCTATCTATTCGCTGACGATACCGGAATAACTTCGGCTACCAAGTAACCGCGCATTATCGTTAGTTACGTGCTGCGTCTTAAAATTGAGCTATATAAATGGCTGTCGGCTTGGAATATTCTATCGAAGCTATATTCTTTTTAAAAAGCACTGTTCATAGGCCTAAAAGAAGTCAATGGTATCCAGGTGAACTGGTGTCAGGAGGTAAAATATATCGGACTTATATTTGACCAACGAGTAAACTGGAGGCTCGATTCAATCAACATAACGAAGCTTGCATTTCGGCAATTCAGGTTATCTACCCCCTGCTTCACACGTGGAGTAGGCTTGATAACAGGACAGATTGGCTCCCTGTTCCTGCATAACCATAGTAAAGAAGCACTGTTAATAGGGAGGCACTAACACTACTAGATTCAATAAAATAGGCGTCAAAATTATGCAGTGTTTACATTTTCCAAATAAAGAAGACAAAAATAAGAATACTTAAGGCAAAAGTCAATCTTAAAATTCCTATAAATGAAAAAAAAACTAAACAGTTCACGAAAATTCAAGAGAAGTCACAGGATGTATTCTAACTTAAAAGTACAGAGAAGATCCCAAGTACAAAAGAGTTAGCAATAGTGTTAATTTCATTTTAATTTCACCCTGTATGCCAATCAATGTCAATAAAATAGTACGAGCGAGAACGTAAACTGAAGCACATGGAATAGCGATGCCTTTAAGCAATAAAACTAGGTAGACAGTGCAGTGTTCTTGACAGGTAGGTATAGATATAGCGCTTAAACTTCGCATGGCTTAATTTGCTTACGTCCAAAGATGCAAGAAAACTTAATTTAATAATTTCTCTATTCCTGCGGCAAGGCAAAGTGTATTTTATTTATTAAGTGCCTTGGTCTCTAGTTTAGATTTTTGTTTAGGTATAAAGGATACTATCCCAATTTAGAACCTAATATGAGCTAACTTTTTAAATTAAGGAAGTTCTGGATAATGTTCTTAAAGAAAAATTTATTTTTTTATTTTCTTCACATGGATTTATGGCATTTTTTAATATAAGGGTATTGGACGCCCTATTTAAAAAATATTTTACTACACATTAGATGTTTATAGCCAAAAGAAGTGAATAAATTCGTAAATCAGTCAAACTAGTATTACTATGGGATCGCACAGTCACGCACGGAATATTGGAATTTAATTACAAAATAATATCCTGATATTACATCTATAACTCACTGCAGAGTTATTTAAAATATAAATATCCACCCGTTTGTCCTTTTAACTTTAAAGTTTCAGGTCAGTTTAATTTTTATTATTTATTATATGAAAATACTTTTAAAAGATAATATGTTTTTACAAGCATACAATAGCAATTTGTAGAAAATAAATGCAAGACAAAATTTTTAACTAAAATTCGCACTAAACAAAACGTAATTAGGGTACATAGTTTAAAATGAAACTAATATTTGCATTGATCCTAGTATGCATATTATTTATCAAAAAATTACTTAACAATTAGAAATAGAGATTGGCGGGTCCGAGCGCTCTTAAAATTTATTTTTCGGTTGGCATATATCGAATTTACGCCGGACTTTTGGCGGTCACTGTATACTTTTTTACTTCTATACAAAAAAGTTTTTTTGAATGTTTTAAAATTATGGTAATCTAGAACCTACGCTCTTGCGGATCTGAAATCAACGGAATCTGCCCTTCACCAAGTGGTCAGCAGGGTGGAGAGGGCTCTAGATAACAGTGAAGTTTTACTGGAAGCTTCTTTGGACATAGAAGGAGCATACGACAACACATCCTTCGCATCAATCCCTACGGCAACCAGGGCCATCGGACTGAAGGAAACTTGCTGCAGGTGGATAGGAGGTACGCTTCAAGGCAGAATTGTATACACGGCTCTGCTTGGTGAGACTTTAGCAGCGTGGGTAACAGGGGGGATTTCGCAGGGGGGGGGGGGTACTCTCTTCTCTATTTTGGAACCTTGTCATGGATGGGCTGCTACGCTCACTCAGCAGATAAGGATATCATATCGTGGGTTATGCGGACGACCTGGCTATAATGACCCAAGGCAAATACAACACGACAGTAGGAGAAAGAATGCAAAGGGCTCTCAATATCGTGGAAACATGGGTAGGGCAGGAAGGACTTACCATCAGTCCTCAAAAGACTGCCATTATCTCCTTTACAAAACGCAGGAAAAAAAAAGATTGGGACCCCTAACCCTACAGGGAGTAAACATTCCACTGTCGGAAGAGGTCAAATGCCTAGGAATAACTTTAGACCACAGACTGACCGGGAACAAACACATGGAAAAAACAATCAGGAAGTCGAAAGTAACCTTAGCAGTTACTAGACGGATGTACTGAAAAACATGGGGACTCTCACCTAAGCTGGTACATTGGCTATATACCAGGGTAGTGAGACCTGCAATTACGTATGTAGCACTAGTCTGGTGGCCAAAGACACAGCAGAAAACCACAATATCAAAGCTAGGAAGCCTACAAAGACTGGCCTGCTTGAGCATCACAGGGGCCATGGAATCGACTCCTACATCCGCAATGGAAAACATCCTGGACCTTCCTTCACTTTATTTGGTGATTAAAGGAGAGGCAAGAATAGGACTATACAGACTACAGAGTTCTACGTCACTTTCTGGGTGGCACAGAACTGAACACGCACTTCTATGCGATATCATTAGGGAACCTGAGTTAGAAATGAGATCAGACCACACAAACCCTGCATATCACTATGACATACCATTTACGACCGTAATCGACGAACGGGATGCGTGGAACAATAAAACACCAGATATTCTTGGGGCAATAATCTGGTACACAGACGGCTCAAAAACCAAAGATGGTACTGGAGCAGGGATATACGGAGTAAGACCGAAGAGGAGATGCTTACTTCTCCCGGAATAAATCTCCTACGGTGTTCCAAGTGGAAATCTATGCCATTCTACAGTGTGCGTATGAAAACAATAGGAAGACTTATCCTTATAAGTAATTAGAGGAACTAGTGGTCCTAGGCCCAAAAGCCAACAAAGTAGTCCTACAATGGGTACCAGGACATGAAGGTATAACAGGAAACGAGAAGGCGGACGAACTTGCAAGAAAGGGGTCGGAGAAAACATTCATTGGTTTAGAACCGGCACTCGGAGTCCCAAGGTGCACAGTACGAGATGTCATAAAACGACAAGGAATGAACACAAAATCTACAGGAACAACACACAGGCATTGAACCATAGCAAATCTTTCATTGAGGACCCAGAGCCGAAACTAACAAAACAGCTACTTCTGATGAGCAGAAATTAGCTGAGAATTACCACAGGAATTCTGACAGGACACATGGCCGTCAAGAAGCACCTGTATTACCCTTACAAAATATAGCTCGTACAGAAATTGGCAGAAGATGATCCAGATACGAGACTGCAGTTTTGTGAGGAAATGATGGATTTAATTGACAGAAATGTCGTAAACTCAGAAAGCATATTATTTTCTGATGAAGCTACATCCTCGTTGCCCCAAAAATTAATATTTGGACTGAAATTATTGGGAATAGAGTGTTACTTTTTGAACAACAACTTAACTGGAGTACGATATTTGTCATTTCTACAGCTAAATGCGGATATCTGGTTTATTATCTAAACCAAATATGTTCAAATGGGTTGATTCGCAGGAAAGATCCAATAGAATGGCCACCGAGGTCTCCCGATATTACCTCACTTGATTTTTTTTTCTGTAGGGTTACTTAAAAAGACAAAACCCGAAAATATTGAGATATTGAAAGAATGAATAAGTTACAAACGTGGACTTATTACACCAGAGGTTCTTAATAATGTGAGAAATTGATTTTATTTGCGACTAGGGAACGGACGACATTTTTAACACCTTTTTAACTAAGTGTAATACATTTTATCAAGTCAAGGGTAACAATAGTCCATTGTTGTTAAGTTCTTCCTGAAAATAGCTTCTATGACCTTATTAGCTCCTTGTACCACCGACTATTTAAATGCTTCGGCGTATTTCACAAATAGTAAACAACGTAATCGACAGAGATATGTATGTGCACTTTTGTTTCTCTCAATGAAACAGTTTTTAATGCTATTTATGAAAAGATCTGAAGTTTTTGTTCAAAAATAGAGGCATAGCATCACAGGGGCCATGGAATCGACTCCTACATCCGCAATGGAAAACATCCTGGACCTTCCTTCACTTTATTTGGTGATTAAAGGAGAGGCAAGAATAGGACTATACAGACTACAGAGTTCTACGTCACTTTCTGGGTGGCACAGAACTGAACACGCACTTCTATGCGATATCATTAGGGAACCTGAGTTAGAAATGAGATCAGACCACACAAACCCTGCATATCACTATGACATACCATTTACGACCGTAATCGACGAACGGGATGCGTGGAACAATAAAACACCAGATATTCTTGGGGCAATAATCTGGTACACAGACGGCTCAAAAACCAAAGATGGTACTGGAGCAGGGATACACGGAGTAAGACCGAAGAGGAGATGCTTACTTCTCCCGGAATAAATCTCCTACGGTGTTCCAAGTGGAAATCTATGCCATTCTACAGTGTGCGTATGAAAACAATAGGAAGACTTATCCTTATAAGTAATTAGAGGAACTAGTGGTCCTAGGCCCAAAAGCCAACAAAGTAGTCCTACAATGGGTACCAGGACATGAAGGTATAACAGGAAACGAGAAGGCCGACGAACTTGCAAGAAAGGGGTCGGAGAAAACATTCATTGGTTTAGAACCGGCACTCGGAGTCCCAAGGTGCACAGTACGAGATGTCATAAAACGACAAGGAATGAACACAAAATCTACAGGAACAACACACAGGCATTGAACCATAGCAAATCTTTCATTGAGGACCCAGAGCCGAAACTAACAAAACAGCTACTTCTGATGAGCAGAAATTAGCTGAGAATTACCACAGGAATTCTGACAGGACACATGGCCGTCAAGAAGCACCTGTATTACCCTTACAAAATATAGCTCGTACAGAAATTGGCAGAAGATGATCCAGATACGAGACTGCAGTTTTGTGAGGAAATGATGGATTTAATTGACAGAAATGTCGTAAACTCAGAAAGCATATTATTTTCTGATGAAGCTACATCCTCGTTGCCCCAAAAATTAATATTTGGACTGAAATTATTGGGAATAGAGTGTTACTTTTTGAACAACAACTTAACTGGAGTACGATATTTGTCATTTCTACAGCTAAATGCGGATATCTGGTTTATTATCTAAACCAAATATGTTCAAATGGGTTGATTCGCAGGAAAGATCCAATAGAATGGCCACCGAGGTCTCCCGATATTACCTCACTTGATTTTTTTTTCTGTGGGGTTACTTAAAAAGACAAAACCCGAAAATATTGAGATATTGAAAGAATGAATAAGTTACAAACGTGGACTTATTACACCAGAGGTTCTTAATAATGTGAGAAATTGATTTTATTTGCGACTAGGGAACGGACGACATTTTTAACACCTTTTTAACTAAGTGTAATACATTTTATCAAGTCAAGGGTAACAATAGTCCATTGTTGTTAAGTTCTTCCTGAAAATAGCTTCTATGACCTTATTAGCTCCTTGTACCACCGACTATTTAAATGCTTCGGCGTATTTCACAAATAGTAAACAACGTAATCGACAGAGATATGTATGTGCACTTTTGTTTCTCTCAATGAAACAGTTTTTAATGCTATTTATGAAAAGATCTGAAGTTTTTGTTCAAAAATAGAGGCATAGCAACACGGAACCACGAACAATTAAGGTTAGTTTTGCATGACACATCAAACCAAGCTAACGAACGAGCTGGCGCCACCGTTTAGAGTTATGTTGCCAACTTCGGGCAGTAAAATTCAAATCATATTAGTTTTTAGAAGCTTAAATAAACAAAATATTTGCTATAAGTGGTTTCGTTTCAAAGAAGAATACTTTAAGTTTGTAGTAAATTTAATATCGCATAAAGTTTTAATACTTTTTGTCCAAATTTAATTTCCTCGAGTTTTCTTCCGGATTTGCATTTATCAGCTGACTGATGACGTGCACCGGTTTTTGTTTTGCATCAACTGTACGACTCATACTCATGGTGTTTAGTTTAAAAACAAGTCCTATTATTCTCTTTTGATTGGTAAAAATTCTTTCGACTATTTCCGGCATTTCCCCATAATATCATGCGCTCTCATCATAAACAATTAAAAATCATTAAAATTGAGTCCAACTCTATATCAATAAAATAAGTAAAATTAAACTAGTTTGTGCGCTTACCTAGTACCAGTACTGAGTACTACCCATGTGCAATAGGACTTCAGTCCAGATATCCAATAATTATTGTTTTATCAAAATATAATAATATTAATGTATTTCACTCTTTTGGGCCGACAATTACATTTTGTTATAATCCAATATCCAAAATTTGTATAAATATAATTTGAAATTAAAATTTATTTTAATTTAAATTTCTAAATTTTATATTTTCACTTTTAATACAGTAACTGTAATAAACCATTTTCATTTGGATACAAATTTTGTTTTAAATCAAGAAGGTTTATGTAAATGAATGATAAATTAAAAAGTCTCTCGGCTATATTAGAGAGCGGACTTTTTTTATCGACTATTTTTAATTAATTATTATCGATGCGGGTTTTCTCTTTATAAGCTGTTAAGTAGTTATTTGAAATTTGTAACAAATTTATCGAAATTAAAACAGAATAAATTGCAAGATTGTATGTAAAGTTCGCCACACGACTGGTGAGTTACGAGAGGAATTCGAACAAAAAATTCTTCACTATTGCCGTACTTCTCTTTTTAATTTTCCATAAAATGTTAATTTGTATGTAATTCAGATTTGTAACTTAAAACAATTAGACGTATGAATATCTCTGTATATTATATACCCTGTAACATATATCCCGTTGATTTGTCCCCTTCACATTGCCAATTATTATCGCTTAAAATAATTTATTATATTCTTACAGCAGCGAGGATAATATGTTTTGGTAAATGTGGCAACCCACGCCGAATTCAAGCAATCAGCGGAGATTTTTGTCCCTTACTAATGGTTTTGTCTCTTTTTATTGTACATGATGTTGAATTAATGGGGATATAAAGCACAACTACACACTTTTAGACATTTTACAGGCATTGCAGGAGATTAAAATTATTATATTTAATTTATAATTAATCATATTTAAACGTTGATGTTTGTAAAGTGAATAAATATATAAAAGTTAAAGTTGTTCATAGTCAAGCTAGGGCAGTAACTGCTAAATAATCAGTAGGTATTTGTTTTTATATTTTACGCAATTTAAGACTAAAATAATTCCTTAAAGTAAAACAGCTAGCACAAAATATTTAAGACAAAAGTTTTAGGGTTTTTATGAAGTCTATTAGAATTTAAAAAAAATAAGTATACAGGATGAGTCGAGAAGCCGTAGAGAAACAAAATTACTTATTTTTTAATATAACACCCAATATATCTTAGAATATTTTCGGATTCTATATAAAATTACAATATCTAATAGTTTCCGAGATATCGACTTTTGATAAATTGCATTTTTGAACTTTGACAGATTCTAGCTTTCTAATGTTACACAAAATGGCTTCCATGTCCCTATCTTACTTTTTTATTATTTCCCCAAAAATTTCAACTTCCGGTTAAACCGGAAGTACTATATTTCCGGCATTTGAGTTACATCTGGTTTAACCGGAAGTTGACACCACTAGGAAGATAATAAAAAAAGGGATAAGATAGGGATATTTAAGCCGTTTTACTCTAAGACGTACAGTTAGAAAGCGAGAGGCTGTCAAAGTTCAAAAATGTAATTTTTTAGTAGTCGATATCTCGGAAACTATTAGGTTTAGACTTATAATGTATTTATTAAAAAATAATTGTAATTTAATGCTAAATCCAAAAATATTCTAGGACAGAGGGTGTTCCGTTAAAAAAAAAAGGTAACTTAGTTTTCCTACGTCTTCCTGCCTCATCCTGTATACTTATTCTTTTAAACTTTTTATAGATTTCAAGAGACTCTAAAACTTTTTTCTTAATTATTTTTTGCTAGCTGTTTTACTTTAAGAAATAATCGACCGTTTCCATACACACCAACGACCCTGTATGTACGATATGAATAAACGAAATTCTGTACGGGGATATTTTATTCGTGACCCAGGCTGGGAAAAAATATTTCATTGCCAAACTGCATTCATTTACCATGTAAACAATCCAAACAAGAGTTTCAGCAGGTTTGATTTATTTGGTTAAGTTGAAATTTAATAAATTTAGAAATTTTTAGGTTTTTAATTTAATTTAATTATTTTTCTTCACTCTCGATCGCAAGATAATAGTGCATAAATCGTAATCTCGCAGCTGCTTGAGACTAGAAAATTGTTTGCATATAAAGTAAGCGTGTTCTGTCAAGCCCACAAACATTTGCAAGATATATGCTTTGATTTCCATAACACTGAGGTTATAAAACAATGCCCAACGATTTCCTTAATTAAGGCACAGGTAAAGCCGCTTACAAAATATGAAGCCGAAATGATGGAAGATGAAAGGAAAACGCTAACTTCGTCGTTAGAGAGCACAATAAGTTTTACAGTTAATTAAAACGATAAACACCGGCATTAGTTTAAATTAGAGATTGTCAAACTTATTTTTATGTAGGTTAGTACAGGTGTGCCCACGAATCTGTAGCTACACTGTATTGATAAGGGGAAACACAATAATCCTTTAAAACATGGCGTAGCCTTGGGCGCATTGCACCGATATGTTTTTAAATGCAGTTAAAAGAGGAAATTATATTTAAATATAAAAAAGAAACAGTTTCATGATTAAATCAGTGATAATGATTTTTTAGATTTGGTCGTATTAGTGTCAAGGACACATGCATTAACGTTGTGCGACACTGCACCGACGTATTTGTAAAAACTGAATAACTTTCGCCGGTTGTATCACTACTCCACTGACACACATAGATATCGGTCGCTTGCTTTTACGAGCGACACGCGGTCCGTTTGAACGAATTAAATTTACAATAGCCAACCTGTTAACATTAATAGTGCATTATATGTTTATATATCTCCATGCCACTTCAATATAAAAATTAATAGGATAAGAAGAAATTTAGAATGTTAAAATTGTATCAGAATAATCTTAGTATCTTAAATATATTATTAATTATTTTTAATAAATATAAATTCTAGGATTGGTATGTGGCGACATCGTAAACCACTAAACGTTTTTTGTTCGCATTCTTTCGGCAGCTATGTGTCAAGCTATGGCTACTCACAATGAATTTTATTATTTTAAAAATATATTATAATATACCTTATTTATTCTTTAGTTGGCTATTTCAATTTGATTACAATTTTCTTTAAGTGTGTTTAAATTTAATAATTCTTGGAATTAATGAAAAACAACACTCCTCCACTGAATTTTATCGTAGGCTCTTAAAATATACCGAACAGATAAAAACTCACACATGCAATGCTCGCGCAAATAGAAAAAATAATAAAAGAAGAACACATAAAGACTTGGGGCTCCTAAAGTCTAAAAAATAAAGTAACGCAACAGATATCTTTCTCATTTAACTTACTTTTGCTAATAGAAGAAAAAAAGACATAAAATGTAAAGTAAAAATATGCAAAAACGTTAAAGAAAAAATAACAGATAAATACAGCCACAAGAATAGTGGTAATTAAGAAAAAGATACACAAAAGCGTAAATGGAACGAGAAAGTAGGTGCAGCAGATTGCATTAGAAGGAAGGTGTGATAATTGAAAAGATAGAGGAGCCGAAGCAAAAATAGTATTAAAGACTAAAAACTACTAGTACAAACTGAGACTTTTATTGCAAGTAATCTCAGTGAGTATAGAGGATGCTCAGTTTGAAAATAATATCATTATTCCAAGCAAGAGGACTCTTGAAAGACAACAGAAGAAGGATTAAAGAAAGTATAAATAAAATTAATTAATAAATATAAAAATGACTTATGACCCCTACTATGCTTATTGAAATGCAGACCAATCGCATTCTTAAACTATTAAAAAGTCAGGAAATGCTTATTGCTGCAAGTTTTGATTTATTTAAGTCAATCTGTAAAAGTAATTTTAGGACTTTAATATTATTGGTCGATACTTGGTGGAAATCCATAATAATTTTGTTATATTATTTAAGAATATACTAATTATCGAAAAAACCCCCATCTTTTACAATACCTAACTGGCACTGTCATTAGCCATGCACTTAAATAGCGTAAACTTAAAATTAATTGTACATTACCTGACGAAGCTGCAGTGCAGTGAAACATGTCGTATTGTCAAATAAAGTGGAAATTGAAGTAAAAAAGTGTTTTACTTTAAATAATATAACAAAATAATTTTAGGAATTGACAAAGTAGATTTTAGTTGTTGTATACATTTGGGACCCCACTTACTATAGTTTTTATTAACGATTTTAAAGCTGGAAATCTTGTTTTCACAGCCTTTCTTTCAGCTGATGATTTAAAATTGTTTACAATTATTAAATTAGCTTATGATGCTTTGAAAATACAGGGGTACTTAAACAAAGTGTATGAGTGGTGTGAAATAAAATGGAACTAAACATTAAAAAATGCAAATTAATTACTTTTTATCGCACGTAATGCTATAAATGACTATAAATTAAATGATTATATTTTGGAAGGAGTTACCACTGTATGTGATTTAGGAGTTCACTTGTATGTTAAATTGGATTTCCATATTCACTAATCATCAAGCTTACACGAGAGCTTAATGTGTTTTAAGTAAAAATGCGATTTATTGAAAATACGTCATAAAGTGTGTTTACATGACGGGTTCGAGCAGGGGCTTTTACGATAACATCAAACAGCTGTTTGCGGTTGTCAATATAAAAATATCGGATTTGACGTTTAACTTCAAAAGCAAACACTTGGCACTCGGTTGGTACCATTGAGAGATAATGCCTATTCGCGTTTACACAAGAGTAAATCGGGATTTAAATCGAATAATGTTTCTTAAACTGATTTAGGACTGTTTACATATGCGTTTTAATAAAATTCGTGTTCCGTTAATGCGCATTACATCAATAATCGTTAAAGTTATGGGGATTTGTGTGCAAGAGTACTAGAGATTTTCAGAATATTAACAGCCTTAGGCGTCATTTCAGCTTTTTAACTGGGCCGGCAAGACCTACACCCAGGTAAAAGGGGGATCTGAGGGTCTTCCCCCGAAAATTTTTTAAACACTGGCCTTAAATTTGTTAGCTTTTGAAGCTTTTTCACACTATTTTTACAACAATTTAATTGCTAACAAGTTACCCTAAAACATTAATTTTTAATGACTTGAGTTGTTAACTAAACCACATGTAAAGTAATTATCGTTCACACACAACTGAAAAGTGTGCATAATTTTAATTTATGTGTGCTCAGCCCATTTGTTTATGATACAAGGAAAAATCAAATAAACATGATTCAAAAGAAATTACTTTTACTCCATGTCATCATACACAAGTTATTTTTACACAAACTGAAGTCTTCTCTGTTGACTTTAGTTAAAGTTATCAATAACTTTGGAAATGTTTACTTCAACACTCCTTTCAATAGCCAAAAGGGCTAACGAGGACCACCTCTCCTGGCCAATCGTATTTCTGGTGTATGTTTTTAACCGCCGTAAGCATGAAAAATACCTCCCAAAGGATGCCGAGTTCCTTGGAATCGTAAAAAACAAACAAAAAAGTTCAAAAAGCATGGGGAACACACTTCTCAAAGATTAATGTACAAAAACGTCAGCTCTCTCTTGAATAGTTTTATTTCTTGATTCTTCCATTTTGTAAAATCTCAGTTTAGACTGAAGAACAAGTTCATTGTCTAAATTGTAATATTTACACACATACTGTACACTGGCTGTGTCTACATCAGTTCCATCTATATAGAACTTTGCTTAAGTGGTTAAGTACATCTAGGTTGTTTCCTTGAAGCCTGTCCCCTATCTCCTCGTTTAGAATATCAATAACTGGCCAGAGGATTGAAACTTTGTAGTACTGCTCTACAGATTCAAATGGAGCTTCACTCCCTCCCCCAATATTTGAGGGAATTTTGCCCTTTCTTGGCAGCTCGGCGACTCGAAACCCGCACTTGTCAGCGATTTTCGTGCAGTGATTGAAATCTCAGTTTTCAAGATACATGCTATCTTTCTGTGCTAAACTGAGCATAATTAATGGAGAATCGATAAAGTTAAAAAAATTCTCTGTTGTAGACTTGTATTTTTCAATTTTAGGTATTTGTAAATTATTGAGACTTTTACTTCAAAATTCTGGGGTGGCAAAATACTGGGCTCGACAATTCTGGAGTGGCAACTGCCACCCCTTGCCACCCCCGAATTACGCCTATGTTAACAGTTTGAATACGATTTACAAAACTCTTGTTAGGTCATGTTTGGAATGCCTTTCTTGTGCGTGGTCACCGTCATATTTAAAACATATTGCAAATATCGAAAAGATACAAACCAAATGTGTCAGGTTTATTTCATATCAATTTAGGTTGCCGGTTGACTCCTATGATGGCCTGCGGTGGAGACTGAATTTGTCTGTCTAATCGTATAACAATATTTGATACATTTGATATTTAATGTCCAGATCTTACATCAGTTTAACTTTTGCGTTCCACCAAGGGCACAAGAAATCATCTGCTTTTTGCACTTGACAATCATAGATATAACTACAGTAAATCATCTCCCATACCTAAAATTGTTAATAATGGAAACAGAATTAGCAATGACTATTTTGACGCTTCCCTCGTTTCCTTAGAGAGATATGTTTCGAGACTTTAAATGTGATTGTGATTATATTCTATTAGTATATAAGAGCTGATTTATGCTTACGTTATTTTGTTTTCCTTTTAACTGGTATAATAATTTGCTACTTAAGAATTGTATTGGGTCTCCTACGTCGATAAATAAATAACTAATTATTTTAGTTAATAAATAATACTTAGGACTTTATTTTTAGTTAATAGATATTGGTCAAGATTTTAACATCAGTACTCAAATATGTTTATGTTTTGTAGCTTTAACCATTAAAATATAATCATCCTAACCGTAACAAATTTTTTATGAAGGTAGTTAGTTTATATCTCTTAAGAAATAAGCGACCCTGATAGGTGTCCCGTCTCAATATCGACTGACAGACGGTTCTTGTACAGTGTATAACATGAAACAAGTTACAAATTGCTTATTGCCTTGACATGGTCGGCAGATGCATATTCTAGAACATCCCCATAAATTTTGCTGCAGGTCACGTTGTTGACATCGCAACATTTCCTCATTGTTAGACAATCGGAATTACGAAATTGTAATTCGCTCTAATAGATATCCTGTGATGGATATACCTAATACTCTTGGAAGCAATTAACACTCACTGTAAATTGCACTATGATTAATATTAAAACATGCCATTTTGGTTATTATTATACCAATAAGTAATAGTTAAAATCAATTTAAAATACACTGACCAGCAATACTAACACAACACTGGAAGTTTGTAACAAAAAAAATTATATCTGTTTCGAAAAAGAATGTTTATAACAATCTACTAAAAACTTTTATCTGTATCAGATTTACTGTATAGTATAAACTGAAATCTATAAATATAGATTTTAGTATTATTATTACTGAAATGATTTAAAGTAAAAAACCGGTTATTTTTTTAATTATAAAAATTATGTTCTTTAAAGAAAAAAATTGTGCAGTTTCCATGATGCCGCTGGGGCAACATTGAACAATATTTAATATCGCAGGGTAACATTGAAAGCGATAACCATCTTATCTACAAGCATTATATGCATGTTTTGTATGCGGTAGTCATTTAGTATTATTTAGTTGTCTAGAAGGGACGTATTTTTGATAGTTTTAAGGTTATTATTTAAAATGCGCATTTACGTAAAAAAGTTGGGCAGCAGGTCCTACAAAAACTATACTCCCGAGACTGTAGAAAAAGCTTCGTGAAATTAAAGAAAATAAGATATTACTTAGCAAAGCTTCTAAGAAATATAAGATTCCAAAGAGGCATTAAGCTGCAAGATTAATAAAAAACGGCTTAAATCTGTTGAAAGGCCGCCTGCTTTAAGTCAAGAGGAAGAAAGGTCACTGGTAAATGTTCTCTTAAAAACTGCTGAATGGGGCTTTCCTTTGACCCATGATGATTTGGGTCAATTAGTGAAGAGCCATTTAGATCGTATGGGCAGAAAAATTATATAATTTAATAATAACTGGTATCAATTGAATTAAAGGTTTTTTGAAAAGTGATAAAGAAGTTAGTACAAGAAAAGTACAAAATATTAATTCAAACAGGGCGGCTGCTACGAGGGAAACTTTTATGACTTATTTTGACAATCTCGAAGCAGGTGTACCCCCAAATCTAGTATTTAATTTTGACGAGACCAATTTATCGGATGACCCGGGGTCTGTTAAATGTTTTTTTAAAAGAGGAATAAAATATCCCGAACGTTTGCTCTCTCATTTTAATTCCAATATTTCCATAATGTTTCGAGGAAGTGCTTCAGGGAACTTACTTTCTTTGTATATTGTCTGTAAGGCAGGACGGAAGGAGGACCAGATAGAACAAAATATAATCTAACAAGCCATGGTTGGTTTGACTCTGTTATGTTTACAGATATTCAATCCACCATAACATTAAGCATGTCCCCTCGCTAATTTAGTTTCACTGAAAAGAGAATGAATTGATATTTTACAATTCTTCTTTTTCAACACGTTTTGACTTCAACATTGCTTAAATCACTCGACTATGATTAAGGTCCTTAATTCTACTTGCGTATAAATCAATCCCTACCTTCACATGGAGATACATCGTTCTTATACTAAACTTCTGTCGATTCCAAAGGTTGCATAATCTGCATTATATTGTATTGTTAGGAGTTAAAAAACCCAAAGTCTTGGTCTCAAATTTTCAAAAAAAAAAAAAAAAAAAAAAAAAAAAAATTTGAGACCAAGACTTTGGGTTTTTTAACTCCTAATTTATATCAGGTCTCTTTGGGAATTATGGACCGACTCTTTATTCATATTGTATTGTATTATTGAATCACCTCTCTGTTCCCCCAACTGTTTTAACTTCTTTTCATATAAAAATCTCTTAAATGGTTAGTTGCTGAGGATGACTTTCTCTAAAGTCGAAACTAGTACAACACATGCACTAAGAAATTTAATTTAATTCATCGTCATTTTATGTATTTTTATAACCCTTGTTTTCTACCCTAGAGGGGCAAATAAAGTTATTTGGTGGTAAAGACAGACCTTTATTTCTATTTACAGATTGGTTTAGATCTGTATTTCTCGTCTACACGAAACATTACGAAGGGCTTAAAGTTTTAATTGGTGACAATTTGACAAGCCATTTTTCTAAAGAAGTTATCAGACTAGCAGCAGAAAACAATGTGCGTTTTATATGTTTACCTCCAAATACGACGCATACCGACGTACCTTTTTTGTTTAAAAATGTTCAAAAAATTAGTTCCTTAACAAAAGAATAAAAAAACTACACTGATAAAAAAGTTATGGCCATTCTAAACCATAAGAAGTGAATTGTGAAGCGCCCTCTAATAGCCACAGTGAAAAGGTGTCCGTATTCGGGTTTCGTATCCCAAAAAAATGTTCCTTAATTTTAAAAAATTCAAATTTTATTTTTTAATTTTACCACCCTGTATCTCGGAAACGGAGCAATTTCGGACAAAGGTAAGTTTATGGTTTTGTAAAGTCTATTAGAATTTAAAAAGACAAGTATACAGGATGAGTCAGAAAGCCGTAGAGAAATAAAGTAATTTTTTTTTAATGGAACAACCTATATCTTACAATATGTTTGGATTTTACATAAAATTACAATTATTTTTTAATAAGTGCATTATCAGTCTAAACCTAGTAGTTTCCGAGATGTCGACTTTTGAAAAATGACATTTTTGAAACATAGAGCAAAACGGCTTACATGTCCCTAAATATTCTAAGATAGAGGGTGTTCCATTAAAAAAAAGTAACTTTATTTCTCTACGGCTTTTTGACTCATTCTGTATACTTAATTTTTTTAAAATTCGGATAGACTATATAAAACCCTAAAACTTTTATCTGGAATATTTTTTGCTAGCTGTTGTGCTTTAAGAAATAATAGACCGTTTCCATACATACCAACGACCCAGTATGTATTTCCTCAACACTCAATATTGGTTTGCTATACAATAAGTTTATTTCAGGCTTTATAACAAATAACGTGTCAATAAATTGGGTAAAAAAAAACATTGTTTCTATTTTATTTAATAATAAACGCACAAAGTAAAAAAAAAGTACGCTCACCTATATATTTTAACGCTCGTTTTAATGGCGGGGCTACATTGAACAAATTGCTACTGTGGATTGTACTATAAGACAATAATTGCTGCTATTCGATGTTGCCCTAACCAAGGGGTAATTTTGAACACTCACTTTTAATAACTTGCTCTAATGCTTTAATCCCAATTTGGTATATTTACAAGAATCTTTATATGGTCACTTATCTGGGGTCATTTTTTAAGTTTAATTCGACAGAAAATACGACTTGCATTATCCAAGTATAACGAAGTATAAAGCGTTTAATGTAACCCCGTTTTACGGTACACCTTTTTCCGAAAATCTCCAAACCCGTGTTTTACAAAATATTCCATTTAAAATATTAGTCTATTTCTATCTAGTTCAAAACATTCTATTTTTTGATTCACTCAGTTATATTGATGACTGAAATGGGCGGTTTCATATTCTACATTTTTATTAGAATATCAAAAGAAGCACGTGATGGTTTGTGGAGGAATTTTCTTTTCAACACGGACATATTTCATTACGTTGCTTTAAACAGGGAAAGGTAAAATAATGAGTTTATTTAAGCACTTTGCGCCTTCTGTTCATTTGTTCCTCATAACGGCAAAAACTTTTTGTTAATGCGCGCGATAACTGAATTTTACACCCGATAAATATTCACACTCCGAATTGGCCATCGCAGGTCTTAATTAATTTTTGCATTTTGGTTTTATAACAGAGCTGTTTCGATGCCGTTTTCAGTGTCATAATAGACTCTCTATGAAAGCGTTTTTAGATTTTTTAAAAGTTGATTATTATTTTACTAATCTAATGTTTTATTCTGTTGAGGTATGACATGGTAAGTTATGGCCAATTTTACATTAATGACTAGGCGCTGGGCTATACCGAAAATCCAATATTGAAATTCGATCAAAAATATCAATATAACGAATTTTTGCCCCCCATATTTAGGAGAGTACTGTCGCTTTTTGTAAAAATAGAACCGCTTAACCGCTAAATAAAGTTCTTATCCACTAAACTAAAAAAAAGCTGCTAGATTTAGAGTAAATTCAAAATTGGCCTACACGTTGAGGAAGACTTATCAGATGGCTCACGACTCACGACAGCTTATGTTTCAATATAAACATAAGTCCGCAAAATAGAACCAACAGTATGAAAGTATTTGTAAAATAGACTCAAGACTCAAGCCGCCAATCTGCCTTCGATGTTCAAGGCTTTTCAGGTTGTTTGTCAGATTATGGTCACCGATCAAGCGAATGGCTCTTCTTTGAGTGAAATCTAGCAATAGGAGCAGAGCCCCAAATATGCCAAGTATACTCTAGCGATGATGGAATTTGGGCTTTATAAAGCATCAACAGTTGTTGGGGTGTATAGAGGTTCATAGCTCGAAAAAGTATTCGAAGCTTCTGCGAGTGTTGATGTTTTTATTGTTTTAAAATCGGAATTTTTTACTAAACATTTAAAAAAAAATACATTATACAGAAATTAAATTATACTCGTAAAAATTATAATAAATTAAATTATACTCGTAAAAACGAAAAAAAAAATATTTTAACAGAATAAAATTTAGGCATTATGTGCATAGTATTTAGGTACACTTATTTTTTTATTAAACATTATAAAAAAAATACAAAATACAAAAAATACATTATACAGAAATTAAATTATAAAAAATCATAATATTCTCCGTCATCTGAGGAACTGTCATCTCCTCTTGCCGTTATAATTAACGGGTCGACGGTCCGATCGATCAGGTGGTCAAGATCCCACATTTTCTCCTCTTCTTTAATGACATGATGAAACAAGTATGCTGTCATCAGCAAAGCTATATATGGAAGTTTTTTCCAAAAGGTCGTTAACGTATAGTAAAAGGAAGGTGGGCGATAATATAGAACCGTGAGGGACTCCGGCGTTGATGTAAATGTGTCTGAAAGAAATCCGTCCATCGCTACTAGCAGAGAACCGTCTTTTAGAAAACTTGACAGCCATGAACAAAATTAAGCCGGCATTCCGTACGCTCTCACTTTAATTATGAGCCCCTCATTAATATAGACTTACGGAATCCATACTGGCGGTCACTAATAATGTTGAAGCCTTCCAGGTACTTTAATAATTTTTCATTGATAGCCTTCTCCATAACTTTTGATATAACCGAAAGTAATGCGACTGGAGGATAGTTGTTTGGCAGGGTCTTCTTGCCTCTTTTGGGTATGGGCTGGACTCGCGCAATTTTCCAGCAAGAAGGGAATATTCCTTTTTTGTAAGATAAGTTAAAAAGCCTACAAAATACCTGTGCCAATTCGTCAGCGCATGTCTTAATTGCGATGACTGGAATATTGTCAGGACCAGAAGCTTTTTGGTGTCAAAAATCCTAAAGATTTGTTTAACATGGCAGTGCCGGAAAAAAATCTCGGGTATTCTTGATTCTACAGGGCGAATGGTCGGTAGAGTTTTTCCCTGAAAATTAACCGTTGAATGTGAAGAGAATAGTTCCGCCAGTAAGTTTGCTTTTCCTTAGCTACCGACCAAAATGATCTTGAGCTGTTAGGACATTTAAGAAGTTCGTCTTTGATCCTCTGATTGTGTGCTTCCTTGCTTTGGTTTATTGTTAGCTTGCATTAGTTTCGAGCGTTAACAAAGATGGTACGATTTTCGGCGGTAGGATTTTGACGGCATTGTCGGTAGAAGTAATTTTTTGATTTAACAGCTCGTTCGCAATTTTTGGTAAACCAAGGCTTGCCGTTAGAAGGGCACTTTATTGAGAAAGAGATGACGGCTTTCACGTCAGTAAGGATCCCCTCCAATACTTCATAAGCACAGGTGGATGGATCATCAGAGGTAAAACAAACGTTCCGCCAAGGTAAGGTTCGAAAATGGTCATTTAGGTCATCCCACTTAGCTAATGTATAGCCAGATCTTGCGTGTTTTAGGAGGCTGTTCGGCACGAATTAGTAGTTTGTTCAGTTTCGAATTAAGGTTGTGGTCAGACGTTCCTAACGGAGGCTTCACGATGACAGTGTACAAGTCGGGGTTTGAAGTTAAAAAAAGATTTAACAAACTAGCAAAATCACCATTTCGGTCTGGAATTTTATTCATAACTAACCAATTCTAAAGTAAATTTAGATTTAAAATATTTACTACATTAATAATTCACAATAATATAGGTTTAATTATAATTTAAAAGTCATTACTTTAAATCTGCTATTCTAATTGAAAACTTTCCTTTATTTTTACAATCAGTTAGTTTAAATATTTGTTAATGAACTGTGTTTTTCTAAAAAACCAAACGGGCAACAATGGAAAAATATATTTTGTAATTTGTCTTGGAGCATTTTCTAAAACGTCGCTGCTCTCTCTTCATATATAAATGTTGGGCTATATATGTCAGATTTTAACCCTCTATAGACTGTTTTAATATACATATAACTATTGAGGAATATACTTTTATTTTTGTTCTTAGAACATATTTTTGTGGACGCTTATGGTTTGACCAGTAAATTTAGAATATGTTTGACGAGTAAATATTTCGTCTCATTAAATCTTTTGCTCGCTTTACTTTAAACCTAGTAAGACAATTCTTAGAATTAATGTAGATATTCATCAAAGATGGTCCGTCTCGTTAGATACCTTTGTTGTTAATTCTATTACAGTAAAAACATGCCGGACTATTTGTTGTCCATAGACATAAAGCAAGAGACGCTGGCTACCTAATTACGACGTATTGTAGAAACAGCGAGTCAGTGATGCGTCAGAACAGTATAAATCTAAATATTGTTTGGGATAGAGACACAGTTAAAACGTTTTAAATTTACAAACTACCGAACGCCCAAACTGTGTCTCATATTTAGATAAGCATTTTATCTTTTTTATCCTATGTCGAATAAAAAACGCATTTATCCACAAAACTGATGGCATTTCGTTATACAAGCCGACAGGCAATGAAGGGATGTTGTGCTGTCAGCGACGTGCCCAGTAGCAAAATTAATGGGAATGTTACAGGATATCCATGCATATCACAAAATATACTTGAACAATTTAGTTTCACATTACATAGTATGGGTAGGCAGCATGTTTTGATATTGATCAAAATCTGTATTAATATTATTAACTCTCGTTTATCTAAATACTTGAGATAGGCCTTTAAATAGTAGATGTAAATAATAATAATAATAAAAATAATAAGTCGTCTTTATTCAGCTATTTTAGGATAGTGTAGTAACAAAATTAATTTACAAGAAATATATACATGTTGAAGCTGTAAAGGCAAAGTGTCGTCCATAATTGGCATTTTTTACTTAACCTTAGAGTAACACTAAAAAATATATATATACATAAAATGATATATTAATTTCAGACTCACAATTAGTACAGGGTGTCCAGTTTTCGTATGTTTTACGGTTTATCTGCGTTATTAGTGAAGATAGAAGGTTGCGGTTTTCGTGGCACTGTGTTATTTTTTTGAGAAACAAACGATGCCACAAACAGAATTTTCATAGCCTCCTTAGTTCTTTAGATACGGGGTGATTTTGAAAACTTTGCATTTTGGTATCTCGGTTACGCTGCAACTTATCAAAAAGGTAAAAAATGAACTTTTTAGTTTTTTCCACGTAGAATCTAGTGGCTTAGTCAGATTTTTTCTATGTTTAATTGTTTTCGAGAAAAAGAGCAAACTTGCGTTTTTTTAAATGGGACACCCTATATATTTTTAGCTATTATGATTCAGGTTATCACAAGCTTTTCAAAAATATATAATACTTTATAGCTGTTTTCAATGTGAAGCTCAAAATTTACATTTTGCAACAAATTTAATTTTTTTTTTAGTAGGCCATGACGTGTATTTAGCAAAACAAAAGATGACAGGCCTGTTATCTGAAAAAATCTTTATTTACTGTCAGATAAGGTTTTCCATTTTCTGTTCTTTAGTTTTATTCACTTTTGATAAATAGCAGTTTTTTCTTAATTATGGCTGCGAATGCAAAATTCGAGAATTATGAAAAGTACGATATGTTCTTTTGTTATATTCAGTGTAACGAAAACTCGAAAGAAGCATTAGAAGTTTATTTAACAGGTATGGGCATCTTTTTATATTTTTCATCATATTTCAAAATTTATAAAAACGTAATATTCGCAGATTCCCAGAAAGACCGGATAAAAGAATATTTTTAAAAATAAAATCAAACTTAATAATTGAAGTCGGTTCATTTTCCAAACCCCGACCTAGTATTTACAATAAGGAAAACCAGGACATTGATAAAGTAACCGTTTTGGCTTCAATTGAAACAAATCAAAGTAGTTCTTGTAGAACAGTGGAAGGTTCTGTCGGTGTTACAAAATCAAGGGTTCAAACTATTCTAAAAAAACACAAGTTTAAGCCATACAAATTTCATGTCGTACAAAACTTACATCTCGGTGACGCATAGCGCCGCGTAGAGTTTTGTAATTGGTATTTACAAAATGTAAATACAGAAAAACATTTTGAAAGAACGATTATATTATGGTCTGATGAGAGTCATTTTACTAGTGCCGTTATATTTAATCGGCAAACTACTAGGTTTTGGTGCAAGGAAAATCAACATGTTATATTTCCACGGGAACGGCAAGGCAGATTTGGGTTTAGCGTTTCAAGCTTCATACTGGGAAGTAAAATTTTATATAATATATTTGAAGGCGGTCTTACTGCAAATAAATATTTAGAAATTTTGGAAAACATTGTACCCGAAATAGTAGAGAATGTGCACCTAGCTCATCTTAATAGCTTATATTTGCAACAGGACGGAGCTCCCGCTCACAATGCTCAAATTGTAAGAGCATATCTTAACAATAATTTTCCTGGCTGCTGGATTGGAACACATGGACCTGTAAGATGGCTACCCAGGTTACCCGATTTAAAGATTTTGGATTTTTTTTTGTGGGGCTACCTAAAAAATATAATTTATACCGTCCAGTACCAAACGATGGCAGATTTAAGAGAAGCCACTGAAAGAGCCTTTATGGAGTTACAGGCACGGCCTTTTTTTTTATTTTACTTTTTTACGGTTCGTCGGCGTATCTGAGGCCATCTAGAACCGGTCATCGACCGCACGGTTTTTAATCGTGCGGTCTACCGACTGGGGAGTGTGAAACGGCACCTTCATCCTACGAGATATCCGATCTCATCCGGCCTGTCCGGCGTGAATAGGATGGTTTTGATGTCGATTCATTTTACACTCTTCCCTAAGACAAGAGCACGCGGTGTTTCCCAAGCGGTCACCCATCCAAGTACTAGCCGCGCTCGACACCGCTTAACTTCGGTGATCTGACGGGAACCTCTTTTAAATCTCTTTATTATCCTATTGTTTCACAGATTTATTCCTTATTACTAACTTATACCTAGCTTAGCCCAATTTACAATTTAAACTAAACCTAACTAAATATATACAAGTGTTGGGCGCATATGGACCATAAGCATACGGCCCAAAATGCGCCCAAAAAACCTGGCAAGCCAGGCGGCCGATGTACATGGCCTAGGTAAAAGGAAGCAGACACTAACTCACTGCGCACTGTTCACACACGTACCGGCAAGTGCCATGACGAGGTGTTAAGGGCATTAATTCACCGATGGCGATAAAATAGTTTAAAAACTACCATACTTTTATTTAATAACAGTTGACAGGTAACGGGAACCGGTGCTTTAAGTGTCGCTAGGCCCTTGCCTGCACGGCATTTTATTATTTTAAATGCACTGAGGCGAATCAGAACAATGTGTGAAACATGTCTTAGGCATAATGGAGATCAGTTTGAGCAATATTTATGAGACAGTTTCCTAAATCATCAAATAATTGTAGCTTTTAATTTTTGAACGTATAACACAACTGAGTTAATTGTTATTTATATTTATAAAAGTTATTGTTATAGGTATATATTTTTAAAATTAGTGTTTTATATTTGTGAGAAGCTTGTGACAATTGCTTAATCTTAAAATTTATAAGTACGGTGTGACGTTTAAAAAAATGTAAATTTGTTGAAAAATGTAAATTTTGAGCTTCACATTGAAAACAGCTATAAAGTCTTATATATTTTTAAAAAGCTTGTGATAAATTAAATCATAATAGCTGAAAATATATAGGGTGTCCCATTTAAAAAAATGCAAGTTAGCTCTTTTTCTCGAAAACAATTAAACATAGGAAAAATCTGACCAAGCCACTAGATTCTACGTGAAAAAAACTAATAAGTTCATTTTTTACCTTCTTGATAAGTTGCAGCGTAACCGAGATACGGGGGGGTGTCTCAAAATGAAAAAAATCACCCCGTATCTAAAAAACTAAGGGAGCTATGAAAATTCTGTTTGTGGCATCGTTTGTTTCTCAAAAAAGTAATACAGTGCCGCGAAAACCGCAACCTTCTATCTTTACTAATAACGCAGATAACCCGTAAAACATACGAAAACTGGACACCCTGTACTGGACCTAATGAAGTAATATTTGGAAAACAGGAGGCAAGTTATAAAAATCAATAATTTGGTAAGTACGGCAAATATAGTGAAATATGGAGTTCCCCAAAGTACAGTGTTGGGACCCTTCTGTTTACAATATATATCAACGGCCTCCTCAACCTGACTTGTGCCAGAATTGTGTCATGATGATATTGTTTTGATGATGATGCCGATTCATGGAACGGAGTAAGAACTGTTGCAGAGAATGATTCGCGGAACAAAAATCATATTTTTAAATGGCCTTTACTATTAAGTACTTATATTAATATTGATATTAACTTATAGATTATTTTAACAATTTACTTTATATTCCGGGTTATTCTGATTTTGAATTTGAAAACGTTTATATTATTTTTTCCTGGATAGGGACATATTTCATTATATATACTTGCACTATGTTTTTTAAAAGGTAAATAATAAAGGAACTTCCTCAAACTAGTCCTGTTACCTTAGAGGGATTACTTGTTTATTTCTAAACAATGTCTTTTATTTACTAGCTAAGTTATTGTAAATTATTTGAAAATCAATTATTAATTATTATTAATTAACCTCTTTAGTAATTGAAGTAAGTATGCTCTTTTGCAGAGGTGGGTAGAGAGGGGGATTGTAAATCTGCCATAGTCGCAAAAATATAATAACATGTCACAATAATAATAAATATCACAAATGTAAATATTTAATTTATAACTAGAGAACAATGTATAAAAAAAAGACTACCTGTCGAACCTATATTAAATGAGGTATACCCAAAGTACATCACACTAAAGTCTATTTACATTTGAAATACGCCCGATGTAAACACTGAACATCGCGTGAGTCACCTCATGACTGGTAATTCTCGCAACGCTATTGGAGTTTAAAATTTTTTTTACAGAGTTGTATTCAGTTATCTGTCTGCTTGACAGTATTGCACCGTTTTGATTTTTGTAAGTGTGTGTTAGAGTAAACTTTTGTGGTATTCTTGGTTTTTGTTGAAGAAACGTTAGTTTTATTGCACAACGTAGGTATATTTGATAAAACTGAAGTATGTCCTCCACGGATACAGCGGATGAAGGTGAAAATAGGCCGTTAACACCTCCTAAAAAACGACCCAAAAAGGGACATTTGGACATACGGACAAAAGAAATGATTCTCAATGTTTATAAACATGAAATGCTTGAGAATCCTGTGATGGTTATTCATGAAATTGAAAGTAGAGTGGCAAATAGAACAGGGGTGTGTTGTAAAACAGTGTTTAACGTCGTCAAAGAGTATAAAAAAAATGAAACCTTCTCTGAACCAAAGAGAAAACTGTCCTACAAGCAAATCGTGGATTCTGTCGAAGATTTCGATAAAGCTGCAATAAGACGAAAGGTACATCAATTCTATTTTAGGAATGAGCTTCCCACAATTGATAAAGTGTTAAAAGAGGTTAATGATGATCCAGATTTACCGACTTTTAAAAGAACAACTTTCTGGAAACTATTAAAAAAACTTAATTTTAAACATCAAACTAGGGGTAGAAATAGTATGTTGCTGGATAAAGAGGAAATTGTCCTGTGGCGAAGGGATTAACTAAAGAAAATAAAACAGTACAGGAATGTAGGTCGAAAAATATATTATATGGATGAAACCTGGATTAACGCTGGCCATACGAAAGCGAGAGTTTGGGTAGATACTACTATCTCTTCATCCAGACAAGCCTTTATGGATGGACTTTCTACCGGGTTAAAAAACCCGTCTGGTAAGTTTTTTGATAGATTTTAGTACAATAAATGATAGATATTTTGTAGTATAGTATGTAGATAAATAATTATAAAAAAAAAACAACAAATAGTACATTGTTTGTTAACCATGTAATGGAGGCTATTACTCACGAAACGAAGTTTGTTTTATAATATTTACATTGAATTCTGGGAAAATAAAAAGTTTATAAATTTTAGGGAAAGGAAAAAGACTTATAATATGCCATATTGGTAGCAAAGACGGATTTTTGCAAGATGCACTATGGGCTTTTGAATCCAAGAAGTCTGGTGATTACCACGACGAAATGACCGGACAGTCGTTTGAAAACTGGTTTTCAAACATTTTGCCTAAGCTAGAAGATAATTGTGTCATAGTATTGGATAACGCACCCTACCATTCGAGAAAACTCGAGAAAATACCCAACACGGCGTCGAAAAAAGCAGAAATTCAAAACTGGTTATTGGCAAATAATATAGAATTCGACGAGCAAATGCTTAAAATAGAACTTCTGGCCCTTGTTAAACAGCATAAAAAGCAGTATGATAAACTTAAAATAGACGAAATGGTAAGACAACATAATAAAATAGTATTGCGCCTTCCGCCATACCACTGTGAGCTGAACCCTATAGAATTAATTTGGGCAGATATGAAGCATTACGTGGCCGATAAAAATCAAACATTTAAATTTGCCGACATGAAAATTCTTTTTAACGAGGCGGTATTACTAATTTCTCCTGAGAAATGGCAACATTGTATTGAACATGTTCGTCAAAAGGTAGAACCTAAAATGTGGGAATTAGACAGTATCATAGAGGTTCAAATTGAACCACTTGTAATAAGAGTTGATGATAGTAGCAGCTCAAGCATTTCAGAATTAGAGTCAGAATAATACATTCTAGTAAGTTATTAGCTAGGTATAGGCCCAAAATTCTGTATAATACATTTTTTAAGATTTATTAATTTTAAAATATTACAAATTTATTTTATTCACGGGGTTTACGACCATAATACGGTCCTGTTTTATTTAGGCGTTCAGGTGCTTTTGTTAACATTATCCGTATTTGAAATGTGAATAGACTTTAGAATCAGTGAACAATAAGAAATTAAGAATTTCTTAAGTTATTTTTTTTAATATACAAAGAACTGAACCTTGAAAGTGTTATTGGAAGTGAGTTGTAATAACAGGAGACAACATAAGTTGTTTGTTAAGTGAAAGCTGAAAGAATTTTTGGTGTGATATGTAAATAAAAGTTACGGTTGTAAAGTGTGTTCACAAATATAAGAAACCTACCTAAATGACTGCTATTATTAGGGTATTCAAAATATAATAAACAACAATAAACCAGTTTTGTGAAATGATATGGGCGTAATAAATTTTAAGTACCGTACTCAGTTAAATAAAAATGCGGATAAACCAGGGTCCTTTTTGATTTAAGTCTGTCAATGTACACTGTTTGGTGTTCTAGTGAGATTTGTGAAAGCAATGAAACTGGAGTAAATAACAGAGTGAATTTATCAACAAATGTCAAACAGATTATTAGGAATGTGTTTTTGACATTACTGTCGCGCGGAAACTTGTGCCCTAAAGAAGTTGTAAAGGAAAGGGCTTTACTTACAAAAAAATCCTTTTCCACAGTTTGGGAAATTACACAAGGGCTAATTTTGGAACGCAGAAAAAGAAGTGGTATTGAAAAATCAAGAATGTTGGACCAAGGGGACGAGGAACTTATACGACGAAAAATTGATAAAATGTATGACGAGCAAAGTGTACCAACGTTGGACAATTTAATAAAAAGGCTGACAACAGATGGAACAAAAATTAAATGCTCAAGAACGACATGTGTGACACGTGTCCCGTCAAACCGTGGAAAAAGAATAACAATCTAACATGCTGGTTTTGAAGGTGGGTGGGTGCCAAATGGTCTATTTCTCTTGACAAAAAATATTAGTGAATCATGTGTTGACTATCATGAAGACACAACAGCGGAGTTATTTAAAAATTGGTTTGAAAGTAAATTATTGCAGAACATTCCACCAAATAGTCATTGTTATGAATAACGCTAGTTATCATAGTAGACAATTAAACAAAGCTCCTTCTTCAAAAGACACTAAAGCCAAAATTCAAGAATATATGTTTGATAATGATATATATTTTCATAAAAACTATAAAAAGAAAGACTTATTAGAAGTGCTTAGAAGTATGTCTATTCAAAAAGAATATTACTTACTATAAATTTCAATACTATGTATTTTCTAAGACAGTCCTAGCTTAGTCGGCATTGTGTCAATACCCCCCTATTTAGGTAGAAATAAGTAAGAGTCATTTTTTCAGTTCCTTATATTCCCCGCCACCCTGGGTGGTTTTCTACTATTTGAAATTTAAATAAAATTAAAGTATTTTAACATTATTATTTTAGCAGGAAAAGAAAGCACTATTTTGTAGTCGTAGAAAAATACTAGTACTGTAATTAAGAAACCTTTACCTTTAAGTTATATAATAAACGATCTTACAAGGTACATTAGCAATTGAAATGAAGCGGCTTCGTTTCGCCTATTTGTCTTCAGCTGCAGGTTAATTGAATTCGCGTCACATTGTACCAACCACAAAGGACTTAATGGCTTTAGCAGTTTGTGTATCTGATGAATAAACTTCATTAGTTTATGTCGCTTGACTTGAAAAACTCGCTATTTCTTGTCGCTATTCATTTATTCTCGACCCAGCCTGCTTTTATAAAATATTTCAAAAGCAGAGGCGTTTCTCCATTGATCTACGTTCTGAATGGGTCTAATTCAAACAAACGTTGAATTTACAAAAAAGTGTTTTTCGTAAGGATTAATTTAACTATAGTCTTAAATTATCTAAAATAAAATAAATTTGCTTTTATACTTACTTTCGAAAGTATTACAAAGATAAATTGAAAATTGGAGAAATAATAATTGAGAGGCTTACAACTAAAATAATTCATGTGGATGATTCTGAGGTAATAATCGCATTAGGGTACTTTCAGATGGTACGATTGCGATGCGATTTTCCGTTTGCGATACTTCGCGTCGCATTCTCAGAACGCTTTCGCACGGCGCAATCAATTTTATTTTCACTCATAGTTTCCCTAGTGGTTAAGTTACCGGTTATTATTACGATCAATACAGCTAATTTCTGTAAACTGTGGTAATATGAAATATAGTTCATCAGATTCAGAACATTTCAACTTTCAAATTTTTCGTTTTACCAAAGTCGACGAAAGTACCTACGTAAATTTTGTTACTCTTAACATGGCTATAGGTTGTGCTGCAAGCAAAAAATGACAGTAGCAGTCACACTTTAATATAGCGCAACACGGGTATCGTTTGTGAGCTTGCGAATCTGCCCTGTTAGAACGACAATATCGAAGCTAGCAAAAGAAAGTAGTGTCCTATCATATATATATATGAATTTATTTTCTATCTAAAGCCCAAACTTTAGAAGAATTGCAACCTCAAAAATATTATATATTTTCTTAAATGCGACCGTCTGATCACAAGGCTTAGGTCAAAAGATTTGCAGTGTTATTACTTCCAGGGTACCCTGGAGGAAAGTAATTCCCGAAAATCATTGCGTTGCCATGGGAACATGTCAAAATAAGAGTATTTGATTGGTCTAAAATTACAGATGTGGAATTTTCTGTAGTAATATATTAAGGGATAGGGAAATTATCGAAAATCATTCCGAAGATTTTTTGCCATGGAAATCGCTCGAGGGCTTGCCCGAGAGCGATTTCCTAATGGCAAAAAATCTGAGAATGATTTTCTGATTATTTCCCAATTCCGAAATGTATTTTGAAGATTATTTACCAAATAAAAAACTAACGATTTCTGACGGGTGAGATTTTCACTTTTGACAAGGGTGATTTTTACCGGAGAGCGGGAGATTATCGCTGAATAATCAGGTGAAAATCAACCCGCTTTTATAATGGATGAGGTAAATAATCAGTAAAACATACTATAAAAATTACAGTGGCGGCTTTTCCGAGGCGGCAGGGTCGGCAGTGCCGATCCAGTATTAAACTGACAACATATAGTATAATATTATCACTTTTTGAATCGCCCTTATAACCATTTGGTTATAATGGATTACTCGCATTTACACCGCCATCAAACTAACTGTTTAACTTTTCGAGTCGCCTTGTAACGAGAAGCAGGTCTGGCAAGCCTACCCTGCCATAAGAAAGAAGTAAATATTTCAGGCTTTAGTATAGGCAACCAATAGTTATTCTGAAGACTTTAACCATGGAAAAATTGGATTTGCCGGTACATTTAAGGTTTGCTTCAACCCGATCAAAAACCGTACCAGTACAGTCCCCGAACGGTCGCACAAGTAATTTACCACTGGAACAGTGGATTCACAGGTTCAAAATTTAATTGACAGGCACCGTTCGGGATAGTTCGGGCTGGAACAAACCTTTAAAGTGAGGTTAGTTAGCGGTTGTTTGTTATCTTATCAAACGAGCACAGACGAAATGTTTAAACTTGCCGCAATTTTTGTAGTACTTGCACCTGGTTCGTTTTCTATAGCATTCAAGACTGCTTCCTCACCTCAATTTCGACAGTTCTTACGGTGCTATGTGCCCCTGCCAAATGAGTGGATTTCTTGAAAGTTCCATTTTCGCATAGTCGAATTTGTACCTGTGCAAAAGTTCGTGATTCAGACTGTCTTCGATTTGAATAATGCTGCCGATAGAGTTAGGAATTACCATTGGCAAGACCATAAATATAATATATGTCGGCATATTCTTGGTTTGTAAACTCAATCGTCCGAGTGAGTATTGTCTGATGAAAAACAAAACTTTCGGTATGATGTGTAGGTTTGTTTAGGATAGGTAAATGTTTTAATATTTAAATAAAATATCTTGTTTAGACGCGTTCACCGCGTAATGACATGAAAGACCAAGTTAAAATTGAGGTAAAAAGTGATCTTCTTCGATATATTTTCCTCTTCTTTTTCATTGAATGAGCCAAATATTAATAAAAAACAATGGTCGTGTCAGACGAGTCCTAAAATGTTGAATTTAATTAACACTGGAGGCAAGGGGAGTAATAGGTAATTTTGAGAAAATTAGTATAAAAAATATGCTTGTCTTACGGGAAGTGAAACCAAAATTAAACTGTTTTGTTGGCTACAATATGCGTTTTATTTTGAAATCAAAATGAAAAGAATTAAAATCCGTGATGTCACTGTACGACAATTTAAAAGAACTTGATTTATTTCGTAAACAAAACATTTCTATATGACTTGACAATGACAAAGAAGTTGATTAGATAGAATAGTCACTCTGTTTTGCGCTGATATAGTAGTTTTTAAGATTTTTAGCAAACAATTAATTATGAAATTCTTGACACAATTACGTTGCAAATTAAAGCACCCTTTGCTAATTTTGAAAAACTAATTTTTTTCGACATTATTAACAAAAGCAGGTTTGGCGGGTTACACAAAGATTTTCTTAAGTTGGTATTTATTGAAAAATCTGTTGTCAATACTATCAATCATTCTTTAATATAGAAAGTCAGTTAAAACTGCAATGCTGATCCGCTAATTTTTGTAAATTGGGGAAAACTTGTGAAAATGTATTACTTATTTTATTGAGGTATACAGGGTGTTATGGAAATGACTTATTATTTTTTAACCCGTAAATCTATAGGTCGAGCCGAATTGGGGAAAAATTGCGTTAAATGGCGCTCGAAGCTAGAAATTCGAGAAAAATGCCTTCAAAAATTTAGCTCAAAACACCTACGCGCCAATGATCAAACAGCTGATTCGTACTACTTGTCAAAAAAAATATTGTTGACAAAAATCTGACAGTTACTGTCAGATATTGTCTTTAGATATCGTCAGCCCAAAACATGTGTTTTGAGCAGTGTTGCCACATTTACTACATCAGTTTCATCAGATAACCTTTTTTGAATATTTAATTTTTTCTACTTAACTTTAATATGCTTTAGTTTCTACCCTATTACACGAAAAATTGTCTACGTATTGCTCTAGTTTTATTTGTACATACCTTGAAATAAAAAACATATCGGCAAGAAATCCACGTTATACCGTTACCATTTCAAATGATTCTAGCGGGACATTTATTCACTTTAACAACACATTAACTGTTCGGGACATTATCAAGTTATTAGCTCTTTAATTCTGTGTTATTAATACAAGAAATTACTAGTTATAGACAATACTTTATAACAAAATCCGGATTGAAAACAACGCGTTTTGGCCAGACACACGTTTGATACGGTTATGTAAATCAGCCAATCAGATGCGGTGAAACGCTCGCTAAGCCGATTGGTCGTCATTTTCAATTGGCGCGCGATTTAAATGAGTTAATTTAAAAAATGTTATAAAATGATATCAATTTAGGAATTTCTAGGTGTTAGAATAGGATAGCAGCATACATATTTAATGTTACAGATGAGTCTTGAGTTTTAATACTTTAGAAAGGCAATATCCATAAAAAAATAAAACGACCATTTTTGAGAGGGCCCTCGGGAAAAAATGTTGACCCACTTTGTTGCACTCGCATTGTTTAAGAAGGCTTGTGCATTACTAGTCGTAACTAATATTTACTGACCACAAACTATTCAAAAGAAGTTTTATATTGGCACTATTTGCTCTAAAAAAATGTATAAGTAGAATGCAGAGTTGTATACCTACCCACTCAAATAAAAGTATTTAAATGTATTGTAAATATCAAGGGCTTGGTATCTAAGTTATCCAATATTTTTATAATGTAATTGCCTTTTAAGTAGGGCCACCGAATCGTGTTTAGTGCAGGTATGGATAAAGTATTAGTTTATTTAAAATTAACGGTTTAGACTATCTAACTAAAATTTTACACCTTTCCTTTGGTATGTGTATCCACGTAGATTTTTCAGATGGGTAGTAGGGACCACTTTAGTTTAAAATAGCCTGAAACCCTTCAGGAACCTCGAAGCACTTGTAAGCCCTTTTTGCTAATAATTTTTAGAAAGTAATTGATTGAACAGCTCAATTTTTTGTTTTCAAAAAAAGGACCTCAAAAACTCACGGAAAGAACAATTTAAATTCAACAAATAACGTTACGGTTATGTTCTTTCTCTTCTTCTGTGACTTCTGTTCTTCTTGGTAATGATAATAGCTGGTTGATTGTCGTCAAGACAGGTGGCCATTGCAATTAAGAATAATAATTACGGTATCCAATCCAGTCCTCTTAACTGGACACACAACATTTAAACACGATAGTCCAGGGGGCGGGAAATGTGATTTGTTGCTGTTCTGTGATTGGGTACTGAGCAGTTCAAAGTCAATGGCTTCATAAATTTGTTTTTAATATCATTTCTTATTATTCATTTACTTGCAACGGCATAAAATTTGTTTGCGTTTTGCTGCTGGAGTGTATAGTTGTTGAATAATGTGATACATGATAGATATATTGCTTGTTCTTGTTATTCTGTGGTTGATATACGTGGCGCCCTCTGAATTTATGTTATGAGAGTGATTCTAGACATGGCGAAGGTATTGTTATCATCAAGAAAAAGTAGTAGATTTGTTTATAATCATTTGCACAAAAGTTTTACAAGATTAAAGACTAAATATGAATTTCGTTGTTATTAATTAAAGCCCACTTTATATAATAATACACATGTGATGGGAATGTTTTGTGATGTGATAGTTTATCTGTGTAAATTTCCAGACATAGGGCTTGTTGTTGGTATCTACGATTTTTACTCAGCGAAGTATTATGATAGCAATACAATTTCATGGGGTGAGTAAAAACTATACCTATTGAATAAGGCTTGTTTAATTGAAATCGCAGTATAGTTTTTGATTTAATCTTTTTTAAAAAACCTAAAAAAAAGATTTTCCCGAATACTTGGCAACGTCGCAAGGTAATCAGCTGTCTGTAGAAATTCCGCCAATTTGTCATGTCAAAAACACGTGTTTAGGGGTAATGAACTTTCATAGAGGCACAGATGGTCCGGTTTTAAGGTATTTTACAAAATTCAAAATACTTCCGATTTTAGAAAAAAAAACTATCAAGTGTAACTCTAGGCCACCCCAGGAGTGGCCCCTTAAAATATAATAAGTCATTTCCATAACACCCTGTATATATATAAACTCGCGTATCCCCGGTTATGAGGGCATGACCCTCAATCCCCAAAAAAAGTGATACTACATAATATTATCATGAATAAAGAATATGTGATTTGCATTTTCTCAAATCTACCTAAAAAGAAAATGGTCGTGAAATTACATCTATTCAATGCAAATATTAGAATAGTAGACAAACCTAAATTTGAGCGTGGTTTCCAAAAATTTTCGCCTGCGCCGCTAGTTTTCAGGCTTCGGCACTCCTTAATCCTCTCCAACATTTTTCCTTGGATCCGCGTCTGTACCGAACTACCGACCCTGACTGCCAACCCCCGAGACGCCACTGAAAAGTTGCGTGCCGTGACTCAGTAGTATTGTGTTAACATGATGGATAAGACATTAATTATTTGCTACGAGATGTCGCCACGTGTAACATCTCGCATACGTATTAATTATTTTGTTGGCATAAGTACCCGAGGGTGAAGGAAGAAAAAAATATTAGACGTAATAATCGACGGTATTGTGTGCATCCACTTTTCCGAGTACGATACGTGAAAAGTGCTTTTCTTGAGGATACATTTTTCAACTATTACCGAATGAGAATGTCGACATGCGATTACTTACTTGGTCGTTTAAAAATTAGGATCAGTTGAAAAGATTTACAGCTTTTAAATTTCCATTTTCAGCCATTGTGAAGACATGGTGCCGCTGAAGCTCAGAACACAATGCGTATTACAACCCTGGAAGTATATTATTATTCCGTCGTTAATATCGCAACAAGATGAACCCTGTCTGGAAACATTCCTTTGTTTTTATGGGTGGCTTAATATCGGACCGCAAAATGACGGCTGATATTTGACCGACAATGTGCTGCGATGCGATGCAATGCCGCAGTCTGTTTCAAACTCTTTTGTCGCGTCCGCATCGTATGAAAGTTTCTCGTAAAATCTCCATATTTTTAGACTGTTCATGATATCGCTGCGGAATGGCGCAAACGAAATATCACATCACAGTGGCATGGCCTGAAAGTCTAGTATATATTTTAAATATATAATATATATAAATACCTAAATTATTTTGTGGAAGTCGTCGACATTAACTTTATATTTTGTAAGAATTTGAATGCAAGGTTTCATATTTTTAATTCAGAGCACATCACCAGATGTGCTACCAATAAATCTTTCCCAACACTTCTTGATCTCTCACCTTGAAGTGGAACCTTTGTTGGCCAAACTTCAAATAAGAAAACGGATTTGACGAAGCCCTGGATCATTTAAAGGAGGGTATGAGCGTCTTTTTAGACTTATTCTTCTCTCAGCTCGATAAGGCTGGATTTGTCTAGGCTTCCATCGCTAGTGCCCCTCCTCTATGGCCGGAGGTAGCCAACTCTTAGGAAACTTGTAGGCGGAATTACACACCTGAAATTGTAACTAGTGAGTTGCTGGATACGTCCGTACGTTTGTAGTAGCCCATTATTAATTTGACATACAATTACTCTGTGTAGTAACTACTCTATTTACAGTATGTCTCGAAACATCCGCAATTAAGTTTAACGCTTTATTTTGTAACACCTGGAACTTGTTATGTGCTGTGTTGCTTACGATGCACCATGTTAGTACTGCATAAGTCAAGACAAGCCTGACGAGAGTTTTGTATAAATTAAGTTTAGTTCTGTAACTTATCTTTTATTTAACAGGCAGTATATAGGTCGAAGCTGGTTGGCAGCTTACTTAAACCTCAATTAAGAGTTCTTTATCCAATTTAGTATCTTATCAAAAACAAGTCCCAAATTTTTGACTTTCTAGACCCAGTTTACCTGAATGCCGTTAACCAAGAGCCTAGTCCCAGGTCTTCTAACCCTACTCTTCGAGAAGAAAATGACCTTCGTCTTGGCAGGATTCAAGCGAATCCTCCACCTCGAAAGCCACTTTTCCAAAACACGTATGTGCCTCTGCACTCTAGCCACCGCTAGCTGCGGTTGATCTGAATCTGAAGTAATTGCAGCGTCGTGAGTGTTTGGTCTCAATATTTCCCATGTGGTAACTATGAGGCTAGCTATATAGGACAAACAAATCAATTACAAAAAAACCATTAGGAAACCAGAAGCAATACTATAGTATATCTTACCTCAACAACCAAAAAGCAGCCTCCCCATTTACCACTTTAACAAAGGTTATAACTTTGATTTTAGGAGCACCAAAATTGTTGATAGTTATGTTTTGAAAAACGATTATTAATGAAAATGTCCTACATTCCTAAAACCGATAACACAGTCAACCTAAATCATCATCATCATCATCATCACATAGCCCCTGATGTCCACTGCTGAACGTAGGCCTCTCGCATGTCCGTCCAAACGGTCCTGTTTTGCGCCACCTGTATCCAGTTCGATACTAATCTCTTTATGTCATCGGTCCATCTTGTTGGAGGCCGTCCCCGGTTTCTGTGTGCTTGTATTCGGGGTCTCCACTCCAAAATTCTCTTTGTCCATCGATCGTCGTTAGTCCTCGCTACATGGCCAGCCCAGTTCCACTTTAGGGTGGTTATCCTTACAACAACGTCTGTTACTCCTACGTCTGCGGATGATGGCATTAGGAATCCTATCACGTAACGATATCCCTAACATTATTCTCTCCATCGCTCTTTGGGTAACTTGCAATTTGGACACCGTTGCTTTTGTTAACGTTAGGGTCTCTGCACCATACGTCATTACAGGCAGAATACATTGATCAAATATCTTTCTTTTCAGACTCATTGGAATACTTGATCTGAAAAGGTCTCTCAGCTTTCCAAATGCAGCCCAGGTTAGGCTTATTCTTCTTACTAGCTCGCATGTTTGGTTATCCCTACCTATTTTTATCTCGTGGCCCAAATATTTGTAAGAAGTTACTGGCTCGATGTCCTTGCCATCCACAGAGATATTCTTGGCGTGAACCAGGTTGGTCAAGAATTTGGTTTTAGAAAAATTTATCTTGAGGCCAACCCCTCTTGTAGCATTGAAGAGTCCTTGTAGCAATGTCTGTGCCTGGTCAAAGCTGTCAGCGATAAGTACGATGTCATCCGCAAACTTGAGGTTATTTAAAAACTTTCCGTCTATATTAATACCCATTTCATTCCAGTCGACGGATTTACATGCATACTCCAACAGGGCTGTGAATAACTTTGGAGAAATTGTGTCTCCCTGACGAACCCCTCTTTCAATACGAAAGGTATCCGTGTCTTCGTGAAGCCTTACACAAGCTGTAGCGTGTTTATAGATATATTTAATGAGGGAGGTGTACCTATAGTCTATTCTACATTCAGCCAGAGCACCAAGCATTGCTTTTTGGTTGACAGAATCAAATGCTTTCTCAAAGTCAACGAAGACCATGATCAAAGGTTTATTGTATTCAATAGTCTTTTCAATCAGTGTTTTGATGGTTTGTAGGTGGTCATTTGTTCCATATTTAGCTCTAAATCCGGCTTGTTCAAGAGGTTGATAGAAGTCTAATTTTGATGTTAGCCTTTTAGCAATTATTTTCATAAACAGTTTGTACAGGTGGGATAACAAGCTAATCGGTCTATAGTTGCTCAACTGAGTCATATCCCCTTTTTTGTGCATTATTATTATTACTGCTTTGTCCCATTTGGACGGTTTTACTCCCTGGAAGAGGCACGCGTTAAACAACAGAGCCAGAGCTTTTAGTAACGTATGACCCCCTGCCTTAATTGCCTCAATAACAATTTGGTCATCCCCAGCTGCTTTGTTGTTCTTCATCTCATTTAGTGATTTTGAGATTTCCGCTTTTGTTATCTCTGGAAGGTCCTCTGAACCTACATTTTCCACTTTCCTGATCCTAATATCTTCGTTTTTGTTCTCTTCTCTGTACAGCTCTCTGTAAAATTCTTCTACGATCTTGATAATCTCATCCTTATTTGATATTATTTGTCCCTGATGATCTGCAAGCTTGGATATATTTTTCTTACCCATAGCGAGGCTTCTTCTTAGTACCTTTAAGCTTTTATTTTCTTCTATGACGGTCGTTACTAGATTGGTGTTAAATTGCCTTACGTCTCTCCTTACCGCCTTGCTGATATCTCTATTTAATTGTCCTAGTTCGTCCCTGTTTGTGTCATTCTTGTTTTTCAGCCCTCTTCGTTTCTCCATAAGGTTCTTTGTGTCTATGCTGATTTTATCTTCCTTTCCTCTGCTCCTCGTCCTATACTTTTCTTCTGCGTTCTTCACGGCTTCCAACAGACGATTGTTCATTGTTTCTACGTCCATTTCCTCCAAGTCTGCCTCTTCAAGACTATTTCGAACAGCCTCTTCATAGGCCTTGGTATTTTCTAGAGGAGTCCATCCTATTCGATGTTTTTTATTTATCATTTTAGTTCTTTCTTTCTTAAGGTTTATTGTGATCCTAGCTCTGACTAGTCTATGATCACTTCCTATTGAGCAGTTGTTAAGGACTGATACATCGTGCACCATATTTCTGTTGTTTGTAATTATGAAGTCTATTTCGTTCCTAGTTACCCCATCCGGACTAGCCCATGTCCATTTTCTTTGGGGGCTCTTCTTGAAGAAGCTGTTCATTGCGAAGAGACCATTTTGCAGTAAAAAGTTTAAAAGCATTTCCCCTCGTTCATTGCGTTGTCCATACCCGTGGGGACCTAATGCTGTCTCAGTTTCATTTGCTTTGCGTCCCAGCTTGGAATTAAAGTCGCCAATTATTACGTTGTGTTTTGTGGGGGATTGCCCAATTGCACTATATAGATCTTCATAAAAGGTTTCGACTTCTTCGTCTGGATGAGCAGTTGTTGGTGCGTAAACTTGGATTATCTTGACGCTATGCTTGGTGTTCAATTTCAAAGTACAGAATGCTATTCTTGTGTTTATACCCTCTAGTTGTTGGATATTTTTGGTATGTTTTCTATGTATAAGAAACCCAACACCTCCTACCTTTTCGTCATTTCCCTTGTAGAACAGTTGGTGACCCGACTTTAGAGTTATGTGTTCTTCTCCTTTCCGTCTTACTTCGCTGAGACCCACAATGTCCCATTTTATATGTTTCAATTCTTCTTCCAGTTCCACTAACTTTTCCTCCGATGACAATGTTCTTACGTTATATGTGGCGATGTGCATTTGTCGTAATCCTTGGTAGCCTGGTCTAACCCGGGGATTCTTCGCACCCTCTGCTTGCCGTCTTTCTCGGTCGCTACCTTGACCAAGGACCAGCTCGCTGCCGGGGACTGAGGGCCGTGTCTTCACTTGTACAACCATGCGGGGATTTTAGCCGTACTCCACCTCGCTGGCCATTGCGGGTTGGTGGAGGGTCCGTGTGGTTCAGCATTTCCTCAGTACCTAGTGGAACGGTTATACCGCCGTGATTCGGTCGTCAGAGCCTCGTTAGTTATTTAGCAGGGTGCACCGGATAACTTTGGTTATCGCACGGGCAGGTGAGGTTGACATTTGGGTTGGCATTTGACCACTTATTTCGCCATCACCCCTTACACCCCCAACCTAAATACTAACACACAAAACTTTGACAAGTTTTTTCATTAAATAATTAAAAACTTTTAGATTTTCTGGCATTCATTTACTATTTTACAGTCCTCCCAGGTAGTACAGAGACTTTATCATAATAATATAAAAATATGTGATGCATTGACAACCAGTCAAATACAAGTGGCCGTTCTGATGTTGAAATGTTCATTTTTGGACTTACAACTTTTTGAAATAATGGGCCATTGGTATGTTTGCCTATATAAAAAAAATGAACATGGATACCAAAAAATTACTAGTCGAGGTGAATCTACATTGTTGTGCTTTCGATTTGAAGTTAATAATTAATTTGCTCTCTACGCCCTATAAAAATCTACAAAGTTTAATAGACAAGATTGACAGGAACAAAAAACTGGGATATCTTCTCAAACTACCTACATGTTTTGTTTTTCTCGATGCTATATGCTGTGTCATAAATTGTCTCATAGATTAAGTTTTGGCTCCTTGAATCTTATCATAAATTTCTGAGGTTTGACGAATTGTTTAAGCTACTTTATAGTACCTACCTATATCTTATAATAATCATCAGACAAAACCTTCAATACTAGCGATTGTAATAATAGCAACAGATAGCCGCACTTTTTTATATTCTTCAAGCTTGACCAAAATCAATTCACCTGAAGTAATGTCTAATTCAATTTCAGGTGTAGGTATCTTCTTAATCATGATAGCTGTTGGTGTCACTTTTTTTATGTACCTAGGTAGGAAATTACCTCTGGGCTATCGTTTTAATATTCCTTGTTACGATTCTTTATTGCACTTATTTATCTTCGTTCATTAAGTTTTCTGGTTTTCATGTCAAAACTGTTAGTGTTAGGTTTCTCTTTTTTTGACCTCCAGCGGTTTTTCTCTGTGCTGTCAGAAAAGGCCTAAGACCTTCAAGTGGGGTAAAAGTTTTATTGCGACTTGAACTATAAATAAAACCTGACGCCCAGGGTAAACAGAAACACCTGGCCGATGACTGCCCGTGAAGTAATGCGATTGGTTGTTCGATCATGAGATGACAGGGATGCACAAGGCCCCAGGTGTATTTTGGGATTGTTTTCATGTGCGTCAAAGTCATGTTCATGGCAATTCTGGAACTTTGGATGTTTAAAACTGTAACTTGGAAAACAAAAAGCAATTATCCGTTTTTTTACTCCCAAAAGTAAGGAAAATGATACTTAACGTCATAGATTATTTTGTAAATGAAAATTCACCCGTCGATATTTAGGTAACACCATTGGGAGTCAGTTTAAGGACCCTCCAGAAAGTTATTCACAAAAAATGTTGGTGGATTCTGTAATGTTTTGACCGACAACGGGCAAACATTACTTGAATGCTTCAACGGCCACTTCTCGTGGTTGGTCAATAGGGTTCACGTGACCACATGTGATTGGTGGACGTCCCAGACCACATCACTGTAGCACCATATACAACTCAGTGCTCTGTTAGACTTCAAAGTAAACATATGATCCACGTAGCTAACACAATAATAGCACGTGTTTCGATCTGACATGTGTGTCAGACAAAGTGATTTTCTAATGTTAAAGTAATTGATATGTTGGGGACGCGTTCCCGGTAACACAGATTACCTTTATTTTAAACGTATGTATGGGTGGTGAAAAGTGGAAGAATAAAAAGACATTTAACAAAATAGCTTGTGCTTAATTGGTCTAGCAAAAATAAAACGAACCAACCTTATACTGTGGGTCATAGAGTGTCTATGTGAGGTCAGAGCGAACCCCTGTCTAAAACAGATACAGAAATGCACAGCTAAATATGCTGGACAGACAGGACGTAGTTTTAATATTGGAATAAAAGAACATTCAAATTCTCAGAAATCGCCTAATGACAAGGGATCAGCTTTGGGCGAATAAAGCCCATAAGCTGAATTTTTTAGAAAATATAGAAATAACCAAATTAAAAATTAAAAATCAGTTTGAGTGTTTGAACGATCTTGTCAACGCCCACTACAGAGAAGCAGCGAAAATTGTCAACGAGTTTAAGTAGTGAATGTTTGTTTAAACCTGTGTTCACCATGGTGAACTTGTTTGTGTCCTTAATGTAAAGTTTGTGATTATATTATGGTAATACCTAATAATTTTGATTTTGAATTGAGATTATTATATAAATGAACTTTTTACACAGCCCTTGAAAATGGTTTAAGAAACCGAAACGCGTAGAGCAAAATATTAAACATTTGTGAAGAATTTTGGATTTTTCTTTCCTTTTCAAGATACAGAAAATTACAGGCTCAAGGCTTATTTAACTTTACTTTAAGTCTTGCGAAATTGGTGCATGGCAGCTATATTATATATCTTAGTTTATTAATAGGAACTGCATACGAATAACATTAGTCTCATTAAAGTAAAATAAGTCGTTTTTTAGTTCCATTAATCCACCAACAATAATTATTTCTTTAGGACACCACACTGTCTATAAAAACCTCTCAGCAGCAAAACAATTATATTGCGGAGAAAATGATAGCTCAAATCTTGAAGACGTTTCTAAAACAGACGCCTTTCTATCTTTCGAGACGCAGTCTTGCGAAAGGAAAGGCTCGAAGCTCTCATGTGACTTTATTCACGTTGCTGTTTAAAAACTTTTTATTTAAATGAGAAAAGTTTTCCCTTAGACGCCTCAAACTCGAGATGGCAGCGAAGTAAATTATTTGATTCAAATAATATTTATGGGATTATAATATTTTTAAAAATTGATATTTTCTTTTAGTACAAGGAATACCTATTACTTTTATTCTTTGTCCAACACGAAAAAGTTACTAAAGGTATTTATATGGTTGCATTTTTAGAAGTATCCTACGATATCTTGCAGCTAAATATTAACTTTTATTTTCAACCATGCATGTAATAATGACATTTCACCTTTGGAAGGTGGAAAATTGACGTTTTTTGACTCTTACTTTCCACCCGGTTGGAGAGTTAAATTATTATTTCTTTGTAATTTTATTCAAAAATCGATATCTCGAAATAATATACGACCACACCAACATAGAAACAATATAGACCTTATTTCAAAAATTATTTGCGAAAGACAAAAATAAAAATACATATTTAACATCCTGTTCTCAAGAATGAAGATCGTCTTGTAAAATATTGGACACTTATTAAATAACACCCTGAATAAATAATCTATAAAATTTTAAACCCAAAAATCAATTGTTGCTACCCAAATTAAAATAATCATATTGCAGCAGCTAGTAGAGATTACTCCTTTGTGAGAAAGTCTAATTTAAAAAAGGCCCATTCTCGATATTTTTTAATTAAAGTAGATATATTACACCATTTCCGAATAAAGGCAAAGTATTGAATGCTTCAAATGGAAAAGCCCCCAAAGTGTTAATGGGCTATTAAAGGGCCTTTAAAAAGCGCGAAAAAATACAATGATGGCACTTTGCTGTTATTAATATTGTCAACAACAATTTGATTCATGGCTACTATTTCTTAAAAAATGCTGAAAAAGGTAGGTATATTTTTTGTAAAACTATATATACAGTACAGTACAGAACAAATGTCTATAAATAGGAAACAGTAAGGAAATATGCAAATACATGTCGAGTTTTATTTGTAGTTTTACACAATTTGACGATATTAATGTCTATATTTTCACATTTCTTATGTATGTATGATAGATAGATAAATAAGCATTTATTTCAAAACATATCTGCAACGATTACAAAGTTTAAAATACGATATTAAAATATAGGTATATAAAAGTATCTTTCACAAAACAAACGGAAATTTTAACACTTACTTTCTACTCTTTAAAGTCTAGATATTCTCGAATTGTGTATGGTTCAAAATAATTAACATAGTAACAGTCGAATAAACAAGTTTTATAAATAATGAGAATGGTCTGTTTTTAAGTGGAAGAGTTTATAAGGGTGCTTTTCTAAGAACAAGATGCACTCATAAATGCAGTCGCGCGAACTACCAGTGTTCACTGTGTTCCACTGAACACGGGTCCCGCGGCTCTAAAGAAGCCCCTTGTAAATTATGAGAATTTCAGACTTTCTCCATAGGAAGAATGATAGTTTTAATTATCATGATCTCTTCTCTGATTGAGATTTATTCATTGTCAGATTGAACACAAATCAATGCTGAAAACTTATCTTCCATAAATTTCCTAGTTCGCCTCAGAAAAATCGTGCATTCTTTTCACGTTGTTTCTCTTGCTTTTCTGTCTCAATCGACTGACGATAAAGTAATTAGCGCTGGAGGAGATTTTTATACTGAATATTTAGAAGACGTTCCAGATGAATTGCCTCACCAATTATTATCGTTTAGTACTTGCTTCAGAGATGATTTAATGAATATGAAAACGACTCAGAAAATGTTTGAATACCTGTTGATCCAAAGTTTTTCTTCGCTACTGCACGAAGAAAATTTTACAGAAATAGTAACTGCTTTTTATTTTTTTCTAACTATTCCTGTCACAGTAGCAAGCCCAGAAAGATATTTTTCGAAATTGAAACTGATCAAAAATGATCTGAAAAGTACTATGGAACATGAAAGGTTGAGCTCTTTGGCCATTATTTCTATTGAAAACGAAGAAGCAAGAAATCTAGACGTTTCCAATCTTATCAATGTATTTGGGAATATAAAGATTCGCAAGAAGGGGTTTAGTAATCTTTAACGCCTTTTCAAATACAAAAACGGAAAAATATGCATTGTATGAATAAATCAGTTTCAGCGCAAAAGAATATTCGTTTATTTCCTTGTTGTAAAATTGATAGAGGGGGGGGGTCCAATAGAGGAGAGGGGGGCCATTTTTCTCGGTGGAACACATCTAAATCGACAGTAGTTACGCCACTGCATAAATGCAAACACCTGCTCCCTTCTAACCTGGGGTGTATCCCCAAAAAATTATTCCAAAGCGTAACAAAGACATAAAGTAACTATGATGAATTATACGGAAGACAAAAATGCAGATTATTCTTTTTTTAGTTTTTTGTTAAATAATAATAATAAGTACCCAGGCATCACCGAGGGCATCACTAAACAACATATTATAGGTATACTAGATATCTAGCCACTAACTAGGTATTATTATTGTGTCTAATTTTAACCGCAGTTTGTTTTTCATACAATCCCTCTTCCGAAATTACCGCTAAATACCAAGAAGTTGCAAGGCTGTTACAAAAAATATCAGTATTAGCGTTCTATTTAAGATTAGAAGCAATGTGAAGTCCAAGAAATTTATATCGGAATCGATTAGTTTTATTTTGTTGGGAATTTATTTTTTATTTCTGTCATAAAAACAATTGTGTTTTATTTCTATTAAGGATTAGTCCATTGTATTGTCGTGAAACCATCTTTTTAATGTTAGAAATCGTTCTTCAGAGTTTCTAAGTAAATTTGCAATGTTTTCATTCTTAATTATAATATTACTGTCATCTGCATAATTTAAAATTTTTGCCAGTAGATCTATAGAAGCTAAAGGCGAGTTATTCGAATAGAAAATAAATAGGAGTGGTCCGAGAATACTTCCCTGCGAGACACCAAGTTTAATTGAAGGTTTCTCACAAATGAACTTTTGGTGAAAATTTAAGACCGTTCTCTATGAGTGGCGATGAACGAGTTTCTCTCAGACAGATTTAGCATCAACGCTGGAGTCCCTCAAGGTTCTATATTGTCGCCCACCTTCTTTTTACTATACATTAACGATCTTTTGGACGAAAGTAATAATCACATATTATATAGCTTCGCTGATGGTAGCACACTCGTTTCATCTTTTACCTTGGGTGCTCGGACATCGGCTGCCAATGCACATCTCTATAGGCAGCAAGAGGTCTCACATCTCAACAAAGACGTGGAAGAAATTCTGTCTTGAGGTGACAGTAACCAAGAAGAATTTTACGGTAAAAAAAACCCAGGCAGCAGTTTTTTCTAAGAATGTTGAAAAACCGGATATAGTCGAGGCGGAACATTCGATTCCTTTGGCTTCACCAACTCATTTCTTGGGCAGCAATTTAGATAGTCATATTGTCACGCCCGTGTGTTTGGGTGCGACTAGGGGTGTATACCTAGGGTCGGAAAGAGAAACTAATATTTAGGAAACAAACAATTAAGTTATTCAAACATCAGTGTCTTTCATTTGTACCAAGCATAATGGTTTCAAATATTTATTCAAATAGAAATTGATATAAAAATATTAGAATTTGAATTAATGCAAAAATGTTAAATTGTCATTACAACAGATTATCAGATGTACCTATATGGTTACAAATACCTATCGGGGGGATAAATACTAAACTACTGTTCTTACATTAAGATTATTATCTTCTCGCCCGTCATAGTACACCGTGTGTCACAAAAGCCTAAGCCGTCGACCGAACGCTTCACCCTCTTGACACCGAGTGTCCTTTTTTTGTTTCTCAAAAATGACCCCTGACCCCTCGACGTGATGCCTCGGTCGTCTACCTCAATTTTTGCTGACCTCGTACGTCCGCAAAATGTTTCGCACGTTTTTAAATAATTGATTTTTCCTTAGGTGAGATATAAGCATATAATATATCTGCAAGTTTGTTTATTAAACATTTTCAAGTTTGTTTATTAAATCGACTACCGGATTCGATTTGCAGGGTAAATGACTTTATTCTATTGCAAGGGTGCAACGAACTATTTTACTTGAATATAGAAGTATGGAATATTATTTTTTAGTTATTTCTTTTGTGACAATATGTCTTGGCAGAGTCACGTTCTGGCCATTGCCAGACCAGCCTCGCAGAAGCTTGGAATACTTTTAAGAACCTCTATACACTCCAACAACTTTTGATGCTCTAAAAGCCCAAATTCGACCATCGCTGGAGTGCTGTTCGCATATTTTGGGCTCTGCTCCTAAACATACCCTGAGATTGCTTGATTCCATTCAAAGAAGAGCCATTCGTTTTATCGGTGACCATGAACTGACAAACAATCTGGAAAGCCTTAAACATCGAAGGCAGGTTGGCGACTTGAGCCTATTTTACAAATATTTTTATGGCAAGTGCTCAACTGAGGTTACCCGCTTAATTCTACCTAGAGCGGTGCATGGTAGAAATACACGACGAGTCACTGCAGCCCACCCGTACGTGTTCCAGCTTAGTATCCTTCAAACGACACTGTTTAAAAATCCTTTTATCTGGAGAATGTCATCACTCTGGAACGACCTCCCTGAGACCGTGTTCCCCAACGAGTGTAATCTCCAAAGATTCAAGACCAACGTGAATCATTTCCTGTGCACACGCACCGCTCCCAGAACGCCATAAAGAATTAATCCTACAGTGCTGCGCCTTATAATAAAAAAAAGAACCATCTCATTCTCAAAAAAAAACATTCTCACTCCGTATTTATACAATTTATCTAGTAGATCGATATGTGAGCGATAGTCAAAAGCTTTGGAGAGATCAAGAAAAAGACCACATGCTATGACGTCATCGCCAATATTTTTAAATCGCAACTTTTATGTGATGCAGTGTTCAACAGGTAATTTCAGCCTATAAGGTTACGAAATTTGCTGTTAACAAATATTTATTTTGTAGAAAACAAATTATATACGGATTCATTCAGAAAACTCAAATTTCAAATAGAAACACGCTACTTCCAGAGTGTCAATATTATTATTATAACTTAGGATGCGAGGAAAACGGACAAGTTATCATGGTAGACGTTTGTGAATAAAGTTAGTTTAAACTCGCGAGACGAAGTCTGTGACAATAAAGTCCTAAAACTTTCATGAAACTTTATCTACATAACTTTCAGGCTTTTTTGCTTAAATAAGGAAGTCTTATTGTCGGTATATTCTGATGAGATTGCAACAAAGTTAATTTTGAATGTGATTTCATACAAAAACAATGAAATCCTACTGTAAACCTATATAAATTTTAAATTCTTCGTTTCGTTAAATATTTTTAAAAAAGAACAGTCTAATACGTTTACATGCTTCTAAAAAATTATTTCCATAATATGATACAGGAATAATTCTGCCAGTCACTGTATGAGAAAATACCTTAACGAATAATATACTTTAAATCTAGTAGACTTTCTTGAGAGTTTACGAGATGCATGGTATGTTTCAAAAATAAATGTTCAAAAATTTTAAGGTAACTTTATTCACATTACTCTTCAAGAAGTTTTCGTTAAAATGAGAAAAGTTTTATTACAGTCTGAAATGTTTTGTATGGAATGGCAGCGAAGTGAATTTTTAAGTCGGTCTTAAATAGCAACAATGGCTTCATGTTCCGCAAGAAGATGGTATTGATTACAAATTTTTACTTTTTATACATGGAATGTAAAAGAAATCTTGAGAAAGTACAGTCAGTCCATTAAAATAACTCAAAAATCCAAACGTATAAATAAACAACAACCACTTTCAATATTGGACATTTATCTTTTATGGTAAGCAGTGTAATGTTTGAGGTAGGTTTCTCCATTTGTGTATTACTAAATACCGGTGAATTATTTAATTAATTATCAGGATGAAATAAAAAATTACCCTATATTATGTTATGAGAAAATAGTCATTGTGGGTGTTATCAGATATACCTACAGTGTATCCAGAAAGTTTCTTCGCTGGGATAGACAAGCAGCTTTTCAGGTATAGAAAAATTGTATGGGTAGAACTGCAAAGTTCCATTCCTATGCCTACAAGATAATATTTATAGAGTTACCTCTTTTTTTTCTCTTCCGAGGATCCGTCCAAGTGGCGGATGCACTTCGGTCAGGTTTGGCCCGCCTAGAGCTCTGTACTCTGAACTCTATAGTCCCATTCTTGCCTCTTTTTTAATCACCAAATGAAGTGGAGGAAGGTCTAGGATGTTCTCCATTGCAGATGTGCGGGTCGATTTCATGGCCCCTGTGATGCTCAAGCAGGTGTTTGTAGGCTTCCTAGCTTTGATATTGTGGTTTTCTGTTGTGTTTGGCCACCAGACTAGTGCTGCATACGTAATTGCAGGTCTCACCACCTTAGTGTACGGCCAGTGCACCAGTTTAGGTGAGAGTCCCCATGTTGTTCCGTACATCCATCTAGTAACTGCCAAGGTTACTTCCGACTTCCGAGATGTTTTTGCCACGAGTTTGTTCTAGGCCAGTTTGGAGGCCAAAATTATTCCCAGGTATTTGACCTCCTCCGACAGTGAAATGTTTACTCCTTGTGGGGTTAGAGGTCCCAATTCCTCCTTTTTGTTGGTTTGTTCGCTCTCTTACTGTCGTGTTGTATTTGCCTTGGGTAAATCCGCATAACCCACGATATGATATCCTTCTCTGGTGAGTGAGCGTAGTAACCCGTCTATGACAAGGTTCCTCCAGAATAGAGGAAGGAGTACCCCCCCTCCCTCTGCGGGCTCCCCTCTGTCACCCGCGCTGCCAAAGTCTCAACGAACAGTTCCGTACAAACAATTCTGCCTTGAAGCGTAAAGTTACCTTACTGCAGCAGCAAAGCCAGTACAGCAAGGTGGAATTTATTTCCATAGCAAAGTACTTTGCAAACTCCTACGCACATAGATGTTTTTGCTGCGGTAGCTAATTTTCTCATCGCTCCAGCAAAAATCTTCTCTCAGTATATGGACCACTGGCCATAGAATTGCGTCAAATTTTTAATTATTACCGATCAATACCTACATTAGTTATTTTAGCTACATTTGTAGGAGGCGTTTTAAAACTAATATTAAGGCTATAAAGAAGAGTGATGAGCAATATCTGTCACCTTTTGCAAGATCGAGACGAGACCAAGACTAAGACATCGATCATCAGCATCAGCAAGACTCGAGATTAAATATTGAATCTGCTAGATGATTATTATAGATATCTATATATCTACATTCTTGGGGAGAAAAACAAAATTATAATTTTATGTTTCACTTCTTTCGTGACACAATGTTTAAAAAAGTTATAATGGTAATAATAAAAACTTAATAATTCCTTATTTTAATCAATTATATTTTGTTTATTCCATTTCACATTAAATCGCTTAAAATCCCATAAAAATTATTTCTGTAAAATCAAAGCTGAACAGTGAATCTTTATTATTGATTTGACCGGCAGAGGACCAAGTTGTCTTTAACTAGTTTTGTAAGGTGCGAAGCAAGCACTTACCAATATCCGGGCATATAGTTCACGCAAAAGCCCTTAGGTTGCTCAATGTCTAGGAGTAGATAACTTCAAGGCATCAAATAAATGGTCAGAAAAATTCCGTCGTCGACACGATATTACCTTTAGAAAAATATGTGGCGAATCAGCCGATATCAATATCGAAGACATAACTGCTTGAATAGAAAGGCTATTGACCATTTCAAAGGATTATGACCCAAGGGACGTTATTAATGCAAATGAGACAGGTCTCTACTAACGTGTTTTGCCAACAAGAATATATGCATTGAAAGATGAGTGTACTGAAAAAAAAGAGCAAAACAACGATTTACAATTCTGTTCTGTGCAAATATGGAAGGTGAGAAGGAAGAACCAATTATAATAGGCAGAAGCATAAATCCTCTATATTTTGAGGGCATACACATCGATAAGTTACCTCTCCAATGGATCTCGAACAAAAAAGCATGGATGACAGCAGACATCATGACAACATGGCTTTACAGATTGGATACCATGATGAAGAAGCAGAATAGAAGAGTATTGTTTCTGGATAAGGGCAACGTCTCATCCCAAAATTACACTGGACAATGTCAAACTTATTTTTCTTTGAACTTTTGGACCAAGGCATTCTTCATAATTTTAAAATGCTCTACAGGAGCTACCTTATTAAGAGGCTCTTTTTACTATGTTTAGACACTGGTTGTCCTCCTCTTAATAGGTATGGGTTTCGGTGGTCTGTCGCAATTTGTCCCCAGTGATAATAAAAAAATGCTTTATGAAAGCCCGATTTATGTATAATAGAGATAATTATAGATAATTATATAATATTATTAGAGGTAAAGATAATTATATAATATTAATACTGACGACTTCGAAGAAGAAGATAATATTCCGCTCGCACAACTGTTTCCTAATATTAAGTACACAGTTGTGAACTTGAAACAATTTGCCTCTATTGATAACGATTTTCCAACCAAAAGTGTAGAATTGACTATCATCGAGTGTACTGAAGAGATTCAAGAAACGGATGAAACTACTCTCAACTCTGAGGCAGAGGAAGAGGAAATCTGAATTTGCTCCAGTGTCGAAAATATCAAGTATATCATCTGAAACCTGCGCAAGTTTGAGAGACTCTTTTAATAGTTTTAAAAAAATAAAATAAAAAATATAAAGCAATCATTAATTTCTGATTATTTTAAAAAGTAAGAATTTCAAAGCAAACGTACAGTACATTTTATGATATAATATGTTAGTATGCACGTGCAGTATACCGGGTGTTGCATCGTCGAGCGGGACATAGGAAATCCCACTGACGATAAAGCAAAGATAGACCATGCATCCCATTCATGTACGCGTAATTTTGCGCCGAGCCTACAACTCACTGTTTATAAGAGGACGATAGCATGGGCACGCTACTACGAGGTTGAATTAGCAGTGGCGTATCACTTTCAAAGCATTTTAAATGTTGTGTTAAAATTATCAATAATATCATTTTAATAACAATTATATAAAAATAGGTGACCATGATACAGGCCAAATCGTTTTCTAAAAACTGACAAGAGCATTGCTGTATTTAGAATGAAAATAAAAAGTGATATTTTGATAGACGATGACGTGAGAAAAAAGTGCCTCAGGTTAACATTAAACATAAAAACATATAAATAATAACAATATTTTAAAATTACAATTTAGTCAAATAAGTACGTCGGAATTTGCTTTGTTACCTAAGTGTTAAATAATACTTCACCTGGGGCAAATTGACGTATAACTCGTAGGCTGGAGCCTGAGGGCTCAAACCTAGAGAGGTGGCAACCTTAATAGTATTACATATTGCCAACGATTACATATAATACTAAAGTGGAAGAAAGATTACAACAATAAATTCACAATCTTAACAGTACCTATTGTTTGTGACTTTCTCCAGTTATCGTCATTAACCAAGAAAAAAATAATAAAATGATTTAATGCAAAGGATATATTACATACATTACATATTATATGATACAAATAAAAAACAGTTCAGTTATCCTAAAAACAGGCAGTTCAGTTCTACTGTCATGTAAAAAGTATGGTTTTATTTAATAAACTTCTTACCCTATTTTGCCTAGTATTTTCTAAATTCTTTAAGGTTTCGTGATAAATGTAAATATTAAAATAAATCTTTCATATAACTTTAATTAACGTTGAACTATGGCTGTCTACTACTGGGGTGTCTTCATACAGATAATTGCCAAAATAATCGTGTACTGTAATGGGGAGATACCGCATTGTATTGGAATTTAATTCCTAAGTAAATGATTAATATTTTTATTGAAAATGTTTGTTGTTTTATTGAAAAACCTAAAATATTTTTCATTCAGCATTGGGAACACGTGAATGGTTAGTTATCCAGACCTAATAACTATATTTGATTTTTGGCAAAACATAGAGGAACAAATAAAAAATTGCCAATTTCTTTTTTTTAATTTCAGCCTTTTTTAATTTTATTTTACCTTTTCTGTGGAAACGTTACTTGAGACAGCTTTCCTCTAAAACAAGATTTTGGCCCGATGCTTGTTGAGGAAAGTGAAGCCCTATTAGTTGGTTCTTTTAAAATTTTTAGAAGTTGATCCTCAGTTTCTGAAGCAGTTAGTGTTGTGGAAGAAGTTTCAATATCTAATGCTGTTATTGGCTTTGATATCGTCGCCGCACTAGCAGTTCTGTTCTCTGAAAAGGGGCTCTGGAATTCTTCGAATTGAAAAGTTCTAAAATAAAAAATTGAGTTTGCATTAAATATTATATTGTAAAGTCAACACACCCTTACAAGTAGTTTTCTAATGTTTTTTGTTTTATCTGCATATGGCAGCAAGATGTTCCTCAATGGTTTTCGAGTTTTTTAAAATTTGCGCCTAACGCGACAATTTTTATTCATAATAAAAATTTGTTTTATTTCGTTTGTAATACATTGTAAGGAAATTTATATACACTATAACTATACAAACCGTTCTATGATGTCACTGCAGGTATTACAACCAAAAGTTATATGCGACTTAAACCCCATTCGGGTGTCTTTAATAACTTCAAGCCTTCCTAATTGACAATGCAATGAATGATCCCACTGTAATGATATTGCCATGTTAATAATATTTGCATAGCCTCCACTACCAATACTTTTAGGTCTATGGATTGACTCCCTAAAAAGAACCATTGAAATTTAATACAAACTTATTAATTGGGAAAAAATTAGATTTTTTAAAATAAATAGTGACTTTAATATTGGGTTACTGCTGAATTTTACAATAAAAATTTGGTACCAAAGTAGTAAAAAAAACTGTTCTAAACAATTTGTAAGAAGGGTGCATTTTTTGCTTACATTTCCATAGCCTCTGATGGCACATTGCCCTCTGCATCTGACTCTTTGTCTGTCTCTGAAGGAGTACCTTTTATAGGACGTGATAATTGTTCTAATAACTTTAACCTAAAAATCAAGATAGACTATAAAAAAAGTAGACCTAAAATATAAACCTACTTTAAAAAAGCTCGAAAAGCAATAAATATTATTTTTGATTTAAATCAATATTCTTGTAGTTACTTTTGCTTGCCCAGACATTTAAAGCTGAGCATAACACCATAAGTAAGTTGATTACTGTATCGAGAATGTGTTATATTATCTACATTATTTCATACAAATGAGCATTTTTAGTGCCTTCTGTTTTTTTTCAAATCTTTATATTTAGGTATTTCTTTGTCGTGTCTCTTAATAATAATTGTAAGCAAATTTGTTAAAATTTTATTTTGAAACTGTAAAACGATATAGAACGTTATTCTGAAATATCTTATTTGTTCTACAGTCTAGCCCTTATCTGTTTTTAGCCTCGAAAAGGAGAAACTACTTAGGTGTTACTTATAGTTTTTCCAAAAGTTTTATTTCACCTGTCTTCCCCCACCCGCACAACTTTTTTCTTTAAAATATAAAGATTAAAATTGGTCAGAAACTACAGAAACCCCTACTTTTTGGAAGTGGTTAAAAAAACTTACAGATCATTTCATTTTTGTAACAACATACCTCTTTGGAGGAGTCCCCTCTATGGTCGAATCAGAACTGAAAGAAATGGGATTCAATTTATAGGTAAGAAAAAAAATGTTAGTTGCTATATTATAGCTATACCTATATTCTATTAAAATAATTTCTCTAATCCACAATATAAACGTCTAATATCACATATTTTGTAACTTTCTCAGGTAGAGTTAAAGGGACGGTTTTTTTTTACTAAGCCTGACACGAAGTACCTATAGTTCACCCGAAAGTTTACTGATAGCTTCAGAACAAAATGTGTTTAGAATCTGTGTGTGAGTAAAATATAAAAGCACAATAAAAACGATCATCCTATTTAAAATATTAAAGCTGACAGTTACTTTCCCTATAACCACACAATATAGGAAATTGCAAATCTTTTAAAGGAGACATTTACATAAATTAAAACATGCAAAGTTTTAAGAGGAAATATTTAGTAGTTTATTTAAAAGTCTTAATGGTTGTTCCTATTGAATTTTCCCATACAATACTCATTCATAGAATTTCACGTACCTTATATTAATTGACTGATTTCTCCCTACATAGAATGGCTTCGGGTTAACTCCACTTTTTAAGTACTTCACTCCGTTTTCTTTAATACAAAAATCGTCCTCATTAAAGTGCTTTGAACATACCAAAGCTCTTTGTGGTAATGGTTTATCTTCTTCAAACCCGACTAAAGTAAACCATTTTTTTCTATGTACGGGATCACTTGGAAACCTTAAATATAATAATAATTGAAATCTATTTAATTGATTGAACATTTTCCTGTAACAATGTATAAATACTGAACAATTTGTACATTAGTATGTAATGTTTAAAATAATAGTAGGTAAATAAATGGTAAATAACTTGTAATACAAGGACACTTATTTCATGCCCAGTGGTATCTCAGGAGAGGCCGGCGGCTCTTTTATACCATAAAAAAAACTAAAATATGGAGTTTAGTAAGATATTAAACATAAACCTAAACTTTTTACGCCGATTTTATAACAAGTACCTAACAAATTAATATTCTTCATTATTGTATTTTTAATTAATTATTCTACAATTTTTGCCAATCTAACCTATTTAAAACAATAGTGACTTTGTTGTTCAAAGCGCAATTATTTATAATAGCCCTGTTAAAATTAAACTAATATTCTGTTTGACATCGACATTAAAAAAATACCTTCATGCACCGCTACTGTTGGTCGAATTATCAATGAAATATTTATCTCATAAATACTTACTTATGAAAAGAAAATCCAGGCACTGAATCGGTTATTTTGCAAACCTGACACTGTCTCACCATATTGTAAAATTATAATTATCTCACAAAACTATAAATCACAATAATCTCCCACTAAATTAATTTATAAAGCCAAAATGCTTTGAAATAATTATAGTGTCAAAATTGTGACATTTATTTTCTTATTTTCGCCTGCTACCGCTAGGAGGCAGACGTTGCCACATTTTGCGGACTCTACACCAGTGTCGAATAGTCCGAATTATATAGCTACCGTTCTAGCTGTAAAATTAATTTTTGATTGACTGCCACTACTGCCAGTCAACAGGTTTTCTTAAAACCCGCATTATGTGCGGCCATAGCACTAGTAAATACCAAATTGTTACAAATTGAGTCAATTTAAGCAGAAATAAAACCCAAAAGGGGTAAGTTTTGGACTCATCGGCAACAATGTACAAATATTTTTAGCGTGGAACTCGCATGGAACCTGGCGGTGTTTTGCATCTGACCTCTCGTCTGCTTGTTATGATAAAAGAGCATGCGGCGTCCATCTTTGCTTTATCGTCAGTGGGAAATCCCATGTAATTTTAAATTGTGTCAATTATTGGCTTCCCTAATTATTTTAGAGAAAAATTCTATTTAGGTTTATTAAAGAGCACTAAAACCCACATTCAAAAGAATAACTTTAGATATTTTTGATGAGCCCGTTTACGGGTTATCGCCGATTTCTTTTTAACTATTTCTCCTTTTTATGGCCCCGTATTTGCGGGCACCAGTCAAGGTAAAAGATGACTGTCAAATAAAGTTGTCATTTTGAGGAATATTTGAACATCTTCTTAAATCCTAAAGTTCTAACAATTTAATAGTACCTACCTATTAATTAGTAAAATATTGAAACATGTAAAATGTCATAATTAACCTTGTAATTGGATACTTTATTTTAGTTTTATTCAGATTAATTTGTACTCATAAATACGCCTTTAATATTTTCGATGTACGAGTTTTTATAACAATAAAGCACACATTTCAAAATGACAACTTTATTTGACAGTCATCTTTTACCTTGACTGGTGCCCGCAAATACGGGGCCATAAAAAGGAGAAATAGTTAAAAAGAAATCGGCGATAACCCGTAAACGGGCTCATCAAAAATATCTAAAGTTATTCTTTTGAATGTGGGTTTTAGTGCTCTTTAATAAACCTAAATAGAATTTTTCTCTAAAATAATTAGGGAATCCAATAATTGACCCCATTTGAAATTACATGGGATTTCCTATGTCCCGCTCGACGATGCAACACCCGGTGTATATATTGGTAAATTGGCTTCATCTGATTTAATTTTAGTTCAGATAAATTAAACAAAAATATTGAATATTATTTACATATATGTAGATACTTATTAATAAACAAACACTGTAAAATGAAGACCAGTTGTTTTAATTTTTCTCTATTAACCGACCACCCTAGTTAACCGACCAACATTTGATTCCCCGAGGGTGGTCGCTATTGAGAGATTTTACTGTATTAGATAATGAATCACGGAGTCACTTTGACGCAAAAAAAGAGTTTGCAATGCCTTCGATATACGAATGGACACTATCGGAATTAAGGATCATCCATTTTAATACTCTTGTTCATTTAAACTTAACCTAATAAAAATTGCCAAAGTCAAAATTGCAACAATCAACAAGTGCAGTTACCACGACTGCAACTAATATAGGTAGGTACCTGATAATTTTGAATTTTAATTTAAAAAAATATTTTTGGAATTTGATGATAAATCGAATCTATGCAAATAAAATCTATTTGGATCATCATAGATTAAATTTTGGATGATGCACTCTCAATATAAACTTTGTTAATGAAACTTGTGTAACTAAACCATTCGGATAACGCCTAGTGTTCATATCGAACTAGTATCATTAATAATTATAACAAAACAACATGCAATAAATTCTAGTAAACAAACTGATATGTAAAAACACTGTTACTGTAAATCATTTATATCTTACTCATATTATCATCTTCTTTCTTTAATTATAACTTTGATTACTGTGAGGTTGTATTTGTCGAAATAAACAAAAGTGGTGTCTTTAGACCGGAGAATATTTCGCCCCCTTAATGGCGTTTCTAGATAAACAGAGTTCTCTAAAATATGCAGAAGACTGTTTTATAATTGGAATTTATATCCTAGTTCTTTCCAAATTCCTAACTAATCTATAAAGCTTACGAATTGCTGTGATATATTATTAGGTAAATTGTTGTTTATAGAATAATGTGGTTTACTTTTTATTTAGGGCAAACGTGGTTTTATTTACTTAAAAAGAAACCATGTTGATCTTTAGAGTTAGGTCAATTCAATATTAAAAATATTAAAAGTCAGACGCATTATTATAAAACCAGAAGTTGAATTATAATTTATAAATCATTTTGAGATAGTGTTGTGTTTTATTATATTATGGTAAACATATTTTAAGTAATATAGTAAAAGATGTCGCATTAATAATACATTATGAGCATTGACAACGCGTATACATAAAATGTGTCAGGTCAATACAAAAACTCATCCAGAATTCTGATGGTACAAAATTGGCACAAGTAGAAGTCTTGTAATATAGTACAAAGACATCCTGTATAATAAAACAATAAATATGCATGATTTAATAATAGTAATTATGATTAAAACTTGAATAACAGAAATGGTAAGAATTGCTATGGCTACGTTATTTAGAAGTTTGAAGACGATTCTGGGCTAACAATAAGTTTCAATTTTTATGGCAACCCAAAACACCTTAGGATTTATAGTAATGTGAAAACCAATGATTTTAGATCACTTAAGATAGGACAACCTGTACTATCATGCAAAAATAGTTTTTTTTTTTATGTGCGTAATTTGTTTACTTTAATTTATTTCAACCGGCACCAATATTTAACAGAAATATTCAGTCCAATAGATATATAAATTTACCAAACAAAGCGGCTATTTTTACATATTTTAAATTGAGTTATTATATTGTTAGTCAATTCAAATATAATTATTTTATAAAAGGACAATAAATATTCGGCATGCATAAACTGGTTTATTTGATATTAAACGTGACATTTCTATATTTTTACGTAAACAAAAATAAATGTTTTTATACCGACAGTCCCAGAATTTCTGTACATTATTTTTGGTTTTGCTTTGGTTTTATAATAACCTTTGTTTGATTTATTACTAAGATGACAGATGACTGTCTATTTAATTTTTTCCTTTTACTTATTTCAGAACAATTTACCAAACATTGTTTAAAGTGAGTAATTTGGGCGTCAGTCCGTTCACAGATTTAAGAGAATGACTTACCGACTCGTGTTGACGCCTGTTTAAAACGAGACTGGGGTCTACACAGGCCCGCACTGAATTGTATTTCAAGCATGGATGATTAGAGACAAATAATAAACAATTTTAGGTAGAATTTATTATTATTAATTAATGCAACTACAGTTTACTCTTTCAATTCATTTTCACTGTCACTATCAACACCTATGTTAATAATAAATCTTTCTGCAATATTCTCAATTTGAATGTTTGAATTTTCAACAGTTTTAATATGCGAAACACAATTTTTCCAGCTGCTCACAGGCACTTTGTCCACTTCGGTAATAATAATATTCATTACAGTAGCGTTAATAGTGGGTGATACACTATAACGTCTAACGGCAGATTTTAATTGATGCCATATGTGTTCTATGGGATTGAATATACAGTGATACAGCGGAAGCCTTAGCATTGTATGCCCCTTACTTTTAGCGTAGCTGTCGCAGTACTCCTTTTCTAGGTTCAGAAATTTAAGCACATCAAGTAACTTTTTTTAAGGTAACTTTCATGAAAATATATATCATTCTGATACATAAATTCCTGTATTGCCATTTTCGAATCTTTTGAACAAGGGTGCTTGTTTAACTGTCTACTGTGGTAACTTGCGTTGTTCATAACAATCACACTGTTTGGAGAAACATTAGGAATTAACTTGGCTGCCAATGAAAGTGCATTTGGTACCCAACCATCTTCGGACCCTGCATGTACAGTTGAGTTCAGAAAGAAGTAGGACACGGATTCTTATCCTATGTAAACCAGTCTTTTAAAAAACATCAAAAGCTTGACATGACACTGACATCCTTTTTAAATTATTTAAAAAAATATATTTTTTACAAGTAGTTATTGATTCAAAGCATAATGCCTAGGCTTGACAATGTTCAAAGGACTCAAATAATTGCGTTTTTAAATGACGGAATACCTATACGAGACGTTGCCGCTATAATGCACGTAGCAAAAAAAACGGTAGAAAATATTAAGTACAGATGGGAAGCGGATGGAACTTTGGATAAGAAAAAGCCTCCTGGAAGACCAAGAAATACAACGCAAGAACAAGACAATGGTCTTGTGCAATACTTGTAGGAAAACCCCTTTCAAATAATGCGAGCTGCTATTCAGCAAACTAATTTTCCTGGTTCGAGACCGACAGGTTGTCGTAGGGTAAAAGAATCCCATTTAAAAAATTATGTTGCCGCCAAAAAAATTAAATTAGGGGAAGAACACAAACAGGCACGAATTATTTTTGCCTTAAATAATAAATTGCGGCCATACTGGAATAGAGTAGTCTTTACTGACGAAAAAGTTTTTCAGTCTACGGTCAACAGACATATCAGGGTATACAGACCTCGCAATACAAGATATACTGAAAATTTTATCAGTAATTCCGAAAGATCAGGGAGATTTTCGGTAAATGTATGGGCATGGGTGAGTTATCATGGACTTGGAGTGTGTTGGATTGTAAATGAAAGGTTTAATGCAGTCACTTATAAGAACATTTTGGAATATATTATGATGCCTAGTGTATCGCAACATTTCCCTAACCAGAGCTTTATTTTTCAACACAACTGCCCGGTTCACAGCGCGGGTATGGTTAAAGATTGGTTCCAGAGAAATAACGTGGAAACTTTGCCGTGGCCTTCAAAAAGTCCCGATATTAATAAAATAGAAAACGTGTGGGGTCTAATGACACGAAAAATATATAAAGCAAATTTCAGACCAGCTAACAGAAATGAACTTGTTTCATTTATTGAAGAAACGTGGAACGAGTTAAGTGATGATCTTGATTTTGTGAGAGGTCTATACTTATCGATACCCAATAGACTGAATGAGCTTTTACAAAAAAATGGAGCGATTACTAAATATTAAATAGTTGTAATTGTCTTTTTTAATTAATTATTGTGTACAATAAAATGTTGGAATTAAGTTAACTTGTTATTTTTTAATGAAACGAAGAAAAAATGGAATAAAAATTATAAATATGACACATTTAAGTCTAGCCCAATAAATAAAAAGTTTAGTCTGTTATAATTTGAACACAGTCAATAGCGTTTCCTACTTTTTTATGAACTTTCGGGGATTATGGGTAGGTTTACAACACACAATCGATGTCCTACTTCTTTCTGAACTCAACTGTACTATGGTTATTCTTTTTCCTCTGTTTGATGGTGCCTCTGTTCTACACCTGTCACTAGAATTAACCCAACCTTTTGATGGGATATTATGGGTCTCAAACCAGGTTTCATTTAAGTATATAATAGGTCTGTTCTCAATTCTGTACGGAGCGATTTTTGTCAAATATTCAAATCGCCATGCCTTAAGTCGTTGCGATTCCATGAAAACTTGACGTTTATCGACTTTATCAAATTTAAAGCCGATTCGTTGAAGACACTTCCACAGCGTTGTTTTACCGCAATTGATATCCGTGTTATCTATCTCAAGTCTTTTCAGTAAATTATCCAGTGTTGGTACCGTATGCTCTTCATACATCTTATAAATTTTGCGTCGGACTAAATCATCATCGCTGCGATCTAATTTTTTGCAAGTCCCACAATCTTTCCTTCTTTTCCTTTCGGTGATGGGTTTTTTCACAATTTTCCATACTGTTTTTTCCGAAATTTTAGTCAATGTGGCTGTTTCTTCAACACATTCCATTTTACTCAACTTTTCACGTTCTATGATAGTTATATATACATTTTTTATAATCTCTTTAGAATCTAAAGATAAGTGTCTTCTGCCATTTTTATTTTCGCACTGTGGTTGTACCTGTACCCCTCCGGCTCTTCTATACTAGATTCACCAATCCACGGACGCCACATATTTGAATAATCAAAACTGCGTTTTTATTTCACACGAACTAATAAAGTGACTAGTTTTGCAACACTGATTTGTCTACTTATTTTTTTCCCTTTATTTAATAAGGCTTTGTAAACTAGTTACGCCCAAGAACTGTCCCTACCTGGATAATAAAATCATTATCTCTATTATCCTTGAAAGCCTTTGAACAAAAAATTTTATGATAGGTGATAACTAAAGGCAGGTAGTCATTCTCTTAAATCTGTGAATGGACTTTACAGTTGTCATTATTATTTAGCATAGGGTTCTACAATCTTTTTTTTAAGTAGTGAAATTGAACGAATCATTAGTACCACCTCGAATCCTATAGTAATTTAGAGTAGTCAATAAACAGTCAAAATCAATCGTATCAAAGGCCCTGGACATATCTAAAACCGTCTTGTTATTCAAAATCTTGTACGCACTAATCGACGATGAAGCAAACAGGACTTCGATCCAATCCTCTTCCTAAATCCCGGCTACTATAGCTTAGTTATTAATTATGTTAGGATATTGATAATTTGCAGACTTTACCTGTATCCCAGGACGCATTTTAGAAACATCTTTTTGATTATACAGGGTGTTTCAAAAGAGTGTCATGTAATGATGATATATATTTTCAGATTACATGCTAGCACATATTTTGTTGCTTATTTGTGTGCCTTTTTATGGTTAACCTACAAACTACTACAATTATATTGAAAAGTGATATCAACAAGATTTAGTACTAAAACTTGATTGTCTTTTTTCTAATAATTCGTTTTGCGTAGTGTTTACTTCGCGTAGTCTTTCCTTGAAACCTCTGTGCTTTCGAAAGTTATCATTCAACTGCTCAATAATTGCTGGCTGAATCTTATAGAGTAGATATTCTTATCAATTCTTAAATTATCATTTAAGTGTAAATTACACTAAATTGGCTCAAATCTATTAAGACGTGTACTCTAAGTAACGATTTTAGAAATGTCGTTATCAGGAACCAATATATATACCCGCGGTGATGCATGTATTAGTTGAACATAGGGAATCCCACGTAAATTATGAGGTGGCTAAATGTTGGCTCCCCTGTATTTTTTAGAGACAAATTTTAGTGTAATTTTTTGAAGAGGCCGATATTATATACCAATATGACAAGTTTGAATACATTTTAATAATCCAATAATATTTCCGTTAAAAATATTTTGCAAGTATTCCTTAACCATGAGAGAATTATGGGCAGGACAACCATCCATTTGATACCAGATCTCCTGATTTTTGCGTACAAAAAAATGGTCCAATAATGTGATGTCCTACAATTCCCGCCCAAACATTTATTTTTTGTGGATATTGCGCCCGGGTATGAACAAGACGATGTTCATTTTCTGGGCTCCAATACCGGCCATTTTGAACATTTGGTTCGTTCTTGAGGGTGAATGTACATTTATCGGTAAAACCAATATTTCCCAAAAAATCCTTATTATTATTTGCTCTTTCCATTACCTCAAAACAGAATACCATTATTCGTTCTTCATCACCTTGCCGTAGCTCTTCATGTTTTTCATACTTGTAAGGAAAATATTTATATTATTTTAAAGTGCGCCAAACTGTGGTTTGATGTTTTCCTACGGCTTGCCCAAGAATCCTCGTGCTAATTATTTTATTTTCGTTTTTGCAGTTATTTATTACAGTGCCTTTGGACTCAAATTTACTAATGATAAGTTTAATTAATGAAATAGAAGGGATATGCTTATCAGGGAATTTAACTGAAAACATTTCAGACACTGCTCTTAAACTGCTTCCTGTATAATACCACTTAATCATAGTTACTTTTTCCTTAATAAAATAACTAATATTTAGCTTTACTTAAAGCGCCTTCCATGAAAATGTTGTCACTGACGCTACTTCTCGTTTTCTCAATGCCAAATAATAATTTGCTGGTGTTTGCTGTATTACCTAAGCTATGAAAGTTTCGTAATTTTGCCATCACATTAAATTGAATAAGTTAGGATTGTCTAATGAAAATTTATTCAAACTTGGCACATGGGTTTATTATATCGGCCTTTTCTAAAATGTACAGGGGCGCCAATATTTAGCCAGCTCAAGATTTACATGGGATTTGATATGTTCAGCTAAGCCATGCATCACATTATTGGGATATTTGTTAAACCCTGAAAGAAGCAATGGGTCAAAGGCCACACATATTCATCGCATACATTCACGACCCAAATTCAAATCCATTTTTTTTACTGTTTCAGAATATGTTGACATCAGGGGCATGCGGTGAGTTTGCAAAATGAGGAAGCGTTGCCAGCTGACCCGCCGGAGGCAAAGCTAAATTTTTTTGGGGGCCACTCCTTCCCAATTGTGGAAAATAGTACTACTTTGCATAAAATACTATTTTTATACCTTTTCATTTACAGTTTGCTTTTCTTTAAACCGAAACTTGGTTTGTAATTATGTGGTAAATTTACGCAAATCATTTTGTTGCTCCATTTTATCACAAAATAATAAAGAAAGAGTCAAAAACAAAGTACCTACCAAAGTAAAAAAACTGTCACAAAGTTCACTAACACAATTCATGAAGGGTAAACTACATATTTCGTTGGTATAGTTATAACTTATAAGGCGCGTGATAGGGCACTTAGCCGAGCGTACCCAAAACCCAGCGCTGCAGACCGATAACCGTTTCGAAACTCGATAGATTGCGCATATACGGCTAAATAGATGACATCGCTCATCAAATCGGAGGACAGTATTCAATGTAAGAAGCTTTATATTGCGCTGGGCATGCATGGCCGGATTTGGTTTGAAAATTAGAAATAAACAGGTTTTATGAACTTCGATTTGCATAGAATAAATTAATTTCAATAAAAAATTATTTTCTAATGAAAGCAGTAGGGGAAACGGAGCTTCCATGTCCTCCATGGACCGCACGCCCCTGGTTGACATATTATAGTCTCATCCAAAAAAACAACTAAAATAAGTTTATACTGCATCACATTTATAAAATTAGCAACATTATTCCTGTGTAATGGCAGTGCAGCTTTTAGATCGTAAAATTATAATATTTTTATGAAAATAAAAATATATTTGTATTAATTTTTATTATGCTTTCGGGCATAAAACGTAATGGGGTTGGCGGACGGTTAATGATAAAATCCGCAATAATAGCTGAAATTATAGTCACGTCCATTTGGGGAGATTTATTGAAATTATCAAAGCGTAATGCCTGCGTTCGAGGAAACTCTGGTAAAGCGTTTGGGAATTTTATGGTATAATTAAAACTTTAGTGGAATTATAATTTTTCGAGAAAAAGTTTATTGCAAGAAAAAACATTGTTTGACCTTTTGGCCTTTTTACTTACATAGACGTTATGATGTATTGTAAATTGTAATAAAATAAAATTAGTTTTTGAAAATTTGGTGGTATGGCTCATCGCATTTAAAAATGCCCATATTTAGTTTTTTCCTACTGCCTATACAGGGTATCCAAAAAGGTATGGTTAATAAATAGTAACATTTTGTTCTATATCCCCCCATAAGCGAGCTAGCCAAAGGGCAGACCCTGAAGAAGTTTTTTTCTTAATGTTTTCGAAAATGATATCATACAAACCTGAACTTTAGTTACTCTAGTAAGCTTTACACGCCGAATCAAACTGTTGTGGTCAAAATGTCGACAATTTAATAGCAGCGTCAGAAATAGGGGAGGGCGGGTTTAAACTCTACCTAACTTTCCTTCATTTTGATTTTTATACTTTTTTATGTCAAGTTAGATAATCTCAACGTGTTTTCCAAAAAAAAAGTAGTCTTCATTAGATATGATTTTGGGCGATTAATGACTAATAACTTATTGGGCCTATAAGTTTTACTTGAATACCAAAATTTCAAGTTTATATCTTTATTGGTTTCGAAATTATTTAGAATATACATCTTCAGAGTCTACTCTATGCGAGGCTGTACACAGTAAAAAAAAAACCACCTGGTAAAAATCATTTCAGGAGTGGTAAAAAAGTAGTGTTAATGTTAACACCCGGATCAACATAATTTACCATATTTTTAGACTCATATGGGACCAAAGTTGTTGTATTAAATTTGCCTATGAATTTATTAATTTTCAATTCATTTTAGTTCAAGTTAGTTCAGGTTATTATCAATAATAAATTGTTAACAGTTTTTTTAAACAGTTTACAATTTGACATTATTTTAATATAAACTGGAAGGTAACTAAAAATTTTTTTAGAATTCTAAATTATAGATTTCTTTACAAGACTTGAAAAAGGAATAGGTAAACATATATTAAAGTATTGTCTTGTATTATACAGGGTGTTATTTAAGTAGCTGGCAAAAGTTTAAGGGGTGATTCTTTGAGTGATTTTAAGGCGAAAAGTTTATATAAATATAGGTCCGGTAATGCTTCGTTTTTAAGATACAGGGCGTCAAACTTTAAAAACAAAATCGTTTTCTCGTAAATATCTAAATAATCCTTTAGTCGGTCTTGTTGAAATTTGGCAGTGGTATTTAGGGTAGTAAGGGGCTAATTTAGCACTAACTAGATTAAAATGTTTTAGTCCAGTGGCGTCCCGGAGGGCACCTTAACTAAGATTTTTGACAATAAAAATGTGCGCCACTGTTTTTTTGTGCAATGTTTGTATTTTTTTAGCAATAGGCAACTAAAACTACAACTTTTTTATTTTAAGCATTTGTTTCGTATCTTGCTTTGTTTTTGAAAAAAAAAAACATAAAAATCACTTTATTGCAATCAGTAGAAAAATTTGTATTCTATAAATACCTAAGAACTACTTTTATTGTTGTCCATAGATATGGAATGGAAGTGATTATTATTGATGATTTAGTAATTAAAATTAAACGAAATTCATTTTTTGAATCAGATTAACTGTTTTCGATAAAACAAATAACGTTATTTGTTCCTGCAGTGTTTTGAATGTAACAAAAAACAGTGCATACGTAACTATTTGATCGTAATTATTTGAAGTGTTTTTAGGAGTTTTAAGCTATACAATTCGTTATTGATATTACTAAAGTTTGACACCCTGTATCTTGAAAACGAAGCACAACCGGACCTATATTTATATTAACTTCTCGTCTTAAAATCACTCAAGGATTCAGCCCTTGAAGCTTGGCTACGTACTTAAATAACACCCCGTGTGTAGGTAAATTAATATTATTTCTATGTTTTTTATGAATCAAACATACCGTTTCCAATATGAAAATTAAAGTTGGTGTTAAAATTTTTTGTGAGACAAATAAAGGTTTACAAATATCTCTAGATTCTGCTTTGCACAAGTGCCTGTTATATATAAAACACTACCCACACATGGTACATTGTTGCAGACCCCACAAAAATATATTTTCAGTAGTTTCAGTACTAGTACAATATTCGGAAACTTTAAAGACCTCTGAGCCAATGATTTTATTAGAATCCTTTTGTAAAGGATCCTCACATTTTGTATTGCTTTTCTAAAATATGACACGTGATTTGAAATCAGTTACCGCAAAAATCCCCATCGATCCACGTAACATCCCATGCATATTTTAAAGTAGTTAAATTTTGGCTCCAATGTTTATTTTGAACCGATAATATGTTCATTTTCCATCTATCAATTATTTACTTATAATACCTTAGAAACGGTTGCTATAAACATCATCATATAATCATAGGAAATATTAGCGGGCGATAAAGTTCATAATGCCCGGTGATCTCCGTAATGCCGGCCGGTAATTATTATTAAAGAAAATACTGAATAAAATTTGTATTTATTTTTAACAATTTTTTTACATAATATTATTCCGTTTTTAGGCTGAGACACAATCAAAAACTTAAGGAATAAGAAATAAGATTTATGATATAAGAATTAAGATTTAAGAACGAACATATGTTGTCCTATGTAAACAACGCACAATGAAATTTTTGGAATTAAGGAATAAGATTTAAGATTTAAAAAACCGATTTGTTGGTTTTAAGAAATAAGGAATAGGAAATCAACCAATCAGAAGTCAGCATGTTATTAGGTTTGACTTTTGACAATTTAATAACCTCAAAATTGTATTTTCAGTTTTTCACTTTGGTTTTTAATAAAAGTAAGAGTTTCATGTAAGTCATGTATGACCAAAACTTTCACGATTACGTTCTATCATTAAAGTCTCCTAAGAATTCTCTTTGGACATTAATAGGGCGAACTCACCATCTCCTGTTGCGCCACCTTATTGATCTCCGTTTCTTAAGCTAATAATAAAACGCTGCCGACATTGCAAACATACTACTCAAAAGAGTTAAGGACTTTTTTGGCAAGCCCTCCATATTTTTTAAAAGTATAGGCGAGTTTGTTAAAGTTGTAAAAATAGTATTTGTAAACAAAAAAGTGGGGTTAGGACAATAGTTTACAGTTTAAAAATCGCGCCGTTTTTAAGTAACCGGATTGGTTAAATTTAGGTGCTAAGATTTTAATTCTGTCTTGTAGTCTTATTCCTTTAACGCCTAAATCTTAAATCCTATTCTTTATTCCTTAAGTTTTTGATTGTGTCTCAGCCTTTTCCTATGCTAAATGTACAATTTTTGAATTTTCCTGAGAAGGAAGCTGGACCAACTATGAAATTTTGCGACTCGATTGCTGAGTTTCTCGATGTGCATGCGGATTCCTGCTCCATTTTAACATTAATTAACATAATTTCTTTTTCAGTAACAGAGCTAGCTTTCATTTTTGCTATTCGGTTTTTCGACGTGATGCTTTTCTCTATATAACCCTCCGCTACGCTAGTAAGTACTCTTTCACTTTCCGTGTAGCTTAAGGGTTGCAACGGAAGCACCACCCTCGATTAGATGTGTGGACGAGGTCCGACGTAGGCAATGTCCTGCATATTCCTTGGCGTTTTCTAAATCCCCTAAATATCCCTTTGATTTAACTTTAAAAAATGCTATTAATTGATAATACCTTGAAATATTAATGTTTTCCTTTACTATAAGTTCAGACTTCACCTGAGAATATTTTGTTCAAAGGCTATTTGGGGTAAATTTTTCCGACTAAAATAAAGTAAAAATAATTAAAAATTTTTATTACCAATGAGGAAGAGGGTTACATACCAATTCCTGAAAGTAAGCCATCATTACTGTTTTAGTAATCACCGTAATTCGGTTTTTTACTTTCCATTGTAGAAAATTTTCATACTCCTTGTCGTACAAGGCTTTAGACTTTGCCGGTAATAAGTTTTTTTTAGCTTTCTCGGCATTATCTAAAATATTTTGTGGAATTTCCATATTTTCGTTTATAAAACGTAAAATACGATTAAAATAAACAGCCCCTAGCAACCGTCAAACTTATTCTATGACAACCGATCAAAACTCACTAAATACTAAAAATTGGCGAAAATAGTTGAAAAAATGCAGGAGTTTAACTATTTGTATTTTAAAATTAATGAAAAATAAAGTATTTCATACACCACAGGCCTTATTAGACTACAATGCGTATCAGGCGAATACTACCTCTCGGACCAAAGGCCCTCGGGCTAGTTGCTTTCGCCTTCCGGGCATTATAGTCTACTTAACGCCCTTGGTACATAAATAACTATTTCATTTATAAAAAGCAATAATTTGACGAAAGTAAATGCAGGGTGGGATTTAGAAAATGTAGGTAAATCTAAAATAGGCGAAATTAAAAAATACGGTTCGTCAGAACTTCATATAATAAAAGCAAGAACTAACACGTAGGATGTTTATTACTTGACATTAGAATTATTTTTCAGATAAAATAAATTAAAAGGTTTAAAATTGATTTGAGGAGATAAATCGATAAAACATTTTGGGTAAACAATTTTTTTTCGTGAACTATACTTTGTAATGCTTAATTAAATAATTAAATAAACCATAACTAATTATTTAATAAAATGTTCAAAGAACCCTTCATTTGCTGGTCAAAAATACCCTAGACGATCATAATTTTCGTTCCAAACATTTTTTAACTGATACACGGAAAGCCTACTTGGGACTTGAGATCTTGTCTGTGTTTTTAAGTCAGGCTGCTTCACTGAACTCCCACCAGTAAAAGAATAAAGCTAATTACCATTGCAATCTAAAAATATCTCTGTTATGCACTTTAATAATTCCTTACTCATTAGCAGTGCGTCAGATTTCTACGATTTTTTCGTTATCCAATTGACGTTTATCTTGTCCAGAGCCGGTAGTTTCTTTGATCTTTATTTACACGGCGTTTGGCGTATATATTGTGAGATTTGTGCGCATTATTTTCAGTTCTTTATTGTATTTTGTGGCACTTTCATTAAAAACTGGTTTGTAAATTAGACTTTTTCAGTTTAGGTTTATTTAAGTTATAATGCAGTGCCTTTTAGTGTTCATAGTGAGAAATAAGTGTATGCCGTTGCTTTGCAATAATTGTTGGCTCAACGACCAAAGTTCAGTTCTTTAGATAAGTACCTAGCTACTTAAAATAGTTTTAGAATTATATTCCGCATAGCATTTACCTTGCTGCTCTTGTTTTTCTGTTAACCCTTTCAACCGAGCTTTCAGCACAATTATGTATTTAGGCTAGGTAGGTTTTACACAACGCCCCATAAGCCATGCAAATTACAGCAAAAATGTGGTAAATAACAATAAAATAGAATGAATACATAATTACTGTAAATAGCCCAGATTTATTATTAGATTTGTTGATATACTACCAAAACAGACAGAACGAGTGTATTTCAAATAGAAAGATATTCGATTGTAGTGGATATTTGTGTGATATTTTTGGGCATCAAAGTCACATTCGAACAAGTGCCTCCCTTTCCCCTACGTGGAATATAAAATATTTTTTCAAAATTTCCAAAAAATAAAAAAAAATTAATTGAAAGAAATAGTCCATTCTCGAAGTGGAGTTGAAATATAGGGAAAAGGAGAAAGAAAGTCAAAAAGTCTTTCTCCACTAATTTAATAGTGAGCTCAATTTTAAAAATAAAACGTCTCTACATGTTTCGAAGGTAGTAACCTTCATCTTCAGGAGACCAAAGTAGTGCTGCAGTTATTATTAGCAGTAGAGAGAAAACTGTTGGTGGAAACTGACGTTGATGGAGCTTTTTTAAAAAATATTTTGAAAAAATATTAAAAAATTGGATGCAATCAGCATACTAAAATTGTAAATTAAAGTGAAATGTTATATTTAATTCAAAATTTCTGAAAAGACACTGTCAATTTGTGGTCGAATTTTAAAAGGAAAGATATTTAAAAGTCATAAGTCAGGATATATAAAAAGAATCTTTTGGACATTCTAGGTCATGTTAGCGAAAGATTTTTGTTGGCGTTTTATGAGAAATTCTGTAATAAGAAAGAAATTTGTAATTAGTAACAAAATAAAATTATTAATAATGTCTGTACTTACATAATGTTGAAATTTCATTTGTAAAATTAATTATTGGAGACTTAAGGTCCCGTCAACTTGTGTTATGTTCGTCCCATTATGTAGGGAAAACAATAGAATTAGATTTCAAATAAAATTATTAAAAACAGATCTTATATTTTATATACCCTTAAAGACTAAAATAGGGAGACGGACACAGTTAAAATGAAAACGTGAAAATGTGTTCACTGTCATTTTTTAGTCGACCGTTGACAGCTGGAGAACAAAATGGTTGACAATGTCAGCACAATTACAGTAAAGAAAACCGTTTGAAAAGCTCAATCATCGTTCTTATAGTCAGTTAGATAAACGTACATAAAACTTGAATACAACATAAAATACAAATAAGGTTGGGGGAATAAGGGTCCTAAAAGATTTCTTTTATATTCTTTGGTGGTCTCCAGTGATCGTTAAAAGGAACATCGAAATTTAAGTTAGGAGAAGAACAATTATTGTTAAGATACAGAATCTAGGAGTACGAGTGATAAGTCAGAAATTTAAAGGTTGAGTACAGAAAATAAATGCCAAACAAGTAACCCAAAAAAAGAAATCAAAATTAGTTGTTTGAAACTTTTTCGGGAATAGGTGCCTTAAAGATCAGTGCTGTCATCAGAGATAATAATTAGATAAATGGCTAAAAACTTTTGAAATATTCACAGAATTTGTGCAGTTCAAACTTGAGTACCTGCAGCCACCTTTGCAGTAAAAAATTTCGAAGAAAGTATTTGATAGAACCTGAAAATGATTGTAAATGTAAACTTTGTTCCTTCGATAAGAATTGTTGATGTCATGAACAATTTTCGAAAGCAATTAAGTGTTTCTAGCTTTTCAGATTCGAGACAAGCATTATTGATAGAAATGCTTAAAATGGGTCAGCAGCCACCCCCATGCAAAAGAAGAATCATCCCAAGAAGTGTGATTTTTGTAGCATACAAGATGGATCCTCGCAACTGTCATATTTTATGTTTCCAAAAAATGACAGGAGAAAACATGGCTTCAAGGGTGTACAAGGGTCTCTAAATTAGAAACTTTCGAAAAAAAAACAATTTTTATAGCTTCGATGACGGAGGTTAAATTAATTGGTTGGTCAATTATTGTTAGAAGGCAAACTTTTACATTTAGAAAAGTATCAAACTCCAATTTCTTCAAAGTAATCTCGACCGATTTTCTGGTCGGCGTGGTGAATGTTTACCGCTGCATCATGGCTAAACGATCAAGTGAATAAATACATAATAGAGGATCTCCAGGGTTGCAAAATATGTCCCGGGAGTTCCTAATTTATTTGAAAGTCATCATTTTGATCTATCATTTTTAATTTGCTTTTAAACGTTTTTGTGTCTTGAAATTCAATTTAGTCCTATAAACTCTTCTTTACACAGCCATTTTTTATCGTGCTTTCGCGTTGGCGTTAAGTAATAAATGGATGTTTGTTGTTATTATTATGTCTGAACGCTAGCTACGAGAATTTTGACGTTTATGAACTTTGCTTTGATTTTTTATTCTCGTAATTTGAATTAGATTCATATGGTTTTAATCACGTGGATGTAATAACGCACCGACAAAGAACCACCTGTGCACTCTTAGTCTAAAATAAAAAATAGTTTAGCCAATATAATATGACCACCTTAAATTTTGCATGCTGGATTTCCTATGTTAAATTAATGTAAATTTAAATTAAAACACAACTTCCTATGACAAGGGTTTACTTTTTCCTTCTACCAGAACCATCTCCAGACGCGTTTCGCTGTATAACAGCTCGTCAGTGAGGCTATAGGTTCTGACAAGAGAAAAATGAACCATCTGGTGTTGGTTTCTTAAGTTAGGAATCTTTCCTTTAACTCCTATTCGTTCTTCGTTTTTCCTTCTAGGTTACATCTTGGAAGTTTTCGTTTTTTGGTACTATCCGAGGTACTATTTTATCTTTTGAGTTGTTTCTATTGTTTTGTGATTTTATTCTTCTATTATTTTCTTATTGTGTTTTTTAAAGTTTTTTGGTATTCAACTTTTATTTGTTTCTTTTAGTTTTATGGTGGGAGCCATTCCTTAGGATATTTATGTTTCTGTTATTCAGTTGAGTGTACCGGGTGACTTCGTATAAATTAGCACCCCCCGTAACTTTTTTATTTTTTATCGTACGGAAAAAATAAAAAAAGTGACATGCAGGGGAAATTGTTTCCTTTTCAAATCTGCAGTTTTCAGTAACTTTGCATATATACGGGGGACGACAAAAAGTATTTTTTTTAATGAAATGCCCTGTATATTTCGGCTAAAATGAAAGATCTTTTTTTTCTGATTTCAAATAAACCATACAAGTTGACATTTGGTTCAGCCATTCTTGCGTTATTTAAGTTTACATTTGCATTGAATTTACATTATCTTGATATACGAACCGAGTAAGTTGCAATGGCAGTTATTATTTCAATGACAATGTCAATTCAGAAACATTTGTTACTATTGTTTTCATAGCCCACTGTTCAAAAAGTTGTTGTACTCAGTAATCATGGTAGCGTATAATATCAAGATAATGTAAATTCAATGCAAATGTAAACTTAAATAACGCAAAAATGGCTGAACCAAATGTCAACTTGTATGGTATTTTTGAAATCAGAAAAAAAAGATCTTTCATTTTAGCCGAAATATACAGGGCATTTCATTAAAAAAAAATACTTCTTGTCGTCCCCCGTATATTTGCAAAGCTACTGAAAACTACAATGCAAATTTGGAAAGGAAAAAACTTCCCCTGTATGACAGTTTTTTTATTTTTCCCGTACGATAAAAAATAAAAAAGTTACGGGGGGTGCTAGTTTATTCGAAGTCACTTGGTACGTGTGATGCCACTATTAGTGGATTTTCAGATACGTCTGTCCTTTTGTGATAGTTTGTTATTATTTTTGTGAAAAATTCGTCGATCATCTCTACCCTCATGTCTCTGTGAAGTAAGTCTGTCGGAGTATATCTTGGTGCGTCTGCTATTATTTTTAGTACTTTGTTTTTTAGTTTCTGTCTATTTACGTTTTGTCATTTTAACAGTTCACCAGGTTAGTGCACCGTATGTTAGTTCTGGTCTAATAATTGTTTGATAAATCGCTATTTTTGTTTTGCGCCCTCTGCCATGAACTTATAAAGCCATAAATATCAGAGATATGCTTAGAAATTGGTGTTCTTTACCAGCACCACAGGATGGAGCCACCTGGTTTTATTTTCTGTTTCATCACGACTTTTCTGTTTTAAAACAGACGCCGATGCTTTTTTCTTCTGTCAGAACCTATAGCCTCACTGACGAGCTGTTCTACAGCGAAACGCGTCTGGGGATGGTTCTGGCAGAAGGAAAAAGCAAACCCTTGTCATTGTGTGAAGTTCTCAGTTACTAAACCGACAAGAAGCCCAGCTCGGGCATAGCGCTGCCTAGCCAGGATTCCTGCAATTGCAACGTTCTGTCTTTGCAGGTTTTTCTCTGATATTTGTGGCTTTATAAGTCCATGCCAGAGGGCGCAGGTATGCTTAGAAATTGGTGTTTTTTATCAGCACCACGATATGGAGCCATCTGGTTTCATTCTCTGTTTCACAACTTCCTATGCTTTTTGTGATTTGGGGCTCCTTAAAACAGCAAAAAGTTACTAAAAAATATGAGACTAATTATGTAAAATAATCATGGATTATCTAAAAAGATAAATTTCTATGTCGGTTTTTATTTTAAGCCTGGAAACAATAAACTATTTGAATAAAACATAAAACAAATTTTGAGATTTTGTTAAGCATTCTTATACTAGAACAATTTCCAAAAGAAAATTAACATTACAACTCCGGATAATATTGAAAAGAAGTCCCCTTTTTTCACTTTTCGAGCTAATAACTCGCTCTAATTTTAGATCTTATATTGACAAATAAAATTCCGACTTAGCCATTTTCTTAATTTCCGTTCTATTTTATTGTATTCCACGAAGCAAAGTAATAAAATTTTAATACGCGATTTCATCGTCGCTTCTGCTGTAGATTTTTCTTTTATTTCAAATCGTTACAGAAAGAATTTTTACAGGGACGTTAGTAATGTGCTACCGAAAATTATGTTTACTAATGTAATAATTTTTTTTAATAGGTGCAGGGTGCCCAATTTATTATTTCCAGGTCAATACGATACAGAATTGGAATCTTTTTAGCCCAAGACCATAACCAATGGAATTACTACGAACAAGAAAGTCTCAGTTTTTTTTTTTATGATATGGCACAGCACTACAGGATAAATCCTTTATGGCGCTCTAGGAGCGGTGCGTGTGCGCAGGAAACGATTCACGTTGGTCTTGAATCTTTGGAGACTATACTCGTTGGGGAAGACGATATCAGGGAGTTCGTTCCAGAGTGATGACGTTCTCCAGATGAAAGAATTTTGAAACAGTGTCGTTCGAGGGACACTAAGCTGAACCACGTACTGGTGGGCTGCAGTGGCTCGTCGTGTATTTCTACCATGCACCGCTCTGGGTGGTATTAAGCGGGCAACCTCAGTTGAACACTTGCCATGAAAATATTTGTAAAATAGACTCAAGTCGCCAACCTGCCTTCGATGTTCAAGGCTTTCCAGGTTGTTTGTCAGACTATGGTCACCGATCAAGCGAATGGCTCTTCTTTGAATGGAATCTAGCAATCTCAGGGTATGTTTAGGAGCAGAGCCCCAAATATGCGAACAGTACTCCAGTGATGGTCGAATTTGGGCTTTATAGAGCATCAAAAGTTGTTGGGGTGTATAGAGGTTCTTTGTTCGGAAAAGTACTCCAAGCTTCTGCGAGGCTGCCTTTGCAATGGCCGCAACGTGGCCATGCCAAGACATATGACTATCCAAATTAACGCCCAATAAATGAATTGATGAAGCCAAGGGAATTGAGTGTCCCGCCATAACTATATCCGGTTCTTCAACATTAACTTTTTTAGAAAAAACTGCCGCCTGGGTCTTTTTAGCGTTAAATTCTACTTCTTTACTGTCACCCCAAGACAAAATTTCTTCCAGGTCTTTGTTGAGATGTGAGACCTCTTGCTGCCTATAGAGATGTGCATTAGCAGCCGATGTCCGAGCATCCAAAGTAAAAGTTGAAACAAGTGTGCTGTCATCAGCGAAGCTATATATAGGATTTTTAGTTTTTTCCAAAGGATCGTTAATGTATAGTAAGAAAAGGGTGGGCGACAATATAGAACCTTGAGGGACTCCGGCGTTGATGTTAAATGTGTCTGAAAGAAATCCGTACATCGCCACTCGCAGAGAACGGTCTTTAAGAAAGCTCGACAGCCATGAACAAAATTGAACCGGCATTCCGTATGCTCTCACTTTAGTTAGGAGCCCCTCATGCCATACTCGGTCAAAAGCCTTCGAAATGTCTAGTGCTACCGCCCGGGACTCCCCATGGTGTTCTATTGCGTTGTTCCAAACATGAGTAACATAAGCGAGAAGGTCTCCTGTTGATCTAGACTTACGGAATCCATACTGGCGGTCACTAATAATGTTGAAGCCTTCCAGGTATTTTAGTAGTTTTTCGTTGATAGCCTTCTCCATAACTTTTGATATAACCGAGAGCAATGCGACTGGACGATAGTTGTTTGGCAAAGTCTTCTTGCCTTTTTTGGGTATGGGCTGGACTCTCGCAGTTTTCCAGCAAGAAGGAAATATTCCTTTTTTGTAGGATAAGTTAAAAAGCCTACAAAATACCGGTGTCAGTTCGTCAGCGCATTTCTTAATTACAATGACTGGAATATCGTCAGGACCAGAAGCCTTTTTAGTGTCGAGACTCCCCAAGATTCGCTTAACATGGCGGTGGCGAAAGACAATCTCGGGCATTCTCGATTCTACAGGGGTAATGTTTGGTAGGGTACTTCCCTGAAAATTTACCGTTGAATGTGAAGAGAATAGTTCCGCCAGTAAGTTTGCTTTTTCCTGTGCTTTGGTCGCAATGGTGCCATCAGAACGTGTTAAAGGTGGAATGGTTGACTTGGTAAAGTTCTGACTGACGGCCTTAGCTACCGACCAAAATGATTTTGAGCCGCTAGGACATTCAAGAAGTTTGTCTCTGATCCTCTGGTTGTGTGCTTCTTTGCTTTGGTTTACCGTTTGCTTGCATTGGTTTCGAGCGTTAACAAAGATGGTACGATTTTCGGCGGTAGGATTTTTACGCCATTGTCGGTAGAAATAATTTTTTGATTTAACAGCTCGTTCGCAAGTTTTGGTAAACCAAGGCTTGCCGTTAGAAGGGCACTTTTTTGAGAAAGGGATGAAGGCTTCCATACCAGTAAGGATAACCTCCGATATTTCTGTTGCACAGATGGATGGATCATCAGAGGTAAAACAAACGTCCCGCCAAGGAAAGGTTCGAAAATGGTCCCTTAGGTCCTCCCACTTAGCTGATGTATAATGCCATATCTTGCGTGGTTTAGGAGGCTCTTCAGCACTAATTGGTAGTTTGTTCAGTGCCGAAATAAGGTTGTGGTCAGACGTTCCTAACGGCGGCTTCACGGTGACAGCGTACAAGTCGGGGTTTGAAGTTAAGAAAAGATCCAACAAACTAGCAAAATCACCATCTCGGTCTGGAATCCGAGTTGGTTCACCCACCAGCTGGGTGAGGCCAGAGCTGATGGCAAAGGATTCGGCTTCACGACCTTGTTCGTCAGTCATGTTTGAGTATTTGAGCCAGTTGACATTATGAATGTTGGAAGTCGCCAAGGATGACAACTTCGGAATTTGGATGGTGGGTTTGCAAAAAGTCGATAGTATTAGCAAGAGAGGAGAACAAGTCTCTATAATGGGTATCGCTTGGCGGCCGGTAAAGGCAGCAGATGAATTTAGTAATTCTCTGCGTTGATATTTTAAACCACATTACATCAAAGTCGTTAGGCTCGAGTGTCTCCTCTCGTTGACAAGAAATATCACTCCGGACAAAGAGACAAAGGCCAAAATTCCGCCTAAATCGGTGATGAAAGTCGTACCCAGGATATAAATAGCTGACCGTACTAATCGATGATCTGACTTTGGTTTCGGTTAGTGCAAGTACGTGAGGTTTGGTAGATTGTAGATGTTGATGGACTGCATTGATGTTGGAGTTCAGTCCTCTTATATTGCAGAAGTCAATTTGGAAGTTGCTAATCTCGGGTCTTTTAACAACTCCAGTTTTTCCACCATTTCCATTTAGAATATTGTTCGAAGGACCCGCATGGCTACTGGACATGGTGGATGATTGGATAATCTCGCTTGATAAGTAATGTGATTTTAGTAGAGATTATTTAAAAAGACCGAAACCCTAATAAAACGTGCAACAAAAAACGCTACAAGGTATTCTTTGCTTTCATACAAATCAAAAGCAAGAATAAATTAAAGGGAATATCCAGTTGACGCCCTCCAAAGAGAGTAATATAATAAATCACATAGGTCTTAGTGTTCTATCTTTTACCAGGTACCCAAGCGTGTACCTGAGGAAGAGAGGCATAATGTCATATGAGGGTGTATTTTGTATCCTTTTATGAACTGATTGATATCTCTAGTGAATGCTGATGGGATACTGGGTCAGATCCGGAATGTATTATTTCAGCTTTTCTCGTTCAAGCATTTGGCACATTCTCACTGAGCCGTGAATGGTGCTTTCACTGTCCATAACAAGAAGCGACCGTTTTTCGAGCCAAGGTAAAAGCTGTTCTTCCAACCATTTTTCAAACAATGTAGAGTTCATGTTGTCATGATAGTCAGCTCTTTTATTTTTTGTAGAAAATACTAAGTCTGCTACATCTATAAAACCATCTTTGGTGCCAGCATGAAATACTATATATCTTTTGCCGTCTGATCCGTTTTTTATTTAAAACTGATTTGATGTTGTAATCATGCCATGTTCTAATGTCGCTACCATTTTGAAATATCCATGTTTCGTCTATAAAAACCACATCTAACAGAGTTTATGATAACAAGTTTAATGTATATTGTCTCAAAAATTTTATACGTTTTGAAACAATATCCGGTTTCTCCATAATTTAGCGCCTGTCACTGTCCCTTTTAAATCTAAATCCCAAATGCTTTAACAAATGACCTAATGTGGAGTTGCTTAGGTCAATAATTTGTTTGGCACGCAATTCCTCTTTTAGCTTTTGCCGTGTGACATATTTATGCATGGCAATCATATTGTAAACTACGTTCCTTATTTGAGTTTTTCTTGCCTCAGTTAAATCATTTGTTTCTGGGGCACGCTTTTCTCTATTAGTTCAACAAGGAAATTGAATATTATGACTACATGTTCTTTTATTACTTTATATTTGAATATAAATACTTATAATCAATTAGAATCCTTATATATTATACCCTGTGTTCAAAAAGTCCCGGACTGGTCAATTATTTAGAATATGGCGCACAATATAAGAAAACTTTCGGTATAAAAGTTGAAGGCCTTAAAAAAAATTTATAAAACTAGAATACCTGTAATTATACAGGGTGCCTCAAACAGTCATGGTAAACAAAACTTTCATTTTTTTAAATATAATGCCCCATATCTTATAATACTTTTGGATTCTACATAACATATCAATTATTTTTTAATGAGCACACTATAAGTCTAAACTTAACAGTTTCTGAGATATCGACTTTCGAAAAATTACATTTTTGAACTTTGACAGCTTCTAGCTCTCTAACGGTATGTCTTATGTCTGAGAGCAAAGCGGCTCACATGTCCCTATCTTACTTTATTATCTTCCCAGAAGTGTAAACTTCCGGTTAAACCGGACGGCTCGAGAACAGGAAATATAGTACTTCCAGTTTAACCCAACATTGATATTTTTAGGAAGATAATAAAAAAGGAGGATAGGGGCATGTAAGCCGTTTTGCTCTCAGACATACCGTTAGAGAGCTAGAACCTGTCAAAGTTCAAAAATTTAATTTTTCGAAAGTCGATATCTCAGAAACTATTAAGTTTAGACTTATAGTGTGCTTTTTAAAAAATAATTGATATTTTATGTAGAATCCAAAAGTATTATAAGATATAGGGCGTTTCATTTAAAAAAATTTTGTTTACCGTGACTGTTTCAGGCACCCTGTATAATTACAGGTGTCCTAGTTTTATAGATTTTTTTAAGGCCTACAACTTTTATGCTGGAAGTTTTTTTATATTGTGCGCCATTTTCTAAATAATTGACCGGTCCGGGACTTTTTGAACACGGTGTATAATATAAAAATCGCATAATTTTTTGATCCATAAACGTCTAATACGCCATCCACTGTGGGACACCCTGTATTTATATGTGAATAAATTTCAAACTACTTACAAACAAACAAGACCTGTTGTGGGAAACAGAAATTTGTTCACCATTGCGTTTTCCGATACCTGATAGATAAGGTCAGTTTTGACTAAGGCGTTCTCAATGTTAAGTATAGTTCACCATGTGTCAACCATGAACTTTTGTTGGTACTTTGTGTGTACTGTTGTATGGGAATTTTCTTCATGCCAGATATGTAAATTATGGCGATTTATTAATCCGTCTCGGGTGAAACCGGCTTTTTCCTTTACAAAAATTAATATGCATAGTTTATTCTTACAGAATAACCAGCGAGAAACATGGGATGTACCTTTTGGACGTGATAGGGATGTAGCAGTTGTTCTCGAAGGGTCTCATGAACAATTCACTTTGTCGCATGAACTTGGACCGACAGTTCTCTTACACTATCAGAGGGATTTTTAGAAATCTCATTCAGAATTTTCTCCTGTAACTCTTGGAGGCCCTTCTCCACCACCATGCGGCAAACAACTTCTTAAAATGGACTAGCAAGAAATTTTTTTATTTCACTTGACTTTCTACCTATTACCTTTAAGCTACGATCAACCTTTTTAAGAGTTCTTCGGTGAGGTAAACGTCGAATTGGAAATATATCAGAATAAATTCTTCGCGTCTCCACACAATTGCGGAGTGCTTGCTCATAAACTAGATGCATGTCAGCATATGGAGATAATACTTGATTACTAAAGTCTTACTCTTAGTACTCAATCAATCAGGCTGTTGTCAATAACACTTTGTTAAGGAAATAAAAACCACTGCTGTTTCATTGTAGTATTCTGATTTATTATTTCAATAATGTGTTATACCAAAAATTTAATTTTGTCACAAATGCTTAATTTTATCGAAACAAATGTAGAGTACCTTTTTCAAAGAGGAATGACCCGAGTACTTAAAAAATCAGTTTTCAGCGATATCAAAATGACACCCCAAAATTTTGGCCCAACGAGTGTGCTGGAAGGTCCGTTCCTAACTTCCCTCACAATATAAAACATCTACTGTAGTGTGATTTTGTGAGTCTTTATGGCCTAAATTTTAAAAATTTAATTAAATTTTGTATGTCGGTTCAAAAATTAGAGCGAAAAAGGTAAGTCGCTGGGTACCCTATTGGAGCTCGGTATCTCCATTAAGGGCACTTTAGGTTTTTCTCTTCTATGACAAGTTAGGGCTATTTTGACCTCCTCTATACGCTCCTGAGAGGATTTTATATATTAACGGACAGCCTGTATATCGCCAATGCGGAACATGAGCGTCACCACACAAAATACAACAATTTTCAAAAGAGCCGATTGAAAATTTACTCAACCAATAATGTTAATCAGTGATTAAAATAAGATTAAATCGAAGTCAAACTTTCTTTGAGTACTACTTAATCATTAAACGTAGAAGTCCCCGTCCCCATTTTGAGATATGTCGGTAATGTTCATTTACTAATGTATATTTTTTAGGTTATGCCACTTTTTAAACTGTGTTAAAAAGTAGTTTTATTCAGTACAAGAATGAATCTATAAAGTATTAAAGTAGCTACACTAAACGGTTTTTATGGGCTACCCTGTATATTCGAAGATTGTCTACAGAACTAGCGATCAAGAAAAGAAAATTCAAGTCGAGCGACTAATTTGTTATAGCTCTAAATAGTAATAATAAATTATAAAGTTTTAGTTCTCCTAAATAATTGTGATCAAAATATGTATAAAATTCATAAAAAAGCACCAATCCTTGGGGTTGACCTCTCTGGCACACCACCTTAAAAATTCAGCTTATATTTGTAATCTGCTTTTAAACAATTTATATTCAACACATTTGATTGAGATTGGCAAATCAAATGGAATACACTCACGACAACTGCGGCAAAAGGAAAACGGTGGTAAATCTGCTGCAGTATTGAATTTCGGACTGCCACAATCGGTAAATAACGTAGGATTCTGTTTCCTATCGTTTCTAGGCAGATTTACCATTGTGTTTTATTAAGTTCCATATGAAAACTAGGTTATCGAAAACTGATGATATGTTTGGTAAACTAATTCAAATAGATTCAGAATGTATATTACATTATCTACAGTCTGTTGCCTGATGCGAGAGAGTAATAAATCATTATTGAACTATAAAGCCCAGTGGTCTTCGCCGTATTCCATAGGTGTAGTTCAATTATTATTATTTTATTATGTTTATTGTCAGGGGTCCCGAGATCGGGAAGGTAGAGGCACAGGTAGATTACCTACCTGTGCCTCACCGTTTCAATATTTTGAAATGTTTAGTTACTTTCTGGCAGTTGTTGGAAAACTTCGTTCTTGAAAACGGGTTGTGTTTCTAAAATTGTTGCTGAGAAACGGATTAGTAAAACTGCGCTTTCTAAAAACGAGAACATTATTATTATTAATGTGTTCAACGCCCTGCGCCACCAACTCACATTGGTAGCAAAAATGGATTTGTCGATGGCGGCTTACTAGCATTTAAATCAAAACGAACTGGAGATTATCAGGAAGACATGAACGGTGATGTCTTTGAAGAATACTTCCAACAAATGCTAGATCTTATTCCTTCTGGGTCTGTTATTTATTTATTTATTAATTTATTTATTTATTTAAAGGAATTGGTCCTCCAACAGACAGTCGCAGCTGCCCTATAACAGGAGGACACAAAATAATACAATCAATTACAATTTTCGGAGAAAATAAGTGTATAAAATTAATGTAAGAAAATTAGGTTAGAAACTATTGAAACAATGTAAGTTATTAAGCACTGCGATTCCTTACAAACCTTTTGAAACGTCCAATATTGACAAAGAAAAGGTCGAAATTAGCATCCCCTTGAGGTAAATTGTTGTATGAGCGCGCACATCTAATGAGAGGTGAATTTGAGACATAGTTCGAAGAAAAACTTTTTATATCAAATGTATGTCTATTGCGAAGTGTGTAAGGATTTGCATTGAATAAAAGGTAGTTAGTAAAAAATTCAGAGTCAATTAGGTTGTTAACCGTTTTATAAACGAAAATCAGATCGAAAAGTTTCCGCCTAGATTCAAGAGTCTGTAAACCATAAAAAGCCAAATTCAAATGATAGGGAAATAAATGTCTTGTGTCTGTTAAAACGAAAATTAAGGGAATTAACAAATTTCTTCTGCACGCTCTCAATCCTATCTACATACTTGTCGTACATTGGATTCCAAACCACGGTCGAAAACTCTAAGATTGGTCTTACAGTAGAATTATATAAGTTTATTAACGAATTAAAATCGGTGAAGCCATGCGTCATTCGAAGAATGAAGGCCAAGTTACGATTGGCCCGTTGTACAATTTTTTCAATATGGCCCTCAAAAAGTAACTTGGAATCCAACTCCACTCCCAGATCCTTAATAGTATTAACATATTTTAACTTAACGTTATTCAACAAAAGATGTAGGTTAAAATCAGGTAAGCTATTTTTTTTTGAGAAAAGTATAGCATGACATTTATCTAGATTAACGAAAAGCCTATTTAGAACACAGTAATTCGAAAACGTATCTATATCCATCTGTAATTCAATAATATCATTGTGAGTCTCAATAGACTTAAATATTTTAAGATCGTCAGCATACAAGCAGTAATTAGAATAAGTAAAACAATTGCCGATATCATTTAAAAAAATACTGAAAAGAATTGGTCCCAGGTGGGACCCCTGTGGGACAGCCAAGGTCACGTTCGTACATTCCGACCTTATTCCATTGACAGCCACAAATTGACTTCTGTCTATTGGATAATTACGAAGGAGTTCAAGGAGACCCCCATGCACACCGAAATTTCCAAGTTTCGTCATTAATGTTGCATGGTGTACTTTATCAAAGGCCTTGGAAAAATCGGTGTATACGGAGCATATATCCCTTTCCTCTTCCATACCTTCAGTAATTTGCTGAATAAATGGTACCAGATTTGTGAGAACTGAGCGATTCTTGTAAAAACCATGCTGATTACGATCTATGATACATTTGACCTTGAAGAAGAGTTGTTCCTCAGGCTAATGCCCGCTACCGCTCAAGAAAATCCGAAAAATACGATCGTCTTCTTGGCTTCTTCATTAGCCATTCCAAACGATCCTGACCTCCCAATTGAACATCTGTGGTATCAACAAGACGGCGCACCGCCCCATTATGTGGCTAACGTCAGAAGATATTTAGATAATACTTTTCAAGGGCCATGGATAGGGCGACGTGGCGCAATAGAGTGGCCACCAAGGTCGCCGGACTTAACTCCCTTAGATTTTTTTCTTTGAGGATATATTAAAGGCATCGTGTACAAAAATAAGCCCGATACCGTCGAAATTCCTAAAGATCGAATTCGTAATGTGATGAGAAGTATTCAACCTGATGTAGTTAATAATGTGCAACAGGAATTTGTTGACCGACTATGGCACTGCAGAGCTGTAAATGGTGGCCATTTTCAACAGTTCCTAAAGTAGTAGTTCTGTTTAATATTTAGTTTTGTTTTGCGATGTTGCTTGAATTAATATATTTCTTAATTGTTTGATAAATTTGACATTTTAAATGTCTAATTTTAATTCATTAAAATATAAGGTAAAATATACAACTTTTCCTTCAATTAAGTCATTTTATTTTACATTTCTTTAATGTATCAAATTTGTAACTCATCTATAAATATCTCGAAAACTGTCAATTTTAGTCATATGTTATGTTATACGAAATTTGGCTAAAATTGTGCAGAAAATCCAAAACAGCCAAAAAAACTGGGGTGTTCCATTAAAAAAACCAAAGTTGACAGTTGTAAAGCTTTTGTGAGTGGTCCTGTATAATTCAAAATAATTTTATAGTCTGCGCAAAAGTAAAATTAAATCGACGTGTCCAAGGGGTTTAAGGTTGCTTTTTCAATTTTCGAGATATTGAATTGTTTCCTTAATTTATCTCATCCCGTATATACACACCGTAAATACAAACTCCAAAATATTTAAAATTATTCTTAGATAATCCAAGAGCTTCGCCAATTCCAGATGCAATCTAGTATGTAAAATATCAAACACTACACACATACCTTCATACTCCGAAATTACAAGAATTCATCCGTAAAAAAGTCATGTTACAGGAAATTGTCCCAACCAGCTAATACTTCTGGAACTAGTGATCAACAAAAGACTCGAGAAGTTGTCTCCAAGTGTACTATTTACTATTTAAGTTTATGAATTACTGGATAGATAAGTTAATTTAAGTTTACACATGCCGGTAGTAAATTACTTTTGTCTCCGTTATCTGGCATTGTTTTTTGAACGAAATGTATATATATGAGGTAATATAAGTTTCTTAAGTTGGATATAATCTTTAACTTCTATTCTTTCCTCGTTCGGCTGTCCAGCCTGTCATCACTAAATATGTTGTGGATTCGGAAATAATTCTTCAGATAATTTTTTGTATCGATAGATACCTACTAATTAAAATAATTCATTAAAATTTAATAGAGGTATACGTATTTCATTAGCAGACCACTAAATCAGCGCAAAAATCAATTAACATTAATAATAAACATCAACTTTATTTATGTAATTAATTAACAAACAAATTATTAATTTTACTGATTGGAAAAACAAGTTGGTTAGGCCTAAAAACCACCATAAAAGTAAAATGGGTAGTATTGAATGTATAATATAATTTTAGTTAAAAACCAGATTTTATGACATTTTGTCCGTTCTTCACATGACAAGGCTGAAACGGGAAGAATGTGATATTTAATAAATATAATTTGTACTTACCTGGTTTGTGATTGCGTTATTTTTTTTTTTATATTTTTCCGCCAAATTATGATAAATCTGGTTACAAAGTATTCGGTGCATATATTTACTCTGTTCAGAAAGTATATTTTTACCTCATCTCCGATCTGCAGTGTATATTCTGTATGTTGTATATCTTTAGCAAAGCAAAATACAAATAATAAATAGGTATCTATAATATCCTTTCGTATTTTCGCAAACTTTCAACAAATAATTTACATAATCGTCGAATGCACGTAATATTTCTATGCAAATTTTTGTTTAAAGACAAATAACTTCTATCTTCTTTACTGTAACAAACAATGAGATGAGATAATCTTTGAATATTTAGTTTATGATATTAATGTAACAGAACGCGATTATGCAAATTTTGTCGTTGGGGTAAAATATTATCTTTTGGCGAAAGCGTAAAGCAAAATTAAGCACGTTTAAGTTTGCAAAGAAAAGCGGCAATAAATTTAAACCAATCGGAATTAAAGCTTAAAGTAACAAACCGTTTTTGAAATGTTTTCGTTCCTCTTTTAGTATAAAAGCAGAAATATTACAGGAAATAATATTTACGATACTTCGTTACAGACTTTGTGTCGTTTGTTATGCATGTATTTTCAGAGACGACTGGTATATTTATACAAATAGTCCCATTTCCAACAGGTCATAAAGCCACTAGTAGTACTAGAACCACTAAACCATCATCAGAAGAAAAACAAGGCTAATTGCCGAACAATCTTGAAATGTTTCCGGAATGCACCTTGACAATTTCTTTCGCGGAAGCTTTGCTTATGCGCAGTGAGTCGGATGTCTACGATTTCTTGATATTCCCCTAAAATTGACGTTTATCTTATCCAAAGTCGGTAGTCGCTTTATTCTTTATTTACACAGTGTGTGTATTGTGAGATTTCTGAGAGTTTTTTTTTATTGTATTTTGTAAGCCTTTCGCTAAAAACTAAAAACTGGTTACTAGATTAGACTTTCATAGTTTAGGTTTATTTAGGATATGATGCAGTGCCTTTAAGTGTAAGTTCGTAATAAGAAGCAAGTGTATGATACTGATTTGCAACAATTGTTGCCCAACGATCAAATTTCATTTCTTCTAGCTAAAATAATTTTTCATAACACATGTTTTGAAAATACGACTTCCGATGCCGACGGAGCGGGCCGAAAATTGAGTTTTCGAGTCTAGGGTCCGACATGAAAAACAGCTGATTTTTGTGCATTCCACGACGAGTTTCTCGTTGACACCTTTTCATTTTTGTAAAAACCAAATGAGCATCCTTGTCTGATTTTTGGGCAAAACAAGAATAGCGATACGATTGCGCTTGCGCAATAGATTCGTGAAAGTTTATGCATCTTGCTCTCTTTGTAGTCACTCTCTTTTTACCAATAAACTTTAATGGAATACTGTTGAGATATAATTATGCAACACAAGTTCTGTCCGCATTGCTACAAGATACTTACTTGGTTGTGACAAAGTTCATGTTGGTCTGTCAAAAAAGAAAAGCATGTTTAAATAATAAAATTATGATCTGTTTCCTGTGTTGGAAATGCCTATATTATATTTAAAGGTAGGTCATTTAATATATTTACTAGTAAGTATTAAAAGGTACAGGTTATATTATCTGTTGTATTATGTTTGAGTTGTTATAGTTGCCATATTGTTCCTGGCGCCTTTTGTATAATAACCTTTCACACTATATAAATAAATGATTGGTGAATAGAAACGGCCTGGGTTTTATTCTGGATCTCTACGAGTGTGAGTCCAACAATAAGTAATTAACATCAAATACAAAGAATTGCGAGGCATCTCAAGTTATATTTTCAAAACATTTTATATGAAAAATTGTATGCGCAACTCGGAGCAATTCAACGATTTCACGAGTGTGATATCTGCACTTACATCGCTCGGGCAGCTAACTTTGCACTCGTGGTAAGTATTTTTCTTTTAATGTTTAAGCTGCTGATTGTTGGGATAGGTATACTTACTATACCCCCCCCCCCCCCCGCTGTATCCTCGGTTTGACATACCGGAGGGGCTTGAGAGCTTTACTAACTCAAGGAGCTAAGCCAGCGGTTGCCCCGGCAACGCGAAGGTTCAACCATGCTGGACAAGTCTCTAGGGGTAGAAACCAGACCAAAAAGGAAACAGCAGCACAGTGGTACCTACTTAATGCACATCACAACACACAATCACAAGCTCGCTGCGGTACCGGGCGGAGGCTACGAAGGCGGATACGGCCATGCAGCGAGCATACCACATTACCCACATACGATACGCAAACAAAATACTCAAACGACCCAATTCTACGGTGTAAGGCGACCCGTGCCTGGGGCATGCATGGCGCCAGACCAGAATAAGGCGTCACAAACGGAACTTCCGGTAGACCGGGCAATCTGCTGGAATATTTTTGTTGACCAACCCCTTCTCCTATACTCGTGGGATTAAAAATGGACACTGTAAACGAAAATAAACTTCTAAAAGAGAACTTTAAAGTAAGAGACTTTTCTACAAAAATGTTAACAGAGATGGATCTTTCCTGGGAAGAAGACATCTCTGTCGTCAAAACCAGAGACGGTACAGGAGCGGAGATATACGGAGTAGGACCGAAGAAAGATGCTTTCTCCCTGGGTAAGTCTCCCACGGTATTCTAGGCGGAAATCTACGCTATCCTACAGTGCGCGTATGAAAACAATAGAAGGACTTATCTTAATAGGCGGATCCAAATATACTCCAACAGCCAAGCAGCCCCTAGAGCGCTAACATGCAATAAGGTGACATCAAGACTGGTATGGGAATTCCAACAGGAACTAGTGGCAAAAGCCAACAAAGTAATACTACAATGGGCACCAGGACACGAAGTTATTACAGGAAACGAAAAGGCTGACAAGCTTGCAAGAAAGAGATCGGAAAAAACATTAATTTGTCCAGAACCGGCACTCGGAGTCCCAAGGTGTACAGTACGAGATGTCATAAAACGATGGACAACAAATCAACACAAAATTGAGTGAAACAACAGACAGGGATTAAACCATAGCAAATCTTTCATTGGGGACCCAGACCCGAAACTAACAAAGCAACTACTTATGATGAGCAGAAATCAGCTGAGAATTACCACAGAAATTCTGACAGGACACATGGCCGTCAAGAAGCACCTGCACCATATGCAACTGTACAACGGAGACCTAAGCTGTAGGTTATGCGAGCGACAAAGTGAAACGATACAGCATATTATCTACCACTGCGAGTCATTGGATCGGAATAGGTAACAAATACTCGGGCAACCAAGACTAGAACTAGAAGATATTCCGACACTCTCGCCAGTTGACCTACATAAATTAATGCAAAGAACTGGAATCAATGAGTGGGTCTAAGAACAAAGTAGGGTGAGCACAATGGTCTAAACCTAGCCGAAGTACATCCGGCACTTCGACGGATCCTCGGAAGAAAAAAGAATATCTACTATAACGTTCAACTACTCTACAATAATTTAGCCAATTTGAAATTCAACGGAGAGTTTAAACTAGGGACAATAAATATGTCTTTTGTGTCCAAATTGTTTCCTGAATTTTGAAAAATTAGTTAAACATTTAATAATGCTCTTGTCTTCTTGCCACGCTAACAAAATAATTCACCGCATATCCAATTATGCATCAATATTATGTGTTTCATCAATACGGCTGATATTTTACTGTTGCCTCCATATTTCACTGCATCCAAATATTACTTTTCTAACCCCTCATTGTTTTTTTAGTGTGCTGCATGTTTCTATTTTTTCTGACTAGTACACCTTAGCTGTAGTTTCATAATATAAATAAATATATTAATAAAAAAACTGTTTCCTTTACTGTTTAAAAGCTTTTATAGGGCTTTCCAAAATTATATGCTTTCTAGCAAATTCATTTTCTTTCATACAAAAAGCCAAGGCACATATGTCTCAAGTCTACCATAAATATTGAAAACCTTCGTTCTGATTTGCTTTTAATGTTTCAAAAAAATAATAATTTTTATGCAACTTTCGTCGTATGATATATAGAAAATGATAGAAGGAAACCAGGCGACAAAGGGCACCTGTTACGGTGTTAAGATTATTACTTACAGAACTATGCTGGAAACTATACTTTAATTTCCATATCTACAGCCCAAAATAGGCAAGTCTTAAAATTTCCTTATTTTTTTTTCGAGAAATTTAATGGCTTACATCTTCTTATGTTTCATTTTATAACAAGATATACTCTAATTGATTTTTTTTTATAAGTCAATAACCATTCAAACAAATGAAGTTAAATCAGTTTAAAGCCGGCCCTGACAAAACACGCGAACTGCGCATACGCCAAGCTTCCGCAAAACGCCACTTACTGGGAAACTCTCTTTAACACGGTATTAACAATATATTAACAAAATATGTGACTAGAACTCCAAGTAGAAAGATTGAATCAAATATTGTAAATATCGATGGTTAATTAATGATGAAATGTTGAATATAAAGATATGTTTTTAAAATTTGGTAATGGATTTAAGCACATTATATTCGAAATAATTGTTAAAATACTGTTCCAACTAATAATAAATAAGAACGTATGCAAAATTCTTCCTAGAGGGCGTTCCTACCGCTTAACGATTTAGTTGCATACTTATCATATCTACTTATATATTTTTTTTACGTTTAAAGCTTGGATATTTCTTTAAGCAGAGGCTATTCGCAAAATCAAAATGAAATAATACAAATTTTTCCCATATGATAATAATTATTATCTTTTGCCAAAATCTCGAAGGGAAATTAAGCTCGTTAAAGTTGGTAAAAGCTATATTAAATTTAAACCAATCAACACTAAGCTTAAAGCAGCAAACTGATTTTCATGCCTTTTCACTTTAAATGTAAAGAGAGCGGAAAGATCAAAGAAAATGGTCTTTGAAATACTTACGTATTTTCAAGTCAAACAAGAATTTTGCGAAATATTTACCGGCCGACTAAAAATCAACGGAAATGTTTTAAATGTTGTTAAGGGCCGACGCTGAAGGGTGAAGGTAAAACGAAAAAAAAAGACATTTTTGTTTCCGTTACCTTGTTCTTGACGAAAAAATATACTTTATGATTTTTAAAGGTGGGATAATGAATTCTAATGAAATTAAATAACCTATTATATTTTTAAGGAGAAATGTTATATAATTTTATTTATTTGTTAGTCAATTTTTCTTTCTACAATTGCACAGAAAATTCTTAATCAAATACCCTTTTGTGATTCAAACTTCCAATATTTATTGTTTTTTGTCTCGTTTCAATATTTTGAAAAATACGGCTCCTGTTGAACTGAGACAACTGTAATAGCCTCAGTATAAAGCTGGTTCGTTTATATTTGCCAAATTCAATTAAAACTTCGTTTATCAAACATAACATCAAGGTATTTCCTTCATTTAAATATCACTTGTAGACAGGATTTTACAGCACATTTAACTACTAAACTTGCAAATCTACTACACTTAAATAAATAAGCGTCTTTCGACGTTAGACACACTACACTAGATGTATCAGTGGGATTTATTTATAGACATAGAAATATAATGCGTTTTTGCGTTACGCACACGAAAATCTTGTCACTACTTGGCAGGAGAGAAACAGCCTACTTGCTGAATAGCACAAACGAGAAGTTGTATTATAGAGCGGAGAAAGAACACATTTGTTGTGCCACCAAAGTAGAATCTATCGCGTAAAACCTGATCGCGGAGCGAACTTCTCTCGTCAAGATGTTGTTAGCGAGTCTAAAGTCGGAGACCAATTAAAAGTCATAGTCCATTGTCGTCATTACCGTCGCTGCCAATCAAGAAATAGAGCAACTCATAGGAGAATATATTTCTACTGCAGTGTATCGGCGCTTCACAAAGGCTCTTAAGCTACGGTTTCCTCGAAAGCCGTACCGTTATATACCGGCCGTCAAAATCTGGTGAATTGCGTCATATGGCGGTGGAAAAATACGATAAGCATAGTTGGTGGCATCAGTTGTAAACTTAGGAAAGCGACGAAAGTCTTGAATTTGTAACAGCACAGCATATTTTATTTTATTTCATCTATATTTTAAAAAAAGCTTGCTTTGCTGTAAACAACTTTCCCAGGGAATACGTAAACATGTGGCCCGTAATTGAAGGAAGGTTTTATTATCTTTTGAAAGATTAAATATTAAAGTAAAGTACCGAACGTTCTTTCAGTAATAAAGATAAACTTCTTTTTAAGACGAAAATTCATTTGTCACGGTACTTCCTGACTACAGTCAATACTCATAAAATATCTTTAGGGGTTGTCACGTTTTGTATTCAAAGAAAAAAATCTTCTCTATAGACACTTAAAAACCTAAAATATCTTAAAGAATAATTTCTCTTTGTTAAAGAAATACCCGTCTAAACAAGGGTAGTTACAGACGGACAACACATGTTTTCCAGTCACAAGCAACGTTTTCGAAAACAAAGAATGCGCGGGAATTGAATCATATAGTTTAGAATTAAAAGGAAAAATAGATCCAAGTTGCGCCTTGAAGACGGAAACCGGTATCTGCCCTATACACGTTGTACAAAAGTTCTGGATATGTTTATTTTTCCTACGTAACACCTGAATAAAACAGGAAACAAGCAAAAAACGACCTTGTAGGTTTTTTTAACATGTCTAGCTCTTTTTAGTTATAATTAGATTAAAACTTTGTTGTTTTATATAAATTTTAGGTTTAAGTCAATTTTTTATGAGAGGAAATCAATATTTTCAATTATATACTTTTCATGGATTAGGTGAGCCATCTATCGGCAAATAGCCTAAATATTAAGGGGATGGTCAATTGGTCAAGGAGGGTTAAAATGCAATTAAACTGGCCATTGGTCAAAAAGTACCATCAGTACGAGACGAGGGAACGACCATTACTTGTTTTGGGAGTTTTAATTGGCTTAGAGTTGAAAGGGCCAGATTCTGGAAGACAAGGGGGTGTATACTATAGGTTACAAGTTCTTTGCTAGAACGCAGTAAAATTAGTTCCGAAATTTGTACCGAGCTTCTAATTCTCGTGTTAAGTGATACTCTTCTTAATTTCTAAAAGTTCAATTTAATTTCTTATCGTTAATAAAGTGTTTTGGGGTAAGATCTGTTCCATCTGGTAGAACACTCTATTCTATTTCTTTATTCTCCTTGCATTCATAATTAATTTTCATTAATTATTCTTTATTTTTATTGGGGATTTTGCATTCAAAATTAATTGTTATTAATTTATTATCTTTTATTTTGGGGATTATCAGTAGACGCATGTCGATTATTCAGTTTGAATACTGAATAACTATCTATTTGGGCTTTACTTTTAAAACCTCTCTTCTCACTAGATGTAAATATTACTTTGTAAATATCATTAAGGTTTTTTTCTGTAAAATATCACTTTACTTTCTTTGTTAATTAAATTTTAAGTGTTTTGAAAAAGTAGTTGTTTTATTTGGCTAATAAGAATTCTTGACCAAACTACTTAGATATAAGGTTCACTTAACGAGGATTCTGCGGTTCGCGGTAGTCTTGCGGACGCGGGTTATACTATTACATGTGCCTGCTGACCAGCTGACCAGAGGAGTAAGGGATCCTTCCCCAGCTACAACTGACTGTTAGCTTCAGACAAGGTCCAGGTTGGTAAGTGCATTTGAATAGGTACTAACAATATTAATTTATGGCTACATCCGACGATATCAGAACTTCGAGATACTGCTAGAGACCGTATGATCTTCCAGATTCTTCAAGGGTGCTTTTGCCCCGATTCAGATTATGGGATAGATAGGGATACGTCTCCATTAAACTGTGCGGAATGTTACTGGCTTGGTCTCCACGCTACCACGTTCTCTAGACCAAGTCTATCACCACCACGTCATTCTGTCACAAAATGTTGCCATTTCTTTGAAACGTAATAATATGGATCACATCGATATTGCGCTAATAATTTTAGAAGAAGAAGATAAAGAAGATGTTAAAAGGAGAGAAGAAGATAAAGAAGATGTTAAAAGAAGAGAAGAAGAATCGAAGTTATATAAATAATTAAATGTTATTGTTATAAAAATAGTTCGCAGCTACAGTCAACCTAGATCAAAAAATGTTGAGCCAACTGTCACACCGACACCGCTTTAAATATAACGGCAGCACTATTTTGCATTACGGTGTTGAGTTAGACTCTGTTAGAAACCATCTGTACTTAAATTATACAGCAGCTTTTGTGGTAACGTGATTCACTGGATTTTAACGGCCGCTATATGACGGTGCCGCTTTGGAGCAAACCGCAGCTTTATTAGCATATCATAATATTCGCAAAAGGATAGATATATCTTATAAATAGATTTAATTTAGAATATTTCACTTTTTCTTTATTTTAACTCGAGAAATAATTATTCGTAGAATTGAACTTAATATTGGTATAGTTTATGTTGTAAACTATACCGATTTTAACGGTCGTCTGAAAACTTTACATACATTTTGCAGGTATTTGGGTGCAATATAGTTTAAAAATAGAATTATATTAGGTTAATTTTTTTGTTAGTTACCGCTTACAACTGCGTATTGAATATAATTGAGGTTTTATTTAATTTAGCAGAATATTTCTGCGTATTGAATATAATTGAGGTTTTATTTAATTTAGCAGAATATTTCTACTTTGTAGAAAAAGTATAATTTTATGTTTGCATTTTATTTAGATTAACACACGTTTCTCCAGCACCTGTATTAAGCAGAAATTAAAGTGAGCAACTCAAGTTTTTCATGCAACTAAATATTACTGAAGGTGTCCTTTCTTTTTCAAATTGACTTCCTGCATAATATTTCAAAAACTACTAAATTTTCTGCAAAATGGCACGTCGATATAGATAAAGGCAGCACATATTCTAAGAAAGATAAAACGTATTCTGCAACAATACAGGGTTGATCAGAAAGAATACTAACTTTTTAATATTAAGTTAGAGTTCAAATAGTTCCTTAAGGTTCTAATTAAAAATGCGCTATTAGCTATAATAGCCACGTAACTTCCATGACAAAAATAACTTCAAAAATAGTGTCCTAAAAAGTTATCTTCTACCTACAGGAAATTGATAATTTGGACCTAAAAGACAAACAAAATGGATTTATTTCCCAAGTGATATATGAGCCGTAATTTTAAGTTAATGAACAACAACACAATGAAAATAAGAAACACCCAAAAATGAAACACTGTGGAGGAAAAACTGGTACTCTTTTTGACCAAGTCTGTATAGGCACGGAAACGGTTTTATCCTTTCATGCAAAAAAATATATACAAAAATTTTTTAAATATCTGCAATATTACAAATATTTTTGACACCATGTGTAGCTATGGTAACCTGATTTTGAGATCAGTAAGGGATGAAAATTTCGAATATAAAAAATAAATTACTCTTACCTTCTTTCCCCTAGTAACAATAAAAGCCAGCCATATTTAATTTTTGATATCAACGTCGCGTCGATGAACGTGATTATGCAAATTTGTCGTTAGCGTGAAATAATCTCTTTTGACAAAAGCTTGGAAGAAAATTAAGCTTTTAAAACTTGATAAAAGAAGTATTAAATTTAAATCAATCAACACGAAAGCTCGACGTAACAAACCGTTTTTCATGCTGTAATTTTAAAGACAGCGGAAAAGTTAAGCAAAACAGCATTTCCATAATTTGCATGTTAAACAAAATATATAGCCTGTATCAGCAAAACGTTAAAGGGTTGGCATTTTTAAGTTTCTTTTGAATGTATAGCAACGCTAGGAAGTTGTACGGGTGTCCATTTTTCGATGTAATTGTAAGGGATCTCGGCAACTAGTAAAGATAGAGACTTGTTTTGTTTTACTGGGCGACTTTTTCGTGAAACCAAAGATACCACAAACAGAAATGTCATAGCTTTCTTAGTTTTTAAACTACAGGGTGTTTTCGAAAATGTTTGCTTTTTGACCCCCCTCCCTCTGTATTTCCGTTATCCATTAACTTGAGAAAAGGAAATTGAAATTTGTTTCGAAGAGAGTTTTTTCAATTCTACTTCAGTGCCACTTTTTTTCTGGGAGTATTACTTTTTGAGATTTAAAGCAATTTTTAAGCTTTTCAAAAATATATAGTAGTTGATAGCTACTATTAACAATAAAGGCACAATACGAAAAATTTAGAAAATTAGGTTAGTATAGACCATGAAACGATTGAAACAAGCAAAGTAATATCTATCCGGCATTTCTATTTGTCAAAACGTATTGGCAAAAATAACGTTTCGTTTAAATGCCATTTCACTAAAGTTTAAAAAAATGACAAAAATGTAGTAGCATTAAAATTTTGAAAATTGCGATAATTTATAAAGGCAAGACCTAAATCATATACAAGGTGTTCATTTGAAAACTTCCCACTAGGGATTTATCGAAAACCACTGATTAAAAGAAGAAACGCCGAGACACGTCAAAAGATTTGCCAAAGGGGACAACTTTTTAACTGAAAACTACTTCACCCCCTTTTACCCTCTGCCCCCCGGAGTCATCCCCTTAAAAATTTTAAATGACAAGGGATATCAAGTAATAGCTTGTTTGAAAGGTCTTTCAAAGTGCTTTATTTTGTCGTTTGATTTTTTAAAATCGGTCGATTCGTTTTCGAGAAAATTAGAAAAACCTTTATTTATCTTAATTTGTTCAGATAGAAAAAAAAACACACGAAAATATCACTTTTTATTTCAATAAGTGTTCAAAAAGTAACATAAACAGCAACTCGGAAGATTAGACGTGGCAGTAACCAAATAACAACCCGACTTTTTTTCAGCCATCTATTTATTAACACAGATAACATGAGCGAACTGTATTTATTCTTATACCTGTTTAGTTTTTTATAGTTGCTAAGGAAAAGAAACAATTTAATTTGCTGTCAGTTACCCTTATGACAATCTTGGGATAGTGAAAATTAATTTATTGATTCAGATTTTACTTTCAAAATGGTTTACAGACTAGCCGAAAGAGTGGAAATTATTCTAATTTATGGTGCCCAAAATCAAAACTCAAACTGGATCTGTTGCAAATAAAAAACGTAATCATCGTAGAGTTTTGGATGAAGCCGCTGAAGTTGAAGTTTTGGGTCAATTTGGCATAAATCCTAATACTTCATTACGCAAAATTGTTGATGCGACTGGTATTTCATTAGGCTCTGTACACACAGTTACTAAATTACATAAATTTCATCCATTCAAAATGAAATATTGCAAGAGTTAACCGAAGATGATTTCGATAGGCGAGTTGAGTTTTGTGAACAAACGACTGCAGCGATTAATGATAATACCATTCATGTAAAGAATATCTGCTTCAGTGATGAATGCACATTTTATCTAAACGGATTTGTTAATAAGCATAACTGCAGGTATAGGAGCAATGAAAATCCTCATGCTTTTGTAGAAGGGCATACTCAGTACCCCCAAAAAATTAATGTATGGGCAGGCATTTTAGGAAACAAAGTGATTGGGCCATTGTTTATTAATGAGAATTTAAATGGAGGCATTTATTTAGATATGTTGGAAAATACCATCAATCCGCTTATCACTGAAACCATTGAAAACCAAATCGAAGACGATGGAAACCCTATACTTGATGAGGCTGAAATATATTTCCAGCAAGACGGCGCTCCTCCTCACTATATTCTTCCGGTTCGGCAATGGCTAGACGACGATTTTCCAGATAAATAGATAGGGCGAAGAGGGCCTATAGAATGGCCTGCTAGGTCTGCTGACTTGACGCCATTAGACTTTTTTCTATGGGGCCATTTGAAATCTATTGTGTTCACTCCTCAACCTGAAAGTTTGGATGAACTTCGTCAACGCATCATCGAAAGCTGCCATGATCTCCCACAACATGTTTTTGAAAATGTCCGTCAGGAATTTGAACATCGCCTATATCATTGTTTGGCCAATAACGGGCAACATTTTGAACACTTATTGAAATAAAAAGTGATATTTTCGTGTGTTTTTTTTTTCTATCTGAACAAATTAAGATAAATAAAGATTTTTGTAATTTTCTCGAAAACGAATAGACCGATTTTAAAAAATCAAACGTCAAAATAAAGCACTTTAAAATACCTTTCAAACAAGCTATTACTTGATACCCCTTGTCATTTAAAATTTTTAAGGGGATGACCCCGGGGGGCAGAGGGTAAAAGGGGGTGAAGTAGCTTTCGGTTAAAAAGTTGGCCTTTTTGGCAAATCTTTTGACGTGTCTCGGCGTTTTTTCTTTTAATCAGTGGTTTTCGATAAATCCGTGGTGGGAAGTTTTCAAATGAACACCCTGTATAATAAAATTATTAAATAAATATAAATTGATCCCCTATGAAGTAAAGATTGTTAACCCTTTACGTACTGGGAATGCTTTGCGACGATTTATTTTTTGCAACTGTACCTAAATCAAATACGAGTCGACAGGCAGTTTACTACAAAAGTAATATGGTCTGACGGATCCTATTTTATGAGCTTCGCACAAGCATTATCAATCGCCATAATACAAGATAATAATGGATTCCCAGTTGTAAATGTAATATTAGTGTATTTTTACATAATATTTATTTTAGCAGTGATGACATATCGTCGCTGCGGTGGAAAATCCTCCAATGTGTCTATTTTTATGAAAATAGGGTTTCTGAGCCATCTGACGGTAATATAAGGTATCTACATGTTTTGTGTTACTTATAAATTTATATTTTTAATCTTTAAAATAAACCTAATCTAAAAATTAACGGGGTAAAATCTCCTATATGATTGTTTAATTCCTTGCTAGACACATAGGAGGATTTGCTGAAACCTTGAACGTGGCGAAACCCGCTTATGTGACGGTTATAAGATTGTCGGCACATTTGTGGTTACAATATTATTCGTTGTTCAGCCCAAAGTTTAGAAAAACTATTTATCAAAAAAACACCTCCGCTTTTTGTGTAAGTGTAACGAGTGACAATAATGAATAGCAATCACAAGCGAAGAGACGCAAAACCAAGGGAATGAAAAAGAAATCACACCAAGAGATAAAAGAAAATGTTGTAAAATGGTTAAAAGTACTTCCAACTGTTTCAAGCCATTATTGTAGCAGCTCCAATATTGGCACATATGTAAAATCCACATTTAGATCCCTTTCTCATATGCACAACGTATTTGAAGAGTAGTGCAGGCAAAATTCAGTACGTTTCAAGAACTTTCTTCTTGGAAGTTCTAAAAGAAAAAGATATTAAAACACACCATCCTCGCAAAGACCAATGCGACATCTGTTATGGATATGAAGTAAAATGGTTACTCCAGATGTATACCAGAAACACATCGAGATGAAAAATGAAGCTAGACATGCTAAAAATGCGACTAAGGACAAGGCTAATGAGAATCACTTAGTAATGACAATGAACCTTTAAAGTGTCTTATTGTGCCCGAAAACTGAGGATTCTGCGATGTATTACAAACAAAAATGGCAAATTCATAGTTTCACTCATTTTGTTTTAAACAATAAAGATGTAATATTGTACGTATGGCACGAATCAGATGGCGGCGTAACGTCTAATGAGTTTGCTAGTTGCGTTACAGATTGTATTTCATCCCAAGCTGACAAAATCAAAGTGTTTGTAATTATATCGGAAGGATGTAATTATTAAAATAGGAACAAAACCCGAGCTAGTGCTTTGTGAAGTTTGGCAATTGAAAAGGACTTATTGATTGGACAGTTATTTCTTGAGAAAGAGCACACAATGATGGAGTGCGACAGCGTCATGCTGCACTGGAAAAATACTTTATTCTCCCTATAAACTCTCTAAGCGATTACATAGCCCAGATGAGGAGAGCTCGCCCAAAACATCACTATAATATAAAAGTATTGGATTACTCCTTTTTTTACAATTTCGAGAATTCATTGACTAATATTCAATCAATGTGAAATGGAAAAAAACAAGGAATCCACATGTAGTTAATATATGGGCTCTGCAGTACCGTAATGAGGAAATTTATTTCAAAATTCAACGTACTGAGGCTTATCAAGTGCTGCCACAAAGAAAGATAAAGGTAATTGAACTACAAAGACCAACCCAGCTGTATACAAGACCAATTCCCATAAATGAATCAAAATGGAAATGCCTGCAGGATTTAAAAAAGGTCGTTGAAAAAGATCATCGTAGTTTTTACGATAATATTCAATTTTAGCCCGATAAAAAAGTTAAAACCAAAAAATAAATTATTATTGTATAGTAATCTGCACTTTTGTAGTTTGCGTGAATGTTGTACTTTAGTACATATAATAAGGCCATTTACAGGCATTCTCTTCGTTGCGCCCAGATGATACAGTTTTCGTACGAGTGACCTAGTGAAGAGTTAACAATACTAAAACGCATCATCTGGGCGCAACAAAAATAACGCGCTTAAAGCTGGATTTATAAACTCGAAGCCGGCGTCGGCGCTCGCGCTGGCGTGGGCGCTGGGAGTTAAACAAGTGAATCGTAATAGAGTGATTTATAAACTTCGTCGGCGTTCGCGCTGGCGCCGGCTGGCGTTCAACATAAACCATCTTTATCTTTCCAGCGCCGGCGTTCACAGAAAATCTGTAGCGCCGCGTCATAACCAATGGGATTTTAGCATTTCTGTCAAGTCATCGTTGGCATCTGCCAAACTGTCAACGGCCAATCGTCATTTTAATTTTACTACCCCTAAGACGCCAAGTAACTTCTTCTGCCTTGCTAAATCCATTTATTTAACTCTTTCTTTTTGTTCTAATAACTGGCTAGAGAAAACACCACCGAAAGTACAAACTAAAAATATCAGAACTGTCAGATTATGTTTTTGTTTGTCAACACTGCGAACGCGAACGCCAAGTTTATAAATGCCCACTATGCATGTCTAAGACGAGCGCTGGCGCCGACGCCGGCAAGAGTTTATAAATCCAGCTTTAATCGCCTCAAATGGACAGGCACTAGCTAGATGAGAAAAATACCTAAGTATGTGTGCCATGTTTAAAGCTCGTAATACCACCTATGTGTTTTCTGTTACTTCAAATATAGAATTTAGTTTGTAAACCACAAACCGTTGTTTTAATTGTGTTTTTAATAGGTGCTAAAAACCTAATTATAATACTAGATTCAATAAAAGTGCTATTTACGCTTCGTCTTAAATGCGCATGTTTCTTTACTCTCCTGTAAATTTTTCATTTAAGCACCTAGAAGGTTTTTCTACGGCAGCGATGATATTCTTTTCTTTGTTTCAATGATTTCATGGTCTATACTACCCTAATTTTCAAAATTACTTGTATTTTGCGTTTATTGTTAACAGTAACTATCAACTATTATATATTCTTGATAATTCACCTCACTTTTATTGAACCAATCAAAACGCTCATTTTCATAGCAACCACCTTGGTAACGGTCGTCTTACCCGATAAGACTACCGCTAGCTCGAAAAGACGCTTTCGAAAAGACGCTTGTAGCTTTTTTACTTAAATAAAAAATTAGTAACACCTCTAACTTGTATATTTACCTTTATCAGACGGCCTTCATTTTTATGTTCAGTAAATTATCCAATAAAATACACCTCTAGAGGCGGTTTCTTATCTTCATACCTTCGTTTTTCACTCGAAACTCGATTTTCCAAGAAAATTTTCACTCAATGTAATTTTTACTTATAATCAAAGATAAGACCCTCGAGCTAAAGCTCTCGGGATCATATCAGATTATAAGTAAAAATTACATTTCGTAAAAATTTGTCAGAAAATCGATTTCTTGTTAAAAACATCGGTATTACCGATAAGACGCTTCCTCTATCGGTATATTACTGTTGAAAAGCTGAAAAGCTTAAAAATAGCCCAATCAAATAAGAGAAAGATATTCAGGGTGTCCCATTTAGAAAATCATATGTTTGCTTTAAATGTCGAAAAGTAAGACTCCCAGAGAAAAACTAAGCACGCCACTGAATTCTACTTGAAAAAACTCTCTTAGAAACAGCTTTCAATTTTTTGATAAGTTAAATGGTTACCGAAATACAGAGGGTGGTCAAAATGCAAACATTTTCGAAAACACCCTGCAGTCTAAAAACTAAGGATGCTATGACAATTCTGTTTACGTCATCTTTTGTTTCACGAAAAAGTAGCGCAGTAATGTAAAAAGTCTCTATCTTTACTAGTTACCGAGATATCTTGCAAATACATCGAAAAATGGACACCCTGTACCGGGTGATCGCGTATAAAGTACCCCCTGTAATTTTTTTATTTGATATATTTAAAAAAAAAAATAAAAGTACAGCCGCGTGGGTGACTTGAACTATTATCTCTTCCGGTATAATAGAAGTAATTAAATTCGATAGTACACAGGGAAAAACAAAAAGTTTAATTTTTTTAAATTGGCACACCCTGCATAAAATACATTTTTGAATTCTACTAACATTTCTAAATAACTTTTGTTAAATATACCCTATACCTAAATCCAACACTTACCCAGATATTTAAATATAAAATTTACTTGTCACGAAGTGGCTTATTATCAAATTAAATATTATATTTACTTAAATAAAATGAATTTATAACACAGATAAACATAACTTCAAACCCTACAGAAAACTTATATGGCGAACTGTTCAACGGGCCTTCCGTTCTCTTCAAGGCACCTAACTAGGGTTTTGCGTATTTTTTCTAAAGAATCCATTGTAAAATTAGGGTGATCCCGGTTTAAAACGGCTATTTCGTTGGTTATTAAGTTCTTCAATTGGTTAATATTTTCTGCATTGTGGAGACCTACACGAGCTTTTAAATAACCCCAAAGAAACACATCCATTGGGGTTAAGTCGGGGCTGTTAGCAGGCCACTTTATCGGTGCATTTCTTCCCATCCACTCCGGAAATCTCTCATTAAGGTGGTTTCTTACTCTAACTATATTACGGGGCGGTGCGCCATCCTGCTGAAAAATTATATGTTGCAAGCGCCGAAGGGGCAACCCGTCTAAATATTCCTCCAAATCATTTTCTAGGAAGTGTAAGTATCTCTCCCCACTTAAAGTCTCCCTAAAAAATGAGGTCCGATAACGGTGTTGTCAAGGATACCGCAACACACATTAACGGATTTGCGGCCCTGAAATTGAAACTCTCTGTACGAATGTGGATTTTGTACTGCCCAGTGCCTCGTGTTTTGCCTATTAATCATACCAGTTGTCACAAATGTTGATTCATCAGTCCACAATACTTTTCTTACGAGATTATTATCTATGTTTGTTTATACGCTGTAACATTAGCTGACAAAAAGTTACCCGATCTGCTCTTTGCCTTGGGGTTAGTTTGGTTGTAGGTCTTATTTTATGGGGCTTAAAGCAATTTGTTTTGAGTGTTTTTTGAATTTTTCCGTAAGATGTATTGGCAATGTTTTCTTGAGTTTCTCGTAAGTTTCTTGAAATATTTCTTATGAACACATGTTGATTTTCTTTCACTGAAAGTAGAATGTTCAATTCGCTATTTTCATTCGTAGCACTTACTTTCTTCTTTCTATGTAAACTGGACGTCTCTTCTTGGAATGTCTTGGAATTTCCTATATATCATCCTAAATGTACTTCGAGTTGGTAGATGCATCCCTGGATTTTCTCGCCTCATTTCTTTTATAGCAGCACGAGCATTATTAGTGTTTTTTATATAATAAGTTAAAATATTTTGTTTTTCTATCTCGGAATAGGGCATACTATCGACAAACAGAAATTGACTTACTTACAACAGCATATATTATGTCAATACTCATTAACAAACATGGCAGAATTGACATTTATCATTTTTATTTTCTATGCATGGCCAACTATTAAAAATCGGTAGATATTGAGTTTATATCCAAATATTGGGGTAACTATTGGATTTAGGTATAGGATATATTTAACAAAAGTTATTTAGAAATGTTAGTAGAATCTTAAAATGTATTTTATACAGGATGTTCCAATTTAAAAAAATTAATCTTTTTGTTTTTCCCTGTGTACTATCGAATTTAATTACTTCCTTTATACCGGAAGAGATAATAGTTCAAATCATCCACGCGGCTGTATTTTTATTATTTTTTAATTATATCAAATAAAAAAATTAGAGGGGGGTACATTATACGCGATCAACCGGTACATGCGTAAGTGCGTTGTAACAAAAAACTGATGACTCTCCCAAAAATATACGTCTTTTTAATTAACCTTAAACGCGTGCTCAAATTTTAAAATATTATATTTTCATATGAGTGTCATACATTTTGAAAAATTTGATCCGTTATACTATGGCTCATATTAAATTATTACAATTAGAGAAAGCTTCCTTAAAAAACCACGCTGTATATAGATTTTAAGCGATTCAATTTATTTTTATTTGAATAGGGACTAATAATATTATTTCATAATAAAAGGTCAGTTAGCAAACGTTCCATTGAAATAATACAAAGAACTTTATTTTTATACGCCATTCTCGTAAAAGCTTTTATGAGAATATATAATTGCCTTGCCACTGTCAGGATATTAATCGCTTTTTACGTGACTACAAAAGGCAAAAATATTATTTAATATTTTCAAAACAAAGGTAACAATGTATAAAGTAAAGCTTATACATTGAGTCAGAAAAAATATGGTCCATTGCTTTGGCAAAGATTTATTTAAATTTGTTAATGTAAATTTTTGCACGGAGATGATAAATTAAACACCAAAAATTAAAACGCTGATGTCCAAGATTTTGTATTTTAGGGGTGTTTAAAATACAATGGGAAAGCACCATTATAATTCTTTTATGTCCTGTTTACAGTACCTATATTATGTTACGATGTGGCGGCTCGTGATGTTAGAATCTGGCATTGCTGCACAATTTTTTTTTTGATTTATGGAAAGTAACATTTTTTATGATTTGTAAATACACTAGATACGGTATTTACTTATCAAACTACTTACATTTTCAAGGGGTGATTCTTTGAGTGATTCTAAGATGAAAAGTTTATACAGGGTGTCCCAAGATGAACGCACATTTTTATTTGTTAACAAAACACATTTATTTCTTGAAATATGTCAAAACTTTACTGGGATTAGAAAGAATACATATCACCATTAAGTGTGAAACACAATATACAACAAATGTCTACCGCGGCTTTGCTGGCAGGCCCTTGCCCTTTTGACGAAATTATTGATAACATTTTCACATATTTGTGAACGAATTTCATCAATGACGCGTCGAATTTCGTTCTTCAAGTCAGAAATTGCGGCTGGTTTATTGGCATAAACACGAGATTTAAGAAAATCCCAGAGAAAGAAGTCGCACGGTGTTATATCGCAGAATCGTGGTGGTCAATTCTGATCACCGTTGCGAGATATGACAATAACAGGAAATTTCAGTCGTAACGAGTCCATTGTTTCACGCTCAGTGTGATAGGTCGCTCCGTCCTGTTGCAACCATAAATGTTCCACATTAATTCGGTCTAATTTAGCCCACAGAAACTCTTCTAACTGTTAGTGCAGTTCCAGCCGCGTCTTCATAGAGGTATGGCTCAAATTTCGCCGAACCAAAAACCTCAACAAACGGTAACATGTAGAGGATGCATTGGTTTTCCGTGAATAACACGATTCCCCCCAAATTCGACCATTCTGCTTATTGACGTATCCATTTATTTGAAAATGTGCCTCCTCACTAAACAGGATTTTCTTCGAAGAATCTCCGTCATTTGCCTCGCTTTTTAGAATCCAATTAACAAATTCACGGCGCAACCCATGATCTGCTGGCATCAATCCTTGGGTCAATTAATTTTATAGGCATGCAAATGCAAATATTTTGTAAGAATTCGCTAAATACTGCTTTTGGTAATGTTCACTTGCTGTGACCGACGGCGAATCGACTTGCCTGGATTCTCACCAACACTTTCCGATACTGCTGCAATATTTTCAAGAGATCAAGCAGCACGCGGCCGCCCTGTTGATTTTATGTTTCCAACTGAACCACTTTGCTCAAATTTCTTGATCAATTTTTGCACTGTCGTATGTTTTACCCAACAAACATTTTAAGTTAAATTTACCTTTATTCGACCTCTAAACGGGTCAAATATTTTGCAGGACCAATTATATATAGGGATAATTTACCTACATTTGTTTTCCTATTGCCCAATGTGGGGAAAGAAACTAAAGTAAATTGAAGGTCGAAAATAGGTTGATAGGGTTTTTCTGTCCAATAAGTTGAAACGAAGTGAAATAAATATAGACCTATTTTACGTCTAAATGTGGAAAGTGAGACCAACCTTTTGACCTAAATATAACCTAAATAGGAGCAATAAGACACTAGACAAAAATACAGAGAAAACATTTTATATCTGGTGTTAGAAAGAAAAGACAACAACTTATGCCAACACTTCCAACAGGACAAAATAAATTATAAAATGGAGTTCGACTTAAGTAGATATTTGGAATGGCCGCATATTATAACTTCAACAATATGATATAATTAAGTTTTATCATTTTTCTGGATCGAAATTTGGATGCGAAAGAAATGTGTTTGTGAATTATGGTGATGATACTTCGAAAAACTAAACGCGCCCTTAAAATATGCATTTTTTTATGTATTATTACGATAATTTAAAATATTTTTACCATTATAACCTAAAAACAGAGTGCCTTCATTATAAATATTATATGTACCTAAAGTTTTAAAAAAACTTTCGTTGACGAAAGATATCGTAGTCTAATGGATTTTCCACTCACCTTATGTAATTCTTAAAATTTTAATTATTGTTTTTTTATAGTTGTCGATAAACAGGAAAACTAATAATTATTAAATATGGCCGCCTTTATATTTTTAACCTTAAAGTTATTTTTTTCTTTATTATTAACTGTACAAGCAATGTTAGCCTTTGAGGTTAATCAGAAAGTTATGAAGTAGCTCAATTTTTAACCACAAAAGATCTATAACTTTGGGAACAATTTATAGGGCAAAATTATCCAAAATATTACCTGTTTCTAAAACTACATGGTCAGTAAATTATTTGGACTATTTGTAGGCAATAATTGGGTAATATTTACCTAGCGTAATAGCCAAAAAATTCCTTAATTTTGAACACATATATTAAGTAACAATTAAGTAAATTATTACTTAATCATATTCCTTATTAGGATTAAATATTTTTAATGTCTAAGAGAGGAAATTTATTTGTAATTTTTAACTAGGTAAATTAAACTACAAGTAGACTTCCCTATAACAAATTATTTAAGTTCTAGATATCCAAATTTTGACTTAGATTTTAGAGTTCGAATCTTTTGTGACTTTTAAGAAAACATTTAAGGCAAAAATAAGCAAATATTTGCCAATTTAGGATTATTTTTCTTCCGTTCTGGTCTACATTACTTAATATGTTTGTTGGGTAGGGCATTATTTCTTCCAAAATCGGCTCGCACTCTACGAACCGTTTCCGCATAACATTCTCCACATTTATATTTCGCTTTCACGATAACAACGCGCTGTTCTACCGTGTAGCGTTTAATAGCCATTAATTGCAATAAATTACATGACGGCTAAGTGTTAGATCTATTAAAGTTGATGGTAAAAGGTATTATGCTGTAAACAAATATAATAAACTATGGGAAATTTTTTTATATTTATCTTGTTCTTACGACAAAAAAAACTGTGTAATTCCCTCACTCGGATATTTTGGTTACAAGCTGGCACCACTGTCGATAACTGACGTCACTCGAAGGATATGACGTAAATCGGTTTTTGTTTTGCATCAACTATATAGACCTATAAGGGGAAAAGCTTGCGGTGAACCGGATGAAAAGTATTCAGTATACACATCTTTTGCACCACATACGGCGATATGCAAAAAATATTTAAACTGAATACTACACGCCAGCTTCCCGCATTCTTTTTACCAGCACAAGACTATTCTTTAATTATAACTTTCTTTTTGAAACCGACACAATATATTGGATTTTTGTCTAGCACTAAAACGCCATTCCCGAATTATCATTCATAAGGCACTTACCTTTAATTGTTGTAAGCATCCCAGAACAGTTGAGGTTACGTTAGATTAGGTGAGCCAGTGGCGTATTAAGAATTGTGACACGGGGGGGGGTCCACTTATCTTCCTTAAAAAAATGCGCCGCAGGCAAAATTTTTTTAGGTGCCACGCCCTTTTTTGGACTGTCTAAACTTACAAATTTTACGTTTTGATAGCCCGGCTCAAAAAAAACGTAGAAATAAAGCAATTTTTAAATATAAACGCCAATATTTGCATTTGAAATATTACTTTTTTGAAGGTAAGTATAACGGTATACTATTTTACTCACCTGAATTAGAAAACACGAAAAACGAAAAATAAAATTCAACAATTATTAAACTAAAAGACTGTGGAAATCCTCAAACATCTGGAAAATTTGAAATAATGTTTCATGTTATTTATTGCAAATAAATGAATGTGAATTTCAGTTTTCTTTACTACTGAGTCCACGGGGGGGTCCAGACCCCCCCCCCCCCCTAAATACGCCACTGAGGTGAGCATTCGTCCGAAGAAATATCGGCAATAGAAACGCCAGGAGGGGAAACTCTAAAAATTTATTACAAGGCGGCTAACATATTAAATCAAAACCACAGTACGTGCGGCAAAACAATGCAAAATTATGGACTTTTATCCTTCACATCACAATATTTTATAAAATAAACAGTTGAGAGAAATGATCTGATGCTGGGATTTTTCATCCGTCATTGATTACGGAGAACACGCTTTATACTTGCCACAAATATTTTTGGTGTTAAAATACGGTGGACATTTTTTCAATTTTTAGCCAGGATTGGCGTCAGCTGATGACGAAGCAAGTAGAAATTATACATGTTCTTACTGTATGTTATTTACTATTTCGTAATAGAGAGTGAACTACTAGCAAATCTGAAAAGACTGGCAGCAGATTTAGTAAAATATTAGTAGTTTAGCCTACGCTTCCCATGCGGTACAGGTACTCGGTTCTAGTCCGAATTGACCCAGCAGACTTTTTCAGTTTGCATGACCAGGTCACCGGAGGGACCCTTGAGATAACTGGCCAGTGGCTGGTATGTTAACCGCTGGCTAGCCAGCTCTCTGAGGCTGTACCTCTAGAAACGGCATGTTGTCGAGTGAAGGTCCCTGCAATCCGGACACTAGTAGGTATGGCGGTACTCCGGGGCACCCAAACTAGAAAGAGCCACAGTATGCCTAGTTATAAGATAGACAGAGAAAAAAAGGGCGGGGTTCCAAAATCATCCAAGCGCCAATTAGTGTCTGACGTCATAGCTGCTCGCTGTTGGTAATACGGAACCCTAAGTCTTAACCAGAGTGGTGGCATCCTCTGGTATTATTAGACCCGAGGGACCCCATTAATAAAGATTCTAACCTAACTTTATGTCCCATCGAACCCTAAGTCACGTGTTCAAAGCAAGCAGCATTAGTCCGACACTGTATCACTTCACTAATATTCAAACTAAAAAATCAACAAGTAGTCGAAATGGCACCAATGTAACTACGTTCCAACTACCAACTGTAAAGTGTAAACGGGGTCTGTTTAAAACCAATTTAAGTTGGTGCAAGCGGGTCTGTTCGTGGAATGGGGTAGTTAGGTAGTTGGTACGTGGTTGCACTGTTGCCATTTCGGCTAATTGTCGATTTTTTGGTTTCAATAATAGTAAAGTGTTACAGTGTTATCAATGGACCAATGCTGCTTGCTTTGGGGGCGACAATTTTGTTGGTTGCCTAACTTTAGGTTACGATTTGTTGATATTTTGGCATCTCGCTTACATGGGTCTAATATTGGTCAGGAGGGATTTAGGGGCCTCGCAACATATACATTACTCTCTCAGCTGCAAACGAAAACTCCGACTTGTTGAGGTTTGTGATGAGCAAAAAGGTGTTAATAAGAATTAAGGTGGATTTTCATGCATACGAAATACGACGGTCCGATGATCCGAAAGTGTTCCTATTGGTTGAATTGTTTTCGCGCCAATATTTGTCCGAATAATTTCAACTTTCATCCGACCGTCGGATGAGTTAAAATATTTTTAACTTTGTCCGACAATCGTATCAATTTTAACCTCACTATTTGACGTTTTTTTGTGCGTTTTGTTGTTTCTATTTTAATATTTTAACATAAAACTAATATTAACGAAATAAATCAGTGTCATTAATTATAATATTAAAATATCCTATCTGCTTATATTAAGAATGAAAAATAAACAAAAAAGGAAAGGATGGGGGAAAATTAAGGCGCTTATCACAACCTGTTTCAAGAAATGAAATTAATAGATTCTGAAAAGTATTTCAATTGTAAGTCCAAGATTATTAAAAACAATAAACGTACGTGGACAGATATCAGAAAATGAAAGACTTGCAGTTACCCTCAGGTCCTCAGCTTAGCTCACCACACATAACTTTTTGCTTTGTGCACTCAGGTAAAATTAGGAGTGAATTGGATGACATTAAGCTGGATAATGCTCGTCGTTGTCGCACATATATTGCTTAAAAACGAAATGAAGTCAAATGGGTAATTAAACGCTATAATTGAGAATACAAAAAGGACCAAAACAAAATTATAACCTATAACTGAAGCGTCAAATGTATGTCTATTGACAAAATTCGGAACAACAGAAACGGAGCCATGAAAATTGGCAAGAATTTCGGACGAAATTAAACGTCATATCGGATATCGGACCGTCGTGTTTCGTATGCATGAAAATCCACCTTAAGACCGCAAAACATCTATCGATTATATTCTGGTTCTGAACTCCACGTTGTTTGCTCCGTCTAGCTGACATACTTCAGACGGGGTCGGCAAAAAGGATATAAGCCTCCACACCACTACTAGTACTTGCCTTGTAGACATCATAATCATATTTACACAGGGATGTTTCTTTTTTTTTTTAATGATTACACAACAGCACAAATAACGACAAATATCAACTTTCGCAATACCAATTTTAGTTTTTAATTAAGATTTGTCAAGAATGAAGAAATGTTTCTGATGTTTATGGAATATACAGCGTATACTATTTGAAATTGCGAAGAAAATAGAACTTAAAACACCTTTTACAAAGCAAAATCTATTCAGGCATGCCTAGTATTTTGACCTGCCAAGTTGAGAGGAAATGGAAAATAAAAGTTTAACTTTAAAATAAATTCCTTTTTAGACTATCTATATTTAAAGCTCTGTTGCTATGCATTAATCAAAAGGTTAAAAGGAAACTTAGCTTACAGCCATTGAATTTTTAAGTACATAATTAAAATCGCAATAGGTAATAAATAATAAAATATGAAATATGTTTAGTGTTATTTTTATAAAGTTCATAAACAAGGAGTTTTTGTACGCTCTGCCAAACGTTAATACACAAAAATGTAATGCCCGGTTCAGAAGTAGCCAGTAGCTTAGTCGAGTGGTCAAGTAATTTAGATTTTGACCAATGAACGCATCCATTCTAGTCGAGTCCACTGGAATCGTCGAACCAACGGTCGAGCTTAGTAAATAGAACTCTATTCTATTTTTGTGGGCGAGTAGCAGCCCTACGACATAGGGTAACCGACTGGCGCATCAACTAAACGTGTGTAGACAGGCAAGTGCCCAACTTAGTTTAGTATTAACTTTTATCTTGTCGTGGTGCGTTAGTAATAATATAAAATACTATTTAATAATAATGGCAAGGTGGTCGGAAGATACCACTTTAAAATTTGTTGAAGAATATGTTAAACATGCATGTCTGTGGGATGCCAGCTCTGTTAATAGGCACCTAGAGGCTCCAAGCTCATTTCTTTTACCAATCCACTTTTTTATCCACACACGTTCAGGAGTTTGCCTTTCTTCCAAAGATATGCTTTCTGTTTCATTATTAAGATGTCTTTAAATTGATCGAATACATCTTTTATTTTAAATCTGCTCCTTTCGATTCATAATAATATTAATATTTATAATTGAGGACTTTGCGGCAAAGAAGGATGCAGCTCTATTTTTAGGTCATTTTGAGTTAAAATATACGGTATATGCAAAAAAATTTGGCGGATCGATTGATACAAAATCGATGTAGCCTCCTCTGTTGTTTGGTGCAAGAAAGGTGCAGCTCCGGAAATGATTTGTTTCGTCCTGTTGTTAGTCGTTAAGGGGGCATTCCGATACGGGAGACCGCGACAAGCGACCGAGACCGAGCGACAAGCGACCAAAGGTCGCATGTTGCTGCGGCGACCAGTAGCATACAAATACAGACGACGCGACGCGCGACGTGGCGACTTTGGCTAGGTCCATTTTGTTTAATTTAGTAATTGTGTACGTTTCAGAAAACCATGTCTAACAATCTTAAAGTAAGAAAACATTCACTAAAACGTTTATTGGAAGACGAGGACGAAGATATAATTGTGTTGGCTTTACCGCAAGAAAAAAGACAAAACATTGATTCAATATACACATCAAGATCAAATAAGGGGTGCTTCCAACTGCTTTATTATCTCTCACAATACTATCCTTATAAGCCTGGAGACTGCTGTCATATATAGGTGGGTGATTAGACACTAAATCGATGAACAATTCATCTTCCTGAGTAGAAAACGTCGCCATTCAACCCTCTCTAGGTATAAAATAATTGAAATAAACTATGCAGGTCGCAGCGTATCACTGCTTCCAGAGCAGTGTGGTCGCGCGGCCGTTGGTCGCACGATGGCCACGCCTACCGTCTCGCGTCGCTGTCGCTTGCATCGGAAAGCACCACATACAAATCCGTTAAAGCGGTACGTCTCGGTCGCACGTCGCGGTCTCTCGGTCTCGGTCGCTGGTCGCGGTCTCTTGTATCGGAATGCCCCCTTTAGTCGCATTAGTGCTTCCGTGCGGGGTTATTATCAACAGTTTTTTGCACGGTTTCGTTGTCCGTTGACGTTTTTTAATCATGAGTGAATCGGAGCCAGCGCCATTTAGTGCTAGTGATTCACCATATGAGCCTTCAAGCGCTGACGAAAGTTCAGATGTTGAAATGGCAGGACCATCATCCAGGAAGAAGCGTCTAAACAAAAAACGTCTCACGTTGGAAGAACAGCCCACTGAACATGTTGGCAACAATGAGCCTCCTGTACCGAAAAATAGAAAAAGTGCCAATCCTGCTACCTGGAGAAGGAATGTGAAAGAAAAAGCTGTTGCAGAAGGAAAAATGTATAGGAACTGAAAGGAGCACAGAAGGGGCCAAGATCAACTGGATTAAACTGCAACTGCAGGTACAAATGTTTTTAGAATGTGGATGAAGAACCAAGAAACGCTATCCTAGAAAAGTTTAACAGAATAGGCGACAGAAATTTGTAAAATACTTGTCTAGGAGGGTTAATTCAAACTACTGCTATTTAAAGAACTCGTAAAAAAACTAATCAACGACAAGGGCGTACTTGTTCTCACAAGTTTTCTGTAAGGCTGGGCCAACTTCAGTACAAGTGTGTAGACATGTTTTTGGTTTAATCCATGGCATATGAAGGAAACGTGTATACCTTATTGCCCTAACCTTTCGTGGCAGAGATATCTTAGCACCAACTAGTAACAAGGGAATACACGATAGTAGACCTAACCGAAAATCAAAGGATATATTGCAAAATTTAAGCACGAATATCAACAGCTTTCCAAGGCGTGAGTTGCATTACAGTAGAAATAAGTCCCGTCGATCCTATTTGTCTCCAGATCTAAATGTAAGGAGAATGCATGAGCTCTATTTGGACCTTTATAAACCGGAAAGTGCCAGTGACCCTGAATATAAACCTGAAAAGCCCTATGATTTTTATTACCGCGATTTGAAGGAAAATTTCAATTACAGTTTTGGCTCACCTCGCTCCGATACGTGCAAAAATTGTGACATCTTGCAAAATAAACTTAAACATTTGACCCTAGACGAAAATATAAGAATATAAGAAAAGAGTTAGAAGTGGAAAAGCAGCGTCATCAAATTAAGACTGATTCCTTTTTTAAGGAGCTGAATGGGAGACGTACCTTGTGCAAGGATAACGATGAAGTTGAAGTTCATCGTTATCCTTTGACTAACTCAATAAACTAACCATACAACGGAAGTTGAAGTTCTGACCTTTGACTTCCAGCAAAACCTTCCCCTTCCAAAAGTTCCTGCTGGGGAAGCTTTCTACAAACGCTAATTGTGGAGATATATTTTCTGCGTTCATTCTGCTACTACAAACCAAGCACACTTCTATATGTACGATGAAACTACTGCTCGAAAGTCGCCAAACGAGGTGGTGTCATTTTTATACCATTACGTAAACAATATCCTGCCTAAAAATGTCAAAGTTTTATACCTCTTCTCGGATAATGCTGCTGCACAAAACAAAAACCCTGTGATGATTCAGTTTTTGTATTTACTTGTAAGAACTACGTCTACTGACAAGATTGAACATCGCTTTCCTGAGCCGGGACACAGCTTTCTCCCGTGCGATCGGTGCTTCGGAGTTATTGAGAAGTTTTTGAGGAAGAAGTACTACGTTTTCAGCCCCAAACAATATGCTGATTTTATCAAGCAATCATCCAAACAATTTGTCCCTATTCTGGTAAAACAAAATAAAATCCTGAACTTCGGTGGTCACTATGAAGGACATTTTAAAAAAGTGATCTGAAATGAAGACAAGCAAAGGTTTCAGATTTAAAAATACCGCATTTTTCAATACAGCAAGGAACATTTGGAAGGTATCAAAGTTAGTGTATCTACTGGCCTTCTCATTTTTAAATTATTTAAAATCTTAAAAGACCTTGAGGACGATCTCTCAGTTTCCTCTGATATACCAGTCTATCGCCGTCCCATACCCGTTAAAAAAGCCAAGGATCAGGATGTATTACAGTTGGTAACACCATTCGTTCCAATGAACCAAATGACTTTCTACAACTGCCTCATAAGTGAAGCAGTGGTAGAGATCCAGGGACCCGAAACATCTGGAACGGATGATGATGACCAGGCAGATGAATGAAGAGTCTGTTCATTATTTGGATTTTTTTTCGAATGCTGATTTCACTTTTATTTTCTTCATAAAAACCTGACTATTTTTTTTTAGTTTATGATCCATACTCTTTTGATTTTTGGTACCTACTTAATGAAAAAGTTTTCACTGGCAACTTTAATTTTTTTTTCGACAAAGAATGTGGTAAGTACATATTTTTTCACGTGTTTGGTGGAAGAAAGATGCAGCTCCATATTTTTTGCTAATTTTTTTCTCATTTCTCAAAGAATCGTGAGGTTCAAAATAGTCTGAGTTATTGAATAAACATCTCTATTATCATTGGCGTTTACTTTTTCAGTTTAAAATACAAAAATTTTTTTCTAAACAGTCCTTTTCAATTTCCCAACAAATACCAAAAATGGAGCTGCATCCTTCTTGCAGCCAAGCCCTCAATTCTATTCTATTTTCGTGAAAGAGTAGCAGCTCCAATCACATAGGACAACCGACTTTCGTACCAACTAAATGTTTTAGGGGCAGCATAGAGGATAGGACAAATAAAAAGGGTTGTCACTGATATGAAAATATGAAAGCATATTTGTTTTTATTGCATTAATGCGCATTGCGCAGTGAGCTTACTCGATCAGCTGAGTGTCGGGGACTAAAAGTCTGTGCGTTTTAAGAAGTCCGATATCGGATTAAATCACCAAGGGATGTTATTGCTTTTAAAACAGTAAGTCGGTTAAGTTACAATATCTTCGCACCTTCGCTATACTTGATCACACCGAACATCCCACTGGTTTACTGTATTGCATTACTGGGCGAAATAGAATACAGTAAACCAGTGGGATGTTCGGTGTGATCAAGTATAGCGAAGGTGCGAAGATATTGTAACTTAACCGACTTACTGTTTTAAAAGCGATAACATCCCTTGGTGATTTAATCCGATATCGGACTTCTTAAAACGCACAGACTTTAGTCGGACCACGAAAAGCAGGGTTGTAGCGGCCGATTTGTCCTAATATAAAAATACGTTAACTAAGATTAACGAAAATTACGATTTTTTTTATTATTGTACTGATATCGAAGTTTTTCATTATATATATATACAGGGTGGCGCACCCTATACGACGCGGTCGTTTAATGGAAAACGGCTGAATCCTTAAAATTTCTTTTTATTGGGTAAATGCAGGAACTTTGGGGGTACTATTTAAAATTATTTTGAAACATACCGGATGTCCCAAAAAAAAGATCCATATCAAAGTTATATTTTTTTAAATGGAACACCCTATATTTTATGACATTTTTGGATTCTAAGGACCAAACTAGGATAAGTTACTGTCATCTTCCCTATACCTAACTCTTTTAGTTTCTGAGATATTTTAGAATATGTAGAATTGCATAGTATATTTTAAAATTTAATATCTACTAGACACATTAATTTTGAAAATTCATATGAAACTCCAATTATCAGCTAAGTAAATGAATTTCGTAAGTTAATAAAGTTTTGGTCAAAAAGATATACAGGGGGTTCAAAAAGTAATGTTTAATTTTAATTACATAGAAATCAGGTTAACTTATTTATTTTAAAAGGAACACCCTGTATATTATTGCGGCAAATAATGGCAAATTAAGTTATCTTTCCAAATGTATTGGGGTTCCCTATATCTATCTTTAATAGTTTTTTAGTTTTTAAATAATTTATTTTTAAAAGTACATCAGTTAAGACATTTTAACACAATTAGGCTGGCGCGACAGGGTCGTTGTTACCTACAATGAATTTTTATATTAATATTGGTTAAGTTAAATTATATTATCCATTAAAAAGATTTGCGATACCTACCTTTAATAGTTTTTCCATTTTTTAAATTTTATAATGAGAATTTACTTTCATATTTTTATTCAAAACTTTTTTTGAAATATCAGGGTGGCTTTGAAACAGCGGCCATATTCGTTTATAATTCATTTGTCTATTTTGTTATGTGCGTGAAAATAAAGTGTTATTAAATTATTACAATGAAGACTTATCCTATTCAAGAAAGAACTGATATGATATTGGTAGCTGGTGAGTGCGAAGAAAACTGCTTTTTGGCATCAAGGCTTTACGCTCAAAAGTTTCCCGAGCGAAACCATCCAAACAGAGCCGTATTTAAAAGACTTCTAGAAACATTTCGAAGAACTGGTAGTGTCGGTTACGAAAAGGTAAACAGGCGAAAACCCATATTGGGAAATGAAGAAAATGAATTTCTTGTGATTGGCTCTGCTATTGAAAACCCCCATATAAGCCAACGGAAAATTTTTCAAGAAACAAATATAAGCAGACGAAGTATCTCTAGAATATTTGAAAAACATAAATTTTACCCATACCACATTCAACTGCACCAAGCACTATACGAAATGGATTTTCACCGAAGACTTGAATTTTGTTTATGGGTTCTTGACAGTCAAGGAGTCGAGGAAAACTTCTTTGACTATGTTTTATTTTCCGATGAATCGACTTTTCATAACAACGGACTAGTCAATAGACACAACTTTCACTACTATAGCGACTGCAATCCCAATTTTTTTCGTACTCTCGATCGCCAACATAGATGGTCAGTTAACGTTTGGGGTGGAATTGTGGGATCACATGTAATAGGTCCATACTTTTTTGATGGCACTTTAAACGGTATCAAATTTCGAAGATTTTTGTGTCAAGATTTACCTCTACTATTGGAAAATGTGCCATTAGAAACAAGAGAGAGAATGTAGCTACAGTTAGATGGGGCGCCTGCGCATTTTCAAAGAGATGTGCGGCAATATCTAAATGCACATTTTCCTAACAAATGGATAGGGAGAGGCGGCCCACAAAACTGGCCGGCAAGGTCACCAGATCTAACTTGTCTGGATTTCTTTCTGTGGGGATATGTCAAAAATATTGTTTATGATATCCCGCCAACAACTCCAGAAAATATGAAAGAACGGATAATAGCTGCCTTTCAAACAATAACTCCTGAGATGTTAATTAAAGTTAAATTGTCCTTTGAAAAGAGAGTCATATGGTGTATTAAAAAGAATAGGCAACATTTTGAGCACTTACTTTAATTTATATTTTTTATACATTAGTGAATTCTACATAGATTAGTCAAAAATATTGTTATAATGTTAAAAAATTCGTTAGGAAAATAAATAATGTTTAAAAACTAGAAAACTGTTTAAGTTAGGTATAGGAAACCATAATACATTTTGAAAGATAACTTAATTTGCCATTATTTGCCCCAATAATATACAGGGTGTTCCATTTAAAATAAAGAAGTTAACTTGCTTTCTATGTAATTAAAATTAAACATTACTATTTGAACCCCCTGTATATCTTTTTGACCAAAACTTTATTAACTTACGAAATTTATTTACTTAGCTGATAATTGGAGTTTCATATGAATTTTCAAAATTAATGTGTCTAGTAGATATTAAATTTTAAAATATACTATGCAATTCTACATATTCTAAAATATCTCAGAAACTAAAAGAGTTAGGTATAGGGAAGATGACAGTAACTTATCCTAGTTTGGTCCTTAGAATCCAAAAATGTCATAAAATATAGGGTCTTTCATTTAAAAAAATATAACTTTGATATGGATCTTTTTTTTGGGACATCCGGTATGTTTCAAAATAATTTTAAATTGTACCCCCAAAGTTCCTGCACTTACCCAATAAAAAGAAATTTTAAGGATTCATCCGTTTTCCATTAAACGACCGCTTCGTATAGGGTGCGCCACCCTGTATATATAAACTCTTTTATACCGTTGGAACCCAGAATATAACACAAGATACATGTTTATACAATTTAATTTCTATTATGAAAGTAAGCAGTAAGACAAAAACACCCTTCCATAAAATAAGAGAATTTTAGTAAGCAAACCTGAACTAAACTATAAAACCTGAAGCTAAATTTGAAATGAAAGAAGAGTCTCTGTACACAAAACACTGTTACACAAAATAAAAGAAATTCTTTAAGATTAACAAATATTTCAATTAAACACTTTACATAAATAAACTTACTAATTTACTTCACGTGTGCGAGCGGTAGATTGACTTGAGTAAATTACTTTACGCTACTAAACTACTGGCCACGTGTAAACCTTGCTTTACGCCTTTAACTACGTTAATATTTATTTAAAAAATATGGCTTAGTTTTAGGGTAGGGTAATTTACCATTGTCAGAACTATTGTAATTTTAAATATAAGATGATTAATAAGTCGTAAATGCAATATCTTAAAAGTTTCTTACAACAATTTCTTTATATTGTAATGAAAACGAGCAAATTTCTATGTTAAAAGCACAATAGGAGACATTAGAGATATTACTACGAAGGTATCGTTTTTCATGTTAGTACACAAATTTCTGCATGACTTACCGTGCATAGTGTATATTATACCTTAAAGATGTCAAAGAAGGCGCCCATGTAAGAAGTAAAAGACTCTTACGAGTATTACTGCAAATCCATATTCACATGAAAAGATATAAATATGTTTGACGACGGAGCTGCATATAAAAGAACTTAAACTACTTTCTCCTTTACCATTTTGTCGTTTATATTACATTTGTCTATAAGAGGTTTTAAATTTTTGAGTCTAAACCTTTAAGCTTTGAATTTCCATTTATAAAGAACGAGGTATTTAATAATATGTTGGAAAGCATGATAAAATCCTCAGCGCGGTGCCAGCGCACAATTAGACAGTACGAACTACCTACAAGATAGCCTCGACATTAACCTAGTAAAAGAGTCGTTTTTCGTTACTGTTGTAGCAAACCCTATTCCTTAGCAATTTAATCTGAAAATACTCAGTTATTCCAATGTTGCTCTTATAGCATGCCCTAACAGCTAATCATATCCTTCCTATACACCTTTCCTCAGTCCTCTAACAAATCACTCAGATACACAATACAGAAGATAAAACTAATACATTATACACTATGAGCCCTCTATTGGCAGAAACCAAACCTATACAACTTCTGGCGCGTCGGAGCGACATCTTACCGACTTATTACTGAATGCAAATAAGGAAGAAGATGGTCACGTGACTACTTCACCATGAAACTTCTATTCAGGCAACCACATTTTTAATATGGGGATTAAATTTTAATTTTAGCAATTATAAATGCAAAAATTGCGGGGGAAATAAAAGTACATATTAATTTAATTTTTGCATGTAATGTTTGAAGGAATTAATATTTTACTCTAATATTAAGACCTTAATAATAAAATATTCCGGAAAAAACTAAATTAGCAAAATTTAATTGACCCACCAAAATTTCGTTTAAGTTAAGAGGATATTCGGAAATTAAAAGTTGTTTTTTTCGGCCAATATCTTCCTGGATTATATTTCGTTTGATGAAATATAGGCTGTATTGCCACAAATAATAGACTAACAATATTGGGTGGCCCACTCTCAACGCAAGATTAAATTATTTTGAAATATACCAGACGTCCCAAAAAAAAGATCCATTGCAAAGTTATATTTTTTTAAATGGAACACCCTATATCTTACAATATTTTTGGATTCTACATAAAATAACAATTATTTTTTAGAAAGTGCATTATAAGTCTAAACTTAATAGTTTCTGAGATATCGAGTTTTGAAAAATGACGTTTTTGATCTTTGACAGCTTCTAGCTTTCTAACGATACGTCTTAGAGCAAAACGGCCTGCATGTCCCTATCTTACTTCTCTACTATCTTTCTACAAGTGTCAAATTCCGGTTAGACCGGATGTAGCTCAAAAGCCGGAAATATAGTATTTCCGGTTTAACCGGAAGTTGACATTTTTGGAAAGATAATAAAAAAGTAAGGTAGAGACATGTAAGCCGTTTTGCTATATGGCGTATCATTAGAAAGATAGACGGTGTCAAAGTTCAAAAATGTCATTTTTCAAAACTCGATATCTCGGAAACTATTAAGTTTAGACTTATAATGCACTTACTAAAAAATAATTGTAATTTTATGTAAAATTCAAAAGTAATGTAAGATATAGGGTGTTCCGTTTAAAAAAAAGTATGTTTGACCCTGTATAATTTAAAATCATTTTAAATTGTAGATGCTATGGAAGCCTGCGTATGTAATAATTTTAAATATTTTTGATTAAATTTATCAGAACTAAAATTAAATGAGATATATAACCCATATCAAGGCGTTGGTTATGGTAATATTAATTTCGATTTCTTGAAGAGGTCAGCAACTGTCTATACATGTTAAAAGCCTCTTAGGAAGATGCCTTGGTCCAAAAGTTGGCAATGTGAGGTAGTATTGGGTGGAAGAAAGATAAGTTTGACATCAACCAGTGTAATTTTGGGATGAGACGTTGAATTATTTAAAAACAATACCACTCTTCTACCGTGATTCTTTTCTTCATCTTGGTATCAAATCTGTAAAGCCATGTTGTCATGATGGCTGCTGTCATCCACGCTTTTTTGTTCGAGACCCATTAGAGGTAACTTATTGATATGTGCGTCCCTAAAACATCGAGGATTTTGCTTTTGCCTATTATAAGTGGTTCTTCCTTCTCACCTTCTATATTTGCACAGAACAAAATTGTAAATCGTTGTTTTGCTGTTTTTTTTCCATTACACTTGTCATCTTTCAACGCATATGTTTTTGTTGGAAATACACGATAGTAGAGACCTGTCTTTAAAATGATCAATAGCCTTTCTTTCCAAGTAGTTACGTCTTGGATTTTGATATCGGCTGATTCGCCATCTATTTTATTGCAGGTAATATTGTGACAACGACGAAATTTTCCTAACCATTAATTTCATGCCTTGAACTTATCTAATCTTAGATATTGAGCAGATTCGTTTAATCGATGGGTCGGTAAAGAGGAGTATAAAATAATGGGATTTTTATTTTTAAATATAGGAATTTCTAGCCGTTTGTTTAACGCAGGTCCCTTTTAGAGGCGGTAGCAAATAGAGGTTTTACTGTATTTTATCTGAAAGAGTCCATTTTTGAGAAATCCTTTTTATAAATGTAACACACAGTATGGTTTTTTCTTAGGTTTGGTAAGTTTGTACACTCTCCGCTCTTGCTTTTGCACAAATAGTAGTTATCCTATTTAAAAATGTAAAACGTCCATTTACTGTTGGATTTGTTTAATTACCATAGACTGCGAAGAAAAATATGTTCGTAGTTGCCAATGACATTTGTTAATTACAGCATTATCTGTCTATGACGTTTCATGTTTTTATTAATTGAAATACAGTGATCAACATCTTATACATAGGAAAACATTAGAATATAAAATAATAGAATTTTACCGGAATCTAATGTATTCGATTTTCAAAATGTTAAAAAAATAATTTGATATAAAATTAAAAATATTTATTATTACCGTTATTAGTACTCAAAATATCATTCTTTTTTTGTCCCATAAGATTTACATAAAAGTCTCCAACTGTCAAGGGGACTTAAGCACTTCCTTGCTTTTTAATAAAATAAATTTCAATATTTTAAATTGTACGAGTATACGACCGCAGATCAATAATCTTTATAGACGGTATGTCTGTTGCAATGTCAATAATTTTCACGATATGTTATTTTAAAATGCTATAAGAAAAACATGCTAGTATAAAATACAGTGGTTTTCGAAGCTTAAACTTTATGTTCGCTATTCGGAGCGCATTAAGGACAATTTATTTTAGTTAGCCATAAACGTGGTAGTTCGAGTAGATCAGCGTTTATATATAAACCTGCTGTTTATGTTGTTTGTTCCTTCACATTCACATTGACTCTTTTAGAAAAGATTTCAGTTCTATTGCTAAAAAAAATTACACGGAAAATACTAGAAAGTAATACAAAAAGAAATAAATTGTACAGTGTGGCCAACTAGGCTTACCTGCTGTCTCTCGGAAACCGCTTACCATACGGCTCAGTAAAATTAGGGTCATTTATACAGGGTAGTTGGTATGTATGGAAACGGTCGATTATTCCTTAAAGTAAAACAGCTAGCAAAAAATATTCAATACAAAAGTTTTATGGTTTTCTAAAGTCTATTAGAATTAAAAAAAGATAAGTATGCAGGATGAGTCAGGAAGCCGTACAAAAACAAAGTTACTTTTTTTTTAATGGAACACTATATATCTTACAAGATTTTTGGATTCTACATAAAACTATAATTATTTGTTAATAAGTGCTTTATAAATATAAACTTAATAGTTTCCAAGATATCGACTTTTGAAAAATGACATTTTTAAACTTTTACAGCTTCTAGCTTTCTAACGGTACGCCATAGAGCAAAACGGCTTACATATCCCTATCTTACTTCTTTATTATCTTCACAAAAATACCAACTTCCGGTTAAACCGAAAGTGCTATATTTCCGGATTTTGAGTTACATCCAGTTTAACCGGAAGTTGACACTTTTAGAAACATAATTAAGAACTAAGATAGGGGCATGTAAGCCGCTTTACTCTAAGACGTACCGTTACAAAGCTAGAAGCTATCAAAGTTCAAAAATTTCATTTTTCAAAAGTCGATATCTCGGAAACTATTAGGTATAGGCCTATAATGCACTTATTAAAAAATAATTATAATTTAATGTAGAATCCAAAAATTTTGTACGATATAGGGTGTTCCAATAAAAGAAAAGTAACTTTATTTCTCTACGGCTTTCTGACTCATCCTGTATACTTAAGTTTTTAAAATTCCGGTAGACTATAAAAAATCCTAAAACTTTTGTCTTAAATATTTTTTGCTAGCGGTTGTACTTTAAGAAATAATCGACCGTTTCCATACATACCAATGACCCTGTATATGGATCATTATAAAAAAAAACAGGAAAAGTTACTCTCTGTGAAAATAGGGACTTATGGTTTTCCCAGTTTGCTTTGAACTTTCCTCCTCTTCACAAATTACCAACAGAGATACATGCAGAGCTCCAGAGGGGTACCAAGCGACTTACCTTTCTGGCTCTAACTTTTAAACCGATATGTATAATTTAATAAAATTTTTATCATTTTATGTGTAGTCCATAAAGACCTAAAAAATTATACTACAGTAGATGTTTTGCGATGTCTGGGCAGTCAGAGCCGGACCTGCCACCACAATCGTTGGGCCAATATTTTGACAGGTAACATTTTACAGAGCTGAAAACTAATTTTTTAATTCCTCTTTAAAAAATGTACTATACATTTATATCGATAAAATTAGCCGTTTTTAAAGAAAATAATTTTTTTGTATACCAGGTTTAAGCATTGACATTCGAAACTTATTTAATAATCAAGTTTATTTAAACACAGGAGCTAATTGAATAACAACATATCAAAAAATTCGCATTGAAATAATAAAATTTGCCATTATTACATCTCATTAATGCTCACATGCATCTAACTTATAGTCCATCTTTCTCAAGTGTATTGTTTAGTGCAGCTTTTTATTTCCCTCCGATAGACATTAATAACCCCTATTTAACAAAACAATGTAATTTGGTCATTCGTTGACAGATGTCTGTGTTCTGCCTGTTCTTAAGTACTTTAAACGTCCATGCAGTGATGACAATAATCAATCGATTCCGTATGGATTTTATAAACCTAAGATCACTAAGATCCAGTTCTTCAAATCTTGCCATTTGATTTTACCAATTATATTTTTTAATTTTATTATTTCTAATATTAATACTTGGTTATACGTCTTTAATGTGATTATTCCCTATAAATTAACCTCACTTCCACAATCATGTTGCAGCAGATACCACGGTTGTGATTAAGCCAGTGGCGGCCCGTGACAATTACAATATATTTAATTATGTTTCAACAATTAAAGTAAAATTTTTAATCTTTATATTAAAGTTAAAATTTAATAACTTCAAAAATATATAAAATTTCTTCTAATAAAAAACCTTTCTCCTTCAAATGTTATGGTTCAATTTACTATCTTCATCCACAATGTTTCTTCACCAATCAAAATTTCACATTTATCAAAACTTAATTTATATCTGAATTTCAATACAATTAAGATGTTAATATGACCAGTTCGTACACCAAGTCTTTAACTTTACATGTCTCATCCTGTAGAGTTATACTCATTAATTTGAGACAACTTACATTACAGTTCCGTTAAACTCGATGTTAGGTAAGTCTTACTTAAACTTTTACTTTATATTAATGGTTCGTTCTTAACTCGGTACTATCCTTTTTTAGTATCCCCTGATGATGAGTGCTTAAGAATTCGAAACATGTAGAGAGCTTTTCATTTACTTTTGCAATTATTAAACTGTGGAAGAAGACTGCATTGTTTCATTTACATTATAGACAAGCACTCCGCAGTTAGGTGGATGCAAGAAAAATTTATTCTGATTCTGAAAGGGTTGACATTATGGAAATCACTTAAACGCAAGAATGTTAAAAATGTGAAAGACTTGCTTCTTCTTCTTTGCTTCGGCAGATTTTCTAAATGGGTGCCCTGTACATTTATACATTTCCTTAGCCGACGGAAGTTTTCTTGTTGTACTTGAAACAACATTCCAGGATTGTCTCGAATTTCGTTGAAACGGTGTGTTATTCTTTTTATCAGATCTTCCCTGGTGTAAACTGGCGTCGAGTATGAAAGCCTCTTTAAAATTTCCCTATAAAAATAAATCCAATGGAGTCATGTCGGGTGACCTCAGTGGTCATATAATAGGCCCACTTCAACCCATTCATCGATTACCAAAAGTATATGATAAGTGCTAACGAACTACATTGCTAAAAAACCACATCTGATTTTTCATTTGTAATGGCACATTTTCTAGTAAACCTTTTAAGTTTTGCAAATACATGGCACCATTTAATCTGCCTTCAATAAAGAACGGTCCACTGATATGATTCCCAATAATCCCTGCCCACATGTTAACAATGAACCTTTGTTGTTGCTTTGTCTGTACTGTTGTATGGGAATTTTGTTCATGCCAAATATGCAAATTATGGCAATTTACTACTCCATCTCGGGGAAACCGGCTTCGTCCGTTAACAAAACAATACTAGTAAAATTATGATTAAATCGTTGCAAAAACCAATTTGCATAGTCAACCTTTGCAGGATAATCAGCGAGAGACATGGCATGTTTCTTTTGGACATGATAAGGAGGTAGCAGTTGTTCTCGAAGGGTCTCATGAGCAATCCACTTTATCGCATGACGTTGGACCGACAGTTTTCTTAAAATATTAAATGGATTTTCAGCAATCTCATCCAGAATTTCCTCGTCTAACTAAATTTTTTTTTAATTTCATTTGACTTTTTATCTGTTTCTCTTAAGCTGTAATCAACCCTTTCAAAAATTCTTCAATGCGGTAAATGTAGATTGAGAAATGTGTCAGAATAAATTATTTTTGTCTCCACACAATTGCCGAGTACTTGCCCATAAATGAGATGCATGTCAGCATTTTCACTATTGGAAAAATCCCCCACCACTTAAGTCTTATGTACTTAGTCAATCAGGCAATATAAAAAATTCTGATTTAAGCTGGATTTATAAACTCGAGAAGTTGGCGAGGTTGAAGTTATGTTTAAGTTGGTGAGGTTCGACATTCGACAGTCCAGAATATGGCATTTATAAACTCAGTAGCGAAGTTTGAAAAGTTGTTGTTTGATTGGTTGACATTTTTGTCCAATAGAATTATACAGAATACTGACAATAAATTTCTTCCTCTGAGAGATTTCCATTATCTCTGACACTCTTCAACTGAACATAATAAAATATTGTTTTAAATTTTACTTAAATTTTTTAATAAGCTACCTACAACTCAAATTTAAAATGCATGAAATTTTCGACCAACTTTGTTCTTTCTTCTTGGTATTTTTATAATCTCTGTGTTCTAAGTTGTAGATAAATTCATAATTTCGGATTAACTCAAGTAACAAATAAATTAGTGACATTATTCTCTATACTATCCATTTCTGGTTTGCCAATTTCTGGTACCAAACACAATACTGAGCTTACAACAAACAGAAAATCGAAATACAAATGACGGAAGGGCGACGTACACAACAAAGAGCGCAAACGCGACAAATAAAAGACATTTCGCTGCAACCACATGACTTTAAAATAGTGTCTTCATTGGTCAAAACGAAGCTCTCGAACACCGAACATAAAAATTGGTTATTTCGAACTACACGGGAACTTTTCAAACTTACGAACTTTGCACGGACTGAGTTTATAAATTAAACTGAGCGTTCCCTTTAGTTTGAATGATACCGTCTTACTCCCCTCGAATCGAATCATTGTAAGATAATTGAGGATTTGTCCTGCAAAATATCGGAAACTTCTTAGAAAACACCCTGTATAGCTTTTGTTAAAAATTATTACAGCACCCGCTCGCGGGCACGACTCTTTTAAACGTGTTTACACTTTTTTATTGTTTTCATTGTGAAAAAATGTGCAATTTTAAGTAAGTTCTATAAATCAGTTACGAAAACTGTGTATGCTTTTTGAAACACCCTGTAAACTAATGCGGCGCGGGCAATGAACCATATTTTCATTATAATTAACCACTTTAGCAGAATAAATTATAACCAGCTTATAAGCTAAAATAACCGGAATTAAACAACAAAGAGCCATTTTAAACTAAACTTAGTTGTAACGGTTTTTGCGAATAAATGGCCGTAGTTTTGGCAAGAAGAATTGTTGCGCAAAGTATTTTGGGTTAGTAGTAGTCGTAGATAAAACTGACTTCAACTTTTATGCAGTAGAACCAGAAGGAGTAATTTAATTCAAACTTTGTTATTTATGTCTCAATATCGCAGGTTTTGTGTCTAATTTAACGCCGGTGACAAGTGCTTTGCGAATGCCGAGTTTGCACATTTAGAATTTACAGATCGTTGCAGAACAGAAATTGTATTTTGATGTGTGAGGGTTATGGCTTTATTTCGAGGTGAACTTTCGTTTTATGAGTAGGTACCTATCAAAAATTTAAAACATGTACAGGGTGGTCCACGTAAGATGACTCAGTACTAGGGATGTCAATCCCGAAAGCTTTTCTTAATCCCAGGATTTTCGAGATTTGTACGACAAATCTCGGGATCACGGGATCTTATTGTGGGATTAGATGTACTGAAAAATATCAGATAACATTCAAAAACGTTTATTGTATTAACTTAAATTACAAAATTTGACAAAAAAAAACTCCTAAACGAACTTAAAGGATGTGGTGCAAATACAAACAAATAAGTTTTAGGCTTAAAGATATTTAAAAAATACCGCAAAAATATTAGTGCGTCCAAACTTTCATCTCCCAGCCCGAGAAGAGCCCGAACGAGAAGCGACAATATGACATTTAGCAAAATCAATGTAGTGGGAGGTAACCCGGACAACTATCATAAGTTTAAGCCGGCCCGTTAGTCCTGTAGTAGATGAGTTATCGTTATCGAGTTTAGTTGTCTTTTTTGTTGAAAGAAGTGTATTGTTTAACTGGTTATTTTTGTGAGTGCTGTGCTATTATAAAACTATGACTGGTAATACCTGTGCGTATTGAGGGTGTCACTCAAAAGAAGGTCAAGGAATAAGCATGTTTTCATTTCCAAAGGATACTGAACAGTAAGTACATTTGCACCGCTATGATTCGTTTAAATTTGTTTTGTTGTAATATGGAAAAGACCTACCATTATTTATTATGTTATTCAAGTGAAGTTGATATTAGATGTATAAAAACTAGTACCTTTTTAAGGAAAGGCGACGGGAAGGAAAAAATATGAAACTAATCTAAAAGAACATGTTTTTATTTTCCTAACAGATTATCTTGTGTTTTTTTGAAAAATATTCCTGAAAGCACAAGTACTTATTCTCATTTAGTAGTTTTTATCGAATAACATCATATTTCTACGCGTAGATCAGGTAAAATAAGTATAGAGTAAGTAGTTATAGATACATTATTAAAAAAATCATAGGGTTTTCCGAAATTTACAACTAATTTTGTTTAAACAAAATGAAATATCATATTATCTACCTACCGTTTCAATTCTAAGTACCTATAATTATTGTCCATGTACCTATCGAATAATAGAAAAATAGCAGATTTATCTGTAAAAAACATACTCTTTACAAAAAAAAAAATGGTTTGCAGCAGTATAGGAGTGGACTAAGAAACATTTTCTACCTGAATACATATAAAATTAAAGCCGCACAATGCTTCAGAATGTAGGTATCTGATCCATCTTCTAGATAGGTCCACCCTCAAGAGTTATTAAGGACCCCAGTAATTCAAAATTTTTACAAATGTTAAACAAACGTTTTACTGTTTTTCTACTTCTAAATTAGTAAGAACCTACTTACGCACCGTCTACTTTATCCGTAAAACTCTAATTACACACACTATATAGTAGGAAGCCAAACTGTGCGTAAGACCAGTTACGTAATATTATAATGTCTGCATTAACAAGGGCAATTTTCGCTAACGCTCGAACAGATTTTTCGAAATCGTGTGTAATAGGCTTTTTACCACTCTTGGTATGTAATATACTATTTCCTTTCGTTTCTAAAATATACTATCACTAAGTAACGCACAATCAATAAAATATTTCAAAAATATATTTATTTTATTTAATTTCTTTATGATTTTACGAAATTTGCTGAAAGGTCATTTACGTGAAACACAGAAGATATTCATGAAAAAGGTACTTCTTACTAGGTACCCACAGTTTTCATTTCAGTGCAAAGCATTTACTTTATCGCTTTAGTGCTTCTTTTAGTGTAATAACCCGGCCAACTGTCTAAAATTTAAGGTAAAGGACATATAATTTGGTCCCCATTAAATCAATGTTAAACTCGGGATTTGGCCGCTTCTCGTTGTTTGCTTTTCTCAGGCCGGACTATACATTTTAGCGGGTTCTAAGGTGATATTATGCAGGTTTTCTTGATTTCTGGTTTATTTTCGGTAAAAATATTGTATTGCCTGCTTTATTTGCCTGAAGACGAGGGTTTTAATGGGTCACAGTCTGATAATTTACTGAATGTGGGTAGATATGTTCCAAGTAGTTATGACGGAAAGTTTTTCACTTGCAGCAAGTTCGCCCGGTAAACGTAGATTAATATGAGTATCTTATTATTGTACCATTGAATGCCGTTGTATCTTCATGGTAGTCCACGCTGGCGTCTTTATTATTCTTTGCAGAAAGCCACAAGATATTTGGGACCCAACCGTTTCCTGACTTGGCATGTAAAATGCAAGTTATTTTCTCTTTAATTTACGGAGCCCTTGTTTCACACCTGCCAGAAGAATCGGACTATCCATTGGATGGTGTGCCATGCATGTCAAACCATGTCATTTTTAGAACGATATTTTCTTATCGATGTTATATACTAACGATACCATTTTTGTAATCGTTGGGATTCTATAACTACTTGCTTTTTGTCAATTGTGCGGTATCTGAAGCCTATTTTAAACAAAACTCTCCAAAGGCTAGTAATGCCACAGCGTATTTGCGTTTTGTCATTAGTAAGTTTTTGCTTCAGATTTTCTAATGACTTTTAAATTTTTAAATCTTAATGTTTTGTTTTGTCAGAGCAATTACGCCCTCTAGCGGCAATCATATAACTTTAAAAATATTTTCTAGCGTTTTTTCTTTGTAAATTATTACCAATTGCTTTTTAGATATGGCCGATAGTCAGTTACCATTACTTGAAAACCCTGTATAGGTACCAGAAGTAATGGTAGTACACAAAATTGCTTAGCTAGACTTCGCCCTTTAAATATTTCGATGTAAAGTAAGGTTTCAATTTATTTAAATATTTAAATTATATTAATATTATTAATAATATTTAAATTAACCCATAACTAAATACTTACCTTCCAATAAAGAAAAACAAAATAAGAAACAAAATCGCAATTAATCCAGGACCATTCACAGAAATTCAATAATGTATGTTAATTGTAACAACTACCCACCTCATGTCAAAATACTACTTTATAAATTGTTTGCTAAAAGCATCCAATAATTCGTAAAATTTAGCCAAAATATCCAACCTTCCCATCATTCCTGAATGTCCCTAAAAGTTCGGGAATACTTAACGACCTATTATAAATATTTCGTGGAAAGAATTTTTTTAATCAAAACGAAATTAAATTCCCTGGTCATAAACCTCAGCCTATACAAAAGCCAAATCATTTATAAACCTGACACAAACTTAAACACACAAAAGAACAAGAAACACCTTGGAAAAATTGAAAAGTTCTGTCATTGAAAAACGCCACATATTACTTCTGCCGCAGTTCTTTTTTTCCTCGCATTAGGTTGACAAATGAAAAAAGGGCCGTTAGAGGTTAAAGTGTTTTGATAAAAGACTATATGGTTTTTTATTTATGGGAGTCTTTTACTTGCGCGCAACTGCCATTAATAATTTTTAAAATTTTGTATTTCGCGTTCAGGATGGTAAAAATCTTCTATAATTTGTTTACGTATAGTGAAAAGATGAAATATAGAGGTGGATGAAGGGTATAGCATTTCTCTATATTGCAAGTAGAATATTTATTACTAATAAGGTCGACATTACACTATCAAAAACATTTGATAAAGATCCATTATAAAATCCTTCATAATACTTATTGACCCAACCCACAACGTGTTCACGGTCAAGATCATTCAAACAATCGATCAGAACTTGTGTGTAAAACCTCGAGCGCACGGTGGGTAAGGCACCTTTGTCTTACGACTGGGTCATTCCTTCATACTCAGGAGTTGTTCTGCCCATTTTGAAACCTAGCCTGCCTGACTACCTCGCCCCTACCTACATTCTCAGGAGTTGTTCTGTCCGTCTGGAGTCAAACGAGCCTGAGATCCTCCCCAGTGTGTCAAAGCCGCCTTGACCATTCCAAAATCTAGCTTATTAGCCGCTTACCCGGATAGCATGACCCGGGATTCGCCCGTGTACCAACCAAACTTGGGAAACATGCCGGTCTCTCTATCCCTCCGTACTAAATGGTGAAGGTGCGATTAGTAACGGTATAATATACGACCATTTTTTACAGCTCCGACTTTTTATTCAATTTCCGAAAAGTATCCCTACAGAACCGCACGACCCTAAGTGGTAACATAGTCGAGGTGCCTCCCGACCCCCGAGAAGCTTAATCGTTAACTCAGCCATACGAGGCAAAGAAGTCAAAGAGTCAAGCTACCCCCATCCACCTTTACAAGCGAAAGCGGACAAGTTGACGGATGCGCCAAAAAAAAATTAAAATCAATAACAATCATCGACCGAGGCAACGAGTATACATCGAAATTCTTAAAAATTGGGTAAAACAACTATTTATGTCGAGCTGAGGAGCAAGCTAAGGACCAAGCAACACACTACCCACGACACCAAACCACCGGCGAAACCCCATTAAGACCAATACCCGCCGATGAAATTGCATCACAGCCACCACAGGGCCAAACACCTAGAATGATGAACGTCACCATTACCGCTCTGGCATCCCCTCGGCAAGCGCGATTCCGTAGTTTCTTTGTTCTCCGACCTTACATCCATCGAAAAATTGCTTTCTAGTAAACTACAACAGGATAGCCTTAGCCAACAGCTGAAACGAATAATTAAAAATTACATACCAGTCATAATTCTTGGAGGGCGCAGCAAGCCTCTGGTTTCACGAATATAAGATCAACAACGGCGAGAAGACGAACGAAGGAACAAAAGACTGGCAACTACGCTCCAACTTTCACTTAACAGGTAGCAATAAAATTCACCTAGATGCGACGACCGGGTGTCGGGCAACTTTCTGAGAGAAGCCTTTTTCAGAAGCAATCCCCCACGACGGCCACTTCCCAGAGAAACATTCTTCAGGCGCAACTTCCCACGACGGACACGCCCCAGAGAAATATTCTTCAGAAACAATCCTCCACGACGGCCACTCCCCAGAGAAACATTCTTCAGAAGCACTCCTTCACGATGACCATACCCCAGGACCTATAACTAATCACGCACAATAGATGACCGACATTTATGTTACAACAGCAATAAACCAGGCCACTATGCAGCGACATGCAGAAGCCAGCAGTACCCAAAACGACAACGGACAACAATAAAACCCCCCGTCGTCCTATACTAAACGGAGCCTAACATAATTCAACACTGCTACCCTAAGTATCAAAATAACCATTACCAATTCAGGCCATAATAGACACAGGAGCAGAAAACAGCGTTGTAGAAAAAAATCTTATATCAACAAGAACACAATTGAAATATTTATTGACAGTTAGAAACATTTTACAAATACAAGCCTATAACACTATTGAATATTTTGTAAAATATATTGTACCATAGATCTTGAATATAATTGGTCAAGTAAAATTATTTGGAAGCGTACCTATCTGCATGTCTACATTGTCTACCTAATATACAATACAGAGTCGCAAAAAAGTCGCGCATAATGTCTGTAACTTTTGAATTACCTCGTACACGAAAAAGTGACCTTTATGAAAGTTGTTCAATAAATTATTCCCCCTTTTCTACTTGCATAAATTTTTTCTGTCATTTCTGGTTTGGCTGCCATAGAGACCAACTTACTTTTTTTAAATGAAACACCCTGCATATGATTGCATATTTGGATTCTACTAGGAAAACTCTGAATTTTTGTATATAAAATTTTTATTTATTTAAAATTGTAACAAATTTTATGATAACGAAATAAATAGCCTAGAAAATTGAACAACTTAACATCGGAATAATAAACAAGTGAAACCTTTTCAGTGGATCAGGTGTTCAAAATAACCACTATTTTCTGCTAAGCAGAGCGCCAGTCGATCCCTGAACCCCTTTACAATGTTTAAAAGGTAGTCCTTTGGAATGGCCCAAATTTCAGAACTAATTCTGACTTTTAAAGATTCAAGTCACTTGAACGGTTAACGTAAACTTTATTCTTTAAGTGTTCCCACAAAAAGAAGTCGAGCAGGGTTAAGTCCGGGGATCGCGCCGGCCATTCAATAGCACCTCTTCTGCCTTTTCAAGGTCCTGGAAATTGTTCGCTTATGTATTATCTAACATTTGCCGCATAATCCGCAGGTGCTCTATCTTGCTGGAACCATACCTATTCGTTTATGCCATTATTTACACCCGGAAACACCATTCTGCAAGAAGGAATTATGTGATTTCTAGGGAGGTTCAGATATTTTTCGCCATTGAAACCTACTAAGTAAGTTTCTTACCTATTAAGAAAGGTCCCACAATATGTCAACCAACTATGCCCGCCCAAAGATTTACTTTTTCGGGCCTCTGAGTATGACCTTCCTGGAACCAGTTGATATTTTCAGCAGACCAATAACGATAATTGTGTCTATTAACAATGCCATTTAAATGAAAAGCAGCTTCATCCGAGAGAATGGTATTTGTTGCGAAGTTATTATGGTTATTGCATCTTTCCATCATCAGCTCACAATATTCAGCTCTTCTATCAAAATCGTCCTCGTTTAACTCGTGCACCAACTTTATCTTGTAGGGATGCAACTTCTCCTGCTTAAACAAATTTTTCACTGACTGAGGGGGTACATTAAACTCCATTGCCATTGGCCTGGATGATTGTGTTGGATTTTCATGCATTGAGAGCATGATATCCGAATCCTTGTCTTCCCCGGTTGCTGTTTTAGGTCGACCTGATCTAGCAGCTTCCCTAACACTGCCTGTTTCTCGAAATTCCTTTACCACTTGACACACCGTTGACTAATTTATTGAAGGCCTATTTGGATATAATTCATAAAAAAGTTAACAAACCTGATCTCGCGATCTCTTCATATTTCCGTAACCGCTCATTATTAAAATTTCAACTGGTTGTTTCTCATTCAGATGAACCATAGTGTAAACAAATTAGAAATTAGACAACAGAACATTAAACAGAAACTCAAAATTGACACATCTTAGGTCGCTGTCATGAAAACACCTTGACTCAACTGGTGGGTATTAGGTAGGAATAATTATAATTCGGAAGTTTTTATTTTTGAGGTGTTATTATCTCGGAAACGCTTACAGATAGGTGAAAACTTAAAAAAACAAAAAGCTCAGAGTTTTTCCAGTAGAATCCAAATGTGCAATCATATGCAGGGTATTCCATTTAAAAACGGGAAGTTAGTTTATATAGCAACTACACCAGAAGCGACAGAAAAAGTCATGCAGGGGAATAATTTACTGAACAATTTTCATGAAGGTCACTTTTTCCTATACGAGGTAATTTAAAAGTTACAGGCATTATGCGCGATTTTTTTGCCACCCTGTATATATACATTATCATGTAGTTCAATATTAAACATTTATGGTAAAACGTTTGCTGCTTCTTGTATTTAATCTATACCAGCATAATTCTATAGGTACAATGCATTATACTGAGAGACAGGCTGGTACCAATAGATTTATAAACTACATTAAATTGAGATAAGTGGGTGTTAAGTAAATCGATCGCTACAAGGCTTTGTCCCACAATTCCCTATATCTGATATGGCGAAAGTGTTTCCATTACGACTAATGGAACGAAAGCGAATTTCGTGCTATTTGGCTTAGTCAAGCAGACAACAAATGTTATGTCACGGATTATATTCTAAGTTTATTTATAGCATATCCACATATTTTCTCTTTACCTCGAATAATATCGATACAACCCGAATTTACTTGGTTTTATATTTGTTTTGTAAAATATCATTTTTCTTATCGAACGTATACCTTTTTATTAGATTTCTGTTAATACAGAGAGAGAATCTGGATATTCTTTAAAGTTGTGTTTTATTAACGCCATTAAACAAAATATGATATATTAACGGAATTTGTAATGCTATAGTTTACAGCATAAAAAATAACTTTTGTGATGTCACAGCTTGATGGAAATATTTGTTGCAGGGACGAAAGCAGATTTTATTCGTTACATTTTCTATCACGGCTGCCTCACTAAAATTTTTTACATAATTTTTTCTTAATCTATGTAACATTCGTATGTTGTAATGGATGATTTAAAGTGGCATTTAGAGTACTAAAATATAAACTCAGATTGCAGAAACTACCGGCAAAGAAAGGAATGAATCTTTATTTCCAATGATAGGATGCTACACTGCTGCTACCTGTAGACCGATTTCGACTGTACTGACGAGAACCAAAGAGTTCGAAACCGGTCTACAGGTAGCAGCAGTGTAGCATTCTATCATTGGAAATAAAGATTAATTCCTTTCTTTTCCGGTAGTTTCTGCAATCCGAGTTTGTATTTTAGGACTAACAGTGTTAGTCAAAATACGCCAAATTTTACTACATAATTCAGCGCTCGTTGGGGCATGTAGCCCAGAGAATAGCTGTTTTAGCATAATTTGGTTAATCCTTATTGTATAAGGTCTCAGCAAAGTTCTCACATATATATACGTATTTATATGTCATATTATGATTACCACTTGCCAAGTAGTATTATTTTGCTATTAACATATTTATATCGCAAGACTTGTAACTAATGGAATGTGAAAGTTGAATCACGTGGTGATTGACAGCTATCGCTATTCACGTAAATTCACGTATTTATTTCATAACGTTTCTAAATAAATTCAATTTGAACTCAAAAAATACACAAATCAAGTAAAACCACAGAGATTACCAATTTAATGTCAAAATAAATGAAATAATTTAGGTTAAAAATGCCAACAAGCTATTAGGTTCCGCAAGTTGACCAAGATTATAAATTAGAAATACGTTTGCAGGGAACTCTGGCGAACTGCAGCTATGTACGCCGCGGAACTGAACTGAATAGATTATGAATCCACCTTAAGGAGTTGAACTATTTGTATATTTATTACTAATGGTAGTTGTTCAGAGTTTGGGTTGGGTAATTAAGAAGTACAGATTTTTGAATAAAAAGTTGAATATTTAACTGCAAGTATGTTTTAGTATTAAGGAAAACTATATTATGAAACAAGTGGACTTGCAAACACAGATTTACTTTTAATAGCGAGCAGTAGCAATATTTACATTATGTATATTTTGGAGGTAAATGGACTTTCATCGAATAATTTACATACTTTTTCTAAATATTTCGGATAGTTTGGCTTCAAAGGAATTAAGAAGAGTTGCTAAAAGTATCCGGAAATTATCTAGAAAAATGCGACCAGGACAATAATAGGAGTGGGCCGAGTGGGTTTCACTATAAATGACAGTTTACTATAAAGTTTGATTTAAATGAAAAATTAAATTAGAGCATCTATGTGACAAAAAGTCGAAATAAATAAACAAATTAAGAAAAAAAAGAAATAAGGAAACACAACACAGACGTTATACAAACGGTACATACATAAACAAAGGCGAATTAAAGCAATAAAGAAGCGAGGTAACTAACACTGCAATACATAACATCTTAACGTAGGTTCAGAAGAGATACCAGATATAACGATCGATTAAATCTCATAAGCCTTATCTCAAACAAAAAATGGTCGTGCTCCAGGCGCAGATGGAATAACCAAGGAATTGATACAACTGGGTGGAATTGCCACATTAAAATCAATAAGCATTTTTATCATGAAATACTTACAAAATGGTAAGATCCATAACAATGGCCAAAATGCGCAGGTTATCCTTCTGTTCAAAAAAGGTGACAGATTAAACTATCGAAAACTACCGCCGCATAAGACTACTATTAACCCAAAACTTACGAAAACCAACACCAACACACTTACGAACAAATTCTACTCTTACCAACAAGTAGGATACCGCAAGGGATATAGCACCATCAAACAAACACAAAATGTAAAAACGCTAATTGCAATACTAATGCAACCTTAAAATTCATATGGCGTTCTTCGAGTACAGCAAGGCATTCGACTTCATAGAGCTGTGGGCAATATTTCAAGCCATGAATAATGCGCGAATAGGCTCAAGAGATAGAGATCTTTTGAAACACATATATGAAAAAGCAGTCCTGCAAATTAAAATTGGAGAAGATCTGGAAACACAAAAGATATCCATTCATCGAGAATTAAGACAAGGAGACACAATTTCTCCAACAATTTTTACATTGGCGCTGTCAGATATTTTCACAAAACTAAATTGGAATAAAAAAGTAATAAATATAGATGGTAGATATCTTAACTACCTTCGCTTTGAAGACGACATAATCCTAATAAGCACCAACCTAGAAGAAGTACAAGAAACGCTATAATAGCTTATCAATACGCTATATTCATAGAGGCTCTCTATATAACAAAATACAAATTACAAAATTGTTAAACTTAAATATCCTCAGTGTTTGTATAAGAGAATTACATTTAGAACCGATGCAAATACTTCGAACTTAAGGTTTAATAAAATAGCTATCCCTCATTTTCAAACCGGAATATTTGAGCGTTCTTTTGCGTATAACCCTGCTAAACTTTTTAATGGCTTACCGCTCGGTCCTGCTCTGTCCTATCTTTTTCCAGGCATTTGAATTAACACCTTGCCGATTACCCTAGTCTGCAACTCCATGATGTTTTATTTATGTAGGACTATAATATATGTTTGTATGAATTGAATATTATAATGATAATTTTTTTTTATTCTTTGGTATTCACCTAATACAGAAGAAGAAGAAGAAGAAGATGTTGTACTATTCCTTGAAATATTCATAAGAATGCGTGAATAAAGGTAGCAGTCTCTGTTTAGCTGCACTCTTGCCTGTTCAATGTATATCTATTATTCTATATTCTATATATTATCTATTATATGTATAATTAAATAATGTTTATTATTATTTATATTATTATTATTAGAGAAACCTCGGAAAGAGTGGGATTGAGCATGAATCTAAGCTAAACTAAAATAATCCCCCCAGAAACAGCCCAGACATACGTTGGCGAAAGTTTAATCGAAAGAGTTGAGGAATACGTATGCCTAGGTATCAAATAACACTCGGTAGGAAAACCAACAAGCGGAAGGCAGTAGAAGGATCTGACTCACATGGATGGGATTTGGCCGACTGTAAAGTGTTTTTAAAAGCCCTGACATACCTAAACATTTTCAATCTTAAGTCTTCAATACATGCATGCTTTCTGCTATGACATACGCAATGGAGGCATGAATACTAACCGTTAAAGCTGATAATAAACTTCGAAGCGCGCAAGAGCAATAGAACGAACTATATCAGAAGTGTCAGACCACCTAAAAACATGAAGAAATACTACGTCTCACAAAGAAAGAAGAGGTGCTATCACCACTTTAAAATGAACTTGGTTAAGCCATTGCTAGACAAGATAGTACAAAATGGACACAGTAAATACTACAATGGAGACCTAGACTATCCAAAGGAAGCATCGGACGACCCCAAAGAAAATAAATCAACGATATTAAGGAAAGAGTACAAAGAAACTGGCATCACAGAGCACAAGATAGGTTGGAATGGAAATGACAAATGGGGGCCTATGTTATGGAATGGATGAGCAAATGGGCTCTTAAAGAAAGCGAGAGAGAGAGAAAAGTGAAATTTTGAAGACCACAGTGTTATTCCAAAACTTTCGGTTGTCCCAGTTTATACACACTCTTATGGTGCAAAGGGACTTAAAAAAATCGTTTAAAATGCGATATGATGAGAAAATTACCCAAATAAATTGTATCAAAAAAATAGTTTTTAAGTGAAATAAAAAACACATTTTCATTAATAAGAATAGGACGAGCTTAAATTACAATGATTTATTTGAATGGTATAATAGTTCACACATATTATAATAATTATTACTTGCAATACAAATAAGTGGGTCTTAATAATTGATTGTCCTTTCACGGCTTTGTCCTCTAGTTATTATGTTGGAGTGTTTTCATTATCTAAATGTGTGTATATATACACATTTCATATGAAGTCTCCCGAGAGTGGTTACTAATTATTATATTCTCACCCAATCCAAATAATATTATAGGCAAGAACTAAGTAGTAGAACAACAAACAGAACCACGAGTTACACCTCTTCCCCTCTCACTTTTATAACCTAACGTCACGTTGAGTATTAAGAATTTTAAAGGTAGATAGAAGAAAGTATTTTGCTTTTTAATATTTTTTTTATAATACTAGTATTAGCTGTCCGAGAAGAATATCAGGATAACAACAGTCAAAAGGTTATTTAGATAATGTAATATATTTTTTCTGCTACTAACTTGAGAAATTGCCATTATTTACTCCAGTTTAAGTCCTGCTCTGACGCCATTTTGGTTTAAAGGGCGATGGGCAAGTTAGATGTTGTAATTCAATAAACCAAGGTATGTGTGGCTTACCATTATTTTATTTTTTTGTTAGGAAATGCCAGAAGTTATGCATGCATCCCGTAAATGTCCGGTGACATACTTCTTACTAACACACCTTTCTTGCTTTACAGTTCTAGAAGCAGGGTTTAAAGTATTCTTGGAAAACAGAACATTATTGTCTGTCTGGTCTATAAAAATGGAATAGATCGTGTAAGTATTTGTTTAATATAAGAATTAGTGTTTTGATCCTGGTCAGGTACAGCAATGCACTTCTTATCAATTATGGTGGGAAGAGGGTATACATCTTTCCTAATTCTTCTGCATTTTGAGCTTAGAATCGAGGAGTCTATCATACTTGGGTCATAGTTAATATTGAAAGTTATTTGTTTTAATAGTTTTACTTCGTTCTGTAGCTATGTAGGGATGACATGGTCTGTTCGGGTGCGTTTTTTGTAGATTTGAAGTTGAAAATTATTTATTGATTTAAATATGGTAACGTCTAAAAAATTAAATGTTCTATTAATTTCTATTTCAAGTGTGAAAGATATATTAGATATTAAATAACCCGCTCTTTTATTCTCAACAATGTCAATTCAATATCAGTACAGATTTAATCTCTATTAATTTAAAAAAACGTCAAATTTCTATTTGCAAGCACATTTCCACGTGTAACATTAAAAGTAAAAGAAAAAAGAAAAATGATAATTATTAGGTAAAATTTTAATAAAGTGTTTCAAATAGAAAACAATAAAACAATCAATTTTTTAGGCATTACCATAATAAAATTAACAATTAATTTCAAATCTACAGAAAATCCACCCAAACAGACCATGTCATCCCTTACAATTCAAATCACCCTCATGTTTATTTTTTACAATTTTACAAACTGAATGTTTTATGTGACGACTTTGAATATTTTTTTATCAATGAGGTGTTCCTGTTTCCTGATAAACTTAGTAAAAACCAAAATATTTCTAGAAAATTTCTAAGCCCTGACATACCTAAACATTTTCAATCTTAAGTCTTCAATACATGCATGCTTTCTGCTATGACATACGCAATGGAGGCATGAATACTAACCGTTAAAGCTGATAATAAACTTCGAAGCGTACAAGAGCAATAGAACGAACTATATCAGAAGTGTCAGACCACCTAAAAACATGAAGAAATACTACGTCTCACAAAGAAAGAAGAGGTGCTATCACCACTTTAAAATGAACTTGGTTAAGCCATTGCTAGACAAGATAGTACAAAATGGACACAGTAAATACTACAATGGAGACCTAGACTATCCAAAGGAAGCATCGGACGACCCCAAAGAAAATAAATCAACGATATTAAGGAAAGAGTACAAAGAAACTGGCATCACAGAGCACAAGATAGGTTGGAATGGAAATGACAAATGGGGGCCTATGTTATGGAATGGATTAACAACAGGTAACATTTTTGATTAATTTTTACACAACATATTTTTGATTTATTCATCTTTTTACAATTATTGCAATTTCGAGAAACAAAAATTCTCCAATTAAATACTTCTACAAATTAGGGTTTTCCTCGCTTTTTAGAAAGCACTGATGATGACCTAAGGCCGAAAGCGCTCTGCATTAAAAATTTTAGAAGATTATGCACTTATTACACAAAATCTACTGGTTCTCTCTCTTAAAACTTAATTTTGCATTACGCTCTGGATTATGAAGTTCTATAGGCGATTAACATTTTAGCTCTTGGGTCATCTAGTGGTACTAAAATTTTGGTAACGATATGTATACATACAGACTAATCACATAAAGTTTCATTATTTGACGTTGCCTTTGTCAGATTAAAAGGAAGAATGCAAGATAACAATGTTATTATTCCCCGTATTATTCACGAAGAAGAAAATGCTATTAAAACACAGACAGGAAATATATAATAGGGTAAAATCCAGACCTTCAAATATGCAGACCTATTTGGTGAAAATTACTCTGCTTGGATTTAACGAAATAAGGGCCGACAACATAAAAATATTAGATTACCCGAGAGCCATAAAAGTTCCATTACACATGTAAATTTAGAGTTGGGCTCTAAAGACCATTTGTATAAACCAGCAATGTTTAAAGTAGATTTAGGCATTATAACCACGCCAAATATAAAATTTGGCTTGACTGTAGAATACCAACTAATTTAATAGACAATAATATTCCTGAAATTAATTTTGATAAGGCTGCGTGCATACAATAAGGAACCGAGTGAGTCTCATTTTGTGAGTGACAGTGCACGCTACGCTCGGCTTAGTTTCGTGATTTTTTTCTATGTACCCGCAGCCTTAAATTATGCCGCAGTCATTAAAATAAAATCTTGAGTTGACGGTTAGTAAGTTATGTGAAATTAATCGATGTCGTGACATGGTCTATGATTCATTAGAAATTGGGTGCATATTGAATATTTCAAAAGGGCGGCGGTAACCAGGAAAACGATTATATGAGAGGTGATAATCTTACCATCAATAAAATAATAACTTTCTTTTAAAATTGAAATTAATAGCCTTTTTTCTAACCAGAGACATAGCGGAAGTAACGAAAAGTGAACAGGGTGCTCAGTTAAAGGCGTCTACATTCCATAGCTCAAAAACCTTTACTCGTAGCTTTACAGGAAAAAAATTGTAATAATAAAAGTAGCGTAGAGACATTGATTGAAATTATTCTGTAGCTTCTAAAGTGGCCGCAAGGGGCACAACGTATTATTAAATAGTTCTCTCCCTCTCTTCTTTTTGACCTCGACCATAGCTCATTTAGCCACAGCAGATTATATTATTTTTTTTTTTTATGATAAGGCACAGCACTGCAGGATAAATCCTTTATGGCGCTCTTGGAGCGGTGCGTGTGCGCAGGAAACGATTCACGTTGGTCTTAAATCTTTGAAGGTTATAGTCGTTGGGGAACAAGATCTCAGGGAGGTCGTTCCAGAGTGATGACGTTCTCCAGATGAAAGAATTTTCAAACAGTGTCTTTCGAGGGACACTAAGCTGAACCACGTACTGGTGAGCTGCAGTGGCTCGTCGTGTATTTCTACCATGCACCGCTCTGGGTGGTATCAAGCGGGCAACCTCAGTTGAACACTTGCCATGAAAATATTTGTAAAATAGACTCAAGTCGCCAACCTGCCTTCGATGTTAAAGGCTTTCCAGGTTGATGCATGGCTTAGTTGAACATAGGAAATCCCATGTAAATTTTGAGGTGGCTAAATATTGGCTACCCCGTACATTTTACAGAAAAATTGTTTTATAATTTTTTGAAGAGGCCGATATAGTGAACCCATGTGCCAAGTTTAAATAAAGTTTAATAAGACAATCCTAACTTATTCAATTGAATGTGATTGCAAAATTACGAAATTTTCATGGTTTAGGTAATACAGCAAACACCAGCAAATAGTTTCGATGACGCTATTGTCAAAAATTGTCGTAAAACTGGACATAACGAATAAAGGTTATTTCATATTAAAAACACATTTTCGTTTCTACAATGCGGAACACACATCCCAAATAAATGGTGATTTTCCCACTTAGCCTTTAATTTAACATAACATACCTAGGACTACAGATTTTTACAAAATCATTAATTAATTAAATGTTCAAACAACCCTCCATTAACAGCTAAACAATATCCTAACCTCATTTTGAGCTCATTTTAACTGTGTCCGTCTGCCTGTTTAGTCTTTGATGGTATATAAAATAAAGATCTATATGTTTTTACTAATTTAAAAAAAAAAAAAATCTAACTCTCATTCGTTTCCTTTTCCCTGCCAAATGGGACGAACGTAACTAAGGTTGACGGGACCTTCGGTCCACAAAAATTTTTTTAAAAATGAAATTTCGACATTATAATTTCTCATAAACTCTTACAAAAAATTTTATAACATGACCTAGAATGTCCAAAAGATCTTTTTATATATCCTAGATTATAATTATAACTTTCATATGAGGAACATATTCTCTTTTATATCCGACCACAAGTTAACAATTCCTTCACATACGTTTTGAATTAAATAAAGCATTTCGTTTAAAATTTCAGTATGCTGATTGCTTTTACATTCACTATTTAATATTTTGTTCGAAATATTTTCTAAAGCTCCATCAACGTCACTTTCCACAAACAGTTTTCTCTCTACTGCTTATACTAACTGCAGCACTGTTTTTTGTGTCCTGAAGGTGAAGGCTTCTACCTTCGAAACATGTAAAGACGTTTTATTTTTAAAACTGAGCCTTTAATAGCTCACTATTAAATCAGTGGATAAAGACTTTGTGATTTTTTTTCCCCTTTCCCCTATATTTCAACTCCACTTCGAGAATGGACTATTTCTTTAAATTAATATCCTACCCGATCATAAAATTCATTTCTAACATTACTGAGTTGATATTGAGAAATTCTCTAACAATCTAACAAAATACAGATTTTTAGCTTGTGTAGATTTCAAATCTTATATCTTTATAAATAAATTTTTTTAAGTGACCCCACAGAAAGAAGTCGTTTGGCGAAAGATCAGGAGACCTGATTGGCCAAAGAATTAGATGCCGTGGGCTGGTAATATTTTGGCTAAATATATTTTGCAAGTATTCCCTAGCTATTAGAGGATTATGGGCAGGAAAACCATCCATTTGATTCCAGATCTCCCGATTTTCGCGTACAACTTCTTCTAGTGCGGATTCAATTCGATTTTGTAGTAAGTCCAAATAGGTTACTACTGTCAGGTTGCCTTCCATAAAAAAATGGTCCAATAATGTGATGTCCTATAGTTGCCACCCAAATATAGTTTTATTTTTTGTGAATATTGCGACCGAGTATGAACAAGACAATGTTCATTTTCTTGGCTCCAATACCGGCAATTTTGAACATTTGGTTCGTTGTTGAGGGTGATCGGTAAGACAACCATTTCTCAAAAATTCCCTATTATTATTAGCTCTTTCCACTACCTCAAGACAGAATACCATTCTCTATTCTTCATCGCTTGCTGTAGTTATTCATACTTCTAAGGAAAATATTTATGTTTTTTAAAAGTGCGCAATACTGTGGTTTGATGTTTCCTACGGCTTGCCCAAGAATCTTCGTGCTAATCATTTTATTTTCCTTCACGTGCAGTAAAATTATCCCTTTTTTAGCTCTATTGATATTCTGAGTTGAGCACTGTTTCTTTACTACAGTGCCTTTGAACTTAAATTTAATAATAATAAGTTTAATTAATGAAATGGAAGGTATAGGCTTATCAGGGAGTTGAACTTAAAACATATCAGACACTGCTCTTCAACTGTTTCCTGTATAATACCACTTAATCATAGTTTCATATTAAGTTATAATTAAAGCGCCTTCAATGAAAATGTTGTCACTGACGCTAATTTTCGTTTTGGCAATGGCAAATAATGATTTTCTGGTGTTTGCTGTATTAGGCAGGGCCGTAGCTAGGCGTTACCCATGGGGGGGGTTTAGGTAAGAAAACTCTGGCAATTTATTAGAATTATTATTAAAATTTACGGTGGTTAAGAAGGTAGAACTGAACATTCGTTGTTATGGGGGGGGGTTTGAACCCCCTAAACCCCCCCTTATCTACGGCCCTGGTATTAGGTACCCAAACTATGAAAATTTTCCCATTACATTTAATCGAATAAGTTGGGATTGGCTTACTAAAATTTATTCAAAGTTGGCACATAGATTCACTCTTTCGGCCTCTTGAAAAAATTATAAAACAATTTTTCTGTGAAATGCATAGGGGAGCCAGTATTTAGCCACCCGAAAATTTATATGAGATTTCCTACGTTCAACTAAGTCATGCATTACCTGGTATATAATATGTTTACAGACAATTCGCAAACATCCATGCACAAGCTGGAATTCGATCCCAGGACCTCTCGATTGCCGGGCGAGGTCTCTCCCACCGAACCACCGAGGTCGGCAATATTAAATAGTAAATATTACAAATTCTGCCTAAATTATCAAAATAAGGTAAAGCTCTTATCACGAAAAATGGTTTTGATTTAATAACTGCAATAAAATGGGTACCAAGTGCGGTCGTATATACCCGTAAATTCCCAGTATCCTTTTTCGGGGCCGGCTTATTATGATTTCTAGGTAAGGTTAAATTAAAATAGGATAATTTTAAATATTTCGAGAAATAGCAGGTATTTCGAGAGATTGAATGTCAGCCTTTATTTTATACGGGAAGTGTTCAGTTGAATTGCAATATCATTTTACGAAATATTATATTATACGTAGAAAACAGCATTATGTGGCGTTCGTGTAAAAACATTGATAGGGCTTCTTCAAATGTTCCGGTGAGGAAAAAGCATTTATCCCTTAATGCTAGGAACATTGTAAATTGTTTATTGTTCTTTACTGCAGTGAAAGGAATCGTGTAACTTTGAGGGCGCCATTGGAAAAATGGCTGTTTCTTCTATCCAATTGATCCAAATGAAACGAGTTTGGGCTTATTTCAAAGGGAATTCCACATTGATTTAGAATTTCGATTTAGTAGTACTCGGCGATTTTCAATAAACTGAGTAGATGGCGCTGTATGCTGAGAATATAGTTTAATATAACTTTTTAACCAATTTTAAATATTATGGTGTGTTTTTTTATAGTTGTTACAAAGAGCCCCAAAAAGCAAAAATTCTTGAAAAACCGCATTTCAATATCTTAATTGGTTCAGAAGTTACAGCAAGATAACTACAACTAATACTACAGAACAATATTACAGCGAAATTTTTAAGCAAGCCATGGAGCGCGGAATAAGAAACAAAATAAATAAAATCCTGAGTGTCAAGAGGACAGTTCTAAATTTAAATGAACGCTTCTTCGTTCTTTGAAATAAAAATGTGATTTACACAAATTCGAAAGTTTATGATATGCTAGCTGTTATCTTAAAAGTTTTTAAAATACAACTAGAGCTTCAAGAGAATACGCCTTACGTCATCCCGCCAGAGCGCATCATTCAAGGAAAGTATTTAGGCGTTTAGCTATATGTTTGAAAGAAACTGGTAGGGTGCTGTCAGGTTAAGTTCCAAGGAGACATCGTGGAGTAAGAACTGAGGAAAACATTATTAATAGTTTAGCTTGTGTTTACGCTGAACCACACATAAGTGTTAGAGAAATTGCAAGGAATTTGGCTTTGTCATAGGATCTGTTCATAAAATATCTGATTTTAACATGCACCTTTATCACATTGCTTTGCACTAAGCCCTAATGAATAGAGATTTTGACAACCGCTTAAATTATTCATATGTTAAATACGGATCCGAATGTTTTGCACAAAATTTTATGGACAGATCAAGCTACATTTACAAGCAATGGAAGAGGTAACCTTTATAACAGAAATTACTGGTGTGACAGCCATCCACATTGGATGCACGAAGTGGACCATCTGCATCGCTGGAGCCCCAACATATGGTGTGGAATTACCGAAGGGCGAATTATTGGCTTATTTATTTTTGATGAAAATCTTAACGGTGAAAGATACCTGGAAGTTTTAATCCACAGTTTTCCAGAGTGGTTAAAAGACGTGAATCTTGTTAATAGAAGAAATTTGTAGTATGAACACGATGGATGTCCTACCCATTTCACCATCAATGTTCGGAACCATCGCACGCAGCAATTTCCTGATTTATGGATTGACAGAGAAAGTTTATTTTCGTGGCCGGCTAGATGCCTTGATTTAACTTGTTTAGACTTTTATTAATGGGGGAGATTAAAGGATTTAGTTTATAAAACTGGACCAACAACCAGGGAAATCATGGTTGAGAGAATCCAAATTGCCATAAACAGCATATCAGTTGCCACTTTCTTTTTTCTCCAAAACAGTTAGTTTTCATGAATAGATTCTGAATATAACCAACATCAGATAACATAATATATATCTTCCGAATGACTCCGAAAAGTAGTAAAGATTTAATTGACTCTGCCGTTACTTGGTGGAATTCCATAACTAAATTATATGAGAAAGTAAACACACTTTTTACTTTAATTCCACTATATTTGAAACTCTTTTACTTATAAAATTCGACTAGTTTCGCTATTACTGTAGCTTAATCAAGAATTAATGATATAAAAGTGAAGGTCTATAAAATGTATAAATTCTGGCATTCCTAACAATTATCTATATAATTAGGGTAAGAACTAAAATAGATTTAACAAAGGAGATTTGTTTGTTTGTCAAACAGACTTGAATAAATCTCCTTTGTTAAATCTATTTTAGTACCTACCCTAATTATATAGATAATTGTTAGGGAAACCGGAATTTATACATTTTATACACCTTCACTTTTATAACATTCATTCTTAATAAAGCTACAGTTATAGCGAAACTAGTCGAATTTTATAAATAATTAGTAATGGCGTGTTTACACAACCACGTATATTTCCGTACATTTCGTTAATGTGATGGAAATTACTTTACTTAGACTTTTCATAATATTGAAGAACATAATAAATTAGCAGAGAAGCAGAAAAGTTCCATAACATATGTAAATATAAAGTAAGGCCGTGCCCATTTGTATAAAGCAGAGCTCGGTTGAAATCTCGGTCTATATTCTGAATTGTGGCTGTTTATTGGCTAGTGAAATTAGTGCTTATTGTGCAATTTAAGTGAATGTGTACGATATACGTAAATGAGACAAATAGTAGTTGTTACAAGATGCTACGAAGTAAAAAATATTAATACCTTCATTTTTAGGTCAAAATACAGTTTATTAGGTACTATTGATATTAACAAGCAAAAATAAATTACCTTGAGCTTCTAAATTTTATTGTTAATAAAAGCTGTAAGTACACTTGCAAGTCAAAGCAATAGGTGATGCTGTCAGTCGTCAACAACCCACTATTTAATAATAGGAAATGTCAAAAATACTAAAATAAAATGCAGAAATCGCCTATAAATCTGATTATTAATAATTAATAACTAAAACAATTATAAGCAGGTACTGGTTATGGATGTGATAGTTAGTCCGTATTCTATATCAGCTCCCCAAATTGATAAAAACCCTTCGATTTGAATTTAAGAAATATTTATTTCAATTTTATGTAAAGGATTATTACCTAATTGTCATTGTTAAGTTACCTTATTACCATGACATATAATTAAACAATATATGACATTCTAGACAATCGCTTACAGTCGACACGGTGGATCTTTGCCTGTGCGTTATGAGTCAACGATTAAGAGCCAACGTGATTTACAACTCACCATCTTTATTCATTATAGCCTTAAAAGTAAATAAAAACATAATAGAGCGTCTTCTGGGTTGCGCAATACGTCTCAAATTTAAATTAACGTGCTAGACAGAGAAAAAAGATATTTGGAGAGTTGTCTATTGACGTCTAAGTCATCGTTTCGATCTGTTAACTTTAGTTTATTTTTAAACGTTTTTGTGCCTTGAAATTCAATTTAGTCCTATAAACTGGATAGTGTTTATCGAAAAGGAACCAAGCGCCAAATTGAAAAAAATGAGTTAGATGCACCAAGCGACAGACCAGGGTCTAATTTAGTTTATGTAAAAAGATCCACAAGCTATCGCTACCCGAGTGCCATCTATGAGGCTCTGAACCAAACGACATTTCCTTTAAACTGGATTTCTAATTTCATTAAAGAGAACCAAGTGCTGATTATCTTTAACTTAACGGGGAGTTGTCGCTTGGTCCCTTTTAAAATTTTAAGCATTTGCCGGTGTTTTTGTCTTGTATTAAAAGTAGTGAATAATTGAAATAAAAAGTGGTATTTTTTGAATACCAACATTTAGTTTCTATTATAATAAGTAGTGCCATGAGTGAGAGAGCTAAAAGGATTCTCCAGCAAGCTCTAGAGCAAGGGAGAGAGAAAAAAATGCAAAAAATTTCTGTAAGTACACTTTTGAGGTTATTTTTTTTGTATTTAGGAAATAATTATTATAACAATAGTACAGTATGTATATTTCGTAGAAAAATTGTGGTGATTATTTCATTTTGACTACCACGCGTACTGAATTCTTTCTTGGTATTACGTGGTTTAATAAGGCAGAATAAAAATAAAAATATGTAAAAGGAACCAAGGATAATTTTTTGGCATCATTGGTTCTTAAAATATACATTTTTACCGTATTGTACCACTTTATTATTGAATAGAATGACGGTGTTTCGGTTTATTTGTGTTCGATAAATAAATTATTAAAAGTATAATAGGAGACTTGGAAAAAATGACAACAAACAGAAAAATAAAAGTTGATAAGAATAAAGTGTCCTGGTTGAAAACAAAAGTAATAACATTGGAAAAGGACAAACCGTTTTCAATTTATTTAAAAGAAACTCACGCTCCTGAGGGCCAATATCAAGAAGTTGATATTTCCAAACCTATACGCGGTAGAAAGGGCAAAAATAATTTTTGTCCACTTACATTGCTATACCCAGAAGGAAAACCGATTTCCACTAAAAAAATGGAAGATATTAAATCACTAATGCGGTTCATTTCATCAGATGCTAGATCGTTCTATAAAATAGGGAACTTTCAAGAATTTGAAGATGACATCGATGGGTTTGGACAGAACTTGGATTTTGACGTTGAGGAAGTAATAATTAATGAAAAAAAGTAGATTTGTATTAATTAAGTTTATTCTTTTATTAAAATATTATATTCTGTAATTTATTGTAATATTTTCAATATAAGATACTGATGTTTAAATAGAACCACTTTTAACTTATCCATTTTTCTAAAAAAAACCAGAAGTATTTTTGACACTTGGTACCGTTCTAAATAGGAAATTTCCGGTTACCTGTTTATTCAAAAAGAACCATCTGCCAAAAAAACACAAAAAACGATTGTTTCTGGCCTTTAAAACTCATACAATCATTTGTACAGTAATATAAATACTGTTTATCAAAATCTACGTAAAAAAAATTTGAGCTTTGTTTACTTATGATTTAGAAACAACTCTTTATCTTTAACCGCTTCTAACTCAAAACATTGATCTGGCGCTTGGTTCCTTTTCGATAAACATCATCCATTACTGTCCTTTTCAGAGCCAATTCTGACTAATCCCTTTGGTTCAAAGGTTGGGAATGTGAGGTAGTATTGGGTGGAAGAAAAGTAAGTTTGACATTATTAAGTGTAATTTTAGGATGAAACGTTGCATTATCCAGAAACAATACCACTCTTTTGTTCTGCTTCTTTACCTTGGTGTTAAAGCTGTGAAGACATGTTATTAAGATGTCTGCTGTCATCCACGCTTCTTTATTCGAGACACATTGGAGAGGTAACTTATCGATATGTGCGCCCTTGAAACATCGAGGATTTTTGCTTTTGCCTATTATAAGTGGTTCTTCCTTCTCACCTTCCATATTTGCACAGAACAGAATCATTGTAAACAGTTGTTTTGCTGCTTTTTTCCAGTACACTTGTCATCTTTCAATGCATATGTTTTTGTTGACAATGAACGGTAGTATAGACCTGTCTCATCTGCATTAAATACGTCCCTTGGGGCCATAAACCTTTAAAGTATTCATTCGCCTTTCTTTCCAAGCAGTTACTCCTTAGATATTGGATCGGCTGATTCGCCACATATTTTTTTGAAGGTAATATCGTGCCGACGACGGAATTTTTCTAACCACCCATTTAATGCCTTGAAGTTATCTACTCCTAGACATTTAGCATATTCGAGGGCTTTTGCTTAAGTTATGAGCCCGGATATTGATAAGTGCTTGTTTCACGCCTTACAAAACCAGTTATAAACAACTTGATTCATTGCCAGTCCTTCGGTTCTGGGAAATTTTCGTTCTTGTTCACCGTTGCCACCTTCTTGAAACAAATTCCTAACTTCTGCTTTACTTTGAGGCAACATGGTCTCTTGGGTCTTACCCACTTAAAGTTTTTTAGCCAATTTCCTGGTACTTAAATCAGTTTTTTCACTTTCATTGATTATTTCAATTTTTTCGCTAAAATAAATACATTTCCTTTTTCCCGCCGTCTTTAAATATTCACATTAGTGCCAAAACACACAAAAACTGTTCAAAACAAATCTAATGTTAACAACCAATTTTTCAGTCTTTAAAGCAAATTGAACGGATCAGCCTGCAATAAAGCAATTAGTGTATGTACCTATATTTCTTAAAAATTGTCGGGTCGAATTTTACTGGCCCTAATGGACGTTATTTTTCGATTTAATGTTTACTTAAAATTCTAATGATGAGTGCTCGCGGTCGCTTAACAGATGGGTCGGTAAAGAGGAGTGTAAAATGTAGGGATTTCCATTTTTATATGTGAGGAATTCATAACCGGTCGTTTAACACAGGTGTTCACTTTATAGAGGCGGTCGCAAACCGAGATTTTACTATATCTACAGTCGAAATGGTCGTTCTTTGTCGGTGCGTCATGGATAAACGAACACGAGACAACGGGATTTACAACACCCCATCTTTATTCATTATAGCCTTAAAAGTAAATAAAAACATAATAGAGCGTCTTCTGGGTTGCGCAATACGTCTCAAATTTAAATTAACGTGCTAGACAGAGAAAAAATATATTTGGAGAGTTGTCTATTGACGTCTAAGTCATCGTTTCGATCTGTCAACTTTAGTTTATTTTAAAACGCTTTTGTGCCTTTAAATTCAATTTGGTCCTATAAACTGGTCTTTTCAGGGCCATTTTTCATCGTACCAGTGGCGTGCTTCCAACAACACTTTTACGTAAAAAAGTTGCTCTGGGTATATGGTCGTATAGTCGCCACTTTCATGACAATATCTTCAAGGGCCTGTAGCTCCGCATGGAACCATTTGCGGGCTTATGTTAATATGCACCTTTTTCATATTGTTTTTATGTAGAATTATATTTCAAAATTTGTCATTGTCATTTTCAAACACTCTGTATATTAATGATCTTACTTCATTATCAGAAATATACCTTAGAATGAAAATTACATAAATATACTTGACTTATAATGTCAATAGATGCTAGTCGTAAAGGTATTAGTCCTCAAACCTGTGAGCCACAAACCGGTGAGCGATTTTTTCATAGTTGAGTATATCGTGATGCTGATTATTAAACTAACACGAAATTATGTTGATAACAATACAGCGTTTAACATCCCGTAATTTTAAAAGCTATGGTAGGAACTTCCCAAAACATGTATACTAAAGTGTAACGAAATATATTCATATTTCACTTTAAACTCCTCAAGTTCTACGTGTATTAAAATAATGCGCTTAGAAAAGCTTAGTGCATTATAGAAAGTTTTACACTATAGAAAGTTTAATGCTATGTGTTACATTTTGAGCTATCGCGAAATTGTATAATATGTTGAGTATCGCTCTCTGTTAGGTTTATTAGGGTTTTTGTTATTAAATAATTGCATTTGCTACGTAGGAAACCAATAACCGAAATTAATTCAAATTAAATCCATTTAAAAGAATCATTATTACCTTTAAAGAACATATACAGGGTGTCAATTTGAAAACTTCCCACCCTTAATATCTTTCTTGCAGTTAAAAATATGAAAAATCGGAAAGACCCATCATTTTTATTTATAACTTTAAGTGAATATTTCCCTCATATGTTAAAGTTCCCATAAGAGAAATGCAATTTTCGCAAAATTACAGCGACTATTTCCCTCATATACTGTAACTACAATGCGCTTTTCACTTGATTTTCGGTGAAAATCAGCCCTCGGTCGCGATTGAGCTGAAAATTGCACTCTTCTGGTTTTTCATTGTTGGTTACCTACGAGAATAACCGTCACTGTCACAACAAGTTGAAATTTCTGCTTTGACAATTTCGCGTCAATTTATCAAAATGATTCAGGAAATAGTCTAAAAAATATATTTCGTGCATGTAAAATGGCTTGATAATCATGCACTCAGATTTGTTGCCCTAAAGAAACAGCTTTCATGCATTTTTATTGTTATTTACCTTAAAAAGTGCCCTCCCTTCGGTCGGGCACTTTTTGGTAAATAACAATAAAAATGCATTCAAGCTGTTTCTAGGGCAACAAACCTTCATGCATGATTTTCAGCAATTTTACATGCACTTAACATATTACTATTGAAAACAGCACTGCCAGAAATCGAAAATTGCATCGCAAGTTTATATTGTTGACGAAACGTCAAAGCGGGATTTTATTGTTAACAAACGTCAAAAAATGTAATATTCTGACAATTAACGTCATCTTATTGAGTGACAGCAGACAAAAAAGTCAATGTCAACGAATGTTTTCCTTTCATTTTGTCAAGAATTGTTAATAACTATCTCTTTGCATTGGGATAACCCGTGGCAACGTAAATTTTTTTGTTTTTTTGTAAACAAGAAAAAAAAGGTGTTGGAGAACAACAGTTAATTAAACTAAGTGGACACTCAAATACCAAGTCACTGACGCCTTACATTCAGATGGAAGAGAACCACCATATGCTTTTGATTGAAAAAATGCGGGACAATGACCAACCGTCAAGCTCAAGAGAGTCCCCCGCCGAAATAAGCTCTCGCTCGTTGACTGCATCAACCACCATGTCTACGAATTCAAAGCAAAATATTGTTAATTACAATAATTGTACTTTTCATTGCAATTCTTGTAATTTTTAAGCATTTAAATTTTATTGTTAGTATTTTCTGTTAAATAAAATATTTAAATTTACTTGATTCGAGTTCTTAATTAATTTGGGAAATATTCAAATAAATTACACTCGTGCATAAAAATAACCAGATAATTTTTTTATTCAATGTGTTTTTTTTACAAATTGCAATCGTTTGTTTTCATATTTTACGAAATTTTTTCGCGAAAATATGAAAACAAACTCTTGCAATTATAAAAAAACACATTTCATTCAAAAATTATCGGTAATTTTGATGCACTTGTGCACTTACCCCCGAATAGTTTTAGCCTTCTTGTTTCAACCCCATAGGAGGGGCAGATGTCACCCTTAGAGTCTTCAATGGGAATGGGGGTCAATGGTTTTAAAGGGCGTTTAATTCTCTTCTCAGTGGCATCCTACTTTCTTGCTTTTTGTCCAGAGAATTCCGAATAATCGCGTCTCAAAGTTGCAGAAACAATTAAACTTGCCTGCATTGAGATTTTGGTTCTCAGGTTAGTGTTTACACAAAAATTACTGCATTGGGTCTGCTTGTAGTACAAATGATTAGAAGATTAGGTGAAGGTTAGAAACAACTGAAATTATTTTCATTTATGGAGAGGTTGAAAAGTGCGCACGAAGGACGGCATTGGTTTTCAATGAAAGAAATCGAAATCGTGAAGTAAGTCACAGATATGTGCTGGATTTGGTGGCAAAGTTCCCCGAAACTGGTTCGGTGAGTAATAGAAAAATAGATAACCTACAAGTGATGAATGAAGGAGTTCAAATTGAGGTTTTGGTATTATTTGCTGCAGAGCCTACCAGCTCCTTGCGGACAGTAGCAGAACAGACAGGAATATCACACAAAGACAAAAGCACTGAAAATGCATAAACTCCATCCATACAAAATGCAGATACTTCAAGAATTCTATGACGATGATTTTGATAAAAGAATAGAGTTTTGTGAATTCATTAGTCGTCAAGTCAACGCCATCCCTAATATTGTGCCAAATATTTGTTTCAGCGAAGAATGTTCATTTTTTTCTAAAAGGAAATTTTAACAAACAAAATTGTCGATATTGAAGTGACGAAAACCTGCATATTTTTCAAGAAGGACATACACAATATCCCCAAAAAGTTAATGTTTGGGCTGGTATTCTTGGAAATGCCATTATTAGTCTTTTATTTATTGAAGGAAACTTGGCAGGTGATCTGTACCTTAATATGCTTGAAGATACTATAGATCCTCTTATCACCCATGAGTGCTCCACCTCATTATTTTCTCCCGGTCCGACAGTGGTTAAACGAGAGATTCCCGGATAGATGGATTGGCAGAAGGGGACCAATTGAATGACCCCCAAGATCACCGGATTTAACACCCTTGGACTTCTTTCTTTGAAGGCATCTTAAATCCATTGTTTATAAAACACAACCTGCTGATATTGATGATCTTAAAAGGCGAATTGCAGCAGAATGCAGGTAAATTCCCGGTGAAGTTTTCCGAAATGTTAGGGAGAAGTTCGAAAACAGATTTTATTATTGTCTACAGGAAAATGGACAACAATTTAAACAACTTATAAGATAGTGCATAAGTAGATCCCATGTGTTTTATTGTAAAAATATCTCTTCCGCAATAAAAAGTTATTTTTGTCGAAGTAAAAAAATCAATAAATAAGAAATCAATTGTTTAAACTAGATTTGTTCCTGTTATTCAACGATTTTAACGGTGCCGCCTAATCTTCTAATCATTTGTACTACAAGAAGACCCAATGCAATAATTTATGTGTAAACACTAACCTGAAACCCAAAATCTCAATGCAGGCAACCTTAATTGTTTCTGCAACTTTGAAACGCGAATATTTGGACACCTCTGGATAAAAAGCAAAAAAGTAGGACACCACTGAAAAGAGAATTGAACGCCCTTTAAAACGATGTGCCACTTGACCCCCATTCCTATTTAAAATTCTAAGGGTGACATCTACCCCTATATTTTTAACTGAAAGAGAGATAGTAAGGGTGGAAAGTTTTCAAATTGACACCCTGTATACATAATGTTTGTGTTTAAAAATGGAGTATTACCGGGTGCTCCCTAAGTAGTCTAAAATACTTGAAATTGCTATTAATCAGGTTTATTGATGGAAAACTTCATAATTACACAAAATGTCTATTTTCTAAAATGATGGACATTTTGAAATTGTTTTTTTCGATTTATTTTAATTATCGAAAAAATGAAACGTTTAAGTGTAAATGACTATTAGATCGTTTCACCAGGGGCGTTCGTGTAGGCAGTGGTATCCTTAACTTCTTTTTAAATATACGCACGTCACCTACCTTAAGCTGATATAAGATGTGTTTAAGCATGTTTTTCAATTAAGGGGTTCAATGCAATAACAGACCAAGCCCATTTTTCGGGTAAACTGATATAGTAACGTGCTTCTACAAAGTCCCGTGCAAGAACCAAATTTTAACTTAAAAAATGACCAAAGTATAGATGTATTGGTAGTTGCCTGCAAACGCAAACTGAGCAAGACCAGGTCAAGTTTAGGACTTAACGTGTTCTTGCTCCGTACTGTCCGAAAACATTTCCGTTTCGATACTTTTACTTTGACTATGTAGTCTAAGACTCAGTGGTGTTTTGAGAGCAAATTGTGCAAAAAAAGTATATAAGAATGTGGAGAGACGTTTTATAAAATCCCGCTCTGGGTCTGTAATTTCTGCAATCATGTTGGCTATACTAAAAAAAAATATATTATGACGAAACTGTGGGTGGCAAAGGCCAAAATAATGTAGCTAGTTTCATTCATCACTTTCTTATTAACTATCTTAGACCCAAACTTACTGAAATTCTTATATTTTCTGATAAGTGCGCATCTCAAAATAGAAACTATACGTTTTTTTGAGTCTCATAATATAGACTGATAAGTACATGGTAATATGCCATAGGTACCCAGAACCTGGTCCTCGTTTTTTGCCTTGTGACCGCAGTTTTGGAGCAATAGAACTGCAGGAGCGTAAGAACGAGGAAATATGTTTATCACGGGATCATATAACCAATTATCACGGTGCAAGTACAATTTACATACAAAGTGATGCCGGTAACACAAGCCTATTTTTTATTGTAAAGATATTACTTACAGTAACCCAACAAAAAAAATTACAATACCGAAGTACAGAATTTTACGCTACGAAAAGAGGCATATTAGTTCGACGTAGCCAATGAGTAGCAACCTCAATCATTATATCTTTTGATATTCAAAATTTAAAAAATTCTGAGCCAGTTTCGGTACCTGATAATGACCAAAAGTTGTTTTCGGATCGAAGATTACTTAAAAATAACAAATTTGAACACTGGTAAAAAACTAAGTACCGCTGTGTGACTTATGGTTCTACAATGAAATAGAGGAGTATTACAAATCGTAGGAGGTCCCTGACAAGGACAGTTCAAACTCCGAAAATAGCAGTGATAAAATAATAAAAATATTTCTTAGCTTATATGTGACATTCCTTAGTTATGTATGTTTAATATACTAAAAAATAAACTTGTTTTTTTTTATTTAAATACAATCATTTTTTGAAAATACGTTAGAAGAACTACTCAGAACTAGTCAAGTCCACCATTTTTTTTATAAGCCAGCTATAACACTACCTCAATTTCCTCCTTTACGTTTTTGTTATCATTGTATCTTCAACCAAACAAATATAATAAACTTGTTGTCAATGTTCACTATACAAGATTCTTTAAATTAAACGTTTTTTTGTTCCCTTGCAAACTTATTGTAAATGGACTTAGCCGTGCATTCAATTGGTCCCCTCAATTGAGTTAAGTTTAGGAGAAAAATGCTGTTTTATTAAAAGTAGCACAGAATTTATTAATGGATTGCATAAGTGGTTTTAGGAATTAATACTATTTTCTCCTAAAATACATGAAACCTGGACAAACTTAAATGAAAAAATAAAAAGACCCATCTAATATCAGGTATTAAATGAGGATTAGAAGAAAAAACTCCTAAAATTAAAATGTCGGGAGTGTTTGTATTTAAATTATATATTCCACACATATTTTAGAAAATACACATTGTTTATTATGAACTTTTTTTCATAAAATCTCCCGAGGAATCGCTACTTGAAATATTTTAGACTAGTTAGGAAACACCCTGTACCTATATAAATATATTATATAATATACCGCGTGGTGCACCGCCAGACTGACAATGGGAAATTCCATGTAAATTTTGCTACCCTCAAATATTAGCTTCCCTAGTATTTTTACGTCAAAATTATATTAAACTTTTTTGAACGTCATCAAATTCTAGTATTTTCTAAAAAGCCAATTATTAAAAGTTATTTATTAATTTCATTTAAAATACAATCAATATTTACATTTATATTTAAATACTGTAAAACATGTTGAAGCTAATAAAAAAACAAAACGTCTAGTAACATTTGGCATTATTGTAATAATTATTACTGGTGGTTTCATTGAGGTATGTGTGAGAGCCGTACTTAATTTTTTTTTTGCAGATTGGCCATAGGAAATTCCATGTAAACTTTAATACTCCTAAATATTGGCTGGCCTATTAATTTTACATCAAAATTGTATTAAATTTTTTTAAAGGTATGCTGATGGACTCGCGCACCAAAATTTATTATTTTCTAATAACCCAATTAAAATTTAGTATATTTAGAAAAAACTCTTCGTAAAATTTTACGCCAATATTTGAGGGTATCAAAACTTGTAATGGATTTTCTATGGCCAATATGGCGGTACACCACCCGGTATATATAAATTTGTCTAATATAAATTATTTCTATGTGATAAGAATAATTATAATGAAGTAGTTACCTTTCAGTCCAAGTAAGTAGAAAAAGAAACTTTTGTAACCTTTTTGTTAAATCCAGGCATTAAACTTCAACTAATCGAAAACCTACATTTCCACTTAAATTCCAAAAGATCCAAAACTGATGGTGCTTCTCCTACTAAAACCGTAAACGACTTATAAAGAGTCTTATAAATGAGCCATTTCATCATTTTAACTACGAGATTTCTGCCTCTCTACGTCAAATAAAAGTTTTTGTTACTAAGTTTGAATAGTTAGTAATTTTTTTAGTTTATTTGATTTATTAAGGTATATTAAAAGGTTTACATTATTACTGAGTTGATGAATTTTCTTTCATTGTTTATAGATATCCGCACACTTAATCTAGTTGTGTTTAAAATTCCTTATCGACCTACACTTAAGTATAAAACTAACTAGTCTAATCCGCGTGGTACTAGTTCTGTGGTACCAGAGAAAAACTGCTTAAATCACAGTTTTGGGAAAATATAATAATATCACCCATATATTAAAAAAGTGCGATTTTTAGGTAAATAAACCATTATAAATTGTTAAAGATTATCTTGGGTTTAAACATAACAGAATAATTATACAAGATGCATCCTATTAAGTGTACATAAGCCGAATTACTTACTACGAGAACACTCTTAATGTTCTTAATTCGATTTATTTCAGTAATGAATTTCATTCATTTCAGGAGAAAAATACCCACACTCCATATATATTTTTGCCTGCGCCGGCAGACATGCGTATACCATACAGTATTACGAGAACAACATCGCATGACAAAAAACTGTAGGGTTAAATTACTTAGGTCTTTAAAAGTCTCAATATAATGTTACAAGAATTTAAATTATTATTGAACCTTACTAGTAGGTACGGTAAAATTAAGGTATTTTTCACAAAAAAGTAAAACAATAAATCATTATTGAGGTAAAATCGGGCTAAATCTGGTTTTATCTAAGATTAAGAAATTATAACCTAAGGATTTTTACCCACTGATCACAGAGATGGTAAGTTACGCAACCTAAGTAAATGCACATCATAATCTATTCCATTGTGCAATGCAATAAAGAATGCCAATCATATTTCTTTGCATTATGCGAGAATTTAAGCGATGCTTATCATAACTTATTGCATTATGTGAAACATTAAGGAATGCATATCATAACCCATTTATGTACATTAACAGATGAGTATTTATAATGCACGTCATTACACGAAGGATCATACATTTTTATTATAATTATAGAGAACAGGTTAAAACGAAATATAAAATTAAAACTTTTACCCAAAATTTAGCTTGATGGGAGGAACCAAACCAAGTTTCTGCAAGTTGGCTTATGGGCGTCCAGAGAAAATCTAATAGAGGTAAGCACATAAAGCCAGGGAAATAGATGATGGTTTGCAAAAAATGTATTATTTCTTATAAACATTCCAACAAAATCTATTGACAAGTACGAAATATTTTATATTTCTAGAAGGATCGTCTTTCCCTATCGCCACATCAATCCCCAGATGCGTTTCTTTGTGTCACGGCTCGTTATTAAGGGTAGGATGTGACGATGTAAATTACCAATAACGATATGTCACACGAGCCGACATCTCATGGCGCTCGAACGCATCGCCTAGCCCAAACTAGCAAGTAAATATAAAAATTCATAAATCAGAGAAGGAACCTGCAAAGGCCGCTGCTGTAGACCACATACTAATATAAAGAAATCGTTTTGAGAAATGTAAAAAGTTTATTCAATTATTATTTATTCCATGGCTTAAAAGAATACATGCTGTCGGCTCTTTTTTACAATTTTTTTTATACTATTTGTTACAATAGAGTTCTTAAACACTTTAAATGATTACAATCAAAATGCAACAATTACGTCAATTATTCTAGGGTGACTCATGGATTTCCCTTCCTCTACATTTCCTCAACCCAAAGGAATGAATGTGAACGCGCTCCTGAAGAGCCTATGAGCACACAATTAGTTAAGTGTTTCGACTACATTTGTGTCGTAATTGCAAAGCTTTACGTGAGCTCCGAACTATGATGGGTCACACTACAACCTAAGTCTTCATTTCCTTCTATCCAAAGAGCTATCTACCCTTGATGTCGCGAGACCTTAAGCAGACTTTTAAATCTATAAGTTAGACTCTTACTTACTTTCAGTGCGTGTAGCGTATTATTGACGGAGAATTGGACCTAACGTTTTTTAGAATTTTGGATCATAGCACACAATCCCATCAACGCTATTCTTAATTATATAAAATATGATATTTTTTTAATAACCTACCAATAGAGCAAACATATTATTCAAAAGCACAAACATTGTACTGTTATTCAATTTTCAAAAATTATACAAAAAAAAACACTTAGAGGTATAGTAATAATATAACTTATAATATTCATTCCTACAGCATTGCCCTTTTATTGAGCATCGAACATTCCGCCCAATATTTATTAATAAATTCCTAAACAGCGGATTAATTATTGTAATAATATATTCCCGATCATTTTAGCAGAGATTGAAGACATAAATCAGAGGTTAGGCGGAAACAAAATAAATAATCAAAACAGGTCATTATTTTAAAGTCCTATCTCAGACATAAAGAGTAATGGAGGTGCTTTAGATCCGCAATAGCTTCATAAATAATAAAAATGTGGCTTTTCTGTCTTTGTGGAAAACATTTTTCTTAAGAATGCAACATGCAGAGTTTAGTACAAAGAATGATGTGGTGTACCTGGGTAGATTATTTACAAGAATCTGCAATATTGTAAAGTGGTATCAAAGTATATATTTTAATCGCCTATTTTCTAGGTTTTATATTCATGATTTGTTTCTGTCAGGGCGTTCGAAATTGAGAAAAAGTATTTGTAGTTAAAAATAAAAATAAAATATAGATATATAACACCTACAAGTATTTTTGAAATGTAGCAATCGCTGTAAAAGCTTTTACCACTTAACAAATTCCGTAAATAAAGTCAATAATCCATATTTTAAGACATATATCTTAAATATCCCTTTTAATAAAATGATCTTAAACCTTCTATTTATTTTTTCATTGGTCTTAACATTGATATGCCAATTTTGAAATATGTAATGGAATATACATAGTGCCTTTAAATAGTATGTACAAAATGCTGGCACAAATTCCTAAGATTCGGTTCGGTCATAGTCAACCTATTATCTTTTGAGTTTTTTCATGGACGCTAAACTCTTTACTAAAATGTAATGATCTAGCTCAAATTCCCTTTGTCCAAGAGTGGATAGTTTCGAAAATAATGTGCGTCAAATTTATAAGTTTTTCAAATTATTTATCTTAATAATAACACAATAATTGACACGAAATGTGGTATAAGGGCCTAATTGGCATGCCATCTAGATCTGATAGGATTTTTAATGTACTTGCAGGGAGCACCACCAGCAGCACCTTGGATACATTTGAAGCTTAATAACTATTTTGTGCCTAGGTGTAATAAATTTCCAAAAATAAATTCTTATTAATCTTTTGTTAGGAAATGCATCTAAATTTTTATTAGTGTCGACCAGTTGGCCTATAAAAACGCTCTTAATTTCTTGCCCAGTGCTAATCCTGGATAAAGTGTGAAGGAAGGCAACGACGAGTTTCAGTATGCAATAAAACATTTAAATTCAGTTATCACAGGAACGGTTGCTCGAAGCGAAACTTATTTCATATTATTCTAAAGAAAATCTATTTTTAACTTAAACTTTAACTTGTTGGATATCATTATATTATGCTAAAGAGATTCTTTGTGAGGTGCCGAAATACGGCAGTAGATTAGTGTTCTCGTATAAGTTGTCCTATTTCCTGATTGGGTGCGTATAAACATGGCCGCGATGGTAGTCACGACAACTTGACTTGGTTACATTCGGGACTTAATTTTATTAGTACCGTTCATAAAGTAAAGTTCGGTTTCTTTTTGCCGTAGAATGTAAATCATCATTTCTTACATCTCCTAAAAAGTAAAGTATTCTTCTTCCGTCGGCTTAGGATCTTTATTCTAGTATAGGAACCAGTGGCGGCTCCTCGAAGGAGGCAGAGAGGCTAAGCCTCCTCAGCATTCTTGCCCTCCTAAATATTTGATTACTTAAATATTAACAATAACTTTTAAATCTTATAATTTACAACGGGCGATTGTAATTTCATTATTATCCCCTAATTTCATACGATTTAATATTTTCTTCACAATCTGACAACAGGGTATGAGGCTGTTTTTGAATTTACCACCATGATTCCCTAAGTGACGTGTACTACGCAACAAAATTGTGACAGAACCCATACCGATTTCTAACTTATTCAGTAAAAATGGCAACATGTAAAGGCAAACAGCTCGACCAATAACAAATGTCTGATCTCTCCCACGTGCCACGTGCGACCTCGACCGAATCCGGCACCCAGCGCTTGCTCGCCTCATGTAAGTGTCAAGTGGCTAGAAATCCCGCGCATTTTGGCATTTTCGTTGTTTGCTTAGTTAAATATTCGAGTTTTTAGCGGATTTGTGAAAATTGCATCGGTTAGATATTTCATTTGTTTTTAGTAATACTTTGGATAATAGGATAATCTATAATATAGTAAAAAATGAGTGCGGCCAGCTTTAATTTAGAGTGTAATTTGGTGGAACATTTCCTGACAGATCCAAACGCGTTTAATTCCCTAAATTACGATAACAAACTGATAGTAAAAAATAGACGCCCACAGCCAGAATTACGAGATCTAGGCAGTACAGGTAAAGAAAAACAAAATCGTCGTTTTAAAACAGACCATTATAAAAATTATTTATGGCTAACTGGATCCGAGGTAAGAAATAAATTATTTTGCTGGTATTGTTTACTATTTTCTCCCGATCAATCGTCCTACTGGGGAAAATTAGGATATTATAACGATTTAAAAAATTTAACACGCGGCCTCGAAAGACACGATAAATCACAGGAACACATATTGTCAAGTGTTAAATTTAAGTTATTGGGAAAGCAAAATATTATAAATGTTATTGATTCCGCTCGATTACGTGAGATAGAAAATCATAATAATAAGGTTAAAGAAATCGAGAAATCTTAACAAAATTAATCGATTTTATTTTATATTTATCATGTCAGGATTTAGGTTTTCGAGGACACGACGAATCTGAGGGATCTTTAAATAAGGGTAATTTTAAAGAATTAATAGATTTGTTTTGCAAGTACGATAATAAACTGCGAGATTTTATGAGTAGTTCCTCGGTGTTTTCAGGGACATCAAAGACAATTCAGAATGAACTATTATATTCAATTAACTGCATTTTGCAAAATTTTATTGACGAGGAATTACTAAATGTACCTGTATTTTCGTGGCAAGTTGACGAAACAACAGACATAACTTGTAAATCACAATTATCTATTGTTTGTCGTTATGTTAAAAACGGCGGTATTATTGAAAGATTTTTGGGCTTTCACGATGTAAGTTCGGGGAAAACGGCCGAAGATTTGTTTAATCTTTTAAAATTTCAAAAATTTGATATTGAGCACAAACTGGTTGCTCAGACTTACGACGGCGCATCTGTAATGGCGGGACATTTAAGTGGATTACAAACAAAAGTAAAGTCCGTTGCGCCTCAAGCTATTTTTACTCACTGCTACGCACATAATATGAATTTAGTTTTGAGTAATGCTTGCAATTTTATTAAAGAAGTTAGAATTTTTTTTCAAATGTGTCAGCTTTTTCAACATTTTTTTCAAAGTCAACAAAACGTTCAGAAGTTCTAAATAAGATAGTGGGGAGTAGAATGCCCACCAATGCTCCAACAAGGTGGAATTTTACGTCACGGGCGGTCTTTACAATTTGTCAACATAGAGAAAAATTAATAGAAGCATTTGATTACATACTAAACAGCGATGAGTTTAATACAGACAAAATTACTATAAATGCCGCATCAGGCTTAAAATCGTATTTAGAAAACGAAGAGTTTTTATTTTTTCTTAATATTTTTAAATTAATATTTGAGCAAACAGATATTGTTTTTCAAATTTTGCAGCATAAGATTACTGACATTGTTTATTCAAGAAACCGTTTAAAATCTCTTCTAGAAAAAATTTCCAGTTATCGCAATGATGAAAATTGTTTTAATTCCCTGTTTTATACTTTTTTTACTGAAAATACAAGCCATGGCCATGAAGCAAAAAGACGAAAAACGTATAATTTTGAAGATAAGAAACTTCATTATAAGCAGCTTTTCAATGACATTTTAGATACTACAAAAGGCCAGATTGAACTAAGATTTTCAGATTTACATGAATTACAATTTTTTGACTTAATGAATAAAAATCTTTTTTTAAGTTTTTCAGAAAATTTCCCAAATAATCTTTTGGATAGTTTATGTCTAAGGTACAACTTTGTAAAAAAAGACATATTAAAAAATGAACTTTCTGTCATATACTCAGACAAGGATATGTTAGGTCAATTTGAGAATCACGCTGATACTATAAAATACATGTTTGATAATGACCTACAGCAAGTTTTACCACAAACTTATGAGCTGCTTTGTTTGATTGTTACTATACCTGTTACTTCAGCATCAGTTGAAAGATCATTTTCGACCCTTAAGAGAATAAAAACTTATTTACGGAACACCATGAGTCAAGATCGCTTATGCAATGTTAGTATAATATCAATAGAAAAAGAATTTATTAAACGTTTAAAACTAGATAACTCATTTTACGAAAAAATTTTAGACCATTTTGCAGGTACAAAAGAGCGAAGAATAGCACTATTATATAAAAGAAGTTAAGAAATGAACGTAAGTAGGTACTTAGGTATGTAGGTATTTATTAAAATTCTTTGTTTCTGAAATTTGGTTCTTTTTTTAAGCGACATACCCATGTAAAGTAGTGTTTAAACTTAACTTTATGGATATATTTTTAAATGATTTTTATTCTCAGTGTGTTCATGGTAAAAACCAATTAATACAGCGCCAAAAACCTACTTAATTACTTTTAATAAATAGTAATTTTTCATAATTAAAACCCGAAAAGCGACAAATTACCCTATTGTGACATAATATCCTGATAGTGACCTAATATTCGATAGTGACATAATATCCCGATAGTGACATAATATCCCGATAGTGACTTTTTTACAACTTATAGTGTCATAATATATATACATCTAATGGCAAGTTCAAAGAAACGGAGAAACGATCAAAAACACCAAAAATTTCCTATGATGAATATTGCATATAATTATATACCTACTAGGTATATATTTTTAACTTATAAGTTATCATTATGCTATCTGAGGGAACCAAAAAACCAATTGCAAGGACCTATCGATTATATTATTTCTTTTTTAACACTAAAGAAAAATGTTTTTTGCCAGTTTACTAAATAATACTATTAACTAACTGATCATTATTTCTTTACCCAGCCTAGATGTGATAACATCATTCGATAGCACTGTCTTTGTATTTTAAAAGGTATTGGTATTTATAATTAATATTACATTACTTAGGGGAGTTTAGTCGGTAGGCAGCCCCTTCGGGATTGTATCCGACACTATCCTGCTTGTCTCTTTGTAGGTAGGTATTTGAGTTTTTAGTTTAACTTATTTTTAACAGTTTTTTTTTATAGTGAAATTTTGATTTTGGGCGTTAGCCCGAAAAATTTTCCCCGACACTATCCTGCTCGTCTCTTTTTATGTAGGTAGATATTTGAGTTTTTAGTTTAACTTTTTTTCAGAGTGAATTTTTGATTTTGGGCGTGGTCGCGAAAATTTTTCGCCTGTGGCGCAATTTTGCGCCTGCGGCGCTTTCTTCTAAATGCTTAGCCTCCCCATCTAAATAAGTCACGAGCCGCCACTGATAGGAACACAAGATGTATGTATATGTTTGGTAGTGATGTATCAATAAATCCCACAGATACATACAGTGCAGGGTAGTTTAGTCAAGTTAAGAAGTTAAAAGGGAAGTAATTATGTCTGCAAGTGCGTTTTTAAATGTAGTAAATAGAATTTACTTTTTGGTGAACTGAGTTTCAATTGAATCTATCAGATAATATAACCAACTGCCTTATACTATGGGTACAAATGACGGAAAGCTAGTAAAATCTTGTTCGTTTACCATGGAGTGATAACTTCTTATTATAAATTTAGTAAACCTAGGCATTGCTAACTATAAAGCCTAACTTTAGATGTATTCGAAGTGCTACCGGTGGAGCCCTCTGCAAGGTATATCAAAACTGTTAGCAGATCTGGATTTTGCATCACAAAAAAATTCTTAGCAATAAACTTTGTGCAAGTTCTGCTATTTATATACCTTGCTATACTGTCCTAGAATTTAATAATAAAACAAATAAAACAAAAACGCGTTAAATAAAGTTCTTAATTCTTCATTATGAAATTTACCTATAATGGTAAATATTTGGAAAAAGCTCAAATAATAATAACTGACAGACCAAATTGCGCTATAGACTGTCATATTGTAGCCTTATAATGTGTTCCAGTATTTTGTACATACTGTTATTTGGGAAACAAGGATTTAAAATCTTTAAAATAATAATAATAATAATGTGTTTCGTTTTTTGTGATCATACTATACTTAAATCAAGCTCACACTGATAAATTGGAAAACCTATATCCCGCTAAATGAATAGCGAGATAATACGTAAAACTATGCCTAAAATAAATTATTTTCCACGGTGGTATACATCTTTATTCCTTGGAGATATATTCTCAACAACAATAATCTCTATATACTTTATCTCAGACATAAAATAACATAATAATGACACTAGAGGTTTGTCAAGCCATAAATAATATTAAACCCGGGATTTTTCTGCGACAAATAATCAGGTGCTGGTAAAGAAATATATAGGTAGTTAGATTATTTTTAGGTTTAAGTTGAATACGTTTAACAGGTTAGTATAGGTTAGTTCGATATATACTCTATCACGCTTATGCACAATAGAAAACAACGCGTTCTAACCCACCCACAAAGGCCCCTATACTGCAAAAAGCTTAAGTTATTAATCTCGAAAGTGCAACGTCATGATACACTCACAGGCAAAATAATCGATACACAAATTTTCCATGAAATTAAATAAATGTAAATAGTCTGGTCCAATTACCCCCGACCGTACTTTTCTGCCCAATATGTCCCAGACATATTCGACCGAGTTTAAGTCGGGGCTCCGGGGGGGGGGGGGGGAGGTAATTCATTTTTGGAATTTCCACCTCATCAAAATGTTCATTAACTACTCTCGCAACATGCGGTCGAGCGTTATCATGCATAGGCACGAAATCGTCTGCCACAATACCCGCTGTTAATGCCCCCCCTCCTTTGACTATTAACAAGTCCGTTCGGCTGTTGGGCTGCACGCCACCCCACACCATAACGGAGCCTCCGCCATAGCTTACCATAAGCGAAAAATGGTTTTGCTCAAAACATTCTCCTGTTCTTCCATAGATTCATTGACGACCATCCGGTGATTTTAAACAAAACCTAGATTCGTCGGTAAATAGGATATTTTCCCACTCATCAATTCCCCAATTTTCATGTTTCCTAGCCAATCTAAGGCATTGAACCCTGTGGTTTCTCAGCAACTCGGGAGCGGTTGCAGGTCTCCTTGCGTATAATCCAATGTGAGATAAGCTCCTTGTTATCATTCTCTACCTTACTTGAACCTGCCGTACGTCCTCCAATCTGTTATTAACCTCCACAGAACTTACTCTTCGGTCACGTAAAACATTTAGTGCAATAAGGCGATTATCTCGTTCATTCGCACACATCTTCCAACAACATTGACTCCTTCGACTGTACTCGCCATGCTGATTAAACCGATTTACAGCCCTTTGTACGTTATTTCTTGTGAGGTTCAAAACTTTTGCCACGTAATGCTGAGACCGTCCATCCTGGATTAAAGCAATTTTTAGAAGTAAAAAGACACCTCAGAAGTAATACACATTCATTTACAAATAAATAATATGATAGCTTTTGAAAGCCGTTAATGAGATGCCCAAGTATTGGATGATTCAACAAACCTGTCACTGTCATCCTCCATAGCATCTTTAGTTCTTCGTACAGAAGAATTATTTGAAATTGCAATATTTTTTAAAAAATCCATATTTTCCACAAAAATAAAGATATCGAGGTGAACCAAAAACAAAGATGTTAAGAATAAATGTGACTTGATAACTATAGCTTAAGATAGAACAAGATACTGTTTTGCCACTCCACAGAGTATCTTAAATTTATGCTAAAAAATACATTTTGTTTAAACCTGATTATGACGTTGCAGTTTTGAGAGGCGTTGATGGAAAATACATCTGAATGATAACAAAACTCAGGCTATTCATTTCTCGAAGGGCAGAAGTATTCAACCTACATCCAGATTGCTTCTCAAAAATACTAGGATATACTGGTGTCAAAATATAAAATATTCGGGTCTGCTCTTCGACAAACAACTAAACTGGAGCGACAATACAGGCTCTCGTTTAAAAAAAGAAAAGGGTCAACTGAGTGAAATTTATGTTCTTATAAACAACAAAACTAACTTGGATCTGCGAACAAGAATTTCCTCTGCAAGGCTATCAATCGGCCGGTACTTCTTTATGGTATGACCACCTGGAGTACCATAAAGAAAACAAACTTTCTCATATAGTGGACTATTACAAACGATCTGACATTTAACTGAATCCCTTAATAACAGAGTCACACATCATTCGAACCTTTAAAACCACACGTATTACCGAGAGACTGGCTCATTCTTTGTGCCCCCCCCCCCCCCCCGCCAGCACCTTAAGTTGCTTCCGGAAACTGAATACTTAACTACCACATTGTACCTGTACCTCACAAATGTTCAATAACAATACCCCCCCCCCCCCCATGGAATGGAAGAAGATCCGCTGCAATACTAAAAACAAAAAGAAGTTAAAGTCAATAACTATACTTAAGAAACCCCTAATGATGAACCAAAGGCCTCTAGGAACTTCGTTCCTTTTTACAGCACTTTTGCCCGTCCTCTTAAGAATAAACAACGACTATATCCACATAATTCGCATTCTTCTCGATCAGAATATTCTGTAGACTTAACATTCTAGATGCACAGATGGTTTCTATAAAGTTTTATAAATTGAATTATAAATTATTTGCTATCTCTCTGGATTGAAACAAACCACTATACGACGTGAATGTCGTTAGCGATGCCTTAATTTTACCCGCTTCATAAACCAGTATCATAATTATCAAACAAAAGATTCATTTAAACGAAATTTTGTTTGCACCTGCTCTTAGACTATAATATTTGGGTATAATCGGTACGGTAGATGGCTTATCGATTATACGATTCTAGTTTGATTGTATATCGTTTACCAGCCTAATAAACGAACAAACAATGTAATTTATTACAGGTATAACAATAAAAATAAATTTCGATCATGCTATTGGTAAATGGAAAAGAAAAATAATAAGAAGGATAATGAGAGCGTTGTCATTGACAGATATCTGTTTATTAACTTAAGTCGCATTTTTACTTCCCCTTTTGTAATAAATTTTACCTTTTTTACAGAGAAATATTTTTTGAGATTGATGCCGCTATAACACTCGATCTTAATAAGAAAACTTAGGTAATCTTTTATGGTATCAATCAATGTCAGTTAAGGCCTCAAGCATAAAGAAATTTTTTATATGTTGGGGTTTGGATTCTTGGGCTTTTTTACGAATAGTAGTCTGACAACGGTTTTAGTCTTTAGAAAAATATATACTTATAATAGATAAAAGAAACTCTATATAGGTACATTACTCAGCTATTAGTAATTCGATTTGTACCGAATTTGTGCGGAAAATATTTATCCTTCAGAAGTTTACTGATACTCTCGTCAATCGTCACCATAAATTAGGAATTTACTGAATAAAAAAAAATCATATTAATACAAACAAGATAAACTATTATGGTAATATAGTAGGCGATCCGTTATCTGAACTAAAAAGTATACGATCCACACAACATAAGAAATCCTGTTTGAAGGTTAGAGAAAATGATGTATCATGAACGATAGACGTGCTTTGGACTTCCATTGTCATTATTTATTTTTCTGACACACACACACACACACAGTCCCTGTGTTTCTAATAAGCAATTTTGACAGTGACATTGAAAATTATTCATTTGAATTGCCATTATTAAATCTACTGGTGTTTTATTATTCCTTACCTATACAGGGTTTATAGCAAATTTCAACCTTGCAAAACGTTTTAGCAGTTAACTTCTAACTGGTTGATCCAAGAGGGCTACAGTTTATCCTTTGAGTGCAGTTCTTAGCGCTCTCCAACAACTCTTAATAAAAGTTAGGTTATAATATGCAGGGTGCCCGTTAAGTGTTGGATGCAATATCCAACAAGGAATAATAAGAGACAATGGAAACTATGTGAAGATAGGAATAAGTTTGGCATCGCCGAACTTAAAACCAGCCCGGTGAGACCCAAATGGGAGGAAGCGAAGCAGAAGAATGACAGTTGTCACAAAGCTACACTGCAAAAACCGCCGCAGAAAAAATCGCCATACTCTTTGACATTTCTCGTGTTATCCTTTGTTACAATGTGTTATTTAAAGTTGTTTCATCACTCCCACTCTTAAAAGTTCAGACTATACGTAAATTAATCTTCGGATTTTTAAATGGTGAGGTTGACGTTTCCTTTTTGTGATTTTATTAGTTTTTTTCCAATTTTCTGCAGAAAATGGGTCTTTTTGTCGCAGGTAAGTCATTTCAATCATTTATTGGTTAAATGTGCTCAAATATCACTATTATATCGGAAGATTCGAAAGAAATAGCTCAAAATTGGTCATTGACCTTTCAAAACCTTGCAACATTTCTGAACTATTTTTCCCGTTCAATTTCCATCTAATTTTTTTATATTTTAGAGCTTGTTTTAAATAATAAATAGTACATTTTACTATATTACTGTAAGTATCACAGGATTTTTTTTTTTGATTGATTACTCTTAAATAACTAGGTCGGCACTTACGTCCTGACACCGCAGCCTTTTACAGACTTATTGTATCCCCTAGTTATTCGTTACTAAGCCCGCCCACGGTAATTTTACGTCTGGGTAATGTCAGCCAGACGGGACCTACTGTTTATCGTGGGATCCGAACCACGCGCAGTCGCTTTCCAACCAACCACCATCCTGATCCCCCCACAGAATCACACTCCTACAGCAGCCTGCCCACACAGCCCGTAACCGAGGCAAGTCTCGGGTTAAAGATCCGCTGCTATAGGAGCATGATCCTGCGGTTTCGATTCCGATAAATCGTTAGTCAGAAGTACCTGCACTCACACATACAACAACCAAACCCAGTACTTTTTTTTTATTTGAGCGTACTGTAGCGGGATTCGAACCCGCTCGACTCGAGCAGCGCGAAAGCAGGCTCACGCCGTTTCCGGCGCTTTACCCACTTCGGCCACCGAGGCGGTCAAGTATCACAGGATAGTGACAATGTAAATAAAATATAATTTAGGTGTTCCTCGGAGAAGTTGTAAAATACTGAATCAGTGCTCCCCGATTGCAATGTATGTTTTTAAACTGTAAATATTACTTCTTGACGACTATTCCCACTATCAATTTCATCACGATATCCCTGTAATACCTTTGTTTCATGGTTTTATAGTTACACCGAACCAGCCAGACCATCAGTTTCCAGTCCTTCGAGTCCAAACTACTATTTTGTTAGAAAGTATGTATACATTTGTTTTTACTTAGGTATATGAAAAAAAGATTTTGAGTGTTCTCATATGTAATATATGTTTTAAAAAAATTGTTTAATTATATAAACATTGTATGTTGCTTTTATGTGGGGCTGTTTGTTATTATAATTATGTTACCCTATTTTATGTAGTATAGATTTAGTCATTCAACTATATTGTCAAGTATATTTATTTTCATATTATTAAATTAAAAATGTTTTTAAACCATCCAGTTTTGTGTTTAATTACCATAAAATATTTTATTTCATACTGTATTGTAAAACACACCTTTACATATTTGAATTTAGTCCAGAAAATAAGGTTTTACAGCAATAAGTCTGGTAAAATTTTTTTACCGGACTAGTCCTGTAAAATTTCTTTACCGGACTGAAATTTGTAAGTTTTAGTTTAACCAATGTCAAACACACAATGTTTCCACCAGTAAATATTAGCACTTTTCAAATATACGACGCAGAATAAAGCTTCATTATAATTTCAAAACATAATTATAATTTTCAACAGAACAGTATGAAATAAAATATTGTACGTCATTCGTCCGGCAAATCCTTTAGAGTATTCGTTTCAAAATTCCAGACTCGGCTCCTTCGTCGCCTCGTCTCGAGACATTTCACCCATACTGTAAAAGTTAATTTACCGGACCTATAACGTAAATATCTTATTTCTTACACACACACACACACACATACTTGTTCTCATATTTAAAGTGGCATCCAGGCTATAACCCCAATTGTGGTCACATGCGAATATCGGCAACACCCGGTCTGCAAAAAAAATTGACAACACTGCGCACCGACGTGCATTGCGATACACTCCATTTTAACCAAGATAGGAACCATTAATTATCCTAAATAGTGGCATCGATGCCACAAGAAATCGGAAGTGTATAGGTGATGTTACAATAAATACAACGAGTGTGTGTGTATGCGTTGCTACAGCAAATACGCTGCATGACGATGTGTAAACCAAATACCTATACTTTTATGTATTGCTTAAAAACTTCGAGCTCTATAGCATTTTCCAAATAAATAGTTTTTGAGAATAGAGTCTTTTTGGTTTTTTCCCTTTTAAATCCATTTTGAAATTAATGCAATTTTGGCCATTGTATGAATAGTCAACCGCTATATTTAGATTCCCTTTCTCAAATTTTATATTTTTAATTTAACTGATTTTTATAAGTTTCCCGTTATTACATTTGAAATTACTCGCTTTTAGTACATCATCAGCTATCTTTTTTCATTCTAAGAAGTCGCTAAAGTCCATTTTTATTGTTTCAAATGGTTTCGGTATGGTGCGAGAGTTCGCTATCAATGTACACCATTCTGATAATAAAAAAAAGCTAAAAAAGCAAGAAGAAGAAGAGAAGAAACGCCATGAACATTTAAAAAAAAAGGCCGAATTAAAAGATTTCTTAAAGAAGGAAACTGAATCAATAACTAAAGCAAAAACGAATAACCTAGGAAAGTTGACCAGAACACAAATTAACTTAAATGTAGGATCGAAAAAACCTGCAACAAAATCTAAAACAGAAACTAAAAGAGAAAACACACATTTAACTACTTCTTTAACAGAAAATTTTAATAAAATGTCGCTCAATGCAGAAACTGCAAGAACTATTAACGAAGCAATTGTGATATTAACCCAAGAAAGAAAAAGTGTCACTGTCAAAAAATGTGTTGTCATGTTGTTAATATTGTAAAATTGTTATTTATTAATCAGTAATAAAATTAAAATACAGTCCACTAACCATATCCAAGAAGAATAATTCATTTCATCAACATCAATAAAACTGTCAAAAAAAAAATGTGTTGTCATGTTGTTAATATTGTAAAATTGTTATTTTGTTAATCAGTAATAAAATTAAAATACAGTCCACTAACCATATCCAAGAAGAATAATTCATTTCATCAACTATATTTATTTTTAAATAATCATAACTACCCAGATTTAGTTATATTAACAGAACACTGGTTAAATATCCAAGAACCTGTTTTTATGCCAAATTATATTGTTGTTTCTAAATTTTGTAGAGCTAGTTCTTTACATGGCGGCACAATGATTTTTATTAAAAGAGAATCTATTAAATATATGGAATTTTCTAATGTGACTAAATTTGATTGTTTCTTGGTTGAAATAGATTTTGAATTTTCTATAATATTCTCCAAAAAAAGCAATTTATATATAATTTGTTTATACCGGTCACCATTATCTAATACTAACATTTTTCTTATAAGACTTGAAAATCTTTTATCACAACTTCCCCCCTTATCATATTGTATTGTGTGTGGAGATTTTAATATTAATTTTGAAGATTTAAATAACTGTTACACCATAAATTTGAAAAATTTACTACAATCATTTAATCTTAAAATGCATGTCAATTCACCAACAAGATTTTCTCAATATTCATCTTCTATAATTGACTATGTTTGTTCTAATAAAAATAATGTTAAATGTGAAGTAATAAATAATTTTTTATCGGACCATGAAGCCATATTATGTGAATTTAACGGTGAGATAGAGAAAATAGAGAAAAATAAACATAAGGGACGCATTTACAGTAAAAATAATTTTAAAAAATTTAATAATGCTATAAAAAATTATTCATGGGATAGTATTTTTCTTAATAAACAGCCTTTAAGTAATTTTCATGCCACAATTTTAGACACATTTACTAAAGCTTTTCCAATTACAATTATTAAAAAAAATAATAGAAAATGTTGGATTTCAAAGGGTATAAAAATAAGTTCTAAGAATTTACGTTCACTTCATTATATTAAAAAATTTTTTCCATCAAACAATTCATTCATTTCATATTTTAATATATATAAAAACATTTATAGAAAACTAATTAAAAAAGCCAAGGAAAATTATTTTGAAAATCGTATTAGTAAATCATTAAATCCACGAAAAGAATGTTGGAAAATTATTAATGATTTGAGAGGGAAAAACAACATAATACCTATAAATACCTCATTATCTTCTGACGAGCTGAACGATTTTTACTGTTCGATTGCTTTAGATCTTTCTAAAAATATTGATCCATGCATTGATCCACTTTCGTACATGAAGAATTTTAAAATTAATGACACATTTTTCTTTAGTCCAACCGATGTTCAAGAAATAAAATTAATCATTTTGGAAATAAAAAATAAAAATTCTGCTGGATGGGATAATTTATCAATAAAGATTTTTTCACAATTGTCTATTCCTGCTTTAGAAGCTTTAGCGAAAGCAATAAATGTTTCTTTTGATAATGGAATATTTCCACAATGCCTTAAATCAGCTATTGTTATTCCAATTCATAAAGGAGGTGATTGTGAATCTGCTTCTAATTTTCGACCAATTTCTTTACTTCCAACACTTTCTAAAATTATTGAAAAACTTGTTAAAAATAGAATGATTTATTTTTTAAATAAAAACAATATTTTAAATACAAACCAATTTGCATTTCAAAAAAATAAAAATACTAGTGATGCTATTTTTTCATTTCTTGAACATCTTTATTTTAAATTAAATGAAGGAGATTTTGCTGCAGCAATATTTTGTGATATTTCTAAAGCTTTTGATTGTGTTAACCATAATATATTATTAAATAAGCTTGAGCTTTATGGCTTTAGAGGTATATCGTTTAAATGGTTTAAATCATATTTATCTGAAAGATCTCAAGTAGTATTGTTAAATGGTAAGAAATCAAAAAGTAATAAAATTGATTGTGGAGTACCTCAAGGTTCAGTTCTTGGTCCATTACTATTTTTAATATATATAAATGACCTTGCGTCAATTTTTATAAATGGTAAATTTACAATATTTGCTGATGATACAACAATACTTTGGCATAGTAAATATTCTAATGAATTAATTAAAATAATTAATGAAGATTTAATAAATGTTAAAAAGTGGTGTGACTCTAATTTACTCTCATTTAATATTACTAAAACAAATATATTAACTTTTAAGTGTACACTTAATAATATAATTTTTGACAATCTAATAATTAATAACCCCAAATTTATAAAGTTTTTAGGAATCTATATTACTCAAAATCTTTCTTTTAATGAACATATCAAAAAGTTATGTAGAAAATTAGCTTCAGGATGTTATGCCCTGAGAGTACTTTCTCATGAAATGAATATGGCGGTTCTTCGAAATGTTTATTTTGCTTTAATAGAATCTCTTTTGAGATATGGAATTTGTTTCTGGGGAAATTCAAGCCAGTATCTTCTAAATTCAATTTTTATTTTACAAAAAAGAGCTATCAGATATTTGTGCAAAGCTAGATCTAGAGATTCTTGTAAAACTCTATTTATCTCACAAAAAATTTTAACACTAACTTCAATTTTTATATTGGAAACAGTTTGTTTAATTCATAAAAAGCATAGAAATAGTATTAATTTACATACTTATAATACAAGAGAAACCTTTAATATATGTTTACCTATTCCTTCTTCAAGTTTTGTAAAAAAATCCATAATTTATGATTCTAAAAAAATTTTTAATTTTCTTCCAGTTTTTATTAAGAAAATGTCAAATTTTAAAATGTTTAAAAAAAATGTTAAAAATATATTATTGGAAAAAGCTTATTATACTCTAGATGAATATTTTGGTGATACTCTGTCATAATTATTTGCATTTTTTTTGTTTATTCCGATATTTTAAGTTTTATTATATTATTATATTTTATTGTTAATTTAATTTAAAAAAAAGGCTTTGTCGATAAAAATAATTTTTTATGACAATAAAGCATATTTTGATTTGATTTGATTTGATTTGATAGAGCCCATACTATCCGTTTCTTGATAAACCGCTATATTGTTGCGTGAACGGAGTCGACAGGCATATAAGTATGACCTGGTAGTAAGTATCGCACACTGATTGACGTTAAATGAACCAAGTCCTTAAGAAGTCGAGATCATTACCAACATTGCTTTGTTTTTATTCTGACCATAACAACTATCACAATTTAGTGATAGGTGTTTGACGGTTTGTCGTCCATCAATTTCTTGCAAATATTTGTACATTATGGTGCATATTTCGTTACTGCCACGTCCTCCGTCACATTCTCCCCATAAATAACAAAAGCCATTTTGAGTTCCACTTTCGCAAACACTAAAGTTGTAATAAGCATACTTCCTGGCATAATACAAGAGCAAATTGTCCCCATGGGGTATGTTTAACACCTTCTGCAGGTCGAAACTGGCACATAAAAATTCTGAATCTAAAACAGCTTTCTTCTGATCACCTAGAAATAAATCCTTACAAATATTTTTGCTTTCCAGATGTTTTTCATATAATTGCTTTGTTTCTACTGTTTCCTCAAAGTCTTTGTCCTTTCTCACTTCACAAACTTTGCACTTATCTTTCTTCGGATAGTCAAATTCGATATTAAATTCCGTCTTAAAAATCTTCCGGAAAACTTGTAGGGAAACGATATTGTTTTTAGTTGTTATACCATTTTCTAACTGATTTTTCTTAAAATGTCCGTATAAGGATGATAAGTTGCGAAATTCTGTGGGTAAGTATTTTCTCGATGTTTTATTCCTGCAATAATGAGATGGGACTGCGGGGAGTGCTATACCCCGCAGCTTGATGGTAAAACAGGCAATGAAAGGGAGCGGTTTGCAAGCGTGGTATACGGTAAAGTAGTTTGAGGCCTACGGAGGCGCGGTGCTTAAGGTTATTCCGGTTCCTTAGTGATAAGAAAAACTCTACAAAGGGGTGTTCAAAAATATTCTATTTCCAATCTAAGTTAAACGCAATTATGGTAACAGCAAATCACAATGTTAAATATGGCAGATTTCAGCAATTATTCACTGACAAAATACATTTAGTAAATATGGTTCAATACGAAATATGCATAAAATAAATGGGTTAATTCAACTTTTACTTACAACAGTAAATCACAATTATGTAACCTAGCATTTCTCTCTCACACTCGATGGTTCTAGGTTTATTCGCTCTGTACAGCTCGGTTATTAACCCACACCTGAACGTTTGGCTGAAATATAGGTCGTTGACTCTACTTTCACGTAAGGAATCCCTTTTTCTGAGAATTGGCCAGAGATTTAGAAAAGTTTCGCTTGCTAATATTTTAAGTCTATTTTTCACTGTAAAGTTTGTAGGTTTATGAGAAAAGCTTCACTGTAAATATTAATCTCGAACTGAGTAGGTTTTTGGTAATTAAACTGATTTTTAAAATACTGTAATTCTAATTTTAATTTATTTGGTTAAACCGGGGTCTTAAAAGAATATTTATAATGGTTCTCTCAGAGACTTGGTTACTAAACTTTTGCAAGAAGCGGTGTATGTTTTGACTAATTTTTGACTTAGGTCGCGGCACTATACTTGGATGGCGTAGATAGGTTTTCTTTGTTTTCGATTATTTTGTATGGAACTGAACTGCACTGTACTGAACTTTTTACTTTGAACTGCACTGACTTCTTCTGGACTGTTGTGAACTGTAGTAAACTGACTGAACTGTTGGGAACTTTTGTGAGCTCTGGGGAACTGACTTTTTCTAGGCGAGTTAGCGTTTTTATAGCCTCTCTAAATTTGCGTAGGTGCAAAATGGGAATCTTGACCATCCCATCCGAGTAAGTAAGGGAAATTTTTAAGTCAAACTCCGCCTTCAAGAGGTGGATTGAAAAGTCCCTTCTACTTGACTTAGGTGGTATGCGGTCATCAGTTACGAATTCTTTTCTAAGAATTTAATGTGAAATGTAATAAAATTTTATGTAAAACGATTAATTTTTATGACCGCCTTCCGTTTTAAGCTTCTATTTCGGAGTTGAGTAACCTTGGTTCGAGATGATCTCATTTTTTGTGGGAAGGCATTAGAATACTTGAAATTTTTGGTGGTTTGATGTATCCAATGAGAATATAATATATTTTGAAATAGTAGGACGCTGGGCTGTCTTTAGCTGTTAGAAATATTTTGTGGGCGTGGAGAGATATGCGCACTGATATGGTAATTGTCATTTTTTCTGGACGCTTGTGGCAAGCGAATAAAGTGATGCTAATAACTTTTTGAAAATATGAAATTGTATTAATTTACTTTGATAATATAGATTCTTTTTCATTGATTTAGGTATCTTATGTGAAACATTTTTATTTAGAAATACACCAGGACTTCGCAGTCCGTCACAGGAGCATCGTGATAAAATCTAGAACATTCTGCTTCTGCTCGTTCCCAGTCTTGTTATGGGGGACATGCTTACCTCTCTGATCTCTTTTGGAACATACGCCTGACATAGAATTTTTTTTCGTATATCTCAAAGTCATTTGTGATATATCCAAAGTTTTCAATAAGAATTGTTGGCATACGTCGTGTTCCACATCATTCCACCTAATGATATATTTGAAGGAAGATTGTCTTCTGCTTTGTTCAGCCTCTTGTTTTCGACGTTTTATTTCAACATCTTTTGCGCACGAAAGCAACCAGTCTCGTTGCCTTTGCGGGTTTCCTAAGCCCCAATAAAAATCGAAAACATGTCCCCTTACTGTCTCTGGAAATTTGAAAATACACTGGTTTGGGCAATTATCACTAAAGTCTGTGCGTTTTAAGAAGTCCGATATCGGATTAAATCACCAAGGGATGTTATCGCTTTTAAAACAGTAAGTCGGTTAAGTTACAATATCTTCGAACCTTCGCTATACTTGATCACACCGAACATCCCACTGGTTTACTGTATTCTATTACTGGGCGAAATCAGAGGTTTCAAAACAAAATTATCTTAGAATTACGCGTTGAGCATAAATAATAATTAAATAGATAATTAAATTATTTTGCTATTATTATAGTTAAATCTATATAATAATCGCTATTTTCCAAGAACCAATTAAAATTTGCTCAAGTGCGGGATGGTTAAATATGTTAAAGATTTTGTCAGGTATATACTTTTCCGATAATGACATTATTTTGGGATTATTATAATTAAATCTTCATAATAATAACTATTTTCCAAGAAATAATTAAAATTTGCTGAAGTGCGGGATGGTGTGTTCTACTTTATTTTAAATAAGTAGTTGTGCTTTTCACTTTTAGTTTGTTTCTCATTGTGTGTGAATTAAAATTAGTTATATTAAGCAAAGTTATGGAAAATGTTCAGCAAGGTGGCACATCGCCTAGAAGGCATTTATCTCCAGGTGAACGCCGTTTGGTATTACAAGTGGAACGTTATTTTACTTTAGAAAAAGATAACTCGGGCCCGTTAGAGTCTGTTTTGGCAGTGCAAAAACGAACGTCTGATGCTTGCGGCATTTCAGAGAAGACCTTAAGAAGACTTCGAAAAAAGAGTGAAGAGGATTTGGACAGACCATATAAAAGGGTTCGACTCCATTCAAAAACCTTGGATTTATCCCAAGGGATAAAACTCTCTATTAGGAATATTGTTTATGATATGTATAAAGCCAAGGAATATGTTACCCTCAAAGCTATTCTTGAAAAGATAAAGCAGAAAAAACTTTGCGATATTGGAACTAACAGTTTGTCCATCATCTTAAAACATATGGGTTTCAAATATAAAAAAACGAACAACAGAAAACTGCTTTGCGAGCTGGCCAATGTTGTTTCGAAAAGATGGCAATTTTTAAGGGATTATTTAAACAACAAAAAATCGGAATTGTCAAGACAAGTTGTTTTTCTTGACGAAACATGGGTATTTGCAAACGGAACTTCAACAAAAACGTCTTGGCAGGATGACTCAAAGCATTGTTATTCAAGTACCCGTGCAAGTAATGGAAAAAGGTATATTATATTACATGCTGGTAATGAAGAAGGTTTTGTTTTAAATGCCAGTTTGATATTTTCATCAACAAAAAAAACTGATGATTATCATAAACATAAATCATGAAAATTTATATTTAAAAAGTGAACTTTTAAGCAAGTGTAAAGAGCAGTCATTTAAAAAAAAGTATGTTGTTGACGAATTAGCCCTCAAGTATGGACATCAAGTTTTGAGATTGCCGCCCTACCATTGTCATTACAACGCAATTGAATTGGTATGGGGTATTAGCAAGAACTATTATGACAAACATGCCTGTAAAAATATCGGTAAGTCTAGCGTTATAAAGTTATGGGAGGAGGCGCTTAGCCAAGCGGGCAAAGAAGAATGGCGGAAATGCATTGAACACACAGAAAAAATTATTTTTGAATCTTATGAGACAGAACAGGTTATAGACGACCGTTAATTATTACGAATGATGACGATGATGTTGATTCTGATGAATCTGAAAGCATGGGTGAAATTTCAAATGCAGAGGAAGACTACTTTTAGTAGTACCTATCTACAAGTAGGTACGTTCTGTCGCAAGACTACAAAATCGGTTCTTTTTAGAACCAAAACTTTATAAAAAAGAATGCGTAAAACTAATTTGTCTGAATACTACAAAAGCTAAAAAATTATTATTTTTCTTTACCTAAGCTAATTTTTTATTTACTTTAAATTATTTTATTTAGAAAATGTAATTCATCAACATCCAAAATTACCTTCAATATAATTTATTGTTTGAGAGCCACCGACATAATGCTCAAGAGGTTTTATGGCTTCGCGGACTTCTTAAAACGCACAGACTTTACAAGGATTTTCCCCAACAGACTTATTGGCACCGAACTTGTTATAACTTTTTCTTATAGCCTTTTTGCATGTTTTTTTCTGTTTTCTTAAACTATTTTTTCCCATTGTGTCTTCTTCCGCGTCAGTCGAGCTGCTGTAGTCACTATTAGCGATATTTTCTTCAAAGGAATATTCTGAAGAGTGACGACGTAGACGTTTAGCTGTAATACAGGTACGAGTATTTTGATCATCCTCGCTACTGGAATAGTCATAATCAACGAGTTTCACAAAGGGCCGTGTTGAATCTACCGGGTTGTTTTGGTAAAGGTCAGTATTAACTGAAGAACTTGGCACATTAAACTCTGAGATTATTTCTGTTCCATCGGCAATGATATTATTCACAAAGGGCCGTGTTAAAACTACTGGGTCGTTTGCGTGAAGGTCAGTATGAATTGAAGAACTTGGCACATTAAACTCTGAGAATATTTCTGTTCCATCGGCAATGATATTATTCACAAAGGGCCGTGTTGAAACTACTGGGTTGTTTTGGTAAAAGTCAGTATGAATTGAAGAACTTGCCACATTAAACTCTGAGAATATTTCTGTTCCATCGGCAATGATATTATTCACAAAGGGCCGTGTTGAAACTACTGGGTTGTTTTGGTGAAGGTCAATATGAATTGAAGAACTGGGCACATTAAACTCTGAGATTAGTTCTGTTCCATCGGCAATGATATTATTCACAAAGGGCCGTGTTGAAACTACTGGGTTGTTTTGGTGAAGGTCAATATGAATTGAAGAACTGGGCACATTAAACTCGGAGACTATTTCTGTTCCACAGGCAGTGATATTATGATAATATAATATAGGTTCAACTAGACTAATTACAACCGTATCTGAAGATTGTAAATAATCATTTAAGTTCGAAATTTGACCGACTTCTGAGGAAATACTGATGCTAGTGCATGTACTTGAGTCTATAATGGCGTTTAGGGCTTCCTGTGATACCAGTTCAGAGTACTCGCTACCATTAACAGCTAATGGGTGACTCAAATTTTTGTGGAGACCCAGAAAAAGTTAATACTAAACGCGGTACGGCATTGGGTTCCTTTGTTCCTTGAGAACATAGAGCTAATGCCACTAGACGTTTTGATCTAGTAGTCATGGTGATAATCTAAAATAAAAATATCATGTTGTCTTTCCAATAGAAACAAAAGTGTTTTCGGTTAGAGTCCTCCGTATGAACGGTTAGGGCTGGAAGTTTTTAAATCCTCATAATACATTACTTACTTACTTACTTATTTTCTTTATTTCAGATCATGTTACATAATTTACATAAAAATTATAAACACAAAATGGAATGACGTCATATAAAAGAAAAATCCTAAAGAATTACATATCTAAAAAGTCATTCATAGTATAGGGCTCCAACTTTACTAAAGCCTTTTTAATTTCTTTCTTAAATTGTTTTTCATTGCTTATTCTTTTTATTCTCTCTGGTAGTTTGTTGAATAGTTTTAAGCACATATAATTGGGTGACTTTTCAGTAAGGGCTAGCCTGTGTATGGGGTAATTGATATTTAAAGTTCTCGTTTGGTGTTGATGACTAGCTGGTGCTTGAAAACAGTTTTTGTTTTTAAAGAGGAACATTAAACACTCATAAATGTACAATGCATATACCGTCAATATTCCCAATTTTTTAAAAACAGACCGACACGATACATTGAAATCTAATTTTTCAACTATTCTAACTAATCGCTTCTGAATTACAAATATACTTTGAATTTGACTATCCCTTCCCCAAAACATTATCCCATATTTCAAACAGGATTCGAAATTAGCAAAATATAACATTTTCAAAGTTTTTTTATTCATGTATTTACCAGTAACACGAATACCATAGCAAATAGCATTTAGTTTCTGTGAAAGACATTTGATATGAAACGACCAATCTAGAAATTCATTAATCTGTACTCCCAAAAATTTTGTGGACTCCGAAAAAATAATTTTGTCTTTATCATTACTAAAGTTGGTTGGTTTTTCCACCTTTGACGCTTTTGTTCTGAATAGAATTATATTTGTTTTACTTTTATTTAGGATAAGTTTATTTTCTGTAAACCACTGTGTGACCCTGTTAAGAAAGTTTCTGCACTCAGTGACAAGTTGATTAATACTCTTGCCCCCCAAAAGTAAATTAGTATCGTCAGCGTAATTAACCATATCTTGATTAGCTTGAATTAGATTACTCAAATCATTGATGAAAATAATAAATAGAATAGGCCCCAATACACTACCCTGTGCTACACCTACACTGTTATATAATGTTTTGGAGTTGTAAGATTTTCCATTCTTCAGAATGCAGACTTTTTGTCTTCTGTTACTAAGGTATCCCTTTATCCACTTATGAGCGTTCCCTCTTATCCCATACTTTACAAGCTTCCCAATCAATATATCTCTATCCAAGCAGTCATATGCTTTAGATAAATCCAAAAACATTCCTACAGCTACATTACCATCTTCAAGGTGTTTCAGAACTGTTTGAATAAATTGAAAAATTGCAGTTTGGGTGGATCGTCCATTTAAATAACCATGTTGACTTTTACTAAATATATTACAGCTTGTCAGAAAATTTGTTAATCTTGAACACATTGCCATCTCAAACAATTTTGAAAAACCTGTTAATAAACTAATAGGCCTGTAATTATCCATTAGTTCTGGATCACCCTTTTTTAAAAGTGGTTTTATTAGTGCTATTTTTAAATTTTCAGGAAATATACCGTATTTAAAGGAGTTGTTTATTATATAACATAGAACATCTTTACATACCCTAATAGAAATTTTAACAATACTAATAGGAATTTCGTCGAAACCGGAACTATGTTTATTTTTTATGTTATTCGCTATTTCGCATAGTTCATTAGTTGTCACTGGCCTTAGAAACATAGACTGATCGTTTCTGGCAATGTTACAGTTAAAGGGAACACTAGACAGATTTTTAATTAGATCGGGTATTACAGATATTAGATACTCGTTAAATTTATTTGCTATTGTTTCAGGCTTTCCCTCGATTTCTATGTCCGAGTTGTTGTTGGCGTTTCCTGTAATTTCTTTACAAATCGTCCACATGCATTTCATCTTATTATCCGAATTATTTACTCTTTCGGAATAATGGTTTTTACGAGATTCGTTTAAAAGTATATCATATTCTTTTTTCTTTTCTTTATATTGATCATTAAAATTTTGATGCTGTCTTGATAATGTTAATAACAAGTCCAACTCACGTTTACAATAAGTAATTTCCTTATTCTGAAATATTTTTGGAATTTTTGCTCTCGAACATAGCTTTAGAGGGAAAATCTGTTAGAATATATTTATAAAATTATTCATAAATGCACACCACTGCTCATCAACATTCTTTCTTTCAACCGCATAAACATTCAACCAATCTTGCTCACTCAAACAGTGCAGAAATTCATTCTTGTTCTCGTCTCGAAAGAAACGTCTGTAGATCTGGGCATCTACCTTTTGATATTCCGTTTCAAAAATAACTTTCTGCGCTGTATGGTCTGATATAAAATTTTCAAATACTAATGTAAGAAATGCGAAAAAAATACTTAATACAATAGTGGTCCAGACGTGAACTGTACCTACATTTTAAAAATATTTTTGATTATAAGGTGTTCTTATAGTTTGCCCTGTACCGCATCTAACTTTCTCATTTTAAATTGAGCACTCTATATCATTGCATTTTTTAATTACTCGTCAGATTCGAGACTAATTTCATGTATACAGGACATGACACATTAAATCACTTTAGAATCTTACTAGGAATTAAAAATGCAATGATATACAGAGTGTTCTATTTAAAATAATCAAGTTGAATACAGTACGTGGTAAACCATCAACCCCGTATATTCGAAACATTTTAAAATTCACAGTTGTGCAAGTTTGGACAACTTTTCTATTAAACAGTTTTTCGTATTTCTTTCGGTATTGGATTTATTGAAAAATACACTAGCGTGAGACACCCTGTAGATTAAAAATGTGTCAACGTACTGTAACCCACCCTGTACAAAATAAATTGTAGTAAAATAGTAACAAAAGAGCAAACCAAAAACAGTTCTCAAATATTCGGTTGGACACAAGACGGTCGCGCCAGTTGTGTTCTTTACTGCCATCAAGGTCAAACCTTATTGTTGATGTTTACAGCTAAAATTTTTTCTTACATCAAATAAAATCCAATGCTAGGCCAACCCTCACCGTAAAGGGTACAACTGTCTTGACCGTCTAATAAGTTGTTTAGTTTAGCACAATCGTTATCACACGAATAAAATCATTATCTACTTAGAACTCCATAAAACTAATTGAAAACTTCGTTGTGCTAAGATGATTTTGAATTAGAACTACCTAGTTTAACACAATTTTTTTACGAATCTCAACGGAAACAACCAAAAACCGTTATTAATTACAGAAAGAAAATAATTGTGGTACTTACGTTCTAACTCCGCAGCGATACACAATGAACTAAAAGGTCATAAGTCATAACGCACTTCGCTGCGTCGTAAGTCGCATTTTTTGTACCACGTGACTTGCACCTTACGATGTTTTGGAGATCATGCGATGTTTTCGCAAATACAAATGAGATTTGTTTACATTTTTGTGTGACTTACGTTACACCTATTTCGGCTTTTTCTCTAAAGACTATGCTTCTCTACCTTACGATAATTTGCTGGAAGGTGTCTGACGGTTTGGTAGTTACGATAGTTCAATAATCCCTTTTTCCTAAATTTGTCACTTACGATGTTATGGCAAAAAGGTATCGATATAGAAACTCATACTAAAGTTTATCCAGTCAAAGCGTGTACAAAATTACCTAGTAAGAATTAGTGCCTTGAAAATCGCGCCTGCGGCGCATGTAGTTGTGGAATGGTTAAAAGTTATTTAAAAAAAAATATGTAAAAAACTTTTAATACGGGGTAGTTTTCATCCTTTTGCATTACCTGCTGAAACATAGAAAAAAAAATACATTTGGCCTTGAACGAAAATTCGTAAACCTGCCCCATATACGAATATAACCCCTTCCAATGTTAAAATGTTTTAAAATCGTACATTTTACAAATTTTTTTGAAACTAATATTTCCCTAAATTTTACTTTAAAGTGTTTGACTGAATATTGAGATAACTTATACGAAGGCGGGAAATAGGTATATCCAAATTTAAATTCAAACTACCGTACGTCGGTATATTCCATATTTTGTTCTCGTATCCGAGTGTATGGTGCCACAAGTAGAGCGGGCGACATAGTGCAGGCCTATTCACACACAAGATGCCACAGTAAATGTAAAATAAACACTTTCCTAACATGGCATGTCGTCAAAAGATGTCGGTGTAAGATACCAAAAGAACACACAAGATTATTAATTATTAACTATGCAGGAAAAACGGCAAACGAGTCACTTACATGTGTTTAGAATGTGAGAAACGTTCGTTAGTAATTTTAAGGTTTTCTTCTGATACTACAAATTTTAATCAAAAAATCTTTAGGCTATTCTTCTTAAAAAGTGCAGCTTTACACTAAAAACAGCGCTAACAGTGGCCGCCGCATGGCATTGCAAATCGTACATTTTTACAAATTTTTTGAAACTAATATTTCTAAATTTTACCTTCAAGTGTTTGACCAAATATTGAGATAACTTGCATGAAGGCGGGAAATAGGTATATCCAAATTTAAATTCCAATTACCGTACGTTGGTATAATCTATGTTTTGTTGTCGTATCCGAATGTATAGTGCCACAAGTAGAGCGGGCGACATAGTGCAGGCCTATTCACACACAACATTATTTCAATTATTCAACTCTTATTTGCGCGCTATATCGAGTAAATACATGGTTGAAGTGTGTATTGTAGAGGGCGCCACCGTATAGCGGTTACTACAATTTAGGTTAAAGTAAGATGTGAATTAGCATCAACAGTGGCATATCATACACAATTGGCGGGAAACGTTATAGAATTACCAGCGCTAATTGGTCAATACCGAATGTTGAGATAGGTTGCATGAAGGCGGGAAATATATCCAAATTTAAATTCAAACTACCATACGTCGGTATATTCCATATTTTGTTGTCGTATCCGAGTGTATGGTGCCACAAGTAGAACGGGCGACATAGTGCAGGTCTATTCACACACAAGATGCCACAGTAAATGTAAAACAAACACACCCACACACACACACACACACACACAGTCCCTGTGTTTCTAATAAGCATTTTTGACGGTGACATTGAAAATTATTCATTTAAATTGCCATTATTAAATCTACTGGTGTTTTTATTATTGCTTACCTATACAGGGTTTATAGCAAATTTCAACCTTGCAAAACGTTTTAGCAGTTAACTTCTAACTGGTTGACACAAAAGGGCTACAATTTGTCCTTTGAGTGCAGTTCTTAGCGCTCTCCAAAAATTCTTAATAAAAGTTAGGTTATAATATGCAGGGTGCCCGTTAAGTGTTGGATGCAATATCCAACAAGGAATAATAAGAAACAATGGCAACTATGTTAAGATAGGAATAAGTTTGTCATCGCCGAACTTAAAACCGTAGAAAGCGAAAATAGGTAGGAGCACGGTCGTCCCCCATTTTTTCTGTTCACAAACCTCACACTTAATTAATAATAAAGCAGGCAATGGTTTTGCGCCATTGCAAGTCAAGCTCTACCCTTTAGGTACCTTTGTAGATAGTGTAGAGTGTAACAAGTGAACTTCTTAACAGTAAAGTTTGTAAATAGTAACCATTGTTCATTGAAAGCATCACACCAGTAAATTATGTGTGCGCAAGAAAATCATACAGTAAGTATACTTAATGACATAATAATCAACTTTATTATCATAAGTTATTTAAACACAGTAACTAATTGAATAGCAACATAATTAATAATTCGCATTAAAATAATAAAATTTGTCATTATTACATCTCATTAATGCTGACATGCATATAACTTATAGCACTCGGCAGTTATGTGGACGCAAGAAGAATTTATTCTGATACGTTTTCAAATCAAAGTGTGCCGCGTATAGGAACCATTGAAAGGGTTGACATTTCGGAAATCACTTCAATGCAAGTTTCTTAAAAATGTGAAAGATTTGCTTCTTCTTATTTACTTCAGCAGATTGTACCTCTTTACATTTCCTTTTCCGGCGGATTTCTCGTTGTTCTTGAAACAACATTCTAGGATTGTCTCGAATTTCGTTGAAATGTCGCGTACCGGGTGGTCAAATAACGATACGACGGCTATATCTAAGAAATCGTTTATAACAGAGTTTTCAACTAAAAAATGTATTAAATAGTGGACCAAAGGAAATTGCTGGAAATTATTTTTAAGTCTCTAAATTGGCCGGTAGAGGGCGCTCAAGCTATGATTAAGAAGGTAATCGGATTTTTATCGATTACATGCCAAATAAAGTTATATCAAAAATGAACTGTTTTATTCTTTGGAGCGTAAGGAACATCTTTACTATTATACATTTTGCTCTAACTCGCAAAATGTACTAAGGGGACAATGGGAAATCTCTTTTGACAGAAATTCTCATAACTCCCGTTTGCCTTAACCAAATTTAACGAACTTTATCTTATTTAAAAAAACTTGTCCTATAGTAACATTTAAAATTTGTTATAACTATTTTCTGTTGTATTAGTCACTGCTAGAGGGCACTATTTGTGCAATGACCAGATTTTTCAATTTTCTTCCAAAAATGGAACCATATATAAATATTTATTTAAATAAAAAATTGATATAAAAGCTTAGAAATCTGGTGAAAACCGCCTGGCAATATCTGAATTTAAGCCAGAGATATAAGGTAAAACATTAATAATTAAAATATCTATATATTTGGCGTATTTCTTATCAAAAATTATTTTGCATTCTACTAATCCACAGCAGACATATACACTATAGTGGTCGTGGTACGATACCGCCTGCATCGAATATAAATAATTAGTGGCAACTCAATAGTACATATTTTTGTAACGGTTAACTCGCACTGCTAAATATTGCCTCGTCTATAGAAAGAATTTTATTTAAATGGCCTCTATCATTTTCGTCTTCGATCATATTTAAATCTTCAGTATTTAAGTGTTGGGGAAGAACCAAATGATTGGGATGTATCCTTCATAAAATATAAAAATGAAAGTCATGTTACAGTAAAATTGGGAAACCGTTAATTAGAAAATTATAACTAACCTGAAATCTTTTATAATATTTTGAACTGTGGTTTTTCTAACGTCCAAGTCCAATATTAGTTGGCGTGTTCCTATACGGGGATTCATATGACAATTTTTTGTTTCTATTCGGCCCCGGCTACTTGTTGTCTTCTATATATGGGACAATGATCACTTTCAGTTTCTCGCAATCTGGTTGCAATGCTAACAAAAGCGTATTGGATAAAATGCCCTCCTTTCAGGATACCGTATTCTATAGGCGTTGATATCAATTGTTGCATTTTCAAATCATTTAATAATATACTGCCAGCAAATCATATGCTTTTCAGCATCTGGAGTTAATATTTTTTGATAGAAAAAAGGCTTAAAAAACTCGATGAATGTGACAAATATATAAGTATAAACTTTTACACAACTAATTTTATTAATAAATGGTTTCAAGTTTTCCTTAACAGCTGTTTATGTTTTTGTTTTAAAGCCTACTCTGTAGAAGATCAGATTTCCTTATTTAATTATTAGCAGGTTGAATCCCTATCATTTGGTTCTGATCAAGGATTACATAGGAAATAATTATTAGCCTGATAAATAATTTTTGTGGCAACATTCTTCTTAGCCGTAAATTTACTTTTTACAAATTATGCTAAAACAGCTATTCTCTGAGCATGACAAGCGAGCACACCTACCATTGGAAAATCGAAACACCCTATAGCCACAATATTGTTCTGCCTAGGCAGTACAATACAGGTGGCGCCGTCTTCCAGAAGTTTCCAGCAATCTGATGTGAAAGATACCGTACGGTACTATAAACACAATAAATAGAAAGAGAATACTACTTGGCAAGTGGTCATCATAATTTGACATATAAATATGTATACATGTGAGAACTTTGTTCTCTAGCCACTTGCTGAGACCTTATACAATAAGGATTAACCAAAGTATGCTAAAACAGCATACTATTTATTGTGTTTATGGTACCATACGGTATCTTTTACATCAGATTGCTAGAAACTTCTGGAGGATGGCGCCACCTGTATTGTACTGCTTGGGCAGAACAATATTGTGGCTATAAGGTGTTTCGATTTTCCTATGGTAGGTGTGCTCGCTTGTCATGCTTGCCCTGTACTGACGAGAACCAAAGAGTTTGAAACCGGTCTACAGGTAGCAGCAGCGTAGCAACCTATCATTGGAAATAAAGATTCATTATTATTTTTTTCCGGTAGTTTCTGCAATCTGAGTCTGTATTTTAGTACTAACAGTGTTAGTCAAAATACGCCAAATTGTGCTATTTAATTTAGCGCTCGTTGGGGCATGTAGCCCAGAGATAGCTGTTTTAGCATAAGTTGGTTAATCCTGATTGAGTGAGGAATGAAACACAAAGTCTGCTCCACTAATTTAATAAATAGGTTCAGATTAACATCCCATACATGTTTCAAAGGTAAAAACCTTCATCTTCAGTGGGTAAATAAATAAAATTAATCCTGATTGTATAAGGTCTCAGCAAGTGCCTAGAGAACAAAGTTCTCGCATGTATACATATTTATATGTCATTTTATCTTATATCTCTGGCTTAAATTAAGACATTTCCATGTGGTTTTCACCAGATTTTTGGAGAAAATTTAAAAATCTGGTAATTGTGCAAATAGTGCCCTCTAGCGACAGAGTCATAACCAATTTGAAATAGGATGCGCTTTTTCAAACGACACAAAGTTGTAAATTTCTTTAAGATATGCCGGAGTTATATTAGTATTCCTGTCAAAAAGTCGCCCCTCAGTCTGCGGGTTTTCCTTTTTTTGTTTTTTTTTGGATCACAGCACTGCAGAATTAATCCTTTATGACGTTCTGCGAGCTGTGCGTGTGCGCAGAAAACGATTCACGTTCAGGGAGGTCGTTCCAGAGTGATGACGTTTTTCAGATGAAAGACTTTTAAACAGTGTCGTTCGAGGGACACTATACTGAACCACGTACGGGTGGGCTGCAGTGGCTCTTCGTTTATTTCTACCATATACCGCTCTGGGTGGAATCAAGTGAACACCTTCAGTTGATCACTTGCCATGAAAATATTTGTAAAATAGACTCAAGTCGCCAACCTGCCTTCGATGTTCAAGGCTTTCCACGTTGTTTGTCAGATTATGGTCACCGATCCAGTGAATGACTATTCTTTGAATGGAATCTAGCAATCTCAGGGTATGTTTACGAGCAGAGCTCCAAATATACGAACAGTACTCCAGCGATGGTCGAGTTTGGGTTTTATAGAGCATCAAAAGTTATTGGGGGTATAAATGTTCTTAGTTCGAAAAATTATTCCAAGCATCTGCGAAGCTGCCTTAGCAATGGCCGCAACGTGACTATGCCAAGACATATGACTATCCAAATTGACGCCCAATAAATAAATGAATTGATGAATCCTAGGGAATCGAGTGTCCCGCTATGCCTATTTCCGGTTCTTCAACATTAACTTTTTTAGAAAAGACTGCCGCCTGGGTTTTTTTTTGCGTTAAATTTTACTTGGTTACTGTCAGCCCAAGACAGAATTTCTTCTCGTCTCTGTTGAGATGTAAGACCTCTTGCTGCCTATAGAGATGTACATTGGTAGCCGATGTCCGAGAATCCAAAGTAGAAGATGAAACAAGTCTGCTGTCATCAGCAGGGTTAGAACAAAATATTATATAAAAGTAAAGTTATTCCGCATACTCCAAAGAATAAAAGCCTTGATTTTTAACTTAACTTTATTTGGCATATTATTGATAACAATCAGATTATCTTGTTAGTCGTATTTTGGACACCCTCTAGCGGTCAGAAAGTTGTAAATAATTTTCAGCAATTTATTTTGGTCGACTTTGTAATAAGTTTTTTTATTTCCAAACTTTGTGACACTCGATATTAAATAGAAATCTGCGTTAAAAATTAATATATTTTTTTGTCCTGATACCTAATTTGAACTAGCTTGTAAACCTTTTACTATTCGGATAAAGAAAAAGAAAGCCAAATTGGGTCAAACTGCGGTAACAGACGGCAATTATGCGGGTCTCGACATCCTAAACTTTTCTTTGCGGCTGTGACCAACGTGACGTTGATTGATGCAACAGGAGATTACCTTAAGTTTCCCTGTTAGCATCGGGTGTTGCCGCAATGCCTTAAGAAATTGTTTGTCAGAGACAGAAATGCGAAACTTTTTCTATTTTTTTGACTCAAGGGACATATAAATTACGATACTTATTTATAAAACGTATATTGGGTATAATCTTGCTTAGTGTATTTGACACTAATGGAGAAAAAACTGAAAGCTTGTTACGAGATGTACTAGAAACTAGAATCATGACTTAACACTTCGGTGCTACATAAAACATACAATAACAAGACTCTGCTCCTTTAAAGGACGTAAATAAATTGGTGCGTTTGTCCGATGTTTATTTGTACTTAATAAGTAAATACATTCTTGCACATAAATAAAAGGGACACATTTTATTCAACGTAATTTCGAACCACTTTTTAGGTTTTGCGTGGATTTTGATCATTTTTTTCTCAGTTGTAATCGCCTCTATCTTGATTATTATCGGATTTTGATTTTGTAAACATTTTTAATTGATTTGGTGTGTATTTTGCCCTCCCTCAGTGGAAGTATTTAACGACACAATAATGTCTCTTTGTATGAGATTTTTAAGCCTCGGGATCTAATCAGTTCTCGTAACAAGAAAGTTGTTGTGACAGCTGAAAAATTTAACCGATAAAAAGCGAGGTCTTAATATATTTCCTTTGATAAGTGTGGCTTCCTTAATATGTGGTTAACTATAAACTATACAGGGTGTTACTTAATTATGTGGCGTAATTTCAAGGGAGTATTCCTGAACCAAATTCAAATAGAAAAGTTCGTAAAAACATGTGTCCTGAAGAGTCTGGTTTTCAAGATACAGGGTGTCAAAGTTTAAAAAAAAATTGTTTTTTTATTAATATCTAAATGATCCTTTTACCGATTTTGTTGAAATCTGGCAGGGTTATTCATTGTAATAAGACGCTAAGTTGGCACTAACTAAAAGAAAATTATAAGTTCCAGTGGCGTCTCGGGGGGCAGTGTCACGAATAATATTGACAAAAAAAATGTACGCCACTGAGTTTTTTGAAAAATTTAAATTTTTTTCAGATTGGGCATCTACAAATACAACTTTTTTGTCTCTTAATATCTTTTCGTATATTACTTCCTTTTCGAGGAAAAAAATAAAAACGACTTCATTGCATGTCGGAAAATTGTTAAAATAAAATCAAGTTAACTTTGATCGTTGGTAGGAAATGTTGTTTTGTTATTATGAACATAATGGTTTTGACTTTCGGTAACAGTTTTATTCATTTATTATTCTTCCTCTGGTCAAAAGGTTGATAATTGTGCTATTCAAAAATGGCAAATAATTATTCTAATTTGGAGATGACACAAATGCATTTCCTTTATGGTCTTGCCAATGGTAATTCGGCGGAGGCCCGGCGGCTCTATCAAGAAAGGTATCCTGACCGTGTCCTTCCATGTAGACAAATATTCATAAACATTCATCGTCGTCTGACTGAATCTGGCAGTTTTAAACGTAATACCTCAGAGGGAAGACCTCGTACAATTCGAACACGCGCAGTTGAGGAGGCTGTCCTACATGCGGTCGAAGAGAATCCTGCAACTAGTACCCGAAAAATAAGTAGGGAATTAAATATTTGTTATAAAATGGCATGGGGAATTTTAAGAGATTCCCTGTTGTATCCTTATCACGTACAAAGAGTTCAGGCACTTCTGCCAAGAGATTTTGAACCGCGTACGAAATTTTGTAGATGGTATCATCAAAGACTTGCAGAAAATCCTCACTTTGATTCCATCATTATGTTTACGGACGAAGCCCATTTTTCCAGAAATGCAATAATTAATTTCCATAATAATCATAACTGGGCCCAAGAAAATCCTCATGCTATTACAGAGTCAAATGTTCATGACTATTTGATTGGATCTTTCTTTTTACCACGACGTCTTAACGGACAATCTTACAGTCATTTTCTACAAAATGATTTGCCTCTGCTTCTTGAAAATGTTCCTTTATATTTACGTGAACAACATTGGTTCATGCATGACGGTGCTCCTGCCCACTTCAGCATATTGGCTCGTGAGTATTTGAATGTAGCTTACCAAAATCGTTGGATAGGTCGTGGAGGACCACAATTCTGGCCACCTAGATCGCCTGACTTAAACAGCCTAGATTTCTATTTGTGGGGGCACCTAAAAGCATTAGTTTATGTTACACCAATCAAGACAGAAGAACAACTAAGGAATAGAATTATTGACGGGTGTGAAACCATTCGTAACACTAATGGAATTTTCGAAAGAGTTCGTAGCTCGATGAGAAGGAGAGCAGAAGCCTGCATAGAAGCGGGAGGTAGGCATTTCCAACATTTCTTGTAAATAGTCATTACTTTTCGTTTGTTAGATTTTAAAAAATGGCTTAGAAATAAATATACTGAACGATCAAAGTTAACTTGATTTTATTTTAACAATTTTCCGACATGCAATGAAGTCGTTTTTATTTTTTTTCTCGAAAAGGAAGTAATATACGAAAAGATATTAAGAGACAAAAAAGTTATATTTGTAGATGCCCAATCTGAAAAAAATTTAAATTTTTCAAAAAACTCAGTAGCGTACATTTTTTTGTCAATATTATTCGTGACACTGCCCCCCGAGACGCCACTGGAACTTATAATTTTCTTTTAGTTAGTGCCAACTTAGCGTCTTATTACAATGAATAACCCTGCCAGATTTCAACAAAATCGGTAAAAGGATCATTTAGATATTAAAAAAAAACAATTTTTTTTTAAAACTTTGACACCCTGTATCTTGAAAACCAGACTCTTCAGGACACATGTTTATATGAACTTTTCTATTTGAGTTTGGTTCAGGAATACTCCCTTGAAATTACGCCACATCATTAAGTAACACCCTGTAGATGGAGCTGTTGTTGAAGTACTAATTAGGCCCAAATTATCATTAGTGACAGAGGCGGGCATATATCTCGAATATTTTTCAAAAAAGTTCCATGTGTCAAGTATAAAATAATAATAAATAATAATGAATTTAAATCAAGGCACATCTACACATAATAGAATGAATAACATTTAAATTTACAGAGGCAAATGCTCAAAATGTCCGCCATAATAAAATTCTTTTCTACAAGGCTTATAATTTTATATGTCGATGGTTAAAGTGCAAAACCTCGTAAGTCGAATTATGAGAATTTTTCAGGAGGAAGGAAAAACGTTGACACAAAGTATTTCGGTGATTTACAAAACATTTCGGTGAACAAATTTCGCTAAATAATGCTACTTTTTGGCAATTTGATAAAACTTGAAGTAATGGTTGTTTTTTAGAAAAATAATTGACTTACATGGTTTTGATATAAAATTTTTAAAGTTTGTTTATACATACGAGGTTTTGTAATGGGAAAGGGTAAATTAAAAACAGCAATAAGAACAAAAAAATTATATTTATTTGCAAAAATTTACCAAAAGTCCTTAGCTTAAACCAGGTACTTAAACAAATTAACTAGTAGCACATAAAAGTTTCTAGAAAACTTAACAAAACATTGTTTATTTGAACAAATTTATCAAGAACTCTTAACTTAACTAGGAACTTCAACAAAATAAACTAGTGGCACAGACAAATTGCCAAGAAAATTTCAAACGGACTGAAAACTTAAAATTAATTTGTCAAAACTCTAAACTTTAACAAAAAATAAACAAACACACCAATAAGATAGTGGGTCAAAAAATTTTAAATAATTGTAAATTATTTGAAAAAAATCTGGTTCACATAGAAAATACAGACTTTTGAATTTAATCAATCATGCGAAAGATTTTCGTAAAATTGCCTGTAATCTTGAGGTATAAAGTCTTTTAATTCCTGTAGGTGTTTAAACTTATCAGCCTTAATCTTGAGTGGTTCCTGGTATAGCTGGGGAACGATGAGGTTATCTTGATGGTTTTTTTTTCGCCTTGGAAGTTTCACAAAGTTATCATCATAATTTAATTTATAGTCAATAGAGCCATCTAACCTATAGGCCAGACACCGAATATCTGTAACTTTTGGATCTTTGGTCGTATTGCCAGGACGAATCGAGGAATAGGCAGCTATTACAGAGTATTTTTTAAAAAAATCATAGGAGATATAATGAACTTTGTATGGATCTTTTAGTTTGGCCCTTTTACAAAGTTGAACATAGCAACCTGGTACAAAAACTTCTCGGTTTTTAAGTTTTCTTTCTATACAAGCATGAATTGAGTCACACTCCATTTGAGTGTGACCCTTTTCAAGATAATATTGAAAGATTTCAAGTTTCTTATCCTCGGCAAGCTGTAATAAAGCATTAGATAGAATTACGTTGCGGTTCTGGTAACCACATCCGTCACTAAATATAATCACAGTTTTGGATTCCAAAGTCAAATTTTTAACAATATAATCAACAATGATTGTGGTAAATTCATTGGCAGTTACTCCCCCAGCGCCTTCATGCCAAATGTAGCAGTCTGCTTTTCCAGTAACCATGTTATAAAACGTAAAATTATGGACACTCAACTTCATTTTATAGTACGACGCAGAAACTTGCAATCTAGGTGCTGTCAATATGGCCTGTACGTCCATTGTGAACATTAAAGTAGAAGGATTGTCTTTAGCCAGATCTTTTTGTCTGTCTTTTTCAGTACGAGCCATATTTTTTCTCGCAATATGCATTTGATACTCATCTTCTTTAATCGTACCTACAGAAAACGCAATGCAACTGTCACATTGGTCTTTCCTAAAAAAGTACAAATTTATATGGGTTATTATAGCAAAAAAGAATTAGCTTACTTTGGACGGAACAGAGACAGGTTTAAATTATGAAATTCTTGCCTAAATGTGGTATGATTTAGTGCTTTAAGATTTTTCTCCGTGCATTCTTTACTATAAAATCTGTATAAATCGTTAATATTTTGCCATTGAGAATCCAAGTAAGACTTAGCCGTGTCCTTTCGGCAATAATGACTATCCATCTTGGGAAGTTCAGACAGAAATCTAAGAAGAAATTCTTTATCTTCAGAGACTGGTTTAATGGTCCTTATTCTTGTTGGTGTTTTAGTGGCTGGTGGGTGGACAACTTCCAAATTATTTTTTATCCAACTCTGGATACTCCATTCTCCAATAGAAAGAGTCTCAACAAACATTTTTTTGCAAACTCGTTTTCGCATATTTTGTTTATTAAGATGGAAGATATAAGATGCAGATCGTGCCTTTATTATATCTGAAATAAGTAAAAGACATTACTATAAAAAAAACTATGTATCACTCACAAAACTTACTAGCCCGGTGACATTTAACAGGTGCAACATCAATCAATCCTGTAATATAAAGCTTTTTTCCATTCCAATCTAAGTTTTGCCAGAAATTGTCAAAAATTGACTGTCTTTCTTCCTCGGTAAAGGTTTGGCAGAAAAACTTTTTCGATTTTTTTGACATATTACAATTACAAGCCAGTCCTATTTTTCTTGATCTCTTTTCAATTTTATCATATTTTTGGGTTTCCTTATTTAGTTTAATTGTGGTATAATTTTCTCCTTTCATTCTTTTAAGTTTATTTTTATTCCGTTCCCAATTGAAGCTATTGACGTTTTTCCTTTTGGACCTTTTTCTCACTTTAATTCTAATTATTTCTTCTTGCTCATTTTTTGACAAAATAGACTCTGCAGAGCTTTGTTCTGATTGCGAAAGTTCTGAATTGACATACTCAGAACCGCTGTCTTGAAAGGGCTCACTCTCTGGCTCACTGCTGCCATCAGTGTTCTGATTCGCTGATTCCGCCATGTTAATGTCACATTGGTCTATTTCATGAAAATCAGTTGAGTTATTGCTTGTCGGTGGCTCTGCCTCAATAAAATCGTTTATGCCTGAATGATTCACCTCATCATCTTTGTTCGGAGTTTCTGATTCAGTCATGTTAATGATTGTTGTCAATTGTTTTGAATCATGAACATCATGTGAACAGTCATTTAATAAGTGATAATTATTGCTTGTGCCTGGTTGTATCTCAGTGAAATCATTCATTTCAGGCTTATTGTGATCATCCCTTTGCATACTACAAAACATAACCTCTAATATCACGAACTAGGACAGTAAAGGCAATAATTAATAAAAATAAACTTACCCATTATTATGTTCGGCGGCTAGAAGACTCACAATATATTTACCACGGGTGCCTGACATCTTTACTAAAATACAACACATAAAAGCAAAGAACCATAAAAGCACACCAAAATACTGCCGAGACGCGACTGTCTTAACCACAGGTTTTAACGTGTCAAAACCTATTAAGTTTTCATTTCAACATGTCAACAAATAAAACTTAAATATCAAAACCTCCTAAGTCAACTTATGAGGTTTTCTACTGTACCTATTTTATATGTTAGTTTTACGAGTTTTTGAAAGATGGAGCCACAAGTATTAAAAACTGGAAATTAACTAAGGAGCTTTTGCAGTTGAAAGAAACCCGATATTTGCAAATTTTTCCTATCAAAAATGCATAAATGGAAAAAAATCGACTTACGAGGTTTTGTACTTTAACCATCGATGTGTTAAAGCTCCATAAATGCGAACAATAACAGCATCCTCGTCATCAGTACTCAATAATTTATTACTAGAGTGCAGAATATTTCTTGAAAACTGTTCAACGTAGCAAGAGACATTTCTTGTGTGTTAGTTTAGGATAAGGCACAGCAGTGCACGATTAATCCTCTTTATGGCGCTCTGTGGGCGGTGCGTGTGCGCAGGAAACGTCTTAAATCTTCGTAGATTATAGTTGTTGGAGACCACGGCCTCAGGGAGGTCGTTCCAGAGTGATGACGTTCTCCAGATTAAAGAATTTTTGAAGAGTGTCGTTTGAGGGACAGTAAGCTGAACCACGTACGGGTGGGCTGCAGTGGCTAGTCGTGTATTTCTGCTATGCACCGCTCTGTGTGGAATCAAGCTATGTTCAAGGCTTTCCAGGTTATTTGTCAGATCATGCTCACCGATTACGCGAATGACTCTTTTTTTAATAGAATCTAGTAATGTTTAGCAGCAGAACTCCAATTATGCGAGCAGTACTCCAGCAATGCTCGAATTTGGGCTTTATAGAGCATCAAAAGTTGTTGAGAAGTTATTTTCTAATGTTTGGATGTGTGTACCGATTTAACACCCTGTATTGTCAAAATCGATTATTATAAAACCAAATCTAACTTGATTGAAGAGACTTAGCTCCTCGAATTTTTATTAAAACATTGATTAATTGTTGCAATATAGAGACTCGCTAATTTATACCAAAAAAACTCTCGAAAGATGTTCCAATTTACATGATAAATCTTTTTCTCAATATGGCAAAACAATCGGGGACCAAATCCGTCTATTTCCTTACTTTTGTCAATACTTTTTTACTATAACCTACTTCAGCTCTTAGTGCTGTCAATATGTTTCTATCGGGAAAAAGCAAACAACAAAGTAAGAGTGAAGAGCCAAAATTGCTATATACTTTTAAAATACCAAATGGAAAGAAGTGATGTAAAAATATCTGGCGGGTCGCCCCAAAATTAATTACCAAGAAAAAAATTATATAGTGCTATTGCGCAAAACCGGATAACTTTACATTGACTCGGCCAGTATAAGGTTTTTGATTGAGAATCAAGGGATCTAGTTCTAGTTTTATTGAATTTCGATGTATTGTGGTTCTTTTAATTTTTTCTTTTTATAATTTATGACATAGTTTAATATTGTTCCTGATAGATAATTTAATCAATTCGATTCAATTCAATCTCTTTATTGTATTTAAGAAAAATTACAGTAATTTCTTATTACAAGGGTACGGTTGAGCTTACATCACTTAAAGTGAAAAGAATATAATCATATTATGATAAAGTGTAATAAGAGAAAATTAAAGAATAAACGAAAACATTCAAGTATCATGAAAACAGCTTAAGGATATTCACTAATACAAAAAAAAACAAAACAAACACAATAAACTAACTCTGAGCTAGAAAACTAAATTTATAATAGAAACATAGTTCCTTTATTAATGAAGAAAGAAAAAAAACTGTACTGATGTAAAAAAAAAAAAATAAAAACTATTACTCGTTTACAAGAAAAGATCGCACTTTCAACGCAGCTGTGACGAAATCATCAATTGAAGAGAGCGCTTCGTAAGTGCGTGCGCGCACTAGGCGGCCATGGCCGCGCGGCATTTGCGATGCATTAGCTTGATATGGCTTACGCGCACTAGACGACAGCGGTGCGTTGGCTGCGCGGCCAGCGAGATCCCGACTGCAACCAGGTGCAACAGGCGTACATCGATCATGCGAAAAAGGTAAGGAGGAAGGCTGAAATGTTAGTGACGCGCATGGCAGCACTCTCCCGAAATAAGGGAAGGGTAGATAAGGAAAAGGTGAAATGCATTTATGAAGGGGTGGTAAAACCGGCAGTACTTTATGGCTCCGAAATCTGGGGATCGAGGGCACTCGATAGTCGAGTCGTGAAGCAGATGGAGGCAACCCATAGAATGTTTTTGCTAGTGGTAGCTAGAGCATATAGGACAACGGCTACATCGTCAATGCAAGTGATTGCGGGGATGAATCCGCTGTATGTTCTAGCGAGAGTGGCTTTTACTGCATGGGAACGTACGAGAGAAGAACAAATGGGAGATAGAGTGGAAGAAAGTATGCTAGTGGAACCGAGAAAGAGGAGGGAGTTGAGGGTTTTTAATGAGAATGGAGGGATGAGAGTGTATGTGGATGCAAGTGTGAATGGAGCTGATGGAAAATTAGGGATTGGTATGGCTTGGATAGGTACGGACAATACATGGCAAATAAGATCGAAAACAATAGTTTTCAGAGGGACATCCATGGAAGGGGAAATGGAAGCCATAGCAGAGGGACTAAATACAATTTAGAGGGAAGGGATCGAGGGAAATTGTGTGATAGTGACAGATAACGAAGGACTCTGGAAGATTGTGGAGAACTACAAAACTACGCATAAGGGGATGATAACAATACAGAAGGAACTATTACAAGGGGAACATAAGGTGGGACATTCAAGAAGGGGAATAGAGGGTATTAGAAGAGCTGATGCAGCTGCAAAAAGAGCAGCGATACAAGAAGTACAGGGAGCGGGAAGAGGATTAAAAATGAATGGAAGGAGAGTGAGGAAGAAGAATAGAAGAAAGAGTGAAAGGCAAGTATGGCAGGAAAGATGGAATATAGGTACGACGGAAAGAGAGGTGCATGAATGGTGTAGAGAGATAGGGGATGACAGGTTAGCCCTGACCTTTAAAGGCACGCAACTCCTCACAGGACATGGAAACGTGAACGGCTACCTACATCGATTCAGACTAGGAGGGAATAGAAGGTGTGAGTGTGAGAATGGTATAGAGAGCCTGGAGCATGTGAGAAATGAGTGTTTGAACGAAAGGAGAGTGTTAGCGAAAGAGAGATATGAGGAAAGGATGGGAGCAATGGATAGGCAATTGAGAAGGGGAGGGAAAGCAGTAGATGCATTGCATGGAATGAGTGGGCAAATGAGGCACTAACGTCTGAGGACGAATTATGATTCTCCAGGCATTAAGCAATACGAAAGCGTAAATATAACAAAAAACAAATGTAAATAGAATAGAATATAAAATAGAATAAAGTAGAATATAATGTAGAAATGTAATAATAAAAATAAAAATAGATTAAAAGAAATGATGTAAATAGCTTAATATTAGGGGTAAATTAAAGAATAAATAGAATAAATAGGTAGGTAAATGGGAACATATCACAGGACATTAAAATGATTGAAAATAAAGAGTTTTAGATAATGAATTAAAGAAGAGGAGACGAATTTGGGTCTTTAAATATTATATAAAAGATGTATTGTTTTAAACGGCATTAGAGTAGTATTAAGTAAGAGTATATAAATAGTAACATGGGATATAATAGACAAAATAATGTACAAATATAGTTCTAAATATAAGTAAGTATTTAGGAATAAACTAGAATAAGGGTAAATTGGGTAATTAAATAGGTAACCTATTCTCATTTCAGTTATATATCTGAATTTTATATGTTTGAGTTGGTAATTGGGGTATATAAATTATAAGTATTATGGTATTTGTAAGGCTGAATATTGTTATTTGGTATTAGATAATAAAGGTTTATGTCTTCTTTCCCCGCTGATGCTCCCACCCGACGTCGCCCCGGGGCGGGGGGCCTACCAAGGTGGGGCCTCCGCGTCGGTGCGGGGTCGGGAGAAGTGGAGATGGTAGGGCGTTATCCTTGAGAGTGGTTTCGCTAGATGGTTGGTAGTTGCGGGAGCTAATACCGAAAGGTGGGAAGCAAAGGTAATTTTATCGTCTGCAACCAGGTGCCGCCGCGGATAATGAAATACATACAGTGTTATGAGAATTCGGAACTTGGCCGCGCGGCTGGCGTTTCTTTCGCAACTTTAGTATGATGTTGTTAGGAAAACATGCAAAATGTCTCCAGAAATTGATACCGATGTGTCTATTATGGAGATCGAAAAAATCAGCGATTTGGGATTTACTTAAGTGACGAATACATCGAAATTTGTGTGAAATTAAAATTTGTTACTTCATGTTGGCGAATATCTTAATAAAATGTATGAAATATTTCCCTTTAGTCGTCGACAATCCAATAGAGGATGTACCCAATTTCTTTTTGATTTCTAGATTTTCTTTTTCGCAAAAGGTATCGAACAGCAAGCTACTTGCACAGCGTCTACTTTTACAGTGAGTAAACTTAGCCCCGCGACCGACAAATATTGCAAATTTGCTTATTTTCTGGCCGCCTAGTGCGCAGTCTGAGTCCAGGACATCCGCAAGGTCATCCAAGGAGTTAACTACAGGTATATAGTTTAAACGAAGGTGGCCGCAGAAAGGACATTCGAAAAACAAGTGATTTAGCGTTTCTGGCCAATTGGGATTTTATACAGTTCCTTGTGCAAAGGCCTAACTGTGCAATTATTCTTGCAAGGTACGTGGGAAATTTAAGAGTTAGATAGTAAGACAGTTTTTCGTAGGAGAAACTGGTGGCCAATAGTAAAGAAGACTAATGAGATAAACTGTTAAAATCTTGTTCTAATAATACGTTGCTATATGATTCAAGTAAATCGTCTGTTAATTGTCTCCCATTGCCAACGTTATCCAGACAATGACTTGCTTCGCTTAGGTGTTTCAGGCGATTAAAGCATATTTTTGGGTGTCTCTGGTCTGACATAGTTTTTAGTTTAAAAAGCCATGCAAGTGCAGCTTTAAAGATCAGAAAGCTAACTTTGACAGTGGCTGTTTCTAGACTGACTATATGTATAGTTGGGGGTATTTCTTGGTAACCATAAAAGGTTGCTAAAGAATCCTACTTGTGCTCTCTCAATATTCCTATCCTGATAAAGAATTCTGTCAATGGATGGCTTCATTGTTTTGTTTGGCCAGCATGTCTTGTCAGCTTATTGGAGTTTTCAGTTTTTTTAGACAGCTCTGTTTTAATTTTGATTTAAGGAGATGTTCGGGATGTAAACAGTAATCTGTTTTCATTATGCAAAAAAAGGTCGTTTTGTTCAATTCGTTTTCTTGGATAAAACATGGATTTTTCAGAATGGTACTTTTGGTCGATCTTGGCAAGATGAAAATAAAAGAAGTGTTACATCTACTAAAGTTGATGGTAAAAGGTATTATGCAGTAAATAAATATATAAACTGACGGAAATTTACTTACGTAAAGCATATTTTTCTAGATACATAATACTTCATGCTGGTAGTGAAAATGGTTTTGTTGAGGGTGCAGAGGCAATTTTTTCTTCTAAAACTAAGCTAAGTAACTACCATGGAGAAATGAATCAGCAAAATTTTTTACAATGGTGCGAAAACCAATTATTGAAAAATTTAGCAAAGCCATATGTGATTGTAATAGACAACACCCCATAACATAGCACGTTGTTAACAAAAATCCCTAACACATCCTGGAATAAAGCTGTAATTTAAGAATCTTTAACTACTAATAAAATTAAATTTGATTATACAATGTTCAAAGTCGAACTTTTACAATCGTTAATATACAAGACATTTTGTATGCCCTTTTTTTAACATATTCTTAAATATAATATAATTGATTTGTGATGGGCTACATGCTTGGTGAAATGGATATTCCATGGTAGAGGTAATTAAAGTCGTACTTGTTATATTTCACAATTTAATTCAGTTTCCTGACACGTGTTTCAACCCTTGCGGATCATTATCAAAGGCATATAAGATAATACTAAATTCTACATGTCATTAAAATAAAAATTGACAGATGATGGGTTATTTCGGTCCTTAATTTACAGGTATTGGCCAAAGGTACAACTAAATTACAGGTGCGATTAAAGAGGTATTTACATCTAAGTAATAAAATTAAGAAAATGATATTGTGTATATAATTATGGGCTTTTCCTTTCCTTTTGACCGATATAGGTTGCATCACAGTCATCACATTGTATTTGGTAGACCCCGCTATGTGTTAATTTGTCTTTATTTTCAACTTTTGAATTAGCTATGTATTTACCTACGTTATTTTTATTGGCTTGTATGGGGATACGTTTATGATTTTTGAGTTTTTTGGAGATTTTTTGACTTGTGTGACCTGTATATCTGATTGAACTGTATTTCGCGTTTGATGGAAAAGGACGTCATCGGTAGAGTATTTTTATTCTTAAATTTTAAACTTAAATTCTTTTCAGACATAAGCCACCAAAAAAATATTTAATTGATGACTTGGCTTATTATAATAGAATTGATCGAGATTGCAGTACAGAAACAGACTGTATGCATATGTGGAAAGAATCATTGGGTACTGCTACTCCGGATGTTCGGAAAAATTCAATTCGGCACACAGAGCGCGAGATATTAAAATGTTATGAAAGAGAACATGTATTAGATAGACTGAACATTCAACCCATTAATATTGAAGTAAATGAAGCGAGTGATTCAAGGGATTTGGAGGATGATTGAAGATCCATCTTTGTATTATTATTTTATTAAGAAGCCTCTTCAAGAAAATGGGCTTCGGATGGTAAAAAGATGAACTGAGACGAGGGGATATGGAACTTTTCCATGTAGCTTTCAAACGACTATTATTTTTGAAACAATATATTTAAAGAAAAAGAAGCATTTTCGTGCCAATTCGTTTTCTTGGGTGAAACATGAATTTTTCAGAATGGAAAGAAGTAGATCTACTAAAGTTGATGGTAAACGGTAATGTGGAGTAAACAAATATATAAATTATGGGAAATTTTTGTATATTTTGATGAAAAAAGAAATGTGTAATTCCCTCACTAGGATATTTTGGTTTCGAAGGGTATGACGTGCATCGGTTTTTGTTTTGCATTAAGTATAAGTGACTAGCATTCCAAATTAGTTGGACGATATAAATGCTAGAGGAAAAACATCCATACCACTCGTGACCGCAAAGGTTTGAGACCGGCTTAACATAAACACCCAGAAAATTTAATGAAAAGAAAATCATGCCATTAAATAAATGTGTACGTATACCTTACCTGTAGTGTAACACAATTTTTATTGGTTTAGGACGAGTTCGAATCTGGTTCGGAGATGAACTAATTTAAAGTCTAAAACCGCAAATGCTAAAAATCCTTATTAACACTTATTGGGACAAAAACTAAATATAATTTATACGATACAATATGATTTCTAACTAATTTAAATTACAAAATTATATAATCTGAAACCAGACTATTAAAATACACCATAGGGAAGTAAATCTACTTTAATATTAACTTAACAAAATATTCAGATTTTCCGCAGAGCGAACTCCAACTTTATGAAAACAGGAAAATGCTATAATTTCTTATTATTCAGCATAACGTATTTTATCGTCTAGGTTAAATCGCTAAAATATTTTTTCATTAAAATAGAGTAAAAAATATGGTCTCGCATACCTATTCCCAATTCCTATATTATTTTAAACGTATAAACGTATAATTAAACTAATCGACTTTTAACAGTGAATGGCCTTCTGTGAAATCTAATTATAATAATAATAATAAAAATAATAATAATATTAATAAAAATATATACGGGTTGATTTCGCGGATGATTTTGGGTATGATTCTACGCGATGAAAATAAATCCAGTAAACCATGTAACAAAAAATATAGAGCTTAATATTTTCCAAGTTACATCCTGTCAAATTTCATTTTTTTTATTCTATTGTTACGGTTCGAAAATTGCATTTTCATAGTTTGGTTATCTATGTTAAGTTTTCTGTTTTAATTTTGTACAGTACCTAGGTAGACTTTCACCTTAAATATTAATTACTAATTAAGTTACCTGTAATAGCCAATATTTTCACTATGTTCAGTTTGAAACCTTTGATTATGTTTATATTCCATGAATGTTTTGTATCTTGTAGGACATAGCCAAGTGGATTGATTTCTTGTGTTCTTTGTTTCGTACTACTTGTGGACAGGTCTTATTTCAAATCCTTGTTTTAATTCATTAGTAATTAGTCAATTCAAGTTGTCGAGAGTAGATAATAATTTCGTAACCTTGTATTTAAGATGTAGGTTAAATGTCTCGGCTGTTGTAAATCAGCAGTTTTTAAGAAAATCCATAATTTGTTAGGCAGGTCAGTGTCAGACTGACAGTTCTGTGCATTTTCACGACCACGTCTGGTTAATTTAAAGATCTGGTTAATTTAGGCATACTTTAGTAATGGGCGCGGGTTCTCAAGGTTTTAATTTTAAAAGAGGTTAGTTTTCATAGATAGGTATGACTAACTTGTCGACGTTTTGTTTTGGTAACTATGTACGTTGGAGACGAAACAACATCCGGCGCTTTCGACAATAGCCTCTTGAAGAAAAGCACGTTTGTGGATGTAGCTCCCGAACTTTAGTTTTCTTGGGCAGGGAAGGCCATGCGGTGCCTATAAAACATCCACAAGTGTATTAAAAAAGGGTATGGCTTTGTAGTTTGCATATTCTTTGGGCGTAATGCCGATTTAAAATGCTTTACCATGAACTTCAACAAGCGGTCCTCGACGTCATTTTGCACATAGATTGGAACCCTCGCTAGTTATTTGAGGTAGGTTTAAACTTTAGTATCTGAATTACCCTCGTTGGGTTTTATGAAAGTTTTCTCCTTCATGTTGTATATCTAAAATTCGATTTTAGGGTTTTTTGTTTTGGCAGGAGCTAAAAGTCCAAGTTCAAACGGGAGTACTAGTTTTCTTTTATTGGAGCTGCCTGGACGCAGGACGTACCGGTTGCCATGTACTGTTTGAATTTTTGGAGTCGAGCAGTGTAGCAGTATCCACGTTAGCTATTTGAGAGACCGTGTGTGTTTTACTGAAAATCGAGTCATCAGGAACTATGCGTAGCACATAAAGTTTCAGCTCATAGTATCATTACCCTGTGATCATTTCTCTTTAAAAAGTTAGTCAACCTAAAATCTTAATATTTTGCATTTGCGTATTGTTCGATATACAGTGTTTTGGTAAAGTTTTGCACCCATGTTATGTACAGAGCTTGTGCATTGTAGACGTGTAGCGTATGTCGATATAGCGTTAAGACGTCACAAGAGTCTCTAGTAGTTTAAAACGCTGGGTGGTCTGTTACAGTTAATTTTATTGTAAATATGGTTACAATTCATTAGTTATAAAGTAAATATTTTTATTTCCCGGCTAAATTTGTTTCTTCTAAATTTAACACTAGTAACTTTAACATTTTAACTTATCTACGCCCGAGTGGCTGGTATGCTTATCGAGTAATCACAGGTACTCGTAAGATTTTGTATTGTACTTTAAGAATGCTCGTATGGTAAATTTAGTTTGTTGTGAGATGTTCTGGCACAGACCTTGCGGAAATTCCAAGTCTGAGGCAATGTCCTGGATGTAACTAATGATAACTTTGAAATTTGAACCATACGTTTTATGCCAAACCTTATACTACCACTTTGTCATTACATTTCACTTATCTATATTTTAACTTCAAGTACCTATTGTCCACCAAAGTAAGAGGAGCTTGCATTTACAAATCCAAGTAGCCAAGGGCATAACACGATACAAAAAATAAATATTTATATTGGCCTCTGCTAAATTTAGCTTTTATTTGAAAGACAGTGACTTTGAGGGACTTGAGTGAATGAGAGCTTATAAGAAGCTATTGAAAACCGATTGTGACATATTTGTTTCTTTTCCTAGTTTGTTTTTCTCCGAGGCCAAACACTGGAACATTTAAAGGCTTTTAAGTAAAATAAAACTAAGGTGGCGCCTTCAGGATTCGACTTTAACTTACTTATATAAGGTTACTAAACCTCTCAATCTAGAAACAAAATAGCGAACCTACCCTGAGTTGACATAGGTCATTTTTAGGGACTGTTGTCTGAAGTACATCCTCCAGGGCGTAGGGTTGCCAGAGTAAGGGTGGATAGGTTGCCTCGTCGCAGTTTATTTTAGGTTATCCTAAGGTAAATACTGGCACCCAAGAATATTTTAGGAAAAACGTTACACTGGCGTCGTAGTATTGGCGATATATAGATAACACTATTTTTAACATAATTAATGTGGTAATTTGTAATTTGGTATTATTTTATAAACAGAATATTATAAAATAATATCGATTATACAGTGACTGGCAGAAATCTATGGATTTAGCACATTTATTTTATTTCAGATAAGTTCTGCATATCCTTAAACCAAAATAACACCCATCAAGTCCGGTAAAAGTCTTAAGGTATACGAGGGAGAGTCAAAAAATAAAAATATCGCTAAGAGCAAAGTACCTCTATTTTTCATTTTAGAAAAATTTTTATAAAGAAATATTGTTTTCATTTCAAAGATGTACTTAAATACCAAATTTTGCTTATCTTGGGCAAAAATAGGATTAATTCGTTTCTTTCTGAATTATCCTGTATAAGAAGTACATCGCAACCATACAGTACGCAAATTGTATTTTCTGTCCACTATGTTAGAGATACCCCTAAATAGTATGTGAGAGTAGTTAGTTTTAATAATATTATGGCCTTTTAAAATAATAACATAAATTTTTTTAATATCTTTGCTGCATACCGTATTTTATTTTTTGAGAAAATAAAATAATTTAATCTGACTGATATTTTGTTATGTAACTTAAAGCACTTTCTAAATGGTATATTTATACAAAGAAGTACAAAGTGTTTTCTTTATTTCGATTTTAATTGTGATCGCCATAAGAAAAAAATTAAAAATTGGAAATATTCTTTGTAGGGATTTTATCTGCCACGCAAAACAATGATCAACATTTTTATTTATAAAATAAATTTTGAGGATAATCCAACTAACAATAAATCTTTTAAAGTCAAAAATAGAAAACAAAGAATATTAATAATTAAGACTATTTACATTAACAATAATTATAACTTTATATTTCTACATATCCTTCTTCATTTTCTATACATTTTACGGTTATTTGGTTATTCTTTGCCTACGTCTCTTAAAAAAGTAGAATTACTTGTACCGATTATTTACCTCATCCATTATAAAAGCGGGTTGATTTTCACCTGATTATTCAGCGATAATCTCCCGCTCTCTGGTGAAAATCACCCTTGTCAAAAGTGAAAATCTCAACCGTCAGAAATCCAGCGATAATCTCCCGCTCTCCGGTGAAAATCACCCTTGTCAAAAGTGAAAATCTCACCCGTCAGAAATCGTTAGTTTTTTATTTGGTAAATAATCTTCAAAATACATTTCGGGATTGGGAAATAATCAGAAAATCATTCTCAGATTTTTTGCCATTAGGAAATCGCTCTCGGGCAAGCCCTCGAGCGATTTCCACGGCGAAAAATCTTCGGAATGATTTTCGATAATTTCCCTATCCCTTAATATATTACTACAGATAATATTTTCCAGATGATAATTATTGTCACCATGAAATAAAACTACTTTTATTCTTTCCTGTAAAGACAACTTTTCAACTTCCATTTTTACCACAGAACTAACTAAACGTCATTAATTTAATTTCAATGCTTGACTTGTTTCGATGGCTTCTATTATTATTATTTAGGCTTCAAATTCGGATATAAAGAAAGATTCCTTTTGTATTTTAAATGAAAAATACGGGTTTGAAATGTTTATATTAAAAGTATTCAAAATGATATTGATCCTTATTAATATACAAGGTGAGTCAACAAGGTGTTCGCCTTCGATAGCGCCTAAACTATAAGAGATATAAGAAAAAGTTTTATATAAGAGTTATAGGGTTTGCAATGGATCATAACGTAAAAATATTTTGCGTTATACGGGATTGCTCAAAAAATTGGTACTACATAAAAATTATTTTTTTTAAATGAATCACCCTATATATTTTCTCTCTTTCTGATTCCGCTAGAAAGAATCTCTACAGTCATATTTACTTTTATGAATTTGATTGCGACGTTGTCAAGTAAATAATTATTTCCTGGTATATTATGATTTTTATTTGACTTATTAAAAAAATCATAGTTACCTATGGAATCAATAGAAATAAACAAAATATTTGCCATAAGTACCTTAAAGTACTTGGTACGTAACCATATCACTATTTGTTCTATTTATTATACGAAGTGTTCGTGTTGACTTGGCAAATTTCGATAATTTAAATATGCATTATGTTATTTTTTTTATATCATCTACCTAAATCTTCTAGTTTTTCAAATATTGTATATTTTATGAAAAGCTACACAAAAATTAGTAATTTTATTATTATAATCAAAAATTCCATGGGCAAAATAATTAAAATTAGAATATTCATTGGGAAAACAGAAACATGTATCAAGATAGTCATGACAAAATTAACTCTTTACCTTGACATAAGTTGTCATTATTATTTCTCTTTAAACTTATTTATATTGGTATTATAAGGTAAATATTGTTTAAATTTTCTCCTTTATCGCTATTTTTAATCTTGGTGTATTTTGACCATGAACTTGGTGAAAGAAATTAATTTTTAGCTTCAAGGATTTATGCCCAAAAACACCCACAAAGTAGACATCCTCGTCCAACTGCTTTTGAGCTATTAAAAGAGAGATATGAAAGAACAGGAAATATCGATTATGAAACACATGAACGAGTCAAGCCAGCGACTAACGGTGACAATAAATTAATGGCAGCTTTAAGTGTAGTTGAAGATCCTCACAAGAGTACTCGACAGTTAGACAATGAACTGCCGTTTAGTGCATTATCAGTGTCAAGAATGCTTCGTAGTGAACATTTTCATCCATATCATATTCAGTTATTGCAAGAATTGGAGCCGCAAGATTATGAAAATAGAGTAATATTTTGCCCGTAGGCTGAAGGTATGATACTTACAACAACAACCTCGTTTTTTTGAATATGTTATGTTTAGTAATGAGGCTACATTTCATAGAAACGAATGTGTGAACAAACATAACTTCCATTATTATGATACTAGCAACCCCTTTTTTACACGAGAAACTAATTTTCAACATCGTTGGTCGCTTAATGTCTGGGCTGGTATAATAGGAAATAATATCAATGGTTCACATTTCTTTCATGGAAACCTTACTGGTCAGGAGTACCTTGATTTTTTGCAGAATCGTATAGAAGTGCTTTTAAACGGGTTACCAGAACATACTCGGGAAAAAATGTGGTTTCAGCAGGATGGAGCGTCAGCTCATTACAGTCTACCAGTGAGACATTTTTTAAACCGACGTTTCCATGACCGTTAGATCGGTAGGGGAGGCCCAGTATCTTGGCCAGCGAGGTCTCCCGACCTTACCAAGCTAGATTTGTTCTTATCGAGATATGTAAAGGAAATAGTATATAAGACGGCTCCAATCACAAGAGAAAATATGCAAAATCGAATTCGAGAGGTGTTCCAAACTATCACTGCAAATAACTTAAGATATGTAAACGACTTATTTGCGAAAAGAATTCGTTCATGTAATTTGAACTTTGGAGGACACATTGAACAAAATTTGTAACAAGACGGTTTTTCTTTAATTATTATCTCTAATATTTCTTTTTAGTTTGGTTTATTTATAATATAAATGTGTAAGATGTTGGTTTTAATTATAATACATTTAATGTTATTACTTAAAAGAACAGATGATTTCTTTCGTTGACCGAATACCTATGCATTTTTCGTTTCTAAAATTCTCTAAAGAGGATTCTTAAAAATATGTATCAGTTTTGATGTTTATGTCCATTTTAATTATTTTGCCCATGGCATTCTTGATTAAAATAATAAAATTACTAATTTTCGTGTAGCTTTTCATAAAATATACAATATTTCAAAAATTAGAAGATTTAAGTAGATAACATATCTAACAAAAAATAAAGGCATTTAAAAAATACACCCTATCAGTTAAGAAAATACAGGGTGTACCATTTAAATGAATTGACATAATGCATATTTAAATTAGCGAAATTTGCCAAGTCAACACGAACACCCCTTATAATAAATAGAACAGATAGTGATATTGTTACGTACCAAGTACTTTAAGGTACTTATGGTAAAAATTTTGTTTAATTCTATTGATTCCATAGGCAACTATGATTTTTTTAATAAATCAAATAAAAATCATAAAATACCGGGGAAATAATAATTTACTTGACAACGTCGCAATCAAATTCAAAAAAGTAAATATGACTGTAGAGATTTTTTCTAGCGGAATCAGAAAGAGAAAAAATATATAGGGTGTTTCATTAAAAAAAAATAATTTTTATGTAGTAACAATATTTGGAGCCATCCTGTATAACGCAAAGTTATAATATAAAACTTATTCTGATATCTCTTGCAGTTTAGGCGCTATCAAAGGCAAACACCTTGTTGACACATCCTGTATTATTAATTATCGTGGCAAACAGAATCCAAAAGAAAAAACTTTGTACTTTTATGTATAAATATACCATTTGGAAGGTGATTTAAGTTAAAGTGCATAACAAAATATCAGTTAGATTAAATTATTTTGTTTCCTCAAAAAATAAAATACGGTGTGCAACAAAAAATCTTAATATATTTATACATATTAATATAATATTGTCAAAACTAGCTAATCTGACATACTTTTCACGGTAACCTGTAACAAAGTGTACAGAAAATAGAATTTGGGTACTGTATGGTTGCGATGTACTTTTTGTACAGGATAATCCAGAAAAAAACGATTAAATCCTGTTTTTTGTCCAAAATAAGCTAAACTTGGCATTTTAGCATACCTTTGAAATATTTCTTTATAAACATTTTCTCTAAAATGACAAATAGAGGTACTTTACTCTTAGCGAAATTTTTAATTTTTGACTCTCCCTCGTATACCTTAAGACATTTACTGGATTTGCAGGGTGTTATTTTGGTTTGAAAATATGCAGAAATTTTCTGAAGTAAAATAAATTTACTAGATTCACAGATAAAGAACTTGCCCATATGCTACGCACTTTCTGCCAGTCACTGTATATGCATTATGCCTTATGTAGATTTAGACAAAGAACTTTACGTGATACAAAAAGACTAAACATAAATTAAAAATCGGGGACACCAAGTTATCCGGATTCAGTTAAAAAAAAAATCAATTCACATTCAATAGGGTGTAAAGACGCCTGTGTTATCAATGCCATGTTAGCGACAACAGCCACATAACTTCCATGACAACTATTATTTCAACAATGGTATTCTGGGAACCAAGGGTGAGTTAGCAAAATGAGGAATTGAATGAACTGGGCATCTACCTAGATTTTTGGTTTCGACATGTAGAACTAACCTGAACTCATTATGTAGTCTATAATTGCCTGGGATCTCTGTCTTTTTTTTAAAGTAAGGATTGCTCCTGCGACTTCATTTGAATCTTCAAAATCTGTTTAGGTTTGAAATGACATCTACCGACAGACTACAGCAAACCCATCCCAGGTGTACGCGTGTACGCGTTTATTATTTTTAAATCGTTTTCAGCTGAAATATGTTTCTTAACCAGGATCAAAGTCCCGCCTCCGCGTCTACTGAGGTGATCGTTTTTAAATACGGTATAATTCGAGAACAAAAATCTCTCTTTAGCCACGTGTCCTGGATAAGAAACATAATATGGTTCTTATCCAGGATATTATATATGTATATCTCATTCCCCTCGACAAACTCGATAAGTTCGAGTTTCCGTTGCTTGATGGAATTGACATTAAATGTAGTTTAATATGACGCCGTCTTCGCTTGCGCCGCCATTTAACCTGCGGTTTCTTAAAAGGCACTGATCATAGATTTTAGTTGAGTCTCCATGATTTTGGAGAACTGGACCAGGAAGCTTTGCATTGTAGCTTGCATAGCAGCCTCGGGACGAGTTGGTTTTGTTAGCATTGCCATCGCTGCCCAATTTAGCATTGTCTTGCTGACCGCAGCAAAAGTTGTTTCTCGGTGCAATGTTTCTGGCGTCGTTTGTCATATTTTTGCTTAAATTGTGGACAACCCTGATAGTTTGCCGAGTGGTCACCCTTGCAATTTGAGCATTTCGCTTTCTCTTCACGAGATGTAGTGCATTGGTAAGAAAAATGGTCCTCAGCATATTTGAGATATTTAATTGGGGCGCTACACCGATATTGTATTGAGTACCCGTATAATTAGAAGCGATGTCATTGCGAAACTGTGACACGTGCACACTGCGCTTTCACTTTAATACACATAGCATCCAAATTTCTTAGTTCGATAATGCATTTTTTAGATTTATGCAAACAAACTAACACCAAAGGCAATGGTGTATCGCTGCGACTGACCAAATAAATTACACGCGTTTCCTAACCAATTTATGAAAACCTAATTATGTCAGGTCATCGTTGATCTTATCCTCTGTCCAGGTTTCCAGGATGCCTCTACCAGTACGCGCAGCTCTGTTCAGACCTGGAACCTAAACGAGTGATATAATTTATTTTCATCTAAAATTTTTGTTACAAGTTTGTGAAAATCTGCTGATGTATGTGCATTAATTTCTACACCTTCTGGCACAATAAGGGTGCGGCCATAATCAACATTTATTGACTTCAGGTGAGCAGAAATTTTATTATATCTGTGTTTGCCTCTGATGATGATCAGAGAGACACGTAATTTCGGCGGTCCGGTCTTTGAATCGTTATCGATGACATTTTGGGCTTTAGCAGGTAAGATTTTGGGCTGCGTTGTGGTCTGTACCTCTGCTTGGCTACTTGATACTTTTTGAATTTTTTTTATGATATTGCACAGCACTGCAGGATTAATCCTTTATGGCACTTTGCGAGTGATGTGTGTGCATAGGAAATGATTTACGTTGGACTTGAATCCTTGAAGATTATACTCGTTGGGCAACACGGCCTCAGGGGTCCGTTCTAGAGTGATGACCTTGTTCAGATAAAAGAATTTCCTGCCTTCGATCTTCAAGGCTTTTCAGGTTGTTTGTCAGACCATAGTCACCGATCAAGCGAATGACTCTTCTTTGAATGGGATCTAGCAATATCATGGTATGTATGTTTAGGAGCAGAGCAGCAAATATGCGAACAGTAGTCCAGCGATGGTCGAGTTTGGGCTATATAGAGGTTTTTTGTTCGGAAAAGTATTCCAAGCTTCTGCTAGGCTGCCTTAGCAATTGCTACAACGTGACTATGCCAATACATATGACTATCCAAATTTAGTTCCAATAAATGAATTATTGAAGCCAAGGGAATCGAGTGTCCCGCCATGACTATATCCCGTTCTTTAACAATAACTTTTTTAGAAAGAACTGCCGTCTTGGTTTTTCTAGCATTAAATTCTACTTGGTTACTATCACCACAAGACAGAATATCTTCCAGGTCTTTGTTGAGATTTGAGACCTCTTGCTGTCTAAGAGATGTGCATTGGCAGTTGATGTTCAAGCATCCAAAGTAAAAGATGAAACAAGTGTGCTGTCATCAGCAAAGTGTTATATATAAGATTTTTAGTTTTTTCTAAAAGATCGTTAATATAATATAGTAAAAGGAGGGTGGTCGAAAATTTAGAACCTTGAGGGACTCCGGCGTTGATGTTAAATGTGGCTGCATGAAATCCACCCATCGCCACTCACAGAGAACGGTCTTTAGTGGAGCTTGATAGCCATGTACAAAATTGAATCGATATTCCGTACGCTTTCACTTTAGTTAGAAGCTTCTTATGCCATACTCGGTCAAAGGCCTTGAAAATGTCCAATGATACCGCCCGAGACTCCCCATGATGTTCTATTGCGTTGTTCCAAACGTGAGTAATATAAGCGAGAAGCTCTCCTGTTGACCTAGACTTTTGGAATCCATACTGGCGGTCACTAATAGTTTTGAAGCCTTTCAGGTTATTTAAAGAATTTATTGTTAAAGAGAAAAATTTTTTGTTCCAGTACTAAATTGACCAAAAAGCAAATAGTATCTATATGGATATCAGGTAGATTGGTGAAATCAGTAAGGAGTGTTGTTATGAATGGAATACATTCGTTTGTAGGTATACTAGGAAATAAGTTGGTGACATCAAGGGATACGAAAAAGGCAGAGTCGGGTATTGTGTAGATTGTGGAGTTCATTAGCTAATTGTGAAGAATTATTAACCGAAAAGGTAATATGAAAATTATCTAGCATTAACAGTCTCGCTTAGCTCAATGTTAGGTAAGTCCCACTAAGACTTTTATTTTATATTCATTTGTCGTTCCCAGCTTTATACTATCCTTTTTCCTTGAGGATAAAGGCTAAATGAGGCAAAGACTGCATTGTTCCATTTACATTACTTTGACTCCACTGAAAGTATGGACTATTTCGTCAATAATAAAGAATAATTAGTTGTGTACACAGTTTTAAACTTGTTTAACGGCGACAAATATTATGTTCATCAATTAAACTTTGTCATTATGTTTGTCATTCAATTTGTGTGTATAGTAAACAGTCTGATTGCCCTATAAAATACAAAATAGCGAAACAAAACTTGGCCAATAACTTTTTGAGACTCATAAACCTCAACGAAAGGATGTATTGCCCCGCCTGGAAACATATCTAGTGGTAAACTTTGCTCATATTATTGAATAAGTTTCCATTTTTGTTGAAAAATAAGGGCATTTTATGACGGGGATTTTGGTGTAATAAATACCAGCATTTGTGTTAGGGCAAAAATTAATAAATATAAAATTCCCTGCAGTTTTGTTAACATTTCGTTAATCATAAATTTTGTTATAAATAAAGTAGATACAAAGTGTATCGAGAAATATGAATTTTCGCTTAGAATTTCATCTAAACTTGTACAAATTTTTTGGCTAATAAATGCTTTGTTACTAAGACAGAGTATTTTTAGTTTTAAGAGTGATGAAGCAGAGCTTCATTCTCCATGCGTTATAGCCCTAGTAAACAAGTTACAATTTTAAGATTTTTATATTTTGTTTTTTTGTAACGAGAATATAAATCTGTAAATACTAGCAAATTGCAAGAAGGGAAATAAAAATCCTTTGATCTAAATTAGAAGGGTAAATATTGCATGCTGTCACGTACACACGGTTGCTATTTAAGCATAAAAGGGTAAATGAAATAATGGAATCAAAGTCCAAACAAAGTGCCATGCATTGGAGATAAAACAAAGCGGATATTTTATTTTTGACAAATTTTAACCCCTTTTGCAGGGTGGTATACGTTTTGTTATTTTTTTCAGGTCATAAATAAAATAATACCAATGTGGTTTCAGGTCAAAAAACGAAAATTTACCCATTGTGAGTTTTTTTTAAAGTTATATTGGGTGTTTTTTTTGTAATATTATGTTTGAAGTCGTAGAACTTTAACCATAGTTTCTTTAGATTTATTAGGTTTAATTAAAACGTTTCAAAAGATAATATAATATGTACAGAGATTCTGAAAACCCCTAAAACTTAATTAGTAGTTTTCTGTGTGCTATCTTCTAAATTTGCACCGAAAAGTTTTCTTTAGTTATTCAATTTCAAAGCATTTATGTATACAGGGTGTTACTAATTGGTATATTCTAATTCTAAGGATTGATTCCTGATCCAATTTTAAAGAAAAAAGTTCATATAAACATGTGGTCTGCAACCGTTTCATTTTTGAGGTACAGAGTGTTAAAAATTTGAAAAAAAAACGGGTTTTCCTTAATATCGTCACTTTAGAATTGCACTATTGTATGTCGCATTTTTCCCATTTTCCACTACAAAGTTGTATGTTCACTAAACTTTTTATCTGCAGAGTTACAAGCTTGTATCTTAACCGTTACAATGTAGGCAACCAAAGTTACAAAGTTCTATGACGACAAAATAATATTTTTCTAATTTCGTTTCCTAAAGAAGCTGTTTCTATATCGTTTTCAGCATCGTAATGAAACAGTTTTCTTTATTTCTCTAAGGTTGGTAATGATATTCACAAACGTTCTATTTTGCTATGACAGCTACTTGCCCCCCAAAAAAAAACTCTCCGAATATAAACTCAATTATAACGAAATTTTTAACGGCTGGACACTCATGCAACCCAAGAAATAGATTCTGTGCATAGTTACATCAAGGGAGTGTTAAGTTAAAAAGCCTGTGCTTCTGTTTATATTTACAGAATCATTCCCTTTAGCCAGGTTTGGCCCTAAAATGTACATAAATAATATCTATAGAAATTTCTAATGGTGATTACCGACCTACAAGATCAGATGCTGCAAGTAGCATTAATATGAAACTTCCCTCTCAAAAATCAGTTCCTCCGAATAAAATAAAAGCTATCAAAAGTATCTTGAAATGGATGCCAGAAGTCGACAGAAACTTATTTTACAAAGAAGGAATATTTCCTTCTTGCTGAAAAACTGCGCAAGTCCAGCATATACCTAAAAAAGGCAAGAAGACCTTGTCAAATAACTATCGTCCAGTCGCATTGCTTTCGGTTATATCAAAAGTTATAAAAGAAGAAGGCATCAACGAAAAATTATTAAAGTACCTGGAAAGCTTCAACATTATTAGTGACCGTAAGTCTCGATCAACAGGATACCTTCTGGCATATGTTACTCGCATTTGGAACAACGCAATAGAGCATCGGGGGGAGTCCCGGGCGATAGCACTGGACATTTCCAAGGCCTTTTACCGAGTATGGCATGAGGGGCTCCTAACTAAAGTGAGAGCATACGGAATGCCGGTGCAATTTTGTTAATGGCTGTCGAGCTTCCTTAAAGACCGTTCTCTGCGAGTGCCGATGGACCGATTTCTTTCAGACACATTTAACATCAACGCCGAAGTCCCTCAAGGTTCTATAATGTCGCCCACCCTCCTTTTACTATACATTAACGATCTTTTGGAAAAAACTAAAAATCTTATACATAGCTTCGCTGATGACAGCACACTTGTTTCTTGTTATTTGTTACTTTGGATGCTCGGACATCGGCTGCCAATGCACATCTCTACAGGCAGCAAGAGATCTCACATCTCAACAAAGACCAGGAAGAAATTCTGTCTTGGGGTGATAATAACCAAGTAAAATTTAACGCTTAAGAAACCCAGGCGGCAGTTTTTTTCTAAAAAAGTTAATGTCGAAGAACCGGATATAGTCATGGCGGGACACTCGATTCCCTTGGCTTCATCAATTTATTTATTGAGCGTCAATTTGGATAGTTATATGTCTTGGCATAGTCACGTTGCGGTCATTGCTAAGGCAGCCTCGCAGAAGCTTGGAATTGTTTTCCGAACTAAGGATCTCTATACACCCCAACAACTTTTGATGCTCTATAAAGTCCAAATACGACCATCGCTGAAGTAGTGTTCGCATATTTGTGGCTCTGCCCCTAAACATACCCTGAGATTGCTCGATTCCATTCAAAGAAGAGCAATTCGCTTGATCGGTGACCATGAACGGAAAAACAACCTGGAAAGCCTTGAACATCGAAGGCAGGTTGGCGACTTGAGTCTATTTTACAAATACTTTCATGGCAAGTGTTCAACTGAGGTTGCCCGCTTGATTCCACCCAGAGCGGTGCATGGTAAAAATACACGACGAGTCACTGCAGCCCACCCGTACGTGGTTCAGCTTAGTGTCCCTCGAACGACACTGTTTAAAAAAATTTTCATCTGGAGAACGTCATCACTCTGGCACGACCTCCCTGAGGCCGTGTTCTTCAACGATTATAATCTCCAAAGATTAAAGACCAACGTGAACCGGTTCCTGCGCACACGCACCGCTCGCAGAGCGTCATAATGAATTAATACTGCAGTGCTGTGCCTTATCATAAAAATAAATGTTTTATAAAGCGATATTTTCGAAATGATACTTTCTGTCATAATGTTTGTATTTAATAATAATATACTGTATTTTTATGAATGCTTGTTTGATTGTTCTTGTTGCTAATACATAATTTTTTAGATTATTTGTTTACAATCATTTTCAAAAGATAAAGTTATATGTAACAAAAATATTTGTCAACAGTTTTCAGTGTTATAACGTTGTTGTTTGTTTTCAATACATACCTTGTGTCGCTCGAAAGCTACATCTACCATTCTCCATCGACTTTTCAGGGTCAAGTAGGCTCTCAGTGTTGCTTCCTTTCGTCGGATTCTATAACCTCACTGACGAGCCGTTATACGGCGAAACGCGTCTTCTGGGGATGAATCCGATGAAAGGAAGCAACCTTTAAATTGTACAAATTTTTTGATATTTGCATCGAAGGAAAAATTAACGCCACTACTTTTCAAAATAAATATTGTTTTCGTAATTACGCCTTAAACCCCCCCCCCCCCCCCCCCTCGCCCCCCAGAACCTATTCCTGGCGCCCACTGTCTTGTTGCTTAAAAATTGATTTGTAACACTTAAAAATAAAGCGGTTAATTTTTAATACAGACTTTTCGCCTTAAAATTGGTCTGCGAATAGCCCCATAAAGTAAGCACTTACCTATACAATTAACACCCTGCATATTCAAGAAGTGTACCTAAAGAAGGAAAGTAAAAATATATTATATCATTTCGAGGTAGATTTCTTCGTACTGCAAGCGACATGTTATGCTTGGCTATTATTTTCGTTGAAATTGGCTGTAATCCTTGTAATAAATTTAAATTAAATTATTATTTTAATTGAAAATATTTTAGACAAGAAAATAATGCCTTTACCCTACTGGGAGAATTATTTATAAATACCTTGGGTAGGGAACGTGTTAAAAAATGCTCATATACAACGGCAAATTACCGAGGGAGAAGGGCGTTTTTCTCTTTCATCTAAATTGGAGGGGTAAATATAACAAGCTGTCACGTACACCGGAGCCATTTAGTATAAAAGAGTAAATGAAAATAATGAAATCAGGGCCTAAAAAATGCGCTAAAACCAAGAGGGATATTTTTTTGAATTTTCTAAAGAATCAGGCCAACAGTTTTAAAATATTTAGCTGAATATTGATAAGCAGATTAACAAAATATCTATAAGGAACCGTTCTTACATGAAAGTAAATTTCACAAAAATAATATCATCATTAAATAATTTTCTTTTTCAAGTATTTTAATCAAAGGAACCCAAATGCCGTATATTATAACAAACCTTTTTATCGAGGCAGACTTTTGTTTTTGTACGGAAACTCATCAAAACTTTTCATAATAATGTTAATAAAGCTAAGATGCTTCTAGAAAAATCTCATATTTAAAAGTTTCTCAGTTTTCTTAACCGCTATAGATTTCTATATTCTTTGTTTTTGCTTGTTTTCGTTTAGGTTTAGGATGGATAAAATCGTCAAAACTTTTAAGGGTTCGGAGAAATGCATTTTTAAAATGCAAATAAACATAATTATAAATTTATAATAGTTTCTTAAAAGAAATAACTATTTACAAATTAGTTTTAAGGAATAGTTGTGTTCGTATTAAGCGCGCGATATAAGGGTTTTTTTAATGACATATGAGAATGTTAATTTTTAACCAGGATGACGTATAATATTTTTTTTAATCGATACAAGGCGAGTGGCATACGAGAAAATTTCAATAATGGCTTACTATATTGGTATAGTTTTAGACAGTGGGAAAACTCGATAGTCAGAAAAATATTTAATAAACTAAAGAAATTAGTTCTGTGACTTCTCTTGAATTATCGTGAACTGTTTAGGTTCTTCTATTTATAGGAATTTTGAGATTGACTTTTGCCTTGACTATTCTTGTTTTTAATTACTTCATTTAAAAAATTTAAACAATGTATAATTTTGACACCTGTACTATTCATTCTAGTAGTGTTAGTGCTTCTCCACTATCAGTGCTTCTTTACTATGGATTTGTACCAACAGGGAGCCAATATTTCAGTAATTTATATGTGTTGTTTTGTCTGAATCTTGTATGTGACTCTGTGATACAGGGTTTAGTCAATACGTCCGTGCGTTTGTAGTAGTTTATTTAATAGATTATTTATATTTTCTTTAATTTTCAGATAATTTCAATAATATAGATGTTGTAGTGGTAGCGATAGCCCATTGCATAAAGCCGATGTAGCAAATTCGGTAATATCTAACATGTTACCAGCCAAATCTTAATTAGTGAATGAGAAAACATGTGACCAATTTCGTAAATGGTGTGATAAGAAAAATGTAGAAAAGGTGCCAGAAGAGGAACCTTTATGCTATTTTGAGGAGAAATCAAAAACCGCAAAAACCTCCTACGTTATGGAGTATCTACCCAATGTTGAAAAGTGATTAAATGTTAAAGAAGATATTAAAATAACCGTCGGATACCCAGGGAAGAAATCTAAAGTTTTATCGATGGCGATATCAATAAATTCTATTAAGGAGCTGATTGATGAAACAAATTTACTTTATAAGTTACATAGGATCATTATTTTGTAATATTTCAGTAATTTTAATATCGTTTCAATTATAAGTTGCATTACTACTACATCAACTATTGATGATATTGAAGACATTGGGTCTATATGGATTGTTAAAATACTGGACACAAAAACCTATTGCTTTAGAACGTTTACCGTCTCAATTTTGATTACGTTGATATATACTGCAAGTATATACACAAGTATGCACTACGGTTTTCCCCTACATGCAAAAATAGATTATTGTTAAAATATTCAAGAGGAAAATGTATTAACCAACATGCGGGGATAAATAAAATAGAAGACATTCACAGTTTTCACTGGCAAAAGACATGTTTGCACAAGTTACTACTTTAGGAGAAAGTCTGTAACTCTCTTGGCCAATGCCGGGGGTGACATGAAATCCATGAAACGTCACAGTGACTGGAAATCTGACACCGTAGCAGAAGGATATATCGTTGTAGAAATTCGTTGGCCGCCCATATCCTAATAATAAGTAGAAGAGTAAAAATATAAAGTATTGCAAAGTAAACAGAAATAGGCACATTAAGTTTCCTCCAATCCATAGTATATAAAATAAATATTCGTTCTTTCCTACGTTATCGCCTGAGTAAAAGAAAGTAGTTGAACGTAATTTTAACGACACTTGTGTCCAACACAGTGCATCTCGCTCTAACAGCGTAAATAGTACTAAAATTTAAAATTCAGTCCAAGCCAAGCGGGTAGTGGTGGGTCGTTCGCGATTGATCCGGTTCAGAGATCCGGATCCTTACTGGCACCCGGGCGACCCGGCTCTTTTCTCCGATCTTAACCGGGTCACAGATCCAGCGGTCGTACGTTTGGGTCAGGTGCGCTTAGCTTTTTCCGATCATATCTCGATCTCAGTCCATCGCGTTGAGTGAAGAGCAACTTGAACAGCGAAACTATTGGGCCGCGGATTGCCGAAAAACTCACCGCCCGAATCACTTGCAGGTTACATGCTAATAATAATACTATAATGTATTGTATTACCGTGGTATTTCCCCGTAGTATGATTCGACGGCGACCCACCCGATTGGAAACGAGATCCGGATCCCAAAATATACCCGGATTGCCCACCACTACAAGCGGGAAGCGTGAATTGAACAGGACACCAGCATAACAATAAGCGAGATGCAATACGATGGAGTGGGGGAAACTTAATCTACGCATTTCTGATCACTTAGTATAATACTTCATATTTTTATTCTTCTGACTTTTTACTAGGATGTGGGTGGCCAACCAGGTATTAAAATTGATTTATTTGTTTATTTATTTACGTAATAACATTTTCAAGATATAAAGCATTTACAAATTACAAAATTAAATAAACTAACCTAACCTAGGATAACCCTTTTGGCAAGAATTTTAAACCTATCATCAGACCGATTAAGGAAATGTAAAAAACCATAAAATTTATTGACGTTTGTCGGCATCCTATTTATAGGACTATGTGCCAGATAATTCATTCTGCTAAATGGAACATGCAAGAGGGAAGGATTACGAGTCTGGTAACTAGGCACATGAATGTGAAAGTTTCCAAACATTTAGGGCTCTTAATAATATTATTTATTACTTTAAAGGCAATGCATACGTCGCAGTACTCCATTTGGCGGAAAAGCATTGTCAGATTTAGATAAGTCATAGCCTTGTCGTTGGTTAAGTTGATTCCAGAGGTAAAAAGTATATGTCTGGAAAACTTGATGAACTTTTTCTGAAAATTTTCCAGCCTATTGATATGAATATCATAGTACGGCGACCAAACTATGCTTGAGCAGTCCACGATGGATCTGACAAAGGAAATATATAATGATTTTACAGCTGTTACATTTTTGAAGTCCCTACACGATCTCCTAATATACACCAGCATCCTGTTCGCCTTAGACGTTATTTTATCAAAGTGTTCAGAAAATGTTAACTGTGTATCCAAGTACACGCCAAGATCTTTAACTACAGCCACCTCTTTTAGAGCAACATTATTGATGACATACTGATGAGCAAACAATTTTCTTTATTTGCTGAACCTCATAAAGCAACACTTGTCAATATTCAGGGACATGCCACTGAGTTAGCACCAGGAAAGCACAATGCTAATATCGTTTTGCAACGAGATGACATCTTGAAAAGATGTTACTTGGGTGAAAATTTTCAAATTGTCGACAAATAGTAAGTGGTCAGAAGTCAACATACCACCAAAGTCATTAATAAAGAGATTAAATAAGAGATGCCCAGATGGGCTCCCTGGGGAACTCCCGAGGTAACTTTAAATGGCTTCGATAGATAGTCGTCGATCTTAACCTGTTGTTCTCTATCAGAGAGGTATGATTGCAGCCAAGAAAGTAATATGCTGGTAATCCCGTAATTGGACAGTTTAGAAAGCAAAATGGTATGATTCACATTGTCGAAAGCCTTGCTAAAGTCTGTATAGATAGCGTGGGTCTCAGTACCCTTATCAAAGGCAATATCGATACGATTTATAAAAAGAAACAAATTGGTATCAACAGAGCGACCAGAGGTAAATCCAAGCTGATTACTCACCACTATTTGCTGAAAGGCATTGGTTAGAACAGTTTCAATGCAGTGCTCAAATAGTTCTTAGCGTCATTTGTATTGCTTGATTTATGAATACGACAGACATATGACAATTTTCAGATACTGGGAAAGATTCCAGAAGTAAAAGGTTTTGAAAAGATATGATACAATGGAAGGTAGAGAATGCCGTCCGGGCCTGCACCCTTGTTAACATCAAGCTCAGCTAAGGCTTTTTGAATGCTAGCAGCACCTATGCTGATACTAGTGATAATCCGAAACTTCTCAGTGGAAACAGGATTAGTAGCTGTACTAGTTATTGGGATTGAAGACTGAGGAAAAGTATTGAGCATAAAGGTTAGCAATAGCAGCACCATTATCGGCTCTGTTCATATCAAGGTGCATTTCCTTGGATTTAGAGCGAATGAAGTTCCAAAAGAAATAAGAATTGCTACTTACAGGGCCTACTGCATGGGTTATGTAATGACTGTAACATTCCTTAGAAAGTGATTTACATTGCATATGTAAGAGATGAAATTTATTGTAATCAGTCTCGCTGTTTGATAATTTGTATCTTTTGTGGGCAATTCTTTTACTCAGTATAAGATTTTTAAGGTCATCTGAGAACCAGACTGGGAATCTATTGCCAGATTGAGACTGCTTTAAAGGTACAAACATTTCAAAACAGGTAAATACCACAGAATAGAAATTATGTAACATTACATCAATATTAATATCTACAATTGAAAAAATTGTTAACCAGAACATAATTTGCATGCTTAAAATAATAATAAGAGTAGTTTGCACAGTCCATATATTTTGGATTCTTGGAACATAGTGACAGCTAAACGGGTGGGTGATACGGATCACAATGACCGAATCCATTGCACTTTACACTTAAGTCAAGCTAGAAGTTGGTAAAACATAGATCCAGGATATTATTGTGATCATTCACAACACAATTAAACTGGAATAAGCCCAAAAAAGCAGTTGTGTCACAAAATAGGATTTCATTCGCAGATTTAATGTTACTTGGCAAGACACCAGGACAGTCACCGCTGGGAGCCCAGGTTAAATGAGATAGATTATAATTTCCCACAACCAACACACATTTAAACGCATCACAAGCATTAGAAACTGAGCTTAGGTGGTGCTCGTACACATATACATCCATTGACGGCGGGATGTACACACAGCCGATACAGTAGGTTGGGTCCCCGATTGTAACTGAAATCCATATCTCTTTCACACAAGAGTTGCCAATAGAAAGACGACATAACTGATGATATTTTGAATTAATTATATTGCTCCTCTGCTTCCAAGTAAATACTGATATAAATGTTATAAAACTAGCATTTCTGATGAGTAGCTAGGTGAGACAGTTTCGTAAGTTAATATTGGAGGCAATTGTTCAAACTTTACCATCAATTATCATTCTAAGAAATAAAATTTTTTTTATTAGGTAAATAATTATTAATAACTTTGTTCCAAAAGTAATACCTATTTTATTGTTTTTTTCTTTTATGAATTATTTTGTAGTGAAGAAGAGAAAACGTTTACGTATCGATACAAATGTGGATTGTTGATAGTTTTACAAAAATGTAATTTTTTACGTTTTTAATATTTCTGGAACATAATTATTTAAAATTGAAATATAAGTAAAAATTATCCACTTGCCTTAAAAAGCAAATTAAGGAATAAAAGTTAATTATTAAAATAAAAGAAACACTGCCTTAGCTTACTTTTGCTTAGTAATTTAACTTATTAATATTACTTCTTGTTCACTACCTAAATATAAATTTTATATGTTTTTAATACCGTTTTCTAAGATATTCAAAGGTATAGGTAAGCGTTGACTGAAAGGGCCCCAATAATAGCATAGGAAACAACCATTGTGTGAATAATATATTAATAACGGGATAGTAAAACGCTCAATCTGCTTCACAAGTTGTATTAAAATTGAATTTATAGATTTATTCCGGACATGTTTCGAAAGCAAAGGCTTTCATCCCCAGCGGAAATTAAATTTCTTTAAGTTTATACTTAGTACATGGAAGGAAAACATTTCGACATTGCTCAAACAAGGAATTGAAACAGCAAAAAACACAAGAACACAATTAGTAGACTGTTTACTATGATAAGAAAAATAAGAAAAAATCGTTTTAAAAAAATAAGGGTTGTAAGTAAAAGTAAAACTATATGAAATGTACAAGAAAATTGCATTAACAGCTGATTAAAAAATAATATAATTAGCCATTGGTAGGTTTAGATTTAATTTAAAATGTTGCACTTTAGGCAGGAGGATAGAGATGTGAGTGGATATGGTTTCACTTTAAATCTCCCGCGTTATTATTTAAATTTGTCGCGGAATTGTCAACCTTGCTACAATAGGTGGCTAGAAAGAAAGAAGAACGACTTCCGGAGAGAGAGAAATAGATATCCTACAAGTTCGAATTGTAGTATTTAAAAATCGATCCTGAAATTCGTGATAAATTTGGCATTATTTGGATCCAAAGCAGTAGATGCCACAAAAAAGCCACAAGGTAGGTGAAAACTTTAGTTTGGTTGGCATTAATTTGGATATTTTTTTGGAGTAAATTGAACTTATTCCTGGTCCTTCGATTATACCGTATTTGGCGGTACACTTGACGGTATTTGGCGGCAATGTGTAACAGAATCAATACACAATATTACTTTTTTTACTTTACTAAGGTAAGATTGTGTATCCATCCACTCACATCTTTATCCTACTACCTAAAGTTCCAAGGGTTGAAATTCAGGAGTAGCAATAGTCTCTACTTTTGATTAAAAGCTGTATTTTTTTAAAGCGGGTTTCTCCTTTTTTTTATCATGGTAAACAGTGTACTAAGTGTATCCTTTTGTGTTTTTTGCATTTTCATTTCTTGTTTGAGCAATGTCAAAAGATTTCTCCTCCATGTATTAAGTATAAACTTGAAGAAAATTTATTTCCGCTGAGGATAAAGGCCTCTGCTTTCGTAACATCTATAAATTCCATTACAATATTATAACTAGTGAAGCAGACTGAGTGTTTTACTATCTCTTACATTGGCCCTAATTAAGTATTAACTTAGTGTATTTATAAAAAATTAGAATTTTATTAGCACAAAAGTGGAAAAATTCTTCCTCCCCGAAGGAATAAAACAAAAACAAAGATAGCAGCCATCACACAGGCTTAAAAGTGGGAAAAGTTTTAAATATCTAATTTTTTTTCGAAAGCATCTAAACTTTGTTATCAGCGTGTTGGGCGGGAATAATATTTTAGAAAAAGTTTTTTGTCGGTAAAATGTAGTATTAAACTTTTCGTAAAAACTTTTCTTGGCAGCCCTCTTTGTAACTTATTTAGTGTTTCGTACTGAAAACCGTAAAAGCAGAGCATTTATTATTTCAGTCAATGTAATAAGAATAGTAAGAATTCCCAATCTCCTGATTAAGAAGCATATTTGTTCCAAAATATGTTAGCGATCATTCAGGAGGTTGAGCAGTTCTTATTGCGTGCTAGAAAAGTATCTAATTTACAAAACTTATAGAAACCTGAATTTCTTATGACTAAAATAAAATACATATGCAGGTACTCTATTTGTATTTTTAAAACTATAACGGTATATAATAATCTAGTACTTACCCATTACCATTACCCTGTGATGTAGAGTTTCATTTTTTAACCATAGATTTGCATACGTTACAAAATATTCTTTACCTGCAACCAAAAGAAAATGATATAATTAAGCAAAATATGTAACGTACAAAACTGTACTTAATATTACACTCGAGAGGATTGCTAGTTAAAACACCTCTTTTTTAGAAGCCTACAACATTTGTGTTGAACCGGTCTCGCTAATTACGTACAATTTAAGCTAACAATTTGGCCTGCTATGCATTTTACTTTTTTAATTAAATTACTATACTCGTGCAAATTTTATGTAAATTTTTGAAACAAAATTTTTTTACCCATTACACTATTTTTCTAGAAAGACTTATTCATCACTGACAACAAAAATAATTGTTCTTGGTTGTTGCTTCCCACCTTTCTTTCAATTTTACCCAAATTCCTAATGTCACTAGTTAAAGCGTTGCAGAACGTAAGCATGGATTTTTGTGGACTATTTTTGATGACTATGAGTTGCATTCACGGTGAGAAACTAACCAAAGCATGTCTGCTTATTCATTTGTTGTGCGGCAAAAGCCATACACCTCTAACTAGTTTCAGATAATTATTTCTTCTGAGACTTTCTTAAGTGAACTACGCCGTTTCATGATAAGGCGAGGTTTACGTTCAAATATTTACTAACATTGAGATTCAGCGTTTGGTGGCGCTAAAAAATACTTACGCCAAGTCCTCTAAGAATGTGCGGAGAAGATTTCGGTGAGCTGGCATTTTAATCCACCAGCGCAGCGGCCCCTCATATGAATGGTATTGAGGCTAACATTAAATCAGTTAAAACGCACTAGCAGGGTATTGTTAGCAACCAAGTATTGATATATGAGAAGTTAAATACAATTGTTATAAGGGTTAAATCAGTTTTGAATTCACGTCCTCTATGCTCCTTGAGTACACTGATAAAACTGTGTTCCCTTAATTAAATAATTCGATTTATTTGGTGAATAATTATTGGTAATAAATAAATGTGATTTTAATTTACTAAGTTTTATTTAACTGAAATAAATGAGAGTATTTCGTTTTATTTGTAAAATTATTTGACTGTTGGTAGATTTGTGTGAAATCATGGAACCTTTCAAACAAATATATTACCAAAAAACAACTAACATAACAAAATCTAAATAACTAATTATTTAATCGAACTAATTTTCATTTAGGAACTAAATTCCGTTAATCGCTAGTTAAATCACCCAATAAAAAAACTATTTAAATGTCCAGGTCATTTAAACTAAATAATTATGTATTTGCATTAAATCCTTAATATAAAACAACCCAATATTTACAATAACTAATTATTTAATCGAAGTACATTTCAAGTTAAGAACTAAATACCTTTAACCCTAATTTAAATCATTCAATGACGAACATTTTATGAGGCTTTGAGTAATTTGATTGGTTATACAAAAGTGGCCTGATAAATCATCATCGCGTTTTAGGTTATTGGTGTTCGATCTTGTCTTGTAGAATCTTATGAGTGAGAGTGAAATCTTCTTTATTAGTGGCACAGAAGTTCCAGCAAAAATTAAAAATAAGATATGGGGATAAACGTAATATGACTAATTATTTAGAAGATTGGGGTATATCCCATCTGTTAGTGTTAGATACTTTATAAGGTAGGAAACTATATTTAAATATTTTAGTTACGCATGAAACGAGTTAAAAAAATAAGATAAGAGGCAGAGAAAAGATACTTATAATACCTAATTTAAAATTTTAAACACAAAATCTTTTTAGAAAAATGTAGCCAGGTATTTGTAAATCATAGCTACCTAGGTGTATTTTTTAAATCGTGTTACAAATGAGACAGCTTTTCTCAATTTTCACCATATTTCAATACCTATCAAACCTTCTAACGTAAAAGGTATATAATATAATTAATATAATATTAATAATTATTGTAGGTACCTAATATTTGCGAATTTGCCTGTATTTAAATTTGTATCAAAGTTATTAACTTCTCTATAATGTTTTATTGACGTATATTTTAAGGAGAACAACAATTTATGGTGGATTTACACAGCAAAATAACATGACGTAAAAATAAAATAAGAGTTGAATCTACAGATCTGCCATAAGACGTTTATAGAACCAAATAACAAACATATAACAAAAATAAGAAATAAAATAAGAGATGGTTATTTTTTAACTTTTGTGTTATTTTTATGTGAAAATCGTTGTGCGCGTGCGCGTTATTTGTTATAACCTTTATTTTAGACAAAAATGTGTTTTTTTCTGTTGGTTTGCCTTATTATTTGAACACTCTAAACAATTTGATAAGGTTTGTGATTATTGTGGTATAGGTACTGATTAAACCATATTTAATAGCAATAGGGGATTTGATCTGCTTATTTCTTATTTCTATATGACGCATGACGTCTGTAGAAACACGTAATTGGATAAAATAAGAACTGATTTGAATGAACTTTCTGATCTATTTAAAATATAAAAAAGGTATTTAAACCAAATATAATCATACTTGGTTTAAATAAATATAAAAGACAAGTTAAACAACTATGTACTTGAATAAAAAAACAACGTCTTTGATGAAAATTACCGGTTTATTTAAATCCAGTCACTTAAATTGTTTAATTAAATAACGTTGTTGTTACGGCAAATACATGTAAAACAAAAGTAAAACAAATATATACTTGATAAAATATGTATAAATATCAATCAAATAAACATTTTGTTACCTTAACTTTTAACCTATTTACTTTAAGTCATTGAAGCGGCTTATTTAAGTTAGGTTAGTATTTAGGAAATAAATATTTGCTTGAAGTTTGTATTCAGTGATTAATTTAAAATAAAAAGTAATTTGTATCGAATCAGATAATACTAATTGAGGCAAATAATTCCTTGGTATTTTTCAAATACATATTTGTTTGGCTAATAGGAAACAAATATTTATTTGAGTCAATGGAAAATTTTTTTAATTCAATTTATTAATTTTATTAGTGTACTGACCCCGAAACTTATTCAGCGGATCCACGGCGTCTTTTAAATTCGTTGGAAGCGTGAGTATTTGGACTTGCATACTTTATAGCAACGATCAAAGTGGAATAACCCAATGTCTCCTGTTTTGCCTAATACTGTTCTGATAGAAGACGAAAATACCAGTCGCTTGGAATGGATATTAGGTCAAATTACCCAAGTAATTACCGGATCTGACAATGTTTCCAGGGTTGCTGTAGTTAAGACTGCTAACTGCTTTTTGAAAAGACCCTTAATCAAATTGTGCCCGTTACTAAATCAATTACTTTGGATATTCATACCCTAGGTATTTTCAAGGGGATGGGAATGTTGCGTCCCGCCTCCCCTTCATATTATGCTTTTTTTTTGGTGAATTTGCTTCAATTTTAATTATCAATCGATTTAAGTTTTCTTATTTTCTTAAATGTATTTGCATCGACAATAACGGCAATTTTTCATTCATTGTACTATACATTAGAACAAATTGACAATGGAATGATGGTGTCGGGATTATATTTTGTTCTTCAATGTCTCTAACTTGTTAGGTCAAAACTTACTGATACATAAATTAGAGTGCCACGATATTCGCGGCACGTCTAGTAAATTTGTTAAATCGTACTTGATCAATCAGAAAACGACCGTTAGTGTTCGTCTTAATCAACAAGCGACTTTTTCAAGGGATATCACGGTCAATGGAGGCGTATCTCAAGATCCTATATTGGGGCCCATTTTTTCTGATATTCGCCAACCATTTGAATAGTAAAGTTAACATTACATCTTTATATCAGTTCGCAGATAATACGTCATTCATACCATCATCTTCGGACAAAAAATAGTTTTTCGCAGTAACACTTTTGAATTTCTACACTTTCCCATTAATGGTAGGAGTATTAAACAGACGCAGACTTCTTAATGTCTGGGAGTTGTGTTGGATGAATCTCTGCAATTATGTGAATGGTGTTATTATTAAATTAAGTAAGGCAGCTAATATGCTATTCGTTTTTTGCGATACCAAGTAAGTCGTAATGTAGTGAGAATATTTTATATGGCTAGTGTTTAATCTATAGTTGCATACATTATTGTTTAGCATTGGATCGTGCTTTTAGTTCACCCACATGCACATTATTGCACATACAGTTTTTGTGGTACAAATAGATAGTCAGAATAATGCTGGTGATGCATTACAGAAAATCGTGCAGGGGAAAGTTCAAAATATTGTGACGGTGCCATCATTGCTTATATCAACTATGCTGTATTTGTAAGGTCTAATTTTAATATGTTTGTAGGAAACGGAACAATGGAAACGGATCACTCGGTTTTCACAGACGATTCAAAAATGGACGTCAGAGTGGGAGCTGGTATCTTCTCTGAGAGCACGAAAATACAAATGTCATATAGACTTCCGGACTACTGCAGCATTTCTTAAGCATATGTTACGGCAGTAGATAAACAGTAAAAATCCTGCAGGAATATCCAGACCTGAGAGCAGCTGCGTCAACAGCTATTTATATAGATAGTTAAGCAGCGATAAAGGCAATTTGTTTCAACAACATTAAATCACAACTAATAAGGCGATGTCGCAACAATCTCCGCATACTTGGTGCCCAGCATCGAGTTACTATGTGTTGGGTTCCTGGTCATCACGACATAAATGGCAATGAGTCTGCTGATGCGCTGCCCAGGGAGGGTACGGGCATATCCGCCGATCTAGTAGAGAATACCGAGGCTAGACCACTGGGATCGATCAAAGAGGAAATAGATCGCATAGCCAAACAACTTGCAATAAGCCAGATGGACAGAGCTAACAACCTGTAGGCTCTCCAAGCAATTGTGGCCCCTACTTGATAATAGGAAAACCGCAGCGTTATTACAACACAGTCGGAAGGACCTAAGAAATACCACTGCCATGGTTACCGGACACTGTCTTTTCAGTAGATATGCCGACCGTTTGCAAATACCAGCTAACGACGAGAGAGAGACGAAAAAGAGGAAAAAAGTATTCAACATTTCTTGTGTGAATGCCATAGCCTTGCAAAAAGAAGGTTTAATGCCTTGAGCGAACCATTCTTCAATAATTTGGAGGAAGTAACCAGCTTACAACTGGATCGACTTACTAGGTTTATTAACAGTAGTGGCTAGTTCGAGTGAGCTGCCAAGATTCTTCTGCGTTGTACGTCGCACTAGCCATCAGGGAGCTGATGATGATAGGTTCCGTGGAACATATGGGTATCACAACGGTCCTTATAGGAGTGCGTAAGACTTAACAGTGTCTACTCATAGAACATTTCTTTTTCATAAGAACCCCTGATGAGTTGCATACAAATTTACAATTCTTTGCCTATTAACTTTTAAAGGTGTTGAATCGTTTAAGAAACATATTCGAGATTTTCTAATCGACAAAGATTTGGAAGTGGAAGTGAATAGGCGACAATTGGGCATTCCACAAAACAGAGTAATATACACACTCCACAATTTTGTCGGTGAATAAATAATAATCATCGTATCTTATCGCTTACACTTTTTACGGATGAAGTAACATTCACCCGTGGTGGTATTAAATCATCGTATCTTATCGCTTACACTTTTCACGGATGAAGTAACATTCACCCGTGGTGGTATTAATAACACTCGTAACTTTCATCTATGGTCAATCGAAAATCCCCACGCAACAGTCAAAAGTAATTTTGAGCATAAGTTATTTAATTGGCCCTTTCATTTTGGAGAATCGCCTCACAGGAGATCACTACTTCCATTTTGTACAAAATAAATTACAATGACTACTAGAGCGTATTCCTGTAAACATCAGAATGCAAGGGTACTAACAGCACGATGGAGCTCGTCAGGTCAAGCAACATTTGGATGAAATAATTCCAGGGCGTTGGATTGGCCGCGGTAGTCCTATTGATTGGCTTTCAAGATATCCAGACCTCACAGCACTGGATTATTGTTTATGGGGCTGGTTTAAAATTGAAGTGTATAAAGTAAAAGTGGATACTTGAGACGCACTAATTAGACGTATTAGAAATAATGCATTAACAAAGAAGAACGCAAAGAAATTAGGAGAGTAACAGTCGCTCTTCGTAGATGAAGCAGAAAATGTTTATAGTTCAATGACGGTATTTTTGAACACTTATTAAAATAATTCGATGGTTAAAAAAATGTTAATGTATGAAATTTTGTTTATTTATTATTACGCTATAACTTCAAGCCTAGTTTGTTTATAAATTATTACTAAGGGCAGATTGTAAAATATGTAGGAATATAAAAAAAATTAGTTTAATATTTCTTGCATGCACATATCTATAAAAACACTGAAAGCCTAAACCAATTAATTCGCGGCATTTTCCAATTAGCGGAGAATTTAATACTCCATGTTTGCCCCTATATGTTATATCCCAGTATGTGGAGGTCGTAGACGAAATAATAATTAATCTCAAGCATAAAAGCAATAAAATGAAGAATACAATGGGCTTTAAATAGGAAATCCGCAATTTTCATAGCTTTTATTGTTTGCAGCAAAAGGCAATTAAAACCTTCACCGCCTGTATAAATTTGCACGGGTATTCATATACAATTTTGACAACTTTGGTAATTGTGGAAAGTACGCTGTTTCTATTTGTTTTGCAGTTGATCTTATCCTATTAAATAAAATTGGTTTCCACCAACAAATATTCCCTCAACGCAGAATCCTTGTGCTAAAATAGATACAGATTAGGGGATGCAGATATACCCAAAGATTTAGCAAGTGTTAAGGAATACGTAAAATTTAATTAAAGAAACAAAACTCGAAATCATCGTTTCTAGATAATTTCACTCAACCAATCAAAAACTAAGGCTACAAGTTTTGCCATTTCCGGCAGCATCAGGCCTAAAAAAGTTTAACGTAAATGTCACGTTACTTGACATTGGAGTTCGTTCCTATCTTTTCAAATAAAACACCCTTACACGTTCAACATAGCTTTACTAAATTACTGGTAAGTACAAAATATGTGCTAAATTTTTAAAAGTAATCGAAAACATAGATGACTCAAATGACATTCCTAACGTAATTGCTATTACACCTCCAGATGATTTTTCTGATAATACTGACTGTGACTTTGGAGACGAAGAATGCAACAGTACTGATCATTTGAACCACAATCAACTTTCTGCCGAAGCTGAAGTATATTTTGAGGATAATAGAACAGAAGATGATTTACAAAGTACAGAGTTAGTCTCTGATACACCTGACGAATGGGATGATGAAGATTATCTTCCTTTCTCCAGCTTTGTGAAACGTGCTAAAGAAATTAATATTTGCTGGATGAAAGGGGATTTCAGCTCTAATGCTATAGATAATTTTACTGGTTTACCTCCACCAATTACACTAACTTCAGAAAGTTCGCCCTTGTCATTTTTTGAACTCATGATGTCACCAAAAACTATCTCAGATCTTATAAGATATTCGAACGTCTATGCTACCAAACAAAATAAATAAAATTTTGAGGTTTCGGATGACGAAATGTATGTTTTTATTGGAATTCTTGTTCTGTCTAGTTATGTTTCTTTACCAAAAAGACGAATGTTCTGGGAAGAAAACGAGGATGTTTACAATACCCTTGCATCAAAATCAATGAGACGAAATCGATTTAAAGATATTTCTAGCATTCTTCATGCCGCTGATAACGACGACCTTCCGACAAGATAGGAAAAATTCGCCCATTTTTAGATTAACCAAATGAAACTTTTCTTAGGTATGCACCCATCGAGCCAAATGTTTCAATTGATGAAGCAATGATGCCCTATTACGGGAGACATGGATGTAAGCAATTCATGAAAGGGAAACCTATCCGTTTCGGGTATAAAGTTTGGGTGGCAGCATTGAAATCAGGCTACTGTTTGCAATTCAAAATTTATCGGGGTAGAAGGAAATCTTCAAAAAAACAAGTGATGGGACTGGGTGAATCAGTTGTCATAAATTTCTCTACCCTATTACAAGGCCATTTCCTAGGACTACAATTTTCGTTTTACTTTGACAATTTTTTCACGTCTGCGAAACTAATATGCAATTTAGGAAAAATAGATTGCGGAGCTACGGATACCGTGAGGGAAAATAGAATGAGTAAATGTCCACTGAACAGCAGTAACGTTATAAAAAAAATGGAAGGAGGCGCAATGGACGTCGCAGTTGATGAAAATAACGGAATAGTAGGTGTTCGACGGAAAGATAATAATATGGTATCCATTTTGTCAAACTGCTATGGAATGAGCCCTTTACAAAAATGCACAAGGTATTCAGCAAAAGAAAATAAAAGAGTAGATTTTGATGAGCCCTTTCTAATAAACCAATATAATCGATATATGGGAGGAGTCGATCAGTTGGATAACCATATTTCAAACTATAGGATAGCAATGAGAGGTAAAAAATGGTACATACCTCTCATATACTGGGCAATTGATATGTGCGCTGTAAACGCATCGAACCTAGCACGTCAGTACGGTTGTATTAGGGATAACTTACTATTTAGGCGCGACATTGTACGTTAACTTCTATCAAAATATGGTCAAAGATCTCTTGTTGCTAGAAGAAAACGTGCAAGTATCAGATATCCTGCCACTTCTTCTGGAAGACACCTTGTAATTGTCCGAGACATACGAGGGAGATGCGAAAGTTGCAAGAGCTAAACAAATAAATGGTGTGAGACTTGTAGTGTTCCTCTTCACGACATATGTTTTTTTAACTATCACAATTCTTAGGCTAATTTTCTCTTCTTGGCTACAAATCTATAAATATGTTAATTTTTCTTATTTGTAATAAATCATTTGATACGTTCTCATTTGCATTTTTTATGTTTCCTCAAGCCCAAGGGGCCCTTAACCGCCCATTCAAACATGGCAGAATTTGAACTTATTTTTCAAAACTTTTCTGAATACATATTCTTTTGGTACGATATCAATAATACAGGGTGTTTCATTAAGGTCGAAGAGCGGCCATATCTCGGAAACTATTGGGCATAGAAATTCAGGAAAAAAAAATTAATGACTAAAGTGGCCATGAGAAAATCCTGGAAATAATTTTTAAGTTCCGCATTTTGCCGCAAGGGGGCGCAATTGAAAAGTAAATTTTTAAATTTTAGATATCTCCGAAAATTGCACGTTAAGGTATATTTTTGATAACACCATTAAAAAGCTTGGTCAATTTTGCATAATTTTGGTCCCGTGCTTATTGGCGTACCGACTTTAGTAAGAGTGGGGGAAGCCGTTGAATGTGTAATCATTTAAATCGCTGTAACTTATAAACCACTTATCCGATTTTAGCAAACTAAAACTTGTTTGGAAGAGAAATGTAAGTACTTTTAACTATCGTCTTGAGTGGTCCATGATACTTCTCAATAAAAATACAAGAGGGCGCAATTTGCAATAATAACACATTTCTTAACTTTATTCATTTATTTCAAATCATACGGTAATAATTATGATACCATAATCGAAAAGTAGATGAAATTTGCTACAAAAAATGTCAAAACCGCAGTTCGATATCTCCATCCGTTTCAGAGTTATTGCCAATAGAATAATTTTTAAAACTTTAAATGAAGAAGCGGTTGTTTGCATAGTTTTGTGATCAAGCATTCCATGACAAAAAATATTTTTAAACTTTATGGTTAGGTAGGTTTGTTTCTCATTATTCCAATGTCAAACTCCGTGCCTTCCTTCACACTTTATCTAGGCTTAGGACTAGTCCAAATCATGTAAAATACAAAATTTGGAGCGTGTTTCAAGGCCAACGGGCCATAAAACAGTATTGAAATAATTATCGGAAACTATTGAAGGAAACAATATTCATGGAAAGCTTCTTAGGAAAACAATTGAGAGACTTTATAAATGTTCAAAATGACCTCCGTTGTGCAAAATACAACGATTAATTCTTTTTCTAGAACTAGAGACAGCTGTTTCAATTTCAGCTCGTGAAATCGAATTTAGTGCATTTTCAATTCTCAATACTCCGCACCACACGTTAACACTCCATCTGTTTTGGTGATCCACTTCGCGCATCCAGTGAGGATTTGTCTGTGACCAATAGTGCATATTGTGTAAATTAACTTTGCCACAGCTACTGAAAGTGGCTTCATCGGTCCATAACACGTGGGAGAGGAATTGAGGATTCTCGTTACACATCTCTCTTAGCCAATAGCAATAGTCGAGCCGTCTGTCATAATCACTTTCTGATAGCGCCTGATGTAAAACTATATGATAGGGATGCAGCTTAAAATCCCTTAGAATTCGGAACACTGCAGTACAACTTATACCTAGGTCTAAAGAAATTGCTCTTCTGCTTAAATGCGGATCGGCCTCTACGTACGCAAGAACGTTTGTAATGTTGACTTCATTTCTTACTGGACGTCTTCTAAAAGCAACTGAAATGCGTCGTACACTTCCCGTTTGCCTTACGCATATTGCCAGTCGCTGAAATACTGCTCTGCCATAGTGCCTTCGTTCAGGATATCTGAGAGCATATTCGCGTTCCGCTATAGGCGCATTTTGAAAACATTCAAAATATACGGCCAGCATATCGTAAGCTTCGGCATTGGTATAAGCCATTTTTGAAAGGTACGTATCACAATTTTCTATCAAGAAGTTTAAGATGAATTACGGATAAACTTTTGTCAACACCTTTCAAAATGAAACTAGTTGACAACTATTTGCATTATTTGTCTTATCTCCATGGAAACTTTCAGATTTTATTTCACAGCTATCTAGATTTATTTTTTAAAACACATCATATTGTTAGAGTTACGCCTAAATGACACGTTTTCCATGATTGCCATTAATTCTAGAGTGGTTTCTGGGCCATTGGAATAATGAGAAACAAACCTACCTAACCATAAGGTTTAAAAATATTTTTTGTCATGGAATGCTTGATCACAAAACTATGAAAACAACCGCTTCTTCATTTAAAGTTTTAAAAATTATTCTATTGGCAATAACTCTGAAACGGATGGAGATATCGAACTGCGGTTTTGACATTTTTTGTAGCAAATTTCATCTACTTTGCGATTATGGTATCATAATTATACCGTATGATTTGAAATAAATGAATAAAGTTAAGAAATGTGTTATTATTGCAAATTGCGCCCTCTTGTATTTTTATTGAGAAGTATCATGGACCACTCAAGACAATAGTTAAAAGTACTTACATTTCTCTTCCAAACAAGTTTTAGTTTGCTAAAATCGGATAAGTGGTTAATAAGTTACAGCGATTTAAATGATTACACATTCAACAGCTTTCCCCACTCTTACTAAAGTCGGTACGCCAATAAGCATGGGACCAAAATTATGCAAAATTGTCCAAGCTTTTTAATGGTGTTATCAAAAATATACCTTAACGTGCAATTTTCGGAGAAATCTAAAATTTAAAAATTTACTTTTCAATTGCGCCCCCTTGCGGCAAAATGCGGAACTTAAAAATTATTTCCAGGATTTTTCCATGGCCACTTTAGTTATAAATTTTTTTTTCCTGAATTTCTATGCCCAATAGTTTCCGAGATATGGCCGCTCTTCGACCTTAATGAAACACCCTGTATATTGAAGTATAAACTAAAAAAGAAAAAACTTCATCTGGGTATTAATGGGTTTAGTACGGTAGGAAAGGAAGAATATCTGAAGCTGACGTCAAAGAAATGGCGGGAAAGGTGACATTATGTTATTATAATCTCCATATTTGTAAACAAACAAAGCTATTCACATAAATTATTAAATATATATGAGTTCGGTTCATAAATACAGCAATACCTCGTGCAACACAGACATAAATATCACACAATCAACGTTCGCACGTTTTTGGAATCAGGTCACCATTTTTCCCCATCTAAGAAGGCAAAGATTTGACATGAACCTGAAAAGTAAGAGTAGGATTTACTAGAGAAACTAGAGAATAGAAGAGCAAAAAAGTATCCAGTTCTCACCTGTGTGAAGGAAGTCTTGAATTTTAAACCATATCTAATTTAAGTGAATGACTTTATTTGTTTACAAACATCATATTTGGATTGAATCATAGATACTCAACCGGAGTTAACCTGTGCTCGCTATTGTGAGCTTGTTTGTCTCCTTAATGGAAAGTTGGTGATTATATTATACAGCTCTTGAAAATGGTTTAAGAAACCGAAACGCGTAGAGCAAAATATTAAATAATTGTGAAGAATTTTGGATTTTTCTTACCTCTCACTTTTCCGCCATTTCTTGGACTTTTGCTTCAGATATTCTTCCTCTCCGACCGTACTTGAAGTACTTAATACATAGTTTTATCCTTGTTGATAATCAGCCCTATGATCAAACACACAAGTTAACTTTAGGCGCTAACTAACTGTTTTTCGACTACAGTGAAAAATTAACAAGTAGAATTTTTTCGGTTGTTGTCATGGAAACGATACGTAAAAGGTTAACTTGTGTGTTTGATCATAGGGCTAAATGTGTGTTTGTTTTGTTTGTTTATAGGTAGGCCTGATGAGGTCAGAAATTGCGAAACATGTAGCCCTTTGATTTGTTGAATAAAAGTATTGATTAAATTAACGTATCTTCGAGATTATGGACAGATTCTTTGAATTTATAATATTGCCCAATTTAAAAAATCTTGTGATCACTTTATCATTTGACAAAATTTCACGAAGTAAATCTGGTTATGGACAAATCAATCTTACGTAATGCAAAGTTCATTATTTAAGAACCAGAATGTAATTTTTAATAAGGAAACGAAGGCATAATTACATAAGTATTAGACATTAAAATTTATCTCCCATAAGAACAATCTGATATTCATAGTACATCTAAATTATGTTTTAGCTATACAGGGTCATCCAAATTAAGTGTCCGTCATTGGTATTGTTGTTATTGAAAAATACAAAATTGTTTAAATTAGCACACTAGGTACATGTTGTACTTTTTAAAATCCATTTTTACGGTTAATTAAGATACAATAATTAAAAAAACAATTGAGCATCGGGTATTCGAGTTTTAAAGTAAAATAACAGTTTTTTAGATGCCTGTATATTATAAATTGTACATTTTAAGCGAAAAAGCTTATGATGAATTTTCTGTTAAGATAAAAAGTAAAGAAGTTATACAGCCCAAAGTGAAACAATTAAGATAGATCTACAAACTTCACTTTACACATAAACTTATAACAAAACAGAATGAAATCAAAAATTTTTCCTTGCGGAAGATTGAACTGCTTGAACTGTCTTTAGTATGGTCCTACCACCTCGCTTATCTTTTCTCTAATTGTAGTATTTAAATTGTCAACGTTATCGTACTTTTGCTTATTAATTTAGTTCTTTAAATAACCCGACAAAAAAAATCAAGAGGGGTTAAGTCTGGTAATCGGCTAGGCTACTGAATAGGGTCACTAGTTCCTATCAATTCAGTATTAAAAATTATGCTTAAAAATTGATAATTGTACTTATGGGCAGCTGCGCCATCTTGTTAAAAATGCAGATTCTGTCAACTTATAAGATCCAGTTCGTCTAAGAGATTATTCAGAATTTCAATCATAAATCCCACGTATCTTTCACCAGTAAGGATAGTCTCATAAAAAAATGAACCAACAATTCGTGAACCAATTTAACTGCACCAAACGTTAAAACTAAACTGGGCTCGTGGAGCTCTTAGATGTACTAACAAAAGAGTTTCGCTTGAGTAATGAGTGATTCTTGATTGTGTATTCCAGAATTGGAGAAATTGGATTTATCTGTCCATAAAATATAACGAAAGATAGTATATGCATGTACAGAAGTTAAGATATCAATGGCAAATAGTTAGTCTTCTTTCTAGATTCCCTGCAAAAAAAGCTTGAACTGGTCGATACTTGTAAGGAATATATTTGTACTCTTTTTATATCCTATGAACAGTACCATAAAACAAATTAGAAATTGTTATGGAATTCTGACGATAGCCTTCAAAATATACAATATCTTCACAAGTTCCGTGGCCTCGCTTATTATAAAATTCCTTGTTGCACTAAGTTTGGCAAAAATACTTTCACTGCCACTCAATTTTTGGTGGTGTCTCAAAAAAAATCGGTTGCGTACGAACTGGATATCACTCAGAGCATTCTCTTGCTCTTGTAGAGGATTTTATGTGTGAAAGCCATTTTTTTTTCAAGTTAATAACTGAAATAATAAAACTCATGAGCGAAAAACGAATAAAAATCGCACTATACAAAATATTTTATTTTATTTAGTAGAAAGTAATAATTGCGTTCCAGAGTCTTTTAGATGCCAAATAAATATTAAAGACTGCTAATCATGCGGTTTCAAAGCCACCTTACTATTTTACTACTGTCAATATTTAAAAATTGTAATATCGACCTTATTTTTGCGTTAGAAGAAAGCACATTATTATCATATCAGTAGTTTGTTGAATATTTAAAGTTTTAACAAATGAAAAATATAAGATATAGGATTTTTCATTTAAAAAAATGTTATTTTACTTCATGATAATCCGGTATACTTTAAAACATTATCAGAATCAGCAAAGCTGTTCTAGAGACCCAGTGACTTTTTGTTATTACACTATTCAACAATTGTTGAAACGCCGGGCTTTATTTCCTCTAACGTTCAATCAATTTTGTGGTATATTTCCACAGGCGTGTGACTCACTGGTCGTTTTTATTATGATTGGAAATTAAACTCGTGTTAAAGCAAAATAACTTTATTTAATATACTGGCGAACTTAACACATTATAACTTCTGGCGAAATCAACACATTATAACTCTTTGCACAGAGCTATGCACACTTTTTACCCGTACTTAGGGTGAAACTTCCACTTTTTACATAGAAATTAGTACACTAACATTCGTAAAGATTTACCACTTGGTACAAATAGTAAAATGACCGCCAACAACCAACTTTGGCTATTCCTTTTTGACGGGACGTGTTGCTAGCTTGTCTGCTCACTCAACAGTCACTCTAAATTGATACACTAACATTCGTAAAGATTTACCACTTGGTACAAATAGTAAAATGACCGCCAACAACCAACTTTGGTTGACGGGACGTGTTGCTCGCTTGTCTGCTCACTCAACAGTTCCTCTTATTTCTTAATTTGCGCCGAATGGAGCGGATGGAACCGCTGCACGAATACCTTATGACGCGACTCATTCATCTTTTGTGGCCGACGCCAAGCTTCCGCCAATCCCGTGGGCGCATTTTACAGAGAACAAAAGTAGAGCGTGGCAGTGGTCTCCAGCCGCTTCCTTTGGCGCGGCTTCAAAATACATCATTTCTTATACCTACTACGTTATGAACGAGATCGTAAATTTGACATGTTACGCCTACTATGTTACAACTAAACTAAACAGTCCATCTTTGGACAACTCATTTCAACTCTTAGGGCTGTTCCCCAACATTCTCCCCCACCTTGAATCACTTGTGATTCAATTCAATTTAATCGAACATTATGTAGTACATCCCCTTTCTACACAATCTACTCTTAGAAATTAACACTCTGGTATCCAACATTATACCTAACCTAACAACGATAACCAACAATACATAAACGTTAACAGCCATGACCATCAATATGGTTGTAGACTCTACATCGTCTCATGATCTGAGTCAAATACCCCATATTCAGAAAGAGAGCTGCGCATGTGCCACGTGCAACGCAACCGTGCAGCTCTAACTATAACCATTTTTTTTTTTCCTTTTTTAACTTCATAACTTAAACTAAAATATTTACAATATGACCGAAGGTCACACAAAATTGTTCAGCATGACACACGATTTCATGTATCACATGCCCCTCGTATTTCCAAACACTGTCAAAGTTATCTCGACTCCGCAAATGTTCATTGTCTTTTACTGGACCCACTTGACATAATCGTACACAAACCAATGCTCAATCGTCCACTTGAAGTCCTGTTTTGTTCTGAGAACATAATCTTGACCTAAGTGTATAACGTCCCAAAGAAAAATAAAGTCTTTCTTTTCCTTTGTTTTCACGTAATCTGAACGTAAGTGACCCGTATCCTATTGAAACCTGTAGAATTGGTTTCACAACAATCTTAATATTAAAAAGAACCTAAAGTTCTGTACAGCCGTCCTACCCGTCCGTATTGCACAGATTGAATGTCCTAATTGTCATAACTGGCACATTTTTACCGAATCATATATTGTGTTAAATGACTTTGATATTCTTTGAAGAATATATTCGAAATTTACTTTGAAAGCTCGCTTCGAGCACTGTCATAAAATTCATTTAAAAAACTGAACACACGAGGCCCAGATAGCAAGCTCCGTTTGAGCTGCACATACACGTTGGCATTCCGCAGCGACACCCATAACTACTTCCCTTGTAGTATAAAATAATAATAAAAAAAAACTAAAAAACTAAAGAACGGTGCTTCTGAGAGACACCTCTATCTTTAAGTATTCACATTGGAGTCGAATACCGCGAATGGCGCTACTGATGAGACACCCCTAAACTCTGAACTGGCGCTACTGTGAGACACCCCTAACTTTGAGTATTGACATTGGAGTCGAATACTGCGAATGGCGCTACTGATGAGACACCCCTAAACTTTGAACTGGTGCTACTGTGAGACACCCCTAACTTTGAGTATTGACATTGGAGTCGAATACTGCGAATGGCGCTACTGATGAGACACCCCTAAACTTTGAATATTGACATGAAGCACAAGGCGTAAATTTGCACCCCACGTCACACACTCACAATTTTCCCGAATCCCCACCCGAAGAAGACCTGATAATTCCCCTGGACTGGGCTCAATAACCCCTTACCCGCCCCAACCCAGAGAAATGACACTTGGTAGTGATAGACAGCACTACTCGTGTCTTGTAGTGCCGAAGCCGCAAAGTAGATAGAACGAAATGGAAGAAGAAGAAGTAACAGAGTGACAGATGCTCCGCAGAGCGAAAGGTGGAACCAGATTCCGCCGGAACCCAGAACCGAAAGGGCAGTGCGCTACTGTCAGGGTAGTCCACGTCTTTAGTCTTTTGACACCAGGGACGCTCCTAGTGTGTTCTTGAAAAAGCTGCCAGAAGTTTCCAACTGTGCGAACTCATACGACGCTCCTTAAGAGCGAAGGGCCAACAAAAACGACAAAAAGAATGCAAAAATCATGTAACCGTTTAGGTTTCCCAGGGAGTCTTAGCCTTCGACCCCCAGTGGACTTAAGGCAGGCCACCACGCCAAAAAAGGACTGACACCTTGTGTAAAATAAACTAATATAAATGAAACGTACGTTGAAACTTATTATTCAACAAACTAGTAATCGAGTAGATTAAGACTTAAAATATGGCCACACGCACGAGGTGCGGTAACCTATAATCAAAAGTAGTTTGGCTTAGTCGTGATGAAGTTCAGTAGTTACATGTGCCTGGTCATAAATGAGAGGAGACACTTTTGCTATAGACCTAGTGAAAATGCTGTCAGCTGTTTTTAGTTCATCATTTTTAGCGTTTACTTCTTGTTTTAAGTCTTGATGATCCTTAAGCAATGCTTCGGCCGTTTGTACATCCTTTACCAGATTATCTGCATTAAGTCTATCTTTAACTTGAGCGACCCACTTAAGCAGATCTTTAGCACCGTTTGTAAATATCTGTTGGCCAACCGCATCTTCAAGCCGAGCCCGTCTCTCGATAGCTTTTTCCCTAACCTTAGCCCAAAGCTCGTCGATTTCCTTTTGTTTCTGAGAAACGTTATGTTTTTCAGAAGGATATTGTCCTTGTACGTCATTGGCCAATAACATTACTTTGCTGACTTTCTCTTGAACCGGCGCCAATTCCCGTTCCAAGTTATCGTGTCTTCTCTGCAGAGACTGTACTGTTTTCAAATCGTGTCCTAATACAGCACTTTCAAGCTGCATCATTTTTTCGAGCATCCAATCCCTTGCTTCTTCACAGAGCTTATTGTAGAGCTCCACGCTGCTAGCGCCCTCCAGGCTCTTCTCTTTGGTGGACTTCAGTCGGTTTACTTTCTGCCACGCAAGTTGAATTTGACGGAACCTAGCGCGAACTTTGTCGATTTGAGAATTATTTAGTTTCTCGAATTCGCGCACCTCTGCTTCGAGTTCGTCCATGCGTTGTTCAATTTCTACTGATCTTGGATGTTTTTCTTTAATTAACTGCTTTCCAGCCATGTTAAACGAATCACCAAGTTTCGTATACTCACCCGGAGTTTTAAATGGCATATTGACCTGAAACGAACCGTTTTCTACACGTTTTGTAGTATTAATAAAGATACTTTCTGCCAACTGATCGTCAGTTGACATTATAGGTTTTGAAGACACTTCTTCGACTGTCCAGAATTTTGTCAACAACTTATCCACGTCTTGAGTTTGCAAAAAAAATGACGCACTACTTCCGCCTGCCTGCGTAGCGTGCCCTTTCACTGGCGATGTACAATGTGAAGGTACCTTCCCTGCTATAATCCACCCAAGTGTGGTATTTACCAAAGTAGGTTTGTTAGAGCCTAAAATACACTGCCCCTGGCTTAAAATCGAATAGTAGACATCAGCGCCCAACAACATGTCGATATCGGATGGAATATTAAAAGTTGGATCAGCCAGCCGGCTTTGTAAATTATACGGAATATCCAACGTTTCTACTTTGATAGGGATTTGCGGCAATTTGTACGTGATATTATCCAAAATGATACACGATTTCACTGGATAACAGATATCCTGCGTTTTCGAATATATGGTAACGTTCGCCAATTTAGTACATACAAAACTGTTTTGTGAAACGCTTGAAATATTTACTTTATAATTAATAATATCACACTGTAGCTGCTCTACTAATGATTTAGTAATAAACGAGCTTTGGCTTCCATTATCCAACAATACTTTCGCTGTTATCACATCCCCATTCTTACTCACAAGATTTACCTGCGCGGTTGCCAATAATACGTTAAAATGTTCATTTGCCAATGCTGAAAGAGACACTGGTTTAGTGGAACTTATTTGGGCATCCCTACTTGACTTACCCTGTAAATTTTCTACACCGATATTTTGAGGACTAGGCGTCTCCGTACTCGTATTTAAACTTGACACGTTGTGTGTTGGATTCCCAGACCCGTTGTACTGCCCGGATGGCCTTAAGAACGATTGATTATTTGAACTGTTCGCGTTGTACGAGGTTTTGTCGGTATTATTCTGGAAATATCGCCCGTTTCGCACGGTACCTAAATTTGCTTTTCGCGTAGAATTATGTTGTTGTGCGGTGCCCGAACTTGCATCAGGACTACCTCTTGGCACATTTCTATGCAACGTTGAATGGTGCGATAAATTACAATATTTACATTTACTTTGTGATTTGCACTGAGCGACAGAGTGTGCACCCAGACAATTAAAACACAATCGCTTCGATTGTACGATCTGTTGCCTTCCATATAATGTTAAATCCAAATATTTTTGACACGCATATGTTCTATGATCTGGAATGCCACAAATACAACAATACTGATCGCTCTGCTGTTGACTAGCAAAAAACGATACTCTATTATTATTAGTTGTGCCTCTGGGCTGTGAACTTTGTTGTTCACTACTACTAGAAAGATTTTCGAACACTAAACACCTACGCTGTAAGAATTCAAAGAAATCTGTTAACCTTGGTAAGTTATTTAAATTACGATCCAGCTCAAATGCCTTTTTTGTGGCGTAATCTAATTTATTTTCCATAATATATATTAACAAATATTCAAGAACTTGAGTCTGAGATACCGGCAATTGTTTTAACGACTCCACTGTCTTTGTATTATTCGCTATGAACTCCCTTAAATTATTTGAATTTGGCTTAGTTAGCACCGGCGCACCTAAAATAGTTTTGAAGTGGTTATTTACCACACATGTCAAATTCTCGAATCTATTTTGCAAAATGTTAAAAGCAATCTGAAAGTTACTTCCTATTAATTCAAGAGAATCTATTAGCTTCAAAGCCTCGCCCTTGAGTGCAGATTTTAGGTACATTAATCGTTGTACATCCGAAAGAACTGCGTTCTCTATAATTAAAACTTTAAAAATTTCTGCAAAAGACCGCCAATCCGAAACACTGCCATCGAACGATGGGACCTTCAAATCTGGCAATCTAACACCCGAAGAAATATAATGTTGCCCCTGATTACTACTCGTTACACTACCTTGTGCATTATCTGCGCTTAATATTTCATTAAACGCCGCCACCAAAGAATGGTATTTGCCCTCGACTTCATCCCTATCTAAATCGTCTGGATCTAAATATTCAATACTATCCTGTAAATCAGAGTACGTCCCGTACGCTTTTCTCAACGTCTCCTCTCGCGATATAATTTGCTTCAGTGCCTCTTTGTCTTTTTTATTAGTATTATACCATGTTTGACTCCTCGTGATCGCAGCCTTTGCCACCCCACGTTTTCTTTTTAACTCGCTTAATTCACTTATAATAACTGCCTTGCCTGAAGGCTCCATTTTATATTTTTTTAATGACTTTTGCTCTCTAACTAGCAACACAACTTACACAGAGGTGAAGTCGAACACAACACTACCTTAATGTTGGCTACCAAAGTGTAATGCTACTAACAAATCTAGAATTATCAACAACAATATATACTACTACAATTTCTACATGTAACGTTTTTACCTTCCGCTGTCTCTCTGTCGACACTCACTTAACTTTCACTTCACTACTCTCACTGGTTTGGAAGTCTCTTACTGCCTCTTCTTGCTAATTTTTTACTTTAATTTTACTTTCGCACTTATTCAATTTTCCAACATCCGGATTCGAAGGACCATGTTGAAACGCCGGGCTTTATTTCCTCTAACGTTCAATCAATTTTGTGGTATATTTCCACAGGCGTGTGACTCACTGGTCGTTTTTATTATGATTGGAAATTAAACTCGTGTTAAAGCAAAATAACTTTATTTAATATACTGGCGAACTTAACACATTATAACTTCTGGCGAAATCAACACATTATAACTCTTTGCACAGAGCTATGCACACTTTTTACCCGTACTTAGGGTGAAACTTCCACTTTTTACATAGAAATTAGTACACTAACATTCGTAAAGATTTACCACTTGGTACAAATAGTAAAATGACCGCCAACAACCAACTTTGGCTATTCCTTTTTGACGGGACGTGTTGCTAGCTTGTCTGCTCACTCAACAGTCACTCTAAATTGATACACTAACATTCGTAAAGATTTACCACTTGGTACAAATAGTAAAATGACCGCCAACAACCAACTTTGGTTGACGGGACGTGTTGCTCGCTTGTCTGCTCACTCAACAGTTCCTCTTATTTCTTAATTTGCGCCGAATGGAGCGGATGGAACCGCTGCACGAATACCTTATGACGCGACTCATTCATCTTTTGTGGCCGACGCCAAGCTTCCGCCAATCCCGTGGGCGCATTTTACAGAGAACAAAAGTAGAGCGTGGCAGTGGTCTCCAGCCGCTTCCTTTGGCGCGGCTTCAAAATACATCATTTCTTATACCTACTACGTTATGAACGAGATCGTAAATTTGACATGTTACGCCTACTATGTTACAACTAAACTAAACAGTCCATCTTTGGACAACTCATTTCAACTCTTAGGGCTGTTCCCCAACAACAATATTGCAGCATGCTGTTACTAAATCCTTTAAATTACATGTATACGAGCAAGGGATTAAAATGTGCTGCATTTGTGAGCGGTTAACCAAAAACAGATTCGCATACGTCGGAAACAGTTGTATCATATCTAACAGTGTTCCCCCTCTATTCAGCAGTGCACGTTCATGGAAGAATGGGGAAAATGGTAAATTTTAAAAATGAATAAATTCAGGTTTCTGTTATGACACACGTGATTTAAAAAAAAAGTACTTTTGACAATAATTGTGCACAATGAACTTATCTGCTTTCATACCCAATTTTATACATTACAAAAAGCTATTATCGAAAAATATTCTGTACTTCAATTTGTTTTTATTAAAATTTATCTAAAAAGTTAAAAATTTGTTATTTTGACATTCAAATTTTCTTCCTGTTATAAATCTAATTGCTTTATTGAAAAATTAATGAATGAATGACCCCTTCTTCTTCTAAGGATGACATCAGAGACCAACACAGCTATTTTAATATTTGATACAGCTACTCTATAGTCCTATAGAGAACATCCAACCCATTATCGGGGATTCCTCAGCTATGATATTCTTATATAGTCTTCCTCTCGATCTGTTACCCATAATATTGCCGTGCATGATCGTTGTAATAAGTAATTATATATTTCGCCTCCCATCACGTGCACAAAATATCCTCAGTACTTGGATTAGGGGAAAGTCGACTATGATGAACTCTGTAACGTCCTTATTTGCGGACGCAAAATTTAGTGTTTTTAACAAGTCCAATACACAATATCTTTACAAATTCGGATAGGTATATATCCTCCAAATGAGGATTTGTTTTATGCCATCATAGGAACATATACGTTTTCTAATAGCATACTTCAGAAATTCAATAAACTCTATTTAAATTTAAATTTTTATTTAAACCAAAATTAACAAAATTACATTTCTTGTGGGCATAAACAAAAATACCAAAAAAAAAATGATAGAAGGAAGATAAGGAATATTCTAAAAATTCATTATTCCGATTTAGGACCTAACTAACAATCCTACTGGTATGGGTCGTAAACAAACATTTTAGTTTTTTTTTTGTTTACCCCAACGCAATCACAGTGGCACCAGAATTGACATTTTTGACATCGAATCCAAAATTCTTAAGCACAGGATTGAGAATATGGCTTGTTGCAGTATATGTAACCCAGATCAGATTCGCGGTCACTATTATTGTATGAATCATTATATCCTCGTAGTCCTTCTCTTGCTCTCTTCTATTATTTTTCTCTTCGCTTTTCTCGCTAACTTTTCTTGCTCTCTTTTGTGTTTAATTTTTTCTCATCGATGTCAGATGTACTGTTCAAATGGCCATTCGTTTTTTTTCTCTCTTCATTTCTAATTTTGGTCCAACTAATGGCAACGGTGATTATTCTTGAATGGTTAGTTTCAATTTAGCGATTGATGTAGAAGGACTTGTTGCCTTTGGCATTAAAGGAATTGCAGTTTCTAATGTTGAAGGTGATGGTGTAATTGATATGAAAGGAGCTGCTGCTTTGACATTTAAGGAGGCTTTTAACTTTTTCATTTTTTGCTTACAGTCTTTCGAGGCTTGTTGTTAATGCAGTCTGTCTGTAGTGAGAGATAGAGTGAACAGCCAATCCTAAAAGTTTGGGGGTTTAGGAAGACTATTCCTGCTTTGTGAAAGACGTTTATGTCATTTGCCGGTATCGCGCTTTCCAAGTTAATATTTGTAAAAAGTTCCGTAATCTGAAAAGCGTGACCGCAACCAGCAATGTCTACGCCGAGACCTTGAAGGTTTTTGCTGCCTTAAGTCATCCCATTTTTATTTCTTCATACTTTCTAACGCCTCTCTTATTGCTTCCTCATTCCGCTCCTGCCTCTTGTTTCCGACATATTTTTAAACAAATCTACAATAAACTTGGCTACGAATGCCTACATCGTATAGTGCGCCATCATAGGACAAAGTCGGTTATAAATTTAAACACGCAAAATAATATTTAAACAGAAAAACAACCTTACAACAATTACATGAAAACATCTATAAACAATTAAACAACCTACAAATATACGATTGTAGGCTTAATTCGAGTAGATTACATGTAAAAAGAACAATTTGACATTTAGCAGAACGACGATATATTAGGTACTTTCCAGATTTTATTAATCTTCTCCACAAAATTAAAATTCGTTTCATCAAGAGCAACTGTAGACAGAAGATGTGTAATATTATTATGCGCTTACAGCGCCATGAACTCTAGCGCCTGAATTATAAGAAGTTTACATTTAGAGTCGGTATTTCATCAAGGGCACCATGCTATCATGGGTAAGTTTTCGCTATATTTAGAACTGATGCGCCTATTTTAACTGTTTTAATTTAAGCGGTATTTTGCCTATGGCCTTTGTAAACTTTTTAATGGTTTATAAACTTCGCTTTGGTCCTGCCCTGCCCTATCTAATTTACAGGCGTTTGAAACAACACCTTACCATAACCTACTCTACCTAACGGACAATATAATACCGCTGTGCATTGCTGACGTTTGCTAAATGCGCCTATTTTAACTGTTTTCCAACAACAAATATAATACCTGCAATATTTACTCATTGATTGTGTCTATTTGGTATTTTATTGATACGCTACTACAGCATAATTCTATTCGCAAAACACTGACAAAACCAAAACCACGTTAGTTTAAATTTGCATGCAGTGATTGCTTGCTTTGGTATTCTGAATTGAATAATAAATGCTGCAGACAACTTGTCTGTTTTATCACCATTTGCATTTAAATTTTGTTTCATTTTCCATTTATGACCCCCGCCCCTGGCGGCAAATAAATTAATTGCACTTAAACGTCATTTGGCCAAGATAAATTTTAAATATGCCTATTTGACTGTTAATATTATTGTGTACGTTTAGCTTTTAATGTACACATGCATAGTTACATAGCTGAAAATTACGCAAGCTAAAATAAATTGGCCAAAAGGTTTTTTATCCTCCTTTTAAACCCTATGATAGTTCAGTAAAATTTGCCAGTAAAATTTCCCCTTAAAGAGAAGTAAGGACACGATTTTTTTTATCAAAGGGGAATGAGTAAAGGAAAAAAAAAATGGCGTATTCTCACGATGATGTAATGTAATACTTTAAAATTATACTACCAGGTAGTACAGTAATGTTGAGTCCGGTCGCTGTTGGACGGTTATGGTTCACAAAAGTCGTGGCAATAATTATTATATACGTTTACGTACGATTGCTCAGTAGAGAACAATTTATTATAGAGTTATGCGGACACAAAGTGGTGCTTTATTGTACAAGTTATTTTACTACAATTTCTGATTTTAAAATAAGAACAATTAAAACAAGTTTTTATTCAAGAGAGTCGTTGGCAAGTGAGGCCCTACCTCTGCTAAGTGTACTGTTGTTATGTCAGTTTGTTGCTTCACTCTGTGCTGATCACATGTTGTTTGTAGTCTTATGAAGTGGTGTTGTTCTTTAAACAGTTTAGTAGTTGATTCGTAAATAATGGCTTCCAGAGGATGTCGTAATTGACCAGATTGTTTCTGCTATATTTTGTGGTAACTATCCAGTTAAAATGGCAACAAAGAAACATTTCTGATTTTTTTACAAAAGTGTACTTCGGATATTTTGGTATTAAGTTGATGCGCTCTGCATTAGGTTTGTTCCGTCTGTGTTGAAGAAGTAAGACAGTGGTTTTAGGGTAAAAAACAGTTCTTTCGGTTTGGAATATCAACGGTTCGGAGAGAGCCTTAAAATCATGGCGACGACTGCTATCTTTGTTCTTGTAACGTGCGAGGTTTCAATTTAAAAAATAAAAAGTAGATTCCTTATCCTGACATTCCATCTGCTATTCGCTCTATTCCTCACGGACCCGAAGTATCAACACCTTTTCCTACAGATACTTTGGATGATATTTTATATGACCCTGAACCAAGTCCTCCACCGTGTGATAGTGATGATGACGGTGATTGTCACAACCCTGATACATGCGATCCGACTTTTTTACTCAATCTGAACTGAATGATTTAGTTAGATAGTTAGGGCTTCCAAAGGACTTTGCAGCAAAGCAGAACTTTTAGGATCTAGACTAAAAGAAAAAAAAATGTTGGCTCCGGATACTTCCTATTATTGATATTGAAGTAGAGAAAAAGAATCTGTGCCTTTTTTCTCTCAAGAAGGTGGCTTTGATTATTGTAGTGATGTTCCTGGAGTTATGGCAAGTTTTAGAATAGAGTATAAGCCAGAACAATGACGAATTTTTATTAATTCGTCTAAAAGAAGCCTAAAAACAGTTCTTCTACACAACGGCAAAAAGTATGCTTTGGTGCCCTTTGGACATTCAGTCCATTTAAAAGAATGCTATGAAAATCTTGAACTGATCTTGAACACAATTTATTACTTAGGCCACAAATGGACGCTATGTGGCGCTTTAAAAGTGATTTCCATATTGCTTGACCAACAAAGTGGCTACACAAAGTTTCCTTGCTTTCTCTGCGAATGAGATAGTCGTGACAGAAAGCAACACTATGTCAAAAAAGAATGGCCATTGAGAAAAGTCTTACAGACCGGAGTCAAAAATGTTGCGAGGGAGAGTCTTGTAGATCCTAAAAAGGTATTACTTCCACCACTTCACATTAAATTGGGGTTAAGGAAACAATTTGTAAAGGCATTACCAAAAGAAAGAGAATATTTTACATATCTTTGTCTCTCCTGGTTTGCCCGAGGCAAAACTAAAAGAAGGAGTGTTCACTGGACCTGACATCAGGAAACTCATGAGGGATGCTTACTTTAAGCAATAAATCAATGCAAGAGAAAAACAAAAATGGGGAAATTTCAAACCAGTTCTAATCAATTTTCTGAGAAACAAAAGGGATCCAATCTACCAAACAATCGTCGTTGACATGCTGGACAACTTCAAGAAGCTGAGCTGTAACATGAGCATAAAAGTCTAGTTTCTTCACTCACTACTTCTCTTTAAATCTGAGTGATATCAGTGAAGAGCAAGGCATCAAGGAAGTAGAAAAAAAGGTACCAAGGAAGATGGAATGTCAACATGATGGCGGATTACTGTTAGATGTTAAAATGGGACGATCCTGAACGTGCTCACAGCAAGAAGAGCACTAAAAGAAGCATCGATGGAAGCGAAAGCGTCTCTATAAGGACCTTTGATTAATGATAATTTAACATTTTTCCATATTCGGTTGTGTAAATGTAAACTTTGATATCTCTTACCTGTTTAATAAAAGCTAGAACCTTATTAACAACTGTAAAAATTGCGTTAAATTTCGTTTTTTACCCAAAGTAGGTCCTTGACGTGATACAAAAAAATGAATTTCATTTTTGAAATCAGCACTGGAAATTACATACAAATCAGCTATCAAAATACAAACAATTTTCAAACATTTTTATTTCGCAGACCTGTATAATTTTTAACCCTAAATCCGCCCCTACACGCTGCAACATGCGGCGATGCATGCGTCGACTCTATCGTTTCAAGACTCATGCTGCAAAGTGTGTGAACTGGAGTCGAATGATTTGCATCATTCAAGCTGCACCGCGGCATCTAGAGTCTTGTACTGGATGGTGAGTAGAGATGCGGAATCGGTGATGCACATGCAGGTTTCAGCATGTGTAGGTTTAAATCGATGCAAGATTAATGTATTTCAGTTTTCTCCCTCATAAATCAATTATCTATGGTTCAGTTTAAGTTCATATTTCCTGTAAGTGATATCGTTACGATCGTAGACAACACAAATTTCAGTTTTTCGGCAAAGGAAACCATACTAGCAAAGAATATCTACATGGACTACAGACTACTTTAAGAGTCATGATTCTTGCAAATCGATGCTTGATTCGCCACATGCTTCTGTGTGTGTAGACAGACCGATGATTTGTTAAATAAAGATGCCCTTATTTTCAATAATTCTGTAGGATTTTTCCCACCAGTTATCAGATTAATATCGTCAGCATAACATGGTATATTTCATTCGGCGCCCCTTCTGAATTTAAGTCATTGAGAAATACAACAATCAAAATTAGTCCCGCAATGTTACCCTTTGCTACTCCCGATTTATTTTGCAAACGCTTTTTTTGGTTTACTATGAAACCATACTAAAAGCCTTTATTTTTCGCTATTTTTCAGAACTGTAAATATTTGCAAAGTTTTTATTTATAGATTTGGCCATACTGCAATTCACTTATATTTTAATTTTTTTTAGCTGTGCCTAAAGAATAAAATATATATTGAGTAGAAGCGATTTGATGAATGGAATAACAGTGGCAGAGAGGGTAAAACAATACGTGTTCGGAACATAACTGCTCAGATCGTTAAATTTTGCGTCCTGGTTTGCGACGCTCAGCACGACAGACTTTTTGGTGATTTTGTGGTTGGCCACCGCAGTCTTGCGTTCCAGCAGGATAGTTTCCCAGTTCGGCTAAATTTTAATAACTCTTTATAAATGTTGTTCTGTTTAAATGATAAAGACGATGAATCAGTTCTAAACCATCCGCTACATCTGGATATATGTTTTTTTTTATGAGTTTTTTTTGGAGCAGCCCCGTAGAGGCGGAAATCTACCTACGCTCAGAACCAATGATAGTCAAAGCGTAGAAGTTTAAAACAGCGTAAGGGCAATCCCATTGTAGAGGAGCCATGCTATTAGCTGAAGAAGTGGTTTTCAACAGAGTCAAAGTATTAGAGGTATTGACGCAAGCGGGCGTCAAGGAAAGAAGTTTTTTTGAAATGTAGAAAGTTGAGAATGCGTATGATAAATGTGTGTTTTTTCGTTTAAATTAGATTTATTTAAAGTATAATTGCCTAATGACGTGAATAATATTTCAGGAATTTTTGTTTATTTACTTTTATACCGTTTGTTACAGTATGGCCATTTATAACCTTTTTATATTGAATTTTACATTTTTATTATTATAGTAGTAAGCTGTGACATGGACATTGGAGTAAAAATATCAAATATTTAGTTTCTATACAAACGACTAGGCATAGATAAAGATGTGATACTGCATAATTATTTCGTTTCATGTACCATCTCGGAGTCCACCAGCCACAGACGACAACTGACAACCCCGGACCCAATCTAACGTACACAACTTATACCGACCCAGTCGATGGTTACGGCAACGTAAAAGCAGTATAGTAACGTTAAGAACAGGGCCGGCTCAGGAAAAAGTCAAGCTGGCGGACAAGGGATGAAGAGAAAGCAGAAAAATTGAGATGGACAGTACTTACTTAAGAAAATATTGTCAATTAGACTAAATGGGTTGTAAAAGAAAGCCTAGCATGTTTCGAAGCGTTGGGGACCAACGCTTATTAGAGGGGCGTGACATGTCAACAAAATGGCGAGCTCCACATGATAATTATATTTCCTACACCCCTAGACTCTAGACCACTGTGTGTTGAGGTCGCGCAATGTCAAGATCAATTGGACGTAGTTATGCAGAAACCTACCAACCCACAACTTCGCCAAAAATGAGTTAAGCACATAACGAACTTTTTCTTACTGTATTCTGTGATTTACAGAAACCTACCATCTAATTCAAGGTCCCGATAATGAACAGCTGGGTTACCTACCAATCCATTTATATCTTATTTGATTATTTAACATACGCAGAAGAATATCAACCCACTTGGTAGCCATATCTATAATATTTAAAACAACCAAGTGGGTTGGTAGGTTACTACAAAAAGGAGATTTTCACCAAACGTCAAACCGTTATATTATGCACAAGTGGGTTGGTAGCATTCTGCATAAATGCATGCGCAATACGCAGAAGAATATCATCCTAAGAATAAAGTTAATTTTTCATTATATGCAATGTTTTAATTAAATAAATGACAGTTTTAATTTTGCAGAAACTTACCAACCCACAAACTTCAGTCGATTTAAAAAAATTTAATTTTGCAGAAACTTACCAACCCACAAACTTCAGTCGATTTAAAAAATATAATTTTGCAGAAACTTACCAACCCACAAAATTCAGTCGATTTAAAAAAATTAGTCATCAAATTGTTTTCATTCTCGGAAAGCATGCGAATGCCCATTATATACCAAAAGCTGGATATCAAATTTTGCTTTGGTACCGATTTAATAACAAACTTATCTTAAAATCTTTAACATCGATTTTCTCAGAATAATGTTTTTGTGGGTTGGTAGGTTTCTGCATAACTACGTCCAATTAAACAATATGCAGCACTTTCGGTGTATAAATACTCGAACATTAGGTGGACATGATACCTTCGTCTTTCCGACTGGTCACCTTCCCTACGATCAGGAGCGCCCATGTGTCTTATAGACTCCAGACCTCTCTCCTGATCTTTCTTGATTACCCCCCGACACCCCTACGGATACATGCTCGATTTCCCCCAGGCTACCTGGTAAACAAATAGTATAACGTAAATAAAGGGGTCTGTGTTTTTTCTAGCCAGTGTTTTCATTGACGCCCCCTTAGGGAAAGTTCCAATACTATGAGACTGATTGAATTCATTCATGAAACGGTATTTCGCTTAAACTGCAGCCAAGACGTGACAAGCAACCCCAAAAGTATAGAGCATTTAAAGGTTATCGATTTGGGACTCAGGTCTTTTCATAGGCAACCGATATTTCTTGCATGATTTCACCCAAAGTGGTAGAAATAGATGAAGATCCACTGCCGCCCACTCGGTAAGTAGCTCGCGTTAATTTCTACAGCGATTCTATTTTATATAAATATAATTCTTTAGTTTATACCATGTGTAACACAATATGAGCAGAATACACCCTAAAGCAGAATACATTATTTACGGGAAAAAGGGTCCGCACATAACGCACCTTATACAATATCATACAACAACTTTAATAAATAGCCTCGTGGACTAAATTTATTCCTATTTACATCACAAAGGGCGAGCCATAAACTTTGTAAACTCTGTTTACTTACTTACTGTATGAAATATCTGAGAATATAAAGTTGCAGACATTTTTTTATAAAAAGAAATATTGTTAGGAATTTGCATAAAATAATATTTTATATTTCGAATTGTTCATAAATACTTTAAGTCACGCATTATTGACAGAGCAACCATATTGTTAAAATAAGATTTTATTAAATCTAGCTCTCAATATTTCTCAATAATTGGCGAGTTGTTGGCACTATTAGATGCTGTAACAAATAAGACACATGAGTATATCTGGAGAACGTCATCACTCTGGAACGACCTCCCTGAGATCGTGTTCCCCAACGAGAATAATCTCCAAAGATTCAAGACCAACGTGAATCGTTTCCTGCGCACACGCACCGCTCCTAGAGCGCCATAAAGGATTTATCCTGTAGTGCTGTGCCTTATCATAAAAAAAAGTACTTTGTTGTAGTAAAATTAGGTGTCCGGAAAAAAGCGCAAAGGAAATAAGCGCACAGGAAATATCCGCAAAGAAAAAAGCGCACAGTCATATAAACGCACGAGAAATATACGCACGTAGATGAATGCGCACACGGACAAAACCGCACACGGAAAAAACCTCACGTGTATAAAAGCGCAAAACTGCCAAGATTACCATTCTTCTATTAGGGCCGATTCTCATTAGAGCAGCATCGAGCGGAGCGGCGCGTCGCAGCGCAGCACGGCAAAATGCTGCTCTCAATTGTTTTCATGTAACTAAGTGGTCCCGTCCACACCTAGGCAGAGCGGTGCAGAGCCAAGCGTCGCGGTACAGCGCGGAAAATTTTTAACGCATCGGGAAGCATTGACTCGCGGCATTGCTGCTTTGAAAAGCGCGCTTCTGCCTCTTGACGGACAAGTGGGAATCGAGAAGCGTAGCAAGGCGGCGGCGCGCTCATACAATTGATTAAATTTTCCTGAAGACATTCTATAATATTTATAAAATTTACGTTCATCCAGCTGAAGTCGCTTAAAGAGTGTATGAAATTCACCTTCTTCTAGCCTTGCACGAAATAATATGTCATGAACCCAATATTGCCGCTTTTTTTTTCTTCTCTTTTCTTCATGTTCATGACATATTGCAGTTACAAGCACAAAATCATCTGATGATGATGACGATGATGATGTAGAATCCTTCTCGGGCGTGTACGAATACATTGTCACTAAACTCACAAACAAACAGATTTTCGCTGCTTCGCTACCAAATGCTGCTTAGGTGAGAATACCCCGTACAAAATGCTGCTACACCCAGCTTCGCGCCGCGCCGCACCGCGAAGCTCGATGCTGCTCTAATGAGAATCGACCTGTATTGTTAACTTTGTTTTTTTTTTTAATAGAAACTTATAGCCTTTTTACTGAATTTTCCCCCGTTCCCAGACTTTTAAAACAAAAAACATTGTTATTTTATTCGGTATTAATAAATATTTACTTAATTATTGTTAATTAAATAATTAAAACCTAATTGTTGTTATTTCCATTTGTGCCAAAGCCTTATAAGAAAAATTAATACAGTTGGTTTAAAATCGGACTACGAATCGGACGTTGAGATAAAATTAAAACTAAAGTCCTTGGCTGCATTATCGTTTGAGCCGTTAGAAGATGTAAGAGATATTTTTAATATCCTTGCAGAGATTTTTCCTGATAAAGACAGATTCAACGACGTCCTGACATATTTTTTTTCTATATATACTCTCTAAAAAAAAAACACGATAATTGTATGCTCTTTTGCTCATCTTACGATGCATAACGAGCCCCGAAATGTTTCGAAATAAATATTTTAAAGTTTTAGTGGAGAAGTCAATTTGTCCTTAACAGTACATTGTATATCTAGTAGGAAAAGCTGAACATTCTCGGACGACTGTAAAGATTGCCTGTCGATACGCAAGCCGAGACTGGCAATACGGAGTACGGAAATGTGGCTTTCCCTACGTTTCGTTACAACATGGTTGTTACATAAACTGCTAACCAAAAGTGTAATTATTATTTCATAAAAATCGTTCCACCAGCAACTCGATAGACCTAGATTGACCAAATTAGTTAGTGACACATTAAACAAACAGAAATTGTTTACCATATATGCTAAAAAGTTCTAGACTCATCTTGGATAATATAATATATTCGTAAAGCTGAGAACCGGGTCTCAGAGCAATTTCACAGTTTCTATAATTATGTGCCTAACTTCAAGTGTTAATCGGTTTAAATGCTTGGATATACCTAACTATATCTTAATTATGTTTTACGATGCGAACTTGCTAGCTTAAGACGTTTGAGAATTAAATTTACACACTTTGTCACTTAAGTTAATATCTTAATAATGATTGTATATACTAATGTTATAGAAAGTTGCAGTTTCTGATACAGCTTACTTTTAAGAAATAAAGAATTGGGAGAGGTAGGGCGACGAAAATACGCGACATTAGAAAACACACATGCTTAAAATGTTTGAGGGTTAAAATCTACCTCTACATCCTTTTAGAAATATTTCCGACCGGTCGAGAGTTACACCCACAGCGCATTATTTTGCTGTACGTACAAACTGATACTACAATGCAGCACTTCGTGCTTACCGTAGTATTCCTAACTGACTCATATGCATTCTTCTTTAGTCCAACCGATGTTCAAGAAATAAAATTAATCATTTTGGAGATAAAAAACTAATAATTCTGCTGGATGGGATAATTTATCAAGAAAAATTTTTTCACAACTATCTATTCCTGCTTTTGAAGCTTTAGCGAAGGCAATAAATGTTTCTTTTGAAAATGGAATATTTCCACAATGCCTTAAATTAGCTATTGTTATTCCAATTCATAAAGGAGTTGATTGTGAATCTGCTTCTAATTTTCGATCAATTTCTTTACTTTCAACACTTTCTAAAATTATTGAAAAACTTGTTAAAAATAGAATGATTTCTTTTTTAAATGAAAACAATATTTAAAACACAAACCAATTTGCATTTCAAAAAAATAAAAATCCTAGTGATGCTATTTTTTCATTTCTTGAACATCTTTATTTTAAATCAAATGAAGGATATCTTGCTGCAGCTATATCTTGTAATATTTCTAAAGCTTTTGATTGTGTTAACCATGATATATTATTAAAGAAGCTTGAGCTTTATGGCTTTAAGGGTATATCATTTAAATTGCTTAAATCATATTTGTCTGAAAGATCCAAAGTAGTATTGTTAAATTGTAAGGAATCAAAAAGTAATAAAATTGGTTGTGGAGTACCTCAAGGTTCAGTTCTCGGTCCATTACTATTTCTAATTCATATAAATGACCTTGCGTCAATTTTTATAAATGGTAAATTTACCATATTTGCTGATGATACAACAATACTTTGGCATAGTAAATAGTGTATTGAATTAATTAAACTAATTAACGAAGATTTAATAAATGTTAAAAAGTGGTGTGACTCTAATCTACTCTGATTTAATATCACTAAAACAAATATATTAACTTTTAAATGTTCACTTAATAATATAATTTTTGACAATCTCATAATTAATAACCCAAAACTTATAAAATGTTTAGGAATCTATATTACTCAAAATATTTCTTTTAATCCACATATCAAAATGTTATGTAGAAAATTAGCTTCAGGATGTTATGCCCTGAGAGTATTTTCTCATGAAATGAATATGACGGTTCTTCGAAATGTTTATTTTGCTTTAACAGAATCTCTTTTGAGATATGGAATTTGTTTCTGGGGAAATTCAAGCCAATATCTTCTAAATTCAATTTTTATTTTACAAAAAAGAGCTATCAGACAAGCACGTATCCAGGGGGGGGGCCGGGGGGGAAATCCCGAAATTTGAAAATTTTTTGTTTATTGTACACCTTGTACTGCATCTTTTTATTGCACTATAAATAATAATAGATTAAACGTCACATAATGATTTAAGTTTTAATGTGTGATTCGCTTTGCTCTGAATTAATTTAAATAAGTCCACATTTTTGAATGATTTTCGTCCTTGGGCCCCACCCGAAACGAATTTCTGGACACGGGCCTGCTATCAGATATTTGTGCAAAGCTAGATCTAGAGATTCTTGTAAAACCTATTCATCTCACAAAAATTTTTAACACTAACTTCAATTTTTATATTGGAAACAGTTTGTTTTATTCATAAAAAGCATAGAAATAGTATTAATTTACATACCTACTTATAATACAAGACATACCTTCAATATATGTTTACCTATTCCTTCTTCAAGTCTTGTAAAAAAATCCATAATTTATGATTCTAGAAAAATTTTTAATTGTCTTCCAGATTTTATTAAGAAAATGTCAAATTTAAAAATGTTAAAAAAAATGTTAAAAATTTATTATTGGAAAAAGCTTATTATACTCTAGATGAATATTTTGGTGATACTCTGTCATAATTAATTATTTGCATTATTTTTTTCTTTTTTATTCCGATATTTGAAGTTTTTATATATTATCTTAATTTATTGTTAATTTAATTTAAAAAAAGGCTTTGTTGATAAAAATAACACTTTTGGTTTAAATTTAATAGCACTTCGTCGTTAACTGCCCTATTTCGAACTTTTGGAGAGAGATAGATAGATGGATTTTGCAGAGACACACTTAATATATTAAACTTTGTTCTTGCCGACGCCGAATTTCGATGCTTCTAGGTCTAGGACAGTAATTTCCCGAAACCAAACAAAGTATTGTAAATGATAAACCTGCTTTAGACTTCCCTCTCTAGTATTTATTTTATGATAATGTTCCAACGGGTAACCATCTCCAGTACCTTTTGTATAAATACTGACCGAGTCAAAAAAACTACAAGAGCATTCATTTACTATATAGGATTAGCAGAGGATGACCCTAAAAGTATAAATATACTTAAAGTCAACGCGACGGTTGGAGTTGTTTCGCGTTAAGTGCGCAGTTCTCTGACTTAATGAGTCTAATAATTTATTATAAGGTGGCGTCAAACTCTCACTTATTTATATATTTAAATAACATAAAATCCTTAATTGTTATTTTAATTTATTATAAAACATCGGAAGAATTCGTCACTGTGTATTTAATAGAAAAGAAAATTCGTTTGGCAAACTTTAGGCCTAAACACTAATACATTTTGATCGTGATGGATTGAAACGTTAAAACGCTATTCATATAAAATATTATTTAGAAATGATTCCAACAAAAATTCAATGGTCAGACGCTTTTGTAATGGGTCCATAAATATCCACTTGAATTAAATTATACAATGTGGCCTAAATTTGGCCTATATGTATGGAGATCTTAAAAACTATAGGGGATAGTGTATAATAGGGCATCTCTGTCTTAATTGCGGAGGATTGGTTAGGGTAGATGAGTGTAACCGTAGTTAGTTGAATACTGGTTTAATAAATCTAAACTGTCCCTATTTATAATTACATTTGAACTTGACTTCGAGTTTGCAACCTTACCCGGTATACTGTCGGTACCGAGACGTGCTTTCTCAGCAAGGTTGTCGTTGTTTAGTTTAATAAATAAATAAATAAATAGCCATTTATTTCCGACAGGCCGGAGCCCACTTACAGGAAACTCAAACAAATTAATCGAATTATAAACAAAAATCTTACAAAAGTATTGACCTTGCTATACTTAAAATCTAATAACAAAAAGTAAGAAACTAAAGCTAAGTTAACAGGAACCAATGACTACTAATGAGGATAGGCGGACATATTGCGCAAGTGTTTTAATATGGTTGGGAGGCTGTCATGAAATATGTCGGAGAGGGCTGAGATACGATTGAAGTTGTGGCACATTTTGTGAATGGGACCTTGAGGCAAAATATTGGATCTCGCGAATGCAAGGAAAAATGTAGGCCGATGTCGGGCACCTGTGCGGGGAACATGAAGCGATAATTGCTCCAGTAGAAATGGGCAATCGATTTTAGAGTTAAGAAGTTTATGGAGTATCGATAGTGACTGTGAGTCGCGACGTACTGTTAAGGGCAACTCACCAAACCTAGCGAGGATGTGGCCATGCTCGAAACCCCGTTGCGGGTAGATACCATCCTCTCTAAACATAAGATACTTTAGGAATCGCCTTTGGACGGACTCCACAGATTGATTATGGCAATTGTAAATGGGGGACCATATGATTGAGCAATAATCCAACTTTGACCTCACATAGGAGTAATACAAGAGTTTAAATGTAGATGTTAATGTTTCATGTTACGTATCATTTTAATATGCAAGGATGTATAAATAATACATTTAGTTAATTAGTTACAATGTAATAAAAGAGATGTTTGTTAAACATGCTCCCCAGTCTCGCTTGATGGGAGTTCTCCTAAAGGCGATAGCTCCATCATACCAGCGTCCTTGGGATTAACTTCTGATCGTCGGTTGCCTTTGAATGGTTGACGAGTGTGTCGTACGCCCCATATGAACAATAGTGCGGCTACCATTCCTGCTGCTGTAATTTTACTGATCGCGTATAAGATATGATAAATTTTCTACCAAATGGCACTTTGCAGCTGCTGGCGGATTCTCTCTGCACTGAAGTCGAGTGCAGTAAGGCTCTTTTCTATTTGGGAATCATAAAGTATCCATTATGGGTTTAAATTGGGTTGCATAAGCAATAATTTTAAAAGCGCATTTTTTATTTTCTTCCTGTTGATAACCACACAACATGACTGTTTTGAAGTTTCATAACACACATCTTTAGAAGTTTCAATTACAAGAAATTAAATAAATTATTTAAATTGAAATGTTGTTTTACTGGTTGTATAATAGAGAATATACGTAGGTATATCTTTACTAGGATCACGCTCACGCTGCTTTACATACATCCACAAACAACATAACCTAGCAACTATACGACTGTGGTTTACGTACATTTATTTATTTCAAGCACAAAACACTATAATATTAGACTATTAAAATAATAGTGAGACAAAAACTGAATAGTGCTTATTTAGTTTATTTAGTTACAATTATAAATACTGTGGTATTTTCCTCAATTTCATTTTTTTAAAGAAAGAGGCTTGGGAAGAGATGAGTGATTATTGTAAATATTTACTGTTACTGTTGAATGTTCGGTGGCGTTAATGGTTATCCCTGGAATATTCTGGGTATAGACACAATATTTTGTGTGAGACCTTGCTCATTTATAATTAATCTAGTCGTTCCACTTGACGTTACAGATGCTGTGGCTGTGGTATTTTGGGATGTACGTGATAAGCAAGGTGGAGATACACCGTGTGAAGATTGTGTGGACAAAATATTTCCAACTTTAACCTTGCTTTTCATCGAAGTTTCAATGTAACCTTCGGCCACTGCTGAAGACTTCCAGCCACCATGCTTCTTAATAGTGTTCAAGTCATCTCCACTATTTGCTAAGTGTGTAACACTGGACTCTCTAAAACAATGGCCTGTAAATAACTTAGGATTTGGTAATTTTAAGTAAGAGGCAATAACAAAAGGAGCTTAGCCAACTGTGTTAATTATTGTAAATCCGTAGAAAAACACGAGGAAATTAAATTTGGGCAAAACATATTAAAACTTTATGCGATATTGAATTTACTACAAACTTAAAGTATTTTTCTTTGAAACGAATCCATTTATAGCAAATTAGCTCGTACGTTGACTTCGTTTGACGTTTCATGCAAAACTAACCTTAATTGTTCCATGTTGTTGTGCGTCTATTTTTTAACAAAAACTCCAGATCTTTTCATAAATAGCATTAAAAAACTGTTCTTTTAAGAACAAAAGTGCACATACATATTTTTGTCGATTACGTTGTTTACTATTTGTAAAAAATGCCGAAGCATTTAAATAGCCGGTGCAAAGAGCTTATAGCTTCTCTAATAAGCTATTTTCAGGAATAACTTAATAACAATGGCCCATTGTTACCCTTGACAGCAGTTAGAGAAGTAAATTTAAAGAGTGTGTTACGGTCTATATATTTTATATTTACTTTACTCATTTTTAGCGTGTAGCAGCTGCTTTAAGTTTGAATATGTCCACTGTATAAGCGCAGTTTCAACAACAGTTAAGCAAAATAAATTATTGGAGTCACCTAGAAGGAAACGTTCTTATTTAAAGAGTTGTAAATGTGTTAAGATTGGATATAAGTTCTATCTCTGACACTATTTATGGAATGTTAGAAACAAGTAAGTTGTATTATTTAAAAACCAATATTTTACATTGGTTATGCTTAAGCTGTAACTTTTTTTTAGAACATTATGTAACTTTAAGAACTTTAAGTAAGAAATTAAAAGACAGACTGTTTGATGGTTGTCTTGACTCTGTAAGAAGCCTCTTAAAGGAAATAGGCTTCGGATGGAAAAAAGATGAACCGAGGCGAGGGCTTAAGGAACTTTCCCATGTAGCTTTCAAACGATTGGTATTTTTGAAAGATATATTAAAGAAAAAGAAGCATCCTTGTACCAATTCGTTTTCTTCAATGAAACATGGATTTTTCAGAATGGTACTATTGGTCAATCTTGGCAAGATGAAAATAAAAGAAGTGTTAGATCTACTAAAGTTGATGGTAAAAGTTATTATGCAGTAAACAAATATATAAAGTATGGGAAATTTTTGTATATTTATCTTGTTTTTATGAAAGAAAATCGGATATTTTGGTTACAAGCTGGCAACATTCTCGATAACTGACGTCACTCGAAGAGTTGTGCTTCGGTCTTTGTTTTGCATTAAGTATAATGTATGTTACCCTGCGAAGAGTTTTGATTTGTTAAGTAATAGATCGTGAGAACTTTGAAATCCAGGGCTACTTGATTATTGCCGAAGAAAAAAAAACGAAATGTCGTGCCCAACTGTTCAGAACTAAGAATTTCTTAAAAAGTTGCTTGGGAAATGTTAAAGTTAGACATATTTTCCCTAATACAACTTTTTGGATTTTTTAAGATACTGAAAACTACCTGTATAGGCCAAAAAGAGGCGCACAAAGGTCAGCAGGCTTATAATGCCACTTGTTAAACAAATATGAAAAAGAAAAAAATGTTATTTGTATAAGTACTATAAAATAATTGACACTTAAACAAATATACTTTTTTTGAACTTTCTGCAAAGAACTTTATTTAATTATTAAATCGATTATAAAGTTTGGTAAAGTGGAAACAGCAGGTATCGTACTAAATAAAATAAAAATTTGCCCTTGGCAATAAAAAATTAGAACATTTTAACATTTACGGGTTAACCCTTTAAAAACCCTTTTAATTAAAGCAAGTAAATTAAATTCAACCTTTTTTTGCGTGAAAGTTAGATTGAGGAAGATCAACAAAAATGGTAGTTTTTTACTTTTTCCGAGAACCGGACGACGATACACAAATAAAAATTTCCGTCAAACTTTTAATTACTTTTTATTCATTTCGAATAAAAAAGGATTACGAAAATCTCCCAGTTAGCTTCATAAAAGGTATAAAAAGTGTTTTCCAAATTTATTACTAATCAAATGCGTTCATGTTTTAGTGAGGCTGCTTCCTTTTACTCCTGTTTTTAATATTTCTTATTTTTAGATGATATACTGTAAGGGGGCTTCAACTCGAAAATTGGACAAAAAAGCTCAGTGGATACTTGTGACTACATCGGAAACTTTGGGCTGGGCATACGAAACCACAGAGGCGACATGCTGGAACATTTCTGTAGCAGTCAAAAGATGTTCTGTCTAAACACACTCTACAAAAAACAAATACAGCGAAAATGGACATGGAAGAGCCCAGACGGCAAAACTAAAAATGAAATAGACTACATCCTCTCGAACAATCGAAACATATGCCACGATATCAGTGTCCTGAACCGCTTAAATACAGGTAGCGATCATAGAGCTGTAAGGGGTAGGTTCATGTTTAGACTGCGGTTGGAAAGAAATAAGTTGATTCAAGCCAGAAGATTTCCGACGGCCGAAGAACTACTGCGTAGAGAAACAGATTATCAGGAAGAACTAAGCAAAAGACTACGAAACATGGAAGTACAAGATATAGACACGATGACAGAAAAAATAACACAGAGTATACAAATGGCTACAAAAAAGATTTGCTCACAAGCCAGACACAAAGAATCAAAGCTCAGTCAGGATACGATCAGAACAATGGAACAAAGGAGAAAATGCAATAAGGACACCAATGAATATAAGGAGCTCAACAAACAAACTAAGAAAAAGATTAGAAAAGATTTAAGAACGTATAACACAAAACAAATAAACAATACTATTGAAGAAAATAGAGGCATGAAAGTACTGCGCTCTAGGCTATCAAGGGGGAAGACTAGAATATTGAAGATAAAGGATGACAAGGGTATGATAATCACAAACAGAAAGGATATAGCGAAGGAAATTCAGAAATTCTACCAAAAACTATACTCATCAACGGCAATGCCAAATTACCAAATTCCATCGGGAAGAATCACAAACGTAGGATCAGAAGAACTGCCGGAGATAACAAAGGATGAAACTAGAGGAGCATTAAATAAAATGAAAAACAAAAAAGCCCCTGGAGAAGATCGTATCACAAGCGAAATGATAAAGATGGGAGGCGACTCACTGATAAGCGCACTAAAGATACTCTTAAATCAATGTCTAATAGAAGGAAGAATTCCGAATCACTGGAAAAATGCAGAAGTGGTTATATTGTTTAAAAAAGGAGACAATACAAATATTGAAAACTACCGTCCTATCAGTCTTTTGTCACACATATACAAACTCTTCTCAAGAATAATAACAAACAGACTGACACAAAAATTGGACTCCTACCAACCATGCGAACAGGCAGGCTTTCGAAAGGGATACAGTACAATGGATCACATTCAGACAGTTAGAACGGTCATCGAAAAATGTACCGAATACAACGTCCCACTACACGTGGCCTTCATAGACTATCAAAAAGCGTTCGACTCGATAGAAAAATGGTCCTTTATGGCAGGTTTAGACAATGCACGGATTGACTCATAGAGTTATGATAATCAAGGACATATATGAAAACTCCACAATTCATGTCAAAATCGATGAGGACCTAGAAACAGACAAAATCAAATTGGAAAGAGGAGTTCGACAGGGCGATGTCATATCGCCGAAACTTTTTACTCTGGCCCTGGAGGACGTATTTAAGAGGCTTGACTGGCACAAACTCGGGTTAAATATAGACGGCAGTTACCTAAACCATCTCCGATTCGCCGATGATATTATCCTATTGAGCAGTGACATAAATGAACTAAAAATTATGATGGAACAACTCAACAACGCTTCACAAGAGATTGGCCTAAACATGAACTATAACAAAACAAAGATTATAAGCAACAGCGATGATACAATTAACATAAAAAATCATCAAATAGAATCTGTCAATGAATACGTATATCTGGGACATACCATTACGCTAGGCAAAGAAAATCAATCTCTGGAGATCAAGAGAAGAATCGCTCTGACGTGGGCAGCCCTTCGGCAACTTACGACATATACTAACAAATAAGGAAGTTCCAATCAATCTAAAGAGTAAAGTCTTCGACAGCTGCATCCTCCCGGTAGCAACGTATGGAATGGAAACAATGGCCATTACACAAAAAAGCGCTGGAAAACTAAAAGTTGCACAGAGAGCCATGGAAAGGGCTATGCTTGGTATAGGCTTGCGAGACAAAATAACTAACACAGAGATAAGACGAAGAACAAAGATCACAGATGTCATGGAGAGGACCGCAAGACTGAAATGGCAATGGGCGGGACACGTCGCACGACAGGATATGGACAGATGGACATCCCGGGTTGTAAGATGGAGACCAAGACACACTACAAGAAGCGTCGGCAGACCTCAAAAGAGATGGGCCGACGATATCAAGGAAAAGGCGGGTAAAAACTGGATCAGATTGACCCAGGATCGGCAGGCATGGAGAATCAATGGAGAGGCCTATGTCCAGGAGTGGACAAATCAAGGCTGAGAAAGAAGAAAGAAGAAGAAGAAGGGGGCTAAAATTTCATTGTTGATTTTCGTTTTTGGTTTGATTTCATGGTGTTGACATTCAATTATTATGAATATTTGTTTACATAGGGTTATGATGGAAACCAGTCTTGGGGGAATTTGTCTGTACTGCCGATCAGCGAGTATTACTTAGCGTCAAGGATATAGAAAATATGCGCACATACCAGTGTTATATTATCATATAAATTAAAATTCAAAAATTCTTATTTTTCGATCAACGCTAATATAGATGGTGAAGGAAATGGTAAAAAAGTCGATCCATAAAAAAAATTCTCACAGGCTTGAAATATTTAAGGTCCACCCCACAAAGTAGCTCCACACCTACAGTAATAGGTTTTTATTTTCAAAAAAGACAGCGAAGAATTCACTATTTTTTTTTTTTTTTAATTTTACTTTTTTACGGTTCGTCGGCGTATCTGAAGGCCATCTAGAACCGGTCATCGACCGTACGGTTTTTAATCGTGCGGTCTACCGACTGGGGAGTGTGAAACGGCACCTTCATCCTACGAGATATCCGATCTCATCCGGCCTGTCCGGCGTGAATAGGATGGTTTTGATGTCGATTCATTTTACACTCTTCCCTAAGACAACAGCACTCGGTGTTTCCCAAGCGGTCACCCATCCAAGTACTAGCCGCGCTCGACACCGCTTAACTTCGGTGATCTGACGGGAACCGGTGCTTTAGGTGTCGCTAGGCCCTTGCCCAAGAATTCATTACTTCTCTTAAATTTTATAGTCAAATAAGTAATTAATTTATCCAAGTTTATAAATAGAAAAAAAAAGAAAAAAAAAAAAAAACTACAACACAAACAGCTACAACTTTGCAAAACTAATCTTCTATTTACGGTAGTCGTACATCAATTATTGTGGGGTTCTAGGGTTATCTGGTAATTTCTCAAGTCTTTCTAAAAGCATCCATATTATAATAGTAGATTCTGTAACTCGTGGTTCCTCACGCTCGCTACGCTCGCGTTCGGAATCTTCCACTCGGATCGGATTTTCATTCTAACCGAGTAGCAGACCACGACCAAAAAGTACGAATAAAAACAAATAAAATCTGTACAAAGCAATTAAGTTATTTATTCGCAATATTCGTAATTTCAGGTGGAGTATTATCCAGTTCCATATCTGATTCATCCGATTTTTCACTCATTTTTTGACTTGCACTAAAATTTGTCTGAAAATAATTATTACAACGCGGCCATTTTTATCTGACACTGACAGTTTCGAAATTCATGGCAACCTATGTCGTTTAGATCAATTACAGAATATTCATTCCGTATCTTGTTATGGAATGAAAATACACGCAAAACGCATAAGAAGCAAGTGTTTCAGAATAAATATTCCAACTCAAGAGCGACAATTTTTACATTCTATTATCAAAAATGATTTTGGAATTATTGCATTCAGTAATGGTCGTGGAGAAAAATAATTCTTAAGATGCGAAAATTGTCTACTACATCAGCCCTTTTATTTAATTTTTTATTTGGTTCTATAGAAATTCTATATTGCCGAGGCGGCTGTAATATTCTCGCTTTGAATTACCGTTTTTTTGAATCTCGCTTTTTTCATGGGAAGCAGTTAATTATATAAAAATTATATAAAAATGTTAACCAGAATCTGTGTTTAAAGGGATTATAAAATGGGTTTTTAGAGAGTTTATACTGAGTGGTCCACTCTCAACGTTTGATTTTATATTGCTTGTGTTTTTTGTCTGTAAAAATATGTGTTGCTTATTTATATAAATCCTAAAGATCGCAAGGTGTAGTGTATATTCACCTACAGTAGACTCTTAAGTTGAAAGGTTCTAAAGTATTACAAGTACTGTTTTAATTGTTGGAGTGAAGTATATTGATGTTATTTGTTTGTAATACTGAGTTTAATTGAATCTACGCAGAGCAATCCAGCCTTATACTATGGCGAATAATAAATAATGACGGCAAGCTAGAAAATATAATTCATTCACAATCCTTTTGTAGTATAGTTAAATCTCTCTATAGCGACCACCCTCGAGGAAACAAATGTTGGTCGGTTAACATGGGTGGTTGGTTAATAGAGATTAGAATAGAATTGTCTATTAATAAGTATCTACATATACAGGGTGTCCCATAACCTGACATCAATCTAGACCGATTAAGTTATATAAGTTTTTTCGAAATGTTACTCGTTCTAGAAATACAGGGTGTTGAAAGTGAAAGTTTATTTTCGAAAATAAGCCATAACTTTAAAACGGTTCAATGAATCGAATTGAAAGTTGGCAGTATGATGAATAAGAAATAAGAATTTGTAGAAATATAAAAGTTTCACACTAAAGGCCGCTAGTTACATACACTGGGTTTCATAAATCTATGATTTTTTTTCTTACCTGCGATGTTAGGTGTGTTTGAATTAAAGTTTCTCAAAGAAGGGTAATTTCTAAGCTAAAAAGATATATTTGCTTGATCTTAATATCTCTAACCGTTTTCGAGATATTTCCGTTTTAACATCACAAACCATAAAAAAAAACAAAGTAATTAAATTCATATTTTAATTATCACACCGCAATAAATTAGAAACAATGCAACAATAACAAGAAGCTCACTTTAGTAAATGTTGAAAGTAGACACAGTTGACTAAAAACGTTATTTAAGTTTCACCCTAGAAATAAGAAGTATTGAAGAATACTTCATCACATGCCATATTTTTGAAAAACACTAATTGACGAGGTTGGCTGTGTACCACAAAATCAACTGAAATAATTGATTATTGGTTGTGACTTTAGCCTAGCAACGAAATAATTTATGTCAAACGAACGTTATCAATAGTTAATAAAGAGTTTTATGTTATTTCATATACTAAGTTAATTTTTTTCAAATATGCCGCGGCATTACCAATATGCTAACAGAGGATTGAGAGATATGCTATGCGTCTATACTCAAGAAAATTATAATGGTGCTGCTGCGGCGAAAAGATATTTAGGGTTACATCCAAACAGAATTCAACCAGATCGAAAAATATTTCAACGTATTTACACTGATTTAGGCGACAGGGGTAGCTTTTGTAATAATAATCCTGATGACAGACCAAAAACTATAACTGTTGCGCAGGAAGAAGTGTTGAGGACGATCCCTTTTTGAGCACTAGACGCTTGAAAGCTGCTACTACAATAAGTAAATCATTTGTGTCACGAATTATCCACACTAAAAAATTGTACTATTGCTATTTTACGCCTGTTCAAAATTTACTGGAACATGATTTACCATCCAGAGAGAACCACAAAGACTTACTGGTGATGCATATTTTCAGTTCTTAGAATACGACTTATTTAATTTATTAGATGATGTGCCTTTAAACATAGGACTAAAGATGTGGTTTATGCAAGATGGGGCACCACCTCACTTTTCACTTGTAGTTCGAAATCACCTGAATCAACGCTTTCCACATCGGTGGATTGGTCGCGGTAGGGATTTTCCTTGGCCCCCTCGTAGCCCAGATATTAACCCGCTTGATTTCCATTTGTGGGTACACATGAAGTCATTAGTTTATAAGGACGAAATTAATTCCCGCGATGAACTTTTAAAAAAAAATTTGGTGAAGCCGCTAATGTGATTAAAAACAAGCAAGACACTTTCCCAAAAGTGAGATGTCACTTAGTTAAAAGTTCAATAAAGTGTATTGAGGTCAACGGTTACACTTTTAACATTTAGTAAAATGAGCTTCTTGTTATTGTTGCATTGTTTCTAATTTATTGCGTTGTGATTATTAATGCAATTAAAATAATGAATTTAATTAAGTACTTTGTTTTTTTTTATGCTTTGTGATATTTAAACGGAAATATCTCGAAAACGGTTAGAGATATTAGGATCAAGCAAGTATACCTTTTTAGCTTAGAAATTACTATTCTTTGAGAAACTTTGAGTTCAACACACCTCATATCGCAGGTAAGAAAAAAAATCATAGATTTATGAAACCCAGTGTACGTAACTAGCGCCCTCTAGTGTGAAACTTAAGAATTTCTACAAATTCTTATTTCTTACTCATAAAAACATAATACTGCCAATTTTCAATTCGATTCATTGATCCGTTTTGAAATTACGGTTTAATTTCGAAAATAAACTTTCACTTTCAACACCCTGTATTTCTAGAACGGGTAACATTTCGGAAAAACTTATATGACTTAATCGGTCTAGTTTGATGTCAGGTATCTCTAGTTGCTCTACGGCCCATAAGTTATGGGACACCCTGTATATTATAAATAATTTTGAATATTTTTGTTTAAATTTATCAGAACAAAAATTAAATGAGATAAAGCCAATTTACCAATATGTATAAACTGCACGTGCATACTAACATATATATTATACAATGTACTGTATGTTTGCTTTGAAATTCTTATTTTTTAAAATAATCAGAAATGAATGATTGTTTTAAATTTTTGATTTTATTTTTATAAAATTTAGATTCACATTTTAATTGCAATTGAGAAATATTTGTAGACTTGTCAAAATTTTTAACATTATTAAACAAGTTTCTCTCAAACTTGCGCAGGCTTCAGATAGGCTTAATACTTTCGACACTGGAGCAAGTTCAGGTTCCTGTTCCTCTGTCTCAGAGTTGAGGGTAGTTTCATCCGTTTCTTGGATCTCTTCAATACACTCGATGATAGTCAACTCTGCACTTTCGCTTGGCAAATCATTATTAATAGAGGCCAATTGTTTCAAGTTTACAAATGTGTCTTTAATGTTAGGGTTGTAGGTGCAGAATATTATCTTCTTCGTAGAAGTCGTCAATATTATCTGTATTATACATAAATCCGACTTTTATAAAGCATTTTTTTTATTGTCACTGGGGACAAATTGCGTCAGGCCATCGAAACCCATATCAAGGCGTTGGCTATGGTAATATTTATTTCGATTTCTTGAAGAGGATAACCACCAAAACATGTTACTACAATCCGCTTAATAAGGAAGCTTCTATAGATCATTTTAAAACTCTAAATAATGCCTTGGTCCAAAGGTTGACAATCTGAAGTAGTATCGGGTGGAAGAAAAACAAGTTTGACATTATCCAGTGTAACTTTGGGATTAGACGTTGCATTATCCAGAAACAATATCACTCTTCTACTCTGCTTCTTCATCTTGACATCAAATTTGTGAAGCCATATTGTCATGATGTCTGCTGTCGTCCATGCTTTTTTGTTTAAAACCCATTTGAGAGGTAACTTATCAGTATGTGCGCCCTTACAAGTAAAAATATGCTACATATACAATATTTTGTATATTTCAGTGCTAGCTCCACCGAAACATAATTGAATACAGAATAAGACTAATTAAAATGCCATTTAATTTATGAACATTTATGTAGCTAATAAAGTGTTTTAGTATTATTTGCTGTTAATACGGTTTGTTGGTGAAATGAAAAATTATAATCATAGTATTTATATTTATTTCTTTTTCAAAAGTTTATGGTGGCCAAAAACGTCTTCCTTCAATGGCAAATATACAGTGTTTATGAAGATATAACTATTCCAAGATGCTCTAAATGCCAAGAGCACTATCATAAAATTACAGAATGTAAAAAAACTATATGTGAGTACTGCTGGTAAGAACATGACATTCAGGAATGTCCCAAAACAGCGAAAGTATTCAAATTATACTACTGCAAATGAAAAGTACCGAAACAAAATATAGCGTGTGCCATGAAGCAAGTAGTTTCCAGTGTCCATCATACAAATATCTAATAGAAATACTAAGAAGTAAAATAGATTACGGTGAACTGTTATGGCGGTTCAACAAGAAACGGAAGTACTTAACATACTGTAAAATCTGGAAGACAGTATTAACATTCACAAAAACATTGACTGGGATAAGGTATAGTATTTTACGTTACAAGTCCGGTAGGTGACTTATTACAGTACGAGTTGTTTTACGGACGAGGCGACGTAGGAGCCGAGTCTGGAATATAAACGAGTGCTGTAATAACACCTAACGGACGTGTATCGTATGGTATTTTATTTCATCCTGTCATTATATCCCTTTTCAAAAAAATAAATAGGTATATTAAAATTTTAAAAAATACTTCGCAATATTATATCATGCTACCTACCCTAAATGCAATTGAGCCATTGGTTTCCATAGTTAATTATAAATTTTGTTTGCTTGTCACTGTCAAATAGATAAAGTCATAATATTCGTGTGGGCAATTATGGAGGTTTCGGGTATAATTTTAAATAAAATCTACCAATTTTAGTTAAATAAAATATTTAAAGAATTGTAACAGGGAATATATTCTATGGTTGTGTAATATTTTACAATTACTAAAGTTGGTAGAAAAAAATACTATTACAAGTAGAAGCACCCAAACAGTTTTAATTGGTATCACTAAATATAGACCATATAAAATAAAAATTACTAATTTTAGTTAAGCAAAACCTTTAAAACAATGTAATTAAATGCCTATATTATAGTAATATAACATTTTTCATTTACTAAAGTTGGTTAAATTGATTTATTTCATTTAAAAAAGTGTTTTTGATGTATTAAATAATTGCTAAATATGTGTATTTAAATATTTTATTTCTTATAATTTTAAGTGACAACTTGTCAAAAATCGAAAGTAAAAAGTCGTAGTTTCCAAAAACAAAGCATGGTTGCTAGGCAACACATTACAGTATCTGATACTGTAATGTTCCATTTACCGGCCGCATATGAGTACAGGGTAAGTAGATTTACTGGACAGGATGAAATAAAACATTATACTTGCGTGTAGCGACCACAATCTACCAATCCTCATTCCTTCTTACAGATCTTGAACTGTACTGTTTAGAAACTCTTAAATACAATATAGAACTGTTTCTAGGTGATATCAACATTAATATTCTTGAAGAAAGTGAGGTCCGGATATTGGTAAGTGCTTGTTTCGCGCCTTACAAAACCAGTTAAAAACAACTTGGTCCACTGCCAGTCCTTTGGCTTTGGGAAATTTTCTTCTTGGTTCACCGTTGCCACATTCTTGAAACAATTTTCTTCTGCTTTACTTTAAAGCAGCATAGTCATTTGGGTCTTACCCAATTTAAATTTTTTAGCCAATTTCCTGGTACTTAAACCCGTTGTTTCACTTTCCTTGACTATTTCAATTTTTTCGCTTAAAGAACGACATTTTCTTTTCCCCGCCATCTTCAAATATTCACGTTGGGCCCAAAACACACAAAAGCTAAACTAATGTTAACAACCGATTTGTCAGCTTTAAGGGAAATAGAATGGATGCGCCTGTAATAAAGTAATTAGTGTATGTACCTATATTTCTTAAGAATTGTCGGGTCGGGTTTTACTGCCCCTAATGTACGGTGTTTTCAGCATTAATGTTTACTAAAAATTCCGATGATTAGTGCCCGCGATCGATTAATAGATGGGTCGGTAAAGAGTAGTATAAAATAATGTGACTTCCATTTTTTAATAAGGGGAATTCGTAACCAGTCGTTTCACGCAGGTGGTCACTTTATACACGGTGGGCCAAAAAAAGTGACCACATTTGATTTTTTGGAATAATTTTATTGTTGAAAATTATTTTTGAACCAAATTTGCAGGACCTATTAACAAAAGTATAGGTTATCGTAAAATGAATTTAAAACTGATAGGATTAAATTACAATATCGTACAGGGCAAGTTAAAATAAGAAGTTACTTCAAACTAGCCGCAAAATTAGTTTTTTTATTTTTTTTAATAATTATGACTTACATCTTAAAGATTGTTTTATTCTGAACAAAAAGAGTCTTTTCACATTTTTTGATATTTCATTCGGTTCGATGGTTATAAGCAAAATTTTTCACCAAACATTTCGACTGTTAATTTGTAACAATTATTATTAATAATTGAATGTCACCCTTTTTTTAGTTGCCCATGTAAACAAATTCATATCGTCTTTTTATTAATGGTTGCTATGAATTGTAACTTGACAGTTGTCATAGCTAAAGTGGAAATACTGATTTGTTCAATAACATGCTTACAATAAACGATAAAATTTTGATAAAAGCGCTTTGGCAGGAAAAAAACTATGGTGCAAGAAAAATAGTGCGTGAATTTCCTAACAGAAATTGGGCATTATCAAGTGTTTCAAGACTGCTGAAAAAAATGAGGGAAAATCACGGCAAAGCAAGGGAGTGGGAGGCCACGCAGTGTAAGGACCCAGAGAAACATTGAAATTGTTAGAGGAAATATTAAAAGCCCTGTAAACTTTCCAGGAAGTAGTAAAAGCCCAAGGATGATTGAAAAGGATTATCTTATAAAAAGATCTTCAGTTAGACGGATTGTTAAGGAAGACCTTCATTTTAAAACCTTTAAAAGACGATATGTGCATAAATTATCGGAAATGTCAAAAAGGTCAAGATTAGATAGGTGTATAATAGGTTTGCAGAGAAAATTCAGAAGAAATAATAGTGTCAATAACATTTGGTTTACGGACGAGAAAATGTTTTACTTGCGACCGGCGAAAAACTCCCAGAATAATAGGTTGTATGACAATGTCGCTAAAAAAGAAAACATTAGTGCAGATAGGCTACTTATTGAACAAGGACACTTTGTTCCAGGCGTGATGGTCTCCCTTGGTGTGTCAAAACTAGGCAAAACAAGTGTAATTTTTATAAACTCTGGCGTGAAAGTTAATTCTATGGTACACTGCCATGAAGTTCTTGAAATCATGCTACCGGAATTGGAAACGTTTTAGGATCATTATATTTTCATGCAAGATGGTGCCCCTGCCCATCGATTTTAAGACAGTGTCCAGAAATTATCGCTCCAGATGAATGGCCGCCAAACAGTCCAGACCTTAATCCTGTGGATTACGCCATATGGGGAAATTTGGAAGCAGCCGTGCACAAAAATAGAAATTTGAATAGTATGGACGACTTAAAACGAGAAATTGTACGCTGTTGGGAAAACTTTGACCAAAACACAATTAATGGCGCAATTAATTAATGGAAAAGACGTTTACAGAAATGCATTGAACAAACCGGAGGACATATTGAACAATTTTTTAAATGTTTTTTTTTTTGTTAGATCATTAGATTTAATTTGATGTTAATAAACCGCAGAGAAATGTTTATCTTGTTTGGTGAAAAAATTGCTTATAACTATCGAACCGAATGAAATATCAAAAAATATGAAAATACTTTTTTTGTTCAGAATAAAACAAACTTTAAGATGTAAGTCATAATTATTAAAAAAAAATAAAAAAACTAATTTTGCGGCTAGTTTGAAGTAACTTCTTATTTTAACTTGAACTGTACGATATTGTAATAATTTATTCCTATCACTTTTAGATTAATTTTACGAGAACCTATACTTTTGTTAATATGTCCTGTAAATTTGGTTCAAAAATAATTTTCAACAATAAAAGTTATTCCAAAAAGTCAAATGTGGTCACTTTTTTTGGCCCACCGTGTAGAGGTGGTTGCAAACAGAGGTTTTACTGTAGTAGTGTAGAAAAAATATTGAATATAAGTCGTACGTGAAATGTATTGCTAAAATCAGATCCATCATTAATCTTTGCTACTGACTAGACTAATACTTCTAAAAGACTAAGCTATTTCATAAAATAAAATTACGAGAAGTTCCTTTTGCTGTATTGTACTTTTCATATAAAAATATCCGACAAAAAAGAAAATGTAAAATTATACGTCTATCAGTTCAAAAATGAACTAACCTATTGCCGTTTTGTCAAAAGAAAAAGGTTTTCGGCCAACTTTGCTAACTTCGCAGTATATATGCTTTATTCAAAAAAAATGTTCGTTTTGCCTTGCAAATTTCCTGTAATAAATTTTGTTCTGCTGATGCAGCTTTTAGGTTTTTGCTTTGAATACCTGGTTTGTTTTTCCCATACCGCAACTTCGTAAGCCGTACGAGATAATTAAATAAAAACGTTAGGTTAAGGATTTAAGCGGATTAACAAAAAATTTTTAACGCATCGAAGCTACAACGGTTAAAAGAACTAATAACAAAATTAATTGACTCAGTGATTAAATATAAACAAATGCTTGATTTAGTAAATATTTGTATTGAACCCGTATATACAGGGTGGCCCATTGAAAACGTACCGCAAAGCATTACAGGCTGGGAAAGGACTTTTCGACAAAAGCCAATACCACGTCAAGTTTGTTTATCAGGGGGACAACTTTTGACGCAAAAATCATAGCAAAACCTTGAACCCCCTAAGTGGGGGTGTCATCCCCCATATTCTTTCAAATGAGAACGGGGTTCAAGTGCCACCTCATTTAAAAGGGCTCTTAATTCCCTACACATCGCTGCTTATATTTTAAAAATCGATGGACTCGTTTGGAAAATATGGACCTTTGAAATACCAACAATTCGTTTGACGCAAAAATCGATTTAATTTTACTTAAAAACTTACGTATTAGTCAAGTAAATGCCCAAACAGTTGTCCGCCAACGTGCATACAGTGATACAGGTTATCTTCAAACCGTTGCCGTACATTCTGGAGCACTTGTCACTTCGCGACATACGTCAATGATTCGTCCTCGCAGATCTTCCAATGTGTCAGGTGGTGTGCTGTATACTATGCTTTTTATGTGCCCCCACAAAACAAAATCTAAAGGGCTTAAGTCGGGTGACCGAGGGGGCCACTCAATTGCACCCCTTCGGCCTATCCAACGTCCTTATAAGGATGAAACTTGTATTTTTTTAATCCTCGTTGGACACTTATACGACTCACGCCCGTCGCAACGGCCAATTGTCTTGTACTTAGCTTACTATCCATTGCAACTTGCCCCAATACTGCTATCTCCGTAGGTTCATTTAGTACTAGATTTTCAAGCTGCCTCCTTTTGTTATGAACTGAACATGTTTCGCGAAATTTGGCCACCAATTTCCGAACAATTTTTCCAGAAACATGTTTGTCATGATGCCGTTGGTTAAACAGCTCCGCGACCCGATTTCCGCATTCATTGTTTTTGAAAAAAAACTCAATAATTTCTCCTCCTTCTGCAATTGAGTACAACATAATTGATAAATTTGAAAGGTTCAACAATTTGGAAACACCTCAACCGCAAGTCACAAGACAACTATCTAGCAACTACCTGGTCCAATGCGAAGCAATAACCCGATAACTGTTATCTCACTAACACGAGCCTAAAGAATCTGCAAATGACCAAAAAACAGCGAGTTCCTTTTGAATTTTCAATAATACGGTAAATTTTAAATCGAATTTTGCATTTTGCGTCAAACGTATTGTTGGTATTTCAAAGGTCCATATTTTCTAAACAAATCGATCGATTTTCAAAATATAAGCAGCGATGTATAGGGAATTAAGAGCCCTTTTGAACGAGGTGTCACTTGACCCCATTCTTATTTAAAAAAAATTGGGGGATGACACCCCCACTTAGGGGGTTGAAAGTTTTGCTATAATTTTCGGGTCAAAAGTTGTCCCCATGACAAACAAACTTGACGTGGTTTTGGCTATTGTTGAAAAGTTCTTTCCCAGCCTGTAATGCCTTGCAGTACGTTTCCGATGGGCCACCCTGTGTAATATATTCTTGTCAGATGATATCTGAACTCTGTATCAGGACTGATGCGTCCGACATATTAAAACTGTTCGTATATTTCCTAATCATTTTAGAGAATTGAAAATGCATGAATACGATAAGCAACAGGATATTATTATACAGGAAAATATTCAAAACTATATGGATTTACCGCATATGCCTACAGCTGTGTGATTAGACAAAACAATATTATTTAATATAGACCTCACCTAGATTCCAATATTAAATATTTCAAAATTCTATTAATACTCTCGTACTCTAGAAACAGCCAACAGAACCAACAACAAATTAGCTAGAATTTATTGTGAATGATAGACGTGTTTTGGGCCTCAGTTGCCATTGTTTATTTTTCTCACAACGTTTCAACTGGTAAACATCTTCAGTCATCTTCAGGTGAATATTGAAGAAGCTACAAGAGTATTTATACTACCTGTTTTATTGTATGATCATAATCTAGGCTTAAGCTTCTGACCATTGCAAGTGGTGGCCGTGGGTCCAAGCGTGATCTGCAACACCGTGTCTGTTTCTCAGTCCGCAGAAGCACGTCAAAATGACGTCATATTCTGGTGACTTATTACCAGATATGACGTGAAAATGACCTAATAATGTCACTGACCAATAACGTCAATATCTTACGTCATTTTTACGTTCTTAAATAACGTGACTTTCACGTCTAAAAATATTTTGTATTCACCAGTAATTCAAATACTATTAATTGCAGGGTATTGCTGCTGCATGACAAAGGATTTCTTAATTTCTAGTGTTGTACTTATGTTAGTGGAGTTTTATAGACCCTCGAAGGTGAACTTAATTGGCAATTGAATTGAATATTGAAATTTTAAGAAGTTGGCTAACAACTTCTTAAAGTCATCTAAAATGTCCCGTTATTATGGGTACTTTAGGTGGTAAATCCACCTAAAATTCCCATCAAGTTAACCTAAAAATGGTCCTAAAGTGAGTAAAGTGATAAAGTTTAAAATAATTTATAAATCCAGCAAGGCGATAAGGATATGCAAAAATATACAAAAGATAAATTTGACTAGACAATTAAACACAAATACACTAAAAATTAGAGATTTCGCCTATAAAACTCCACTAACATAAGTACAATACTAGAAATAAAGAAATCTTTTGTCATGCAGCAGCAATACCCTGCAATTAATAGTAGGTACTTACCTTTGCTTTGGTTTCGTTGGTTGAAGTATGTACTACCACTAATCAACGTACAAACACAACACTACCCAGACCTACTTATGAAAAAAATAGCGTCAGCGTCATAGAACAAAGCTTAAATACGAATTTGCCGCTTACTGCCAAGCCACGAGCCTACGTTCGTCCGCAAGTTTTCCAATAGGTTAACACAAAATTACTGGCAAAATTTTTCTGTATTCCTGGTAAACATAAAATAGCATTTTTACCACACTAATTATACAGTATGTCCAGGTCCACGGATGGGGTTTACAAGAGGACAAATGGACTAAAAATTGAAAGATTAAAAAAAAAGTCACTCACTTAATAAACGTTTTTGCTTGTCTAGAAAATACGATTTATCATAAGAAACTTCAATTTTTTTATACAGGGTGGGTAAAAACTGCAAAAATGTTATTTTGCTTAAGAGTAAACATACTTTATTTTGAAAGATACGAAAAAAAGTCACTCTTAATAAACGTTTTTACTTGGATAATGAATAGGTGATACTTGTTGTCAATGTCTTTATTTAATGAAGTAATTATAATAATAATAATAATACGAACATTTTTATTAACATGAAAAGAATACGATAACGATTTCATAATTCAAAAGCTCCACCCCCATACTCGACACATTTTTCTAATTGCTTTCTCAAATAATTAAAAGAATTTCTGATTTTTTCCTGAGATATCGATTGGACAGCCTGGATAATTTTGTCCTTCAGCACTTCAATATCATTGAACAGGTACTGCGGTAGCAAAAACAATTTGTTTTAAACGGCCCCATAAAAACATATCCGCCAAGTTTAAGTCGGGGTTCTTGAGGGCCACAAAACTGAGCCATTCCTGCCAATCCACCTTGGACCAAATCTGCGGTCAAGCCATTCCCTAACCTCACGAGCGAAATGGGCTGGACAACCATCTTGCTGAAAATACATATTTTGTCGAAAATTTAATGGTAGATTTTCGAGTTCATCATTGAAAAATGTATCCAGCATTTCTAAATATGATAATCTATTGCACGTGTTATCAAAAAAATATGGCCCTATGATGCCATGGATGGATATCGCGCACCACACGTTCACTTTTGTGAAATATTGTTCTTCTCGTTATAATTCTGAATTCGGGATTTTCTAAAGACCAGTACCTAACGTGCTGGGTTGCAACGGTTCCATTGGTAGAAAATGTACTTTCATCAGAAAACATGATACATTTATAAAAATCAACATTTCCACTTAAAATTTTGTCTCCTATCCACAAGCAAGAATCAAGTCGTTTCGCGCCATCTCCCTCTTCCAATCTTTGATTAAAGTGCGGTTTATACGGATATAATTTATTTGCTTTAAGGATCTTCTGAATTTGACTTTTTTTCACAACTTTTAACTGCGTAACACGATTTCTAAGGGACGTCATAGGATTTTCTTCAACAGATTGAAGAACTAAGACTGTAGCAGCATCATCATGGTCGTATTTCATCTTTTTTTTTGAGATCCAAAACCGAACCAGTTCTCTGGAAGTTTTTTATTAACTTGCAGATTGTCATCCTAGTTATTGGGATTCCTACAAATTTCTCGGTAAATTGTTCCATGACGTAGCGGTATGAAACTTGACCATCCCCCTAACATTGTATTATAAAAACTCTTTGTTCAGTAGATAGCATTTCTACTTGAATAATAACATCATTAAATAAAGACATTGACAACAAGTACCTATCACCTTAAGTGTCATTATTATTTTAACTAGGTTCACCAGTCAGAGGTGTGCCAGCGAATACTTTTTGGGAAATAATTTTTACATAGGTAAACCTTTTAATGAACTTCGGTTTGTTGTGTAGAAAACACATTCATTAAGAGTGGATTTTTTTTGTATCTTTCAAAATAAAGTATGTTTACTCTTAAGCAAAATAACATTTTTGCAGTTTTTACCCACCCTGTATAAAAAATTGAAGTTTCCTATGGTGAATCGTATTTTCTAGACAAGCAAAAACGTTTATTAAGAGTGACTTTTTTTCGTATCTTTCAATTTTCAGTCCATTTGTCCCCTTGTAAACCCCACCCGTGGACATACTGTATAGTCAGCACAGTGTAAATTTATTATTGTTTTTGCTTTTACCTTACCGACTGATTATTATTATCAAAAAAAGTAAAACTATCAGACATAATGCATGGCGTGGATAGGAGTTCCGGGAGTTCCTAATAAACTGGCAACCCTGTTCATCCTCGTTGCAGATGGCAGGATGGGCTGTGCGCGCAGCCAATGCACAATTATGAGGGGATTATTCTTTTTCTTTGCGTCAGCAGAGAAATGTCGTGTAAGTTATTATAGTTTTTGGGTAGATATAATAAAAAATATATCACATCAGATATCACCAAGTAAAGTCGACAATATGACGTGAATTAAATGACGTTAGAAATTCGGCAATTAACTAATGATATGATAATGTTAGTGTCGTCGATTTTTGGTTGACTGACGTGTATTGACCAGTAGTCACTAGATACTGACGTCATCTTGACGTGCTTCTGCGGACTGGGTTGTTTCTCCCTTCAGTGTGTGGTTTCGATGTTCTTTGATCCTTGTTTCAAGGGGTCATAGGGTTTTACCAACATAGGACTGTTCGCACTGGCATGGTATTCTATATACACAGTTCTTCATGTCCTTTCGACTTGTAGCCTTTGTCTTTATCTATCTAATCTTTGAATAATTTCAGAGATTCCCTTGACATATCGCACATTTATGGTGGGTCTAGCTTCGACGTCATCCTTCTGTACAACAGCAACAAGGATCAAAGAACATCGAAGCCACACACTATAAGGAGAAATAAACAGATTTGGTGCAGCAGATCACCACTTGCAATGGAGAAGCAAAAATTATACTGAAGGAGGACCATTGGCGAAAGAGGAAATTCAAAGAAGCGGCTCTCATATCCCAGAATCCTGACTGCTTCAGTAAACCCTCTTTAGACATCAGAAATATTTGGAACTAACCCTTGTTAAGTGAACGTAAGCTTAGATTAAGACCATACAGTAACACATGACTGAACCTATCTCGGTCATGCTCTTTAGAATAAATACTCCTATAGCTTTGCAGTTCAATATTCACCTGAAGACGACTGGAGATGTTTAAATGTTTACCAGTTGAAACGTTCTGATGCATCATTGTCTTTAACCTTTAAACAAGCACTAGAATTAATTATTAAAAAGTTAAACCTTTGGAGGTATAGTATATTAACTATTGGTTTCAGATAAATTTACATAAATGAACTAAGCTAAGCTAAATGTGTGCCAAGAGCATACACGTTCAAAGAATTTTTGTACTAAGTGTTTGTTTAAGATTTTTGCTAGCTGATAACTCATCTTAAATCAAATATTAACAAAAGGTATACAGTTCAAATGTTTCTTTTATATTATAGAAAAAGGCACAAGGTACATGTTTATTTAAATTTTAGTAAACTTCTTAGTCTCGATTTTTATGAGCAACATCAGGATCTATCAGTGGATCACTGATAGAGGCGTAATTACCGGTAGGATAATCTAGGCATTACCTAGGGATCCACACCTATTAGGGAGCCCTACACAAATTAAATTTTAGCAGTATAAAAATAATTAATAATAATTAAATGATGTAAAATTCTATATGCATTAAATGTTACAAAAAGCTTCAAATTTTGCGAAGAAAAATAGAATAGAATAGAGAGCGCCAATCCCTGTAAAACAATTTTTGACTAACTGTGCAACTGTGCGATTTTTAGGATTGCAAACAAAAAACTTTGTAAAAAATATACATACAGTGACTCACAGCTTAAATGATGCAGTTGCAATTAAAACTAATTATGTGCTGCCAAGATTAAACAAAATATTTTTAGCGGACTTTAAGTATCTTAATATATCTTGTCAACTTCTTAAAATATTATTAGCTTATTTTGACAAAAAATAATAATAATATAATTTTATTATAATATTTTATTTGATTATATCAACTCCACTGAAATAATGGACTACTTTCTCAAATAATATAATAGGTGTGCCAATATAAAATATGGATGAATATTATGTCACAGCTTAAATGATGCAGATAAAACCAACCAGTACAAAACTTATCAACTAAAATTTATGAAGCAGGCGTTGCATTGACTTCTTATTGCAGTTGTTTTTTTATTGACATTCGCCATTTAAATGCGTTTATATAACAGTGACACTAAATTATTTAGCAATGGTTAGTAGAACTACAATTGAAAATAGTATATTATTAACCAAGGTTTAGACAGCCATCATTATTGCCCGAGCGGCAAGTTTAAATCACGAGGAGCGAAGCGACGAGGGATTTAAGACGCGAGGGCTATAAGCTGTCTAAACCGTGGTTAATATAATATTTTTTCCACTACTACAAACTTTTATAAGACATTTATCTTTATAGTATTATTAATTATAAAAAATTATAGGTAGGTATAAGTATATTTTTTAATCAAGTTACCTGCGCTTTGGAATTGGCAAAATATTTTGTTGTTTTGTCAGGTGGCTTTGTGAATATCAATTTTTGTTCATTTATGTCATCAGATTTCACGAGTTTTCCGTTTTTTAAAAAATGAGCCAAGAAAATGTTAGTGATATTATTATGTGTACACCTCCAGAATTAAAGATGGAAGCAGAAAAAATGTTGATTGTATCGATATTTTATATATCAAGCATCTAATAGGTATGTATTGATAATTATCTGGTTGCCTAACTGTTTAAAATGTTTATGAATTCATGTTGTCAAATCAAAAAATAAAGTTACCTGCGTTCAAATAGATTCTTGAAGATCGTTCAATAATGGATTTCAATGCCTTATTATTGACCATGGTCAATAATAACTTATAAGGTAGAGAAAAACGATTTCTAACGTTAATAATAAAAAAGGAGTTAAATACAAGGATGTCGGTACGGCAATTTTTGGAATTCATCCTGTCAAGGTATGGAGATCTAGAAAGTGATCTCTCTTTTCCGAATAGTAAGTGATGGGGCGAGGTATTCTGACCAACCTTTACATTACCTGTGTTTTCGACAGCATACGGATGATTAATGAAATAATGCCAGATTTAATAAAACTCATTATTACTTTAACATGTTTCCTTTATTCCACGATTAGTTAACTTTCTGATATTTACGTCAATTTAGCTTTGTATTATTTTCACAGTAACAATGGATTTTGTTCATGGTAACACGTAAAATACCTTGCAACTTAGATCAATTTAAGCACCTTTGGGATTTAGTTTGGGATTTTGTTCCATTTAGCTTAGACAATCGAATCAACACTTTTTTGTTTGATTTTAATTTACAACTGAACGAAAACTTCTATGTTACCTTGATACTGGACTAAATAATCACTTTTTTACATTGGGATATAGAACCAACACACTTTTGTATTATTATTTCTGAGAACTAAACTACAACATCTTTCTTTGATTAAGATGCCAGACCAACTAATCACTGCTGTCGGAAGACTGCAATTCTAGTACGAAAGCCCTTTAAGAAAGAATTATGATATGCAAGCTCGTTGCATAACCAAACACACACGACGTAATTGCCTTTTTGGCCGAATTAAATCTTTTTAAAAGAATATCACTTTACTGTGATCGAACTAGAGTGACACCTTGTGTCAGAAACATACGTGGATCGCCCCGCCTCGCCTCGGGTCTTAGACGCCACTACTATTTGCTTCTTTTGCTTTAAAGTCTCCGTCAGATTTACACCAATCAGCCCGCGGTCGCGCGATTCATTGGACCAATCGAGATCATTTAACTGTTGCTATGCTATAGAAGTCAGTTGAAGGTAGGATGACAGTCGGTGTTTTTCTTTTGTTACAGCGTTGCCGCTTTGCACTTTGTTTTAAAATTAGCAAATTAGGTTGCGACGTTGATTTGTATTTATGAATTTGATTTTTAGAAAACGTGTTTCCCAAACAGTAAGAAAACCCAAATCAGGATCAAGAAATGGTCGCCTTTCAATATGATTTACTTCTTGCGTTATTTATCATTTTTATAGGAGGTCAATGTTTAAGTGAGTGAAAAAACTGTTATGATAGTTCTTATAAAGTGAGATACTGAAACATAATGTTACTTTGGGAAGAACATAAATTTGTTTAAAATTGAATCTCTCTATAATTTGAGTTTGTGGCCTTCTTTAATCAAAACTGTCCACTATTTCAGATTATTCACATAAAGTTTTAAAAAAACTAGATGGAAAAAGTTTGTAATTAAAAACACCTTTACCGTAAAAAAATTGCAAAAATTGATTCAAATCGTATTTTTCTATCTGCAATAAAATAAAACCATTTCTTTTACTCACCATGGAAAGCACCATATGTCGGTACAGATGCATTTCCGGACCCATCTTTTTATGGGAAGAATGAGCCCGTAAAATCCTTACGTTTACTTTTAAATTACCCTGTATCCTTTGTTTATGTTATTTATGGTGCTTTCTATAACAGCTTCCAATGTAACATCATTTCCTAAATAAAAAATGATTAAAGATTATAATATACGAGATTATAAAAGAAATTCGATTGGTCAAACAAGACTACATTACCTCTCTATACTAGCAATTCAACACAGTGAAGCAGCAATTTTCATCTGAAAGGAATAGTTGATGATTTTGCCAAGTTGCAAGCTCGAGAAATAGACTTTAAAGCTTTTATTAATGTCTATTTTCTTGCATTTTTGTTGTAAATATTTTAATTTTAGGTTCGTCTCTGTTCCTTGTAAATAAACAGTTAAATTCGATAATTATAATCCCAATAACTCTAGGGGAAACGATATTTTTTTACGTAAAAATATGGTCATAATTTATAGGGAGCCCAAAAGCGAATTTTTGTCTAGGGGCCGAAACTTTCTAGTTACGCCACTGATCAATGGTTAATGTGTCCGGAGTTGTCTGGTTTTTGATATATAACAGGTTGTTGTTTCTTAAAAAAAAAATCGTTTTTTTACATTTTTTTTTAATATTCTTTTCCCGATTTTATTAAAATTTGGCACCGTTACTTGCTATGATAAGAGGCTTAACTAGACCTCACTAGAATAAATTTATTGAGTCCAGTGGCGTCCCGGGGAGCACCTTAACGAATATTATTGACAAAAAATTATGCGTCACTGACTTTTTCTAATATTGATATTTTTTCCCGATTTATGAACTAATAAAACAACTTTTTTGTTCCTTGATTTGTTTTCGCATCTTGCTTCTTTTTGGAGAGAAAAAATATAAACCACTTTATTGCATGTATACAATAAAAATACCTATGTATTTCAAAGTTAATTAAAACTTTTAAATTAAAAATAAAATAATTTTTTTAATAACAATACAAAAAAAAACAGCAGTTAATCAAAGCAAATGTTGAAAATATCCACCTTTCGATAAAACGTACGATTGCAATCGTCTCACCATTGATTCTCTTAAACATTAAAAAATGCCTGCATTATTTTGTATCACATCGCAAATTTCAATAATTCGAATTCTTAAGTCGTTTTTATTTAGTACAGGCATCTTGTATACAAGAGACTTTAGGTCACCCCGTAAATAATAGTCTAGAGGATTTAAGTCGGGACTGCGAGCTGGCCAATCTTAGGAACCTGCGCGTCCAATCCAGCAATTAGAAAAAGTGTTAAAAGTGCTGCCGAGGTATTGACGAGCAACTAGGCTAAAATAAGCTGGGGCGCCGTCATGCATGAACCACATATTAGTTTTTATTTGTAGAGGTACGTCTTCTAACAGAGCGTCAAGTTCTTCAGATAGAAACTGCCTATAGAAGTTTCCATTCTATCGAGGTGGTAAAAAGTATGGCCCAATAAAATAGTGGCCAATGATCTGGGCAAGGATCATCATTCACCCAAAATTGTTGCTGCAAACGGTATCGTTTAATTTTATAAGGTTTATCGTCCACCCAAAAATATTCGTTATGAAAATTCATAATGGATTCCCTTGAATAAGAGGCCTCATCAGTAAATAAAATGTTCGGTAAAAAATTGTTGTTATGTGCTACTGTATGCAGCAACCACCTACTACAATCAAACCTTGGCTGAAAATCACGGCGAAGCAGAGGTTTCACACGTTGAGTATAGTGTGGGTATAGTTGGTAAAGATGTAAAACCCTCCAAGCAGTTGATACACTTGTTTTAAGTTGCACTGCTATCTTTCTGGAACTAGTTGAAGGATCATCTTCTATCTCTCGAAGTATAGCCTCTTCTATCTCAGGCGTGGTTACTGTTGTAGGTCTGCCAGGAAGTTCCGTACTACGTTTAAAACTCCCAGTCTCACTTAATCTTGCATGGAGCTATCTAAATGTTTTGGCACATGGCAATACTCTGTTTAGTTAACGTTCCTGATAAGCTCGCCGAGTTTCCTCAGCATTTCCAATTGCTGGGCCATAATTGAAATGCATCTGGGCCATTTCAGCGTTAGTAAAGTTATTCATTTTTGACTTGTTATTGACAAAACAGGTAAACTAGACATCAAAACTTACCCTTACCTAATTTTTAATTAACTCTAAAATAGATAGTTATTTTTTTTGTATATGCAATAAAGTTGTTTTTATTTTTTCTCTCGACAGCAAAGCAAGATACGAAAACAATTTAAGGAACAAGAAAGTTGTACTGTTATTTGATAAATCCGAAAAACGATATTAGAATTAGAAAAAGTCAGTGGCGTACATTTTTTGTCAATACTATTCGTAGAGGTTCTCCCCGGGACGCCACTGGACTTAATAAACTTAATCTCGTTAGGGCAAATTGAGCCCCTTATCATTATGAATACCAGGATCAGATTTTAATTAGATCGGGAAAAGGATACTCAAAAAAATTATAAAAACCTATTTTCTTTTAAATACCCTTTATATCAGAAACGGGGCAACTCCGGATACATGCTCATATGAACTGTCTCTCTTAGAAAATCATAAGGAATCACCCACTTAAGTTACATACCGTACTTTTGAAACATCCTGTATACAGTCGGCACGGTGGTTCTTTGCCGGTGCGTCATTACTTCCACGTGACTCAAACCATATAAATCTAATCAAAATTAGATCAAAAAACCAAAACAAAAGTTCATAAACGTCAAAATTTTGGTGGCTAGCATTCGGACTCTAGTATATTTTTACTCGTTTTAGGCTACAATAAAATATAGATGGGGTTGCAAATTACGACTGCACGTTGGATCTTTGCCGGTGCGTTACGGATCAACGATCAAAAAGCAACATAATTTACAACTCCCCCCCATCTTTACTTATTAAAGCCTTAAAAGTAAACAAGAAAATAGCAGAGCGCCTCCGGGCTTGCGCAATACGTCCCGAATTCACCGTGAACTACTGATATTAGGAACAAAGTATGTTATACCAAAAGTGTAACAAATTTAAAGTAAAAACTATAAATAAAAAAATATACAGGGTGTTACATTTAAAAGCATAAAATTCGTTCGAATTCCAGACAAACTAAAAAGCTGGCAACAACGCCAATATCGTCTTTCGGTGCGTCAGATTCTCTTACACAACTGTACAAAATTTGGTTTAAATCGGCCAATAAATTGTGATGTTATTAAGCCGTTTCCAGACGTTATACACACTCTATATTTGTTACTACATTGTAAACGCTAGCCATGAAAAATTTGACGTCTATGAATTTAGACTTGTTAAGATGACGTTTGTACAGGAAAATCAAGAAAATATGATATGTCCAAATAATGAACTTCATTAATTGAGCCTAGTTCGTAGTGTAAATATGTTTTAATAATAAAATAATTTTTCCATTGACAATGCAATTATATATACCTATACGTAGGTATAGAAAGTGGAGGTAGTGGTGATTTTTTCATAAAAAAGAAATATCGATATATTTTATATTGTTGAAATTTCAACATAGTCAAAAAATTATTAAAAGAAATTTTGTAGTGCTATTTGCCTTTCGAACATAGTACGTTGCAAGTTGACATTTGCTTAAATACATGCCACTTTAAATTAGCTTCATCAACTTGACGTTCGGTTCAACTCTCTTCTGAATTTTAGTTATCTTACTAGATATAAATTGAAGAAATTTTAAAAAGTGTTTTAAAATTTGCGCCTCGTAGCTAATAATCTAATGGATTTCTTAAGTCTCATGTATCATGCCTTGCCCCAATTTACCCTACTCAAAAGAACCTAAATCAGTAAATTTTCCAACAATAAATTTTAATTTAATAAATTCATTTAATTTAATACTCCTATGTTTGTGCTTGTACGGGAATATTTTCCAGTAATAAAAAGTTATGGATGTATTGCTCAAGGTTTTCATACCTGTAATAAAGTTAAAGTGATACTAAAATTACCTAATACCATAAAGTTTGTTATCCGTTTAAAATCGACCCATAGTTACATGTAATACTTTGTCTGCTTTTATTGAAACAATACAGTGTTTCCATTAAGTTGCCCCTTCTTCCTAACGTTGGGAAGTACTTAAAATTAAACTTACATTAAATTACTTGAAAATTTTGGTTAGCTGAATGGTAAATAGTATATATCCCTTAATTTCATCAACATCTTAAAACTTTATTTTAAAGTTTAAGTGATTTTTCATTTCTTTCTTTGAGAAAAAACTTTTAGTACTTTTTCTTACAGTGATAAATCCCAAATATCTTTTCTTGGTAATAAAATGGTTTTATTATGACTGTGTTGCGGAGAACACTTGAACAAGTAATAGTATTTTACATACTTATACTACGAGTTCAAAATTTTTGTCAGTGACTCACCACTAGCATATAGAGAGCTCCAGGTTATGCGATGTCAAGGGAATGAATTCCAGTGGCATGTGCATTTAAAAAAATAATAAATGAAGAAATTTGGTCAGAATGTCACATAATTTTTTACAAATGAAATTTATTTCATTAAACCCTTAAAACCTGATCCTTTTATCTGCGTGGCATCGCCAATCGCTTTTTGCATTTCCATAAATATTACGTATAGGTGGACGACTTTGTTAGATATGAGAGAGTTGATACTAGCATTACTAGCGTTTCTATTGAACCAGACTTAACTTGGGAATATTCACATGCCACCAAATACCCACACTCAACTGCAACGGCCAGTGATCCTTCTGGTCTTTTGTTGATATTCTGTGGCTGTATGGCCTTCATTGGGCCATGTTTTATCGGTGAAATATATTTTTCCCTCTCCGGAAATTTCCGTATTTTTTTCAAATATTTTCGCTGCCATAAAATAATTTAATTTTTTTTAATTAGTAGGCTTTTTTCGATTACGTTTGATTTACCTAAATTTAATTCCTTTTAGTGCTCGTTTAAAAACTGTTAATGATATTTTAGGTAAAGGTGTGTCCTTCTTAATTTTAGTTATATTTTTTTTTGTGCATATTTCATTTAGGAAAAAAAAATCGTGGATTTTGAGACAACTCAAAAAAACTCACAATGCCTGTCGATAAATTACTAATAAAAATACAAATTAGTCAAGCAGTGCAAGTACCCTGCTAGCACGCTTATTTTCAAGCCTTTGAAGTTATAAATTCGGTCTCTGTGTGTTGCCACATTATTTTCTCCGTGATCAGAATCCCAGTATCGGAATCGCCACCACATTTTAAATGCATTTAGCTAATTATAGCTTGTATGACAACGTCGCCTCATAAGTTCACTGTAATTATAGCGGCAAAGTTTATTATATGCATAAAAAGGATTTACTGGTACCATATTTTTGTTCTGCTTCCTAGATTTGGTGATTGGTATTAAATGTCACTGACAAAATTTGTGGACTTTGGGTCTTGGTGAATAAACACATACAGCTATTTTTCAGTCTAGTCGCGTAATTTTAAAATATTTTTAACAATTAAAAATGGTCATGGGCATAATTTTGGGTTTCAACAAGGAAGAATGGGCATACTTTTGTAATTTCCGAAGGGCTATTCTTTGGACAGGCGTTTTATTTTAAACAAACCTGAGTTACATGGCATAAGGGGCTATGTGCCAAAAGGGATTTCATCATCGAACACAAACAGTATCCTTAGAAAGGAAGAATAACTTAGAAATTTTGCAAAATACGTTTGGAATTTAACAACGCAGTATACTAGGGCCAATTCTGTTTATTAAGAAGTTGTATTTATTAGGCAGCTACGTTTCAAAATAAATAATTTGGTTTGATTATCCTGTTGGTGCTATAGATGAAATTCAACAGAAATGCTTCAGGAAAAAGAATTATTATAGTTGTTCAAAAAACTTATTGGTTATAAATACAGGAAAAACGAGCATCGCCATTTTAAAGAACAAGCTTAGTAAAAAGGGGATACCACGACACTTAAATGACATATTGATTATTTCGCGGGAAAACTAAATAAAATAATATTACTGCCTATACATAATAACAATTAATTTAAATGAAATATTAAGATGAGTCCTTGACCGCGAATTTTGAAGCCACGGCTAGATATGGAATCATTTTGTGGGAAAACAAATTTAAAAATTATTTCCTATGAAGATAAACCTATTATAAACGATATCATTGTACAAGGCACCACTCTCACAGATGTATGTTTAAAGGTATTTTATTCAAATTCGGATTACTGCTATGTTTAGACGGGATCTTAATTTTTACCTACAAACCAACTAAATGTCACTTTTGGATTTACCGGAAGTTACGTAAAGTTGTTTTTTAAGTAGCAACCTGCATTTTTAATCGCAACGTCGAGTTCTTATAAAACCTTTTTCAATGACATACAAAAAGTTTGCATTTACTTTCAAAATGGCGGGGTATGAGTCATTATATTAAAATAAAATGGCATCTATAAAACAATTCATGTAAGCGACATGCAAAACATAATAATAACATTTTGCCCTTTCCACGGATAGAGCTCGGAAGAGGAAAAACTTTTTTATTTGTGGGTTTAGAAGAAAAAGTTATTCTTTATAAAAACGTCTGCTTGTGTTGAAACTACAATTTCGAATACCAAATTTACGATTAGTATACAGGGTACATCAAAAATAACATTTTTAATGATTTTTATTTCGATTTTTTTTTGATATTATATGAAAATATTTTTAAAACCGTGATTTATTTATTACACCAATTGTGCAAAAAAGTCTAATCGACGACTAAGGAAATCCAAAAAACTAAAAATGTTGTTTGTGACTAACCATGTTTTAAAACGTTTTTTTTTTGTTGACTTAGAAGAAAAAGTCACTCTTTATAAAAACGTCTGCTTGTGTTGAAACTACAATTTCGAATACCAAATTTACGATTACTATACAGGGCTAGCCAGAAACAACATTTTTATTTTTTTGGATTTCGTTTAAAATAAATTTACGTAAACAATTGTTGCTTTCCTACTTAGAATATAATTTTATATCTGGCCGAATAACGATTTTGTTGTAAGAAAACTATTTATTATTTGTATTTTTATTATTACATGTCATAGGTATTTCTTCATTTTATTTAATCATAAATTATAAAATATTAAAATAAATAACGTTCTATTCGAACGTGGTACCACCGAGTTCAGCGCATAGTTCAACTCGATATCTGAATTCCCGATAACAATTCCTAATTTTCTGTATTGGGATATTTGCAGTGACTTCTCTTATATTTTCTTTCAAGAGATCTAGGTTATAATTGAAATTGGTTTTATACACATGTTGCTTCAGATATCCCCACAAATGAAAGTCCATAATTGTGAGATCGGGACTCCTAGGTGGCCACTCATTTGGACCATACCTTCCAAACCATTTGTTTCCAAACTGATGATTTAGCCAATCACAAACAATTATCGTGGAATGAGCGGGACAGCCGTCTTGTTGGAAATGTAAATTTATTCGATCAGCTAAAGGTATATCTTGCAAATGATCATAAAAAAAAGGGTTCAGAAGATGCAAATAAGTGTGTTGATTTAAATTGTTTTCAATAAAATATGGTCCAATGATTCCATTGTAAGTAATAGCACACCACACGTTAACTTTTTGTGAATACTGTCTTCTAGAGCGGATACGAAAATTAGGATTGTCGCGGCTCCAATAGCGACAGTTTTGCGAACTAACTACCCCGTTTGTGGTAAACGTTGCCTCGTCCGAAAAAATAATATTATTAACAAAACTTCTTTGTCTAAGGATATGTTCCCCTATCAACAAACAAAAATCCAAACGCTTCATGTCGTCATTTTCTTCCAGAAAATTATTAAATTTAGGTTTGTACGGACGAATTTTATTGAATTTTAATATTTTTTCTACTAGAGGTTTACTCACATTACCAATTTGAGAAGATCTTTTTCTTAAAGACAGTTTGGGAAAATTTTTAACTGAATTCATTGTCATTACAGTTACAGCATCATCTTAATCATAATTTTTTTTCTCCCCTTTTTTATTTAAAACACTACCAGTTCTCATGAATTTTATTACAATTTTTTTTAAACTCTTGTCCGTGAGAGAAACAGCAGGCCATATCTCATGGAATTCTCGAAGAACTGCCACATAGCTTTTTTCATGTCCTAAATCATAACTTCGCACAATATAAATTCTTTGTTCTAACGTTAGCATTTTCTAATTTCACTATTATGCAGATTTATGAGAAAATTATGACACAAATATCAACAATTTGAAAGATGCAAAGTAACTAAAACATTTCATTTATTTAGAACAGGCTACTTGATATTTTATTATTTTAATAGTAGCTTTGAAATTAACCACTTTGAGAAAAATGTTTATTAGACTTTTTTGCACAATTGGTGTACCTAATAAATCACGGTTTTGAAAATATTTTCATATAATTTCAAAAAAAAATCGAAATCAAAATAATTAAAAATGTTATTTTTGATGCACCCTGTATACTAATCGTAAATTTGGTATTCGAAATTAAAGTTTCAACACAAGCAGACGTTTTTATAAATTATAACTTTTTCTTCTAAACCCACAAATAAAAAAGTTGTTCTTCTTCCGAACTCTATCCGGGGACACACTGTATAATTCTCTAGGCACAGACATTTAAATTATTTTCTTCAGTTTTTGAAGAAATCGATTTTTTAAATTAATATCAAAATCTACTCATTCAAAGGCCGTTTGGAAATCGTAATGCGTTTTTCTTTGGTTTTACACATAAGTCAGTTGTTAATTATCTTCGTTGTTAATTGTCTCAAACTTTATTTAAATTAAATTTTTCTTGAGAAAAACAACCAACAAAGTCAATCTTACTGGATAGACAAGATATTATTTTTTTGGGGATACCACTACCTAAGAGATATTATGTCGGCAGATATTATAGAAGAGAAAAAAATAACATGTTTTATTTCGATGAAATCTGGCTCAACGAAGGACATTCAGTGCAAAAGATATGGCAGGATACAAATATTATATAGAAGGTTTGTTTACTGGTTTAAAAATTTACAGTCCTTTACTAAGATGCAACCAGGGAGGACATTGAAAATGCCGAAGCAGAGTGCAACGCTTGTGACTATTATGAGATTTGAGATCTGCGAAAACTCATAGATTTGAATGTAATATTTAGGTAGTTGATATAAGTTTTATTGATTCATAATATAAAAAATAGTAAAATAAAGGTTATAAACTCTAACGCGCCTCTAACTCTCGACTTGGTCTGATCCCGTCGTCCCTTCTCCCTTCCCCGTCATCAACGGGCCACCGGCTCGGCGGCGGCGGTTCGCGTAGTTCCGCTTGTGGATCATTTTAATTCGGTGTCGTTAGACTGTGTGACGTATGGGACAAATGCGACACAAGAATTTCGTTGAATTCCGTACCCATACTAACGTGCCCGTGCGATAATATAAACATTTTCAATGTTAAAATACCCTCAGGTGAAGGTCGCACGTTAATAATAACGCAAATAGGTAGTGAAAATCGATTTGTTAAAGGTGGCTTGCTTGAATTTGAGTCAAATTCAACTTAAGATTGTCTTGAGGAAATGACTGCTGACGAGTATTTTCAGCAACTGAAAGAGCTAATTCCCCAAAAATTCGGTCATGGCCTTAGATAACGCCAGCTACCATTAAAAAATTTTAGAGAAGCTACCTACGACTTCTTGGAAAAAAGGGATATTACAAACTGACTGTCTGAGGAAAATACACCCTCTGAGGACGACATATTAAAAAAGAGCTTTAAAAATAGTGCGCGAAAATAAGTCAAGTTTTAAAAAATGTGTAATCTACGAAATGGCTAAAAAGCCTGGTATATGTAAGTTGACATGCACACAAATGAAAGGCTATGTAGCCGTAAATAACACTACATTTAATTTTTAATAAAAGATGTGCGTGAGTTATTAAAATTTTCATTAACAAGTACTAGAGCAAATTGGCAAAAAGCTATAAAACATGCAATTAAGGAGGAAAAAAAAGGGACAACATCATTAAAAAAACGGTAGAACCCCTTATTAATTCAGTTGCCATCACAGACGCATTCTTCGAATTTGGTGATGGCGAAGACACCTTTTTAGACAATTGAATTAATTCGGCTTTTACTTGATGGAAATCCATTCTTAATTTAAATAGATGGTAAAATAAAAAAAATATAATTTTACACTTTCCACAGATTTTTGAAATTTTTTTAAATCTGTGGAAAGTGTAAAATTATATTTTTTTTATTTTACCACCTTTTTAGACCTTTGTTTAGTAAATCTTTGCAAATGTGATCTGTACAGTTTTTATATTAAGGAAATAATGTGAAATATTAAAAAGTCAAATATGGAGATTTTTGTACACCCTAACAACTGCATAATTATTAAACGTTCACCACTGACTGTAGTAAGACTTATCCTAAATTATCGGCCTGCTCTACTGAACTTATTGTGAAAGATAAAATTACGAGTGGGTCAATTTATACAATGCTAAAACTATCTAACTAACTTGTACTCCAAGATTTGTATTGATATTCAATAATAAAAAGTATATCATGACAGTTAAAACAAATCTGTAAAATATGATTAAAGTTAGGATTTTTTTTAAACAGAAAAGTCGATATTATAAATATCAGCTTTTAAAGAATCATAAAAGAACACAATTTAACAGATTTCATCACCATCCAAGAAAAAGAATATTTAGCGAAAAATAAGAAAACTGTTCAGGTATGTAGCTCTTTTGATTCGTGCTGGCTTGTAGAGCATAACAATTTTAGACCACTGATAAAAATAAACTAATGGATCCTCTTTTTTCTTTTTTTTTCTTATTTACTTAACCACATATACATAAAACATATTATATTACTGCATACCTTCCAGGGCATTATTACGTATATAAACGTGCGTTGCGTCTCTATAAGGCCGGAATGATTATTTTGTTAAAGCTGAACAGTATTACCGAAATTGGGGATCCTGCGACAAGTAATTCCTACTTCGTGTTAGGTACAAATGGTCGTATTCGAGAGATAATCAAGTTATATTGAACCCTGTGGAAACAAGTTACTTTGTCTTCTATTATTTAGTTAAACGCTACTTCCTGTTTTAATTACTTTCTAGGTTCCTTGGCAATACGGCTCTAAAATCCTTTCGGGATTGTGACAGTCTCTTAAAAATCTCTTGCTTTATGCTCTCGTTTATAAAGGTATGTGTAGTATGGAGTTCGTGGAAATGCGTTAAGCTGGCGTCAGAGATTTCTAAAGGGTCGGACTAAGAAGTTTTATTAAAAAAGATGGTTAACGGTATTTCTTTCTGAGTGAAACCTTCTCGAGTGAAGTCCCTCAAAGGGGTCTGCCCCTTGTTGTTTATTGTTCTTATTAATGACATATTCTCCTCTGATGTACCCCAAAATTGTTTGTCCTAATTTGCTGACTATAAATCTGTTGAATATCATCGGCGGGATTTATTGAGCACCTCATTACAAACGCAAATTTAGCTGTTATTGCCATAAATTTTTACTAAGAGATTTGATTTGAATAAAAGCCTTTTTTTGAGGATTAACGATATATCCATGATGATACATTTACTATTCAAGTTGAACAATGTTCTTCACTCCTTTTCTTTGTCGTTCTTAGTTTTGGAACATCTTGAGATAGAGCTGTTATTCGGCTTTGCTAATTTCATGGTATGCTTTAGCTTGTAGAGTGTGTTATTGGTATATTGTCTGATCCGTTTTTACGTGCGTATTATTTTCTGATTCTTTGATAGAAAAACTGGTTTAATGTGTCCATATGCATGTCATTGTGAGTACTTTTGTGGGTGTATATCTTGGTGCATGTGTTATTACTCGTAAAATTCTATTTTGAAATATTTACAACTTTTTGTATACTGTCTTGATTATGGTACACCATGTCGATATACCGCATCGTATGTCAGTATTATCCTTTATACTGCTCTTATTTATCAAAGGGCACATTGCACACAATTGAGTTTAAGCGCAAGCTTACCGGTGGTCAACACTGTCGTGCCAGGCCATCTTTTTGTCAAATAGAGAGTTCAGAAGTCAATCCAGTGTAAGTCAATAGAAGTTAAAGTTGAGACTTAATTACTTTGGTGCAATTATCTGCGAAAACATACGAACTGTAAAAAGGTTTCCAATAAATACTTTTATTTGGAGACAACGTATAAACAAGATTAAATTGTGCCAGAAAAAAACAATATAACATTACTATTTTTTTTTTAAACTTAGTTATAAAAGAAAAAAAAAATGACTTAAGTGAAATCACCACTGAAAGATTTTAATAAATAGTCGAGGTATTCCTTCGACTCATCACTTTCACTTCTGTTTCCTTCAACATTATCGGTTTGATTCGTCTTTGAAGTGCAGGCTCGAGTTTTCTGGTTTATCGTAGGCCGGTTTTTGAAGAAACGGTGATAGTGCGGCGCAATGAATGTGAGTAAATCCCAAATATGTTTTTTCTTAATTTCTTTTACTGGCTTTCTTTCTAAATACAGTGGATTTTCGGCGACATTGCACAAACTTGTGGGTCTTTCATTAGATGCTGGCTTTAAAGTGTTGACTTCAGAGAACCAGGCTTCTTCTTGCAAAGTTTCTTTATAGAATATAGTAACTGATTTACTTTTACATTATATTAGCTATTATATTTGCTGTCAGTTTACTTTGCCGCCTTCGGTATTTGTTTTTATATTAAAAATATTTGTGTTTCTAGAAACTCCTCCAGCTTTAGTTGTGTTATAACGAATTGATTTGTTTTCTGGGCGATGGAAACTAAGACAACCCGGTCTTTAAGACCACAAATAAATTATTTTTTCTTGACCTTCGCTTTATTAACGCCAAAGCATATTCTAAGTCACTATCATGAAATTACACATCATACGACTGAAGGGACATATCATATTTTTATTGATATTTATCCCCAATTAACTACCGAGATCTAACTTTAAACCTGTTAATAATGAAGTACAATAATTTACACTATTTGATGTCTGGCAGTTTTTCCAACAATTGGCAAAACAGGTGTCGCCATCTGCCAGGGTAATATCTATTGACTTAAATCTTTTGTCAATGGATGGTTTTGGTAATCTAAAGATTATTTTATTATTTTATCTATTTTCTATCAATTTTACTTCAGTACATTTTTGACTTGTACTATTTGCCTCTCGTTTGGCTTCTGAACCCTCCGGTATTTGACTTAGTTTTTCCAAGGTATTTCCTTGTTGTTTATTTTAACTCTGATCTCTGCTAAATCTGACTCGTGATTTTAAGAAGATGGTTTGTGTTTTGTAGTCATTTAGAGAGATCATCAAAGTATCAAGCCATTTTTGTAAAAGATTTATGTGTCTTTAAAGGCGTGAGATTACTATTCGAAGCTGTCTCGAGGTGGCGGTTGTCGCTATGTCCTCAGCAAACAGATAAAGTTGTGTTTATGGTATTTAGGGATATAGCTAGTGTATATACTGTACAGGACCGGCGCAAGGGGGGACCCCTGCAGGACTCCGGCCCTGACAATCCTGATACTGGACACTGCATTTTCTGACGACACCGCGAACGATCTGTCCTAGACAAATGAAATTACGATTTTGATTAGGTAATTTGGCACACCTAATCTTATTAATTTTACTATAAGTCCATCGTGCCAGACCTTATCGAAAGATAGATCCATTGAGCAGAGGTGCGTGGTTAAGAATTTGGGCAGTTTTATCGACGCTTAGTTAACTTGGTCAGAATAACGGCAGATGTAGCGTTTTAGCGACATCTCGTGGCAATCAAATGCATCACCTGGCTCGTCTAACAAGAATCAGTCAGAAACGGAGAAGCAAACTCCTGCAAAGACCCGGCGAGCCACATGATGCATTTGATTGCCACGAGATGTCGCTTGAAGGTTACATCTGCCGTTATTCATCCATCTTTCAGGGTCAAGTAGACTCTATGGTGTTTCTTTCCTTCGTTGGATTCTATAGCCTCACTGACGAGCTGTTATACAGCGAAAAGCGTCTGGGGATGAATCCGGCGAAAGAAAGCAACTAACCTTTAGAGGTCTAACTTAGTCAGATTGGGTTGATTCCTAAAGAAAGTTACAACTTATTGCTATTTTGTGTAACAGCTGAGAACTAACATACTTTTAAGGCTATAATTAATAAAGAGAGAGGGTTGTAAATCATGTTAACTCCTGACCGTTGATCCATGACGCACCAGCAAATATCCACCGTGTCGAATTTAGATTAATAATTTAGTTTATACTCAACATCTGAAGAAGCCACTGTGCTGGCGAATAGAATGTCATGCTTTAAAAATATGGAAACAAATAATGTTTGAATTTGTATTTGTTAGAACGATTAGAAAAATTAACATTTTATATCTCTAATTATTTATGCACTGATTTTAATGATAACACAAAAATAGTATTCTATGCCCCTTGAGTGGAAACGCAAGGAGTTGCCTCTACTTTGGTCATGACCCTTTTAACCCCTTCGAAACTTCTTTTTCCGGCAAATATAATTACATGTTATTGTATTAGTTTTCGGGAAATCAAATTAAACTCGCTACTAATTTTATACCCAAATAATATCTACACCAAATTAAACGTGACGTAAGTGTAACTATTTTAGTATTCAAGTGGTGTTATATGACTCTATGTGCCCTAATTTGGGTATTTGTTTTACAGGCAGCATATTTATACAACCCATAATATAACGTCATTAACTATGTATAATATTGTTCATAGAAACATGAAATTCTTAGGATTGTTAACAGGAAGGTTATCCCAATATTCACTTTCTCAAAATTATATTGCGGTAACAAAATTAGTAGATGTTTGTAGTTCAAAACTTTTTGCCTTGAAGAGGATGTTGACTTGATAAATAATTTACCATGTTTAATTTTCTTCAAATTATTCAATTATCAAGGTGTTACAAATTTATTAATATTTGATAGATGTTAACTTGATAGCAAGGTGAGAGCGAAGAATGGAGGATAATGCTTTTAAAAGCTATGGTAGCGGTAGGCAACAGGAATTTTTTATAGAGTTTATAATTTATTATTATATAAAATCGTCTTGCATGCCTTGCTGGAGCACAAAAATAAATGTCTTAGGGTGTGATCTTATTGATCGTATATAATGTTATATCCTCTTTATATCGACAAATTACTGCCTGTGACAGCAACATCCCAACATTTAATATTAATATGTTGTTAAACCCAAGAAACGTCAAATGTCATACGGTTATTATGTGTCACAATAAGCTATTAATGTAAAAGGCAAGTTGTTCCCACAAGCTCCTTATAACGGTATTAACTCTATAGTAATACCGCTTGTAAAGCATCTAGTATAAATTAGTTGCTGCTGTGATTACAAATTATCTGAAAATTCCATCGCTTACGTGAAATTTGATTTTAAGCACGATGAAAAGAAAACTGATAAATGGATAGTTACGTACAGGGCGTCTCTAAAAGGTTTGTACAAAATGCTAGCTTAAATTTCTAAGGCATAAGTTTGACGATAACTTAGTTACCTTGGTCTAAAAATTAAGAGTTTCTGAAACACAGGGCATTAAAGTTACTATAGTGCGCCTTACGAGTCTGTTACTACTACGGCTGAGGAGACAGAGGAGTAAAAGGTGTAAAAAAGTCAGTTTTAACTGTAGCGGCATAGGCGTGCAGTGCTTCGTTTCACATTCATATTTTATAAGTTATTGAATTCGTAGAAACATAGGAATATACAAAAATGTTTCTAGATTTATATAATATGTTTCAAGTTGTGTGAATTATCTTTGGGGGTACAGTTACATACGTTTAAATATAATTTTTAATTATAAATTAAATAATATAATTCTAAACTCCGCCAATGCCTGTAAAATTTCTGAATATGTCATGATAACAAGCACCTTCCCTTCTTCTTATTGCGCCATCTCCTTTCGAAGGTTGGCGATCCAAATGGCAATTGTAGTTTTGGCAACTGCAGTCCGAAAGATTTCTATAGATGAGCGGTCAAACCATCTCCTGATGTCCTTTAGCCATGAGGTCTGGCGTCTTCCAACTGTTCCCTGTACCTTGCCCTCTATTACAAGTCTAAGTAACTCGTATCTTTCACCTCTCATCACATAACCCAGGTATTGCATTTTTCTCGCTTTGATGGAGTTTAGCAGTTATTTTTATTTGTTCATGCGTTGGAGTACTTCGTCGTTGGTGACCCTTTGTATCCATGGAATTCGCAACATCCGTCAGTATCCATTTTAAAGGCCTCTATTCATTTTTTTGTTCTTGGGTCCAATGATCAATTCTCGCATCCATATAGTAAGACAGGGAAGACATAACATCTGACCATCCGAGTTCTGAGCCCTAGACTAAGGTCTGATCTTCTAAAAGATGTTGTCATACTCATGAGTGTCTTCCTCGCTTGTTCGATTCTTGATAGTATTTCTTTCCTTGGGTTACACTGGCTGTTGATATTTGCTCCCAAATATTTTATGGAGGTTACCTGTTCTATTGTTTGTCCCTTGACCTGCAGATGTACGTTTATTGGTGTCTTAGAGAAGACTAGTGTTTTGGTTTTGGAGACGTATAGGTGTATGCCGAACATTTCGCTGTGACGAACTACGGAATTTACTATATTTTGTAGCTCTTGTGCGTTATTTGCTATTAGCACAGTACGTCGGCATATCTAACTAATGTTGTTGATTATTGTCCCATTGATTTGGATTCTGCCTTGGACTTCTTCTAGTGCTTCTCTAAATATATACTACCAATACAGAAGCGGAGACAAGACGCGGACTCCTCTTTTGATGCATATATCTTCCGATGTTGTTTGCTCTATTGTGACTGTTGCTGTTTGGTTCCAATAGAGTCCTGATATCACTCGTAAGTCATGTTCGTCGACACCGGTTGTTCTCAGAATTTCGATCATCTTTTGATGGTTAACGCAATCGAACGCTTTTCTGTAATCTGTGAAACATGCATAAACGTCTACGTTTATGTCTCTGCATCTTTGTGTAATTACGTTCAATGAGAAAAGGGCTTCTCGGGTTCCCAATCCATTTCTAAATCCAAACTGAGTGTTATCCATCTGGTATTCGCACTCCCTATAAATTCGTGTATGGATGATTCTGAGAAAAGTTTTAAAGACATGAGACATCAGAGTTATTATCCGGTAGCTATCGCATTGCGAGGAATTCTTTTTTTTTTTGGTAGTGTTACGTATGTTGAGTGATATATCCTGTTAAATAGTGATGTCAACAAGTCTAGGCTGTTGCTTCCATCTCTGCATTTAATTTAAGTAATTCGACGTTGATTCTGTCGGGACCGGTTGCTTTTCCAGTTTTCTGTATTTTTATTGCATGCCTGACTTCCTCTTCAGTTATTTCTCGACCTCTTTCATTTACTTGATTGTCTGTGGGTGGTGGAACACAAGGCCTATCGTCGTCGAAAAGTGTTTGGATGTATTCTTTTCATCTCGCGAGTTTGCCTTCTGTCCCCATAATTGTTTCGTTATTGTTATCCCTTAGAATTGCTTCTTGTCGTTTTCTGTATCTGCCTGTCAATTCTTTTACTTTCTTGTGGATGTTGAGGGTGTCATATCTCTTGTGCAGTTCTTCTATTTCTTGACATTTTATCGACATGCAATGTTCTTTAGCTTCTCTGGACGTTCTTCTAATCATCCTATTGTAATGCTTGTATTCTGTTGCGCTTGTTTTGTGTTTTCGTCTTACGTTCATGAGATCCATGATTTCTGGTATTATCCATTCTTGTTTTCTGTTGTTTTTTGTAAATCCAATGTCTTCTTCTTGGATCTTTGTTATTTTCATTTTTAAGGCATTCCATGTTCCTTCGACTTCCTCACTCCGTACCGAGTTAGCTACCGTTTTAATTTTCTTCTCAATCTTAAGACTTATCTTCTTCTTTCTTTTGGGGTCTTTCAGTTGTGCGATATCTATTTTCCTCGCCATTTTTTCTTTTTCGACTTTCAAAAATCTTTTGAGTCTAAAGTCCATCACCACTGGATTGTGCTCGCTATGGATGTCTACTCCAGGGTAGGTTTTTACAGACTTTATATATTTCTTACAGTTCAGCTCGAGTAGAATGAAATCAATTGGATTCCTGACAATTCTTCCTTCCTTGTCTGCAGGTGATTTCCAAGTATATAGCCTGCTGGGATGTTGTTTAAAAAAGGTGTTGGCTGTTAAGAGGTTGTTCTCTACGCAGAATTGTGCGAGTCCACAAACACCACAAACTCACTAATATATACGATGGACAGAGATAAAACCAATATCAAGGCACAGGTGATAATTTCTGGCCCAGGAATCTGCGCTCTATTATAGGTGGATTGCCACATTTACCAAAATAAATTATTGTAATCAATATTTCCTTAATATTATCTTTACCGCTTTAACGATTATAATTTGCAATGTAAGTGGGAAAATTAACAGGATATATGTTATCGGGTGTATACACTATATAGAAATATACATACATCTAGTTTATGTAATATATTTGAGTTTCCTACAAATTAAGAGTTTATGGAAATTTAAACAGAGTGTTACGGCAACAAAGTTGTGTTTTGAACAACATTTCTTAAATTTGTTTCGAAGCTGTAGACTCGTACGTCGGACTATATTTATGCCAAATAATTATCTTGACGATAGCAGAATTTGGACTTGGTAGGAAGTATTTGTGGGATGCTGAGGGCGCCATTTGCAGCACTACGCATAATGTCTTAAGCTTCATAACCCTTTTGAATCTCGGCGTATTAAATTTGTAATAATTCGATGGCATCTTTTGTTTAAACAAGGTATACCTGATAGGGTTTCGCCGCCAGCAACGGTTTCTCAGATAAGTAAATTCAAAACGTATTTGGGTCAAGGAAACTCAACTGTTTTGGCGGAAATAGTTTTTTACAGTGCGTATCGAAAAATGTTTTTTAAAAAATGGATATTTGTCAATTAGTCTATTTCTGCAGTTAGAGGCTACATAGCCATTATATGGCCCAATATTATATACTAGTTTTTTTCTATTTCGCTCAAGTTTCGTCAGGAATTCAACTTGACCAAGGTCATGTTTTTGTCCACTAACAAATTTCGTAAATTTATAGCGTCAGGTCACATAAGAACTTTTTATTACTGAGGGGTGCAACTATTTTGTTATTTATAGGCAATCCTTTTTTACAATACCCGCGAGCCTTCACTCATCCATCCAACCATCCAGACCCTCGCCAAATGTGTCTGACCTTCTCATAAAGCTCATTTCAGGCGAATATTGTGACTTTCTCCGGTCGAATCAACACTATCCCAAGGAGAAAGCTCATAACAATGATCACCACTTGTTTCACTATTCACCCCCCCCCCCCTACATATCTGCGCCACTGGTTAACTTTCTACTCCTAGTTACAAAATATACTCTTTTACGAAAACTCTAAGCTTCATAAATCCGTCCTCATTGTCAAACTGTGACTGTTTTTTTTTCACCAAATCGTGCGGAAGAAAAACATTGTATGTCAAAATATGTGATTTAATAAAATATCATAATAATTCGTACCAAAAGCGAGTGTATGTATGTAATGATGGCAAAGAGTCCCTGCCCAGCTCACAACAAACTGTAACAATAATATTACATTTGTTTATAAATACTGCAAAAAATGTTTCTTGGTTGTTGCGAAGAACACGTCTGGTCGAATGTCAATATTTTTGGGATTATTTGCCTCCAGAGTATATGCATCCTTCTGTCAATTTTGGATCATTAGGACGAAAATACCATATCTAAACATAAACTCGACGACAGATAAAAGTTTACTTTTGCTGCTGAGGGGTGCGAAAAAATTGCCAAGATTAAGACGAAAGAGTTAGTTAGTTGCATCGATAAATTCGAATAGTGTGTTTTTGGTCATGCGGGACATGAAGCGTATAGTTTTTAACTAAAATCAATGGCAAATTAAAAAACTTTACAAAAAAAGGAGAAACGCTAGGGCATTATTTCTCATGGTCTCATGGGGGCACACTCGTGTTTTATGGACACCCTGTATATTATGTATATATCTGTATTCTTGTAAATATTAAATTTAATTTAACTGTAAGTTGTAAATAGTAACAGCAGCATTAATGTCCAGATTAAGTTTTTTTTTAGTTTATATTTCAATATATTATTGATTTTGGACCAAAAAAAAATGTATTCACAAAAATTTTTAAAAATAAGTCCAAATTTCGTCATACTGAATAAATATAGATTTACAGTCAAGAGAAGAAAATTAGCCTAAGAATGGTGATAGTTAAAAAACATTTTTCGTGAAGGGGAACATTACAAGCTTCACACCATTTATTTGTTTTGCTCTTGCAACTTTCGCATCATATTCGTATGTCTCGGACAAGTATGTCTCGAACAATTACAAGATGTCTTCCAAAAGAAGTGGTAGGATATCTGATACTTGCAGGTTTATTCCCAGCTCCAAAAGATCTTTGACCAAATTTTGACAGAAGTTCACGTACAATGTCGCGCCTAAATAGTAAGTTATCCTTAGTACAACTGTACTGTAGGTTCCATGCGTTTACAGCGCACACGTCAATTAGCCAGTATATAAGAGGTATGTACCATTTTTTGCCTCTCATTGATATCCTATAATTTAAAATATGGTTATCCAACTGATCGACCCCTCCCATATTATATCGATTGTATTGCTTTATTAGAAATGGTTGATCAAAGTCTACTCTTCCTCTTTCTTTGGCTGAATACCTTGTGCATTTTTGTACAGGGCTCATTCCATAGCAATTTGACAAAATGGATACTATATTATTATCTTTCCGTCGAACACCTACTATTCTGTTATTTTCATCAACTGCGACGTTCATCGCGCCATTTTCCATTTTTTTCATAACGTTACTGCTGTTCAGTGGACATTTACTCATTCTATTTTCCCTCACGGTACCAGTAGCTCCGCAATTTATTTTTCCTAAATTGCATGTCAATTTCGCGGAGGTGAAAAAATTGTCAAAGTAAAACGAAAATTATAGTCCCGGGAAATGACCTTGTAGCAAAATTCATGACTGATTCACCCACTTGTTATTCTGGAGATTTCCTTCTACCCTGATAAATTTCGAATTGAGTTTTATTTAGTTCATCTATAAATGGGCGAATTTTTCCTATCTTGTCGCCTTGTGGAAAGTTTTCGTTATCAGCGGCATGAAGAATGGTAGAAATCCCTTCAAATCGATTCGGTCTCATTTATTTTGATACAAGGGTATTATGAACATCTTCGTTTTCTTTCCAGAACATTTACCTTCTTGGTAAAGGAACATAACTAGACAGAAGTAGGATTCCAATAAAAACATACATTTCGTCATCCGAAACCTCAAAATTTTGTTTATTTTGTTTGGCAGCATAGACGTTTGAATATTTTACAAGATCTGAGATAGTTTTTGGTGACATAATAAGTTCAAAAAATTTCAAGGGCGAACTTTCTGAAGTTAGTGTAATTGGTGGAGGTAAACCAATAAATATATCTATAGCATTAGAGCTGAAATCCCCTTTTGTCCAGCAAATATTAATTTCTTTAGCACGTTACACAAAGCTGGAAATAGACAGATAATCTTCATCATTCCATTTGTCAGGTGTATCGGAGACTAACTATGTACTTGGTAAATCATCTTCTGTTCTTCTATCCTCAAAATACACTTCAGCTTTGGCAGAAAGTTGGTTGTGGTTCAAATGGTCAGGATTGTTGGGTTATTCGTCTCCAGAGTCACAGTTTGTATTGTCAGAAAAATTATTTGGAGGTGTAATCACAATTCCGTCAGGAATGTCATTTGGGTCATCTATGTTTTCGATTACTTCGATTACTTACTCGTGAATCACAAAACAGATGTGTGTTTCCTTTCAGCCGAGTTTTAAAAGAACGATGGTTTCTTTTCTCGGACCTATAAACTTTATTTGTACCATGCAATAAAAACGACCTTTCCTTCTGGAAAACACTACCTACGAGGAACTGGTCTTATAGCTTTCTCTGACCGGCCATCATTTAAGAAAAAAACAGTTCATGTCTAGCGATTCAGCGATCAGAGCTAATCGAACCCCGCATGCAGTCGGATACCCCGGTTAACATTTTATACATTAAAATTACGATACCCAGTATTCACGGTGTTCGGCTCTGCCAAAATATACATTTGTTTTTACACAAAACCTTAATAGGCGTACCAACGCCAAAGTCTACTTCTAAGTCTTAACTATGCGGAGGTTTCAAATATCCTGAGTTATATTTTATTTCTTTTAGTTATTTTTATAGGATAATCCTGCTTAAATTAAAAACTAAAGTTGGTAAAACCCTTTCAGCAGAAATAAGTAAAACACAAAAATAAATTTAAAAGTCTCAACCAAATTGGTCTAAGCTTTGGGGCAGTTTAAATTAGTATAGGATTAGGAATTATTGCTTAAGCAGATTTATAAGAGGGTCTCAGTTTCAAAAAAATAAAAAACTAAAGCCTTATTCTAGAGGAGATAATTAAGGAAATTTAATAATGATGTTTAAAGGTTTTTAATAATTAAAAGAAGTTTCAAAAAATGCTAGTAAATCATTATTATACTAAGAACAGTAGAATGTATTTTTCTCTTCATGTATGGGTATCAAGGTTTCTTATTTTCTATGATGTTTTTAAACTGTATTATTCGTATTTAGCGAATACATTTTTTCCTCCTTGAGGAAAGTTGGGTGCACGTTTTCCAATTTACAAGACATACAGAGAATTTGAATTCATTCAAATATCTGTTTTTTAAAACTTTTACCTTATGGAACAATAAGTTAGGATTCTGAACACCAAACGAAAATAACATCATAAAATCAAATAAAATGTAAGCTGAAAGTGACAAAACAAAAACGTTTTGACGTTAATATTAAAATAAAGGTACATAAAGTATCACAAGATTGACGATGTTACCAGATTTACGAACATCAAGGAACAGAAGTTTGTGCGACCGATTTCAATTTAAGATGAACTTTAAGTTAAGGCCAATCTTAGCTAAGTTTCAAATTTATTCTAGGCGGTGAGACTTGTCATTATTCAGTTTCTCTACATTTTCAATATCATGCTGCACATAAATAAGAAAATGTTAGTTAATTTAGCCATATACTTTATTGATCTTTCTTGGGCCTTTTTATACGCTTTTGACTGGCTGTATAATAAATAACATAACTATACCAGTGCTTAACTTGAAAATATAAAGCCTTTTAATTAGAAAAATTATTCTCGACGGAAGGGTTTCAAGAGATTAGGTGACGAGAAACAACTCCACTTGAAGTGTACATTTTCTGAACTAAGTATGAGTGACTTTATTAAATGTATTTTAACAATGCCTCACTTTAAATTAAACTTTAAGTACACAACCTATCTTAGCAAATCTAAGATTAGGCGTTTCCTACTGTTTAATATGAACCAGAACCATATAACACAAACGCACCCAGATATTTTTGCTGTTTTTTTAGGTAAGATTATTATGGTATAAATATTTTGATTAATTTCAACGAACGCAATTATTTATTATAATATATTAGGCGCTAAAAATTATTGTTTTATTTCAACCATGTCTCATTTTTAAGGAAAGTTCTTTACATTTATTTGCTGAACATTTACCATAAATATATTTGAGGCATTCAGAATTATAGTGGCCTGACGCACAATATTTCAACATTTAGTTATAATTAGGGGTGGGCAAACTAGTCGATTAAACAATTGTAAAAATTTTAAAAATCGATTAATCGATTATTTTTCGATTATTCGGTTATGAATTCTCATAATCCTAGTGAGCAGCCTGCTAAGCGAATTATCCTAACAATAATGTAAAAAATTTTACCACCCAGTGATGCTCTAATTTCTTCTAAAACGGTTTCGTATACTGAATGGACATTCTTCTTTCTAAGCGTGGATTCGCCAGGAATGGTTTTTTGACAATATTTTTGCAAAAATCCTATAAATTGCAGATTTTGCAATTTTTTTAAGGGTATGTTTGCTGCGACCAAAGTCTTGCATAAGTCTTCTTGAAAAATTTCCTTTTCAGATTTCGATTTATCTCCAACATTTTGAAATGCGTTATATACACTCAGCTGAACAGGCTCAGATTTCATTTTTTGCAACTTCGATTTATGCAGCGGTGTTTTCAAATGTTGATCGATTTGGAACTACTTTTCACAAACAATAATTTTTGCACAAGCTTTACAGAAGACTTTTTCTCCACTAAACTTTAACTCTGGGAAATTTTTAATCCACGAAGACGTTTTCGCCAATTTAAGCATTTTAAACACAAATTTGGAATCACTAGTTTCACACTGAAAATACTGACACCTTTCGACAAACTAACACAGAAGTACGTATTACAACCCGATATAAATTAAGTTTGTTAAGCAGGTAATAATAAGGCATTATTAAATGACAATAAATAACCCCTAACAATATACCTGCAAACCCCGGAAACCCCCAATAAATACCTTGTGCATAACCAAAATGTAAATATTAATTATTATATACTTATCTTCAGATTGGAAAATCCCTGAAACAAGTGCCGGACTGGACATTAAACCTATGAGTCTACGAGTTTTCATGACCCGGCGTTTTTATTTTTTGATAACGCCGAAAACATAAAAATAATATGCTCATAAAATAATAATTTGGGAAAAATATGAATTTTATTATAAAATTGACAAAAAATGCAAAAATGCATATGCACTTTGCATATATTCCGCCCTTTAGTTATTACGATGGAATTTTAAAAATCCTTGTGGAACTGTACACTAAACTAACTTTTCTTCGCCTTGTTCCATATAAGTAATGTATGTCATCATCTTCTTATTCAAGCAATATTTGTCTTATACGTTTTAAAGTCATAATTCATTAATTAAAAGCGTACTTGGGTTAACAAGGCAGTGGATCGACTGACTATTTTAAAGTGAACATTGTCGTTAATCTCGGTCACGCTGGTAAAACTGGTGAAGCGACAGACGACACTGTCTTCGTCTCGCGTCTTTGTCGCGCGTCTCCGTCGCTTGTCTCGATCGCGCACTCCCAAATGCCACCTTAGGAGTCACCCACTAAAATATACTATCACCATATTACCCAGAATACGATATTCGGCTTTTACTGGTTGGATAATAAGTGCACAATTAATCATTTTTTTTTGTGGAATAGGCCTATTTTATCCGAACAACAGGCGCCACTGAATCTGCGTTCTAATAATTACCCCGGCGAAGTTTCGTTTTCTTATTGCAGGTCTACTAATCTTGACAAAGCTAAAATACGCCCACAGTTGCAACTTTCACGAAGACTATTAATTTGCCGAAATAGTAGAATGTGTTTTGGAGAGCGACGATTTGTTATTCGAGTGGAATGTGCTAAAGTTATTTTGAATACAAATCTACTTGCATTCGTTTTAAGATGAGAATATAGTATACAACGTAGTAAAGCCAAACTGCTGGTTGTTAAATAAATCAGTCATTGAAGGAAAGTCTAACACTGTCACTTTATTTATGGGATTTTACGTCAACCTGGAAATTAGGAATTTGAATGATTTAAAGTGTAGCAATGCAATACTTCGAGAACTGAGAACCATTTAATATTACGTCACTGATACTCCAAAAGGTCGTATGTCAATAAATGTTAAAATTTCAATACCTCCGAAACACGATTGCGCGCGTTTTACGACTTTTAGAGTTTGCCACTTATAGGTTAATACTTAACATTTCGTTCTGACATTTTTATTTATGTTAAGGCACATCACTGCAGTATCAATCCTTTATGACGCTCTGCGAGCGGTGCGTGTGCGCAAGAAACGATTCACGTTGGTCCTGATTCTTTGGAGATTATACTCGTTGGGGAACACGGCCTCAGGGAGGTGGCTCCAGAGTGATGACGTTCTCCAGATGAAAGAATTTTTAAACAGTGTCATTCGAGAGACCACGTACGGGTTGGCTGCAGAGGCTCGTCGTGTATTTCTACCATACAGCGCTCTGGGTGGAATCAAGCGGGCAAGGTCACCGATCAAGCGAATAGCTCTTCTTTTAATGGAATCTAGCAATGTCAGGGTATGTTTAGGAGCAGAGCCCCAAATATGCGAACGGTACTCCAGCGATTGTCGAATTTGGGCTTTAAAGAGCATCAAAGATTGTTGGGGTGTATGAAGGTTCTTAGTTTTGAAAAGTATTCCAAACTGCCTTCTATTCATTTCAACAATTAATTAACGTAAAATGCATTATTTTCTTTTTACAAATAAAATCAAACGTATATCATATTCTTGAAAATTATATACTTCATTAAACATTGTTTATCATAGTCGTTTAGATTTTAATAACTAGGTACTCTGTTTTGCGCTATAATTTAATATTATATTCTCAAAATATTCCAACAACAAGAACTCAGTGTATGTGCAAATATAAACAAAGTAGTTGAACTTTTTAGGAATTGTAAGAACCTAGGAAACTTTTCCCTAAAAGATGTGATATAACCCAAGCCAACATCTCAAGTCATTTCGTCCCTTATTAGGCATAGTTTGTCAGATGACAATTTATAATTTAAAGTGTGGATATTACGTTATTTTCTTAATTTTACATAAATGTATAAACTTCTATTCATTTCAACAACTAATTAACGTAAAATGCATTATTTTCGTTTCACAAATAAAATCAAACGTAGGTATATCATATTCTTGAGAATTATGTACTTCATTAAACATTGTTTATCATAGTCGTTTATACGGTTCCTCAATATTAACTTTTTTAGAAAAAAATGCCGCCTGGACTTTTTTTAGCGGTAAATTCTACTTGGTTTTGTTACTTGGATAATACAGTGGTCGGTTAATAGAAAAATTAAAACAACTGTTCTGCATTTTACAGTGTTTGTTTATTAATAAGTATCTAGATATATGTAAATACTTTTAAATATGTTTGTTTAAATGTATCAGAACTAAAATTAAATGAAATGAAACCAATTTACCAGTATGTACCGGGTGTCCCACTAAGAATGGCTGTCGGCCGTATCTCAGAAAGTGTTAGTCCTATGGCTTGCGGAAAAAAAAATATATTAGGTAAAGTGGTCATGAGAAATTGCTGGAAATTATTTTTAAGTTTCTCAGCAGCCGCCGTATCCCTATGGCAGAGGTGGAAACTACAGTATTATCAACCAGGGAAAAAGCTGAGTCGTGTATACAGAACGATGGGCGACAATTTGAATATTTAGGGCGCCACTGAGAATTATTGTCGTAAAGATTTGTTTGCTTGAAACATACGTACCTTCATATTTTGTTTTACCAAGGCCTATTTGACTCTTAAAAAAACCTTTACAATGGCAACTTGAAAATAAAATCATAATGTTCCGTAATTATGATTTTTGTTGTTGATATCTCCGGATTGAAAATAGATATTAACTTGCGGTTTTCGCTGACTTCTTAGACTTTTATTCATCCTTGTAATCAGGTAAAATTGAATATACTATTATATTTACAATTATGGAAAAAACGCGCAATGTTTGTGAAGTTGTAAGACAGCGCCCCCTAGCGCCTAGTATAAAACACATATTGCCGTAGTTCATAAGGTGATATAAAGAGTGAGAAAAGCTCTTTTTAACAAAACTAAGTTTACTAAATTATGTTAAGCCAGACCGGAGTTATCAGCATTTATTACAAATAATGTTCAACCTTCCCCTGCACTTTATTTGAAAAGTGACGAACACGTTCTATGGGTGAATTTTATTAATAAATCTTCGAAATATACAAAAATGTTATTTTCGGGATACCTTAACTAGGCGACTTTTGAGGAAACTTTGTGATTCATATTTACCGTTACTGTTGCGCCCTCTAGCGCCAGTCTGAGAAACTTGAAAATAATTTCCAGCAATTTCTCATGACCACTTTACCCAATATATTTTTTTTCCGCAAGCCATACGACTAACACTTTCTGAGATACGGCCGACAGCCATTCTTAGTGGGACATCCGGTATATACTGCACGTGAACACTAACATATTCAATCAATATCCATATGTTTGCTTTGAAATTATTATTTTCATATTCACATTTTAATTAAATAATAAACATAATTGAAAAATATTTGTAGACTTGTCAAAATTGTTAACATTATTGAAAACGTTTTCCAACTCTCTCAAACTTGCACACGCTTCAAATAGGCTATTCGAAGGCTTGATATTCTCGACACTGAAGCAATTTCAGGTTCCTCTTCCTCTGTCTCATAGTTGGAAGTAGCTTCATCCGTTGCTCGGATGTCTTCAATACACTTGACGATAGTCAATTCTGCACTTTCTGTTTGCAAATCGTGATCAATAGTAGAGGCAAATTGTTTCAAGTTCACAAGTGTATCCTTAATGTTAGGAAACATTTATGCGAGTAAAATATTATCTTTTTTTTTGAAGTCGTCAATATTATCTGTATTACACATAAATCCGGCTTTCATGAAGCATTTTTTATTGTCACTGTGGAGAAATTGCGCCACACCACCGAGACCCAAGGCGTTGGTTATGGAAATATTGTTTTCGATTTCTTGAGGAGGACAACCAATACATGTTAAAACCCTCTTAATAAATTAGCTTCTGTAGGGCATTTTGAAATCCTGAATAATGCTTTGGTCCAAAGGTTGGCAATGTGAGGTAGTATAGGGTGAAAGAAAAATAAGTCTGACATTTTCCAGTGTAATATTGGGACGAGACGTTGCATTATCCAGAAACAATACCACTCTTCTATTCTGCTTCTTCATCTTGGTGTCAAATCAGTAAAGCCATGTTGTCATGATGTCTGCTGTCATCCACGCTTTTTTGTTCGAACCATTGCAGAGGTACCCTATCGGTATGTGCGCCCTTAAAACATCGAGGATTTTTGCTTTTGCCTATTATAAGTGGTTCTTCCTTCTCACCTTCCATATTTGCACAGAACAGAATCGTTGATTTGCTGTTTTTTTCCAGTACACTTGTCATCTTTCAATAAATATGCGTTTGTTGGCAATGCGCGATATTAGAGACCTGTCTCATCTGCATTAAATATGTCCCTTGGGGCAGAATCATTTAAAATGGTCAATAGCCTTTGTTGCCAGGCAGTTACGTCTTCGATATTGATGTCGGCTGATTCGCTACATATTTACTTGAAGGTAATATCGTGCCGACGACGGAATTTTTCTAACCATCCATTTAATGCTTTGAAGTTATCTAGTCCTAGACATTAAGCAGATTCGAGGGCTTTTGCTTGAATTATGGGTCCGGATATTAGTAAGTGCTTGTTTCGCAGCTTACATAACCAGTTAAAAACAACTTGGTCCACTGCCAGTCCTTCGATTTTGGGAAATTTTCTTTTTTGTTTACCGTTGCCACCTTCTTGAAAAAAATTTATAATTTCTGCCTTATTGTGAAGCAACGTAGTCGCTTGGGTCTTATTCAATTTAAAATTTTCAGTCAATTTCCTGGTACTTAAACCATTTTTTCACTTTTCTCGATTATTTCAATTTTTTCGCGGAAAGAAAGCCGTTTCCTTTTTCCTGCCATCTTCAAATATTCATGTTAGTCCCAAACATATTGAGTGGATCCGCCTGCAATAAAGTAATTAGTGTATGTACGTATATCTCTTAAGAATTGACGTCGGGTTTTACTGTTCCTAATAGAGGGTGTTTTTACCATTATTGTTTACTAAATATTCCGATGGTGAGTACCCGCGGTCGTTTACCAGATGGGTCGGAAAGAGGAGTATAAAATGGTAGGATTTCCATTTCTAAATATGGGGAATTCATAATCCGTTGTTTACCGCAGGTGGTCAGTTTATAGAGGCGATCGCAACATAGGTTTTACATGGTTTGCATCGAGGGCTATTTCCGCCAATAACAAGAAAATACGATAAAAATGTGTAGAATCAAAAAGAATGAGGACCGAACGGAAAGTCAAGATGTGATATCAGTATTTATACAGGGTATCCCAAAAAAATGTCCAGGAAAATGATATTGGTAGCGCAAAAAATGTTACACTCTGTATACTGCTTCTGATAATTTAGACATTTTCTTGTACAGATTCTAAGAATTAATTAGTATACCAAGTTTGAAATAATTATCTCGGAAAATGTGGGAGAGATACAAGAAAAACTAAAAAAAAAATTAAAGCTTTACCAGTATATTAAAAATAAAGCTTTTTGATCGCATAAGTATTTTTTTCCTATTTTGACGAGCATGTCTACGTGACATTCATGTGAAATGTATGTAAATACCATCTTATATCTTATATTTAGATGGCGTTTCATTGAGGGAAGTGTCTGTTATTAAGGATTTGGGTGTATATCTTGACAATAAACTAATATTTACACATCATTACGAAAAAATAATTGCTCGTGCCAATAGAATGTTGGGTTTTGTTAAGAGAATCTGTCAGGATTTTACCGATGTAAATGTTCTTAAAATACTTTTTATTAGTTATGTAAGATCAATTATGGAATTCTCCAATGTTATCTGGTCACCTTTCTTCAATATTTATATCGTCTTGAAAATACTCAGCGAAAATTTATAAAGTTTGTAATGTATAGGCTCAGTAGGAGTGGACTTAATTTCACTGTTGAACAAACAATGTCATAACTAAATTTGGGTACTCTTAAGTACAGGAGGGAATATTATGATGTTTGTTTTATTTATAACAATTTAAATAATCATATTTCTTGTTCGGAATGGCTTGAAATGTTACGTATTCACGTTCCTGCTTATAGAACACGTAATACGCCCCTCTTGCATATACGGCAATCCAGGACGCTTTACTTTATATATAATCCGGCCAACCGAATGTGCATTAATGTAAATACTTATTGTGAACATTTGAATTTTTTTAGTGTTAACAAAGAACGATTTAAAGCCTGTGCTAAGAAAGTTATATTAGGAGAATATCTTGTAAATGTGTATACGTTAATAAATAAATAAATAAATATTAAATATCAATTTACCAGAATCTAAAATATTACGATATTGCCATCTCAATGCCATTTATTCTTGGTGAATACCATATTCTTTTGGCAGACTGTTAAATACAAACTACCTGTTCGTAAACGGTTGGTTAATTTCTGGATGGTGAATATGGCTGTCAACACCATAATGTAACGAAATAATCTTATTCTTAAATATCGCTCAGTCCAATTCATTTACCTCAATGAAGTGTTAAAACAGCTACGCTAATAAGAAAAATGAACAGTCAAAGTGTCGTTCGACTTATCAAGACATGCAAAGGGTCCCTTCGCGTGGAATGGCTCTCTCACGATTATTAGGACTTGACCAACTCACTAAATCTTAATTGATTTCCTTGTTTAAAGTTTCTAAAGTTGACGCAGTTACAATGTATGAAGAAAAATATAAAACAAAAACCTAATACTTTAGAAACATTCACTGTAAACCTCAACATCTTAAAAATCTTTGTATAAGGAATCGCCCGCTCTGTTTGAATATATATATATATAGTTTATTTACCACAATAAGCTTTGTGTGAGATCAACAAATCCTAAATCTCAAATGGGTTTCACGTTCTCGCAAGATATACTATGTCCAGAATTTAAACTAAGGCTGGATTAGGGTCCTTATAATGGAAATGCCTCAGTGTCTAATGGCTACAGTCCAAATTTAACAATAACGTGCCCGGATCGCTGCCTTGAAAATAATAATTAAAACATGTCCTGTAAATATTGATGGGCAAATTTGTATGAAGGTTCCTTCCTGCAACAGTGTGTTGGCATGTTAGCTTAGGTTAGCATATTTAAAAAAAAATTAATTTTATGCAACCGCACGCGAAGTGAGTGTTTCACGTTAGCAATAGAGTCCGCAAAATTTAATTTCGTGGCGTAGAAAGTAGAATGTACTAAAAAATTTGACATTTCTAAAATATTGGAGGAATTAGATTTTTGTTAAACAGAATTATTTTATACACTGGTTCGCCCTGGCGTCGTATAGACCCTGTATCACCCACACTTGGTTCGTTTTATTTTTGCTAGACCAATTAAACACAACTTACTTTAAAAGAAAGAAGTTTGTCCCTTTTCCAACTTATTTTGCTATGTCTTTTTTATTCTTCCACTTTTTACCACCCTTACAATATTACAATGTTTACATTAATAAACACGAATACATCATCTTAACAACCCTGAATCACTGCATCGAGATACCGTTAGAATTTCATTGGTTTTTACCGTAGAGAATGAATCAGAACTTGAATTAATTACAGCCCCATTACCGGTAATTTGAAAGGCATGTTCTGTATAGAACGGAATATTTCACGTATTTACGTGAACTTCAAAACACTAAGGTGTAACTTCGTGTACATCTTAACCAAACACGAAGAATGTAGTCTATTTTACTGTGAAATTCACGGTACTTCTATTGTACGTTTAAGACAATATTAACCTATGTTACCGGGCATGCGTCCCCAAAATATCACTTACATACATTAGAAAATCGCTTTGCCTGACACACATGTCAGATCAAAACACGTGCTATTATTGTTTTAGCCACTTGGAGCATCTGCTTACGTTGAAGTCTAATAAGACACTGGTTTGTCTATCGCGCTACAGTGCTCTAGTCTGGGAGATCCACCACTCACATGTGGTCACGTAGACACTCTTGAGCAACCAACGGAAATCGCGTCCGCTCAGGTTAGCGGCCGTAATTGTTTACTGCCAGTAAAAAAATTGAAGAACCCGTTGAAGCATTAAATGATATTGCCCTTTGTCGGTTGTAACCATATATGTATTAGTACTATATGGCTATTACCCTGAATATGTTAAAGCAACAAAAGAGATAGAAGATCCAGGGTCATTTCGACTTGTGCGCATGCGCCGTAAGAGTATTGCCAAATGTACTTTTATTTCTTTAAGAACAGGGCAGAAGAGTGAGCCTTAGAAAATTAGAGCAATGATAAAATTACCAAAAATCTTGCTAAAAAATTGTAAAATAAGCATTAAGTCTGTACTTCCAAGTGCTTTCAAATTATTTGTTTCCATTTCTAAACTAAAACGCGTCAAATAACAATTTCATATAACTGGAAGGTGACAACGTGACAACGTCTCATTTTTACTCGACATAACCTCATCTTTAGCAAATGTTAATTTGTTTGACAGTTCGCTTCATCGAGTTGATTTGGTATTATTAACGGCTTTTGTGTACTGTTTATCTTTACTTTTCTGCAAATTTTGATTGTGTGTGTGAAGTGTGATAATTTTGTGACGATGCCGAGGCAAAACAGAATATTTTACATTATTTTAAACAGGCGTAAAAACTTAAACAAAGATTTATCGTTCTACAGGTATGTATGTACCTAGACGGATGTTTCTTCCTTTTAACTTTCCTACGTTAATTTCGTGAGGGACAATAACTAGGTAGTCAATTTCCTAAAGATTATTTTCCTTTGCTGCTGTTGATATACTTAGGTACCCACCTATTTTTACCGAAAATTGCATGTACTTCAAAGAATCGTACAAAAACCTATTATTTTACTTGTTAAACTCAAAGAATAATTGCAGAATATCTAATTAAAGTTTTATTAATATGTTAACCTGCGTTCTTTTTCTTTTCTCAATCGAAATAATATACAAAATATTAAACAAATCAAGAACTTTAATGTTTGTTTACAAGTTTCGGTCCAGTTGGCAAAGTCAAATGTGATAACCTCATTTTTTTTCTGTTAAAACAAACGTCTATGTTATTTTTCTCGCGCATGCGCACTGCGCGAAATGACCCTGACGGAACAAGGAACCTCGGCTTCACTACGTTTACATTGGTTAAATGGGCAATGCGCCATATAGTACTAATACATATAGATCACAGATCCTCATTTGCATATTCTTGAAGCCGCAAACCTATTGCAAAGCTACCGATTAACGGTTTTCGGAGACGTAAATTTAATGTTATTTACTTTAGAATACAGCACGTTTATATATTTACAGATGTTTTCCGGGAATGAGAATACTGCAGGTAACTTTGTGTTTATTACTTTGATTATTAGAAAACGTGTTTCCCAAACAAGAATTATTAATATTATTATTATATTCAGGTCTCTTAGAGAAATATGGACACTTTTTTTGATTTAGAGAATTATTAATAATTACCGAAGAAACTAAATTTAATATAATATATTTCCGAATAATGATCATTATCAATTTTACAATTTTATTACATTTTTTGGATACATGCAAAATATGTTATTTTCATAAACATGTCATACCATTATTAGGTCCATTTCTGGACATTTTTCTATTTGACCCTAGAACGCGTAAATCGTAGAAATAATAAATTTTACGACGGGTGATAGAAGTTTCGGGGTATGTCGGAAACGCGCAGTCGAAGGGGCTACAGCAGCCATCTAATCTCAAGACAGGGTACGTAGTAAGTCTGAATTCACATGCATCCGTGATCACGGATATCCGTATCTATAGTACGGATAGGTGAAATTGGCATAATCCAAATGGACATGCGTGATACGGACGTATATAGGTTAATACAAACTTGCCAAATAAAATGCCAGATAGTCTCACCTATTCGTAAAATCGAATTTGTTGCATCACCACAAATACCAAAAAAGAAAACACTAAAACTGACCATCAAAAAATAGATATTTCAAAACTATAAGCAAACCTTTTAAATAAATACGTCAAAATGCCTCCAAAACACGGATCACGGAATCGTGATACGGAAAGAGTTAAAACTGACAAGCTGTCAGCTTTCTGGACAGATATTTGATTGGCTATTAATAATCATGTTGGTAACAACAGATCCATGATCATGAATGCATGTTGATTCAGACTTAGTATTTGGATGCATCGAAGGTTGTTTATTCAAGTCGCTAGTGCACCGTTAAATTTACGAATGCTTAGTCTTTACGTAACTGTTATTAGAATACAATACATCTACAACAGTGTTTTGGGTTTTGTGACGTAGAAGTTGTAATATTACGTCAAAAAAAATTGGAAGATACCAGCCATCTACGATCAGATGGGCTGAAAGAATTAGCTGCCGATTTTAGCTTCTTATCTGATGATGACGTCAATTATAGTACCGAAAGTTGTAATGAAAACAGTGAAGAAGAAAATCGCTTAGGGGAAGAACCATTTGTAGATTTGGAAAGTGAGTATTGTCTGTCTGAAAATGGAAATGACGACAGTGAGGAATAGGAGTTTCTTGTATCCAAGAAAAAATCAAAATCAGATAATTTAAAGAGAAGTGTTATATCAATAACTATTTGAAGGGAAAAATGAATGTCGAACCATAGAGGATGTAGCTATAGTGTCTGCAACATCGTATCGAACCATTTGTGCCACCTGTCCTGCGAAAAAAGAAGAGTGACGACCAATCTTTGCAACCTCTGCAGAAAGGCATTTTGAATAAAACATAGCGCCAAACTTTGTGCAACTTGTAAATCGAAACTTAAGTAAAGCTTTATTACTCTTGAAATGTGTTTAATAGAGAATGGTTTTAAATATTAAATAGTTTCGTTGATCCGAAATAATAGTAATAGCACTTCTTTCTCTGAACTGAAGTTGTAAAAATTACGAATGCCTAGTATTAACATGTATTAAAATATGGTTAGCGTTCTAGGGTTAAAATAAACTGTTTCTCTTTTTAAAGGGATAATATAATTTTCACACAAACAAATTTAAACAAAAAATATTGTGGTAAATATTGCTTCAAAATTCAATTTTTCCACTTTTTACTAAGCTTGATGTAAAATCTGAAACAGCTGACTTGTTAGGGGGAGTCTTCCAACGTGTAGTTAATTTGTAGATTATTTTGTGGTTTAAATGCGAGATTAGATTAGAGCGGCGATTCTCAGGTTCCCGGATTTGGTTGGAGTAGTTTTGGTTCAGGTTAGTTAAGGCTAGATTAGGTAAGCTTTCTTGTTTCTTAACATTTTGGTGACCAACGAGAATCTCCGCGTATAAACGACCTTATATAACTTAACAGTTTTCTTCTAACTGGGCCATTTCACACAGACCCTTTGTAATAAGTAAATTCCAGGACATTACCCCATCAGGTTTAAACCTAAAGGGCTTTAATCATAAACTTTTCTTCTTATCAGTATTCAAACCCTCGAGCGCTCACACTGGTATGCTTATAATTGAAATGCCTTCGTGGCAAATCGTTAAAGTCCAAATTAAACACTACCGTTCCTGAATCAGTCCTTTGAACATGTTTAGATCACGGACAAGACCCCCTACCTGTGCCAGATGTTTACTCGGGGGGAAACAGCTTAAATAATGGCGGTGAAATCTATATTTACGGCCCCAGAGAAATGTTTTATACATTCCCTGCAATAAAGGTTTGCGCACTTTAGAATTTAGGAACGTGCAGATTTGGTTAATGCATTAACTTTCTATAAATATTAATATATAAAATAGGTATTTCCAATATTAGTTCAGGTTCAGGTCAATAATTATTGGCAAATTTGCAGTAAATACATATGTGGTGCGGCTCGTGTCACCCACTTAGGCAATGTTAAAGTTTACAGTTTCGCAATCAATATTTAATAAATAATCATTAAACATATATCTGATGATACAGCGTTAATATCCCCTTGGTAACTAGGCTAAATTTATACAGACAGTTGTAACAATAGAGACATGAAAGAAGCACATGTATTTTATTGCTTATAGACAATTCCTTTTAAGGTCCCGCATCACACATATACTAATATAAAATACTGTATGCATCAAAAATATTCCACACAGAAGGAGAACTAACCTGAACTAACCCCTTTCTTGTTTAAATATCATAAAACATGCATAAGAAAATGGTCGAAAATTCGGTTTTATCTATCGTTACGAAGGGTGCTATTTCAGGTTAGTTTTTTAAATTACTATAATTTTGTTGAATGCATATATTTCCATTAAATTAAAATCTTAAACCGTTATCAATATACAGGGTGTTATTTAATAAGTGTCCGATATTTTGCAGGACCATTCCTCAGTTATTTATAAGGTGAAAAGTTCATATTAAAATGTGTTCGCAAGCCCTTCATTTTTCAGATACAGGGTGTTAAAAATTGCACACAGCAAGGAGGTGGACATATCCAACATTTATTGTGATTTTGATTCAGTTTTATATCTAGTGTTTGGTCGTTTATTGTTGTTTAAAAATTACAGTTTAAAGTATTTATACAGGGTGCTGATAAAGTCTGGAATAATCGATTTTTCTTAAAAACGCAAAAGTTTTTCGAAAAAGGCTCGGACCCGTCGATTTTATTTTATTCTTTAAAATTTTTTGACGTTCTTTAATATTATACCGGATGCGCCAAAAACGCTAGGCAAGTATGAACTTCACTTTTTCAAATAGAATACCCCTTTTGTCTCCAATATTCAGATTCCTCTCTAAACTCTAGACAAGTTTCATATAACATATTGTATGGCTAAAGTCAACAGGAATTGAAATACAGGGCCCCCAATAAAAATCAAGGTATAATTTTAAAGCTTGTTTTCCATGACAAATACTTAGGCTAGGAAAAAAATTTTAAGAGAAAATTATTGGTAATACAGTGAACAATCTAAAATATTATTTGAGTAAGTGTTAAAAATGGTGTCCATTTACGGCTCTACAATGTCCCAATCTCTCAACAAATTCTAACTGTACATTATGTACAATTTCTGGGGTAATTTGTCTTATGGTTGTTATACGGGTTTTGAGAACATCAATATCTTCTGGTTTATTTTTGTAAACACTTTCCTTAATATAGCCCAACAGAAAGAAGTCCAATGGCCTTAAGTCGGGGGACCTCGCAGGCCACTCTATTTGACCCCGTCGACCTATCCAATGATGATGAAATAACTCATTCAGGTATCTACGGACTTCGGCCGAATAGTGGGCTGGTGCACCATCCTGCTGAAACAAGATAGTTGTATCATGTGATTCAGGAATGTTCCGATCGGGAAATAGGGCAATCAACGCTGGAGCGAGGTCTTCTTCAAGAAACTGCAAATATCTTTGACCAGTCAAATTTTCCTCAAAAAAATAGGGTCCTATGACAGTATCCCGAATTATTCCTGCCCATACATTAATTTTTCTCGGCCGCTGGGTATGAATTTCTCGAAACCAATGGGGATTTTCGCTGGACCAGTACCGGCAATTTTGACGATTTACCATGCCATCCAAGAAAAAAGTCGCCTCATCGGAAAAAATTATGTTACTGGGAAATAATGCATCGTTAATCAAGTAATTATGCATGAGAATTTCACAGAACTCATTCCTTCTGTCAGGGTCGCCTTCCAAAAGTTCCTGTACTCCTTGACATTTATATGCGTGCCATTTTTCCTTTTTCAGGAACTTTGCCACCGTTGAATCGTGGATATTTTCAAAATTTTGAGAAATGCTTCTTGTGCTCGAATGTGGTCTCTCTTCCAACGAAACTAGAATATCAAGTTTGACATCGTCGGAAATTTTAGGTCGTCCACTTCTAGGTTTATCCCAAACGTGACCAACTTCATTATACTTCTTAACAATTTTGGAAACAGTTGCCTGATTTATGTGTTCTCTATTTGAATATTTATCATTAAAATACTCACAAACTTCTATTTGTGTTCGTTCTCTTTCGATCTCCACATCCTACTATTATTAATATTTCGATTCTCTCAGCTTCCGTTAGAAACATTTTTATGGGTAAAAGTGACAACTTTGGAGTAAATATTAAATGTTTTGACATTTACGTCACTAAGTTATTATGTAGAAACCGGTAAAAAGGTAAATAAATAAGGACCTTAAAATTATACCTTGATTTTTATTGGGGGCCCTGTATTTCAATTCCTGTTGACTTTAGCCATACAACATATTATATGAAACTTGTCTAGAGTTTCGAGAGGAATCTGAATATTGGAGAAAAAAAGCGGTGTTCTATTTAAAAAAGTGAAGTTGACACTTGCCTAGCGTTTTTGGCGCATCCGGTATAATATTGAAGAACGTCAAAAATTTTCAAAGAATAAGATAAAATCGACGGGTCCGAGCGTTTTTCGAAAAACTTTTGCGTTTTCAAGAAAAATCGATTATTCCAGACTTTATCAGCACTCTGTATATTGATTTAAAAATTTTTTTAAAATCGTTTCACTTTTTGACAAACACATGCATCGAATAATTTAAATCAAAATATCTCGAAAATGACTGCTTGTAGCCACTTTTGACAAGCATACCATCTTCACATAGAAATGATGCCCGAAAAAGTTATGACTCCCCAAAAGAGAAAAAACCTGTAGATGGCGCTCCCTACAATTAAAGGCCAAACTAAGATCAATTTTGAATTTCTCATATTTATTAATCCCCAAAACTTTTGTCCAAATATAGACATTATTTCAAAAATTATTTACGAAAATAAATTTTTAACACCCTGTATCTCAAAAATGAAGGGCTTGCGGACCCATGCTTATATAAACTGTTCACCTTATAAATAACTGAGGAATCGTCTTGTAAAATATCGGACACTTATTAAATAACACCCTGTACAGGCTATCGGATGGTTTACGGCCAGACTGTGGGAAATCTCATGGAAATTTTGCTACCCTCAAATATTGGCTCCCCTATTAAGTTAACATCAATATAGTATTGGGCTTTTTTGAGGGTCCATGTATAATGAACTCGGGCACCAAATTTTATTATTTTCTAATAAACCAATTATAAGTTATCTGTTCATGTCGTTTTAAGTATACTTGCGTTTAATAATAGTACAATCATTATTTTTTCTTGAATACCAACTGTAAAATATATTAAAACTAATAAAACAATAAAACGCCTATTAACATTTGATGTTGTTATAATAATTATTATTACTAGTGGTTTCATTGAGGTATGTATCAGAGCCGTATTTAATTTTTAAGAATTACGAAGAGTTTTTTTAAATTAAATATCTTTAACTTGCTTATTAAAAATAATAAAATTTAGACGGGGAGTCCACCATACAAGAACCTTCAAAGAAGTTTAATACAATTTTGTATTATTAATGTAGAGTTAATAGGGGAGCCAATATTTAAGGGTTGCAAAATTTACATGAGATTTCTTATAGCCAGTCTGACAGTGCACTGAACCAACCCAGTAAATAGTCTCAGGGATCATAAGGGCCTCACAATCTTAAGACGATACCAGTGTTCTACCTTTTCTATGCTTTTTTAAAATTGAAAAATTTGATTTTATATAAATAAGTTAAAGTTTTACATTACATAGAGAAACATACAAAATATAATTAAAGTTGAGGTTTGTACATTATTTTAGAACAATTTGTCACTTGATATTAAGTTGATTTAAAATTATACTGAACCAGTCAAGGACACAGATAAATAAAACTTGATAGTCCATCATTAAATGGAGATTAGAAACTAGTTACGAAATGTAACACAGGCAATAAAGTTAACGAGTATCATAATTAATAAAAGCTACAAACAACTTATAACAAATAATTATAAAAAATATATTATAATTTATCTTAAAAAATTAAGTATTTTGTGCAGGGACATTTTTTTAAGTGTCTCACCGGATTGGCGAGTTTCCTGCTGACTATAATAAAACACAAATTATACATTTCTCAATGATTTTCCGCAAGGAAGTCAAATTTAAAGTCAAAAAATATATAGATTCACAAATTTGACAGATACGACGCCATTTTGAATATTTTTAAATGGCAACCCTCATAAATAATCATACGAATCAATTACATTTCGCGATTCGATTTCGAAAACATATGGTTGTTGATATTTATTTTTAACCGTTTCGGAAATACGGGGGTTTCTAAATTTTAAGTGTGTCACCCTTTTAGTAAATAGCTGTTTTAAGCTGAAAACTCAAATTTTTTTCACGGTAAGATAATTTCATTTGGCCAAGCTATTTACGCTACACTTAAATACGACAGATGTCAAAAATTCGGCGCCATTTTGGTTTAAACCAGTGCCAAAAAACTCAGATACACATTTATTTTTAGCCGTTTCAGAAATACGCGGGTGCCTAAATTGCCTTCATCGATTTTGCCTTTTAAGGGTCTCACCCCTTTAGTAAATAAACCTTTTAACCTGAAAACCCCCAATTTTCTTCACAGTAACATAATTTCCCGTGGCCGAGCTCCTGACGCTATAATCAAATATGGTAGATGTCAAAATGTGACGATATACGATGCCATTTTGAATTTTTTAAAATGGCAACCCAAATCAATTACCACACACTGGAACAATATAATTTATTTAATATTTTTTCTTATGCTGACATTAGTTTTTGGTTTCATAAGTGAACACTGTAAGAGAAAGCGCCATTTAAATATTTTTTAACGTGGAATCTCCATTAATATAGGGTGACTAACCCTAATATACGATGCGGTCTTTATGAAAAATATGAAAAAAAATTGATGTAACTGCAGAATCCTTATGAACACAGTTTGAATCTATTTTGAAATATAAAGGTGGTTACAAAAAACGGATCCATGATTAAGGGGATGAGAAATTAAATAATGGGATCGCAAAATGCAATTCATTCGTGTGGTTATTGAGGGTTGCCATTTAAAAAATTCAAAATGGCGTCGTATCTCCAATATTTGGGCATCGATCGTATTTGATTACCGCGTAAATAGTTCGGCCACGGGAAGTTATGTTACCATATAAAAAATTGGGAGTTTCGGCTTAAAAGATATTTTTATTAAAGAAGTGAGACATTTAAAAGACAAAATCGATGGAGGCAATTTAAAAACGCTTGTACTTACGAAACAGCTGAAAATAGATACCAACATCTATAGGTTTTTGAAATCGGATCGCGAAATGTAATTCACTCGTGTGGTTATTTATGAGGGTTGCCATTTAAAAAAATTAAAAATGGCGTCGTATCTGCGAAATTTGTAAACCTATATAGTTTTTGACATTAAACTTGACTTCCTTGCGGAAAATCGTTGAGAAATGTGTAACTTTTTTTTTATTATAGTCAACAGAAAAATCGCCAATCGGATGACATACTTAAAATAATGTCCCTGCACATTTAGAAGATATTTTTTACATTAAATGTTAAACTAATTTGTATTTACAAGCAACGTATCAGTTGGTATTGATATAACATTTCACAACATTATATGAAAAGGGCCGCTGAATCATGGCGCTCTGATGATGAGGCATGGTTAATTTAATTCTATCTCTAACACGACTATCATGTATATCATGACGAGAAATCAGACGCTCTCGAATCGAAATGGGGGAATCAGAATTATTATTAATTCTTACCACAAATGTGCAAAAATGGAGAATTCTACGTTCATCCATCCTAAGGCAGTCAATTGTCCCGTACAAGTGAGAAATAGGGCCAAACTTTCTCACACTATACACAAATCGAAGGCATTCTGTACTTTTTGTATCCGAGATATACTTCCAACATCACAGCGAAGACCATCAAAATCACAATAATAATTAAAATTGGACAAAACAGGAGATTCACACAAGTCTTTTCTCAATTGCTATATGGTGTTTTTTAAAATTGATATATTTTTTTAAAAGTTTTTCTTAAATGCTCTTTAAGCTTTAGTTGTGTGTCAAGTAATAAACCCAAACTCTTAGCAGGATCCACAATTGTTCATTTTAATCCATTAACATATTATTCAACATATTTTTAATATCATTGACCTTATTCTTTTTACCAAAAATTGCACACAGGATTTTGTAGGATTTAAATTGAACTTATTACTTCGAGAGAGCTCATTCAGTATTTTAGTTTACATAGAACTCGACCTATAGTTTATTTGTGAATGTTTTAAAGATCTAAGTATACCCGAGGGACACATGAAAAAACGTAAGTGGCCTAAAATTAAGCCTTGTGGCTTTCCAGAACTTATATAAACTTATTCAGAATAATTATTACGGAAAAAACTTTTTAAATCTATCACATTTTATAATTTAATAAGAAGAAAAGAGCTATTAAATTATAAGATCTATAATATTTTAGATACAAGTAATGGTATCAAAGGCCTTCTAAAACTCAAGAAGACTTAGTATATGGTTAATATTTTTTTTATCACAGGCACGATTAATGTCATCTAATACATTTACCCAAGCCACAGCAGTCCCAAAGAACTTTTCAAAAGCACGATGATAATATTATCAACGGTAATATACCGATAGAGGAGGCGTCTTATCGGTAATACCGATGTTTTTAACAAGAAATCGATTTTCTGACAAATTTTTACGAAATGTAATTTTTACTTATAATCTGATATGATCCCGAGAGCTTTAGCTCGAGGGTCTTATCTTTGATTATAAGTAAAAATTACATTGAGTGAAAATTTTCTTGGAAAATCGAGTTTCGAGTGAAAAACGAAGGTATGAAGATAAGAAACCGCCTCTAGAGGTGTATTTTATTGGATAATTTACTGAACATAAAAATGAAGGCCGTCTGATAAAGGTAAATATACAAGTTAGAGGTGTTACTAATTTTTTATTTAAGTAAAAAAGCTACAAGCGTCTTTTCGAAAGCGTCTTTTCGAGCTAGCGGTAGTCTTATCGGGTAAGACGACCGTTACCAAGGTGGTTGCTATGAAAATGAGCGTTTTGATTGGTTCAATAAAAGTGAGGTGAATTATCAGTAAAATAGCTGCATCTGATTAGACAAGATCCTTCCATACATTTTTGAAATTGCCTGTAGAATGCTTATTACTCGGAGATTGTTTAATCAATTGATATTTTCCATTGACCGGGAATATCTTGACAACTATTAACATTTGATATAGCGTATGTACATGTGAAGTTTAGAATTTTATATACCCGGTGATGCATGTCTTAGTTGAACATAGGAAATCCCATTTAAATTTTGAGGTGGGTTAATATTGGCTCCCCTGTACATTTTAGAGAAAAATTGTATGTCAATTTTTTGAAGAGGCCAATATAATAAACCCATGTGCCAAGTTTGAATAAATTTTAATAAGCGAATCCTAACTTATTCAATTATGATGGCAAAATTACGAAATTTTTATAGTTAAGGTAATACAGCAAACACCAGCAAATAATTTCTATAACGCTATTGTCACAAATTGACGTAAAGCTGAGCATAACGAATAGAGATTATTTCACAATAATAAAAGCTGGATTTATAAACTCGAAAAGTTGGCGAGGTTGAGGTTCAGTTGGTGTTGAAAGGAGTTCAATTTAAACTAAAGGGAACACTCAGTTCCATTTATACACTCGTTCATGTTGTTCATGTAAAGCTCATGTATGGTTCGCAAACTTCCCGAGTAGTTCGAGATAACCAATTTTTATGGTCGGAGTTCGGAATATCTAACCTCACAAACTTGATCATAACTTCAACCTCGCCAACTTTTCAAGTTTATAAATCCAGCTTTAAACACATTTTTGTTTTACCAATCCGACAACCACACATCCAAAATAAAAGACACCATTATGTTTTTCTTACTAAGCCTTTAATTTAACATAACATACCTAATACTTCAGATTTTCACAAAAACATTATTTAATTAAATGTTCAAACAACCTTCCATTAACAGCTAAACAATATCCCAACCGATCATAAAATTTATTTCTAACATTACTGAGTTGATATTGACGAATTTTGTCACATTTTAACGAATAGTACATTATGATATTAGGAGAATAATAGATACTTTATGTGCTGAGCGTAGAAAGTTTGTCTGACGAACGAATGAAATGTTGTCACTGACGCTACTTTTTGTTTGCCAAATAATAATTTGCTGGTGTTTGCTGTATTACCTGAACTATGAAAATTTCGTAATTTTTCCATCACATTTAATTGAATAAGTTAGGATTGACTTACTAAAATTTACTCAAACTTGGCACATGGATTTATTATATCAGCCTCTTCAAAAAATTGTAATACAATTTTTCTCTAAATGTACAGGGGAGCCAATATTTAGTCACCTCAATATTTACATGGGCTTTTCTATGTTTAACTAAACCATGCATCACTTGGCTAGAACGTGTAATAAATTGTTTCAAAATGGAGTCGTGGATAAGAGTTTCATGTTTTATTATGACCCGGCATAAGGATGAATGCATTTGAATTTGAATATACCAATTACTTTTGGTAATAAAGCGGATAATCTTTCTGCCGTGATAGTAAGAAAAACCCAAACAGTTTAGATCTAAAACTATTCCTTTCATACTTCGTTTCAGTAAAATATTTTTCTAGTTTCGCAGCGTATATAAACAGTTTAAAAGAAAAATACTACACGTCAGCTCATTTGGCCTGGCTAACCAAATCCTAACTAAAACTCCAAGTAAGCGGAAGCGGAAATCACCTAATGAAAGTTTGCCGTTGTCAGCAACTTTATTTAATTTTAAATTTGAAGCAGTTAAATTATTTTTAACAAAATAATTCGGTCTTAACTCTGGAATATTACGAGAGAACGAGTAATTTAGTTATTCGTTTTCATTATAAATTATAATTTTTTCTATAACAATGTATTTTTTATTAATATTAAGAAATTAACTAGTTCACTTATTATTATTCTTAGTTTTTATGGTGCAATTTTTTTTAAATTAATTATTTTTTATTATTTTGATTTATATTGTTGTTATTGTTATATTATTATGATTATGTTTATGTCTATTTTAAATGAAGTCATGGATATGGCGCATGGATGATCAAGAAGCCGATATGCAAAAGGAACTCACCTGATAACATGTATTCCAAACAAAATGATGAGTAATGGACCATTTATTTTCTTATGCTAAACGGCACAATTGTTCTGTTGTTTTGCTTTCCTTACTTCTTAAATCGTTTAAATTTTAATGCTTTCAAAACACTAGAAGTGTGCATGTAATGGCACTAGGGGATTCAACGCGAAATACCCGCTCCTGCAACTAGCCCTAAATATGCAGGAGGTGCAATAAGTACCAGGGTATTAAACACACTACAAATTGTGTAATTTCTGCATAAGTAAATCTTACTCGCATAAGAACTAATCTGAACCAATGGGAGTGACTGAGCATCAGCAGTTAAAAAAATGAGTTTAAAGCTTCAAATAAATCAGTCTTAACCCACACTGCTTTTCTTTTTTAACTTCTGTCCCAAGATGTCCTTCAATATATTCTTTCTAATGGTCGAACATATCAACATCTTCTTCAGGAATCTGCTTGCTCGACATCCAGGATCGCACTGACAATTCCTTTTTATCAAAAGTAGAGGGAAACATCTTCTTGCATACGGGCAAAATTGGATCATCAATCTTAACAGTTTCTTGATTGGCAGAAGTGTAAGAAACAAGATTTTTTTTATGTACGCTTTTCCGATATTCCAGCCACGTTGGTTAAAAAAATAATAAATTTTATGTCGGTCTTTACTTCATTTTCGTTATTATTTTTAAGCTCTGTTTCTTGGGTCTAGGACTATTCAGCGCAGGCGTTTCAGCGCCGCCGTTTCATCGCTAGGACATTTCAGCGCCGGCCCATTTCAGCGCTAAATTATTTCTCAAGATTTTATTATTAAATATTTATAATAAAAATGATCTAAATAGAATTTATTAAATAAAATTAAAAATAGATAAAATATTGGTAATACAAACTAAAAAAAAAACAATAACTAAAATTTGTTTAATAAATAAAATTTATTAAATAAAACTACAAAAAGATACAATATTGGTACTACAAACTAATAACATTTTTAATATAATATATACAATTAATTAATCAGTCATTTGGTAATTGTGGGCTATTCCTCTTAAATATTCTATTGGAGTTCTGTTGCCGTATTCGGTAACAATGCGGAGTATGCGTTCATCTGAGAAATAATTTAGCGCTGAAATGGGCCGGCGCTGAAATGTCCTAGCGATGAAACGGCGGCGCTGAAAAGGCTGCGCTGAGTAGTCCCATTTACTATTTTTCTTGGATTTTATGTCACTCTCAGAAGAAGAACTATTGATCACTAGGTCTGTAACTGGATTCCGATTCTTGATTGTCCTCAAAGTCGCTTAGATTATTCGAACCTATCTCAAATGCAGTATTATAAATTTTCAATAGAGGGTTACTTAACAAGAATCCATTTTACCATAAGTGGATCGTTCTTAGGCCAAATTAAATCACTGGGGCTTAGAAGGGGCAATAAATCTACGTAATTAACTATTTCCAGAGGTTTTTCTTTGCCTTCTACTGCAAACATCGGGTTTATTCCTTCCATGATTTCCGGATCCATCTCTCCTATGCGGTTTCAAGATGTTCAACAAGTTCTATTAAGGTATATAAACACTAATATACATCCAGTTTATTGTAAAAAATAAGCTTAGCTGTAGACCGATCCGGACAATAACCTTAATAATATTAGATACAAGGTCGAGCATGCATAAAAATATATCGTTGTAGCTCTTAAAAGTTCTAATGCACGCTCGTCGTGTATCACCTTTTATATAAAATAAAACAATTTTTCTACAAACGTGTTAACAATGAAACTTTTAACACTGTCTACTAGCCTTAAAAATGTTACTTTAAGGCACTAGTGTTGAAAGTAAAATGTCAATTTTGTCAAAAAAACGTCAAAAAACATTTCTGTTTATTTATTTACACTTATATTAATAGTACAATTTGAAGAATTTGAAAAATGAATTATCTCTCTGTTCTTCGCGGTTTAGGAGGATTGAACGGAAACAGCAGCATGTTCAGTTGATGTTGAAGCATTACCGGCTGATGTCGTTTGTACTGTAAGCAATTTTCGAGCAATAGAATTTTTATTTTCCAATGAATCTACGATGTACCCTTTCGCAACGGTTGAGGATTTCCATCCCCCATCGGCAAGTACGCTCGCAGAGAAACGGCGGACGTAATGCCCCGTACAGAGTGTTGAATTTGAAAGTTACAGAAATCTTGCTATAGCAGCAGGAAATTTTCCGAACGTATTAATTCCGACCGGATTTCTGGTACATTTACCTTTTACATTTTTTAAGAAGAGCCGCCGATGTACGACATCTGCTGGACGAAGATCAGTATATTTTCGATAAAAATCCAAATAAATTTTTTCAACGATAGTGAAATTTCGTGGTACCTTGGTTTTGGTACTGTAAGGTCTCTTTCCTTCTCGTCAGACTCTATAGCCTTGGCGAGGAGCTGTAATACGGCGAAACGCGTCCAGGGATTGGCTCTGACGGGAAAAAAGGGACAAACTTCTTCCTTTTAAGATTTAAGAAGTAGTCCATATTCTGTGGCGAGATTGTAAATAGAAATAAAGGTCTGTCTTTACCACCAAATTTTGATGGTAAAGACAGACCTTTATTTCTATTTCTTCCTTTTAATTTGTATTTGTCTAAAAGCATTTTAATAACTTTGGAGTAGGTAACCTAGTCCGACAAAAATTATTAATTTAGTTTTTATAAATACCTTAATAATCAACATATAGGTATTACAGTAAACCCTTTCTAAAATGTTGGCATTGATAACAGCCTTTGCGAGGTGTTTCAAATTTTGAAGTTGTCTTTTATTAACATTTCTTATCGCTTTCAAACATTTTCTCCCTAACCCTTTTTAGGCTTAAATGTCACTTGTGCTGAATTTAATAAACTAATCTGAATATTGTAAAGTTCAAAGCTTGGGTAAATTGATTTGATTTTGAACGATTTTCAATAAAATTATTCAAAGGGTTGCAGAAAACTTGACACTTATAATTACGAAGGGACCTAAATTAATTGTACTTTTGAAAGACACAAAAAAAACAGGCGTTTTATATAAAATTAGTAATATTTATTACAATAGTTAATATTATATAAGACTGATTATTCTGTAGGACAAATATTGTATAATGTTATATGAAGTAATATAAGTTGGAAAAGTTATAGTAATTTAACGTTAACAGATTATCCCTGTCCATGAAAAGTTAAAACACTAAGCTTGCTTATTTGAGCAATGAAAAATTTTTAAAAAATATATTTTTTTTTAATACAAAAGACTTGAATGTGAAATCCTTGCCTTCACCCGAATAAAAGTAAAAGTCCTGAAGCTTTATTCAATTATTGCGTAGAACATAAAAGAGGGCTAGGTAGGCGTTTAATTAAAACACTCCTCCGTATTGATCGCAAATATCTCCTCTCCTTGGCTTAAGTGAAAAGTTTAATTGACACTTAAAGTGTTAAACGGAGTCAACAAGTTCCCAGTGTAATGTGTTAAGTTCGAAGTTTTGTAACCCATTTACAGCAAACCATTTAAACAAATCGATTAAAATTAAAAGTCATATGTTTTTGGGAAAGTTGCTTCAATTGACAATTCTAGTTTAAAACAAAGTGTGTGTAGGTATAACAATTTTGTGTTTAGTGTGACAGTAAATTTCGGGGAGATCTAGGGGAGAGTGGGGTAAAACATCTCCTTAATAAATTTTAAGTAAATATATTTTTTTTACTTTACGCTTTCACTGTTTAGTTAAAACACATTAAGGGCAATTTTTTTTCTTTACTTTATTGACATAAAAAAACATTTTAAAAAAATATGCTTATTGTACCAGAGACCTTATTCTTCACTCGAAAAACGAACGAAAAGCAATGAGAATGACTCGTACGCGAGTAATATTTAATAATTTCGCATTCTTCACTACTTCTACCGGTAATTTAACGAACGAAAGTCGGTGAGCTTGGCAACTCAGAATTTCGGTATGTGAGCGCTTGTCACCTGACTTCCAAACCTTATTTTACTGTTTGAAAAGTGGGTAATTTGATAAAAGCAATTGAGTTTTTCTCATTTATTTAATAAAGGATGAAGGGTCTATTACATATTAATCTGATTAATGGTTCAGATGATGCAGAGGCAAAAAATTATAGCTTTTATATAATAATCCATGGTGTTAAGCAAAGTGCACTGGAGGACTGAGTTCACCAGAATGTTTAGACTAAACAAATTTGTATTTAGGCAATTGGTGAAAATTTTAACACCATACTTGTCTCCTAAAAGAATCCTTAAACATTCCTTTTTGGTGAAAGTATTCGTGAAAGCACCGGTTAAAAATTCCAAAAGCATTTGCTTTTGCTTGCCATTAACTCGAGGCATTCTAAATGCAAAATAGAATTTAAGTAAGTTTTACAGGTTAGAAGTTAGGACATGTCGACTTTTGCCACAGAATAAGAACAAAACAGGGGGAAATACTCGAAATTTACAGTGTTGCCACGTCTTTTCACTCGCACCGAATGATCTAAAAGCGAAGGAGACGGAAGAATGCCAGTCAAGCGTGCCATTCACTTTTTGTGAACGCTTGTCACACGAAACTTTTTAAGAACGTATGAAGTGAATAATAAGCTCTCAGAATGGCTATTGGGAGTTGTTTTCTTTTAGATTTTTTTTACACTTACAAATCAACGAAGCACCAATAAAAGTGTTTAATAAATAATAAAATATAAAATAAAATAATATATTAAAAATAAAGATTTCTACCAAGCAACCCTCACCCTGACGGTAGGCAACCCCACCAGCAGAGCAGGGGGGTTTCGGTACACTATATCACCAGTGTAATAATAGTTTACTTTTTATTAAATTAAAATAAAAAAGAAATTACAATTGAAGAAGAAGAAAAAGTCGCACATGAACATTTCTTTCTCTTTTCCGACTCCAGTGCATTCATCGTGGGCCCATTTTGAACAGTTTATGCATTGGATGCAGCTTTCTTCTCCTACAGACCTGCAATATTCCTTACAGCAAAACAAGCACTTCGTATTTTTATCTTCGTCCTCCTTCTCTGAATCAGTAGAACTCGAAACATTCTCTTCGTCGGCTTTTGACTCTTTATATTTTTATTTTCTCCATCGCGCACCAGTTTCTGTGTTTGTTAAGGGAGAACTTCCGCAAGATTTTCTTTTGGTGGTATATTGTTTGCCCTAAATTTTTGGAAGAGATGGCACTCTCGAGATGTGACATTGAAGGATGAGTTTATTTTTTCAGGTGTCAATTCAACATAGTGTAAACTGGGTCCTTGTACTGTATTTGCATAAAATCTGGTGTGGATTCGAGGGCTCAATCAAAGGTTTACATGTTTTATATACGCACACTTATTCTCACGAGGATCATTATACCCCAAAGTGTATTACAACACATACCCGTAAATAATACTTTGTTAATAAATAATGTAATAAAAAAAATTAAAATTGTTGAAGAAGAGCAATTATAGCATAACAAATGTATAAAGATAAATGTACATTGAGCACTACATATTTCTAAGCCTTTTATTACAATTTTTACTTGGTTTCTTTGTTCGCGTGGCCCCGGATCGATTTGCTTTACATACCTACTGGCCATTGATGCTGATGGCTTTATGGAGAAGAAAGTTCAAGAAAAATGTTAGTATACCTGTTCAGGATATACTCATATAGGGCGATACACGGTCGAGGGTATGTTTTAAAAATTAGGTTTCTTACATAAGCGCATAATATGCTTCATCCATCTAAAATATTTACAGTGTTCCAGCGTTACCATATCTACCGAAAAAAAACAGCATCTTTGTTATTTAAAATTGAATATCCCGTATATAAGTAAGTCTTTAGAATGACCTTTTACATATAATATTATTTTCTTAATTCCTTCTTATAATAAATATTATATCTTTTACTGTTTCTACGCTAAAAATAATGTCTGGTCGATATTGTATAAGACACGACCCTAATTAAAGATTTGTATATTAAACTAACCTGAATTCATGTAGAGTTAAAATTTAGGTTATAGTTTATCGGAACTCAGTAAATTCAATCCCCATAATATAGAAATCGATTTATATTATAAAATAAAATTATTTCTTATTCCCGTTACTTCTAAAAATGGTTAAAGCTTCGTTTGTTTTTTTCAATGGTATGTATATTAATTCATTAATAAGAAGGTCACTAGAATTCATTAAATTTGGATGATAAATAATATTCTAATATTTTACTTTTTACGTCAATAAGGCCATTTTATTTTTAGGTTATCAAATTTTGAGTGTTTTTTGTTAGTTAGGTTCGAGTTTTTTTGTTTAAAAGATTTGACAAAACTTGTAATAACGTTTTAATATATAACCTAAAATAAAAAGTGAACGAAAATAACTATTCTAACGTTCTTAAACACTTATTTATTTTATATAGTTCTTTGCGTCCAACTGGTCGCGCCATGTAAGCACCAATGTAATAATCCATCGGTTATATTATTGGTTAATCTATCTGCTGCCATCTATTGGAAATATTTGATTCTATACTTCAGTAGCTTGTAATACGCTCTGACTCTATATTTTAGTGTATTGGCTACCGGCAAGTGGTCAGTGACAGGTGATTTGCTTTTGTTAGTGAATTTGGAAACAATGAAGGCAACTTGATACTGTTTAGTGTCATATAGTACAGCAGGATTATAGTATTTATTTTTTTATTTTATTACATTTTGAACCTTGTAATGAGTAGTAGTGAAATAGCAATAGACAAATAGGTAACATACTGACTGAAATTCCGTCGGACACAGAATCTTTAGCAGATGACTATTTCTCGGGGGAAGATGAAGTTGACCTTCATTTACTTCAAAATATTGACGAGAATATGTTGGGCAGGTAGGCCTTAGCGCAGTTTGCGGCTTATTGTTCTATTATTTTATGAAACTTTCATTGCCGCAAACGAATATTTCATAGTCCTCAGTTTATGACGTATAGGGCGATTTTGAAGATTTGTCGTTTTTGACGCTTCCCTGCATCTCGATTATTTGATAACTTATCAATAAGGTAAAAACGGGTCGCAGCTATATCTTAATAGGTAAATTTGTTAGGTACCATTAGTATTCATGAAAAAAATGGTTGAATCATTATTGTTACCTACTAATAGCTTTCTGTAACATATGCAAATTTTTCGTTCCGTCGTATGGTTAGTTTATTGAGTTAGTCAAATTAGGACTTTAACTCCTATTATTTAATTGTATTTTTCCTTTGCGATTACATGTTGGAAGGTTCTTGGATTTTGCTTATACATATTTTTTTTTCTTTATTTCATTTTTGAGTTTTATTGTGCAGACTGCTGTTACTGCTTTAATCTAATTCTGCACAGATTTTAGGGTGGGAGCTAGTCTTTTGAGTATTTGTGTCTTTGATCTTCGGTGGAGTGAACGTGTGAATTTGTTATTAACGGGTCGAGTGAAATGTCCGCTCTTTGAAAATACTTTGTTGTTAATTTTGTGAAATAGTCGTCTATTTTGTTCATGTGCATGTCTGTATGAAGTACGATTATAGACATAAATCTTGGTGCATTTGAAATTATCCTGAGTACTCTATTTTGAAATTTCTGAACATTAGAACGTCTCGTATTCTTTACGGTGCACCAGGCCGGTACACCGTAAGTCAGAACTGGTCTTATGATAGTTTCGTAAATTGCTGTCTTGGTTTTGAAATTTATCTTGCTTCTGACACAAAGCAGTGGGTACACAGCACTCAGCTGCTTTTGTGCTTGGCAATTCGTTCATCAACGCATGCATTCCAAGCGTAGTTGAAAACTCACTGAATTGCTCGTTTAGGCTGTCAGCAAACAGTTCAACTTTTTCTTTAGGATCGGTTAAAATTTTATTATTTGTTAAATCTTTAACGTATGAGATAGGTTTTCTGGCACCCTTTGTCAATGATTTAGTAAATTTATAGAATGAATTATCTTCGATCCGTAAATTTTCTATTTTATCCAGCCATATTTGTGATTTTTTTCTTTTAAAAGTCGTTTAATTTCCGCTGTTTCCCTGTTTGCTTGTGCTTTTATGCGCGGGTCTCTAGTTCTGTATGCTAAACGCAGTGTTTTATTTTTATTCTTTAACCTCTGGGCAAGTTCACCCCCCAAAACGCCTCGTTTTGAAAATCTGGATGTTGTCGTTAAGGATGACTCAGCCATGGCGGTGTTAATATTTGACGTTAGTTGTTTAATATATTCAGATATTTGAACGTTCGTACTGGTCGGGGGCAGTTCCTAGAAACTTTTCGTGATTCTTTTAAAAATTACCCAGTTTGTTCTGGTCCTTGTTACAAACCCTTGCCCCCTTTCCGCCGGATTGCCATACTCCACCATGACCGGTCTATGATCAGACGACAGTTCCGAAAGAACAGCCGGCCGTGAAATCTGTCCCGTGTTCTTAATAACGGAAACGTCCAGAATTTCCGGTATAGAACCCGCTTGAGAGTGCGTAGGTTCCAACGGCGGTAGTACTTGATAGTTTAAATCGAGTGACTCATTAAATAGGGTAAGACCTCGTGTATTTTGGACTCGACATCCCCAAATGTAGTGTTTCGCATTGAGGTCTCCCCTATGATAACCGCGTCATTGCTATCAAAAAATTTTGCCAGACAACCTCCGCCAAAGTTGACTGTGGGACTGCAGTAGACAGAACCCAATTTAATCCACCCATGTTTGGTTCTTACTTTAATGAATATACCTTCAATATGGGTACAGTTTGAGATGCCCGGCACATTTTGTGCAATAACATTTTTCTTGACAAGAATCATGGTTTCGCCCACCGGTCTGTTTTCCCGGTCGTTTCTAAAAACAGTATAATTCGGGCACGTCAATCGATCGCTGTTCAACCTTGTTTCATGTATAAGCAAAACGTCAATGCTGTATCTCTTAATAAAGTCAACAATTTTAAGTCTCTTTCCCTTAATCCCATTAATGTTAATTGTTACCAAACTGAGGAATGCAGTCTCGGTCTGCAAGAGCATCAACGTGCCGTGCTCATTAGTGTCGTCATCATTACTTGAACCTAGTGCTGCATTTTTTGTTGGAACTGCTCTAGGAGTAGTTGCATTGACTTCTGCAGAGTGTACTGCCATGCCTCTTTACTTTGTTCAATGTTTGAATTTTTATTTTGATTGTTATGCAAACCCTTATTATTTTGTTGGCTCCAAACGAAATTTGGGTGTGGAACATTGCTTGTGGTGTTTGTGTTCATATTCGCCTGATTAACACGACGGACCGCATCAGGATGTCTTGGACACTCCTTTGAGTTAGGGCAGTGTCCACCAGTGCAATTGGCGCATTTCAACGCGTCAGTGTTAGGGCACTCGGCAGTGAAATGCTCTCTTGCGCACTTCATACATTCGATTTTTGCAGTGCATTTGAACTGCGCGTGCCCGAATAGCTGACATCTGTGACACTGCGTAGTCTGTGGTTTGCTCCTCTGCATTTCCACGCGAACACAAACATGATCGATATCTTTAAGTTGGAAAATTTTTTCTTGCATTTTCAGCAAGAGGACGAGTACCAGGGACATGGCGGAACCATCTGCGCGCTTTCACCTGATAACTTTAGACGAAGTGAAACCTGATCGTTCCAGATCCTCTTTGGTTTTTTCTTCGGACCAGTCTTCAATGATCCCTCTGATAACTACATGTAACTCTTTCTCCTTGGCAAATTTAAAAGAGTGATGCTCAATTTTTTGAGATATAAAGAATTTTACTATCTTATGATATTCGACTGGCGTGGGCGGATGAAGTTTCACGCCGTCTCTTAGTGTTATCTTGTTACCGAATTGGATATTTTTTGAAGTTAGATATTTCTGAGTACCTTTTCTTTTCACGCAAAATTATTAGTGGTACCCTGATGTGCTTTTGTGTCTCATTATTTTGTGTGGTATTGTCATTTGTCTGCGTTGTTGTCTGTCTTTGAGAACAATTCCCGCCACTTGTGCTAGGTATTGTTTTAATAATAAAGTAATTCGTTTTATTTTCATTAGTTTTTGGAAGGGCTGGGAAGTAGTCTTTCTGTGTGATCTGTCTTTTCGCGTTGTTGTTAGTTAGTTTCTGCACCGCGTATCTTTTCCTTTGTTCGTTTACTTGTCTGTACATTTGTTGATCGTCATCTGAATATTCAGTGTTAGTTTGTTTCTCGTCTATTTCTATCATGGCTACGTCATTTATGTCATTCGTTTCACTCGTCTCGCTAATAAAAGCTGGATTTATAAACTCGAAAAGTTGGTGAGGTTGAAGTTATGGTCAAGTTGTGAGGTTAGATATTCCGAATTCCGAGCAAAAAAATTGATTATCTCGAACTACCCGGGAAGTTTTCGAACCTTTCATGAGCTTTACATGAACAACATGAACGAGTGTATAAATAGAACTGAGTGTTCCCTTTAGTTTAAATTGAACTCCTATTTCCAACACCAACTGAACCTCAACCTCGCCAACTTTTCGAGTTTATAAATCCAGCTTATTGGTGTCGTTTTCATATGCTTGTATCTGACTCGAATTTGTAATGGTGTCAGTGTTATGTCTGGTAGTGTTTGTTCTTGTCGTGTTAGTATCTGTAGAGCTTTCTGACTGACTCTCTGACCTTTTAATGATCTGTTGCAGCTTACTGTTCTGTGACCTTATCTTCTCTAGTTCTGCATCTTTCTCTGCCCTAATCTTCACCATTGCCTCATCAAACCTCATTGCCCATCGTTCGTTGGTATCACGCAATATAATTTTCCATTATTCTTCCAGTTTCTTTTCCCTTGTGTCCATCTCCTCTTTGAATTTTTCCGGCAGCAGCATCTCATCTCTTAGATCGTCTTTTTCTGAAGAAGTGTCACTTGTTGGTAAGTCCTCCGGTGGTATTGGTGTGTAGTATAGGAATAAAAATAAATGGAAATATATTTATTCTTTACTTGTAGTGGGATTCATATTTGTACACCCTGTAGTATATTATGTTATGATTACTAATATATAAATGTAGGCTAATTAAGTGATTATTTATATTTGTATAATAGACAATTTTATTAATGGGTTCATATACTTTTAATAAAAAACAGACATATTTTAACTTGAAAAGGAGGAGGTTGTTATTTACACAAAGGGGATAGTAAAACCCCTCAATCCCTTCATCACAGGTGCCTTACTCGGCTTTTTTAGGGAGTCCATCCCTTTAATTTTCGTAAAAATCTGACTTTGAAAATTTATAAATGCTTTTGACGTTTCGGGAGCAAATTTGTTATCACTGTTACACAACCTTCCTCGACAAAGGTTCAAATGTGAGTTTTAAATTTTTTGTAGTTATCCGGAAAGACAACAACCTGATAAAAGAATATTTTAAAGTTCCAAGCCAAGTCTCATTGAGCACGCATCTTTTAAAAACCCGAAGCCTAATTTTACAACAAGGAATTTTACAACAAGGTAAGAAAAAGGAATAAATGTTTTGGCCTGTCACGGTACAACCATCCATATCGTGCAGAAAAGTGTATGACGAAGTTTTGATTAAAAAATCGGATACGCAGTTAATACTAAAAAAATATAAATTTAAACCATACAAATACCATCTCGTCCAACATTTGCATCCCGGTGACGCAGAACGTAGGATAGTTTTTTGCAACTAGTACCTATAAATATTACAGGAAAACGCAAATTTGAAAAGGTGGGTGGAATGGTACGACGAGGCTTATTTTACGAGTTCTGGTATCTTAAACCGAAACAATTCAAGGCACTGGTCCTAAGAGAACCAACACGTAAGATTTCCACGAGAACGTCAAGGTCGGTTTGGATTTAGCATGTCATCCTTTATTTTCGGCACGAAAATCAAGTATTTTATCTATGAAGGAACTTTAACCGGAAATAGACACCCAGATATAATTTGATAATTTTTGAAAAAATGTATTATATTAAAACAACCTAAGGGATAAGGATAAAGAAATTCTTCACCTATTAAAAGCCAACTGAATGACTTTTCATTTTTAGAATAATATATGGGATGTTCTATTTAAGAAAATGAAGTTTAGGCCAGTTTTAGAACTAACGGAAATAAAAATAATTTTGACGCCCCTTGTATAATATCAAATTGATTTTTATATGGAGATTAAATCCATTTATACCCTAGATTTTAGCTATGCGTAAATTTAGAGCGCGAATTTACAAATTTTCAAATATGGACATGTTTTGTGCAATATTGAATCGCAATTTATTTTTATCTTGGAAACAGTAAAATAAGTAGATTCTAAAATTTTAATAATATATGGGATGTTTTACTTAAAATAACAGTTCGTGGGTCGAGTATTATATTGTTCTATGCGTCAAAAATGAAATTGTTGGGAAATGGCGATTGAATATTCGAGGTTTAATTTTTTTACCATGGAAATATTTCAATAATTTTAAGTACTGGTTTTGGACAGACACGTAAGAATGGAAATATTTCATGGTTCCTATTTGAACTTATTTCTTCCTATAAGTTTTTAAACCAATTAAACAATTGTTGATAGAACATTTTTTTTATTTGTCAACAAAAATTTTACGAAATATCAGATTTTGTTCTAACAGTATATAAAATTCTGTAGAACTAAAAGTTTCAGTTCCAAAAAAGTTAAATAGTAGACAAAAATAACATGAACACATTGTATTGTACTATAAAAAATATCATGAATATTCCTAACATAAAATGGAGGTATTCTTAACTAAAAAAACAATTAACACAAATATTATATTATAAACTGAAGGTAACTATTTCAACAAAATTGAAGGTTTACACTTTTTTATTCCTTTGGTACTTTCGGTATTGGATTTTGATTTACCTTTATTTACTTTTCTATTAGTTTCTGAAGCCTTGGAATTAGCTTTTGCTTTTTGCAGTGTTTTCTTTGAATTAGCAAACACGGTAGTGTTATATTCTTTGAAAAAAGTACGAATTAAGGTAATATCCACAGCAGGCATAAACTTAAAAAGCTTTTTAAGATCGTCAACTTTTGCAAACGGTAAACGACATTTTGTAGGTTCTGGTGAAATAGTTATTGCTGGTAGCGGGAGTACAACAGAGTTGCTTGTTGCTCTGGTCTTGCTTGATGAATTAATGGGGACTTCAGTAAAATTTTCGTCGTGATGATGGCGTTTATAATACAATTTAGTGGGTAATCTCTGACGATACATCATTTGTTTTAAAGATGCATAAGGGATGTGTTTAAAATGTAAGGTTTGAGATGCTTTTTTGTACTCATAGAAGTCCTTATAAGTCATGTGAAATACCTTAAAAGGATGTCTTCGATTTACAGTACCCAGATGACGCAACAATCCTAGAGGGCTAAAAATTTCTACACTCGAAAGCTTCCTCTCGATTTGGCTGTGAATGTTGTCGACTTCTTGTATGCTACTGTGCCCCGGTTCACAAAATTTTTGTATATTTCCTCAATATCCGGATATTTTTCTAAGAACTTCATAAGGGCAAGACTCATGATCGAGTTTTTATTTTGGGGCACACAAGAATCCGACCAGAGAATCATTTTGTTTATATAACGAAAATCTTTAACCACCCTTTTTAATATTTTTATTAAAGCAGATGCAATATCATTGCCTTGTCTTCCGTGGGTCCCCTCGCTCCATATACAACAATATGCTTGTTTATTCAAATTACAATGTGCTGTTAAATTATACGTGTTTAATTTTTTGCCATAGAAAAAACATGATACATTGCTTCGCGGTAGTGCGAAAACATTCTCCATGTCGAAACATACGATAGCGGTTCGTTCATCTTCATTTTTCCTATCCAAATTACGAACCATTTTGGCAGGTATTTTTTCCTGTAAGTGGTTTTCAAACCTAATTTTCTGCTCTTCTGCAATTTCGGTGCCTCCCCAGAGGCCGTGTCTATTGTTACTACCGGCATACAAAACTGAAAGAATAAAAATTATATTGTTCTAACAGCCCAAAATGCTCTCCTCTCATTGGTTAGCCTGTTAGAACATTATAATACTAAACGGTTTTTAAATATGAGTGATAGAACAATTTAATACTGGTTTTATTCAGGTTTGTGTGTTAAATTATATAGTTTTTTTTATACACATAGAACAGAAATGTTATGTACTATTGTTCTAGCTTAAAAAACTATTTCGCGCCAAAAGTGCTGTTAGAACAGTATAATACTCGACTCACGAGTTCTCGAAGCAGCAAGGCTGAAAAACTGAAAATATTTTAAATCGGTGGAGCACGTGTGCTTATGTAAGAAATCAAATTTTCAAAACGATCCCATTACCCGTTTTTCATATACGATCTAACGTACCACCGACTGTAGATCACCCTGTATTTATTGCCTTCACTAAAAATCTTGCACCGAATAGAGGCATGACCTAGTTTACTTCACTTAAATAATGTTTTATTAAAAGTCTTTATATTTAACGTTATATCTTCTTCGTTCAATCCATAAATATATATACAACCTTATGTCAGAGACAATTTTACTGCTTTAATGAACAGACTTCAACAGTAACTGAACTGGCTGATAGTAAATTGCAGACTGCTTTTGTACGCTTATTTATTTAGTTACTTTCTTCAGAATAACGGATTTCAACTGTCGCCATATATAAAAAGAATTAATGATAAAATACGAGAAAATAATTATCTTGAAGTAAACACAAAGAAAAAGTCAACACAAAGCTAACAAAGTGTCTATTATGCCGGTGAACAAACACGAAAATCAATATGGCCATTAGAGTTCTGTGAGATTTTAAACCTCTTCAGAGCAATAAAGCGTGTCGATTGGCAGCACAAACATAGCTAAGATGCGATTAATCACTGTGGAATTCATGGAAAAGCTGCGCTAGAACAATAGGGGGTCATAAATCATAATTCTGTCTAAGTAATAGTTGATACAGAGGCATTTGCTCGAGCTTGAACAGTGAGCTTTATTCCATAGACGTCCCAATTCGGTTTTATACCACCATTTCCTTCATTCTTAACACTTGGATTTATTAACTGTAAAGAAAGCCACGACGGCTTTTGTTTGAATTCTGACAATTTAATAGTAGGTAAGAAATGATTTATTAAATTATCTACCACTAACGCACATACGATGTCGTCTTTGCCCTTTTCTTCGATAAGTTTTGTGATATTCCGTCTGATGCAAAGAAAAGGGACAAACTTGTTTAAACCTCTTTAAAATTGCGTTTTCGGTTCGCAGAAACCGATAAATTGTCTTTCAGCACCACTTGACGTAGGTATCTGCTTACGCGGGTCGCTAGTCTGTTTGGGTGGATTGCTCGATTACCCCGAGATGTCGCCTCGTGCAACATCTCGCACACGTACAGATATAATATACCGCCTGCTGTCTGTTTGACACTGCTGCCCCTGAAAAGCCGCCACTGCATACTGGTACACATTGTTGTTTAACTGGCAAGGACACTTAACGAAAGAACCACCCTGGTTAAAATTGCAACGAGCTTGAGGTAACTGAGGTAGGTGATAACTTTATTTATCTCTAAAAATACCAAGAGTTTTGTATTCTGCTGTGATTAGCAACAACGCCGTATCTGCACTTAAGGTAAAATATTTTTTTTATACATCAATAAGTTTGAAATTCCATGAAGTATCTTGCAAAATTAGTAAAAATGCGGTATCCTACGTAAAAACTCTAAAACGCAATATCTAAAACGCCGTATCTGTTATAATATTAAACAACTCCTCAGGACGCCATATCTACTGCATGTTTAAGAAAAATGCCGCATTTAAATTGAAAGTGACGCATTTTTCCTAAGCAAGCATCAGATTCGGCGTTTTTGCCCGCGAACTCGTACATCATTTGATCAGCACAAACAGTACATTCTTTATTGGCCAGCCTTAACAATTCAAAATAGAAATAGTTTGCAAAAGGTTCAGAATAGTTGTCTCAGGTTTGCCTATAGCTTGCGTAAATTTGACCATATTTCGCCTTGTTTCGTTAATTCAAAATGGTTTAACCTCTCAGAACGGAATTTTATTCATTTAGCGTGTATCGTTTTTAAGATATCTCAGACTGAGCAACCTCAGTATTTGTTTGAAAAATTGAGAAAAGGTAGCACTGTTCATCGGATAATCACTCGTCACAGAGATCTTTACCAGGTTCCTAGGCATAGCACAGCTATTTTTCAGCGGTCTTTCACATATGAGAACATTAAATGCTGCTCATCAATAACGAGTTTTAAAAAACATTTGAAAATGTATGTCTTGTCACTGCGTACAGGGATCAATCTTTTACATGTGACATAGTGCTCTATTTGTTCTTACTTTGAGCATAGGGTAATGGCTCATGTAGTACACAATATATGTTATATTCTTTATAGTACATAGTAATTAATATTATTAATAAACTATAATTTTCATTTCTCTCTAATGTTTCGTTTTTTTCTCAATTATGATGTTTGAATTTTGTTATTAATATTCTCGTTTTGGCGATATTATAATTATTGTAAATATAACGGTATTTAGTTGTTATAAAACCTTTTTTTTTACAGCTTAGGTGTTTTAAATTAATTCTGGATTTAGGCATTTTGTTTTTATACAAATTAATATTACCATTGGGGTGGTTAGATAGAATAGCTATGCTAGATCTCGCCACCCGTTTACATCATTATGTATTGTATGTATGTATTGATTATAAATAAAAGGCACTTTATTATTATTATTATTATTATTACCTTCAAGTTACGACAGGTCAGTTTGATTGCGATTTTTGTGTGAGCGTGAGTTTGAAGGCTAGGGTATTTTTGTGCATTCATTTAGAGTGGATTCATTTAAAAAAGTAATTTTTACTAAGAGACTAACCGTTTACATTGAAACGTTTGTTCCAGTGGGAACAAAATTAAAAACAAAACCTTTGGTATGAAGGTATTAGTGGCAGAGGCCAAGAAAGCCTTATAAGCACCTTCTATGTATTCTGCAAATCGGGATTTAAAATCTTTGACAACTGTTCAAGCCAAAACAAGAATTGGGCATTTCTAAGCATTTTAGTTTATATAGTCAACTCGAATAAAGTTTCCATTGAAACTATTAATATTCACTACTTCGAACCTGGACATACTTATATGTCGGCAGATAGTTTCCACCCTCAGTGGAAAAGTAGAAATTAAAGAGATGAGTCAGTGGAGGCTCTTATATAGGAGCACTTGAGTACGTGCTTCCCTAAGATTCAGCCCCACATCGACAAATATTCACTATAAATTTCATATTTAGCTAACAATACAATGTCTGTTACAAAGCAATTCTAACATGATTTTATAAGCTCCCTAACCAATTATCGTTTCGCTATCTAAATATTTTGTAGCAGGTCTCTAATCCCTAATGCTTATCGCAGGAAAAATTTGCTCCGTGGCCACCGTCCAAATATAAGAAGTCCGCTCACTTGCTCTTGCTGCTGTAAATTTCTCCCCTGCCGACGCCCTACCCCGCGCCCAGCGAGTCAACGCTCAAGCGGTGTTCGGCTGGGCATTAGTTTTTGCAAGTGCATACTTTTATCCACAGCGCTCTCGGCGAAGAGTTTTCGTATGCTGCCACGATATAATTAGTATAATTTTAGCTTACTTATGATGGAGGCGAATCACCTTAAGAGTTTTTCTTATTGTTGTGTTGATGATTGTTGTATTAGTTCACGTGATTGTTTTTCGTTATTTCGGTGCCCTAAAGATCCAATAAGGTAAGTAAAAAGGATTGTTTACTTCTGTTGAGTAAGATGCAAAGTAGATTTAGTGGGACATATTACACCATGCCGACGTTTCGTTAATTTATTTTAACTATGAATTTTTATGTATGTATTGATTATGCCGTCAAAAAGGTATATTTAAATAATAGTAATTTACCTAACAAAGTTCCGAAACTGATATTTTACGGGATGAGTAGGAACTTTCCATGGCGAGCCGTAGGCGAGTCCTGGAATCCTGCGAGTCCCGTAAAATCACTTTTGGATCGTGTTACGTACAATATTTTTTCTGTAGCCGTTTTGTATGTTAAAAAAATATATATAATACGTGACAAGCGCTGTCATAATATAATACAATGTTCAGGTTATTGTCAAAGCCGTTTACATAGAAACCCAAAATCGCCCCTAAAGTAACAATAATAGACCCGAAAGTAAAGAAATCGTACCGAAAGTAAAAAAAATCGTTCCGAAAGTAGCTACTTTCGGTACGATTTGTGTTAAGCGGTATTTTCGATTTAATAAATCATACCGAAAATTTTATTTTCGAGACGGCTGCAGAAAATAAATATTATTTAAGCAGGGCCGCCGCTAGACAAACGAGTAGGGAGTGTAAAAAAGATGCAATATTTAACTTGGGTACGGCTAGGGATGTTTGATAATATCGATTGTGGATTATCGATGCAAAACAACTAGAAAATTAAAAAATTGGTTAAATAAACTTTGTTCTTTGTTGTTTTTGTTCAAGATAATGTTGTATATTTATTACCCGTACTCATGTTCCTGTATACCAAGGGGGTTCGAGCGACCCTATCCCGTTTTGGCAGCCCTGAATATAGTTAAGTTGGAATCCTGAGACCCTCGCAAGTAAATTGATTGATTGGTTAATGAATACTAAAACAGTACTTCGATATATTTTGCAGATGTCAGCAGTGGAAAGAGAGCTTGGGCTTTATTGGTGACCATAAATATGCCAATTTAACACCGGAGGAAGCTTACAGGCGCATAAGAATATGCAGTGTCCATTTTGGGTATAAATGTTTCACCTATTCTGGAAAACGTTTATTAAATACTGCTATTCCCTCGAAAGTGCCAATAAAATTTAACGGTAAGATATCACATTTTTGTGTTGGATTTTAATGATGAATGTAGTTACCTTAATTGCCTGTTATTAGCTGACTCCCAAGAAGATGACGTTCCTGGATCCTCAAGAATGGATCGGGCAAAAAAGGTGGATGCGTCTACTCAAGCAGATATCCAACAATACGGTGTGGAAGTGTCTACTGTTCCGCAAAGTAATAATAAGTGCTATTGTTCAGGTTTTTACAAAGTTAGGCAAAAAATTGTAGTTCGTTATTAAGGTAAAATTTTTATCATTTTTATAATTTTTATCATTTTCAGTACCACCAACAGAAAATGTTGCAGCCAGTTTTTCTACCTCCGAAGCGTCTACGCAAAGTCAAACACATCAAGAATTCTTGGAAGGTAAGACGGCCTAATATTGCTTAGACAGAAACAAATTACAGTTTGATTACTATTATAGTAGTTTCTGTATGATTTAATTGGGGATAGCCTGTATATGTTTAGATATTTTTAATACTTTTTTTATAACGTCCTATTATCCAAAGGAATTTATAGTTAATCGAGTTAAAAATATTTTCTAATTTTTAGATTTTTCTTGTCAAACTCCACCACACTTGTCACAAAATACTCCGAGAAAACAGGGACTAAAAAGGAAAATACTTGATATGAAGAATGCTCTTAACTCTTCTAAGAAATGTCGGCCAGATTTGGATACAACAGACGTACTAAATTTTTTGGAGGAGCATTATTCACAAGACTCTACTATGCTAATTAGAAACCAGTTACTACTACTTGATTCAGCAAAAAAAGGGGCAAGATATTCGAATGAATTTAAACAATTTTCTCTTACTTTATATCTATTGGGATCAAAAGCATATAAAAAGTTAGGAAGAGTTATCAGATTGCCTTCTGAAGCAACTCTGAAAAGAATTACCCAAAAGTGGAAAATCTCTCCAGGATTTAATGACTTTCTTTTTAATATTATACAGCTCAAGGTCTCAGTAATGGCAGAAAACTCTAAAGACTGCATTTTATGTGTTGACGAAATGTCTATAAAATCAAACTTATTTTATGACATTTCTGGGGATAATATAATAGGATTTGAAGACATCCATAATGAACGGTCAACTAACATTGCTACCAGTGCGTTGGTGGTGATGGCCAGAGGAATATCACATAACTGGAAACAACCTGTTGCTTATTTTTTCACCAAAAATTCCACAAATGTTGATTACTTGAAAGAATTAATTTATGAGTCGATTCGAAAACTTAAATCAGTAGGACTTAACGTTTGGGCGATAACATCGGATCAGGGGCCAAATTTTTATAAACTGGTAAAAAGTTCTTTAAAATTAACTTTTGAAATGCTTTACTTCTATGTTGACGATTCCCAAATATTTTATTCGTTCGACGTACCACATCTGCTAAAGTCAACAAGGAATAACTTTTATTCTTATACATTTAGTTTAGAAGAAGGAAAAACAAGTAAATGCTTTCTAGAAGCCATGTATAATATTGACAAGGTTAAACAATATAGGTTAGCACCAAGACTTACTGATGAACATATATATCCCAACAACTCTAAAAAAACGAAAGTGAAACTGGCATCCCAAATATTTAGCCATTCTGTTGCAGTTGCTATGCAAACCTATATCGAATTCGAAAAATTGCCTGCAGAGGCTAAAACAACTGCAAATTTTATTGAGGATATGAACAAATTATTTGATTTGTTAAATTCAAGTAATTTTGATAAATCTTGTGCGTTTTTTGGCAATGACAAACAAATTGAATTTTTAAATAAAATGCTAAATATTTTCTCAAATTTAGAAGTTCTAAATAAAAACGGGAAAAATGTGACTAACAGCCTAAAATTTATATATGGATGGAGGTTAACCATATCCTCAATTTTAAAGTTATGGGAAATATTGCGCAATAAGGGCTACAAATTCCTGTTAACTCGTCATTTAAACCAGGATTGCTTAGAGAACTATTTTGGACAAGTTAGGAATGCATGTGGAAATGCAAGAAATCCAACAGCCATTCAATTTTGCAGAGTTTTTAAAAAACTGTTTGCCTTAAAATGCTTTGATCCGACAGAAGGTGGCAATACTTTAGAAGATGCTATACAAAAGGGTACGTTTTTGCAAAAAAAAAAAGAAAATTTTTCACCAATTTTGAGAGTCCAGACCAATGATTATCGAAATTTAGCAACTGAAGAAGGCAATGCCCTAGTCTATGTTGCTGGGTACTTTTTAAAAAAATGTATTTTAAAACATTCCTGCGACATTTGTCTTAAATTTTGTAACACTTCTCTGAGCGATAGTTCTACACGGTTTTGTGAACTAAAGGCTTATGATGGCAAGCAAAGCCTATTTGGTAGCCTAACAGTTCCCCCAAAAACATTTTTAGATTATTTGAAAACTTTGGAAGGTATCTTTATTTCAATGTTTAATAGTCTTGCTGTAGAAAGAGGCGTAGGAACCAAACTTAAACAGAAATTTTCAACAGTTGATTTTTCACATCCATGTCCCAATTTTCCACATGATTATTTTATGTCGTTGTACACAAGGGTACGAATTTATTATACATTAAAATTTGCTAATCGCGAGATGAAATGTAAGTCGACTAATAAAGCAAATCAAAAGTTGAAGATTTTACAAAATTTGTAATTTGTATTTGTAATATTATTATGTGTAACGCAAAACAAAAAATGTGTTTTATTTAATTTTTTCCTGCAAAAATAAATTAATCCGAAAAAAATTGAACTTTTTGGTAAACACAACAAATTTAAAAACCAATTTGTAAAAGATAAAATAACGACAAAAAAAGATGACCTAATAGTTACGTCTATAAATTATATTTCCAAACTTTAAAGTACCTATTCATTTCCCCCAATAAAATATCAATATTTTATAATTCGATATTGTTAAACTAACACAATAAAACCATTCCACCACAATTCGTATCATGATCTAATGCAAATGCAAACTATTAATCATGCAAATATATTAAAACGTTTTGTAAGTATTTATTACCACAACTCCCTCGTATAAAAATATTCAAGCGGCCAAGCCACCGTTCCTACTGAATGACTCCCGTATCTCGCTGGGAGGCGGTTCTCGGTGCGATTCGAGGTCACCGCCGGCGTTTTCAATACTTCAAAGAAGTGATCGGACTTCTTATATTTGGACGGTGCCGTGGCTATCGCTACTTGAGATGGAGGGTTCGCTTCCCGTAATAAATGCACCTTGTCGTCCCCATCTCTTTTTAGCGCACGGCTCTAAATGGGCTTTCATTCCTCTCAAATGAGCAGGCTTTTGCTGTGCTGCATGCCGCCTCCTTGTTTTTGGATGGTTTTTGAGAGATCGTTTTATATGTTTTGATGATCCGTGTAGCGGGGTAAAGCCCTCCATAGCGCGGCATAGCTTGTGTATGTCATGCAGTGTTGCCAGACCTTCTGTTTTAACAGGAGAACTCCTGCTTTAGCCCGCAGTCATGTTATTCTTAATGAAGCTACATAATGCATAAATGTATACAAAAATATCAGAACTAAGAATAAAAACATTTTTAGGGAGTACTATGAATCAAGAGGGACTTTCTGCCCTGGCAATGTTGTCGATAGAGAAAAAAATGTTGCAAGATATTCCTAACTTTAATGACTTAGTTACTGAGAAACTTGCTAAACTTAAAGACAGAAGAATGCATTTTTTGTTTAGACACTGTGTTTAATCAGGTCTGTTTTTTAAAAATATTTTTAGTTTTTTTATGTTGTCGTTGTTGACTTTTCTAGTTACTGCTTCCCAAGTATGCTGTATATTGATAAGTTTTCAATTTAAATTTATATTTTGTTTTATTAACGTATCTACGTACAAAAAGAACATAAAAATTATTAAAGCTTTTTACTCGTAAATTTGACACTTAACCACGGCAGATTGTTATATCTGCCGTGACTTAACTACACAATATCTTGTGGTTGGAACGGAGGGGTGAAATAAAAGGAAGGGGTAGTGGTGGGCGGAGATATGCGCAAATTTTTCGTTCTTTTTTTTTGCCATGCTTGATGCTTGTAAACCTCCACAAACTTCCGTCACGAGCCGCCACTGAGATGAGTTACTGCGACTTCTTTCTGTGGAAAAACCATGCCTCACAAAAAAAATTAAAACAAGCAAATCGTGTTTATTTAAAAAAATGCCTCACAAAAAAAATTAAAACAAGCAAATCGTGTTTATTTGAAAAATATAGTTGAAATAAAAGCAGTTCGAGGTTGTTATAATCTACTTTATAAAACATCATATTCCGGAACGGAGCTTTTTAATTGTCTCGATTTTTTAAAAGTTAGGGCTACTACAAATGGTTTGAAGGTCCCGCCCGCCATTAATGCGCCCTTGTGGTTTTCCCGCAGAAAAAAGAGACGCTTTACTTAAAAGCCTTGACCAAGTTCTACCCCACAATCGAAGGAACTTCTGGTTAACTTTGCCTACTAACTAAATCGTTAGTGTTTACATGCATATAAGACTGAAAATATGTTATGTGTTAAAAGTGTATTATTCATAATATTTTTTTAAATTTTTCTCCGAAATAAAATTTTATTTTGTTTTTCCACAGTTTTTTTCTTATACTGCATTTTCAGAATCTCAAAAACCTTTCGCAACACTTGATAAAATTGCGGTACGGCGTTTTTGTATGAGCGGTTGGCTGTAAGTTATGTATTAGATGATTAGCAAAAACGCAGTAAATGCGTTTTTAAAAAAATGACAGGTCTTCTTGACATTTTTTTTAGTCAGAAATATTTTTTATCGATAATAATAAAATATAACGCAGTAAAAAAAGTTTTCAGAAAATTGTATGCAACGACTGGGCAATTTACTTTAAACTGGATTTACTCCGTTTTAACTTTTTGCACATACTGCGTTTTTGCTAATCAGGGCAGTATTGTTGCTACCAAAAAAGGAATATAATTTTATTAATACATACCAACAAATCAGTATTAACATAATAACCAACGCTGCCCCTAAATGTGTTGAAATGCGAAGCTACACTCGGCGATAAAAAATATTACCTTAAATAACCCACCACCTTTTTGTTAATACGGCACTGATTGTGACGTGGGTCACCTGATATTTTATATAAGTGACCTCGAATATCACTAGTTTGTTCTTAAAAGTCAAAAAAATAACAATGATTTGTAATTCCAGATTAATAGTGCCCAATGTAAATACGAATTATTATCAATGATTAACTTTGGTCTTTAGGTAAAATATGTAATAGATATTTATGTTATAAGTCCGGTAAATCAAGTTATACAGTATGAGTGAAATGTTTCGAGACGAGGCGACGTTCTGTACGTACTGTTCTGTTGAAAATTATAATTATGTTTTGAAATTATAATGAAGTTTTATTCTGCGTCGTATATTTGAAAAGTGCTTATATTTACTGGTGGAAACATTGTATGTTTGACATTGATTAAACTAAAACTTACAAATTTCAGTCCGGTAAAGAAATTTTAGAGGACTAGTCCGGTAAAAAAATTTACCGGACTTATTGCTGTAAAACCTAATTTTCTGGACTAAATTCAAATATGTAAAGGTGTGTTTTACAATACAGTATGAAATAATAGATATTTACGTTATAAGTCCGGTATATAAAGTTTTAAAGTATGAGTGAAATGTTTCGAGACGAGGCGACCAAGGTGCCGAGTCTGGAATCTTGAAACGAATACTATAAAGGATTTGCCGGACGAATGACTTACAATATTTTATTTCATATCGTTCTGTTGAAAATTATAATTATGTTTTGAAATTATAATAAAGTTTTATTCTGCGTCGTATACCTATTTGAAAACTGCTTATATTTACTGGTGGAAACATTGTGTGTTTGACATTGATTAAACTAAAACGTACAAATTTCAGTCCGGTAAAAAAATTTTACCGGACTTATTGCTGTAAAACCTTATTTTCTGGACTACACTCAAATATGTAAAGGTGTATTTTACAATACAGTATGAAATAAAAATATTTTTTCTACGATCATGCAAAAAGGGATAACTTTTGTCGTCACCGTCTTATGGCAAAAGTTAGCTTTTATTGCACGCGTGCAATAAAGTGTTTTCTTGGTTGCCTATATACACCACAACCCACCGAAACGACACTTAACCACAGCCTACTTAACTTGGCGTTGGGGCCGTTGGTTGCCTATTCCTCAGTCAATTAGAATAAGTTCCTCAAAACTTTTACTCTTATTTATTGCTTATTTATTATACATTTACTAAAAGAAAAAGTTTAAGAGACATTTAGCAACATAATATCCAACAACAAACGAAGACTGTAACAAAAGACCGTTTAATCAAAAACATTTAATAGCAGAGGTGGGTAACTATTTGAAATGAAATTATTTCAAATAGCTATGCAAAATAGAAAATGGCATTTCTATTTTCTATCTTAAATACTTTCGCAAAAAGTATTTTCTATTTTATATTTTAAATAGAATAAATGAACAATTTTCTATTTAAAATAGTTATAGGACTTATAGGTAACTCGATTTTACCTGATTAACGAACGAGATTCAATGGATGAACTGCAAGCGTTAAAATATTTACAAAATGAAAGCACCGACTTGATAATTTTGGATCAGTATCCTGATATAAAGAAATTCTTCATGGAATACAATACGCCATTACCTTCATCAGCACCAGTGGAAACACTCTTTTCTTATGCAGGTATGAAATTGTTTACGATCAAAGTTTTTGGAGCTTAATATGCAATGTCACCAAATATAGCTATGTCACGATATCTGATTGTTCATACTTTATTATTGCTTAACTAAGGAATGGTTAGGTAAATAACGTTTTTTATTGATTCTGGTATAATTATGAGACCCAAACAAAAATCATTAACGGATGAAAGCTTTGAAAATTATTGATAATTAAAGCTACCAATGTTTTTATATAGAAACATAGAAAGCGGTGGGACCTTCGGTGTTACGTAATATGTAAAGTATGTACCCTACGTTAATAAAGAGAAAGCATTTTCCATAGAAATTTATTTAAAATGCCTATTTTCTATTTTATATTTTAAATGAAAATTTAAAAACCATTTTCTGTTTTTTATCTTAAATGGCTTTTGAGGCATCTATTTTGTATTTTCATTTTAAATGCATTTTTAAAACCATTTTGCCCACCTCTGTTTAATAGTACTTTTAAACCCTGACAATGGAACATTATGCTGAATAAAGCTCCAAGAAACCTAACCAAACTTATTTCTTTTATTATTGTAAATTTTATTTTGCTTGAAAATATAAACAAACCCTAAATTCGGCAAAACTTGTTTTATTTAATATTATTAAGTTACAAAATGAAAAGACGAAGTATACAAAAATTACACTTGTACAACATTAGAAAGTGGTTATTTATTGGAATGTGTGTTTATGGCTATGTGACAATAAGTGCAATTGCTAATAATTGGAGATGGACCGGGCATTGATGATAAATAATTTATATAAAATAGGTTCGATCATAGAAAAAATATTGTATGCAACATTATGCAAAAAGCACAAAATTGTAAACTATAAAGGCTGTTTATTGCACACGGCACACTTATTCACCTCGACTACGTCTCGGTGAATAAATGTATGCCTTTGTCCAATAAACAGCTACTTTTTGCACTAGTTGCATAAATAACTATTAAATACACTATAAATTCTCTATAATGAAACTCAAGTACATAATCGATCATTTTCTTTCATTATAGAGAGATCTGGTTATGCGAAGTAAAAAAAACAACAAAATTTTACAAAGGGTAACTTTTATTATAAAATTCTATTCTTTTTTACTATATACCGGGTGATGCGTGGCTTAGTTGAACATAGAAAATCCCATGTAAGTTTTGAGGTGGCTAAATATTGGCTCCCCTGTACACTTTAGAGAAAAATTGTGTCATAATTTTTTGAAGAGGTCAATATAGTAAACCTATGTAAATAGTTTGAATAAATTTTAATAAGCCAATGCTAACTTATTTAATTAAATGTGATGGCAAATTACGTAATTTTCATAGTTTAGGTTTAAGGTAATACAGCAAACACCAGCAAATTATTATTTGGCATTGACAGAACGAAAAGAAGCGTCAGTGACAACATTTTCATTGAAGGCGCTTTAATTATAGCTGAATATGAGCAGCCAGGTCTCCTGACCTTTCGCCGAACAACTTCTTTCTATGGGGTCACTTCAAAAATTTTATTTATTAACATGTAAGATTTGAAAATCAGTTAAAAAACTGTATTTCGGTAGAATGTGACAGAATTTCTCAATATCAACTCAGTAATGTTAGAAATGAATTTTATGATCGGTTAGGATATTGCTTAGCTGTTAATGGAGGGTTGTCTGAACATTTAGTTAATTAATGTTTTTGTGAAAATATGTATTCTTAGGTAATCTTATGGGATGAACTAAAACAAAGTTGAACTTTAAAATTCCACTATATTAAAAACAAAAATGACATGTTTCGCTAACACTGTAGCTTCGTCAAATTACAATGAAATAATAGTTATTCAAATAAAAAGAAATATGCAATAACATTCACATTATTGATAGTATAAACAAAACAGTGGGAGGGATACATACATATATTAACAAGGGTTGTAGAAAATTAAGAACTTCATAATGATGGGTTTTTACAAATTCTAGGTACAAGGCAATGATGGTTAACAAAATAAATTTAACAAAGGAGAATTATTTAAATCTAATTGATCGTCTAGTAACAGGTCCGTATTTTTAAGTTTATTTATTTCCATCGACTCTAGTAAATTTAGTTTAAGGCCTTTATTTTCAGAATGTAGAATTTTAAAAGTTGGATCAAAATTATGTTGGGTTTCGAGTAAATGATTAGCATAATTAGAATCAGTTTTGTTATTAATAAAACTCCGATGATGTTCTTGTACTCTCTTGCTGAAATGTCTACCTGTTTGGCCAATGTATGTTTTCGGACAATCTTTGCATTTTAATTTATACACGCCAGATTTTTTGTTTCTATCTACTTTGGTTTTATTGTTTTTGATAAATTTTCCTAAAGAGTTATTAGTTTTGAATGCCACATCTATAACAAGATTATAAAGAAAGTTGCTAATTGTTTTACTAGGTTGTCCTATGAAAGTGATATTTAATATAGTGGAATTTTAAAGTTTAACTTTGTTTTACTTCATCCCATAAGATTAGTTATGGATTTCCACCTAGTATCGGCTGAATCAATTAATTTATTCTTAGGTATGTTATGTTAAATAAAAGGCTTAGTAAGAAAAACAGAATGGTGTCTTTTATTTTGGATGTGTGATTGCCGGGTTGGTGAAACGAAGATGTGTTTTTAATATGAAATAATCTTTATTCGTTATGTCCGGCATTACGTCAATTTTTGATAATAGCGTCCCAGAAATCATTTGCTGTATTACCTAAACTATTAAAATTTCGTAATTTTGCAATTACATTTAATGGAATAAGTTGGGATTGGCTTAATAAAATTTATTCAAACTTAGCACATTGGTTTATTATATCGGCCTCTTTAAAAAATTATAACATAATTTTTCTCTATAATGTACAGGAGAGTCAATATTTAGCTGCCTCAGAATTTAAATGGGATCTCCTATGTTCAACTAATCCATGAATCACCTGGTATAACTAAATATCGATATAATAAAAGAAAATGATCGGTCGCTTGGGGTTTGTGAGAGAGCGTTTAAACTGTATTCTGAGTACATACATAAAATTACGAATTATAGTGGGAAAATTAGTGAATTTCACTAAATGTTTTTGTGCCCCGCCATAAAAACATTCTAGTTTTGAGAATATCTGTTTAAATATAAATAAAATTTCATATTACGTTATATTATGAGGTGAATACTTACATTTAAAAGGTGTCAAAAGCTAACACTAAAACCTTACTTTAGCTAGAATGTCTTTACCTAAAAAAAAAAGAAAAAAACATTATATTATGTATTTATATAATACCACATACAAGATATACTCATTACAAATATGTATGTAAATTAATTGGCCGGGAAGTATTACATCGCTGTTTTCATTGTACCTACTAAAAAACCAAATAATAGTATTAAAATCTAGGTAGGTATGCTTTAAAAGAATGCAGTTGATCATTACTATAGCCACGAAATGACGACTTACCAATTTGACAATACAATAGTTGACATTTTGCTTTTTAAAAGTTTGCATGGTTTTTGGTCACAATTATTGTAATAGGTATATAATGGCAAGCAGCAGTGAAAGCGACGTTGAAAATGTGCCTGACAAAATTTCCAACCTTAGAGCACAATAATTACTGGAATAATCAAAGTATAGGGACGAAAATGTTTATAATTTGTTCACAAAATGGGAGGAGATAAAGAAATGCAAAGCTATTACAGAGGACATATGTTTGGCTTATATGGCACAAAAATCAGAAAGTGTTAAATCTTCTACTATGTGAAGAACATAGCTACGTTTCCGAAGGTTATTGCATTTCTTAAAAGGGAGAACGTGGGTTATAAAGCAAGGAAGTCTTCAGCAGTGAGCAGATCAACATATTTTTTAGAGAAGCAGACAATGCAACCTACCTAATGCTAAAGGCAGATTGTAGGAAAAAGTATCAACTTAGTTCATTTTTACTTTCAGGTAGCAACACTGATTGGGTTAGCCCAGTGCCTGTAGATGGGAAGAACAAACAAAAATGTCAATTGATCATATAAACGACAAGGAAGACGTGCTGCTTGTGAAAATACCGAATTCGGAAATACACATTAATAGAAATTTATTATAATTGGTTTTATGTAGGCAATATTTATTTTTACCGCCATCCCATACTCCACATAAGAATATTACAAAAAACGAAAATATAAAATAATATTTATAAAGCAAAAATCTTTTCTACTTCGACCTTTTTATCCATTATGGGTAAAAATAAAATTGCTTGTTATGTTTCACTATTTAATCAGTTACCTGACACGCGTGTTTCGACCCTTTCAGGTCATTTTCAAAGAAGTACAAAGATAAAAATTATTGCTAAGGTATTTATATAAACTTTAATGTATGGTATCAATAGGTAATAAAATAATTAAAATAATTAAAATTACGGATTACAATGGATGGGTAGATTGTGGGTTTTTTCTTATTCTTATACAGGTGGTTGTCAAAATGTTTTAATTTATTTTAATTTAATATGCTGTTGATAATTGGGTTAGCACTTGAAGGTATTTCTGTTCGACCTTTTTTTTTACGCCTTTAAAAATGAACAAATCTCTTTACCTACATTTGAGATTATCATAGTATTAAATAAATATGTATCTACAACTTTTAATTTCATTAAATATGTTTATTATAATGCATTAAAGTAGCTAATAGGAAATATTAAATTATTAGCTATTATATTAATATAATAAAATACAATTATTCATAATATATCAATAGTCGGGTATTTGGATACTTTGTCTTCTTTTAAAGTGGGTACTACCCAATTGACTATGTTGCTTGAAAATAAAGCAGAAGTTAGAAATTTGTTTCAAGAAGGTGGCAACGGTGAACGAAAAAGAAGATTTCCCCAAACCAAAGGACTGGCAGTAGACCAAGTTGTTTTTAACTGGTTTTGTAAGGGGCGAAACAAGCACTTACCAATATCCGGGCCCATAATTCAAGCAAAAACCCTTGAATCTGCTTAATGTGTAGGAATGATAACTTCAAGGCATCAAGTGGATGGTTAGAAAAGTTCCGTCGTCGGCACGATACTACCTTCCAGAAAATATGCGGCAAATTAGCCGATATCAATATCGAATCGAACGTAACTGCTTGAAGAGAAAAACTATTGACCATTTTAAAGGATTATGCCCCAAGGGTCGTATTTAATGACAGGTTTCTACTATGGTGCATTGCCATCAAAAACATCTGCATTGAAAGATGATAAGTGTACTGGAAAAAGAAAACAGCAGAACAACGATTTACAATTCTGTTCTGTGCAAATGTAGAAGGTGAGAAGAAAGAACCACTTTTAATAGAAAAAAAGCAAAAATTCTCGATAAGGGCGCACATATCGATCGAAGTTACCTCTCCAATGGCTCTCGAACAAAAAAGCGTGGATGACAGCAGACATCATGATAACATGGCTTCACAGACTTGATACCAAGATGATGGAGCAGAATAGAAGAGTTTATATTCGGTATAGAGGTTATTTTCGAGAGACTGATGTCATTTTTTGAGAGGTACTCTATAATCATCGACAGACAGAACGGTTTTGGAGAGGGTAAATCCACCATAAGAGCGATTTATCAATCATTAGAGAAGGTCTTAAATTCGCTAAACAATAATAATCAAACGACGTTAATGTGTATGGACCTTTCAAAGGCGTTCGACTCTGTAAATCATTGGTATGTAAAAAACTTGAGATTTATGGGGTGCGTGATGCGACTCTGCGCTTAATCAAGTCATATTTGAAAGATCGAGTGCAGCAAGTAGTTGAATGCGATGAGCGCGGTGCTTTATGCAAGTCACAGGAGATAGTTGTCACTAAAGGAGTTCCTCAGGGATCAATCTTGGGCCCTCTTCTATATATCGTATATACGAACGAACTACCTGATGTATCTGACGAGTACACTGTATTATATGCAGACGATACGTCGCTCATATTTGGCGAAGCGAATAGCGAATCACTTCTTTATAAGGAACAGACTTCAATGGAGGCCCTTGACGAGTATTTCTTGGCAAGTGATCTGCTGCTGAATGTGTTAAAGACGCAGACCCTAATCTTTAGAAACGGAAAAGAGAATAATGTTGCGCCCATATACGATGATAAAGAGTTAAAAGCATTAGAAAGTATGCGTTTTCTGGGATTGCAGATTGACAGGAGGCTCGAATGGAAGGCGCACATTAAGAGTTTAGCAAGCACTATATTATGCCGATACTGCTACGCCCTGCGTGTAATATCCGATCACGTGAATACCGAGGCCGCCATTGTATCTTATCATGCGTATATCCAACCCAGGATGGAGTGACATGTTGGGGTAGTTTATCAGAAATACACAGAATTATGGTCATGCAAAAAAGGTGCATTCGAAATATTTTTAAGATGAAACAGCAGGAAAGTTGTAGGTCTGTTTATGTAGAAAAAAATATTCTAATGGTAATAGGAATGTACATTTTTGACTGTGATATTTGAATGTGATAATAGGGATTTTTTCCTCGATTGTGATTTACAGATGTATTCATAAAAAAAGCGTACACGAATTAAAATGATAGGAAACCTTAACCATATTTGCGTAAAACCGGCTTATCGCATGTTAAAGGTTATTAAAAATGCAAAGCATTGGCGTTGGGCGTTAGTTAAATAAAATACCAAAAATTAATTATTTTTATTTTATAATATATTTTAATAGTTTTATAAAAATTACAATAGAAACAAAAAACGTTTAACAAGAATAAGTAAAATCTAATATTTGGTCATATATCCCTGTTTTTCTATTACTTGAGCCAGTCTATTCGGAATTGACTGAATTATATTTGATACAATATTTGGATCAAGCTCTTTCCAGCACGCATGTATTATTTCCCATACATTTTCTGAATTTTGTGGCCTAAAATTTCGATTATATATTTTTTTTACGATTATACCCCAAATATTTTCGATTGGATTTATATCGGGACTATAAGCGACCCAAGGCAGCACTTCCGCATTATGGGTTTGAAACCAGTGGGTTACAGCATTGGCAGTGTGGACTGGACAATGATCTTGTTGAAATATGAAAGTATTATTGGGATATATTTGCTCAGCAGATGGTAACAATATGTTTTCTAAAATCTTAATGTAGTTTCCGGCATTAAATCTCCCCTCTATTCGCCAGAAAACACCAGGTCCATAAACACTTATCCAACCCATACATTTACAGAGAAACGCCCCTGTCTAGAAGTGAGGGGTTAGTATATCGCTCTTCAAATCTGATATTGTTTGGACGGTACACACGAATTTGTCCATTATAAGTCGACTGGAACGTCTTTTTATCAGTAAAAATGACCCTGTTCCAAAATTGAGGATTGCGGTATATATAATTTAAAGCAAAAATAATTCTTGATTGTCGCTGTTCTTCAGTAAGAAACATTTTTTTCGCAGCTGGGCAACATTTTAGTTCAGATTCCTTGACTCTCCTGCTAGCGGTAGGTTGGGAGGCAGGGAATGCTGTATCAATAACAGCATCCCTTGCAGTTGCAAATGGATTATTTTTTAAATATCCCAAAAAAGCACCATCCTGTTCAGGGTTGGAACGTTTGGGATGACCTGAACCAATTTTCCTCTTTAGGGATTCTTTTGTTTCCAGCGTTGCTTAATTTTCAATATAGCTTTTTTATTTCTATTATACAACTGCGCTACAGCACGGATTGACTATCCTTCTTCGATTCTTGATACAGTTTGAGCCTTTTCTACTTCAGACAACTGACGGGTCATTTTTATGTTCTTCTGTCAAAGTTGATCAAACGTTACCACCATGCAGTTTCAAAATTAATTACACAATCATTTAGACAAGCCGGTTTTACGCAAATATGACAAAACTTACCTCTCATTCTAATTCTTGTACGCTTTTTTAATGAATACAACTGTAAAGCATGATTACGATACGCGCCATAAAAGTAATTTAGTACCAGAAAAATACAACTATTCATATATTCAAAAAAATGTAAAATGCTGTATCATAAAAATTTTTAATTACTTCTCAGACAAAGTTAGAAACCTGCCAAAGAATAAACTAAAATATACCTTAAATAATATCTAGTCAGTAAGGCCTTCTACAACATTAATGAATTCTTTGATGATCCTGATAAAGGAATAATTCAGTGTTAAATTTGAAATGTTTGTTACAATTTTAAGCATGTGTAATATTATCAAAATTGTTATTGTCCAAATGTAATTACAAATTTAAAATAGTTATTTATAAAAAATCTCTCCAGACATTTCAATTGGGTTTTTTTTATTATGTTTATAGTAAATGTAAGCATCTTATTATTGAACAAATAAATATTATTTTATTGTATTGTATTATTGTTTTTGAATAATAAATAACGTCTCATCCCAAAATTACATTGGATAATGTCAAACTTATTTTTCTTTCACCCAATATTACTTCACATTGCCAACCTTTGACATTATTCAGAATTTTAAAATGCTCTATAGAAGCTACCTTATTAACAGGCTTTTACCATGTATAGACAGTGATTGTCCTCTTCAAGAAATCGAAAATAATATTGCCATAACCAACGTCTTGATATGAATATATGAAGAAAAAAATGCTTTATGAAAGTCGAATTTATGTGTAATACAGATAACATTGACGACTTCGAAGAAGAAGATATTCCACTTGCACAACTGCTTCCTAACATTAAGGACACATTTGTGAACTTGAAACAATTTGCCTCTATTGATAATGATTTGCAAACAGATAGTGCAGAATTGACTATTATCGAGTATATTGAAGAGATCCAAGAAACAGATGAAACTACTCCCAACTCTGAGACAGAGAAAGAGGAACCTGAACTTGCTCCAGTGTCGAGAATATCAAGCCTATCTGAAGTCTTCCCAAGTTTGTGAGACGAATATTAAAAATTTTTACAAGTCTACAAATATTTCTCAATTGCTATTAAAATGTGAATCTGAGTTTTATAGAAATAAAATGAAAAATATGAAACAACCATTAATTTCTGATTATTTTGAAAAATAAAAATTTCAAACCAAACATACAGTACATTGTATAATGTATATTATGTTAGTATGCACGTGTAGTATATACATATTGGTAAATCGGCTTCATCCCATTTAATTTTAGTTCTGATAAATTTAAACAAGAATATTTAAAATTATTTACATATATTATGTAGATAGATACTTAATAATAAGCAAAAACTGTAAAATGCAGACCAGTTGTTTTCATTTTCCTCTATTAACCGACCAATATTTGATTCCCCGAGTGTGGCCGCTATTGAGAGATTTTACTGTATCATCCTAACACAAAATCTTCTTTTTTTATGGAAGTAGTCCATCTCACAGTGGAGTAATATTTTATTTATGGAATAAAATACAAAGTCTGCTCCACTTATTTAATAAAATAAATATTTATTATATGCCCATACATGTTTCGAAGGCATAAACCTTTATCCTCAGTGGGTTAATATTAAGATGTAAGTATATTATGAAGAGACCAATGACATTGTTAAATTATTAAACTGAAAAGGGAAGGAAAAAATACAATTAGACAATGTGAAAGCAACATAGGCATCATCAATAAAAGTTTAATATAGGAAGAAAAGATATTTTTTTTATAAAATTTCGAGATTAATATTAAACCGCGATTGCAGTGAAATAAAAGCTAGAGACTTACCTTATGTTGCAGAAAAAAATTTAATTTTTATAAGAAAACATATGTAACGTGAATTAATTTAATAATACATTATAACTAATAACAATAAAAGGTTTTTTAATTAATATGAATTTTAAATTTATTTTTATTTAATTTTAAACTTGTTATAAAACCCAACTTTAACTGGGAAATTAAAATCAAAAGCGAAATAGGGTACGACCATCATGGTGTAGTCATACTAAATGGTAGGTAAAAATTTTTGTATAGCTAATGTGTGAATGGATTATTCTATTTTATTTTTTATATTTTATTCAAAAAAACGGTCAAATCCGTCGCAATGCGACAATGTCAGAGGTTAACTCTATTCAGACAAAGGAGTAACAACTAAATAAATAGGGAAGATAAACACTATATGTTAGAAAAGGTGTGAACTAATATAAAATCTAAAAAACCTAAAAAACATAGACCACTGTTAAAGCATTATAATAAAATTATAATGGATGAGCAAGGCAAAGTTTGGACGCCAGTCACAAGAGAGAGTGAAGTGTTTATTTTGTAGTAAAAGAAAACTGTTTAAAAATAAGGTTATGTTATGTGTTAAACATTCAGGGATTTAAGAGCATTGAAGAAAGATAAGCAAGTAAAGTTAATCTGATCATTAATGCAGTGTAAAGACGGATTGTTGAGAGCCTTCTGGATTTCAAGGATCTCCAAAAGATTCATTGTAGTCCCCTTTTCACAAACATGGAGCACCTTAGTACTGGTAGGGAGTTCAAATGAATGGTTAGAATTAATAACGTGATTGGTGAAAGTAGATCTAGAGTTTATATCAGTATGGTTTTTGTTTTTTTCAATGATTTTGAGATGTTCATTGACTCTGGTTATGATCTTCCTACCACTCTGGCCTATGTAACAAATATTGAATCCTGGATGAGAACAGGATATGGAATATATACCTGACCTGTCCAAAGTGGATATCCTGTCCTTGGATTGTACTACAAAACTGCGTAAGTTCGATTGAGTTTTAAAACTAATGTTAATATTATACGATCTGAAGATATCTTTAATTTTGTAGGATATGTTATTGAAGAACGGTAGTTATTCAATATTCCTCTTTCCCTTGAAAACTTCATAGCCGAACTTAATTTGATCAAACAAATAGCATTCAATAACCATTATCCTTTACATTTCATAAATAAACTTTATTAAAAACATCTGTCTCGATCCCTTAACAAGAAACTTTGTTTACCAATCCAAAAACAACAATTGAGATATTTTTCACTACCGTTCTTCAATAACATGTCCTACAAAATTAAAGATATCTTCAGATCGTATAATATTAACATTAGCTTTAAAACTCAATCGAACTTACGCAGTTTTGTAGTACAATCCAAGGACAGGATATCCACCTTGGACAGGTCAGGTATATATTCCATATCCTGTTCTCATCCAGGTTGCAATATTTGTTACATAGGCCAGAGTGGTAGGAAGATCATAACCAGAGTCAATGAACATCTCAAAATCATTGAAAAAAACAAAAACCATACTGATATAAACTCTAGATCTACTTTCACCAATCACGTTATTAATTCTAACCATTCATTTGATCTCCCTACCAGTACTAAGGTGCTCCATGTTTGTGAAAAGGGGACTACAATGAATCTTTTGGAGATCCTTGAAATCCAGAAGGCTCTCAACAATCCGTCTTTACATTGCATTAATGATCAGATTAACTTTACTTGCTTATCTTTCTTCAATGCTCTTAAATTCCTGAATATTTAACACATACCATAACCTTATTTTTAAACAGTTTTCTTTTACTACAAAATAAACTCTCTCTTGTGACTGGCGTCCAAACTTTGCCTTGCTCATCCATTATAATTTTATTATAATGCTTTAACAGAGGTCTATGTTTTTTAGGTTTTTTAGATTTTATATTAGTTCACACCTTTTCTAACATATAGTGTTTATCTTCCCTCTTTATTTAGTTGTTACTCCATTTGTCTGAATAGAGTTAACCTTTGACATTGTCGCATTGCGACGGATTTGACCGTTTTTTTGAATAAAATATAAAAAATAAAATAGAATAATCCATTCACACTTTAGCTATACAAAAATTTTTACCTACCATTTGGTATGACTACACCATGATGGTCGTACCCTATTTCGCGGGTTTTATAACAAGTTTAAAATTAAATAAAAATAAATTTAAAATTCATATTAATTAAAAAACCTTTTATTGTTATTAGTTATAATGTATTATTAAATTAATTCAAGTTACATATTTTTTCTTATAAAAATTAAAATTTTTTCTGCAACATAAGGTAAGTCTCTAGCTTTTATTTCACTGCAATCGCGGTTTAATATTAATCTCGAAATTTTATAAAAAAAATATCTTTTCTTCCTATATTAAACTTTTATTGATGATGCCTATGTTGCTTTCACATTGTCTAATTGTATTTTTTCCTTCCCTTTTCAGTTTAATAATTTAACAATGTCATTGGTCTCTTTATAATATACTTACATCTTAATATTAACCCACTGAGGATGAAGGTTTATGCCTTCGAAACATATATGGGCATATAATATAAATTTATTTTATTAAATTAGTGGAGCAGACTTTGTGTTTTATTCCATAAACAAAATATTCCTCCGCAAAACGAATCAACCACACAATGGCTTAGCTTTAAATTTAAAGCGCCAAAATACACGTGTGTAATCATGGTAACAACGATTTATTGCAACAGTTTTTCTTCAAAAATATTTCCTCGAAACTAGAGGCGCGAAAGAAGTAAAACGTCAAGAGCAGCTGATACTTTTAAATATACATTTATATTACCACGTATACGGTAATATGTCTCACTTGGGTGTAGAGCACGTGCTAAAGTGGTGGATTCATAAAACTTTAGAGTGTGAGATTTATTTATGAAAAACGCTACACATAGCGGGCTGATTTTACAGATTGAATTATTGACAAGAGAGGGGAAATTCGCTATAAACGTTATTGGCGTGTTACAGGTAAGGCTTTTATTAACTCCATTATTACCAGGGCGTTTGTATATTTTGAAGCAAAGAATTATAGCTGAAATGGTTTGCGATTTATAAAAGCTGATGCGGTCGATTTTCTCATAGCTAACTTTACTACAAAACGTCCTGTTGAGTTAACAGTTAAACAGGCATAGACTTATGATTTTTGCCCATTTTATATGTTCAGGATTATGTATTGGCTAAATTAAAATGGCTGCATTTTAATTAAAATATTAATTTAATAAAACAGACATTTTTACCTTCAATTAATACGATTCTCAAAGGAATACATACCAATAGTAAATAATTTTGTATTTAAAACATTTGCAAATGTTATTGAATTGCGGTTTTTTTATAAAATAGTATGTAAATAAAATGAAACAAGCAACATTTAATTTTAGTCACGTTTTTAAGCTTTTATCTTTAAACTTGTGCTTACCAAAAAAACGATGAGGCACAATACTGCAGGATCAATCCTTTTTAGCGCTCTGCGAGTGGTGCGTGTATGCAGAAAACGATTTACGTTGAAACTTTGGAGAGTATACTCGTTGAAAAACACGGCCTCAGGGAGGCCTTTCCCGAGTGATGACGTTTTCCAGATGAAGATATTCTTAAACTAAGCTGAACTACGTACATGTGGCTTCAGAGGCTCGTCATGTATTTCTACATAGGAGGGAACATTATTGTCTGTGCATCGAAATAATAATAGTAATGGTCATAAAACACAAAACCTTGTACTAACTTAAAAGATATCAGATTATCACATTTTGTCAGGGTGTTCCAAATTCGAGGGTGACCATTGGAATCTTGAAAACTATAAGAGATAGGAACAAGTTCAGTTTGTGGCAAAGTTGCACAATTTAGTGTTTAATAAAATGTCTTTTAAACATTAAGGAACATTAAGGATATACTTAGTACTTCTGGGGATTTCTGTAAAAAGCGAAATTTTGAAAATTTGTTTTTAGTTGTTAAAGAGAAATTATGGAATAAATTGCACTTTTTTACTGTCACTCTTTCTTCTCTATAACATGGCATTATCAGTTTTTGAATCCGACGTTTCGATGTTTTGAGTCCATCATCAACTTCATATATTTAAATATGGGCCTGGATGTTTTACCTAGGATTTCGAAGGAGCTCATCATTCGAATAATAGATATCTTCCACACTTGTTATATTATTGAACGTTTAGATGAACGATTACATCATCAGACATATTTTTTCTTCGTCGCCAATCATTTTAAAAATTTAATAATTATATTTACCTTCTCGCAGCCTTCATACAAAAAAAAAAAAATTATGTGAAATAAAACACAATCACCTAGTATAACTTAATAAAACTTTATTACCCTAGGCCAACAAGAAAAATAACTACTGATAAAAGTTGATTGTTATTATGTTACTGAACAAATAACAAATCTTGATTAGCGTTAAAGAAAAACAATAATTGTACGCCCTCATCTTCAATGCATTTTGCACTAAGCAGTGGCAATTTTATTATCGAGCGTTAAAGGTACCTAGCAGGAATTGCTCTAATTTCTTGGATTAAATTCTGCAGCGGTTGATTTATGTCATACGGTTCTTTAAATAGACCTATAAAAAAAAGTCCAGCGGATTTAGATCTAAACTTCTGGCAGGCTCTCGCACAGATCCCTGGTTTCTAATTCACTTATTTGAAAACAGTATACTTAAATAGTTTGTTATTTCTCATCTATTGTAAGGAGGAGCGCCGTCCTGTCATTACAATAACTGTCGCAGAGTATTTGGAGGCTCATCATTTCCTAGATGTTAGGAAATATTATTTAGTATTAATTCTCTATACTGCTGGGATGTTAAGATACCCTCGTATATTATATGGTCAACAGTTTAATTCCCTCACCTGCCAACCCTCGCACTAAAAGAAATTCGCCCCTATGGTCCGACTTCTTGATGTTGCTGGAATTTTCTATTGACGAAGTATGTTTATTATGCCGATTAAGTAAACCGTTTAATAAAAAATTACAATCTTCGGTCCAGATTACTTTTGACGAAACATTGTTCTTTTAAGACTTCATTTTGAAGCCACTTGCAAAAATCGAGCCTCCGTATTTCATTACCTGGTCTAAGTGTTTGGCTTAGATGGATATTGTAAGGTCGATATTTGTTTGAGTGTAATGTTTGCGATATATATTCGCATTCTAGGTTTTTCTAGCACATTTTCAAGGAGCCTAGTTGAGCTGCAAGGAGCATTATTAGCCTTAAAATAGAAGAAGTCAGTAGCAAAATCAAGAAAAGATTAATTATAGATATAAAGTCGTACGTGCTCAAAATAATTTCCTCTTCATGCGGATCAATTCGACAACCGTATTGATCTCTTGACTTGCTACAGCTTACGCTTTTCCATATTATTTGAAGGCATCTTTTTACTATAAAATTACAAAAGCAAAAAATGCCCACAACCCCAACAAGTAACAAACATGTCAACATAAATATGCTATGGTTGAATAATGAATATATAATGTTCTGTCTCAGAGCCACTATTAATTTATTATTTAATTTCTCTGATTTTTTCATGATATAGAATATGAAGGCAGATATACTTAGTCAACATAACATAACAACTTTGTAACATATCGGTATCTAGAGGGACGAGCTCTTTCGAAATTGGAAGTAAAGATCCAGGTCGGTATTTAAAAAAATTAAGTTGATGACGGGCTCAAAATATTGGACCGCCTCATTCAAAATCTGATAATGCTGTTTTGTAGAGAAGAAAAAGTGCAACTTATTTTATAATTTATCTTTAAATAAAGTTAGGAAAAAATAAAAACAAATTTTAAAAATTTCGCATTTTCTCAGAAGTCTCCAGAAGCACTAGGAATTGCCTCAATTATTAAAAGACATTTTATTGAACACCAAATAGTGCGACTTTGGCAGAATTAACTTACTTATATCTCTTATAGTTTTTGAGATCCCAATGGTCACCCTCGAATTGGAAATGGACACGTTCCTCCTAAATAACTCTGTATTCTACTTAAAAGTAACAACGCCTAAACAAATAGGAGTAACCGACCAGCAAACAAAAATATTTAGTATCCGAATCAAGTAGGGTCAAGTCAAAAATAATTTAAGTATCAAGTGCCTAATTAACCATTCTATTTAGGTGAGGTTAATTATTCCCAACACTATTAATAATCCTATGAGAAACGTCATTAAAACCGACGTTTTCATTTTGAAAATTACAGCCGTGCAGTTGGCATTATGACGAGCTGTCAACCACATCTGCAGGAGTTTGAAACTCCCCCAAGATTAGTCAAATCGTTCGGAAGCTTGGATTAAACTAAAGCTTTCTGTGTTTCTTTCATTCCCCTGTGGATCCATCTTTGCGGGAGAATTGCATTAGATTGAGATTTTTTGTGAGTAATATAAAGCTCCGAGAATACGTCAGAACATATCATATGATTTTTAATAGTATGATAGCTCAGCTCAAGATGAAATTATATTTTAACATCAAACCTATGATTTAATTAAGTGATAACACTTTATATCAACTCCCCCTTCTAATATCCCTAAACAATTTTCAAATTCGGCGCTAATCAAACATGCGCGCCGCTTAAGGACAGTGGTCTAGAAGTTATCATTTTTTGACCAAACACTTAAATTACCAAATACATTTTGTTGAACACTTTTCAGTTTTTATTTTTTGTTTGAATACAGGTTGATTATACAGTGTGTACATAAAGTAAGGAACAAATTCATTATTTAATAATCTAAAAATATTTCGTAAAAATCCTCAGAGACGTATATAATAATTTTTAGTTGCGCATATTTTGACTTATAAATTTATTATACAGGGTATCTCATGTAGTAGAAACGACATTATCGACGATTTTTTTAAATGGAAACCCCTATATTTTAGTTCAGATCTGTAACCTCCAAGAACAGTTGATTTCAAAAACATAAGACACTTAGGGCCTAAAATTGATAGTTTCGTAAATACAGGGTAAAAAAATATTTTTTTAAAAGTATTTTTAATTTAAAAAAAATAAAAAAAAATGAAATACGCTATTTAATTAAGTGTTGAAATTGTCCTCCTTCTTGTGCCTGACAGTACCCCAAGCGATCAATAAACTCTTGTTGAACTTTTATTATGGTTTCTTCTGAAATATTTCTGCATTCTGCTGTTATTCGATTTTTTAAATCGTCAATATTGGCAGATCTTGTTTTATAATCAATATTTTTCAGGTGACCCCACAAGAAGAAGTCCAGTGGTGTAAGGTCTGGAGACCTAGGCGGCCATTCAATAGGCCCACGTCTTCCAATCCACCTGTTGAACCGGAAAAGCTTGATTGACATAATGGCGCACTACTGCTGCATAATGTCTGCGTCTTGTTGGTTCAAATTTCCATCTAGAATTGCAGGATTATTTCTACTCGGATATAAGTTAACTAGCGTAGGGATAAGAAAGTCTTGAAGAAACTGAAGGTAATTTAGCCCGTTTACATTCTTGTACAAAAATATGGCCCAATAATTTTGTTTTTCACTATACCCGCCCAAACATCAATTTTTTGAGGATATTGAGTATGATGCTCACGCATCCACCTTGGATTTTCTTGTGCCCAATATCTCAAGTTTTGCCGGTTTACTTCACCATTTAATTTAAAAGTATATTCATCCAAAAATAGGATATTTTCAACAAACAAAGGATCTGCGTTACATTTTTCCATTAATATTTGACAAAACTCCATCCTACAATCTGGATCATCTTCAATAAACTCATAAACCAGTCGGATTTTAAACGGGTGCCAATTTTCTATCGTTAATAGGTTATGAACGGTCATAGCAGCCGCGTCATGATCTATGCCAATCTGGCGGACGCTGTTATGGGGATCTTCTTCCATAGCCAATAAAATATTTAATTTTTTATCATCCGGAATAGCTAAATGGCCTCTCCTGCGAAGATCTTCCACAGTACCCGTTTCTCGAAATTTTGTTTCAAGTTTACTCACAGTTGATCTAGTGATTGGTCTTTCTGGGTACTTAGCGTTGAACAAAATGCAAACTTCTTGTTGGGTACGAATCCTATCACCATATCCAATCCTTATAAGAATTTCTATTCTTTGTGTGGGAGATAAACGCATAGTAACTAAATATTAAAATTAATTTGATTACTTCTACTGAACTTACTAGAAAAATTTAATATAATGACAGCATAATGTCATTATTTAAATACTATAGTTACATAACAGCAAATAAGCCTACTTAAAAAAAACATAACAGCAAATAAGCCTACTTTTAAAAAAATGTATCTCAAATAAAATTATTTGTTCTACCCTGTAGCTTCGAAACTATCAATTTTAGGCCCTAAGTGTTTTATGTTTTTGAAATCAGCTGTTCTTGGAGATTACAGATCTGAAGTAAAATATAGGGGTTATCATTTAAAAAAATCGTCGTAAATGTCATGTTTACTACATGAGTTACCCTGTATAATAAATTTATATGTTAAAATATGCGCAATTAAAATTATTATATACGTATCCGAGAATTTTTACGAAATGTTTTTAGATTATTAAATAATGAATTTGTTCTTTACTTTATGTACACACTATAATAGATATTTACGTAACAAATAGAATATAGAATCCTACGTTTGACGTATAAAATTTTATATTCACAACTATAACTATTACTATTATTATAATGATTAGTTTAGTAAAAATATTTAGTTTAAAAATTAAATACAGGTAACAAGAATTAGTATTACTTTAGCAACAGGCATAGATACGATTGTTAATAAATGAGTTTTTATATAATCGTATATATGTTTTTTAATTTAAAAATGCCTACCTTGAGCTTAGCCTAATTTCAGATATCATTAGCACACAGTAGTGCGGTAATAAAGGTTATTATGACATTTTGAAGAGTGTTAAATCGTAGTCATTACACAACAATTGTATATAAAAATAATTAATCTACGACGGTGTCATTAGGACACATTTAGCATCCTCATTTGGATTCAATGCATTTTCCAATTCTGTACCCCACAAAAAATCGAGTATATGTGTTGTTTGCCCGCATCGCTATATATCTTCGAACCATTTCCATCATATTTATTCCTTCAACATTCCCGATTGTGATAAAAAAATCTTGGTTTTCGTAAATGGAATAGTAATATGAATGCATTGTTCTTCATCTTTAACATTCTGTAGGTGCAGATTTATCAACTCATTACGTCTGCAGGTATCCGTAAGCCCCACTATGAATCAATGCAACTTTAATCATTAAATAAGTTCTATCATCGGCTTTCAGCAAAAACTTTGTTGTGTCTTCTTTTGTTAAAATGTTTTATTTTTTTAATCGAAATTTTTCTTCTTAGAAACGCAATTAAATGTACGTATTTACCAATATCAGTACTTTTCTCCTTTGAAAAATATTTGAAATATGCCAAAAGAACCGTTTCATGGCTGCTATTCTTGTCTACTTTCGCATTAGACCAATCTGAACGATACACTCTCTTTGCGGATGTCACCACTGTGTTCTTTGTATCGGATAACCTTCAGAATGTTTTGAAGGGGTTTGAGGCGGCTTGAGGTAGAGCAGATTAATGGAGATTATTAAAGGGATACAGGTTATTCTCCTGAAGGAGGGGTTGGAGCTAAGTTTTTGGGTGTGGCTCTGGATCCAGAGTTGCAATGCGGGAACTACGTTGATGGTGTTACCAGGAAACTGGGCAGCGGCCTCTTTGTCCTGCGAAATCTTGCAGACACTGTATCCAATGTATGGCATATTAGGATCTGTTACAGCTCCACATTACATATGCCATTATGGCATGAGGACATGCAGCGGAGTCAAGTAGAGTATTTGGTCTACATAGAGGGGCGGTGAGGCTGCTGGCTGGACTGGGCTACAAAGACAACTTATTAAAAACTTTATAGACCATTTTATCCAGGGCCATCCTGACATCTCCTCCCCAGCCTCCAAAATACTGCAACTAGTTAATCTTTATTTGTAGTATTATGCAGGGCTGCCCAGAAATCCGGAATAAAATAAATATAGCCTTAACCTGTAATTTTTGGGGAGAATGCTCGAACACGTCAACTTAGTTTTATATATGCTCACATTTTGACGTTATTTGTTTGTTTTTTTATAGACATTTGTCAAAGATATGACGACATCGATCTTTTTTTTTAAATGGAAACATACAGCTTGTGATACATCATTTGAAAGCTAATATCTCGTACAGTATGCTCCCCCGCATTTTGGTGTCAATGTTAGAAGATATTTAGATCAGATACTTCCAGGTCGCTGGATTGGACGACGTGGTTCAATTGAATGGCCACCGAGGTCCCCAGACTTAACGCCTCTAGACTATTTTCTTTAGGGATATTTAAAAGAAAAAGTTTACCAAAATAGGCCAAATAATATTGAAGATTTGAAAAACAAAACATACCGGCTGAAGCCATTCGAAATTCCGTCGACGGATTTTACCATCGTCTGGAAGCATGCCAAGTAGAGGGTGGAGGACATTTCCAGCATTTGCCATGTTTAACGACCTTTTTGTTGTGTTTTCTTTTGCTTCGTTACATTTTTATTTTTTTTGAGAAAACATATAACAAATAAACCATAACTATTGTTAAGTCACAATGTCACAAAATGTCAGAACGTGAAACAATGAAGATTTCTTACCTTGAAAGGTAAAAGGAAACATCACTGATTTATCATTTCTGCTTATTTAAATAGGGATTTTTTTAAACTTTTAACAGTCGCCATTTTGAAATAGCTTGACAGAATCGCGCCAAAATTTATGAGCATACCGTACGAGATATTAGCTTTCAAATGATGTATCACAAGCTGTATGTTTCTATTTAAAAGAAATATCGATGTCGTCATATCTTTGACAAATGTCTATAAAAAAACGAACAAATAACGTCAAAATGTGAGCATATAAAACTAAATTGACGTGTCCGAGCATTTTCCCCAAAAGTTACAGGTTAAGGCTATATTAATACTCCGGACTTCTGGGCAGCCCTGTTACAAATAAAGATTGACTAGTTGCAGTGCAAGAGACTGCCAAAAATAAAGGACCCAGAACAATTTCAGAACCGGTGTAAGGAGAAACTCGGAAGTATCTTACCTACCTTGGACACCCATGACTCTGACAGGATTTGGCTATCGCTTAAAAACACCTTGATCCGGGTCTTATCTGATTGTGAGTCACAGTCTGATGCCGACTCGAATAGACCTAAAAAGGTATGGATGACTACGGATACTCTGGACCTCGTTGAACAACGTAGAATACTCAAACTTTCTGGGATCGGCACCCCTCTGAAGCACCGCCAATACCAACAGCTTTCTAGATCTGTCCAAGCTGCCTGTAGACGAGACAAGAACATGCATATTGAAAAAATCTGTCGCGAAATTCAACAACACGCTGATACAAATAACAGCAAAGAACTGTTCGATAAAGTTAGACTACTAACACGTAAATTCAAGCAGAAATCTTGGTCTATTAAGGATGACGACGGGAATATACAGACAGACTTGGACAAAGTTATAGACGTCTGGAGGTCATATTGTGTATCTCTATATGCTAACACAGATCAAAGTACCACGGACAGCCTATGTGAACCTGGACGGGAGGCTTCCATTTCCACCCCATCCTCCTTAGCAGAATTGCAGCGGTCTCCTCTCTCAGACACCGACAACACAGTCTTTGAATCCGAACCTGACATACTTCTCTCCGAGGTTGAATTTGCTGTGAAAAGATTAAAGACGAACAAAGCAGCAGGATATGACTGCATCACCGCTGAGGTCTTAAAACATCTTCCGTCAATTGGATTAAAAATTTTGCACCAGCTATGCAATCGGATCTGGTATACAGGCGTCTGGCCCGAAGACTGGAGAAGGACCATAATCATTCCTCTTCATAAGAAAGGCCCAACAAATAACTGTAACAACTATAGGCTACTAGCTCTCATTTCCCACGCCAGTAAAGTGCTCCTTTACATCTTACAACGACGTCTAGAAAACTTCATAAGTTGGCAAATACCACCAGAGCAGGCGGGCTTTGTGAAGGGCAGAGGTACTAGAGAACAAATCCTCAATGTGAGAAACATTATAGAAAAAGCCCGAGAGTATTACGTTCCAGTATTTATATGTTTCGTAGATTATGTCAAGGCCTTTGACAATGTCAGATGGGAAAAACTGTGGAGTATACTGACGACAATGGGGGTTCCTGAACACCTGACTCATCTAATTAGCCGACTATATCAAGACAACCTGGCGCATATTCGAATGGACGGATGCATGTCTGATGAATGCATCTTAGAGAGGGGAGTACGCCAGGGATGCGTCTTATCTTCGTTGTTATTTAACATCTATGCAGAATTCATAATGCGTAGGGTGCTGGATGATTGGGAAGGGGGAGTAAACCTAGGCGGTGTCAAAATCTCCAACTTGCGTTTCGCAGACGACACTACACTTCTGGCCTCTTCTCCGGAAGAAATCGCTAACATCCTTAATAGACTCGAGGTGGAAAGTGCAAAGTTTGGTCTCATGGTTAACTACTCCAAAACTAAAATTATGGTTATCGACCGTCAACAACAATTTCCTGAGACCCGAACTATCGCGGGATGCGAGGTGGTCTCCTCTATGATATATCTTGGAGCGATGGTAAATAATACAGGCAGTTGCGAACCCGAAATTCGAAGACGCATACAACTTGCAAGAGCGGCAATGACTCAACTAACCGGGATCTGGCGTGACCGTCACATCACCATGGCAAACAAGAAGAGACTCGTTTCAACACTGGTATTTTCCATATTCCAATATGCATGTGAGACTTGGACGGTCAAAGAATCGGATAGACGGCGCATAGACGCCTTTGAAATGTGGACGTGGAGACGGCTACTTAGAATTCCATGGACGGCTCACCGCACGAACGTCTCAATCCTTAATGAAATTGAACCTAATCAACGTCTTTCAAGCACGGTTTACTCCAGAATTTTGAAATTCTTTGGTCATATCCACAGAAGCGAACACAAAATGGAACGGCTGGTGGTCCAGGGAAGACCTCAGGGTCAGCGCCGGCGCGGTAGATCTCCACAACGTTGGGCAGACATCACAAAAAAACTTTTTAACAAACAATACACGGAGGTGGCACACATAACCAATGACCGTGATAGATGGAGAAGGGTCACTAATCAGGCTGTCCGAGCTGCTGAAGCTCAATGATGAACCACAACACATCTGTCAAGATGTAAATGACTATGATGATGATGAGTTGCAGTATATTGGAGGCTGGGGAGGAGAAGTCAGGATGACCCTGGATAAAATGGTTTATAAAGTTTTTAATAAGTTGCCTAGGGATATCAGAGACTTACTTTTTCTAACCTTTATAAAACAAGCTAGGTCTATTTTAATGGAAAACTCATTCTACTCGTTCAAAGAGTTCCTAGATTTCAGTGTCTTCTTAGAATTATAGATTGTGTAGATCTATTATTTTTATTATTATATCTGACTGTAAACATGTATTTTGTATTAACATGAATAAATGAATATGAACATGAATATAATATGAAGAATGTTCAAGTTTTGCATAAGTTTGCTCGTACGTCTGTCCTGATTTTTCGGGAAGTAGAGAATCGACAACGTTTTGCGCAATAACTTCGATATCCGAAGAGATACTCTCGGAATCAGAATCACCTATTTTAATATTATTTTTCACCACAACTGAACGTATGGTGCAAAATTGGATGCCAATAATGAAGTTGCCACAGTCCAAATTGCAACAATCAACAAGCGCGATTACCACGACCTCAACTAATATAGGCACCTGATAATTTTGAATTTTAATTTATGAAAACGTTTCTGGAATTTTAGGATAAATCGAATCTCTGCAATTAAAATCTATTTGGACCGTCGTAGAATAAATTTTAAATGATGGACGTTCGATATGAACTTTGTCAATAAAACGCGTGTAATGATAAACCGCGAGGCGATAGCCGAGTAGGTTAGTTATAAAACAGTGTTCATATCGAACTACTATTATTAATAACTATAATTTGATTTAGTTTGTGACACACAATTTAATGGGCTTGGTATTTGAAAACTCCATATCCATAAGTTCAATGATGCTTTTAGTTACTGCGCTAACATAACAACTACATTAGAATACTATCAACTACATATTTCTTACGTGCGTTTGCAAAGTGTATTCACAAATATAAGAAACTGACCTAATGACTCTTATCTATTTCTACCGAAATAGGGGTATTGACACAATGCCGACTGAGCTAGGACCGTCTTAGAAAATACATAGTATTAAAATATTTAATTTAGCAGCAAATAAATATGAAACTGATGTTTATTTAAGTTTATTAAATTCAAAATATAAAAACAGAATTGGTTTTACACTTACACTTATAATGCTAAATTGTCTAACGTTGGTACACTTTGCTGTTCATATATTTTATAAATTTTTCTTCGTATAAGTTCCTCGTCCCCTTGGTCCAACGTTCTTGGTTTTCCAATATCACTTCTTATTCTGCGTTCCAAAGTAAAGCCGTTTCCTTTACAACTTATTTAAGGCACAAATTTCCGAGCGCATTAATGTTAAAAACACATTCTTTATAATCTGTTTGGCATCTGTTGATAAATGCACTCTGTTATTTACTTCAGTTTCATTGCTTTCACAAATCTCACTAGAACACCAAGGACGAAACATTTTCAAAAAACAAACTAAACTCAACAGTATACGTTGACAGACTAAAATCAAAAAGGACCCTGGTTTATCCCCTTTTTTATTTACCTGAGTACGGTACTTAAAATTTATTACTCCCATATCATTTCACAGAACTGGTTTATTGTTGTTTATTATATTTTGAATACCCTAATAATAGCGGTCATTTAAGTCGGTTTCTTATATTTGTGAACACACTTGGTGTCGTGCCTAAACTACTTAGATGGTATTGGTGAAACTACTTTTACTGAAATTACCTACCTTTTTAAATATTCTTGAGCTCATGTCAGTTTATCTGCTTTTTCATTGTCTACTGTGCCGATATGGCCAGAAAGTAAACGAAGATTTGGTAGGCTTCTAATGATTCAATGGCCTCTTATCTATCTTTAAAACTAGGTTCCTATATAACTTTAGTTTCAGGTTAATTTGGGTAATAAAATGCTAATGTTTTTTTTATCAGTGTTATTTAACTCAACCATATTTTGAAGATAATAAGCAGAAATGGTAATTGATCCTGGTTTGTTTCTAATTTCTAGCATTGTATATTGCATTATGTCATGTTTATGGTAATTTCTCTATTATAGGAAGGATATTGCTACGATCATCTCCAGTTTATGTATGCCCTTAATATATTAAGATGTACAAACCCATTAGCACCTAGCATTGCCATGTGGCAATTGATGTATTACTGTTTCGAACTCGTCGCTTGGTGGCGCTAGTGAGCTGGTGCCCCTAAAATGTGTGACGCTTGATGCTAGAGATAGTACGGCATTAGTACTCCTAGCGACGAAAACTTTTTAAAGGCTGTAACTTAGGTCAAGTTTTGGGCGTGTGCAATTATGGACGCAAATCCTTACCTATATTTACAGAAAGTATAAATTCAGGGGTTGCTACGAAGTAATTTTTATATAGTATGTTTTTAGAATAGTTAATAAAGTATTTTAATAAGAAAAATTGAATTTGTGTCCATATTTAATTTTATATTTTAAGGTCAAACGTATGTGTTCCCAGATGGCAACGTTAAGCGGTTGTGAACATCATTGCTAATGATTTTCATTTCAAATTTTCAAATTGTTTAGCAGAGGTTTCTCAGTAGCTGGCGCATTGAGCATGATTTTTGTAAATTAATGATCTCGTCGATGCCCAAATCGGATAACGCCAAAGAAAATCCTAATGATACGGCATGGAAAATGCGTTCAATAATGGAATTGCTTAAGAACCGCTGCATGAAAATTTTGTCTCCGAACAACAATTAGTATTGTGATGAAAGTATGGTTGAATATTATAGCACGCATAGCTGCAAGCAGTTCATTCGGGGAAAACCCATTAGATTTGGATATAAAGTTTGGAGCCTTAACAAAAAAGACGGTCAACCTTGAATTATTGAACCAAGGCAAAAGCGAAAAACTACAGACAGGTTACTAAAAGTTATTTGAAAAGGCAGCTAGTCCTCTGGTTATATTTATTACTTTATAAAATTCCTATCGAAAAAAAGTCCATATTTCGAACTTTTTATGAACAATTTATTTTGTGGTGCTAAACTCTTTGCTTATCTGAAGGACCGCGGTTACTCCTCAATAGGTACAATTCAAGAGAACCGTATTCCGAAAGATTACCACTCACCTCTAGCCAGGATTTTCATAAAAAAAATAGAGACTTTTTTATAAGAAGAAAGTTGGAAAAAAAATGGTCATTTGTCCGGTGGATGGACAACTGGGTGGTGACAGTGATTTCATCAGTTGGTTTTCAAAAGAGGGATCGCCATCTTTTACATGATAAGACATGAAATTTTACGAAAGAGTGTAGGCTGAGTATTTACACCTACTTCGTCATTAGATAGAAGGGTTTTTGGCTCTTTGTAATTTGACCAAATTGATCTGGTAAAGCACATTGAAGGAAATAAGAAAAAAAGGTGTGCACTGCCAAAGTTCAAAACAATAATTAGAACAATGTGCATAAAATGTAATGCTGGATAATGTGCCAATTGCTTTATAACAATAAGTAGTGTTAGGATATTCTAAAAATAAAATGAGTTTTTATAATTTTGTATTAAATTTGTTACTTTAAGTAAATATTCAACAGAAATGCATTTTTGTTTTCAAAATGCTCTGATCCATTAAAATTTGGCATATTATGTGCCAAGTGTTGCCATATGGCAACGGTATGTTATTCAAAAACCATAACTACAACACTTATTTTTTTACAATTTTAGAAAAATTTATATGTTTAGTGGTCGTCTAAGGCAAGATGATTCAGGAATTCAAAAAACAATTAATTCAGGCGCTAATGGGTTTATTAGTATGCTTTTCTTCTCTTACGATATTACTTTTATGCTTGAGTGCATTATTATCCTTTTCATGGTTTTAAGTTATATTCAATTTTCTTAAATTGAAATAAACGTTTTGTCTAGTACTAGCACATTTTGTACCATAGCATTCACCCTCTTGGCTTTAGCGGGGTGTGAATTCCTTATTTGAAACGGCCCTTTCGAAAGAACTCGCTTTAGTCGTCAATAATTCAACGACTAAAATCATTCCGCTTTGTGCCGCTTTTTCCATAAATAAATTCTGCATTCTTATGTTTTTCAGCACACATGTAAAAAGTAAAAAGAAGTATTCAATATTTGTAAAACCGAGCGGCATTTCTTAAAATGAGTTTTTTTTTTCACATATAGATACATCTACAGTTAAGAAAATGATTATTTTTGAATGACAAACGTGTTTTCGACATCTATTGTCATTATTTATTTTCGTCACAACGTTTCAACGGGTAAACATCTCCAGTCGTCTTACTTACACTACCTAGGGGTTAGCAGACCATGACCCATATGGGTTCAGTCCTGTGTTACTGTATGGTCTCAATCTAAGCTTACATTTACTTCATCATCATCATCAATCAGCCTGGTTGCATTCACTGCTAAACATAGGTCTCCCATAGGCTAATCCAACGTCCCCTATCCTGTGCTGCTCCCATCCAACTTGGCTCCACTCTCCTAATGTCGTCGGTCCATCTAGTTGGTGGGCGGCCTCTGTTCCGAAAGGCTTCTTGTCGGGGTATCCACTCCAGAATCAACTTTGTCTACCTTCCGTCTGACATTCTTGCCACATGCCCAGCCCAGTTCCACTTTAACGTTGTTATGCGTTCAATCGCATCTGTTACTCCAGTCCTTTGGCGAAGTCTAACATTAGAGACTCTGTCCCTTATCGTTATACCTAGCATTGCCCTCTTCATGGCTCTCTGTGCAAGGCGAATTCTATTTACTACCTTCTTTGTCAGTGTTAATGTTTCTGCTCCGTAAGTTAGCACCGGAAGTATACACTGGTTAAAGACCTTTCTCTTTAAACCAGTTGGAATATCTGGTTTTAGAGTGTTATTCAGTCTACCAAAGGCTGCCCAGCTTAAGCCGATTCTTCGTGCTATTTCTCGGGTTTGGTTGTCTCTGCCTATACGAATCTCATGACCTAGATATCTATATGCGTCTACTTGCTCTATATGGTTAGCACCCAGGGAAATTTGTTCGTTTATCACTAGGTTGGTCATATATTGGGTTTTACTGTGGTTAATTTTTAAACCTGCCGTTCTCGAAGCCTCGTCCAGTCGCTTAAGCATCTCTCTCGCCTCATCGATTTTGTCGGTTAATAGAACGATGTCGCAACGTCGCAAATTTTAGGTTGTTTAGTTCTTTTTAAACATGTATTCCAGGAGAGTCGTGAAAAGTTTGGGAGATATAACATCGCCCTGTCTTACACCTCGTTCGATGGGGAAATCCTTCGCGTAGTCGTACAGTTTTATACAAGCTTTGGCATTTTCATAGACGTGTTTTGATTACATACATATACCTGGAGTCTATACGGCATTCTGCTAGCGCGTCTAGCATTTGTTGTTGATTTATCATGTCGAATGCTTTTTCATAATCGACAAAGATGTACATTTACTTAAGGATTTCCAAATATTCCTTATATCTTAAGAGGTTTTATTGAAGCAGTCAGGATTCCGGGCTATGACAGCCACTTCCTTGAATTTCCTCTTTCGCCAATGTTCTTTCTTGAATATTATTTTGGCTTCTGACCATTCCAAGTGGTGGCCGTGGGTCCAAGCGTGATCTGCTGCACCGGATCTGTTTCTTTCTCCCTTTAGTGTGTGGCTTCGATGTTCTTTGATCCTTGTTTTAAGGGGTCGTAGGGTTCCATCAACATAGGATTGTCCGCACTCGCAAGGTATTCTATATACACAATTCTTCATGTCCTTTTGACTTATGCACAATGTTCCTTTTTAGAAATGACATCTGGACAATTTCCCTACCACCAGGAAAATTCTCTTGTACATAGGATAATTTTGTCTAAAAGGACGATTAACAAATTTTTATTAGGTTGAACATATAGGGGTTGTTCCGTCAATCTCTTTGAAATAACGGATACAAAGGTTGTGAAGGCTCAAAGACATTAATGTCTTTGTGAAGGCCATTCGGGGACCACTACTTATCCGCTTCCGCTAGCGCTGTCTAGTAACATTTTTTCTAGTGTTCTGGTTATCATGGAAAATGGCGTAACGGCATAGAAATATATATGTTTTTCCGCAAGACTTTAAAGACATCGACTGATCCAGAAATCAGGTCGCTTCTTAAAGAATCTTTGGAATACTGTTCGAATGTTGTATTGTTGTCCTAATCTTTGATTTTTTTCGGAGACTGCTTTGACATATGACACATTTTCGACGCCATCCTTCCATCTTTCCGTGTGATTCTGACGCTTCTTGATAGCCTGGTCACTAGTCTTGTGGGGTAGTCATTTGAGTTAAGGTTCTTTTTGATGTTGTTAGATTCTTGTGAAAGAGCTTCCTCGGGGTTGCAGAAAGTGAATGACCTATGGGGATTTGCTTTCTGTACACCGATGTTTGGGTGGTATCGCTGTTTTTCTGTACAATGACGTCTAGGAACGGCAGTTTTTGTTTTTTTCTTTCTCCATGGTAAACTTGATTGTTAGTGACAAGTTTTTCATGTAATGTAGAAAAGCTTGCACGTCGTCATCGATTTAATTCAAAATAATATATGTGTCATCCACGTAGTGCAGCCATAGTTTTGGTTTTATTTTTTCCTTTTCAATTGCCTGACTTTCAAACCATTCCATGTAAATGTTGGCGATTACTGGAGAGAGGTATGATCCCATCGGTAACCGTCCAACTAGCTGCAGAGTTTATGCTTTCTTTGGAAGTAGGAATTCTTAAGGCACCATTCCAGTAGGTCCCTTATGGCGTTGACGGGTCGCGATGTTCGTTTCTCTAGGGTTTGGTCCTCCCCAAGTTTCCTTCGGATGATCTGAAGTGTATTCTTAACTAGAACGCTTCTGTTAGAGACTCTCGACATCAAAGCTGATAAATCCATCATCTGGTTGTATTTTCTTTGCACTTATTATTTCATCGAAATGCTGCGAGATCTTTACAAATAATGTGCTATCTCCTTGTAGTGATTGTAGTACTGAATGTAGAAATCTGGACAGTTTGTATATTACAAAAATTTGTAGAGCTTGCAATGGGTTGTAGATGCATGTTCTGCTTGTGTATTTTTGGTAAACCGTATAAATTTGGGGGTTTGCGGTAATTTGGTGTTAGGCGCGTTCATGTTCCATTTGGAATAATTCGTTCGTGCTCCTTCAGTGAACGGTATACTCTTCTCTCAATGGTGGTAGTGGTGTCCTATGGGATGCCCTGATAGTTTATTTGTACAAGACTTCTTCGATTTGTTAGTTGTAGGTGTGAACACCCATCACAACGGTCGCATTTGCCTTATCTTGTAATGTACGACTGTTTATTAGCGACCAGGACGTAACTAAATAACACACTGATTAGCTACAAATAGGTTAGTGATTTATTACGGTAATTAAGGGTACAAATTAGTTAATACAATGCCGTCGCGTGTTGTTGCGTTAACCCGCATTCTTGTACTGGCTCTACAATGTTGCCAACCTATCAGTCCTAAAATAAGTAGGTAGAAATACATATATGACATGCCCCTTGTAATAATAGAAAAGAAAAGATATTTTGAACAGTTACATAATTAACCTATCTGGGGCTCTAACCGCACGACCGCTCCGGGTGTGGAAAGTCTCTTTATCATTGACTGTAAGCTTCCGAGCATTTATGTCACATTCTGATTCACTCAGGGGCTCGCTGTTCACAATAGTCTCTGGGTTGTTGATGGGTAATGATTTGTGTCGTATGTGTCTAATGTGATGCCTGTTTCTTCGGTACTGGGCGTCTCCAGTCTCGACAATAAAGTCATTTGGTCCTGATTTATTTACAATAACTGCTGGTTTCCATTGTCGGCACTTATGTTGAATCAAAACAGATTGGTTTGGTTGGAGTTCAGTAAGCTTTTTGGTGCGTGTATCATGATATTTCTTTTGCTTTTCTTGAAGAAGAGTCAATTTTTCCTTGATTCCGTGTATTGGGAACTTCGGTTCAAGGACTTTTTGACTCACTGGAATTGTAGATCGTAGCTTTCTACCCATTAGTAAGTCACAAGGTGCAGGTAAATTTTGTTTTGGGGTCGTGTTATAATCCAGTATGGCTAAAAATGGATCACCACCATCTTGTGCACACTTAGTCAACAAACTTTTTACATTTTGAATCACCCTTTCAATCATCCCGTTAGAGTTAGGATAGTGGGGGCTAGAGGTGGAGAGTATAATGTCATATTTCTTTGCAAAGTTTTGAAACTCATACGACGCAAAAGGAGGGCCACTGTCTGAGAATATTTTTTGTGGTAAGCCATTTATTGAAAAAACATTTTTCAGCGTGGATATTACAGCTACACCTGTTTTGTTGGGAAGTTTATTTATGACAATAAATTTGCTAAAATAGTCGACCATAACCAGAAAATCCTGAGGGCCCAATGACTTGAAGTCAATGCCGACCTTCTGCCAGGGTAGATCAGGCACTTCATGAGGCATTAAAGGTTCTCTTTGGTTCGCTTTGGAATAAGATTGACATATAGGACATGACAAAACTAGCTTTTCAAGGTCTGATGACCATCCAGGGTAATAAATTGCCTCTTGTGCAAGTTTTTTACAAGCGACTACCCCTTGGTGTGACTTATGTAATAGGTTTAAAAATTCTTCTCTAAGTCGGTAAGGTATTATGAGTCTTTTATTATAAAATAGGACATTCTTGTGTAAGTAAATTTCGTTTTTTAAACTCCAAAATTTTTTTACTTCTTGTGGGATACTATTTTTGTGTTTCGGCCAACCATTCATTACATAAAATTTTACTTTTTGAAGAACATCGTCAGTATTTATTGCTTCTTGTAATTTCTCATTATTTTCTGGTCTTGTTGCTATGATAGAGTATACCCTTAGGTTTGTTTCTAAATAATCTGTATTTATAGTTTCCTCTGTTGGATCACGACTAAGTGTGTCAGGTACTTGCAAATTTTTTCCCGGCACAAATTTAAGGGTAAAACAATATTTTAAAGTCTAAAAACAAGCCTTTGTATACGAGGGGACATTTCGTCTAAAGGTTTTTTCAAAAGTCCGAGTAATGGCCTATGATCACTTTCGATTAAAAATGATTTCTGTCCAAATAAATAGTAGTTAAAACGCTCGCACCCAAAAACAACTGCTAATAGTTCTTTCTCGATATGATTATAACGTTGTTGGGCAGGAGTCAATGAAACACTCGCGAACTCGATAGGATGACCATTTTGAGAAATAAAAGCACCAAGACCATATGGTCCAGCGTCCACAGATAAAGTTATTTCTTTGGATGAATCGTAATAGGATAATGTTGTAGCATTAGTGACCAAGTATTTTAACCGATAAAAGTCTGGCTGCGGTGGTTTGAATTTCTGTAAAATGTCTCTCACTTTCCATCGCAATTAAGTATCTTTGTATTCTCTAAAAGCAGTCATCACTAAGATAGTAATAACCCTTAAATACATAATAATACTGGTTATGATCTGCAACAAGTACCAAACTCATGTTATCTGTATCTGTGTTTAGTATCAATTTCAAGCGAAATGCAAATCTTGGATTTAGTATATTTATCTTAACCAAGGGGCAAGACTGTTGGAACTAATCTGAAGAACCACAATATTATTAGTTTAAGAAGTACTGCAATATTAATATTTTAAAAAAGCATGTCGGTCATCAAACGTCAAGAATTAGAGAGAAGTTTACAGAGTTGACATTACAAGGTAAAAAATAAAGAGAACCAATCTGTCACTAAAGTTTTAAAACTTGTTTAATTTAGTAAAATTGTGTAATTAATATGTGGCCCTAATATTTTCCTCCGCTCGGGTTTTTGAAACAAGAAAAAACGTTTCTTCTAAGCTTAACATGATATTCCAAAAATAAGTATTAACTGCAATACAAAATAAGTTTTCGCCTCTAATTGCCAAATACACTGATAAGATTCAGGGCCATAACTTACAAATATTAATATCATTTTTAGATATCAATTTTCAATAAACCCTTTGACGATGTGTTAGTGACTATAAAGTTAAATTTTAAACTTGTTAAACCATTAAAAAGTACAGTAAATAGACAGTTATGGGTCCGTTTAAAGGAGCAGTAATGCAATACATTACATAATATACATATAAGAAACTACTATACAATTTAAAATTATAACTTGATTACAGACGGACAGAGAGTCCAACGCGAGAGCCCATCCTGTTTGTGTAAGTTTATAAAAACACATATTTTATGGCATCGGAAAATATTTATAGTCAGTTGAATTATTCCTGCTATTTCCTTTATGTTACACGCATGCCAATTTTTATCACCATCATTTTCCGCACAGTCGGTTTAAAAACGTGACTAAAATTGCACGTAGCTCGTTTTATTTTAGTTACATAAAATCCTATGAAAAAAATCTCGCTTCAATCACGTTACAAAAATGTTTTAAATGTACAATTTTTTACTGGAATTACACCTTTGAGGATCGTATTTAATCAATAGAAGGTAAAAATGTATCTGTTTAATTAAATAATTTTTCGGATTAAAATGCAGCAATTTTAATTTAATAATAAAATATACATTTCTGCGTAAATAATATGTTTGCCAATAAATTTCTCATTGCGTCGATTTCAATGAAATTTACTAGCAATGGCAGAATTATTTATTTGACTTTGTCATCAACTGTGAAGATATTAAGTAATCCAATGCTTTTTAAGTGTCCTCTGTTCCGAAACTTCGCCGTTTTTAACATTGCTTTTTTGATACCTAATGATAACGTTTTTGTAAAAGGAAACACGACGTTTTAGAATATTCTTGGCATTTATAATATTTAAACATGTTCCAGTTCCACACATGTTTGATCGGATTGGATTCTGAGGGGATACGTGGGGGCTAACCTAAAATATTTTAAATCCCCGTATCATGCAGATAATTATTATTGACAACTCGTTTGAGTTGGTGCTTGGAATTATCATGTATTAATAAAAATTTCCGACCTATAAATTAAGCAAATCCGCTAAACTTTCTTCGATATATCGATTAGCACTTATGTCTGGTTGTAAAATGTACAATCAAGGTTTTAGTTGAGTTTATAGAAAAGCTAACTTCAAGCTTGTAATGTTTTTCAAAAGTAATTCTCGGCGGTACTGCTATATTATCACCATAATTCTTGAGTGCCAGTATTTACCTTAGGGTAACCTAAAATATACTGCAACAGGACAACCTATCCACCCTTACTCCGACAACCCTACGCCCTGGAGGATGTACTTCAGACAACAGTCCCTAAGAATAACCTATGTTGTGCTGCCTGAAAACTCACCCCTTAGCTAGCTCAACTCAGGGTAGGTTCGCTATTTTGCTTCTAGATTGAAAGGTTTAGCAATCTTATATAAGTAAGTTAAAGTCAAATCCTAAAGGCGCCACCTTAGTTTTATTTTACTTAAAAGCCTTTAAATGTTCTAGTGTTTGTCCTCAGAGAAAAACAAACTAGGATAAAAAACAAATATGTCACAATCGGTTTACAATTGCTTCTTATAAGCTCTAGGACCGCTTGTTAAAGTTGATGGCAAAGCATTTTAAATTGGCATTCCGCCCAAAGAATAGACAAACTACAATGCCATATCCATTTTAATGTATTTATGAAAGATTTATTGGCACCACATGACCTTCCCTGCCCAAGAAAACTAAACTTCGGGAGCTAACTTTCACAAACGTGCTTTCACTTAAAACGCCCAATGTCGAAAAGGCCGATAACAATCCCTCTTCAACAAACAGAGATACCAAAATAATCGTCGACAAATTAGTCATACCTATCCATGAAAACTATAAGCTCTATTAATAACAAAACCGTGACAACCCGCGTCAACCAGCGCAACCGTAAAAATTAACCAGACGTGGCCGTGAAAATGTACAGAACTGTCAGTCTGACACTGAATCACAGCAGTCAAAACCCTTGACCTACATCTCATATACAAGGTTAAAAAGTTATTTCCATTGATAACTTGAAAGTTCACTAATTACTAATCAATTAAAACAAGGATTTAAAATAAGACCTGTCTGCAGGTAAACAAAGAACAGAAGAAATCAATCCACTTGGCTGTGTCTTACAAGATACAAAACATTCCTGAAATACAAACTACATCAACAAAAGTTTCAAACTGAAAATGGTGAAAATATTGGCTATTACAGGTAACGTAATTAGTAATTAATGTTTAAGGTGAGAGTCTACCTAGTTCTTCAAAGAGTTAAAACAGAAAACTTAACATAGATAACCAAACTATGAAAATGCAGTTTTCGAACTGTAACAAGCTAGCTGATACTGTTGTATACTTATGGCTTAGTAGTAAACATAAGCTTATCATACAGATCATCTGTCAAATAACTTGGAAAGTCAATTGAGAAAGTAGTCCATATTTGCAGTGGAGATCGTGTAAAGCAAATAATACAAACAAGTCTTCCTCCACTAAGTTTTTAATAGAAAGATGTTGGTAATGTTCCCTACATGTTTCGGGCGTCTAGACGTCCATCTTTAGGGAATACTAGGAGGGATTTCAAATTGGTAAACCAACCAGTTAAAATGGAATAAATAATGACTTAATCGAATCATCACCCCTGGATAAGACCATAACGTCTCTTCAACCTCCTAGGTATATAAGACTAACTTTTTTAGGCGCATTTAAGAGAGAATTTACATAAATTTTAATACTAAAGACAACTTTAATGTTACATAATGCGAATAAAGGCCATAAGCTGAATTTTTTAGAAAATATAGAAATGGCCAAATTAGAGATTAATAATCAGATTGAGTGTTTGAACGATCCTGTCAACGCCTACTATAGAGAAGCAGCGAGAATTGTGAATGAGTTTAAGTAGTGAATGTTTGTTTAAATAATCTCACCTCCGTTTGTGTAACTTAGATGTCACTCTGGTTCGGTATATTTTGTTTTATTTTTAAAATGTTTTTTGGGTTTATCCCGTTGATCAATTTTATATAGTTAGTTAATCTGTGTTTGCCATTGTGAACTTGTTTGTGTCCTTAATGTAAAGTTTGTGATTATATTATGTAAGTAATACCTAATAATTTTGATTTTAAATTGAGATTATTATATAAATGAACTTTTTAGACAGCTCTTGAAAATGGTTTAAGAAACCAAAACGCGTAGAACAAAATATTAAATATTTGTGAAAAATTTTGGATTTTTCTTTCCTCTTCAAATAATCACTTAGCCAAAATCGAGTTAAATAAAATTACTTGTTGCCTTAAAACAATGAGTACAACTGGAAGTAAATAGGAACTTCAAAAATTTTTTTTGAAAACAATGAAATTGTCATGTTGATTGGCATGAAGATTTTATGTAAATTGTAAAAAAGTATTTTGTAAAGTTTGAGTACAAATTTTTTTGAAGTTAAGACATTTTAAATTTTATTCATTATTTTATGATGGCTAAAAGAAAATTTTAAGTTGTGAAGAAAGAAATTTAATTAAAATTTATTTTTGGCGTTAGTTTAAAGGAAATTGGGTGTAACATAAACGCCTAAGTCCCTCAAGGTTCTATATTGTCGCCAACCCTCTTTTTACTATACATACATTAACGATATTTTGCTTTGGATGCTCGGATATCGGCTGCCAATCACATCTCTATAGGCAGCAAGAAGTCTCACATCTCAACGAAGACCTGGTAGAAATTATGTCTTGTGGTGATAGTACCCAAGTAGAATTTAACGGTAAAAAAAACCCAGGCGGCAGTTTTTTCAAAAATGTCGAAAAGATTATATAGTCATAGCGGGACACTCGATTCCGTTGGCTTCATCAATTCATTTATTGGGCGTCAATTCGGATCGTCATATGTCTTGGTTGCGGTCATTGCTAAGGCAGCCTCTCAAAAGCTTGAAATACTTTTCCGAACTAAAAACCTCTATACACCCCAACAACTTATGATGCACTATAAAGCCGAAAATCGACCATTGCCGGAGTACTGTTCGCATATTTGGGGCTCTGCTCCAAATTAGCCCGATATTTAAATCTGGGAGCAAAAAATGTATAAGCAACTATACAGGGTGATTTCTAAGGTGATAATTTTTTTTAACTGTGTATACGACTACTTAAAAGAAACAACTTTTTTTCATCACCTTAAAAATCACCCTGTAGACCAATATCCGTACTGAGTGTTTTCTCCAAAATCGTGGAAAAATTAATTAAAAAACGAATATTATCACATATACAGAAATATATAGAAGTAGATGAGTACCAATATGGTTTCCAAAAATATAGTAGTACCTTATGCGCAACTGCGGACTTTGTGAATTATACCTCTAGAGCCTTGGATAATGGAAATATTGTGACTGTTGTTTATGTAGATTTGAGAAAGGCTTTTGATATAGTTTGTTTGGATATTTTGTTGAGTAAATTGGAAATTATGGGATTTACCGGAATAATGCTCAATCTAATAAGAAGTTATCTTGAGGTAGAAACCAGTATGTTAAATTAAATAGTGTCAGTATATAGTGACATAAAATCAAATAAGTTTGGTGTTCCCCAGGGATCCGTCCTTGGGCCACTGTTTTACTTCCTGTACGTTCTTAATTCAAAACGTGCAAGTCTTAGAGCACGTTACTTTACATTTGCGGACGATAAGGCTCTAACCTGTATAGGAGACAGTGAATACGAACTTAGTAGGGAGATCAACAGTTACCTCGAGAGATATGTGAACCGGTTATACTCTAACAAGCTCAAGATAAACATTGACAAAACAAAAAGCATGGTATTTAAACAAAAAAATAAACGCACAGAAGAAGTTAATATTCAAATTAATAATATGAAATTAGAGCAAGTCTCCAAAATCAAATATTTAGGGCTAATTGTTGATGATAAATTAGATTGGGCGGAGCATGTATTGTATATAACTGATACGATTGCTCCTTTGTATTCAGCAATGTTTAAATGCAGGGAGTATTTAACCCTTAAAACCAAGTCAATGGTGTACAGTGCCTTCTTTTTGTCTCACCTTCGGTATTTGTTACCCATTTGGGCTACCTGTGGTAAAACAAACTTTAATAAAATAAAGGTATTACAAAATAAAATACTTAAGGTACTGTATAACTATGATAAACTAACCAATACAGATGTATTATATAGAGAATTAAATACCCATAGAATTAATGCATTGTTGCAAATAGAACAGTGTAAGCTTGTGTATAGGATACTAAATAAGCATCAAAAATCGAATTCTTATATTTTATTGGCAAATCAAGTTCATAACTATAATACTACAATTATAAATGATGTATATAAAGAATACAAACGAGAACAAATATAGGTCTGCATAATCCGATTACTAGTGCATCTAAAGTATTCCATAAACTGCCTACCTCTGTAAAGAATATGAAGAGTTGGAATACTTTTGGAAATAGTTTAAAAAAGCATTTTCTAATGTTTGGGGATACTTAATTTAGGCTAAGCAATACTGTACACTGTATATTATATTCATATTCTCGAGGCCAGTGCTTTTATGCACTGTTTAGAGACTATGTAATATATGATGGTTAAAAAAAAAACATACCATGAGTTTCTAGATTCCATTCAAAGAAGAGCCATTCACTTGATCGGTGACCATAGTCTGACAAACAACCTGGAAAGCCTTGAACATCGAAGGCAGGTTGGCGACTTGAGTCTCTTTTACAAATATTTTCATGGCAAGTGCTCAACTGAGATTATCCGCTTGATTCCATCCAGAGCGGTTCATGGTACAAATACACGACAAGGCACTGCAGCCCACCCGTACGTGGTTCAGTTTAGTGTTCCTCGAACGACACTGTTTAAAACGTTTCCGGCGCACATGCACCGCTCGCAGAACGCCATAAAGGATTAATCCTGCAGTGCTGTACCTTATCATTACAAAAAAGAAAAAACTATATCACGGATTATATGTTTTATGATTTAAAATTTTTTCTAAAATTTTCCACACTTCAAAATTCAAATTTTTCGAACCACACATCTTTAATATAACTTTAAATATTTAGAATGTTTAGGGTTCATTTCGTAACCTTATTTATAAACAGAATAGCAAATAAGCGTATAAAATAAATAGCATCAAATTTGTTTTTTTTTCAGCGCGGCATTCAGCTGTTCGATTCTTTATACCAACCATTTATTAAAGGGGGTTTTGAAAGAAGCAATACAAAAACATAAAAAATGTCCTTTAACCTCGATCCCTTTTCCTTTTTATATACGAAATCGCAAGTTCAGCTTGCGTTCACGTGCCAATTTAATCGATCCCTTTTCAATTAGGGGAGTTAAATAAAAATTATTATAAATAATTATTGGGTTCTATTTATCAATGCTCAAGTTTAAAAAGGTTTATTTATACAGGGTGTCCGGAAAATTCGTGTACAACGTTTGACGACAGACTCCTGACGTCAAAATAGGTCGATCTAAGCCGGCTTAGTTATATCCAAAATTGCCTCGTTTAGCCGGCAAAGGGCGTCAAAAATTTGTAAAAATATTGTTTTTTCCTAAATTACGTGAAAACCGGCTAATCGATTGTAATGATTTTTGGTATGTAGACTAATACTGTAAAATGATGTTTTCTAGTAGTATAGTCACCGGCTGTAAATAAGTGGAAGTGTTATAAAAGTGATATAATACGTCAACATTTCTCCTGATTTTTTATATCAACGGCGTTATGACAACCCAGATATTTTTGTCGAGTGACTGGATGTACTTGGAAGCTATTTGACCTCTTCAATATTTTTCGTTGAATGAGCTGTTTTGCCGGAAAAAAAATATTTACAATTACCTGCATACATCAATTATTAACAGTAATACTAAAACAAAGTACAACAAAGTTGGAAGTATGTATTAAAAATATTGTAATAAACTAGGTAAAACGAAAACATTACTTAAGCAAATGTGTAAAATGGCCGCCATCTTGCTGAATACACTTATTAACACTCCTTAAAAAATGATATTGGACCCTATTTAATGTATCGGGGTTATTAAAATGGTTGCCTGCATTTAAAATCCGCGTCAATAAATCATGGCGTGTGTTTACCGGAGTCTTGTAAACTTCTGTTTTAATAGCGCCCCACAAAAAGAAGTCACACATATTTAACTCCGGAGAACGTGGTGGCCATTTTGCTGCTGTATCATTGCCCCTTCCGATCCATCGGTTGGGATATTAATGGTGTAAGTATTGCCGAACGGCAACAGAAAATGGGGCGGGGCACCATCATGCATATACCACATTTCCCTAAGTAAAAGGGGCAAATTTTCCAGAAGAATTGGTAATGTGTCTTGCAAGAAATTTAAATAAATATTTCCATCTAACCGGTCTAGAATAACAATGGGACCAATAAGGTAGCAATCAATAATACCCGCCCAAAAATTAAATTTAAATTGGTGCTGATGATGTGCAACTTTAATGGCATGTGGATTTTCATCGGAATAAATATGTTCGTTGTGCAGATTGGTTACTCCAGATCTTGTAAAGCACGCCTCGTCAGTAAACAATATTTTTCTACAAAAATTTGGATCACGAATTCTTTTGTTTCTAATAAATTGACAAAATGTAAGCCGCATGGGGGGATCAGTCAGTATGGATGTAACAACTGTTCTTTTAAAACCTCATTGACAATCGTTTTACGAACATGTAACTCACGTTCTAAGCGACGGGTACTGGTACTTGGTTCTTCTTCAACTCTTTCCACAATTTTCTCTTCTGTTTCCACAGTTCGAGTTGTTCGCATACGACCCGTGCCTTCAAACTTTTTCTCAAAGCTGTTTCCCGAAGATGACGCTCGATATTGGCAAATGTTTGGTGGTTTGGTATTCGACGGTTAGGAAATCTCTCCATGTAAACCCTAACACTCTGTCGCCCATTTCCTTGACAAAACCCGTATACCAGGAGCATGTCAACCTTCTCAGAGTTCGTATAATTTTGCATGTTTAATGGTAAAATAAACTTGTAATTCAAGAATGTTGATCGTATACTTTAGTCAATTCGACAGACTGGTGATAATTTGTCAATAATTGTCAAATTATTAAATGCCATAGCAACAAGGTCACTAAAAAAATTATTGTTACAGGTAATTTGATTTTAATTTTATTACTAATGTTAATAATGTATGTAACAAAAAATATTAAAGAGGTAAAATAGCTTCCAAATACATCCAGTCACTCGACAAAAATATCTGGGTTGTCATAACGTAATGTCAATAAAAAAATCAGGAGAAATGTTGACGTATTATATCACTTTTATAACACTTCCACTTATTTACAGTCGGTGACTATACTACTAGAAAACGTAATTTTATAGTATTAGTCTACATACTAAAAACCAATTAAATCGATTAGCGAGTTTTCACGTAATTTAGGAAAAACCAATATTTTTACAAATTTTTCACGCCCTTTACCGGCTAAACGAGACAATTTTGGATATAACTAAGTCGGCTTAGATCGACCTATTTTGACGTCAGGAGTTTGTCGTCAAACGTTGTACACGTATTTTCCGGACACCCTGTATAACCCAACATTACTTATACTCTCTGTGCAAGTCCCAATGACTCTATAGCCAATGTGGCACGAAAAAACTGTAGACTCGCTCTGCTTCCAACGCCATTACAGTTTTCCGAAATTGCATGTTGATGTCTTTCTATTTTTAGTCTTTGGGCTAGTTGCCTTCCTAACAACAATAATATTTTCCATGTCTACAAATATTTCTTAATTGGTATTAAAATGTGAATCTGAATTTTATAAAAATTAAACAACATATATGGAGCAATCATTAATTTCTGACTATTTTAAAAAATAAGAATTTCAAAGCAAACATATGATACATTGTATGATGTATATGTTAGTATGCATATGCAGTATTGGTAAATTCGTCGCCCATACCGCATAAGGACGTATCTCAAAAATGATCAAAATCGAGTTAGGTCTGCAAAAAGTATTGTAATGTCAGCCCCCATACTTCCGCAAAGTGGCGTATCTCTATAACTAGTAATACCCCGGTAACACGTGTGCATAAGGTAGACCTATCTCAAATTTCGTAAAAATATAATATCGCAAACGGGCGTAAATCAAGTTCCGCCCATATGCGGTGGTAATATTTTTAAATATTGCGGGCGTATCTCAAAAAGGTCGATCAACTTTGCAATGGATGGCGCAATATCTGCTTTGAACTGCATATTCCGTTTATTGCACAAATAAATATTCATCATCTGACTATTTAATGTGTTGTTGCTGTTGTTAATAATAAAAATTAAATTAAATTAGATTAAAAATAATCCCAAAAAACGCAGGTTGCCTGAAGGTAAGCAACCGGCCACACAAAATCTTGCTATTACTACATCTGACGAAGACGTTTACGCTGATATAGAAATTTCCGATCATGAAGACCCCACTTATATTCAAGCATGTGAATTTTCAATATGCAAAAAGAAGGTAGTTTCGTCGTGCTTTGGCTGCAAAATATTACTATGCTGGGATCACTTTTTAGAAGCCCTACAAATTGCGATAAACATATTGCTATAAACAGTGATCATAGCGACGAGAATACTTTGGATAAAACTAAGAAAAAGAATACCTAAAAACGCAAATTGGGTCCGCGACCAGAAAAATTACATATGGATGTTGCGCCTAGGGAAGCTGACATTGAGAAAATATCTAAAATAGATAAAAGAAAAGAAGCCAAACTATTACGGAATCAAGGGAAATAATACTTTTCTCCAGTAACAAAAAAGAAAATGCCCCAGAAGGTTATGGGTGAACTATGTAATGCAGAGGTGTGTAAAAAATTGTTTAATAGACAGTGTTTCCTATTTACTGAAAACGTGCGGCAAAAAATATTTTCCGATTTTTATGAACTTGGAGACTCGCAACTGCAGAGAGAATACATTTCCCGGTTTACTGAACAACTTGAAACTAAACAAAAAACAACGAAGGCGGAGTCTAGACGCAAATTTACGAATGTATTTTTTCTGCCTATAGAAAACAGAAAGTGTAAAGTTTGTCGTACATTATTTTTAAATACGCTGGGAGTATTTGAGAAGATAATGCGAACACCCTTAAAGAAGGTTCAACCTACTGGAGTCATACAAAGAGACCAACGTGGAGGTCGTCGCGACGCTCAAGTTAACCGGGACGCTATTTTAAGAGAAAAAATTGAAGAACATATTCGTCGTTTCCCACGTGTAGAGTCCTACTACTGTAGAGAAAGTACTTCTCGAGAATACCTACATCCTAATTTAACAGTTACTAAAAGGTATAACATGTGTTTAGACGATCTGGGTCCATCTGATGAGAAGCCGAGTTTTTCATTATATCAAAAAATATTTAAAAGTAAAAATCTTTCCTTTCCCCGTCCCAAGAAAGATCAATGTGGACTCTGTTTCACCTTTAGAGAAGGCAATATCGAAGAAAAAGAACGTTTGAAGGATAGATATGAAAAACACATAGGAAGCTGATAAAGAAGCAGTTCGTGGCATAAAGGAAAAATGCAAAGAGGAAGCTAAGAAGAGTCCACAGGTATTTTGTGCATCCTTTGACCTACAACAGGTTATTTATTTACCGATTTCCAATGATTCATCTATATTTTACAAACGACGACTTAGTGTATTCATTTTTACAGTCTACGATGTAGGAAGTGTGATTGCTTTTGTTTTACCTGGCATGAAGGTGTTAGCAGACGTGGCTCTTCGGAAATTGCAACAGCACTATATAAAATCTTAAAAAGATACGACGAAAATGGCGTACGAATAGCTCATCTTTTTTCAAATGGCTGCAGTGGGCAAAATAAGAATTCCGCTGTGGCATCTGCCCTATTATACATAATAAATAACAGCAAAAACCTGGAAGAGATTAGTCTCAGATTTTTTACCCCATTTCATGGTCAAAATAAGGATGATTTAGCCCATAGTGCCATAAGCTACAGCATTAAAAAGCAGGTGATCTGTTTGTTCCATCAAGAGACAACATCCATATGAAGTGTTTAGCTTAGATTCATCTGATTTCCTAGATTTTAAGAAGCTATCCACATTTGAAAGTACTTTCTGTTCGAAGTGATGAACTTGGAGAACCTTTAAATTGGAAAAATATGGCGGAAATAAAAGTGAAAAAAACCGATGAATTAAAATTATTTTTCAAAACAAGTCACTTAGGCCAAACTTATAGAACCATACTCTTAAAACGACTCGTCTTTCCATTTTTAAAATCTCCAGTTTATCAGTTGAACAAACAACTGCCAAAAATTCCTGAGGCAAAATATAATGATATAATGGCATTATGTAAAGGTGAAACTCCAGTAATCAGAAACAGTGAATACGTTAAATTTTACCAAGAATTACCACATTAGCTAATATTCTGTTTTGTACTTAACGTGGATGATTTTTTTCCAATATTAATATTACTCTTTATTTCTGATTTTTAAGTTTATTATAACATGTATTTTGCAATATGAACTCTATATTTTAGATTTTTGAGTTTCTTGAATATTTATTTTGTCTGTAATAATAAGATTGAGTATATTATGAAAATATTATAATAAAAACGCTCACATACCTAAAGGCGTAACTCATATTTTAATTTCTCACCTTTTTACCACTTGTTCCGCATATGGGCGTATCTAAAAAAAAAAAACATTTTTTTTCTCTGTGTAACCACTGGTGTTTAATTTTAGTTAATTGATTTAGAAATGGGTTCTTTAACAACTAACCTTACGACAAAAAAAGGCAGGGACACATTCCTTATTTTAGTTTTGTCACTGTGTGATCACAAAAAGTATCAATTTATTGAAAGTCTCTCTCCTGAAAAGTTACAATTAATGAGATACGTCCTTATGCGGTATGGGCGACGAATTGGCTTCATCTCATTTAATTTTAGTTCTGATAAATTTCAACAAAAATATTTAAATTTATTTACATATAATATGTAGATACTTATAAAATGAACAAATACTGTGAAATGCAAACCAGGTGTTTTAATTTTTCTCTATTAACCGACCACCCCCGTTAACCGACCACCCCTGTTAACCGACCAACATTTGATTCCCCGAGGGCGGTCGCTATTGATAGATTTTACTGTATAATCTTTTTTTAAATTTGTTTATATTGGTTACGTACAGTAGAGCAAGAGTACTGTTCATCTTCCTTACTGCAACTTTATCATCTAAAGATGACCATCTAAATAGTCGAAACGCGTAGGGTGTAGTTTGTTCTTTCTTTATGCCCTTCAATCTTAGTCTCTTTTATTGACAAAGAACTTTACAATAAATGAAATTTATATACTAGTTTTGATTAAGTTAAAATTCCAAACTGATTAAAAACGAAAAATGTTATAGATTAGTCATTATTGGTAGTAACTGTTATAAAAGCTAACAAACGGAATAAACCCTATATTGTCAGTACTTAGAGTTTTCTTTGAAGTTAAGAGAATAATATTAAAGATGGTTAAGATTCTGTTGAAATATGTCCCAACCAAAACCAAGTTTAAGCAGACAACATAAAATTTACAATTTGCTTATGATCTTCACCTTCTGGTTAATATTTTTAGTCACCGCAGATTGGGGATAGTCCTTGTATGCATCGCAATCTACAATGAAGGTTGAATGAAACTTCTATGCAAGCAAATGTCATTTACCCTCGGTAGGGTGACTAACTGACGTAAATAAAATACTTGCTTTTTACTGTGTATTGCAAAAATATTATAAAAACGCGCAGCACAAGAAAAGCAGTATCAAAAAAGATACCTTAAATGTTTTCGTTACTTTTAAACATCAGGCATGCAAAAGGTTTTGAAAATGTAAAGAATTCCATGCATGAATGCTTTTTACGCTGACGCCCTTGTGCTTCCTTTGTATTTCAATTCAGGCGTATCTTTTTAAACGAAATACAAAAGCATTAAACATTTTCACGCTTTTATAATGTCATATTAACGCAAAATGTTCAACTGATATTTTTCCATATTAGAATTTAATACATAAATTATTATAGAAACATTGTATTTTAAATAAAATATCTTCGTTCCGTTATTATTTGTATAGGAATCTAAAGTTTTATTTATTAATATTATTATCTCGGATAGCGGCAAACCTACTCTTATTTTGAGCATTGGCGCTATGCGCTAAATATTTTGGGGTATTTCTTTTTAAAACTAGTTTATATTCAACTCAAAAAATTGTCTTTAATTTGGCTTAAGTATTGTTTAGTTTATTACGCTTTTCAAATACTCAGAGTCCATTTAACAATTTTTTTTTCCAAAAATTCAGTTTATTTAAATGAAAAATTGAGTACAAATTTGCGCCAATCTTTTTCGTAGTGACGTTGATTGAAAATGTATCGATTAAATTAACGCGGGAGCACTTGCTGAATTCGCAATTTCGGATAAGAGAGAAAAGGGGAGTGAAAACTGTTATATTTTTCCATTAGTCTTTTTGGAACCTTCTTTGTATGCGGTTATATAAATTGAAAATCTATAAAGGTAAAAAATCGTTAATTGGGTACATATTTTACATTTCCATTTATTCTTTAACAGCATTGCATTGCCTGAAAATTAATATTAACACACTTCACATTTGCAAGTAATATAACTAAAAAATCTTACTTTCGTAGGTGTATAAATATGCAAGGAAATTTTGTTTGACAATCAGAGCATGTGGCAATATAATTATTAGGTTGTAGGTTACTTTGGAAATAGTTAAACCAAATGACGAGATTATTCTCTACAACACTATTGATTGCAATAGTTATTTCAAGAAAGTTTGAATATGCCATTTTCGTTTTACCATGTAAAGAAAATAAAAATTTACAAAATCCTATTCTTAAATAATAAAAAGCGTAAAATTTTGATGTAATAAAAATTATTACTAATAGATGGTCAACATTTTTTTACTATGAGATAAGGCTCAATTTTAACAATATACAGTGACCGGCAAAGAGTTCGCAACATATGGGAAAACATTTTATTAGCGGAATATCGAAAAATCTTTTCAGGGAGATCGAATGTGCATGTCCCATAACCTTAAAATCGATTTTGGCATACGTCACGTGACCACTGGTATGGCGTGAAAGTTGAAGAAATGAATATGAAATCATCAGGAATCAGATTAGTTGATGAGATATCGAAAAAATTCCAGGAATAAAAATTTTTTAGAATTCCATTAGAACCTTACATACAATGTTCGGGATATCTACTTGAAAAAACATAAAATCGATTTTTTTTTGAAAATATTTTTTTATCGAATTAAAATCTTCCGTATTTTTCCTTTTTAATAGCATTATTAAAGTAAAACTGACTTCTCTTGAAGACGACTAGAAATATTCTTTTGTTTTTCTGACAATTTGGAGCAATAATTCAAAAAATTCGTTTACACTTGGATGCCAGCTGTTGTAATAGTCTATTTCTAATAACCTTATGGATATTTTTTATATCGAAATAATCCGTTATGTTAAGAAATCCTTAAGTTCATTAATCCAAAACAAATTTTATTTATAACCGTAAAACAGAATTTTGAATTTCGTAGATAAGCTTAAAAGAAATCTAAAAATTATTGAAATTAAAATTATTTTATTGAGTCAAATAAACAACAATTTAAGTCAAACAACTATATTAGTAATATAAAGGTAATATAGGGTATAAGTACTAAATAATTTTATTAATACTAATAACACCAAAATAACTTAAATTAAAAAATTTAACCGAGTATTAAAACTCGGTATATGGTCGTTATTTCGCTCCATACATAATATTGTCCAAGATACCATTTATTTTGAAACATTTCTGAGCATTTCGGGAGTTATTAGGTCTATACAGTTTCTAATAATTTGTTCCAAATGTTCAACATTTCTAAAGGGCCGCTTTTTGCAAACCTGGTTTTTTAAGTACCCCCACAAAAAAAAGTCTAAGGGTGAAAGGTCGGGGGATCTGGCGGGCCAGGGATTTTCTGCGAATCGGCCTATCCACTGATTGCCAAACTCCTCATTTAACCAGTTCCTTACTTCAATGTAAAGTGAACACTAGCGCCATCTTGCTGAAAGTACAGATGCGTTCTTTGTATTAATGGAAGATTATCTAGGAAGCCCGACAGTTCATTCTGTAATAATAATAAGTACCTAGCAGCATTTAAATTACCACGTAAAAAAAAGAGTCACACAATTTTCGTATCTAAAATTCCGCACCACACATTTACTTTAAAACTATACTGATCTTTACACTGAATAACAAGTCTTGGGTTTTCAGCGGCCCAATACCTACAATTTTGCGAACTCACGGTGCCGTTAGAAGTAAAAGTAGCTTCATCTGAAAATAAAATTGTCCTTGGAAAATTAAAGTTTTCTTAGACCATACCCTGAAACCATGCACAAAAGTCAAAACGCGCATCATAGTCTCGATCTTGTAACATTTGCACACATTTCGGTTTGTACGGGAAAAACTTGTTTTCCTTTAATATTCTTCGTACCGATCGCTTTACGATATTTGTCACCTCCGAAATATGACTAACTGCCACTTGCCATGTTTCTGAAACTGTAAGTAGTACAACCAAAGCATTTTCATCATTAGTCACTGTTTTGTCGTGAGGTAGTTTGTACTGATTTTCTACACTACCAGTCTCCTTAAATTTCTTCAACAATCGCGTAACTGTAGAGTAATGCAAAGTTTTATCAGGGTGCCTTTCACAGAATATTGCTACTGCCTCTCGAGCACTCTCGTAATTATCCCCACAAATTAAAGTAAGTTCTATTTTTTCTGCGAGGGATAGTGATGGGGGCATTTTAAACAAAAAACTTAATATTTAAGTAGAAATAGTTAATAAAATACTTCACAAAGCGAAAATACAGAAATACCATAAAGATGTGAAATAATAATACATTTATGTAGAACAAAATGGCAAATTCCAATTAAAAGTGTCTTATTTTAATTTCAACGCCTACTTTGTCAATCTTTTGTTTTGTATATGTATAAATTGTTGTTTATTTGACTCAATAAAATAATTTTAATTTTATTAATTTTTAGATTTCTTTTAAGTTTATTTGCGATATTCAAAATTCTGTTTTACAGTTATAAACAAAATTTGATTTGGATTAATGAATTTAAGGATTTCTTAACATTACAGATTATTTCAATATAAAAAATATCGATAAGGTTATTAGAAATAGACTATTACAAAAGCTGGCATCCAAGTGTAAACGAATTTTTTTAGTTATTGCTCCAAATTGTCAGAAAAACAAAAGAATATTTCTAGTTGTGTTCAACAGAAGTCAGTTTTACTTTAATGAAGCTATTAGAAAGGAAAAATATGAAAATTTTTAATTCGGTAAAAAAATATTTGCAAAAAAATTCAACTTTATGTTTTTTCAAGTAGATATCCCAAACATTGCATGTAAGGTTATAATGGAATTCTAAACACTTTTTATTCTTGGAGTTTTTTCGATATCTCATCAACTAATCTGATTTCTGATAATTTCATATTCGTTTCTACAACTTTCCCGCCATACCAGTGGTCACGTGACGTATGCCATCGATTTTAAGGTTATGGAACATGCGCATCCAATCCCCCAGAAAAGATTTTTTGATATTCCGCTAATAAAATTTTTTCCCATATGTTGAGAACTCTTTGCCGGTCACTGTATATAAGTAAGCGATTACTGTTATGTACTTTGTTAAGATTTCTGTAAGAACATTTGTCGATTAATTTGATATTAATAACATTCTTAGCTCTGCCAATGATACACCAGACATCTGCAATTTTGGGTTGGGTGAAGTTCAAAGGTTCAAAAGATAATTTTATTCGTGAATTGTCTTCGTCTAAAATATTGGGCAATTTATGAACAATGAGAATTATATCATGGGAAGAATTAGCATACTCTCAATATTTCAAATAATATGAATTCCACGTAGAACTACGTTATTTGATTCTAGGAAATGCGACAACTGTATTGGAAAAAACATTGACAATAATGTTTTAACTGGGTTTAGTCGTGATAAGTTTAGTTGTCTGAATTCATTTTTTTTCGGACAAACATGTAATATTACTTTATTACAACTTACGTTTAATTCGACAAATTAATTGTCATATAAGCTACACTTGAGTTGTTCTGTCGTTCTGTCGCCACTTCTTTTACTATAAGTATGGTATAACTAAGTTTAGTAAATTATTACTTAGGATATTATCTGGCAACAATAATCTATAAGCTCTAATAATGCACTAAAAGATTAAGGTGTAGAGCTACTGCACTTTACTCTGCTTTGCACTGAAACTATTTTACTAATTCAAGGGGTTTTACTTTTTTCAGCCCTCTTTCTAAACCTTTGTTGTCGATAAGCAGGAGAAGCCTCGACATTAACGTAGTACAAGGGTCTTTATGAATTACTTTTATAGCAAACACTATATGTTTCTTAGTCTTTAATCTTAAAGCGCTACATTAATCTAATGTTGCTATTATGACACACCCTCACAGCTAATCATATCGTACATAAACATCTCTCACCAGTCTTCTAACAAATTACTTAAACATACAATGCAGAAAACATAACTAATATATTATAATATGACATATAAGTATGTATACATGTGAGAACATTGTTCTCTAGCCACTTGCTGAGACCTTATACAATAAGAATTAACCAAATTATGCTAAAACAGCTATTCTCTGGGCTACATGCCCCAACGAGCGCTGAATTAAATAGCACAATTTGGCGTATTTTGACTAACACTGTTTGTACTAAATACAGACTCAGATTGCAGAAACTACCGGGAAAGAAAATAATTAATCTTTATTTCCAATGATAGGTTGCTACGCTGCTGCTACCTGTATGTCATATTATGATTACCACTTGTCAATAGTATTCTCTTACTATTTATTGTGTTTGTAGTACCATACGGTATCTTTCACATCAGATTGCTAGAAACTTCTGGAGGATGGCGCCACCTGTATTGTACTGCCTAGGTAGAACAATATTGTGGCTATAGGGTGTTTCGATTTTCCAATGGTAGATGTGCTCGCTTGTCATGCTTGCCCTGTACTGATGAGAACTAAAGAGTTCGAAACCGGTCTACAGGTAGCAGCAGCGTAGCAACCTATCATTGGAAATAAAGATTCATTCTTTTCTTTCCCGGTAGTTTCTGCAATCTGAGTCTGTATTTAGTACTAACAGTGTTAGTCAATATACGCCAAATTGTGCTATTTAATTCAGCGCTCGTTGGGGCATGTAGCCCAGAGAATAGCTGTTTTAGCATAATTTGGTTAATCCTTATTGTATAAGGTCTCAACAAGTGGCTAGAGAACAATGTTCTTACATGTATACATACTTACCTATATGTCATATTATGATTACCACTTGTCAAGTAGTATTCTCTTACTATTTATTGTAATATATTATACGCTATGCGCCCTTCGTTGTCAGGAATCAAACATGTACAACACATAAGTGGCGCGTCCGCCCCACATCTCGCCGACTTATTTCTGGACTCAAACGGGAAAGAAAATGGCCACGTGACCACTGCATCTTAAAACTTTTATTCGGCAACTAAGTTTTTATTACGTGAACTATATTATAAATTTGACAACTTTACTATAAATAGAAGATATGCACAGGGAATTAAAGTTTAATAGTATTATTTTTGAATCCAAGGCTGCTACCAGAGGCTAACAGAGATTAAAGATACATTAATACCTACTACCAATACTCCATGTCCAAAACTTCTGTAAACGTATGGAGAGCTGGTTGTGCGACGTCAGGGGAATGAATTCCAGTGGCGTGTGCATTCCAAAAAATAATAAATGATAAAATTTCGTCGGAAGGTCATCTAATTTTAAATTTATTTCATTTACCCTTAAATCCTGATCCAATAAAAGGCGACGACCTCCACTACTGGGATTTCTTAGTTTTCTTAATATTTAGATATTGCCATAACTTCTCAACTGTGTGTCCTTCATTGAGCCTTGTTTTGTCGGTGTAATACAATTTTTCCCTTTTTCCCGAAACTACCGTATTTTTTCCAATTATTTTCGCCGCAATACAATAATTTCATTTTTTGCAATTAGTAGGCTTTCTCGACGAAAAGCATATTTGTGGCATCATACAGTATTATTTTTTTCGGTCCTCTTATATGAGCTCCTCGACTATTTTTTCTTTCGTCATTTTCTTAATGAAGCCCTTTCAAAACCCTGATCAGTGCGCGAGAAAAGTATCGTTAAAGTGCCACATATTTCTGCAGCATCCAATGTGGTTAGTTCAGGATTTCGTTCCGGAATTCCATGGTATACGTTTTTAACTATTATCCGTTCTTTTAATTTTAATTGAATTTTTTTCTGTAGACGGACAACTAGATGAAGGTTCCATATTCATATAGTTTACTCAATTAGAGACAGTTAAGAATACTAAATACAGTTTAATATGTAATTGTATATTTACGTAAAACAATATCTATTCGAACGACTCATATACTGCGAAAACTGAAAAAAATTAAAATCTATCTATAAATTAATTAAAAACAGAAATTAATCAAGCAGTGCGAGAAACCTGCCGGCGCGCCTATTTTCAAATCTTTCAAGTGAACTCGGTCTCTGTATGTTGCCTCATGTATGCGATCAGAATTCCAGTATCGAAATCGCCGTGCTATTTTATATGCATTCAGCTGTTTGCGGCTTATATGACAACGTCGCCTCTGAAGTTTACTGTAATTGTAGCGGCAACGTTCCTTAAATGCATAAAAAAACATTTACTTGTACAATATCTTTATTCTGCCGCTTCCTAAATTTGGTGATTGCACACAAACCGGGAAGATTATGTTTTAATTAATTTTCTTTTAAAGTTAAATTTTTTTTACCAATTTTTCTTAAAATAAAAACTTTTTTCTAATTTGGTTTCATAAAAAGCTGCTTCAATATCTTTTTTCGGCAACCGTCCGGGAAGTACCCACTTCCCGGACGCTTTTTCTTTGAGAAAGTAGCATTTCTCCGGCCTAGTCCGGGAAGTACGTACTTCCCGGATTAGTCCGGGAAGAATCACATCGTTATTGTCATTGTGAATATGAAAATCTTGGTAGGTATGATTTTGATAAATGCAGTTGAACATTACCATAGCAACGAAATAACGACTGACAGCTATCTGAAATGAAATTAGTTGACATTTTAATTTTCGAAAGTTTGCATGGTTTTTGGTCGCAATTGTCGCAATAAACTATGGAAAGCAACAGCGATAGTAAGTTTGAAAATGTGCCTTACGAAATTTCCAATGCAGCAGCTGCTGCTATACAGCACAATTATTGCCTGAAAAAGAAAGTCCAGGTACGAAAACGTTTATGATTTGTTCACGAGATGGATGGATATGAAGAAATGCAAAACTATTACAGAGGATGTAATTTTAGCTTACTTGGCGCAAAAATCTGAAACTGTCAATCCTCTACCCTGTGGAGCATGTACTCTATGTTGAAAGGTACCATTTTAGTGAAGAAAAATATAAACATAGCCACTTTCCCAAAGGTAATCGCATTTCTTAAAAGGAAGAATGTTGGTTATAAAGCAAAGAAATCAGAAGTCTTTAGCAGCGAGCAAATCAACAAATTCATTAGAGAAGCAGATAATGAAACATATCTAATGCTAAAGGTAATTTTAACAAAATATTACGATTGTAGGATCGATATAAAAGTATCAACTTAATTTGCTTCATTTTCAGGTAGCAACAATTATTGGGTATGAAAATACCAGATTCTAAAACACATATTGAGAGAAATTTTGTTGTAATTGGGCAAGAAAACCTGCTGTTGTATAGGCAATATTTATCTTTACGGCCATCCCATACTCCACATAACAGATTATTAGTGAATTACAAAAAAGGAAAATGTTTCATTCAGGGCGTTGGTATCCACAGTTTTGAGAATCTCGGATTAAAAATTGCAGAATTTTTAAATTTACCCAATTCTAAAAATTACACAGGCCATAGCATGCGTCGAACTTCAGCGACGATATTTGCTGATAATGGTGGAAACATCACAAATTTAAAGAGACACGGTGGCTGGAAGTCTACCAATGTCGCTGAAGGATATATAGACAATTCACTAACAAACAAAATTAAAATTGCCAAGACCATTCAAAAATTATCAGATGAAGACAATCAATATGAAACGGAAACTTTACCTTCTTGTTCTGACTACAAAAGGTATTTAAATTTACCAAGCATTTCAAACAAATTAAATTCTTTCAATATTAGCAATTGCTCAAATTTTAATATAAATATTAATATAAATAAGAATTAGAATGTTTCTGTTAGTACCTCTATCTTCTGTTCGAATTTCAATATTTAATACAAATAAGAATTAAAATGTTCGAAATTTTGTTCTACAAAGAAATATAATAAAGAAATGTGTCTCTTTGATTTGTTATTCTACATGGTTGCCGAAAAAATTGTGTACGCAACACGTCCGAAAACAGTTTTTTTGAACTCGCAGACTTCCAGGACTCGCCTACGGCTCCTCCTAGAATTTTGTCAACTCGTCCAAAAAAACAGTATTTTCCGGACTTGTTACGTAAATTACTATTTTAGTATCGTAATGAACTTTTTATGAAGCAGTTTTCTTTATTTTTTTAAGGTTGGTAATGATGTTCACAAATGTTTTATTTTGCTGCCGTGTATGTTTGGTTGCATTAATTCTATGAAATGGAGATAAGTTAAAAAAATATTAAATAATCTTACAAATTTACTATACTATAAAACATAGAACCATAAAATTTACCGTAATTTCCCTTAACTTTGGGGGAGTTAAACTAAACTCATCTTGCTCCATATTTTAATAGTTATTTATATACCAAGGGCGTTAAGGAGACTATAATGCCCGGAAGGCGAAAGCAACTAGCCCGAGGGCCTTTGGCCCGAGGGATAGTTTTCGCCTAATTGGCATTATAGTCTAGTAACGCCTGTGCTGTATACAATACTTTATTTTTCATTACCTTTAAAATATAAATAGTTAAAGTCCTGCATTTTTTTTTTAACTATTTCCGCCAATTTTTAGTATTTAGTGAATTAGTGAGCTTTGATCGGTTGTCATAGAATAAGTTTTACGGTCTTTAGGGTTCTTTATTTTAAGCGTCTTTTACGTTTTATAAACGAAAATATGAAAATTCCACAAAATATTTTAGAAAATGCTGAAAAGGCTAAGGAAAACTTATTACCGGCAAAGTTTAAAGCCCTGTACGACAAGGAGTATTAAAATTTTTCACAATGGAAAGTAAAAAACCAAATTACGGTGATTACTGAAACAGTAATGATGGCTTACTTTCAGGAATTGGTATGTAACCTTTTTGCTCATTGATAATAACAATTTTTAATTATTTTTACTTTATTTTAGCCGGAAAAGTATACCCCAAATAACCTTTGGACAAAATATTCCCAGGTGAAGTCTGAACTTATAGTAAAGGAAAACATTAATATTTCAAGATATTGTCAATAAATAGCATTTTTAAAAGTTAAATCAAAGGGACATCTTCCTAAAAAGTCAAAAGTTTTGGAAAGCGAACAAGTTTTAACTTTTATCGAAAATAATAAAATAAATAATAAATAAATACAAATTTTGTTCAATATTTTCTTTAATAATATATACCGGGCATTACGAAAATCACCGGGCATTATGAACTTTATCGCCCGCTAATATTTCCTATGATATTATGACGATGTTTCTAGCAACCGTTTCTAAGGGATTATAAGTAAATAATTAATAGATGAAAAATAAAGTTATGTAGGTATGTTAGAAAAATTAGACAACTTCGTGATAAAATGACTGACACGGAAATAAAATTATTTCTTGATTTCAAGGCTATTATGACAAATAATTTGATTGTATTTCCAACATAAAATTTAGGCCTGAAAATTTTGAAAATTTGTATGATTTATTTCTTTTTTAAATATGGATTTATTTATTTAAAAATATGCCAAAATAGAAAAAATAGTATAAAGCACACGTTTTATAAAGCTATTAGCGCACTCCGTTATAAAACTCGCCGCAAGCGGCTTGTCTTCTAACATGGACGCGTGCGCTAAAATGAGCTTTATAAAACTTGTACTTTAATATACTATTCTTTAATACAAAACTGTAATCATTGTTTTTATGTGTACCTACAATTCATATCTCCCCAATCCGCTCTCTCATCTTGTCCCCCCTCCCTCTGATCCATTTGCTGGCGATGCCCTTGGTTTAAAGGAATTAATATTTTGTTCTAATAATAAAGCCTTAATAAAAGAAATTCAGGAGAAAACTAAATTAGCAAAACTTAATTGACCCAATAAAATTTCGTTTAAGCTAAGAGAATATTCAGCCCTTTAATAATTTTATTCAATCGGCTTTTTCGGTTAATATCTTCTCTGCAAGAAAAGATTTTTCGTCAGTGACTTGTAACATAAAAACAAGTAGGTAAATAAAAATTGTTATAATTGTATGTAATATGTATTGAAAAATCGTAAATTTGACGAAAATGTTATTAAAAAATACCTAATAAGTATAAAGTGATTCCTATAAAAAAAAATCGATAAAGATAAAGGTCTATACAAGTTTGACAAATCAAAAAAAAATGTCACTTGTCTTGGGAAACTAAACAAATTCCTTCAATTATGTATCATAGGTCCAGGTTACTTGGACTTATTTTCAATTACCATATTTTAATTAAAATCTGCTTTCAGTAAAATTCTCAACACAACATACTAATAAATAAACAAGCACCTTAAAGAGAAGAGGTAGAGAATTGCATATAAATCTTAAGTTTCCTTGAAAATTAATAGGACACCGGGATTTTCTACTTGTAACTTTTTAGCACTAAATACACTAGAAACTTTATTTAACGCTTTAACTGAAAAGTTACAGGAAAACACAGCCTTTCTTTAACTTTCTATCTACTTTCAGTGTACGCTACAACTTTGCAGAAATGTTGGCAGGTGCCCTTTTGACTCAGCTTAACGCCCCGTTGCGTTTAAGATAAATATTTTTGCAAAGATTATGATTTGCATGTAAATAGGAAAGTTTGTGAAATATCTTGGGACACACATTTTCTGCATTAATTTAAATATAATCATATTATGTACTATAATGTACGACGTTTTTGCAGTTTTTGAGCTTGTTAGTTGAAACAGAAATGTATGTGGGAGGAGATAACTGGGTAATAACAGGGCATTGCTGCTATCAATCCATTTAAAGTCTTAAATACTTGTGCCATTTGCATTCACCAACCCAAGATTTCAGTATTACTTTATGGGACCCATAAACCATCGAATTAAGCATGCTTTTTTTACATAAAAAAATGTTATACCAAAAAACGTAAGAAAATCAGAACTTTCAATAACTTTCAAAGTCATTAAAACAAACATTAAAAATATTGCCAGATTTAAAGCCTAAACATACAAGGTATCACTTTTTACATAAGCATAAAGTTTAACATTTAAAAAGGGCATAACAATAATATTATTTTTCCACTACTATATTGACCGATTATTAACGTTAGAAATCGTTTTTCTCTACCTTATAAGTTATTATTGACCATGGTCAATAATAAGGCATTGAAATCCATTATTGACCGATCTTCAAGAATCTATTTGAACGCAGGTAACTTGATTTTTTGATTCTACAACATGAATTCATAAACATCATTTCTTGTGGTTAGGCAACCAGATAATTATCAATACATATTAGATTATTAGAGACGCCTGATATTGTAAAATATCGATAGGTACAATCAATATTTTTTCTGCTTCCATCCTTAATTCTGGAGGTGTACACATAATAATATCGCTAACATTTTCTTCGCTCATTTAAAAAAATGGAAAACTCGTGAAATCTGATGACATAAGTAAATGAACAAAAATTGACATTGACAAACCCACCTGAAACAACAAAATATTTTGCCAATTCCAATTCCAAAGCGCAGGTAACTTGATTAAAAAATATACTTATACCTACCTATAATTTTTTATAATAATTATTAATACTATAAAGATAAATAATGTCTTATAAAAGTTTGTAGTAGTGGAAAAAATATTATATTAACCACGGTTTAGACAGCTTATAGCCCTCGCGTCTTAAATCCCTCGTCGCTTCGCTCCTCGTGATTTAAACTTGCCGCTCGGGCAATACTGATGGCTGTCTAAACCTTGGTTAATATTATACTATTTTTGCACTACTAACCTATAACATCGCCATTATTGACCGATTATTAACGTTAGAAATCGTTTTTCTCTACCTTATAAGTTATTATTGACCATTGACCATGGTCAATAATAAGGCATTGAAATCCATTATTGGCCGATCTTCAAGAATGTATTTGAACGCAGGTAACTTGATTTTTTGATTCTACGACATGAATTCATAAACATCATTTCTTGTGGTTAGGCAACCAGATAATTATCAATACATATTAGATTATTAGAGACGCCCGATATTGTAAAATATCGATAGGTACAATCAACATTTTTTCTGCTTTCATCCCTAATTCTGGAGGTGTACACATAATAATATCGCTAACATTTTCTTCGCTCATTTAAAAAAATGGAAAACTCGTGAAATCTGATGACATAAGTAAATGAACAAAAATTGACATTGACAAACCCACCTGAAACAACAAAATATTTTGCCAATTCCAATTCCAAAGCGCAGGTAACTTGATTAAAAAATATACTTATACCTACCTATAATTTTTTATAATTATTAATACTATAAAGATAAATGTCTTATAAAAGTTTATAGTAGTGGAAAAAATATAATATTAACCACGGTTTAGACAGCTTATAGCCCTCGCGTCTTAAATAATAATTATAATTTTTTATAATTATTAATACTATAAAGATAAATGTCTTATAAAAGTTAATAGTAGTGGAAAAAATATAATATTAACCACGGTTTAGACAGCTTATAGATCTCGCGTCTTAAATCCCTCGTCGCTTCGCTCCTCGTGATTTAAACTTGCCGCTCGGGCAATAATGATGACTGTCTAAACCTTGGTTAATAATATACTATTTTTTCTTTATCATATCCCCACTCGCTCATGTAATAAGCTATCAAATATATTATTATACCAAAATGTATAGAAATTAATTGGCTTTATTTCGTCTTGCTTAATATTGGAGTTATTTATAATAGAAAGAAAGTTGCCGCCATTTTAACGCACGCAGCGGTGCTTGCTTGTACTTACAGTGTACAGTCGCCCATGAAATATTACCTGGCGTTTGAGTATATGTTGCCGATATCCATAGCCTCTTTTCATTTCACCTAACAGAAAAAAAATTAACTAATAATTGCACTAAAATTTAACACTTACATATTCATTTTAATAAAAGAATGATATATAGTATTTGCAAAAGAAAAACCGATGCATGTCATATCCTTCGAGTGACGTCAGTTATCGACAGTTTTGCCAGCTTGTAACCAAAATATCCGAGTGAGGGAATTACACACTTTTTTCTTCATAAAAGCAAGATAAATATACAAAAATTTCCTACAGCTTATATATTTCTTTACTGCATAATACCTTTTACCATCGACTTTAGTAGATCTAACACTTCTTTTATTTTCATCTAACCAAGATCGACCAATGGCACCATTCTGAAAAATCCATGTTTCATCCAAGAAAACGAATTGGTACAAGAATGCTTCTTTTTCTTTAATATATTCTTTCAAAAATACCAGTCGTTTGAAAGCTACATGGGAAAGTTCCATAAGCCCTCGCCTCAGTTCATCTTTTTACCATCAGAAACCTATTTTCTGAAAGAGGCTTCTTAAAAAGTTAAGACAGCCATCAAACAGTTCTCTGTCTTTTAATTTCTAAAAGTTGTCAAAGATACCTACATGATGTTCTAAAAAAAGTTACAGCTTATGAATAACCGATGTAAAATATTATAATTTTTAAATAATACAACTTACTTGCTCGTACATTCCATAAATAGTGTCACGGATAGAACTTATATCCAATCTTCACACATTTACAACTCTCTTTGAATTAGAACGTTTGTTTTAAGGTGATTCTAATAATTTAGTTTCCTTAACTGTTGTTGAAATTGCGCTTACAGTGGTGATATTCAAATTTAGGGCAGCTGCTACACGCTAAAAATTAGTAAATTAGAAATAAAATATCTAGACCTTAACATACTCTTTAAATTTACTTCCCTGTACTGCTGTTAATGGTAACAATAGGCCATTATTGTTAGATTCTCCCTGAAAATAGTTTCTTAGAAAAGCTCATTGCACCGACTATTTAAATGCTTCGGCATTTTTCACAAATAGTAAACAACGTAATCGACAGAGATATGTATGTGCATTTTTGTTTCTCTTAATAGAACAGTTTTTTAATGCTATTTATAAAAATATTTAGAGTTCTTGTTAAAAAATTGACGCACAGCAAGGTGCAACACGGAACCGCGAACAATTAAGGTTAGTTTTGCATGAAACGCCAAACTAACCCAAAGAACGAGCTGGCGCCAACGCATCATTTACAGTTGTGTTGACAACTATCGGCCAATAAAATTCAAATCATGTTAATTTTTACAAGCTTAAATAAACAAAATATTTGCTATAAATGGGTTCGTATCACAGAAAAACACTTTAAGTTTGTAGTAACTTTAATATCGCATAAAGTTTTAATATTTTTTGCCCAAATTTAATTTCCTCGTGTTTACAATTATCAGCTGATTGATGACGTGCATCGGTTTTTGTTTTGCATGAACTATACCTTCAAATCTTTCATAATTTTGACAATATAGTTTGTAAAAACAAATTTTCATTTTAATTAAAAGTAACAATAAAAGCTTTCCTGTACTTAAACCATATCGCTATTTTATCTGTGTTTATGGATTTCTAAAATAAAAAAAAATAATAATTAAACAACATCTAAATATGAATCTTCTAGTAACATGTCGTTTCTAATTCTTCTACTTCTTCTATCATATCATTGTATTCATTGTTGACACAATTCATTGCATTCGGGGGAGCAACAAATACCATCGTTTTTGAGTGCTCATTTTAATTATTGTAGTTTTTTTTAATGCAAGATAGACTTACCAACTTTATAGTTTCAATTGGATTGGGTGACTTTGTGGAACATTTGGGCATCAGTAGTCATTTTTCATTTCCCAACCATAATCTTTAGGATCTAATTTCTTAACAATACCAATATGGCTTTGTATTCAAACTGGCCAGCATATTTATTCAAATTTGAACTTGGTAATAACATATCCGAAAAGACAAATTACAAAAAGCATTTATTTAATAAATTTGTGACTATAATATTATTATAAGCACCTCTGAACGTGTAAATTAAATGAGCCCTCAGTAGGAGAAATTTCTTTGCCAGACTTCGCTGTTTCTTGCGCTATTTTAGGTCTTATATCATTTAGACTGATATATCTTTTTTATGATACGAGTGTGATACCAGTTTTCTAGCACTGTCTATAAACTTTTATCAAATGGATTTCTTTCAAAACCACATAAGTCAAACCTTCTTTTATTCAGGACTGTTGTCTCATGGCCCTCCACAAATAGTTCAATAGATTTTACATTTTCTTTGCTCCAATAATAATAATAAGTAGTAAAATTAACACATCAGTATTGTTTGATTTTATCATAATATTTTTTATTTGTATTATCATTGACAATAAAAAAAATAGTCGGGTGTCTGCATCTTCATGATAAGGTACATCGTAAAGAGTTATTTTCACTAGTAACATAATGTAAAACTTACAATTTTTAAAATAATTAAAACAGTTTAATTTTTTTTTATAAATAAACGCTTTATCTTTATATAAGAATTTCCATCTTGAAGACCTCTCGCAATACTACTTCTTTGTTGCCAGCACTTTTTGTCTTAACTCAATTAAATGTTGGTATAAAGTAAATGTATTCAAAGACGTCTTGTTTGTCGTCGATTTTAGAAAATTTCTATAGTTAGGTACATTCCGAGAACTCTCTTTTGTCTTTCTAAATCTTTAATGGAGCCTTCCATATTATATCTATCGAATGTTAGTGATATTTGGTTGCAATATGTATTATCTTTAAAAATAAACAAAAGTTTTTTTAAACACCACGCATTACCTAGATCTACAAAGGTTTTAAATGCTGTTTCGATAACTTTAGTAACAGCCCCACATCACAAAATATGATCCAGCTTCTATAAGTTGTTCATACAATGTATTCAAAAACGTATACAATTTGCTTGCCAATTCAGATTTGGCAGTCTTACTCAATGTGCGGTCTTCATGAAAAATGGATACTAGGATAGGAGTCACTAAGAACATCAGCACAATTTAACTCTTTATACTGTGCTGCACTAATAACTCTTCGAAACATCATTTCAGGATTTATGGTGTTTTGTTTTTATTTTTCTTGTAAATTAATGTAATATTATCATAAGTAAGAGTCTTTGTCTGATCTCTTGGAATAGCTTTCTAAAAACTGACTTTACCGTCATCTTATGCAAATATTTTGTTACTGGAAAAAGCATATTCTTTGAATATATATACGAGTACATAATGCGAGATGTTGCACGTGTTTTTTATATTCTTTGAAATTTGATAGCGATTGATTATCATCGTGTGAAGCAATTTTGTCAGTGGCAATATGAATTAGATCATCGAATCAAACGGATTCATCCATGTGGATTCTATTAAATCTAACACATATTGACGTCTTCTTCTTCTCTTATATATTCAAATATTTTATTGTCTACAACGATGCACTGTACAAACGCATGAATAAATGCTAAATATAAAGCAACAAATGACATAAACTAATTATTACATCAGTTAGCTAAGGCTACCGGGCTATAGTTCCCCCCCCCCCCAAGCAAGCTTAGCTCGGGTCCTCTAACTACCTGTTTACAAGAAAAATACTCATCACTATCTAAGGTAGGTAAGATTACACAAAAATTGAAACGAGTTTGGCTGTTTTTGTGATACTCTGACGTGTTGTCCAACTTTGCTTCGCCTCGTAGGATAATTTTCACGTCGCGTGAAATAGCTATTAAGCACGCTGTGCCTAAAAGGAGGTTATTTAAAAATCAAAACGACAATCAAAAAGGGGATATTATAAAACGTCAGTAAAAAAAAAACATTCATACTAATTGTATTATTACTTGTCCTATACCCTGTATCTGTAGTCTTTTGGCTTGGCACAATAATTAACCTAGTTTAAACTTTAATATTTATAGGGTGTAAAAAGTTAGTTGCTCGTGTTCTTTTATGCGATGAAGCTTAATTTCGAATTATGAACATAAGGTCCTTGGCAAGTTGCGCAAATTAATTCGCCTTCCTAATAATAAATCTTCTTTTAAGTAATGATCTTTATTTTAGGCGTCGTTGTCTTACAACTTTTCAATCATTGATCTCGCCTGAATGATTATCTTCTCGGTGTAGAAATGAAACAAATGATTTTATATTTAGCAAATCGACGACTTTGTTAAGAATGGCAACACCTTTAAAGCCTTTCTAACTAACAGTGTATTTAAAGTCATTCCTTTGTTTTCGAAATTTAAAGTTCTTTCTTTTAAATTCGGGACTGACAGAAATGCGAAAGGAACACCAATGGTTTAGAAATGTCAGCAAGTTTATTAACTTTAACGGTTTGTCCTATTTTGAAAAAACAGTAGTTATCCCTTCTTAACATTAAGAATTGTTAGATATTTATTCGAATAAAATAATATTAATTGTGCAAGATAATTTATTTTTACTTGTAAATTTTTACTCTATAATATAAGTTACAAATAATATTAGTCCTCTAGTTTTTTACGTAATTGTATTGTGAAACCTCTGTTTGCCACCCCCTCTATAAAGTGACCACCTTCGTTAAACGGTTATGAAATCTCCATATTTAATAATGGAAATTCCAGTATTTTATACTCCCCTTTATTGATCCATCTAATGAACGACCACGGGCACTCATCATTGAAACTTTTAGCAAATACAAATGCTAAATACACCCTTCATTAGGGGCAGTAAAACCCGTCCCGACAATTCTTAAGAAATAAAGGTACTAACACTAATTACTTTATTGAAGGCGGGTGCATTCAATTTGTTTTAAAGGCTGATATATCTATTGTTAATACTAGTTTTATTTTGAACCATTTTTGTGTGTTGTGGGACTAACTTAAATATTTGAAGATGGCGAGAAAGAGGGAATGTCTTTCTTTAAGCGAAAAAATTGAAATCATTGAGCAAAGTTAAAAAACTGTTTAAAGTACCAGGAAATTGGCTTGGTTGCAATATGTATTATCTTTAAAAATAAACAAAAGTTTTTTTAAACACCACGCATTACCTAGATCTACAAAGGTTTTAAATGCTGTTTCGATAACTTTAGTAACAGCCCCACATCACAAAATATGATCCAATTTCTATAAGTTGTTCATACAATGTATTCAAAAATGTTTCCAATTTGTTCGCCAATTCAGATTTGGCAGTCTTACTCAATGTGCGGTCTTCATGAAAAATGGATACTAGGATAGGAGTCACTAAGAACATCAGCACAATTTAATTCTTTATACTGTGCTGCAATAATAATAATAACTCTTCGAAACATCATTTCAGGATTTATGGTGTTTTGTTTTTATTTTTCTTGTAAATTAATGTAATATTATCATAAGTAAGAGTCTTTGTCTGATCTCTTGGAATAGCTTTCTAAAAACTGACTTTACCGTCATCTTATGCAAATATTTTGTTAATGGAAAAAGCATATTCTTTGAATATATACGAGTACATAATGCGAGATGTTGCACGTGTTCTTTTATATTCTTTGAAATTTGATAGCGATTGATTATCATCGTGTGAAGCAATTTTGTCAGTGGCAATATGAATTAGATCATCGAATCAAACGGATTCATCCATGTGGATTCTATTAAATCTAACACATATTGAGGTCTTTTTCTTCTCTTATCTATTCAGATATTTCATTTTCTACAACGATGCACTGTACGCATAAACGCATGAATAAATGCTAAATATAAAGCAACAAATGACATAAACCAATTATTACATCAGTTAGCTAAGGCTACCGGGCTATAGTTCCCCCCCCCCAAGCAAGCTTAGCTCGGGTCCTCTAACTACCTGTTTACAAGAAAAATACTCATCACTATCTAAGGTAGGTAAGATTACACAAAAATTGAAACGAGTCTGGCTGTTTTTGTGATACTCTGACGTGTTGTCCAACTTTGCTTCGCCTCGTAGGACAATTTTCACGTCGCGTGCCTAAAAGACCCTTATTTCGTAACTTGTTGTATAAATAGCTATTAAGCACGCTGTGCCTAAAAGGAGGTTATTTAAAAATCAAAACGACAATCAAAAAAGGGATATTATAAAACGTCAGTAAAAAAAAAACATTCATACTAATTGTATTATTACTTGTCCTATACCCTGTATCTGTAGTCTTTTGGCTTGGCACAATAATTAACCTAGTTTAAACTTTAATATTTATAGGGTGTAAAAAGTTAGTTGCTCGTGTTTTTTTTATGCGATGAAGCTTAATTCTGAATTATGAACATAAGGTCCTTGGCAAGTTGCGCAAATGAATTCGCCTTCCTAATAATAAATCTTCTTTTAAGTAATGATCTTTATTTTAGGCGTCGTTTGTCTTACAACTTTTCAATCATTGATCTCGCCTGAATGATTATCTTCTCGGTGTAGAAATGAAACAAATGATTTCATATTTAGCAAATCGACGACTTTGTTAAGAATGGCAACACCTTTAAAGCCTTTCTAACTAACAGTGTATTTAAAGTCATTCCTTTGTTTTCGAAATTTAAAGTTCTTTCTTTTAAATTCGGGACTGACAGAAATGCGAAAGGAACACCAATGGTTTAGAAATGTCAGCAAGTTTATTAACTTTAACGGTTTGTCCTATTTTGAAAAAACAGTAGTTATCCCTTCTTAACATTAAGAATTGTTAGATATTTATTCGAATAAAATAATATTAATTGTGCAAGATAATTTATTTTTACTTGTAAATTTTTACTCTATAATATAAGTTACAAATAATATTAGTCCTCTAGTTTTTTACGTAATTGTATTGTGAAACCTCTGTTTGCCACCCCCTCTATAAAGTGACCACCTTCGTTAAACGGTTATGAAATCTCCATATTTAATAATGGAAATTCCAGTATTTTATACTCCCCTTTATTGATCCATCTAATGAACGACCACGGGCACTCATCATTGAAACTTTTAGCAAATACAAATGCTAAATACACCCTTCATTAGGGGCAGTAAAACCCGTCCCGACAATTCTTAAGAAATAAAGGTACTAACACTAATTACTTTATTGAAGGCGGGTGCATTCAATTTGTTTTAAAGGCTGATATATCTATTGTTAATACTAGTTTTATTTTGAACCATTTTTGTGTGTTGTGGGACTAACTTAAATATTTGAAGATGGCGAGAAAGAGGGAATGTCTTTCTTTAAGCGAAAAAATTGAAATCATCGAGCAAAGTTAAAAAACTGTTTAAAGTACCAGGAAATTGGCTTGGTTGCAATATGTATTATCTTTAAAAATAAACAAAAGTTTTTTTAAACACCACGCATTACCTAGATCTACAAAGGTTTTAAATGCTGTTTCGATAACTTTAGTAACAGCCCCACATCACAAAATATGATCCAATTTCTATAAGTTGTTCATACAATGTATTCAAAAATGTTTCCAATTTGTTCGCCAATTCAGATTTGGCAGTCTTACTCAATGTGCGGTCTTCATGAAAAATGGATACTAGGATAGGAGTCACTAAGAACATCAGCACAATTTAATTCTTTATACTGTGCTGCAATAATAACTCTTCGAAACATCATTTCAGGATTTATGGTGTTTTGTTTTTATTTTTCTTGTAAATTAATGTAATATTATCATAAGTAAGAGTCTTTGTCTGATCTCTTGGAATAGCTTTCTAAAAACTGACTTTACCGTCATCTTATGCAAATATTTTGTTAATGGAAAAAGCATATTCTTTGAATATATACGAGTACATAATGCGAGATGTTGCACGTGTTCTTTTATATTCTTTGAAATTTGATAGCGATTGATTATCATCGTGTGAAGCAATTTTGTCAGTGGCAATATGAATTAGATCATCGAATCAAACGGATTCATCCATGTGGATTCTATTAAATCTAACACATATTGAGGTCTTTTTCTTCTCTTATCTATTCAGATATTTCATTTTCTACAACGATGCACTGTACGCATAAACGCATGAATAAATGCTAAATATAAAGCAACAAATGACATAAACCAATTATTACATCAGTTAGCTAAGGCTACCGGGCTATAGTTCCCCCCCCCCCCCAAGCAAGCTTAGCTCGGGTCCTCTAACTACCTGTTTACAAGAAAAATACTCATCACTATCTAAGGTAGGTAAGATTACACAAAAATTGAAACGAGTCTGGCTGTTTTTGTGATACTCTGACGTGTTGTCCAACTTTGCTTCGCCTCGTAGGACAATTTTCACGTCGCGTGCCTAAAAGACCCTTATTTCGTAACTTGTTGTATAAATAGCTATTAAGCACGCTGTGCCTAAAAGGAGGTTATTTAAAAATCAAAACGACAATCAAAAAAGGGATATTATAAAACGTCAGTAAAAAAAAAACATTCATACTAATTGTATTATTACTTGTCCTATACCCTGTATCTGTAGTCTTTTGGCTTGGCACAATAATTAACCTAGTTTAAACTTTAATATTTATAGGGTGTAAAAAGTTAGTTGCTCGTGTTTTTTTTATGCGATGAAGCTTAATTCTGAATTATGAACATAAGGTCCTTGGCAAGTTGCGCAAATGAATTCGCCTTCCTAATAATAAATCTTCTTTTAAGTAATGATCTTTATTTTAGGCGTCGTTTGTCTTACAACTTTTCAATCATTGATCTCGCCTGAATGATTATCTTCTCGGTGTAGAAATGAAACAAATGATTTCATATTTAGCAAATCGACGACTTTGTTAAGAATGGCAACACCTTTAAAGCCTTTCTAACTAACAGTGTATTTAAAGTCATTCCTTTGTTTTCGAAATTTAAAGTTCTTTCTTTTAAATTCGGGACTGACAGAAATGCGAAAGGAACACCAATGGTTTAGAAATGTCAGCAAGTTTATTAACTTTAACGGTTTGTCCTATTTTGAAAAAACAGTAGTTATCCCTTCTTAACATTAAGAATTGTTAGATATTTATTCGAATAAAATAATATTAATTGTACAAGATAATTTATTTTTACTTGTAAATTTTTACTCTATATTATAAGTTACAAATAATATTAGTCCTCTAGTTTTTTACGTAATTGTACATTTACAGTGAAACCTCTGTTTGCGACCCCCTCTATAAAGTGACCACCTTCGTTAAACGGTTATGAAATCTCCATATTTAATAATGGAAATCCCAGTATTTTATACTCCCCTTTATTGATCCATCTAATGAACGACCACGGGCACTCATCATTGAAACTTTTAGCAAATACAAATGCTAAATGCACCCTTCATTAGGGGCAGTAAAACCCGTCCCGACAATTCTTAAGAAATAAAGGTACTAACACTAATTACTTTATTGAAGGCGGGTGCATGGTGTTGTGGGACTAACTTAAATATTTGAAGATGGCGAGAAAGTGGGAATGTCTTTCTTTAAGCGAAAAAATTGAAATCATCGAGCAAAGTTAAAAAACTGTTTAAAGTACCAGGAAATTGGCTGTAAAATTTAAAGAGGGTAAGCCCCAAATTAGAAATTTGTTTCAAGAAGGTGGCAACGGTGAATAGAAAATAAAATTTTCCATAACCGAAGGACTGGCAGTGGACCAAGTTCTTTTTAACTGGTTTTTAAGGCGCAAAACAACGATTTACAATTCTGTTCTGTGCAAATATAGAAACTGAGATATAATAGGCAAAAGCAAAGATCCTCGATGTTTTAAGGGTGCACCGATAAGTTACCTCTCCAATGGGTCTCGAACAGAAAAGCGTGGATGAGAGCAGACGTTATGACAACATAGCTTCACAGATTTGATACCAAGATGAAGAAGCAGAATAGTGGTATTGTTTATGTATAATGCATCGCCCCATCCCAAAATTACACTGGATAATGTCAAACTTATTTTACTTCCACCCAATTCTACCTCACATTGCCAACCTTTGGGCCATGGCATTATTCAGAATTTTAAAATGCTCAACAGTGGTTGTCCTCTTCAAGAAATCGAAAATAATAATACCGTAACCAACGCCTTGATACGGGTTTCAGTGGTCTGGCGCAATTTGTTCCCAGTAACAATAAAAAAATGCTTTATGAATAATATTCCGCACGTGCAACTGTTTCCTAACATTAAAGACACATTTGTGAACTTCAAAGAATTTGCCTCTATTGATAACGATTGGCCAACAGAAAGTGCAGAATTGACTATCATCGAGTGTATTGAGGAGATCCAAAAAACCGATGAAGCTACCAGGGGCGTAGGCACGGTTTTTCATTGGGGGGGGGGGGACATTTCACATAAATATATCATATATATATATATCGTCCATGCACACGCTATACCGGGTGTTGCATCGTCGAGCGGGACATAGGAAATCCCATGTAATTTTAAATGGGGTCAATTATTGGCTTCCCTAATTATTTTAGAGAAAAATTCTATTTAGGTTTATTAAAGAGCACTAAAACCCACATTCAAAAGAATAACTTCAGATTTTTTTGATGAGCCCGTTTACGGGTTATCGCCGATTTCTTTTTAACTATTTCTCCTTTTTATGGCCCCGTATTTGCGGGCACCAGTCAAGGTAAAAGATGACTATAACATACTAATTAGGAAAATATTTCCTAGCCATCTGATTTAAAACCTTATACTATAAGGCCGTATTTGGCTAACACAGTTAGCGCTACAATACTAAATTGATTGCTTAAAACTACCAAGAAAGGAAGACCTTTCTGTTGGTAGGATGCTGCTACCTATGGACCGGTTTCGAACTTATTGGTTCTCGTCAGCATAGGGTAAGCGCAGACATACCTAACAACAGAAAGGCCTCAAGTCTTTATAACCAGTTTTATCGTCCTGCTCAGGCAGTGAACGATAAGTGGCGCCATCTCTTGGTAGTTTTTCTTGGTAGTTTTAAGCAATCAATTTAGTATTGTAGCGCTAACTGTGTTAGCCAAATACGGCCTTATAGTATAAGGTTTTAAATCAGATGGCTAGGAAATATTTTCCTAATTAGTATGTTATATTTATCTACTCCATCTGACAAGTAAAGGATTTTTTAAAGATTTTTAGTTTTTAATGTACCTAATGGTATAGTCCTCTCTTCTGATTGCTTAAAACTTCTAAGAGATGGCGCCACTTATCGTTCACTGCCTGAGCAGGACGATAAAACTGGTTATAAAGACTTGAGGCCTTTCTGTTGTTAGGTATGTCTGCGCTTACCCTATGCTGACGAGAACCAATAAGTTCGAAACCGGTCCATAGGTAGCAGCATCCTACCAACAGAAAGGTCTTCCTTTCTTGGTAGTTTTAAGCAATCAATTTAGTATTGTAGCGCTAACTGTGTTAGCCAAATACGGCCTTATAGTATAAGGTTTTAAATCAGATGGCTAGGAAATATTTTCCTAATTAGTATGTTATATTTATCTACTCCATCTGACAAGTAAAGGATTTTTCAAAGATTTTTAGTTTTTAATGTACCTAATGGTATAGTCCTCTCTTCTGATTGCTTAAAACTTCTAAGAGATGGCGCCACTTATCGTTCACTGCCTGAGCAGGACGATTAAACTGGTTATAAAGACTTGAGGCCTTTCTGTTGTTAGGTATGTCTGCGCTTACCCTATGCTGACGAGAACCAATAAGTTCGAAACCGGTCCATAGGTAGCAGCATCCTACCAACAGAAAGGTCTTCCTTTCTTGGTAGTTTTAAGCAATCAATTTAGTATTGTAGCGCTAACTGTGTTAGCCAAATACGGCCTTATAGTATAAGGTTTTAAATCAGATGGCTAGGAAATATTTTCCTAATTAGTATGTTATATTTATCTACTCCATCTGACAAGTAAAGGATTTTTTAAAGATTTTTAGTAAAAGATGACTGTCAAATAAAGTTGTCATATTGAAATGTGTGCTTTATTGTTATAAAAACTCGTACATCGAAAATATTAAAGGTGTATTTATGAGTACAAATTAATCTGAATAAAACTAAAATAAAGTATCCAATTACAAGGTTAATTATGACATTTTACATGTTTCAATATTTTACTAATTAATAGGTAGGTACTATTAAATTGTTAGAACTTTAGGATTTAAGAAGATATTCGAATATTCCTCAAAATGACAACTTTATTTGACAGTCATCTTTTACCTTGACTGGTGCACGCAAATACGGGGCCATAAAAAGGAGAAATAGTTGAAAAGAAATCGGCGATAACCCGTAAACGGGCTCATCAAAAATATCTAAGGTTATTCTTTTGAATGTGGGTTTTAGTGCTCTTTAATAAACCTAAATAGAATTTTTCTCTAAAATAATTAGGGAAGCCAATAATTGACCCCATTTAAAATTACATGGGATTTCCTATGTCCCGCTCGACGATGCAACACCCGGTATGTATAGTTCATGTACCTATAGAGTATTATGTGAGTTATGTTATGAACACATATGTTTCAAACGTGTGTCGCCATGTCTTCTAATGAAAAGCGCTTGCTTCGTTTAAAATCATTTGAGCGCGGTTTCGAGGCACTTCTACGCACGACCGTCGAAAATATATGTAATTTTTTTTTAAAGGAATATAGCAACTCGGTTTTTTTTTTGGGGGAGGGGACAAAAATGATATTGTGTCCCCTCCGTCATTATTTGGGGGGGGGGCAATGCCCCTGCCCCCCCTCCCCCCCCCCCGTGCCTACGCCCCTGGAAGCTACTCTCAACTCTGAGACAGAGGAAGAGGAACCTGAACTGTTAACAATTTTGACAAGTCTACAGATATATCTCAATTGATATTAAAATGTGAATCTAAATCTTATAAAAATACAATAAAGAACATAAAGCAATCATTCATTTCTGATTATTTTAAAAAATAAGATTTTTAAAACATACAGTACATTGTATAATATATATGTTAGTATGCACGTGCAGTATATACATATTGGTAGATTGGCTTCATCTAATTTAATTTTGGTTGTGATAAATTTGGACAAAAATATTTAAAACCCTTTACATTAATGTAAATACTTATTAATAAACAAGCACTGTAAAATGCAGACCAATTGTTTTAATTTTTCTCTATTAACCGATCAACATTTGATTCCCCGAAGGTGGTCGCTAATGAGAGAATTTACTGTACTTCTAAACAGTAATTATTCTAACTAGTAAAAAAGTTTAAAGTACAAAGCCTTAGTTCATGTTAACCTCTCTGGCTATAAGCCTAAGTATATGCGGGAACACATTAATTTGCCGATTTGTGTCAATTGCTCACAGTTTGGATATGTAGCCAAAAACTGCAAAGAAAAGCATTGCTGCCATAGAGGAACGAGTAATGAGGAACGCAAAGGTAAAGAGTGTATCAGCAAAGAGGAAAGTGCCCGAACTGTACTAAACTGAGGTTAAAACCAGTAGACAGTCAACACTCGGCAAGAGATACTCAATGTCCGGTATATTAAAGAAAATTAAAACAATACCAAAGAAACATTGATTAAAATTAAATAATTAATTAAGAAATTACCCCAAAGCTATAACAAACCATTTTTTACAAAAAAGACAAAAGACAAAAACAACATTCACATAGAAAGTGTGAAGGTCGGCCACTATTAAATAAACTATAAACTATAAATAAGTGGTGTGTTTCAGTGTGCGGTGGTGGAATGTACAGGGACATTTTTTCAAGTGTCTCACCGGATTGGCGATTTTCCTGCTGACTATAATAGAAAGCAATGATTTTCGACAAGGCAGCCGAATTTAATGTCAAAAAAATATATAGGTTCACAAATTTGACAGATACGACGCCATCTTGAATTTTTTTATATGGCAACCCTCGTAAGTTGCCGCACAAGTGAATTGAATTTGGCAATCCGATTTCAAACACCTATAATTTTTGATATTTATTTTCAGCTATTTCGGAAATACGGGAGATCCTAATTTCCCTTCATTGATTTTGTCTTATAAGTGTCTCACCCCTTTAGCAAATAAACCTTCTAAGCTGAACACCTTAATTTTTTTACAGTTACATAATTTCCCGTGGCTAAGCTATCTACGATATAATCAAATCCGACAGATGTCAAAAAGTGACAGATACGATGCCATTTTGCATTTTTTTAATGGCAACCCTCATAAAATAGTCGCACAAGTGAATTGCATCTGGCGATCCGATTTCAAACACCTATAGTTGTTAATATTATTTATTTTCAGCCGTTTTGGAAATACGGGGGTTGAAATTATGTATCTGTGAAAAAAATTGAGTTTTTAGATTAGAAGGGCTATTTATTAAAGGGGTGAGACCCTTAAAAGACAAAATCGATGAAGGCAAATTAGGAACCCCCGAATTTCCGAAAAGGCTGAAAATAAATATCAACAACTATAGGTTTTTGAAATCGGATCGTCAAGTGCAATTTACTGGTGGTTATTTAAGAGGGTTGCCATTTAAAAAAAATTCAAAATGGCGTCGTATCTGTCAAATTTGTGAACCTATATATTTTTTGACATTAAAATCGACTTGTCGAAAATTATTGAAAAATATGTGATTTGTTTTTTTATTATAGTCAGCAGAAACGTCGCCATTCGGGCGAGACACTTAAAAAAATGTCCCTGTACATTTGAAAAGGAAAGAGAAATTTTTGTTTCTGTATATACACCTCCTGTGGGAGACAATTGATATTGCATATATTTAGGGAAAATAAACTAATATTTATAGCAGGAGACTTTATTATTGAAATGGTGAAGATATTCAGATTTTTAATTTTTTTTTTGATAAGTTCATTTCATTTAACTTGGTTTCAACTATAGCAGAAAACACCAGAATTACAAGTAACTCATGTAGTTGTATAGCCAATATTTTTACAAATTCCGGCTATGCAGAAGTGTTCGAAAACTTTATTTCGGAATATACAGCACAAAAGGTCACTTTTAGAATAAAACAAACAGGAGAAAATCATTTAAACTACGAACGCACATTTTGGGAGGCTAATAAAAACGATTTCTTATGTAACCTACGGGACCAAGATTGGGCTGAGGTATATAATATTAAGAAAAGTAATGTTAATGGATAATGGAATACATTTGAAGAGTGGCGGGGCAATGTGATCTAAGTGCCAAAAATTCAAAAACTTTTTTTTTCCCTCAATGTGATCTATGTGCCATCGCCCTTAACGTGCTATATGATTTAAGTGCCTACTTGGGCTTCATGCGATTTAAATAGTACACAAGGTTGCGCCTTCTGTATGTGCACCCACACCTTTTCAATCAAAGTAATCTAAGTGCCAAAATTCTGTGTGTCATATCAGTCATTTTCCCCACAATAATACTCGTTCAAGTACTGTTAAGCTGTTAAGTTTGTGGATTTAACTCATAGTAATATGTATTACTGCCGCCAACTATCTGGTTACAACTTTGGGATCCATGTAGCTGATGTAAATAATGGATTAATGTGTGTTTGGCATGAGGGGCAAGCGGGAAGGGGAAGCAACCAAATGGCGTCTTGCCTTTTGCAAATACTCAACTGCGGGCTGCCCAACACATTCAAAAACAATTTTTGCGTTTGGAGTGACAATTGTGCGGGACAGTTGAAAAACAAAGTGCTTTTGTTCTTATACATCTTTCTTGTCTCCCATGGAGTTTTCGATGTAATTGACCACAAGTTTCTTATATCCGGACACTAATTCTCAGCATCTGACCGTGATTTCGCACTCATCTAAAAGAGAGCGAAACGATGTAAACTGTACAACATGCAAGATGTGATGAATGTTATAGTCACTGCAAGACCATCCCGTCCTTTTAAGGTGCTCAATATGGAGGACGAAAAAAAGTTTTTTGATTTCGATGCTGCATCTTCCTCGTTACTAGACACATCCAAGCTTGGAATATCGAAAGCCTCTTGGCTTCGAGTTTCCCAAGATGATCTCGGGTTAGTTTTGTATAAAAGGAATTACAGTGATATTGCACCTTGGGAAAAATGTCGAGTACTGAAACCAGGTATTACTATCGCTAACATCAAGAATGCTTCCCTAACTTCTCTACCAACTGTCATACCATTAAGTGCGGCAAAAAAAAGGACACCACTACAATGCTAGATTTTCTTGACGATTACAATGGAAAATATTATTCAAACATTTTAGCAAACTGAGGTTTGAATACTTATTGGTATAATTACCAGTGTAACAATCTTTTTGTGCTTGTTACAACGTTAGTAGATAGCCCGAGTTTTTATCAAATTTTGACCAATTTAAATAATTAAATTTTTTAAAAATTTTGAATACGCCCCTGTCTAAAAGGTTCTAGACCCAGGCCGATTCGTCTTAATATAATAACCTACGTATAGGCAACCCGTAATATGACGATATGCATGACTAGCTGTCGGAATATCACTTGCACACCCAGATGGTATTAAGCTATCTTTTACATGTTTGGGATGACTGCCGGGTTTTTTGACGTTGCCTAACCTAGTATTTTGGAGGCATTTAGTTTCGGGTCAAACTTGCATCTATTTTCATGGCTTTTTTTGGTTAAAATGAGTAGATTCCCGTTTTCAAGTTCAAAGTGCCCTCCAGCTTTACTTGTCATTTCCGGAAGTCACATGGGTTTTCGAAGCAGTACGAGTCACGAGTGGGAAGTTGTTTTTTTGGATAGGAAAGTCTATTTAAGGACTTTACGGCGTAGTGCGTCGGTCTGTTCGTTCTAAATACCGGTCCAGAAGACTTGAACAGCAGGTGACGAAAATATAAAAATTATGGTTTTGTGTTAATAATTCACATTTTATATGTGTCGGCAATGGCCGGGTCGGAATTTAACACAGAAGCTGTCTTTTGAGCCTTAAATGGGATTGTTTCGTCACCTAGACCGTAGGAAGCCCGACCATCTGGTGAGTAGTATTTTTGGGTTTCACAAAATGGCGTCCTAATGTCCACGTTTTGTTTTAGGCTTCATTATTTATTATCCTTTATTAGCCTTTATTATCCTTCACTATTCATCATTTTTCTTTTATCAACTTCTTTTTCTACTTCCTTTATCTACTTCGATTACCGTCTATTTTTCTTTTATCTTCTGGTTCTTTTATCTCCTACATCTTTTATCCCCTACCTTTATTACCTTCTACTTCTATTTTCTACGTTCTACATGGATTTAGCCATGTGTTGGAAATGCTTAAGTCAGTATTCGTAATCTGGAGTCTTCCTCTTAATTCTTTACCCTGCTATGGATCCCATGTCTGGAATGGAGGATGTATGTCTTAGAGAGGCCAAGACGAGTGGGGGTGTCATTTTGGATGAAGTTCCTGTTTCGGTGCATGTGCCGGTCACCCCGACGTGCTGTATGGTCAACCGTCCACATTGATCTGATGCTGGAGGTTGATGCATAATCCGTCGTGCCTGTCTGCTAGAGTCCTGCCTTACATGAGCTAAGTAGCATATTTTTTCTCCTTGTTTACTGTACTAACACCACTTCCGACAAATTTGTATTAAATTTCATAAGATATAACACCAAAAAAACCCTTCCTTTGAGTTTGAATAAGTAAATTTCATGTGTCCAATAATTCAGGATAATTTCACCTCTATACTTCAGTTAAATCACTCGTAATGTACTATTAATGGGCCTAGAGCCACCTTTTTATGTCATATTGCTAAAATACCTCTTTTATTCACTTGTAACGTTTTGACTGGCACAATGCCACACTTACCGAACTTAACCTTTTTTATTTGATGACTAATAGCCACTAAAAGTCAATTTGTTAACCTTAACTTAATTTCCTATGTTATAAACCTTTTATGTGGTGATTTGGTAGACTGTATTATATTTGTATATTCTTCCCTCTGTATATTTTGATGTATAGTGTATAATTACCCTAGCTTCGCTTAAGACTGTTGTAAATTCTTGTAGATTTCGCTTAAAGTGGATGGGTCAATCCAGTAATGTACATATTACCTACCTAACTGCTTATCTTGTATCATACGAAAACTTAGTTTTCAATTCAAAACCGAAACCTCCCTCGTCAAGGAATGCTTGAGTGGTTGGTCTATTTATTGTAAATTCATTTGTATATTAATCCCTAGTAGGTTTTATGCTTACCTAGCTGGAACAGGCTAGTTTTGATTTATGAAACTAACTTTTACTCGTCAAGGAGTATAAGATGGTTATTTTATTTATCTTAAATTGAGATTTACATTAAACAAAAAACGTAAGTCTTACTTTCTAACAGAAGTAGCGGTTAAATGTTTAATTTTAAAGTATTATTCTAGAACTTCCTCAGGAAGTATGCATTTTCCCTCTAATTAATTTTGGGTAATGAATTTTAAATCTTTCCTAAGTTATATTGGAGTTATTATCTCCTGTAAAGTTATTGAGATATTATATCTGTAATTTCTTTATTTTTGCTTAATGTTATTAAGATATCCCTATAGAGTATTGAGTTATTTCTATAGCTGTAATTTTCTCTATTTTGACTTAATTTTATTAAGATATCCCTATGAATTTGTTGAGATATTCCTATATCGGTAACCTCTTCATTGGACTTAACCTTGTAAGGGATATATCTATATCTGTTTTGAGCGGGTTAATAAGAGACTGATAATCTCGGTTTTGAATGCATTACTTACTGACCCAGATATTTTAGTTACCATCAGTTATTTTTTGTCATTCTAGGTTTTGGTTATATCTATTAGTTAGACTTAGCTAGATAATCTTTATCTTCACCCCTAAGCCTTTTTTTGCTGGGAACATAACTAAAGTTTTAAGTTTCCCAATTCTATTTTGGAATAGGGCATGGTAAATGTTTTTATTAATATAACCTGGAAGTGATATTACTATTTATGAATTTGATTCTAAATTCTAACTCACTTTAAATTCTGGCGTAGGGAATGCTATATATATATGTATATGACTTTATATTAACTTTACCCTAAATGCTGCTTTACTTTGAATTTTGGGCAAAAGGGTAAATGTCTTTAATTACATAACCTTGAAGTTATCATAAATTTCTCAAGGGATCTTAACCAAATTTTGGGGCATCGTAAGTGCTTCAATTGACCTTTCATTGACTTTACTATAAAGAATATTTTATTTTCAATTTTGGCATAATGAATGCTATAATTTGATTTAGTTTACATTAAATTTAAATTCTGTTTTATTTTGGTCACTACCTTTAAAGTAATTACACTTTAATTATGTTCAAAGCTTTATTTAGTATTTGACTCCTATTATTGGGTGTTTAGAAAGAATCCTCACTTCTTATTCTGTTTGATTTCCTACGATCTAATATATCTTTTAGTGGAGCTGTCTAGCTCATGTCATATCTTTTTCTATGTTATTTTTTATATCTTCTTTCTCTGATTTAGTTGCTTAGCCTTTTATTCAAATTCTTTTTCTATGTTATGTTTATTTCTTCCTATATGAATAAAATGGGTGTTAGTTGGAAAATATTGTTCTTTTAATTAATAAAATAGGAATTGATTGACATAATTGTTTTATTCATACTGCTTTCTCTTTCAGGGCTAGGGAACTAAATATTCTGTTTACTCTTTTCTTTATAATCTTTTTCAACCCCTTTGGTTGATGGCGCCCAAAAATCTTATCTAAATTAAATCTACGACCTTAGCTCTCAAGCGAATTAAAAAACTGAGTGGCCGTGGTGACCCAAGTAATTAATTAATAAACAAATGACAGGAACAATCATAAATTGAATAAAGTTAAGAATCCTTTTTTCATCTTTTTTATTTTTTAATTTTTTATTTTTTATTAATTATTACAAATGGCGCCCAATTAAAAAAATAAAAAAAAGATAAAAAAAGGAAAGATTCTTATCTACTTTATTCAATTTATGATTGTTCTTGTCATTTGTTTATTAATTATTACAAATGACGCTCTAACGTGGGGCCAGGAATAACATTTTGTGGGTAGCTCAGTCGTATGTAACAAGTAAAATTTTTAACAACATTTCAGATAAAAATCTTCATTTTTCCTTGCAGTGATATCTTTCTAAACACATAACTTTTCTATATTTTTGGCTTGGCCAGAAATATTATTTTGACCATTTTTTGATTGTATTTGGAATTTTTTAGGTACATTTTGGTATAGAGAAAAATGTCTAAAATGAACCCTACCTACCTGTGGAAGGATGAGTTGGTTTGGGAACTCTGCGTCAGAGGAATCCAGGCTGATCCAGGATCAAAAGTCAACATCCTCAAATCCTTATTGCGACAGCTACAGAAAGCTGAGAAAGATGATTCTATCGTGCCTCATCCGGCGATATCGATGGATTTTCAACAAGAAACACAAATATGCCAAAGAAAACTCGTGATATTACAAGGATTGGTAACCATTTTTAATTCCAATAAAGAACATGTTGATTATAAAAGAGCTATGTCACGTTTACTACATGTTAAACGTAGATTAGAGTATATCTCTTCTGGTAACCCAGAAGAAGATAATTTCAAATCCGAACTTATAACTGAAACAACCTCTCTTATTGCCAATTTAAAGGCAAAAGCTCAAAATAATGACGTCAATCTTTTGCATTTCAAGGACACAGATGAAAGTTCTTCAGAGACCTCGTATGAGAGCGATTCTGAAACTCCTGAAATTGTAAATTCTCGTAGAGTATCTTTTGCGACCGACGAACAAAAAGTAAATCCAGGAGAAAATCCTAAAATAATTATTCATTCTGACGTTCTTGTTCGTGGGCCAGCACAGGAGGCTTCGCAATTAAATTCCGTATCTCAACATATGAGTAACAATAATGATTTTGAAAGCTCTATTCAACCAACCTGTTCTCATACATTACAGCCTAAAACTTTGTTTAGTAGGGACACACAAGAAAACGTCAACCTGTATAGACGACAATTTAGTTTAAATTCAATATCTCAAAATAAGGTTGATAATGGCGAAAATTTAATTGATAATGACTTTGAAAGCTGTGTCCAACCAAATTGTTCCCGCACACCAAATCTTGCAACCTTATCTAGTAGAGACACCCAACAAAATACAAACTTAAACACACGACAATTCAATTTAAACTCAAGACCTCAAAGTTCGCGAATAATGCCAGACTTTTATAATGAACAGGGTAGATTAGATTCCTTGGATAGATTTTCACATATGGCCACCTTGGGAGACTCTCCACACGACATGGATAATAGCCTTATTAAAAAACATTTGTAATAATTAATAAAAAATAAAAAATTAAAAAATAAAAAAGATGAAAAAAGGATTCTTAACTTTATTCAATTTATGATTGTTCCTGTCATTTGTTTATTAATTAATTACTTGGGTCACCACGGCCACTCAGTTTTTTAATTCGCTTGAGAGCTAAGGTCGTAGATTTAATTCAGATAAGATTTTTGGGCGCCATCAACCAAAGGGGTTGAAAAAGATTATAAAGAAAAGAGTAAACAGAATATTTAGTTCCCTAGCCCTGAAAGAGAAAGCAGTATGAATAAAACAATTATGTCAATCAATTCCTATTTTATTAATTAAAAGAACAATATTTTCCAACTAACACCCATTTTATTCATATAGGAAGAAATAAACATAACATAGAAAAAGAATTTGAATAAAAGGCTAAGCAACTAAATCAGAGAAAGAAGATATAAAAAATAACATAGAAAAAGATGTGACATGAGCTAGACAGCTCCACTAAAAGATATATTAGATCGTAGGAAATCAAACAGAATAAGAAGTGAGGATTCTTTCTAAACACCCAATAATAGGAGTCAAATACTAAATAAAGCTTTGAACATAATTAAAGTGTAATTACTTTAAAGGTAGTGACCAAAATAAAACAGAATTTAAATTTAATGTAAACTAAATCAAATTATAGCATTCATTATGCCAAAATTGAAAATAAAATATTCTTTATAGTAAAGTCAATGAAAGGTCAATTGAAGCACTTACGATGCCCCAAAATTTGGTTAAGATCCCTTGAGAAATTTATGATAACTTCAAGGTTATGTAATTAAAGACATTTACCCTTTTGCCCAAAATTCAAAGTAAAGCAGCATTTAGGGTAAAGTTAATATAAAGTCATATACATATATATATAGCATTCCCTACGCCAGAATTTAAAGTGAGTTAGAATTTAGAATCAAATTCATAAATAGTAATATCACTTCCAGGTTATATTAATAAAAACATTTACCATGCCCTATTCCAAAATAGAATTAGGAAACTTAAAACTTTAGTTATGTTCCCAGCAAAAAAAGGCTTAGGGGTGAAGATAAAGATTATCTAGCTAAGTCTAACTAATAGATATAACCAAAACCTAGAATGACAAAAAATAACTGATGGTAACTAAAATATCTGGGTCAGTAAGTAATGCATTCAAAACCGAGATTATCAGTCTCTTATTAACCCGCTCAAAACAGATATAGATATATCCCTTACAAGGTTAAGTCCAATGAAGAGGTTACCGATATAGGAATATCTCAACAAATTCATAGGGATATCTTAATAAAATTAAGTCAAAATAGAGAAAATTACAGCTATAGAAATAACTCAATACTCTATAGGGATATCTTAATAACATTAAGCAAAAATAAAGAAATTACAGATATAATATCTCAATAACTTTACAGGAGATAATAACTCCAATATAACTTAGGAAAGATTTAAAATTCATTACCCAAAATTAATTAGAGGGAAAATGCATACTTCCTGAGGAAGTTCTAGAATAATACTTTAAAATTAAACATTTAAGCGCTACTTCTGTTAGAAAGTAAGACTTACGTTTTTTGTTTAATGTAAATCTCAATTTAAGATAAATAAAATAACCATCTTATACTCCTTGACGAGTAAAAGTTAGTTTCATAAATCAAAACTAGCCTGTTCCAGCTAGGTAAGCATAAAACCTACTAGGGATTAATATACAAATGAATTTACAATAAATAGACCAACCACTCAAGCATTCCTTGACGAGGGAGGTTTCGGTTTTAAATTGAAAACTAAGTTTTCGTATGATACAAGATAAGCAGTTAGGTAGGTAATATGTACATTACTGGATTGACCCATCCACTTTAAGCGAAATCTACAAGAATTTACAACAGTCTTAAGCGAAGCTAGGGTAATTATACACTATACATCAAAATATACAGAGGGAAGAATATACAAATATAATACAGTCTACCAAATCACCACATAAAAGGTTTATAACATAGGAAATTAAGTTAAGGTTAACAAATTGACTTTTAGTGGCTATTAGTCATCAAATAAAAAAGGTTAAGTTCGGTAAGTGTGGCATTGTGCCAGTCAAAACGTTACAAGTGAATAAAAGAGGTATTTTAGCAATATGACATAAAAAGGTGGCTCTAGGCCCATTAATAGTACATTACGAGTGATTTAACTGAAGTATAGAGGTGAAATTATCCTGAATTATTGGACACATGAAATTTACTTATTCAAACTCAAAGGAAGGGTTTTTTTGGTGTTATATCTTATGAAATTTAATAAAAATTTGTCGGAAGTGGTGTTAGTACAGTAAACAAGGAGAAAAAATATGCTACTTAGCTCATGTAAGGCAGGACTCTAGCAGACAGGCACGACGGATTATGCATCAACCTCCAGCATCAGATCAATGTGGACGGTTGACCATACAGCACGTCGGGGTGACCGGCACATGCACCGAAACAGGAACTTCATCCAAAATGACACCCCCACTCGTCTTGGCCTCTCTAAGACATACATCCTCCATTCCAGACATGGGATCCATAGCAGGGTAAAGAATTAAGAGGAAGACTCCAGATTACGAATACTGACTTAAGCATTTCCAACACATGGCTAAATCCATGTAGAACGTAGAAAATAGAAGTAGAAGGTAATAAAGGTAGGGGATAAAAGATGTAGGAGATAAAAGAACCAGAAGATAAAAGAAAAATAGACGGTAATCGAAGTAGATAAAGGAAGTAGAAAAAGAAGTTGATAAAAGAAAAATGATGAATAGTGAAGGATAATAAAGGCTAATAAAGGATAATAAATAATGAAGCCTAAAACAAAACGTGGACATTAGGACGCCATTTTGTGAAACCCAAAAATACTACTCACCAGATGGTCGGGCTTCCTACGGTCTAGGTGACGAAACAATCCCATTTAAGGCTCAAAAGACAGCTTCTGTGTTAAATTCCGACCCGGCCATTGCCGACACATATAAAATGTGAATTATTAACACAAAACCATAATTTTTATATTTTCGTCACCTGCTGTTCAAGTCTTCTGGACCGGTATTTAGAACGAACAGACCGACGCACTACGCCGTAAAGTCCTTAAATAGACTTTCCTATCCAAAAAAACAACTTCCCACTCGTGACTCGTACTGCTTCGAAAACCCATGTGACTTCCGGAAATGACAAGTAAAGCTGGAGGGCACTTTGAACTTGAAAACGGGAATCTACTCATTTTAACCAAAAAAAGCCATGAAAATAGATGCAAGTTTGACCCGAAACTAAATGCCTCCAAAATACTAGGTTAGGCAACGTCAAAAAACCCGGCAGTCATCCCAAACATGTAAAAGATAGCTTAATACCATCTGGGTGTGCAAGTGATATTCCGACAGCTAGTCATGCATATCGTCATATTACGGGTTGCCTATACGTAGGTTATTATATTAAGACGAATCGGCCTGGGTCTAGAACCTTTTAGACAGGGGCGTATTCAAAATTTTTAAAAAATTTAATTATTTAAATTGGTCAAAATTTGATAAAAACTCGGGCTATCTACTAACGTTGTAACAAGCACAAAAAGATTGTTACACCAGTATGTAGGTTTTAGGTGTAGGCCTTCTTATCAGTTTTGTGTAAGAGTACCTACATATTTACTATATCTTATCTTGCAAGTAATGTTACTTTTCCATTTCGTTAGAGTTAGATTTTTGTTATGAAAATATAACATTAAGTTAGATCTACTATAAGGATAACCTTGTGGACTTAGATCATTTTGTTTTATTTTTTTGGTACAAATGTGCTAAAGAACAGTATTTAACATGTTTTTGAATTAAAATTATCTAGTTTATTAGTCTTTGTTATTCCTAAATAAGTTTACCACAAAAAAAATGTAAAAAAAAGTTTTTTACGTCTCCTGGAAAATTTGACTTTCGGCACTTAGATCACATTGCCCCGCCACTCTTCATTTATAAATGTCTTTAAAAGTCTTTTTAATCAACGTTTCCGTCAAAAATTAATTGGTAAGAAACAAAAACCTGTAATATATAAAAATGTAAATATTATAGATTGTTTACGTAGGCTGGATATTTTATTAACATTATTGAGACGTGACTACACGTGTAAAGAGAGACATAATATGGAAAAAAAGTGTATGATAGTTGGATTGGGATCGGACAATAAATCAAAATTCATGTGGACTATTAACCAAGAACTAAATGGTCAAGTCGTAAATACGGAAATTGAAGTGAAGGGAGATTTGAACACATAGCTAACAGGTAGAATCACTTTTTACTTTTAAGCGTTCCTGATTTATTAAGTTAGTTAATTAAAAGTCCTTTCAATTGTAGAATCAATGAACATCTGAGTTATATATTTATGAAACTTGTAGTATCGGAAGAAGTCTGTGCAATAGCACAAAAATTAAAAAACAAAAACAGTAGTGGTATTGATAAAATTCCGACGACGATCGTAAAATTAGCAGCTATTGAATTTAAAAACATTCTCAGTTATTTCATTAATAACTCTTTTGTCCTTGGAGTGTTCCATGTAAGTTCCATGTAAACAGCTTAAATATTGCGCTCGTCAAACCCTTACATAAAAAAGGAGGCAAAAAAGAGGACACTGAAATACTAGACAATTATAGGCCCACAAGTCTGTTATCGGGGGTTCCAAAAATATTTGAGTTAGTAATCGCACCCGTTACTAACTCATAACATTCCTAAATCATTGTAGTTTATTTAGTAAGTGTCAATATGGATTTTTAAAAGGAAAATCAACTCAAACAGCCATTCGATTTTGTTCATGCGGTTCTACAACATCTGGAGAACGCCGAATTTAGGGAACTGCTTGTGCATAAGTTGGAAAAGTATGGAATAAGGGGAAATGTAAAGATATATCATTTTTAAATAACAGAAAACAAATTGTAACTGTAACAAAAAAGGGAAAAATGGTAGATCAGAAATGTTAACACATAGTGTAGGAATAGCACAGGGCGGTATATTGGGCCCGATTATTTTTATATTGTTTGTTAGTGGCCTAGATAAGTTATTGAATTCTACTAGCCAACCTATTGTAAAGTATGCAGACGATACAAATTTAATTATTAGAATTATAATATTTGCAAAATTTGGTCACAGACGATGAGGAATTCTTTCAGTTAGTTATATTTATTTTTATTTATTCAATATTTATCTCTCAAAATTGTACACTTTTATAGATACGTCTAACTAATAACCAGGATAAAAAAATATAGAAAATAAAATATAAAATTAAATGAAACAAAGTGAGACATACAATATATAAATGACTTGGACCCAGATACAATTGCCACATTAAAATATTAAAATGAACACAATACAATACACTAGTCAAGCAGTACACACTAGTCATCAGATATTTTTTCAGTCTTTTCTTAAAAGCTCCATTATTCAGTGACTTTATTGATGTAGGTAATTTATTAAACAACTTAATTCCCAGGTAGTTATAATTTTGGAATAAGAAGGCTGTCCTTGTTCCGGGTATTATAGTAATGTGCGTCCAAGTGTGTCTGTTGTGTGTTAATGTGCAGTTTGGTGTTGGTAATGTTGTCCAATATTATTTGAGGCAAAGTGCGATTTACAGCTTTCAATATTATTTATGTTTACCTGTATCCTAATAGCTGCCTTCTGTTTGTGAAACACCCGCTCAAAATGTATTTGAGCAGCGCTACTCCATGCAAGCAAGCCGTAAATCATTACCGAGTGAAAGAGGGAGCAACAATAAAATTGCTGCTCTCGTATCTATAGTGAAGCGGACCCTTCTTAGAGCATACAGGGCGCTCGACAGCCAACTATACAGACCATCAATGTGGCCCTGCCATTGCAAGCTTGCATCCAGCAAGACACCCACGAATTTTGTGGGCTGGCTTTTATCACCAGCCGCTGTTCCGGTTTGAAAGTTTAACACCGATGTCTTGGAGTCATTTAGGTTAAGAAGATTGGCTGCAAACCATGCTCTGGCCTTTTCCAAGACATCAGAAGCTACGAAGCTACATCATTAATGTTTACATATCTATGGCATCTAATGACCAGATCGTCGGCGTAGAGAAGTGTCAGACAGTCTTGAAATGAGACATTGGATGGAAGATCATTAATAAACACAAGAAGTAGCACGGGGCCAAAAATTGAGCCCTGCGGGACACCCCTTGTAACCGATAACGATGAGCTCCTATCCTTCTCCATATGCACTCGTTCGTGCCTATTGGACATATACGACCTGATTAGGTCTAGTGGTGTGCCTTGAGCTACGTAGTATTTTAGTTTATCAAAGAGTATTAAGTGGTCGGCACAATCGAATGCACGTAAGATCTGTAAACAGACGGCGACAATGAAGGCTTTGTTCCAGAGATTGATGCATATATTCAGTTAGATTGAGAATTGCTTCTACTGTGTTAGTATTTTTCCTTAACCCAAACTGTGATTATATAAACAATTTGTTCTTTTCGAAGAAGTTTACAAGATTGTTCGCAATTATTGCTTCCAAGATCTTAGAAAAGGCTGGTAGTATCGAAATTTCCTTGTAGTTATTGAGGGTGTTGGGAAACCCCTTTTTATAGATTGAAAACACTTTGCCTATTTTTAAAGAGGAGGGGAAGTGAGCCTCCTTTATGCTAGTGTTTAGAATATGTGCCAGGGGCCCCACAATGTGCTCACTTGATGCTCTTATCACACGGGTATTAATTTCAAATACATTCTCAGTTTTTTTTTATTTTTCAGTTGATTGATTATTGCCTGGATGTCAAAGGGGGTGACTGGTTGAATAAACTTGCAAACTTAGATAAAACAAAGGTACTGTTATTTACGACAAAACAGTCATAGATTGTGAAGCCATTGTACTTAGAGCAGAGAGAACTTAAAATATATCAATTCAGAGAAAAAGTTTAAAAAAGCAAAATTAGAAAGTTGCTAATGGACCTATAGTTCAAGAAACTTTTGCCGAGATTGGTAAATCTGTTTTTGTTTTGTTTTGTTTTCTTGAAGTAATTTCATTTTGTGTTTACATGATTAGAAATGAAGGTGATTATTGTTATTATTAATATTATTATTATTGAAGGTAGAATTTTAACCAGTTTAAGACAACTAGATCTTGCCTTCTAAATAAAATAATGTTATATTGACCAATTCATTAGGAAAACAGACAATATATACAGGGTGTTTCAATATTATACCGACCAACTAAAACAGCTGATCCCTTGACAAAAAATAATGAAAAAAGTTCTCATTAATGAAGGTCCAGAAACCCCTCGTTTGTAAGATACAGGGTATTAAACTTTTAATTTTTTTTCGGTTTTTCTATTTATTTTTTGCGTGCTTAGAGATTATTCATTCAAATTCTGTACTTTTGTTACATATTAAAGTATCTAAACAATTAACCTATTGTTATTTAAAACTATCTGCAGGGTGAAAATGGGTTTATTGTTAATATTTTTGTGATGACTAAATTATAATTTATTATGTACAAATTTCTTTTTATTTGACCAGATCAAAAATCTAGCCCTGCTTTAAATCAAATGTTACCAAATATCAGCCGAACCGTATGAGATATCGAAATAGTGCAAGAAATAAAAAAGGTAAATGATAAACCAAAAAAGTTGTTTTTATATGAAAGGATAGTCAGTGTCGTATCAAAGAAAAAGTGGGGGGGGGGGGTCGCAGTGGTCGTGACGCCCAAGAAAATAACACCTTGTAAATAGTTTTAAATGACAATAGGTTACTTCTTTAGATACTTTAATATGTAACACATGTACAGAATTTTTACAGATGTTACAGAATCTTTAAGCACACATAAAGTAAATAGAGAAAACCGGAAAAAACATTTTTAACAACCTGTATCTTACAAACGAGGGGTTTCTGGACTTTCATTAATAGGAACTTTTTTCATTATTTTTTGTTAAGGAATCAACTGTTGCAATTCGTCGGTATAATATTGAAAACCCTGTATATATTTATCTCATTAACAGAATAAATTTAAGTTTCTTGACAGCATCTCAACGCAAAAATGTATTACATCGCCTAAATAATAAGATCATATAATACATACCTTACGTAATATAAAACTCATTGTGAGCAATACACAGGGGGCCAAATAAAAGTTTTGACTTGTAGTTTGAAACTTTAATTTAAACTTATGATTAAAGATTAAGTTAGAAAATCTACTGGTCTTTAGTTACTTAATTATAAATACCAATAAAAGGTGTTTTATTAAAAAATAAGTAACCTGCGTAACCTGAACTAACCAGTCTTTTGCATAATTTTAGTGCTAAGACAAACGAAAATTGAACAAAATATTCCAAAAGAATTCTGATTTCATATTGGTAATAAATTATCAAGGGTTAAAAGTTATTGGCGCTTGCGGAGTCACAAGATATTCCTTTATATCAGACCCTTTTGCAGATTTATAGGGGCCTATGAATTTTAACTATGTATTATTTAAGTTTGTAATATAATAATATGAGGAGCGGTCAAAGGAGGATTTGGTATACCATAATAGTATACATTTCTGTTCAGATTGGGCAGGTCTTTTTTTATAACCCAGTGAAAGGGTAAATCGATATTGAGTTAAAATATCAAGAAATATTATAGGTGTCTCATTAAAAAAATCGCGTTGTATTATAACTTTTAAATCGCCTAAGAAAATGTGTATTTTATTATAGTTTTGGAATCAAAATTGACAAAATTAAAAGCACCAAACAAATCAAAATATCTAGAAAATATTTGCTGGACAAAGACTGCAATTAAAATTTAGCATCGAGATCCTAGTTAGACTATTACAGTTTCGCCAAAAATCCCTAAATTCGATCAAAAACCCGCCACCTTGTAACGGTTCGAAAATTGCATTTTCATAGTTTGGTTATCTATGTTAAGTTCTCGGTTTTAAATTATTAAAGTACCTACCTATGTAGACTCTCACCTTAAACATTAATTACTAATTATTAATTTCCTGTTAATAGCTAATTGTTTTACTATGTTCAGTTTGAAACCTTTCTTGATGAAGTTTATATTCCATGAATGTTTTGTATCTTGTAGGACTGTGGATTGATTTCTGTTCTTTTGTTTTATACTACTTGTAGGCAGGTCTAATTTCAGATCCTTGTTTTAATTAATTAGTAATTAGTCAACTTGTTAAGTTATCAATAGAAATAACTTTTTAACCTCGTGTATAAGGTGTAGGTCAAATCGTATAACTGTTGTGATTGTGAATCAGCTGTTTAAGTAAATCGAAAATTTAAGATAGGTCAGATGTCATTCGATAAGATTGACAGTATTGTGGATTTTCACGACCACGTCTGGTTAATTGAGGCGTATTTTTGCGGTTGACGTAGGTTGCCTTATTTCTTTTTATGGTGTCAAAGGGGGTATAGTTTTCATGGATTGGTATGACTAATTTGTCTACGATTGTTTTTGTAACTATGTATGTTGGAGACCGAACAATATCCGGCCCTTTCGACAATGAACGCTTGAAGTGAAAGCACGTTTGTGGAAGTAGCTCTCGAATTTTAGTTTTCTTGGGCAAGGAAAGCCATTTAAAACGCTTTTCCATCAACTTCAGCAAGCGATCCTAGACGCCATTTTGTAGAATGGAACCCTCGGAAGTTATATGAGGGTGTTTTTTGGTAGGGGCTTAAAGTCCAAGTTCAAGGAGTACTAGTTTTCATATTGGAGTCGCCTGGACGCGGGACGTGCCAGTTGCCATGTACTATTTGAATTTTTAGAAACTAGCAGTGTAGCAGTATCCATGTTGACTGTTTGAGGGACCATGCGTGTGTATTTTACTGAAGATCGATCCTTTATGAGCTTTGGGTAGCACATATAGTTTCAGCTAAGTAACTAAGTAACACTGTGATCATTTCTCTTTAAAAACTTAGTTAACTTAAAATCTTAATATTTGGCATTTGCGTATTGTCCTACATACCGTGTTTTGATAAAGCTTTGCGGCCATGTTATGAACATAACTTGTGCATTGTAAACGTAGAGCGTATGTCGATATAGCGTTAAGACGTCACAAGAGTCTCTAGTAGTTCAAAACGTTAGGTGGTCTGTTACAGCTAATTTCGTTGTAAATATAGTTACAATTTATTATTATAAAGTAAATATTTTTGTGTCCTGGCTAAAGGCCATTTGCTTCTTCAAACTTTAACGCTTGTAACTTTAGTATTTTAACTTATCTATCGTAAGATTTTGTATTGTGCTTTAACAATGCTTCTCTCTTATGGTAAATTTAGTTAGTTGTGAGAGGTTCTTGCACAGACCTTGCGGAAGTTCCAAGTCTGGGGCAATGTCCTGAATGTAAGTCTATGTGGCTGCTAGATCAGACCAGTCGTTTTTACGGTGCAGGTCTGACAGTTGCCGTCTTGTGCAAGGCCCTGTCAATCAGGGTTTAACTTTTACTTATTATTTTAATGATAACTTTCTAATTTAAATCCAAGTAGCCAACTCAGCACCTAACACGACATAAGAAATAAATATTTTTATTAGCCTCTGCTAAAATTTGGCTTTTATTTGAAAGACAGCGACTTTGAGGGACTTGAGTGAATAAGAGCTCGTACGAGGCTATTGTAAACCGATTGTGACATACCTGTTTTATTTCCTAGTTAATTTTTTTTCTGAGGTCAAACACTATAACATTTAAAGGCTTTTAAGTAAAATAAAACTAACGTGGCACCACCTTCAAGATTTGACTTTAACTTACTTATACAAGAGTTCAGCTAGCTAAGGGGTGAATAATTTTCAGGAAGCACAACATAGGTCATTTTTAGGGGCTGTTGTCTAAAGTAAATCCTCCAGGGCGTAGGGTTGACTGGGTTGCCAGAGTAAGGGTGGATAGGTTGCCTTGTCTCAGTATATTTTATGTTATCCTAAGGTAAATACTGGCACCCAAGAATTATGGTGATAATTAAAAACCTGATTTTATACATTTTGCATAATATATATGCATTTTTTGCATATTTTGTGATTTTAAAGAAAAATATGCATATTTTAAGAACTATTGCATACCTAGGAATGTTTTGGGATTTCTGTCTTCTTTTCTTACGTTTTATGGTCGCACGCCGCCGTGTCGCCTGTGCTGTCGGGATCTGAAGATAAGAGGGCCTTAAGTAGGCTAATTAATAAAGTAATAAACTAATAAAATAAACTATTCTATTGAGAAATTTCATTAGTGTGTGGGTATTTCTGACCAGATATTTTAACTAGAATTCCTTTATCTACACCTTCTATAATTATTTATTTACGCACATTTGTTTCAGTTTATCAGTATTATTGAGGTTGTCGTTTGACGTAGCCGCAGTTAGTAATGTAAACGCAAACCAAGTGAAAGTGAAAGCGGTGAATATGTCGAAACTACGATTTATTTTTTACCTTACCCAGAACTTGCTTTGGACGGCGACCATGTTTTTTGCAAGTCTTGTTCAAGAATTTTTTCCTGCTCAAAGAAGTTTCAAATAGAACAACGCATTAAGACGACGTCTTACATTGCTAAGGTTAGCAAGATGAAATCTCGTCCCATACAGTCAACGCTAAAGCAGTCATTTGAGATTTTTAAAAACGGAAACCATGACCATTCAGAATTTAACGAAGATCTATGTAAAACGTTCTTGGCTGCTAATATTTCTTTAAACAAGTTAACCAACCCGCAAGTTAAGGCCTTTTTGCAAAAATATACAAAATGTAATGCTCCAGATGAATCAACATTAAGAAAAAATGTCGTTGGAAAGGTATTTGGTACTGTGATGAAATAAAGAAAGAAATTGGAGGTAACTATATTATGTATATTGTCGTCGACGAAACAACTGATTCGTGTGGTCGTTATATAGTTGATTTAATGATCGGAAAACTCACGGAACAAGAACCTGGAAAAGCTTACCTTAAAAAGCAAACAACTCACAGTTACACGTTTTATTCAAGAAACCTTAACACATTTCTTTTTGCCGAATTCAGTTCTTACAGATTAAATTCTTGTCCTGTTGTCCGATGCTGCGCCGCATATGATAAAGGCAGGACAAAATTTAAAAAAAATTTATGGAAATTTGATTTATGTAATTTGCCTAGCTTACGGATTAAATAGGGTTGCGGAAACTATTAGAGTATTCGTTCCGCTGGTCAATGACCTATACCGGGTGTTGCATCGTCGAGCGGGACATAGGAAATCCCATGTAATTTTAAATAGGGTCAATTATTGGCTTCCCTAATTATTTTAGACAAAAATTCTATTTAGGTTTATTAAAGAGCACTAAAACCCACATTCAAAAGAATAACTTTAGATATTTTTGATGAGCCCGTTTACGGGTTATCGCCGATTTCTTTTTAACTATTTCTCCTTTTTATGGCTCCGTATTTGCGGGCACCAGTCAAGGTAAAAGATGACTGTCAAATAAAGTTGTCATTTTGAAATGTGTGCTTTATTGTTATAAAAACTCGTACATCGAAAATATTAGCCATGAATTACACTTCTGAAGAAAAAATATTGATGATTAAATGGTATTATCAAGGAAATAGTTATCAAAATGTGTCAGACATGTTTGCTGCTCTGTATCCGAATAGACCGATACCTGCAAAATCTACAGTCGAAAGGACTATCAAGAAATTTGAGACAAAAGGCACTGTAATAAATAACTGCAGATGTAAAGAAAGGCAGGAACAAAGAAGAGATGCAAGAAATGATAGAGACTTGCAAGTTTTATTGTGCGTGGAAAAAAATGATGGGAAGATCAGCACAAGGAAACTTGAGGATGACATAGGATTAGATCACACCACAGCGTTACGAGCTTTGAAACGACATAAATATTATTCATACAAATATGAAAAGCACCAAGAGCTAAGAGATAGGGACGAAAGACGACGACAGGAGTTTTGTTTTGGTATGATGGAAAGAGCAAACATGGATAGGGAATTTTTAAAAAACATTTGTTTCACTGACGAATGCACATTTACCTTAAACAATGAACCCAATGTTTAAAATTATCGATATTGGAGCAAAGAAAACCAACACAGGTTTGTGGAAACAAGGACGCAATATCCACAAAAAGTTAATGTATGGGCTGGGATTTTCGGAGAAAATATTATCGGGCCATTATTTCTTACACGAAATTTAAATGCAGAATATTTTTTGGAACTACTTGAAGATCATATTTTACCTACTTTACATGATGCCGCCAGGGAAAATCAGGAAGTTTGGTACCAAATGGATGGCTGCCCGGCACATAGTACCCTGGCTGTCCAGGAATATTTAAACCGTGCTTTTAATGGAAATGTTATTGTCTTAAATCATACAGTAAATTGGCCAGCCAGGTCTCCTGATTTATCGCCAAATGATTTCTTTCCCTGGGACCATTTAAAAAACAAGATATACAAAGATAAAAAATACCCAAATCTAGACGAGTTAAAAAATGCTATTTCTGCCGAATGCAATAGAATTTCAGTTTACCAACTAGCGAATGTAAGAAGAGAATTTTATGATCGCCTCGGTTATTGTCTAGCAGTCAATGGAGGAATATTTGAACATCTTCTTAAATCCTAAAGTTCTAACAATTTAATAGTACCTACCTATTAATTAGTAAAATATTGAAACATGTAAAATGTCATAATTAACCTTGTAATTGGATACTTTATTTTAGTTTTATTCAGATTAATTTGTACTCATAAATACACCTTTAATATTTTCGATGTACGAGTTTTTATAACAATAAAGCACACATTTCAAAATGACAACTTTATTTTACAGTCATCTTTTACCTTGACTGGTGCTCGCAAATACGGGGCCATAAAAAGGAGAAATAGTTAAAAAGAAATCGGCGATAACCCGTAAACGGGCTCATCAAAAATATCTAAAGTTATTCTTTTGAATGTGGGTTTTAGTTGCTCTTTAATAAACCTAAATAGAATTTTTCTCTAAAATAATTAGGGAAGCCAATAATTGACCCCATTTAAAATTACATGGGATTTCCCATGTCCCGCTCGACGATGCAACACCCGGTATAGTAAATTAATGTAAAAAGGTTATTCATAAAGGCCCTATTAAGAGTACAATTTTACAAGGAAAATCATCCCGGAGTACCATTACCACCTGAGCCTGTCGTGACCAGATGGGGCACCTGGATTCGTGCGGCAATATTTTATGCAGATAATTTCCAAAAATTGTAAGACTTAATTTCACAAATGTCTGGTGATGATTCACAGTGCATCCTAAAGTCTAAAGAAATATTTCAAAGTGCTAAAGTGGAACAACAGTTAATATATATTAAGTGTAACTATGAATTTATAGGAGACAGTATTTTGCAACCAGAGGAATCGTGTACAAGTCTACCAGAGTCGATGAACATAATAGAAACATGTGTACAAAATTGCTAACAAATACGAAGTGAGGTAGGAAAAACAGTAGTGGCAAAATTAGAAAATTTAATAAAAAAAAACAGGTTTCAAGATCTTAAGGCAGGTCGTAAACATAATGTCAGGGAAAACTGTAAATAATTTAGCTATTGAACCTGCCTTAGTTCCGAAATTAAAATGTTGCCCTATAACTTCAGTAGATGTAAAAAGATCGTTTTCTTTTTACAAACATGTCCTTAGTGATAGACGCCACAATTTTTTAGTTCAACACCTTAAAGCACACATAATAACTGGTGCGTTTTATAATTTTTCAAATTAATATCAGTATAAGTTTGCTATAAAAAAACTGTATTAGATGTTAACTGATTTAATAAAGTATAATATAACTTGAATTTATCTTTATTCCATACTCAATCTCCTAATTAAATGAAAATTTAATTCAAAATATCAAAATATAGTTGTTTTATTACCGCATATTTTTTGCGTATATCCTGCATCAATTTTAAAAATATGTGCATATAATAATATATGCGCATATTCTTAAGGTTTTTGGTTGCATAAAATATAATCCGGTCTTTAGTGATAATATAGCACCGCGGATTTAGAAAAACATTACATCCTGTATAAAAATATAGAACAAAAAGAAAATTGTCAATACTACTTTACAAGTTTATTACTATAAAGAATTTATCAGGCGAGTTATAATTTAAAATATGGAAAGGGGTTATGAGTTAGTTGTACTCATTAAATGAATTAAAAGCTTTCCTATTGATCAGCTCTTTGAAGTTGGAAAATTAACATAAGGGATAGACATAATATTACCAGAAGTTACGAAATTATTACAGAGTAAAACATAAAATAAGTTTTGGAGTTGCACCCGCCACTGTTTTTTTTTTTGACGATCGGCATCTTCAAGTTAGAAATATCAATATCGGTGAAGTCAAAACCTTTCTATTAAATTAAATTCGGCCCGACCTTATTTTATTTTCTTTGATTTTCTCTCCTTTGATCAAAATCGAGCAATGAACAATCTAAAGGAAGTATTTGCCGACCATTTTAAGTGCACCTAGCGTATACTGCCAATGCAATAAATAAATTAGGAAAACTGGATTTCTAAATAAGTTATACATCAAACATAGACCCCGGATACTATTTCTCTATTTATTTAACATTCAAAGCCGACTTTCAGAAAGTCTCTAGATTTAGCTTTAAGATTAAGAAGTTTAGAATATTTATAACATTTGGTACCTAGATGTCTTGCTTATGATAATAGACAGCCACCGAGATATTCAGCGCTTATTGTTCATTTTAATTTAATCTCAATTCATCTTATATCAGTAAATGGTAATTAGTAATTATACTGGGTGAGGATTTTATAGTGTTTTATGCAAAATCCCACAAACGGCTAGAAATATTCTATTAAAAGTTTACGACCCCAATATAGGGAGATTGGGGAAAATATACTGGACCACAAAATTAACCGCTGGAAAATATTTTGCTTCAATTCAATCTTAAATACCTTTTAAGTTTTTTTACCAAAACTTTTAATTATCGTGGTATTCTAGGATATCACTTTTGACTTTGACAAAGTAGTAATCTGATTCGAATATATTCTTTGACTTTGATAGAGTTTTTTATTCAGTGCATTTATGGAACAATCATACGACATTGAAATAGACAATTATTGTGTTATTAATTCTAGAAGAATGTCGAAGGAACTACCGAGAAACTACGCAATTGTGGGCTATTAGGTTTCTCGCCATTTAAAATTCATGACATTTAAGTGATAAAAGATCGAGAACGCAGCACCGGAACCGTTCAAAATAAGAACACAGTTCGAGGACAAACAAAAGCCAATGACAGTATGGTCGTTGGAGTTTTGGCTGAAGTAGCTATAGATCCTCATGTTGTTTCAAGGGAACTTGCTAATGATTCAGAAATGTGCAAAAAATCGGTATTGGCTATTTTAAATGAAAACAATATTCACCCTTACCACATAACTCTTCAACAGGAATTGTGTGGCCACGGTTTCCAAAATAGGTTCACATTTTGTAACTGGTTAAAACTTGCAATTCACGAAAACAATATATTTTTAAGAAAGATAATCTTTCTAATGAACATTTAAAATTTGTACTGAGTGAATCAATATTGCATTTATTACACTACTGGGCACCTCAAGATCTTTACTAGATGAGAATTATGCCGAATCAATATTTTTGTTGCACACGGTTTTTAGGCAGACACATAAAAGTATTAATATTGAGACCACAGAAAAAGTCTCACAAATAAATTACTTAGGTCTAATAGTGGATGATAACCTCACATATTATATGTAAGTACTATATGGCTGTTACATTGAACAAATCAGAGGCATCTTGATTTCTGCGCATGCTCCATAATATATGAGTTACCAAATTAACTTCTGGAGAGCACATCTCAAAAGTAAAGTTCCGTAATTCGACCGATTGTCGTCTTATACATTTTCTCAAATGTTTTAATGGTTATGTTGTCGTCTCTTTATTATAAATTGGCAACCGATTTTGGATATATTATATAGCAAAAAACCATGCATAGTTTTGTCAAGAAACATAAACATTACCTTCTTATTGGGATATGAAATAACAACGTGAAAAGTGCATGTGTGTCATTGAGTCAGGAATTCAAAATACAAAAATACTTTAATTTTTATGTCAATGTTAAGTTTCATTGATAGAATTGTTAAGTATCTAATTATTGTTCCATTAAATATAGATTGTTTTACTTTTATCAATCGAAATATACGAGATCCAAACGAAACAAGAATTTCAATGTTTATTTGCAAATTGCTCTCGCCAAATATGACTAAAAGCGAGATAAACTCATTTTTTATTACTTTTTAGTTATTTTAAAATGATGGTATAAGCTCAGACATCCATTTTTGACATTATGACCAGATGACTACTTTTAACGAAGATTATGTTTGATATCTCTGTATGATACAGAAAACTCGACTGTTAGTAAAAGCTACATAAAATTGCGTAGGTATAATAATTTTTTTATGCAAAACTGGATTTCTCGGTAATTTCTGTTGTATCTAAATTCAATTTTTCTCATTTATAATTTTTAGAATTAGTCATAAAAGAACCAATCTAACTTTTAAGCCAATAGTTTGGGCCCTATCCAAATAAAAGTAGGTTAAAAATTACAGTAAAAGTAAATTTGATATGTATATAAATATTTACACTTTATAGTTGAGTAACATTAAAAGTGAAACCAAAATATTTACTTACTGTAATTATAATAATATAATAATTAGTATTCAGTATTAAATTAAAAATACAAAACAGAAAACAGCTTGTTCTTAAATAACAATATTCTATATAACCCAATTCAATGAGTTTGTGGAATTTGTACTCATATTTGTTTTTGTGTTGAAATCACAGACATAAATTTGCTCTGTAAATAAAAGTATAAATACGTGGGCTTTTACGAATAAAAATGATATTTCCTACAATAATTTAAAATAAACAAATTCCGGGCGTAATATACATTTTTATTTATTTTGGTTAATTTGTTTGTGCTTTAATAAAATCCACTTCGGGTCCAAAAATGCACATACCTGTATTAAATGAAGTTTATTTAGACCTGACAAACAAGTCAAATAAATATTACTGTTTCTCGTAACTACACTAGTAGCATAATCGCTCAGTGACAAGAAGAGCTCAAGTCCAACGTTAACAAATATGTCGCGAAACATTATGTTGTCTATTTTGGTAAGATGGTGCAGTACACTTACATATATAGAGGAATTATCTGATCCTTGTGTGAGGATCCGCAAGGGGCTAATGAGTGAGATGGAGCAATATACTCTAAAAATCATATTCTTAATGATATTTTAAGTTCCCAAATCTGACCACTAAAAGTATATTTAAGGTACAAATTTTATAAAGCATCATTTAAGTGCACTCGTCCATGTTAGAAAACGAGCCTCTAACGGGACAAATGCGCTAATAGCTTTATTATGTTTTTATTTTATACTATTTTTTCTATTTCGCATTATTTTCAATTAAAAGAAAAATGCCATACAAATTTCATTAATTCTTATGCCTAAATTTTATATTGGTTTATGCAACCAAACTTACATGACCGAAAAAGAACATTTTATTAATGGTCTTAACTTGCCATTCTATACGTCAACAGGATAAAGCATTTGATAAATAATATTATCATTACCACTGTAGCAATTTTAAAATTGCCACTATTGATTTTGTGGTGAATGTTAGACTTACCTGAGATTCTTACAGCCATATTTCCACAAAGTGCATATTTTATAATTATTTTGTTCAAAAAATTGTTTTTCCACTACTAACCTATAACATCGCCATTATTGACCGATCATTAACGTTAGAAATCGTTTTTCTCTGCCTTATAAGTTATTATTGACCATGGTCAATAATAAGGCATTGAAATCCATTATTGACCGATGTTCAAGAATCTATTTGAAGGCAGGTAACTTGATTTTTTGATTCTACAATATAAATTCATAAACATGAATGTGGTTAGGCAACCAGATAATTATCAATACATATTAGATTACTTGATATTGTAAAATATAGATACAATCAACATTTTTTTCTGCTTCCATCCTTAATTCTGGAGGTGTACACATAATAATATCACTAACATTTTCTTCGCTCATTTTTTAAATAAACGGAAAACTCGTGAAATCTGATGGCATAAATGAACAAAAATTGACATTAACATAAGCCACCTGACAAAACAACAAAATATTTTGCCAATTCCAAAGCGCAGGTAACTTGATTAAAAAATATACTTATACCTACCTATTATTTTTTATAATTATTAATACTATAAAGATAAATGTCTTATAAAAGTTTGTAGTAGTGGAAAAAATAATATATTAACCACGGTTTAGACAGCTTATAGCCCTCGCGTCTTAAATCCCTCGTCGCTCCTCTCCTCGTGATTTAAACTTGCCGCTCGGGCAATAATGATGGCTGTCTAAACCTTGGTTAATAATATACTATTATTTAGGTGTGTCATCTTTAGGTGAGTTCGGCTTGCCAGCTCCTTTAACTGTTTTAACAATTTTAGCTCTAAAGTAGTTCGGGTACAACCTGTTAGAGCAGATAGTGTAAACCCCGTGTAGTTCGGGTGCGTAAAAGCAGCGTTAAAAGAGTTAACTCCACAAACCCTACCCTCGAAAGGTGGTGTTCGTTGTGTAGGCTTGCACTTGCGCAGTCATAAAAATTTAAATTTTTTTGGTTAGGTTGATGTTTTTGTGAATTTTATATTTTTGTAACAAAAATAGAGTTCAATTAAACTTTTTCAGTAGATTTCATTTAGATAATGGCTACTAGTATTTCAAAGCAAACCCATTATCCCGTTTACGAAAGCGGTAACCAGATATTTTACCAAGATGGTAAAATATTGTTGCAAGAGAAAAAGAGTAAGTTTGCACAAAATATAGGTATTTCTCATTACTATTCTACTAGTGATAGAAGATAATTATCGCATTTGTACAATTTCAGCTGGAAAAATGATTTATGTAGCACTAACAGAGGAAGTTGCAAGGACATTCGATATGCAGTTAGAGGGTGATGCTCCAGACATAGATTCAAATGAAGAAAATGTTGCTACAGCTGATGAATCGGTAGATTTAACCAAATTATGGACACCAGAAAGAACACTTTTTTTGATTGAAACTATTGAAACATTTATTAAACGTCTCGAGGCAGAAGTAAAAAAACATGTGTGGGAAGAGATTTCAAAAAGGTGCAATGAAATATTGGGCATAAATATTACCTACAAGCAAGCTGAATCCAAATGGAAAAGCCTAAAACGAACATATAAAAGTGTTCTCCTGCATAATAACACTTCAGGAAAGAACAGAAGGCATTGGGAGTACTTTAACAAAATCCATTGCTTCATGTATAAACGACCCGAAATTACACCAATGGCAACATGCAGTAGCTTTTCTGGTTTGCAAAGTAAAGCCAACAGTAACATTGGTACAAGAGGTCACATAACACCTACAAGTAGCAGTGGAATAGCCTCGGAAAATGCAATATTAAATGCATCAAACTCAGATTTTGAGACAAGCACACCTCAAAGTTCTTTTAGCAGAAAAAGACGCAATAGGGAGAGTGAGGTAAGTAATTGTAAATCTTTTAATATTATAAAGGTTAGAGTAGGTACCTACCTGCATAAGTTATCCCATAGTCTTTAGATACCTATGTTTTTTAGATGCAGGTTAAGTACATTTCCAGATATATCATTGAGGAACTTTATGGCATGATAGCAATGTTGAGTTTTATTTTTCCTTTTTTGACCATATTTTTACATCACTAGAAACACTTTAAAAAAAATCCCAAAATTGTGACCTGTATACTGCCCTAAAATCAAAGTTGTAGTGAATGACTCTGATATATTTATTGTGACGTATGTAAACAAGAAAATTGTATTTAACATGAATAAATGATTTGAAAGAACCTGCTGCAACAATATACATATCTCGAAGCATCTAAATCTTTTTTCCAGGAAACATTATATATTTATAAACATTTGTTCCAACAATCTTCTTGTATTGTTCACAATACTGCTTTATGTGAGCTAATAAAAAAAATTGGAACAGTGTATTTAATATACTTAACTTTTGTTGATATCGAGTGAAAATATATGACATACATTTGCACTCGTTTGCACAGCCGATATACATGATCTGAAATTGTGGGATATGCTTAATCAGCTTGACAATCGCTTTTTAATAATAATGCTTATTTAATTTATTTTAGGTTTCTAAACGACACTCGGAAAAAATGGCAAGGTTAGACAGATTTAATGACCTTTTCGAGAAAATGGTAGAAAAAATGTAGTTTTCCTGCAGAACTGAAGCAAATATTTATGTTTGGTTTAAAAAGAATTTAATTTAAGTTTTTTTATTAGTGTAAGTTCCTGTTATTGGTTTTCAGTTCCTTTAAAACTAGTTTTTAAACTTGTGATTTTAAAGTGCAACTAGTTTATTTGTTAAGTTAATAAGCATTATGTTGATGTTATGATAGCATTTATTTTATTTATATAGAATATTCAAGCCTATTCTAAATAATGTACCCTTGACTAGGTTGGTAAAAAAAAATACAAATGTGTTTGTTTATAAGTTAACATATTTATTTATTGTTGCCTATTCCTATTGTTTTGCAGGATTGGCAAAGCATTACATATGTTATTTCTTTTTGCTAAAGCAATGCGGTTATTCAAATCTGCATCAAAATCCCTATAATTATGTGGATCATTGTTCCTTTCTTCTTCAACCTCTTGTACCAAATTCATTATTTCATCTGGAATATCACCATTTAAAATACATATGTTATGAAACACACAGCTTGTAACGATTAAGAGACTTGCTAAGTCCATTCTTTTAGTCTCTAAAAATTTTAATCTTCTAAATCTTCCCTTCAGATAGGCAAACGAATTTTCAATTGAAACACGAGCTTTACTTAATAAAATATTAAACATTTTTTCACGTGGGGTCAGGATCCTATTATTTTTATAGGAAGTTAAAAGAAATGTACATAGTCTATAAGCCAAATCACCAACTAAATGACTGTCTTCATAAAATTCAACTTCTTCATTTGTAATCCTCTGGTACAAATCAGATCTTCTAAATAATGTGTAATCATGGAGCGAGCCTACTTGTCCTGCATACACATCAATAAACAGCTTTCGATTGTCACAAGTACCTTGCAACAATAGTGAGTGAAAGCCTGAAAAAATAATTCAAATATTTAGCCTTACTGAATGTTGGAAATAAAAAAAATTACAAAAACAAACCTTTTCTATTTACATACGAATTAGGATATTCTTTAGGTGCAGTAATGCGTATGTGGCTTCCATCGATGCAGCCTATTATTCCTGAAAAAGTACAAAAATCACAGTATCAGCTATTATTTCAACAATTTTCAGGCATTCTTAAAGAATAGGCACTTATAGTGGTTTAAAAAAACTTGAAACAGAGTGGCAGAGTGCACCTATGAAACACTAACCTGGAAACCCATGAGTGGAAAAACTATTTCTGATTTCCGCCTGCCTTTCTCTGTTAGGCCACGATATAACTTTACAAACCTTGTTAACTTTTAGAATCAAATTGCAAGTCCGATACAGAATGTCCCAACATGTTGATTTTGATACTCCAAATCTTTCAGCTATTGATCTACAAAAAGTCATTAATAACAAAACTATATCAGATATATTTTTATGCATACTAGCTACCTTAAGCTTTCCATGTTTGCAAGGTACCAAATGGTAATCATTAGTTCCTTTTCCACCGTTGTTTTCGGAAAGCCACTATGAAAATCATTTTCATCCTGAAGAATTTGATTACATTTACTTAATAGGTCTTCAAAAGTGTGCACGTTTAATCTAAAGTTTTGTTTAAACTGCTGGTCTGATAAAAAAGGCACCGTGATTTCTGCATAATTATCGACTTTTTCCAAAACTTCATCATCTTCAGATGAAGAATCGAAACAATAAATATTTTTAGCAAATTCAACTAATGGCAGTTTAGGGTCCATCAGGTTTTATTATTATTATTATTCAGTTTAACTATTTTCTTTAATCCCCCCAAAGCAAAAATGTTTAGGTTATGTATGTTGTTTGTTTTGCTCGAAACTGTCCGGGTCAGAACATTTTACTCCATTAACTCTGTAATCATGTGACGCCGATCTGTTCTGTATCCACTCCAGCTCCTTTTTGGCAAGCCGAACTCACCATTTGTTTACAGTAAATCAGTCAAATATGTGGGGTTAGAAGTAGTGCGTTCGCCTTTCTGTTGGTTGATCTGTCTCTTGCTATTCTATGGATGGCACGAGGCGCCGCAGATAGCTCGGCCATGTATTTCCGTTTCTGGTTCCCGTCAAATCGCAGAACGCCTATTTTTCACTATTGGCAATTTTATGTAAAAACAAGGTTGATTGGAATTATTTTCTTTGTTTGATTACCTACTTAATTTATATTTTGGTAAGAGCCTAGACTCTTCGTTCTGATCATGTGTAGTGTGTCTCTGTTCTCTTCTTCTTCCTTTCTTTTGTTGGTTAGGTTAAGTTGGCAACACCTTTTGTGTTAGCTGGTTGTTGGAGGAGAAGTGGGGGTTTCTTTAGAGTTCTCGTTCTTCGTTGTTTAAAAAAAGTGAAAATTTTAGTATTTTGCATAATGTGATCACACTGTGTAATAAATGTACTGAACGCAAATATTTTTTATTGTAGAGATGGGCAGCATTCTGAAATATTATTTTTGAGTGTACTATTTCATTCAGTTGCTTTTAGTAATTTGGTAGTGTTTACTAAACTTCGGCAATTTTTCAGATAAAATCGTAGTTATTTCTTAAACTACTAAAAATAAATTTACATAACTATATTAAAATGATCAGCAGCTCTATGACCATCTTTTGGGCCTATAATATACAGGGTGTTCCATTAGAAAAATATAAGTATTGTTCGCCTTTTGAGCCACCCTGTATAATGTAAAATATGTTTAAAATAAGCCACTTTAGTTCCAGACCTAATGCTCTTATTTTTTGATAAGTTTCATCAATAAGGATGTAATCTTCCGTCCCCGCTTCGTTGGCCCGGTATTATAAATTCCTAGGAACTAAACTTCTATTTTAGTTGTGTTAAAATCACATACCTAAAGCATTTTACTGTGTAAATAAAATATACTATCTACGAATCTACGTGTGTATTCCTAAGTAAAAATATGAGTTTCCAAAATAATTTAAAATAAACAGTTATATATAGCAAAGCATTCACTCGTGTTGTTTTATTATTGTCGTACAATAATAAAATCCACTGTAGATTGAAAAATCCATATATCTATAGCAGGGGCGTACCGAGGCGGGGGTGTTGGGGATGTGACAACCCCCTTAACTTTTGTACCGAGTTGGCATTTTCGTGCCGAAGTCGGCATGCTCGGGAAATATGGCGGGAAAAATTGTACTAATGAATCGATTATTTCTATTGTTGAATTGCAACCTGAATGCTTTGAACAAGAACCCGAATGCATTCAGGTAGTGTTAAGCATGCCAAGTGTTGTTATTTAACTTGCGTCAACAGTTCATGAGGCTATTATGTTCCTCGATTGTAGGTTAATTTCACTGATTCTTTTATTTACTGAGTGAAGGAATTAAACGAGCTTTTCACTGTGGTAATTTGGCGTTTATTTCTCCAAATCACACCAAACTTCTTTTTAGTACATAACTTCACAAGAACATACTATAACATAAATATTCACTACTGATTTACTAACACATAACTAGTCACTACATTTGTTTAGTACATTGGCTGGGTGCCTTTTTATAGGCAATGCTATTTTTTTCAATCCGACGGAGAGAAACCACGTTCGTTTGTTGACATACAACCTTGCCTTATCAAAGCCACAAGTGTAGTAGTATACAAAATGGAAAACTATACCATCTGACAGCAAGGTTACGCCCCCGCTGTCACGACGACCAACCAACAATGCATTCTGATAGGCTACACAACCGCCATGTTTTCTTTTAACCAATTGGACGGTAATCAACAAAATGTACCATGCCGTGTCACCCCTCTAGAGCGCTAAAACACCGTCAAAGGGTTTTCGGATGTACAAGATTCTAAAAAATATACTCTTAACATCTAAATGTAGAATATTGCTTTTTCCTGGAATAACGGTCGACTAGCCGTTTATTACTTAGGACATATTATATGTATTTTAAAAGATGATATTTGCAAGTTTTATGTTTATCTCGGCGATAACACTATTCGTTCCGCAAACATTGATACATTTTGCCCCTTTATTGAAATAATATTGAAATCAGATATTTAACAGTAGTAATAATACTAAAAACATTTGTTGCATTTAATTATATTATTTTTAATAGATTTGGATGATCGTTTCCGCAACAGGTAGAAATACAAACGCTTCTTGAGTCGTGTGGTCAATGTGAGAATTTCGTTGATATTTCGAAGAAAGCATACAATTTACGTAAGATTTTGCCATGGGCCTACAAAATATTTCGATTGGTTCTCACTTCGTCTGTTTCCTCATCAATTAAAATTGGTCACGAATTCCCTCCGAATGACAATGGGCGATGATCATTTAGATTCTCTAATGTTACTTTTTTTCTGCGAAGGATATTGTCGAAATTAACGTTTCGGAAGTTGTTCAAACCTGGTCTCAATTGAAACACTGAAGAGTAACAACATAACTTGGTTGTTGTTTTAACATGTATAACCAACCAACAGTAACCAGAAATTAAAGAAAAATCAATGTACACGTACACACGTTCTTTATGTGTAGCTAATTCTTTATGTGTAGGTGAAATCAATCTGTATTATCCAGTCGGCAAATTTTTTCTTATCGAGTCGGCATTTTTAACATGATTTACCCCCTCAAACTTATGAGGCTCGGTAGTACGCCCCTGATCTATAGTAAAAATGGCAATAAGGTCAAGCGCCTAAAATTAATATTACTCTTTATCCTTATTACATAAATCGACGTTAAGTTTTTAATTATTTGGCAACAACAAAAGCTAAGGCGCAACATTAGAAATTAATTTCGAAACAACACATTGTTTAATTTTATTGGGAAGATAATACTTTATAATATTATTTTTTTTTATTTACTATTTTTTACGGTCGTCGGCGTATCGGAGGCCATCTTGAACCGGTCATCGACCGTACGGTTTTTAATCGTGCGGTCTACCGACTGGGGAGTGTGAAACGGCACCTTCATCCTACGAGATATCCGATCTCATCCGGCCTGTCCGGCGTGAATAGGATGGTTTTGATGTCGATTCATTTTACACTCTTCCCTAAGACAAGAGCACGCGGTGTTTCCCAAGCGGTCACCCATCCAAGTACTAGCCGCGCTCGACACCGCTTAACTTCGGTGATCTGACGAGAACCAATTCAATTCAATTTTAAATTTCTTTATTATTACTAAGTAATATTTTCACATATCGCCTCATGTTTTTGGGATAGTGTCCTGGAGCTACTCTCCCCGGTGCTGTAGTGCAACTACAGCACCGGTTTGTTAACCTACCCTAGGGCCTATAGAACTGGGGGCGCAGCCCCAGCGGGTCGTTGGCCTGACCCTTAAGAGGTAATATGCACTTAAATTTTCGTAGCACATAACTCGCGTTCCGGCAGGAGCCTCTCCGGGTGTATTAATATATATTATTGCTGTAGCAGCATGACGTTAAGGCATATTAACAGTGTTTCTAAAATCATGAATTAGAATGCGTTTGACATTTGGGGAAAAAGCTGCCAAAAAACCCCATTAAAATTAGAAGGTACGACGTAGCATGACTTACGACCATACAGGTGACTTAAAGCTTATGCAGGGCAATCCTGTCTCGTTCTTAAAGGTGAACTGTTTTAAGTGTCGCTAGGCCCTTGCCATTTTATAATATAAATAGTTATTTACCCATGATGTCACATCTGAAGAAGCCACTGTGAAGGCGAAACATATGTCATGTTGACAATATATAGTGAAAATTACAACACATACGTGTTTCATTTGAAAAGTTTTTTGAAATGGATTTTCATCAAGTAAAGGCTAGTACGATCATAAAAACGAACAATTAAGGTTAGTTTTGCATGAAACGTCAAACAAAGCTAACGAACGAGCTGGCGCCACCGCACCGTTTACAGTTGTGTTGCCAACTATCGGCCAATAAAATTCAAATTATATTAATCTTTACAAGCTTAGATAAAAAAAATATTTGCTATAAGTGGGTTCGTATCAAAGTAAAATACTTTAAGTTTGTAGTAAATTCAATGTCGCAAAAAGTTTCAATACTTTTTGCCCAAAATTAATTTCCTAGTGTTTTCTTGCGGATTTACAATTAACAGCTGATTGATGACGTGCATCGGTTTTTGCTTTGCATCAACTATATGTATATTATGTATTTTTTTCCTAAATAAATTTTAATATTATAAAAATTATAATATAAAATAATGAAACAAGAATATTAGACATAACTAGAATTGATTTAATTTAAATATATAATATTTGCCACAGTTTGATAATAACTCAATAATCACTACAATGACAAAATCGTTTACGTTTTTCATATTACAAACATAAATAATTTTCGTGCAGTCGTTAATGTTTCGTTGCGAAACATTTAATTACAATATCGAAACAAGTCTCTAATTAACTGTTTTCCAGAAACAGCAGGCAAATAAAACGGTTTGTTTAGAAAAGTTGAAAAATTCAACCAGTTTACCGAGTGCAATGTTTTTACAAAATAATCTAATTTCGTACGTAAAATACAAAATTGTTGCATCGAAAACAAACTTTTATATTTTGTGAGCTTTATCGGGGCAACTTTGTTAATTTTTGGAAACAGCAAAAAATAAAGCATTATTATTTTTAGATGGTAACTGTAGATATCAGTTGATAAACTGTACGAAAAGGATAATTTCGAGAGAACTGTAACTCAGTGGACTAAAAACTATTTTGCTTTTAATGACATTTTTTCCACTATCTATAATTACGCATTAAATACTTAAAATGGTATGTGAAACTCAAGAGTACCTGTAGCACATAATAATAATTAAGTTTATAAAATACTAAAAATATAGGAATAGCAGCTTTTGAAATAATGTCTCATTTAGGTTTCTTCAGAGAGTTCTGGGATAGTAATTTATGTCACATTTTATATCCCCAAATTTTATCTGTTCAATCCAATTTGATGTTAATTGTACTCTTCTAATGTTAATTAACAAACTTCTGATGTTAACAATAACCATAAAATAAAAACAACACTTCTGTCTTCCTCCACAAATAATATATATTTTTGAAAAAATTTTTAATGATTGTCCCTACATGTTTCGACTATATATATAGTCATCTTCAGGGGAACTAAATGTGTGAGAATATAAAGACAATAACAGGCATCATAAGAGACTTACCTATATCGAGTGTGAAATTGGATCCAATAGTTGTCTCAAATTAATGAGTACAACGTTTTATATTATCATTAATTTGAGACAACTATTGGATCCAATTTCACACTCGATATAGGTAAGTCTCTTATGATGCCTGTTATTGTCTTTATATTCTCACACATTCCTTTTAGTTCCCCTGAAGATGACTATATATATAGTCGAAACATGTAGGGACAATCATTAAAAATTTTTTCAAAAATATATATTATTTGTGGAGGAAGACAGAAGTGTTGTTTTAATTTATTACCTACACTCCACTGCAAGTATGGAATACTCCTTCAAATAACCATAAAAAGTGCAAGCGGATTTTCATTAGGATAATTTCTAATTTGTGTGCACCACATGACTAAACTATGCAAATGTTAATTTAACAATCAGTTTAGTTTTTATTGTTTTCGAGAATTAATTTTATCATCCTAGGTCACAGAAACAGAGCTTGAACATAAACTATTTTGGTTAGTCATCATTTTTTTATTAACTATTGTTCTTAGTTAAATAACTTTGGGTCTTACAATTTTGAACTCATTTTTAATTTAAATTACATACAGATATTGCCATACTTTACAAAGGTATTTGCAAATAAGGAGTTTTCGTATAATAAATAGTACATTATATACCTAGGTTGAGAAGTGGGCTATTATATAGAGAGCGCTGTTACATCCTGAGGCGCGGCGCCGTAGGATATATTGTGCGAGGTATACAGGGTGTAACATAAAGGTTGGGAATAAATTAAACGGTGGATTCCTTAGTCAAAATTAATAGAAATTTTTCATATAAGGATATGCTCTACGGGATTTCGTTTCCAAGTTACAGGGTGTTGAATTTTTTTAAAAATTTAGTTTTTGTTTAATATCTTTTGAACGCTGGCAGATAACAAAACGAAATTTTAGCAGTAACTTCACTTGATAATGCCCTAGGAGAAGTAAAAAAATTGTCTTTCTGGGATACTCAGTGGCGTGCATACGGATATTGCCGTAGGGTTTTTTAATGAAAAATGTGGTACGCCACTGGTAGAATAATTTTTTTGTTAAAATTTATGAATTTTCCTTTTATTCTAAACAAAATTCTCCTCTTGCGTTTTCTTTGTATCTCTTGCCATTTTCCCGTAATTTATCATTTTGCAAATATCAGTTTTTCCACAGGTTACATAGGAAATTGAGGGTAATAGGAACAAAATCGAGCATGCCTTGGACCACGATATTTTCTGATAATGTCATTGTCAGTTAGGTTATTTAATTTTGCTTAGGCTTTTTAATTTTAGTAATAAACCTATTAAAAATGGATTACTCAGTTGAAGAATTAGCAGATATGCATTTTATTTATGGCCGTGCCAACGGGAATACTGTGTTAGCTGTACGTCTGTATGTTGAACGTTTTCCAAATCGACGCATTCCGAATAGGAAGACTTTTTCAAGGATTCACGCTCGCTTACGTGAAACCGGATCATTAAAGCCTTGCACCTCCAGTGGAAGACCACAATACGTAAGAACAGTACAGTGTGAGGAACTAATCCTTCAGATTGTCGAGGCGAATCCTGAATCTAGTACTAGAAGAATTGGAAGAATGGAAAGAGTAAGCAATATGACAGTCCAACGAATCCTACATGATAATTTATTTTACCCATACCATTTACAACGAGTGCCGGCTCTTTCTGTCGAGGATTATGCACCACGTCTTAGATTTTGTACATGGTTCTTAAATAAATGCAATTTAAACCATTCATTTCACTCATCCGTTTTATTTACCGACGAAGCTGGATTTACAAGGAATGGCATAATTAATTTTCATAATAACCATCTATGGGCTGATGAAAACCCTCATGGAATCATACAATCCCGGCACCAGCAACGATTTTCTATTAATGTTTGGGCAGGAATAATTGGCGATTATTTGATTGGTCCTGTAGTACTACCAAATAGATTAGACGGATTATCATATCTGGATTTCCTTCAAAATGGATTACCACCTTTATTAGAAGAAGTTCCAATTGAAACGCGACAGCAAATGTGGTTTATGCATGATGGCGCTCCAGCTCACTTTAGGCGAGAAGTTAGGGAATACCTCAACGAAACGTACCACAATAAATGGATAGGTCGTGGAGGGCCAAGAGCGTGGCCTCCTCGTTCACCCGACCTTAATCCATTGGATTATTATTTATGGGGACACTTAAAAAACATGGTTTATTCCGTTCCCATTCCTAACGTACAGATTCTTCGTCAAAGAGTTGAAATGGGTTGTCAGCAAATTCGACAGATGCCTGGAATTTTTGGACGAGTAAGACAATCCATGAGAAAACGCATTGAAAAATGTATTGAAGTTGAGGGGCAACATTTTCAGCACCTTTTGTAATTTTGTTTGTTGTGTTGGTTTACATACTTTATTAAAATAATTGTTTTCAATTTCTAAGTTTTTAGTATTTTAATTTTTGTAAATTACATATTAGTATGGTGTTTCGAAAATCTAAAAGTTTCAATGTCGTTTCTGCCATTTTGTAAACACTGGATCACAACGTAGGTACTCGATTTTATTACTGTTAGGTACTGAAATTGCTGAAAACTGATATTTGCAAAATGTTTAATTACGGGAAAATGGCAATACAAAGAAAACGCAAGAGGGGAATTTTGTTTAGAATAAAAGGAAAATTCATAAATTTTTACAAAAAAATAATTCTACCAGTAGAGTACCACATTTTTCATTAAAAAACCCTACGGCAATATCCGTATGCACGCCACTGAGTATCCCAGAAAGACAATTTTTTTACTTCTTCTAGGGCATTATCAAGTGAAGTTACTGCTAAAATTTCGTTTCGTTATCTGCCAGCGTTCAAAAGATATTTCTATTATTTTTGAGTAAGGAATCCACCGTTTAATTTATTACCAACCTTTATGTTACACCCTGTATAACAGCTTTCTCAACTGAGGTATACAGGGTGTTTCCTAACCTCTCTGAAAAAATAAAGAAGGTGAACCCTTACCTTATTTTAAGACGAAAATGTGGTATAAGATTTTTTGCATGTCGCTTCTTTTTCGAAATACAGGGTATTAAAAAAAAAAATTGGTAAAGCAATAATAATCATTTTAATAATTGATTTAAAAACTTTTAATAATGAATTTACACGAACAAAAGTCAAATAAATTGCTAAAAATGTTCTCCATGTGCCAGTAAACACCCATGTACACGTGCTAAATTGTCTCTTACGTGTTGGAAAATTTCGGGACTGGCGCGAATCGTATTAAAACCATCAATAATACTAAGCCTAAGGTCTTCCTCAGTTTCAATAGGAGTAGTATAAACGAGTTGTTTAAGGTGACCCCAGAAATAAAAATCCAATGGATTCAGATCCGGCGAACGGGATGGCCATGGGTGAGGTCCTCCTCTACCTATCCAACGTGCAGAATATTGTTGATCTAAATAGTTTCTAACACGTACTGCAAAATGCCGTCATGCATGAACCACATTAAAGTTCTCGTTCTTAATGGCACTGTTTCCATCAATTCTGGCAATTTATCTCTAAGGAAGTTGTAATAGATATTACCAGTAAGGCGATTTGGAAAAAAATACGGTCCAACTAAGCTATCTCCAATAAACCCAGCCCAAATATTAAAATAAATTGTGTACTGGTGATGTCCTTCGATGATAGCATTAGGATTATCTTCCGCCGAAATATGTTTGTTGTGAAAATTTATGATGCCTTAAAAATTCGCTTCATCTGTAAATAGTATTTTTATAATGAAAATCCCTGTTTTATTATATATGTGATAAAATTTTCCGGAATTACTATTTATTTAAAATGGTTAATGAAGGCTTAAAACCAATAACATGTTAAAGGAACGTTGAGCAAGAATGCTATACTAGTGTGTAAGTTAACTTACACAGAAAGTTTTTCATTATTTACTAAGGTAGATAAATTTTACTTCTCATTGGAGGAATGGAGTTAATTAATGGCGATTTCTCAAGTTAGTAGTAGAAAAAATACATTATGTGTCTGGATACTAGAAAGTATTTGTACGAGCTTTCATTTTAAAATAAAATGAACTTAAATATCTCTTGATTATGAGGGAAATAAGATTAAATAAAAATACGTCAACTTTACCATTTCATAGAATTTTACTATTCACCTCCACACCTCCAGTCAACCTCACCTCGAACTGTCAAATGGCACTACCTATTGAGTGATACATCGTTGCAAAATGTATTAAATTGTCTATCTAACCATGCTAAGAAAATTGAAATCGGATGATCGGTTTGCGAGTTAACAATTGTCTAGATAATCTTTTAAGAACCCTTTTTTGTGATGAAGCTATATTTGCAAGAGATGGAATCAACAATTTTCACAACGAACATGTGTGGACAATCAAAAACCCTCATGTTTTTCGAGGGACCCATTTCCAGAGAAGATTATCTGTAAATGTTTGGGCTGGAGTAATTAATAATGAAGTTATCGGACCACATTTCTATAACGGAAATTCCGCCATTTAATTAATTTTAAAACTTTTTCAAAATCGGTAAAATATAACATAATCATATTTATACGCCCTATATATATTTTCATTATTATTATTTTTTTCTAATATATGTGCTTTTATATGTTGGTTAAATGGTACTTTATTTTTTGCTGCCTTTAGACTTTGAGGAATTTTGTTGTATTTAATTAATACATTATGAGTTATAGCACTTTTACTCCTTGTCGTGCCCGTAGAATTAAAAAAAAAATTGATAATTAGAACGATGAAGATAATTGTGTATATTTTTTGTATTAATTGAGGTATCCTTGTAAAAATAAAGTTATTTAGAGTTTTGAATATTTGGTGTAAAATTATTTCGTTAAAACTGAAGTCTTTTGTTTCATTATAAATGAGTTCAGTATTTGTATCTTATGAGTAATTATTTAATGCTGTAATAATTTGATTTTAATATCTTTGCAATTTTCCTAAATTATATTTCTTAGTTTCTCCCCATATTTAATAAGTTAAACTGCTATGAATATAACTAAAATACAGTATTTTTTTTGTATATGTATTTAAATAAGAGGAAATTCTTCTAAACATGCTATAAAGCCTATTTAATTTATTTATGATTTGATTAATGTGTTCATTAAAATTTAAATCACTATCAAGAATTAACCCTAAATACTTAAAATTTTTAACTATTTTAATTTTATATATTTTAATATCTGGTAAGTAATTATTTACCAGTATTCCTATTTTTAAATAGAAACATTTATTCTCACTTAAAAAGAAATCATCATAATATACAACATTTCTTAATTATTTTAATATCATTCTTCATAGATTCAATATTGTTAATATCATTTCCATTATAAAAAATGCCAATATCATAAGCATATCATAAAATTTTACCAGCTAAATTTAAATGAATAATGTCATTTATGTAAATTGAAAGTTTTATTAAATTTCTATTAATTTGAATTCCGTTATTTTGGTTAATTTGATATCTCTGTTGTAAATAATTTTGAAATAATTTAAAGGAATTTTCTTTTACACCTATACTATTCAGTATTTCAACAATAATATTATGGCTCACTACATCAAAGGCTGTACGAAAATCTAAGATCCACTGCTATTTCCGTATTTTTTTCTTTTGAAACCCATGTTGGTTCCCGCTAATAAAATTTATGTTGAATAACGGCAGATGTAGCTTTCAAGCGACATCTCGTGGCAATTAAATGCATCACCTGGCCCTTCTAGTAAAAATCAGTCAGTACCATCAATTAGAAATCTAAATCGGTTCGTATACCGAATTGGCTTTTAATGCTGCGCTCCTGGCGGCGACTCGTGTAAGAATGACCGGCTCGTCTGGTCCTTGCAGGAGTTTGCTTCTCCGTTTCTGAATAATTTTTGTTAAACGGGACAGGTGATGCATTTGATTGCCACGAGATGTCGCTTGAGAGTTATATCTGCCCCTATTCATCCATTTTTCAGGGTCAAGTAGACTCTACGGTGTTGCTTCTTTCCATCGGATTCTATAGCCTCACTGACGAGCTGTCAGAAGAAAGCGACTAACCTTTAGATTTCTAGAATTTATGTTATTTAAGAACATAGCCGTTCATGTAAAATTTGTTCAAATACTTTTGATAATATTGGTAAAACAGAAATAGGTCTATAATTATTTAAATCACTTTTATCGTCAGATTTATATACTAAGGTAATTCTAGCGATTTTTAATTCTGTAGGAATAGACCGGAATAGTCCAGATTCGATACATTTATTAATCAATAAAACTATGTGTAAAACTAAAAGTATTCTTAATTTTTTTTTAAATGTTTTCGTTTTATACCATCTAAACCAGGCGCTAGATTTGATTTTAATGAATCTATAATTTCCAAAACTTCTGTCTTATTAGGTATTCCTTATGTACATATTTGCTAAATTATTTTCCTTCCTATAATCTTTTTTTGATCTATTTATTGGGCTATTATATTTATTAATATTTTCAGCAATGCTAGTAAAATGGTCATTAAAAAGATTTGTGTGTCTTGCTTCATTTGATATTTTTTTCCCATTATTATCAAATTAAATGTACTGATTTAATGATTATTTTTTTAAGTTACTCATCTCTTTCAAAACATTCCAATTTTTTTAAGGGTTTCCCTCTACATTTTTAAGTCTAATTGCATAAAATTTCTTTTTGTTATATTTTAGTAAATTTCTTACTTTAATTTTTAATCTGAATAATCTATTTTTTAAATAATTATTTAGCGGATACTTTTTAAATAATTTATATATTTCATTTCGTTCTGAAATAAGATCCGCAAGTCCTTTTGTAAACCAACCTTCACTTAAATTAAAACAGTATTTATGCTTTTCTATAATTGAACTTTCATCAATCTTCTCCTTTTTAATATTATTTAAAGATTCAAATGTTATATCTGATTCATGTCATAATTTTAATCTATCATTAAGTGTTTTAGGTATTGGTGTTTGTAAAATTTGTAACTTTAACTTCATATATCTGTTTCATAAACTTTTATTTTAAAGAAAAGTTAGCAATATTCATAAATATTATTTTATGATCCGATTATATATAATCTTTAAGGTTTATATCAACAGACAATTTATAATTAATAAAATATGGTCAATGAATGAATGTGATTTATTTAAAATTACGCAACTTGGTAAACTTAAGTCATTTAATACTTTGAAACCATTACTATTCAGCATATTTATATAACAAGTGTTTGTATTATTTTTTTCTCATGTATTTATATTCATATCACCCAACATAAATATATTTTTTTTTATTTAAGCATTATTGAACCAAAATCATTTATAAAGTTTTTAGTGTTAGATGTTAGTGGCTTATAGGTGATACCTATATTAAAATTTGAATATGTTAAATTTATAATTATACCTAAAATTATTTTTAGATATTTGAACAGTTTTTATGTTAAAATTTACATTATTTTTTAAATAGATTGTTACACCTCCACCACTAGTTTTACGATAATAGTGTACAGCGCTATAACTCCCAATGGAAAAATTATCAGTCTTATTTGGATATGACCATGTTTCTGTTAGAAAAAGGATATCATTGGTATTTTTTAAAAGCAATAATTCCACTTCATTAGTTTTATTTCTTAGACTTCTAATTTGGTATAAATGTTATTTGAGTAGGGGGAACTAGAACTACCATATATTAGTCAAGGGGTCAGTCACCCCATGGGCGCCCCACACCGCTACTTTCAAATTTCAAATGGCACTACCCCCTTTGTTATATCTCAAATGAAAGGTCTTACTGAGTAGTATTTAGCTGCACACAAAAAATCGATAGAAAAAAAATTTATAGTTTGAATAAAATTGAAAATAAAAAAAAATTAAACATTATTTTATTTGATTAAAGGCTTAAAATGCATTACATTCTGTTGTAAACAATAGTACAACCTATTTTTAAATCAAAATCAGCTGGATATTGCGGAAAATAGGAACTAAGATGAAAATTTGCTACATTTTCAACAAGATTTAACATTTCAAAATTATTATAAATTACAAAGCTTTGTTTTATTCAAATTACAAATTTTCTTTTCTATCGATATTCTTTGTGCAGCTAAATACTACTCAGTGAGACGTTTCATTTGAGGTATAACAAAGGGGGTGGTGCCATTTTAAATTTTAAAGTGGTGGTGTGGTGCGCCTAGGGGTAACTGACCCCTTGACTAAAGTATGGTGATTCTAGTTCCCCTACCTAAATAACTTTTATACCAAATCGCGTTGTTCTAACTTTTGTAGTATTCGAGATATTTGCATTGAAAGTTTTTAAATTGACACCCTGTATACACTGATAAAATCATTTATTTGAGTTAAAAAAATTTTCCATTGACTCAAATAAATATTATTTGTTTCCTATTTGCCAAACAAATTTGTATTTGAAATATACCAAGGGATTATTTGCCTGAATTAGTATCATCTGACTTGATACAAATTACTTTTTATTTGGAATTAATCACTAAATACAAAATTCAAGCAGATATTTATTTCCTTAACACTAACCTAACTTAAATAAGCCATTTCAATGACTTTAGGTAAATAGGTTAAAAGTTAAGTTAACAAAATGTTTATTTGATTGATATTTAAATATATTTTATCAAGTATATATTAATTTTTCTTTTATTTTACATGTATTTGCCGTAACAACAACGTTATTTAATTATACAATTTAAGTGATTTAATTTAAATAAACCGGTAATTTCATTCAAGTACATAATTGTTTAACTTGTCTTTTATATTTATTTAGACCAAGTATAATTTTATTTGGTTTAAATACCTTTTTTTAATTTTCAATAGATCAGAATGTTCATTCAAATCAGTTCCTATTTTATCCAAGTACGTGTTTAATTATACAGACGTCACATAAAAATAAGAAATATTTAAATGTTGCTATTGAATATGGTTTAATCAGTACCTATACGATAACAACCACAAACCTTATCAAATTGTTTATAGTGTTTAAATAATAAGGCAAACCAACAGAAAAAACACATTTTTGCCGAAAATAAAGGTTATGACAAATTACGCGCACGCGCACAACAATTTTTACATAAAAATAACATAAAAGTTAAAAGATAACCATCTCTTATTTTATTTCTTATTTTTATGTTATGTTATGTGGATCTATAAACGTCTTATGGCAGATCTGTAGATTCAACTATTATTTTATTTTTATGTTATGTTATCTTGCTGTATAAACCCACCATTAGTTGTTGTTCCCCTTACAATATACGTCAATAAAACTTTATAGAGAAGTTAATAACTTTGATAAAAAATTAAATAAAGGCAAATTTGCAAATATTAGGTACAATAATTATTAATATTATATTAATTATATTATATTTTTTACGTTAGAAGGTTTGATAAGTATTAAATTGTGGTGAAAATTGAGAAAAACTGTCTTATTTGTAACCTAGGTAGCCATGATTTATAAATACCTGGCTACATTTTTCTAAAAAGATTTTGTGCTCAAAATTTCAAGTTAGGTATTACAAGTATCTTTTCTTTGCCTCCTATCAAACTTTTTTAACTCGTTTCATGCATAACTAAAATATTCAAATCTAGTTTCCTACCTTGAAAAGTATCTAACAGATGGGATATACCCCTCGATATACCCCAATCTTCTAAATAATTATTCATATTACGTTTATTCCCCATCTTCGTTTTAATTTTTGCTGAAACCACTAACTTCTGTGCCACTAACAAAAAAGATTTCACTCTCACTCATAAATTTCTACAAGACAAAATCGAACACCAATAACCTAAAACGCGATGACGATTTATCAGGCCACTTTTGTATAACCAATCAAATTACTCAAAGCCCAAAGTAGGCGACAGGAGTTCATTTAAATACTTAATTATTAGTTCGGATGACCAAATTGTTTGAAAAGTTCGGCAATGAATGATTTAAGTTAAAGTTAAAGGTATTTAGTTCTTAACTTGAAATGTACTTCGATTAAATAATTAGTTATTTGTAAATATTTAGTTGTTTTATATTAAGGATTTAATGTAAATACATAATTATTTAGTTTAAATGACCTAGATATTTAAATAGTTCTCTATTGGGTGATTTAACTAGCGATAACGAAACTAACCCAAATAAAAATTAGTCCGATTAAATAATTAGTTATTTAGATTTTGTTATTTTAGTGGTTTTTTGGTAAGATATTTGTTTGAAGGGTTCTATGATTTGACAAAATTTTGCAAATAAAACGAAATACTCTCATTTATTTCAGTTAAATAAAACTTAGTTAATTAAAATCACATTTATTTATTACCAATAATTATTCACCAAATAAATCAGATTATTTGATTAAGGGGGCACAGTTTTATCAGTGTAGAATCCTTTGTCAAATTACTGCTTATCAAATATTTTCTGTATTTACTATTACAACTTTTGAGATTTGCGTTATTCTTAAAAAAAATGTTCCATCTTTTGACCATGCATATCTAAAGTTTAGTTCTTATTTCTTTTATCTTGCCCGTCTTCGTAGATTTTTTTCATTTTTAATCACCAAGTGTTTAAAAATTACTAACTATTCCTAATAGCACCCAACACACATCGATGCATTCAACACAATGTCCCTATTGGCGTTCCGCAGTCGAATAAAAAAGGATCAGCTGTCAATAGATTAAATACGTTTACATCACTCGTCCAGGCACCCTCATCATCTGGGAACATTTTTATTAAAATTGGATCGCTTGACCCTAAAACTTTTTATAACGACGTACACAATTTTTGAGGGTAATCCGGTGACCGGCATAAGTGTGCAAGCACCATATGCAAGAAATTATTATTCAGATTATCGAAAAAGGTTTTAATCTGAAATGGACCTTATTTGACATCCTTCGACATAATAAATATACCTATAACAGTAAGTATTCGAATAATAATTATATTATAAAATTTTTCTTATTTAAACTGACCAACAATAAAAATTTTAATATACAGGATATTCTAGATCTAGACTATGTAGGCAATATACGTGATAATATGAAAATGATAATTAGAAGTTTAGTATTATTCCCTCATTATTATTAAAGTTGCATTTATCAAAGAGCATAATATGGATCAACGGACTTCAAAAACGTTCCAGTGATAAGGTAATTGTCATAAAAACACATTTTTTCTTTGCAGGATAACCACCAAGTAGCTCAATCAAACAAACTACTTTAAAACATTATCTAGTTTTAATTTAAGAAATATATACTGAAGCTATGGAGTAATTTAAATCATTTCATTTTAATTTCTTCTACTATCCTCGTTTTTCATCAATAACTACTGTAATGTTGTAACTTTTAGGTATTCGGTAAATGAAGAGATTTTCAGCTTTTTTGGACAGTTTATATTACAGTATGACCTCTTTAATCCGAACCACACCTTGTTAATCCGAACAGTGAAGGGACTACCGCCGCACCGTTCTGCATACATGGGGGAATCTCATGTTTTTATGTTTTATAAAGATTTGCCTTATTAACTGTTCATTGTTCGTTAGACCATTGCGTCGGTAAGTTCAGTTTGTTTTTAGAGCACAGATGAATTCTGTAAGGAAGCACGTTACTTTAACGATAAAAGAAAAGATGCAGTTGCGTCATGACCAAATCTGCAATGCAGATGAAAGCGGACATTTCTGGAAACTACTCCCTTAAAGAACACTTACTCACCGAGCTGAAGCATCTGGTAAGGGTAAAAAAATGAGCAAGTTGCGAGTTACGTTTATGCCTTACTCTAATGCTTCTGGGATGCATAAAATGAAATTGTTAGTGTGGGGCAAATCTCAAAAGCCACGAGCATTCGTGCTGGTGATGTATCAAGGACAGAAAAAAGCCTGGGTTACCGAAGGGATTTTTAGGGACTGGTTCTATACGGATCTTATCCCGGCAATTCGAAAAAGAATGCAACTGCTGAATTTAGAGGCCAAGGCATTTCCAACTTTAGATAACGCTCCAGGACACACACAAAAAAATGGTTGTAGTGTTTTTGCCGCCAAATATAACCCCCTGAGTGCAACCTATGAACCAAAATGTGATTCAAGCGGTCCTGTTGCATTAAAAAAACGGTATGTTTAAACGGATTGTTGCTTTTGAAAATGCAGATATTTCTGCCGGACTAAAGAAAGATAATTTAAAAGATGTTGTAATCGGATTAGCAAAAGCAAGGGGAAATGTGAGGCCAGAACTTATTCAAAAGTCTTGGAGTAAACTCCTAACACAAGTTGATGATAGTTGGAGTGAAGATGATAATCTTCCATTGTCACAGTGGAGGGATAAATTGGAGCTAGGGGGTATAGAAAAATAAATAAAAGAAGTTACTGCGCTGATAAACCACATTTCTGGATATAACAAGGCAAGTAGTTACTGAATGGGCCTTCAAACAAGAAGAATCATGGGAATTCGCCCTAACGAAGAAGAGGAAGTGATACCACGACGTGTAAAGCACAAAGAGACAGAGAAGTTTCGAAATATGTTTGAAATGGACCGAGGCAAATACTGAATCGGAACATCAAATTGTAGTTCTATCGGAGAAGAAAAAACGAGCTCATAAGGCAGAAAAAGCAAATATTAAACATAGCAAAATCACTCAATTTTTACAGCTTCTTGGATGTACATACTTTTTACTTATTGAGAATTACATACTTTATTTTATTAGTCGTGTTGTATCTACGAAAATATAATATGTAGTACAGTAGTTGTTAACTTTTGATTTGAAAATAAACATATTTTCGTCGTGGGAATGTTGAAATTCGTAGATAATTAGGAAAAAGGTATATTTTCTATATTGTTTCGATAATCCGAACATTTCGATAATCCACATCAATCAGTACAATTAGTTGTTCGGATTAAAGAGGTCATAATGTAATTTCAAAATCAATAGGATACGGCAGTTGAATAAAATCTTTCAAGATTCTAAATTTTATTAAAATATTAATAATTAAAATCCAAACTATACAGGAGCAGTTGTAAAAGACAAAAAAAAGGAGGGGGGGGGGGACAACAAACCGAACGAAAAGTGGCCGAAAACAAAATTTACATAGTAGTGTCATCATATTATTATAAACAACAGTATTATTGAATTAAGTGTAAATAGTAGATAATTTTCATATTAACGCATAGGAACCAGATAAAACAAAAGGGACACTCACTCGTCACAAATATTATTGCTACTGGTAAATAAATATTATTATAAACAATATGTACCGAAACCAACCGTCTGCCGTGTAAGGTCAACCAGCGATCGTGAAATGATGATAGAATTTACTTAAGCCTTGAATATCCGTATTTAAATTGACGTTGGGGCCGATTCTGTGTATGTGTGCCATTTCCAGAAGGAGGCGCTTATTATAATAATATATGTTCGTTCTTGATCCAAAATTTTGTTTCTTTTAATTTGACAATGTGTCCATACTGGAAAAGATGCATGGCCAAACCTGACTTTAGTTTGTGCAGGTTAGCAACATGACAGATACGTCTGAGGTCTCCTATTATATTTTTAAGATATTGTTTCGTTGGTCCAATGTAGGAGGAATTGCAACCTCCACACGTGATTTGGTTCACAACATTACCTCTATGGTCAGTTTTCGTCTTACCTTTAATTTGTAAAAATGGGTTTGCTACCTTTCTAGTGCTGTAATGAGCAATCTGCTAGTTCGTAATTTTTTGCACCGACAACTTTCTAATGTAAATGATCTTAAAGGATTGTTTTTTTTTATTTGGTTTAATAAAAAAGCTGTTTCGATATCGTTTTCAGTATCATAATGAACTTTTTATGAAACAGTTTTCTTTATTTTTCTAAGGTTGGCAATGATGCTCACAAATGTTTTATTTTGCTGTCGTGTATGTTTGGTTGCGTTAATTCTATGAAATGGAGATGAGTTAAAAATGTATCAAATAATCTTACAAATTTACTATATTATAAAACATAGAACTATAAAATTTACCGCAATTTCCCTTAACTTTGAGGAAGTTAAACTAAACTCATCTTGCTCCATATTTTAAAATTATGTAGGTATGTTAGACAAATAAGACAACTTCGCGACAAAATGGCTGACGTGGAAATAATAGTATATTATTAACCAAGGCTTAGACAGCCATCATTATTGCCCGAGCATGTTTAAATCACGAGGAACGGAGCGACGAGGGATTTAAGACGCGAGGACTATAAGCTGTCTAAACCGTGGTTAATATAATATTTTTTCCACTGCTACAAACTTTTATAAGACATTTATCTTTATGGTAGGTACATATTAATAATTATAAAAAATTATAGGTAGGTATAAGTATAATATTTTATAATCAAGTTACCTGCGCTTTGGAATTGGTAAAATATTTTGTTGTTTTGTCAGGTGGCTTAGTTAATGTCAATTTTTGTTCATTTATGTCATCAGTTTTCACGAATTTTCCGTTTTTTTTTTAAATGAGCGAAGAAAATGTTAGTGATATTATTATGTGTACACCTCCAGAATTAAGGATGGAAGCAGAAAAAATGTTGATTGTATCGACATTTTACAATATCAATCATCTCTAATAATCTAATATGTATTGATAATTATCTGGTTGCCTAACCACAAGAAATCACCTCTCAGGTTATTCATGTTTATGAATTCATGTTGTAGAATCAAAAAATCAAGTTACCTGCGTTCAAATAGATTCTTGAAGATCGGTCAATAATGGATTTCAATGCCTTATTATTGACCATGGTCAATAATAACTTATAAGGTAGAGAAAAACGATTTCTAACGTTAATGATCGGTCAATAATGGCGATGTTATAGGTTAGTAGTGGAAAAAATTATTTGCTGATTTCAAGGCTACTACGATAAATAATCTGATTGTATTACCAACATAAAATGTATGCCTAAAAATTTTGAAAATTTGTATGTTTTATTTTCTTTCTAAATATGGATTTATTTATTGAAAAATATGGCGAAATAGAAAAAATAGTATAAAGCACACGTTTTATAAAGCTATTAGCGCACTTGTCCGTTATAAAACTCGCCGCAACCAAATGAGCTTTATAGAACTTGTACTTTAATATACTATTATTACTAACTATGCCGTTAGCCGCTAGGTAAGGTAACTTGTGCTTTATTTTGTATTGGGGGTGGTGGGTGAGAAGGTGGCTTGTATAGTATCTTATTGTTGATCCCCTTTGGATAGGTATTACACAACCCTGGCCCCGCCGGGTTTCCAAACTTGAATTAATTGGATTATTTCCTTTGAGATCACCTCAAACATTTAATTTATACGACCCCAATAGAAATTGTGAAAGAATTAAGGAATCTTATTATTGCATCCCGTGAAATATTTAGACACATACCCGGAATATTTCAACGAGTTCGCCAATCAATGCGTCGTAGGATATATGCCTGCATTATAGTTGGGGTGCATATTATCAACAACTGTTTGAACTTAAGAGAAGTATTTTTCAATAGGATTGCAGATTCTTAAATATTTTTTTTTTAACCAAAGTTGTTATGTATTATGTTATATAAATGTAATTAATTAAAAGGTAATATTGTTTTCAGTATTCTTGTTAAATATGTTTTAATGTGGTCCATAGTATGTTACATAGATTAATAACACTACCATTAAATCAAGAAGATTTTGAAACTGAATTAAATATAATAAAACAAATAGCAATAAACAATGGCTACACGCCTAATATAATAGACCAAATTCTACGCAAGAAAACATATAAAAAAGCAATCGGAATGGTTTATCCAATTATTAAAGATAAATCAAAAACTTACAAATTAATCTCGTATATTGGTGAGGCTAGTGATAAAATATGTACTTTTTTAAATAACTTAGATTTCAATGTAGCGTACAAAACAAACAATTCTTTGGGTAAATTAATAAAAAATAATAAAACAAAATCGGAAAAAAATAAAAAATCAGGAGTCTACAAACTCATTTGCAAATATTGTCCTAATTCATACATAGGACAAACAGGTAGAAATTTTGGTAAAAGAATAAAAGAGCACCAGTCCAGCTTTATTAAGGGAAAAACCGATTCAAATTATGGCAACCATTTAATAGAATATAATCACCAATTTAATGAAAATTTCAAAGTATTACATACAGAAAAGAAAGGTTTAAAATTAAATTTGCTTGAGTCTTTAGAAATAAACAAACTTAAAAATTCCCAACCATTACTTAATGATCAGATAGACCTTAATAACTCACCCTTATTGAATATGTTTTAAATATTTATACCCACAATAAACCTCATCATTATTTGTTATAATAACACATTTTCAAATTAAGACCGTTATCTGTATACTGTATATATAATTATATATATTTAGGAAAACCCATTGTTGTAAGATGGTGTTAAGATTTTACATATAAAAAGGTCCACAAGCCTCTTTTGATTTGCATTTGTTTGATAAAGCTACAATGTAGCGAAACATGTCACATTAATATATAATCATATTAATAAATACTGGAGAAAAGTATGTAAATAGTATTTTACATTATTTCCGAAAAACATCCTATTATTATGTTAATAAATGAAAAATAAGAAAAAATCTGTTTTAGTTTTCAATTTTCTTTAAAATGGGCACCGAAAATGTTATTATTCTTTTTCTCTCGAACGGTTGCTCGTAGTGACTTCTACCAAGTATGTATACCCTTTTTACGTAAAAATCATTGATGTTATAACTCGAAATTTCAAAATAAAATTTCGTGTTATAACTCGACAATCTAAAGTAAAATTTCATGTCATAAGGCGAAATTTTCAAATTTCGACTTATAGCTCGAAATTTGAAAGTAAATTTTCGTGTTATAAGATAAAGTTTTAAAATGTTGACCTTTTAACTCGAAATTTGTAAGTAAAATGTCGTGTTATAACACGAAATTTCGTGTTATGACTCCTCAAAAAAGTAAAAATACATGTAGGTAGTGCCCTCCATAAGTGGGAGCCATACAACATCAAATTCGAATTTTGCATTTCAAGAAACCCCTAGATACGAATTTTAGTTTAAATATCGACATTATACCAAAAGTTATTTAGAAGAAACCAAAATAAAAATAAAACTTTAATACCCGGTAACTCATCCTGATTTCTTTTGCAAAACTAAGAAACGCCCTGTATATTTAGTGTATGTTCCAGATGGATTACCTACAATAAAATGCATTAAAATAATAAAACTCAGCCCTTCTGGACTATGTAAAACCCAAGGATTTATTTCACTAAGTGCCACTTTTACTTTTAACACACCAGTATAATACTGTTTTAGGATCTACCCTACATAATTTATTATCCCAACCACAGCATCGTCCATTAATCTTGTCAAACATTTTTGTTACAAATGTAAGACTTTTATAGTAGCATTTCACGGAAAACATTTATACTTTTAGTGGACATTCGGACAGTATACAACTTGTTATTGTTCTAGAAGTGGAAAAATGGGCACAAAGAAGCAAAGTTTAAAATTTAATATTGTAACATGGGAATTTTATAAAAAGCTACAGTTTTATGTTTTAGTAATATATATTTAAGTTTGTAATGATGTTGTCGTATTTCCTAACTGCGTGATGCAAGATATTATTATATTTTAGGTTGTTATTGAATAATTTATATTCTAATAGAACTTACCACGTTTTGCCAAACTTTACTTTATTAGCTTGGAGGCTAGAACTTCCAGTTTTATGGTCGCTCTCACTGTCTAACTTAAATTTGAAACTTGATTGACCTTAAATTAAAATACGTTGCACAAACTTCTCTTCCCTGAAACTGAGCTAGGATGTTCGTAAGTCTGTCAACAACGTCAATCTAGTGATATTGTTAGTCATTTTTATTTTCTATTTTAATATCCACGTCAAAAAAATGTCGTTTTAGCTTACATATTTATTAGTTTTGTTCTTATGATTTTATTTTCGTTTCGTGTTCAGAAACCTAACTTATTGTTCTATAATGTAAGCATTTTCAAAATCAAGAATTTAAATGAATTGAAATTCTATGTATGTCTTGTGAAATGGAAACAAACGTGCACCAAACTTTCCTCAAGTGGAATAAAATGAATTCGCAAATATAATAATACAGTTTAACAACATCATAGAAAATAAGAAGAGTGCATGATGCCCATATTTATATTGTAATTACCGTTTATTTGTTATTTTTATTTTCAATTTTTCCTGTTTTTAAATTTAACTTTGATTATTTTTTATTGGCATTTCAATTACTTACTATTGCTCAATATAATTTTATATGATTTATCTTGTTTGTTGAAAGAATAAATGAGAAATTCTCAAAGATGAAGAATGAGAAAATTTTTACAGGAATTCGATAACAAAACTTATTTCCTAACATTGTAAAATTCATGTTACGAACCTCACAATCATTAATTTATGAATATGCAAAAATATGATGAAATATCAAGATTCTCTATCAGTTTTAATTTATGTTGTTTATTTTTCAAAGTACCTTGTGACATCAAATAATATGAAAAAAATCCAATTCTTCAACGTTCCAAAATAGACTGATTTCTCGGGAAAATCAGACTTTATTTGTCTCATCGCGATAGATAAGATATAAAAAACGATCATTAGGCGTGAGCTACGTCACATACATTCCACAGTAGGCAGGTGAAGAAAGCGAGCCATTTTCCGCCAGGCGCAAAGGCGCCAGGTACAGCGATAACTGAGTACTACGAGCTACCGCCGAAGCACGCAACTTTCAGACGCTATGATGAATAAACAATTGCTCTTTCATAAAAAAGTTTTCAACAAAAATTGTAGAGGATCGTGTTAGTTACAACTTTTGCCCGAAAAGTTTTGCGACAGCATCGAAATAAAAAAAGATATTCGATCTCAAAAAATTTTCAACCCTCTTTTTACTTTTATAATCTATTTTTAAGCAACAAATAAGCAAAATACGGGAGAACATCAAATAAACTAATTTGTAGAACACATTTTTCTCGTGAAAAATGGTATTAACTGTTTTCTTAATAAAGTCAAAAATACGTCTGTTATTCGCGATGCAAGAAATCACCCCTTAATTCAAGATGGCGGACAACCTGCAAAGGGTTGATGCTCGAAAACTTGGATTTAAGCTTCCTATATGGTACCCTAAAGAAGGCAAAAAAAAATTTTTCTTATATAATATATCTATAGGAATCGGACTAATTATGCTGGAGTATATTAGAGACCAGTGATATAAATATAAAAATATTGAGTGTTAATAATTGAGATAGTGTAATAAAGAACAAGTTTTGCGCTTGCGGAGATTATTATATTCAAAAATTGCAAAATATATGATATTTTTCTTCTATTTAAAACCAAAAAATCATTGTATAATGCACAAATTCTCAAAAAAAAAACAAAAATTTATAAATATAAGTTCAGTTTATTTTTGGTAATTATTTGGAAACCTGGGTACCTACAACGAATTTTTTGCTAGTTTTTTTTACTTAAAAGTATAATTTGAGGTCGCTAATCATGAATCCGAAGTTGTATTTTGCCGGAACTTAGTAGTTTTTAAGAAAGAGAATATTAATTTTTTTTTACTTTCAGGTACGATATTTGGCATGTATCCTTAAAACTTTGACATTTTCACTAAAACATCATTTGTAGAAGTCATAATATACACTTATTTGTTAAAAGAAACGAAAACTATCACAAAAAAAAAACGGAAAAATGACGAAAAATGTAAAAGCTTGAAAAAAAAAGAAATGTATAGAGCTGACAGCCGAAAAGACGACCGTTTATAATAGCTGATCGTTGCGCTGTTGCCATGTTTACATTGTAGCGATATGATTACTATTTTCCTTCTTAGAGTTTAAAAAGATAATTGTAAGATGTATCCCAACTTTTAGAACCTTTCCGCTTTTCCATCTTAGCAGAGAATGCTCCACCTTCAAGTGGTCTCCCTTGGACAACAACATTTTTACGTCGCTAATTTGAAAAAAAAGACGAGTCAGAAATCGGTTAGCGCCCTTTTAACCCATGTAAATCTAGTGTAGAAATTTCGTTGCAATTATTTCTTTCGCGGATGTGCGCAAATGGTGCATCGACATAAGCCAGTCACGTTTGGCAACACTGTTAGTAAAATGTAGTATTCAACTTTTCGTTAAAACTTTTCTTGGCGGCCTTCTTTGTAACTTATTTAGTGTTTCATACTAAAAACGGTAAGAGCAGAGCACTGACTATTTCAGTAAATGTAATATAAGAATTGTAAGAATTCCAAATCTCCTGATTAAAGAGCCTGTTTGTTCCAAAATATGTTGGCTATCAGTCAAGAGGTTGACCGGTTGAAAGCTCTTGTATATTGTGTGTTAAAAAAAACATTCAATTTAAAAATAAACTTATAAAAACCTGAATTTTCTATGATTAAAATAAAATACATTCGCACAACTATTTGTATTTTTAAAACTATAACGGTATATAATATTCTAGTACTTACCCATTGCCATTACCTTGTGATGTAGGTTCTAATTTTGTAACCATAGATTTGCATACGTTACGAAATTTTCTTACCTGCAACCAAAAGAAAATAATATAATTAAAAAAAATTTGTAACGTACAAAATAAAGTTTCGGCAACCCAAAACTTTGACTGGACATATCCTTAATATTACACTCCAAAGAATTACTAGTTAAAACACCTCTTTTTAAGAAGCCTACAGCATTTGTGTTTAACCGGTCTCCTTAATTATATACAATTCAAGCTAAAATTTTCGCCCTTTTTTTACACATTACACTGATTTTCTAGAATCACTGAAAGCAAAAATAATTGTTCTTGGTTGCTGCATCCTGCCTTAACTTCGTATTATTTTTTTTTTGTGTAATGACTGCAATTCCCTTTAAATTTTACTCAAATTCCTAGTGTCACAAGTTAAAGTCTTCCATAGCGCGAGCATTGATTTTTGCGGACCTTTTTGGTGACTACGAGTTGCATTCGCGGTGCCAAAATAACTAAAGCATATGTGTGTTAAGTAACTACGTCATTTTATGACAAGGCGAAGTTTATGTTAAAATATTTACTCAAATTGCGGTTCAAATTTTATTGTCGTCAAAACATACTTGCGTCAAGTCCTCCAAGAATGTGCGGCCAAAGTTTCGGTGAGCTGGCATTTTAATCTTCCAGCGGCCCCTCATATGGGTGGTATTTGGGAGGCTAACATTAAATTAGTTAAAGCGCACTTGCATCTTATTGTTGGCAATCAAGTATTGACAGATGAGAAGTTGAATACAATTATCATACGGATTTTGCCGACGACACTGCAATTACTGCAAAATCAAAACAACCGTGGTTGATAATCTTAGCCACATTAAACGTATAGAAAAATGACTTTCGGCTTGGAAGGTTCGTCTGAATTGTGGCAGGAAGTTAAATACCTGGGACTTATCTTCGACCAAAGGCTGAAGTGGAGGCTAAATTCAATTAATAAAGTAAAGCTTGCATTCCGACAATTGAGCTCTATCTACCCCCTGCTTCACAGGAGGAGTAGTATTGGCAACAGGACAAAGGTCAAACTCTACAAGGTCTTGGTCAGGCCTTATGGTGCGCCCTCGTGGTGTAACATAAGCAAGGCGGAGCTGAACAAGTTCCAGGTAGTTCAGAACAAAGCACTAAAGCGAATAGCAAATGAACCGAGATATGCTATGAACCTAGTTCTATACAATGACTTTAAAATACAGACCATAAAAGAGTTATTTTTAAAGATCATGACCGACTACTACAAACGTACGGACATTTCGACCAACGAACTCATAACACAGTCACATACAAGAGCAAGACCTGACTCGACATACAAACTACCTAAAGATTGGCTTCCTGTTGGCGAGCCAATTTAACAGTAGGGAGGCACTAGAAATAGTGGAGAAGCACTATCAACACAGCACCGTTTTAAGGATGGGAGAAAAAGACGCCAAAAACAAGCAGCATCAAAATCCCAGATAACCACGCACGACTCACCAAGGAATAAAGCTACTGCCGAATAAAAATAAGAAATATATATGAACAATACCGACAAAGTAAACAAGGAAAGAAAATAAGTCACAGGTCTAAGCTAGCATTGGAACACATGGAAGATCCCGTATATTTATACGGAGTAAATCAGTTTTGAATTCGCGTCCTTTATGCTCCGTGAGTATTGACCCCGCAGACTTGGCAGCTTTGGCGCCATCAGGACATTTCTAACTCTACAGCCTTTGACTGCAATTCCGAACCCCGATATATCGGATATTAATTTGATTCGTACGCACGGCGTCTTTTGAATTCGTTGGAAGCGTGAGTACTTGGACTTGCATACTTTACTGCAACGATCAAAATGGAATGTTTTTTTTTTGCCTAATACTATGGTTCTGATAGAAGACGCAAATACCAGTCCCTTGGAATAAACATTGGGTCGAGTTACCCCAGACCCTTAAATTGTGCCCGTTACTAAATCAACTGCTTTGGATATACTTACCCTAGGTAATGTTGCGTCCCGCCTCCCCATCGTATTATGTTTTTTTATCAATCAATTTTCTTATTTACTTAAATGTATTTGCATCGACAATAACGGCAATTTTTCATTCTTTGAATTATAGATTAGAACAGATTGACAATGGAATGATGGTGTCGGGATTATATTTTGCCCTTAGTAAAGCCTTTAACGTGACAGATCATAGCTTACTGATACATAAATAAGAGTGCACGTCTAGTAAATTTGTTAAATCGTACTTGACCAATCGAAAAATGACAGTTAGTGTTCGGTCTAATCAACAAGCGACTTTTTCTGATATTCCCCAACGATTTGAATAGGAAAGTTAATATAACATCTTTGTATCAGTTCGCAGATGATACGTCGTCATGCATAGTGTCGCCTTCAGACAAAACAGTATTATCAAGGAGATTGACAGAAATTGCGGCAAATGTTTTAGAATGGTGTTTAACTAATGATTTTATTTTATATACTAATAAAACATCTTTAGTAGTTTTCCGCAGTAATGATTTTGAATCTATGTACGTTCCCATTAATGGAAAGAGTATTGAACAGACGCAGACTTTTAAACTTCTGGTAATCGTATTGTATAAATCACTGCAATGGGAGGAACATGTCAATGGTATTATTATTAAACTAAGTAAGGTAGCAAATATGCCATTCGTTTTTTGCGACACCAAGTTAGTCGTTATGTAGTGAGAATATATATATGGCTAGTGTTCAATCTATAGTTGAATGCAGCATTGTTTTGGTATCTTGCTTCTAGTTTACATGCACAAAAAGTATTTGTGGCATAAAAGAGAATAGTCAGAATAATGCTGAGGATGCATTACAGAGAATCGTGCTGGAGAAAGTTCAAACTCCTCAATATTATGACGGTGCCATCATTGCCTATTAGGCAATCTAACGATGTGCCAAATTCCGATTTGCCCCCCACGGCAATATTGAACTCGTTCCACAGAACTTAAAAACATTCAACGAACAATTTAATATGGCCGTGAAGGACAAATATGTGGCAAATCGAATTCAATGCTTAGTTTACAGTCGAGTCCAGTATGCTTTAAAATCCTAAAAATCGATTAGCCGCCAAATTGATCAAATTGTTGGTTGGTTAGACTGTTTGGACCGCGTGACGAAAAAAGTGTTCCTTCCAACGATTTTTTTCTTCTAATCTATTCTATACACCGTGAGCTCTTGATTAAATTTGAAAAATTGTTAAAATCGAGCTGACCTATACTGCACAAGACCCAGTTGGAGATCTTTTCAAAAACATTGAATTACCCAAATTGTTAAGATAATCGACCTTTTCATAATATATCCTCCTTTGTATTTCGAAAACTATTATAATTATTTCGTCTATATCATCATTATTAATAATCTCTTCAAGTAATTATTGTATAAAAAATTAAAAATTATTTGTCAACACGACATACACAAAACATGTCATGGGATTTGAGCAAAAATTAAGGTTTCGTTTTTTTCCTAATCCCCTTAATTCTTAGGCTTAACTTAACTCGACTTAGGACCAAATATTTGCAAAAGCTGATAAATGCAACTTAATTTTGCAAGATAAGATTACTTTTATATCAAGTATAACCTAAGATAGGCGGTGAGAACGGCAATAAAGGTTCTATTTTCCGCATATTTGCATCGTATTGTTATGGAATAACTGGTTCATTTTTGTCGACGTAAATTGTGTAATGTAAATCGTTTAACTTCATGATGGTGTTTAAAATTATACAAAAAATATATGTTGAGCAGATATGGCTTCGCTTTCATATTTTTCTACAGCACAAACATTTTGACGATATTAATAAAGTGTATGTTGTATGAAATGGAATTGTGTGAAAGAATATACGATGCTATTTATCTAAAATACACACAAGAAAAATCAATGTTACCCGTTTCACATTTACGTTGTTTATCTGTATCTTTCTTTACTCTTTTATGTACTCGAACATGTCATTGTGTCTAGAAAACTTTATTTAAGGGTTTCTTACAATGGCAAGATGCCTTTAAAGAGATTTCTATTTCGGTGTATTATGTAGGATGTTAAATGGAGGTTGGACATTAAAACCACCCAACCAAATTTTCACTCTTTTAACTTTTAATATTGTTCAAATAATTATTTTAGGTTCGTTCATCAGGGACGTAATAAGAGGGGGGTGTATGAGTGCGCCTGCTTGAAAATATACAAGCTTAAAAATCACAATAACTGTCTCCTTAACGATCAATTAGATTTAAACGCATCACCCCCTTTGAATATAATTTAAAATTTATACTCATTATACTTTTTAAAATATCAGTTTTTTGTACTTCTATGAAAACACAACACTATCTATGATACTGCATTTGCGTCCACATATCATTAACCATACATTTTTTGTATTTCATATTAATCCTTGAAATTGAGGCCCAAATTTTAAAACTGTTTTAATCCAAAAAAGAAAATAAATGAGTGAACGGTGGCGCTGCTTTTTTTTTAAAGGCGTTTATCTATATCTAAAATATGGTTTATTAAAACCTCTTAGATCCCATTAAAAATTGCATATAAACCTTGCCAAAACTATTTTAATCCATCCCACGTACTATTCTAAAAGTATGTACTGTAACGGTGGTTTATAATTTGTTTCATTAAGTTGCCATTGTTTGGAATATTATTTCCCTCGTATTTATTATCTTAGCCTTTTATTTGACATGAAGTCATTATTGACAGATTCATATTTTTGATCCCATCGTATAACAAACAACGCGCTTAGGTACCGACGACTATAAAAGCACGCGAAAGTGCCAGTTGGATTCATTGGACCCATAAGTCTACTATCTTGTCTAGGCAAAATTGTTGAAAAACTGATACTAAATCGGATTTCTGACTTTGTATCTAACAACAATGTACTACCGCCAGAGCAGTTCGGATTCAGGACTGCTCATTGCACGGTGCGCCAGACGACAAGGCTGGCGACTAACATACTAAGAGGATTTAATCGTTACATGTCAACGGTAGCAATTTTCTTTGATGTCTCTAAAGCATTCTATAAAGTCTGTCACGACGGCCTTATACTAAAATTGATAAGGGCAGGTATGCCTGATTACTTAATCAGGCTAATAATTTCATTCCTTGAGAACATATCATTCGCGGTATCATCAGAAAACACAATCTCATCCACTAAAAGAATCAAAGCTGGAGGACCACAAGGTTCACCCCTACCAGCGATCCTCCACAACCTCTTCACAGCAGACATACCAAAGCATAACCAAACCCAGCTGAGTCTTTTTGCTGATGATACCGCGATAACTCAGACTGAACGAGGATAAAAGCCAAGCCGTTTTCTTCTCGACGGCCAGGCTAAAATTACCTGAGACCAGAGTCAAAGTAAATAAAAGCTTATAAATTGGAACAATAAAATTAAGTATCTGGGGCTCACCTTCGACAAGAAATTGACTTGGAGTTTAAATGCCAATGAAAGATTAAAAAAATCACAAAAACAATTAGGGGCAATTTACCCCCCACTTGGCAAGAAAATGTGAATTTCATGTATAATTTTACGTCAGACTGAAAAACGTTAGAATACGAATAAACGTGTTTTCAATGTGTAAAACACGCTTAATGTTACGGTGTTCTGACGTTGGTAAAAATAACGTTACTAATTTTAACGTTTTTATAACGTATTATATTATGATACAATTCTGCGTTTTTGTAATATATTTTTAACTTATAAAACTAAATTTTTCCTTAGGAAAGTAGCGTATTATTTCATACTTTATTATTTGGATACTTATAAATAAACAACAAAACATTCAAGTTATGAACTTTTATTTTTTCAGGTTGCCTTAGGTTACCGTATACAATTTACAAATTTTAACTTATTTTAATTTAAAATCTTGTAGCTATATAGTATAAGTTTTCATTTTTTTTGTTTCTTCAAACGGCTCGCGGCATACCTAAAGTGGTCCATTATTATTTTTTCCATCGAGTACTCATTAGTTTCTCCAAACTGAACTTGCGCTATTTCTAAATTAAAAACGAAACATTTTTTAAATATTGTTCCAACAACCTAATAACACGAGATATTACATTACATAAGAAACATTTTCAAGGGCCTACAATAGTAAAGAACTACAATAATCATTTTTTGTAGAGGTTATATAAGGTGTAGAATCTAGAGAATAACTATTCCTAATTAATTAAAGGAAAAAATAGAGTGGCGTATCTTGTTCTATATTTGGAATTAACTTCAAAAGGCTGGTATTTTTGTTACATTAAAGGGATTCTTTTAGCATTTTTTTTTGTAATGACAATAAAATTCACGAGACGCCATTTTGCCCTTCAAGCGTTTGTGGTAAAGAACAAAAGAACTCGTGAAATATATTTATAAAGAATAAACAACAGTTATTTCATAAAGACTAAACCATAAAATTAAGAACAACTTACGCTTAAAATAAACGAAAACTCACAAAACTTAAAAGAGATTCGATGCTATCCAAAATTTTCACCAACTGCTCCTTGCCTTCCACTATACACTCACAACACAACGAAACAACGTCAAACGTCTATGACAGACGCGACAATCGCCGATCGCTGGGTTTTAGGCGCGAAATTTAAAAATGTTAAGATAAAGTGAAAAATAGGTTACTTATTTCGACGTTATAAAACATAACTCAAATTGAATGTTTTATAAGTAACGTTACTTTTATTTACATAAAATTAATGTAAAAATGTAACACAAATTACAACGTGAACAAAAATTACATTAAAATAACAGTATTAAAAAAAAATCACGTTTTTAAAACGAAGTTTTTGGTAAAGGGAAATAACATTACCATTTTCACGTAAAAATAACGTTTTTTCTCAAAATATGTCAAGTGGGCCACTTCTATGCTACAATAGTAAAATTGACCTACGGGCAAAAACAATATACAAGACAATAATAAGACCTACATGGTGCACCGTCAACAATACAAAACTGACAAAATTACAAAGACTACAAAACAAAACATTACGCATAATAGCAAACACGCCCCAAGATGGTTCCCGACAGACACACTAATAACTAAATACTAAGCCAGAACAGACACATCAGACAATATATTAATACAAAATTAACACGTAAGATCACAACAACATCACATGCACAAATACCCAACAGACAAGCTCCCACCCTAACAATGCGATGACAAAGAAAAAACAGAACTTAAAAAAAAAAGAAAAATAAAATAAAATAAACACCAAGCTCAAAATGATAAATGTAAAACAAATCAAAAACAATGTAAAAAATTAAAACCAAAAACATCCAAAAGGTCATTGAAAAGATATATCCAAAAACAAAAGGAGTCAAAGCGAAAGCTAACTTGAAGATCACCATTACATCGGTCAGATGGATTCATTCGAGATCGAGCTTCGCAGGAAGCAAGAACTTGGAAACCTGATAGGTGAGATGATTAAGGTTAAGGGTGATAAATATCTAAAATTTGTCCCCATTTCTGCTGTTCAGTCTACTCGCGGTGACCTGACACGAGAGTTGTGCCCCAGAACAGCGGGACCCGATTTTTACAAACCCAGCTACAGAGAGATTATACGCGGTGTCGAGTATAACTCTCCATAATAGTAAGGTTTAGGGTGATAAATATTTCAAATTTATCCCCATTCGTGCTGTTAAGTCTACTCGCGGAGGCCTGACACGAGAGTACAGCGGAGCCCTCTTTTCTATAAATCCAGATATAGAGAATATACGCGGTGACCTGACCCACCCGAGTATAGTTCTCCTTGATAGTAGGATCATAGACAATTTTTATTCTTGTTGGGATATTATATTCAAAATCATTGGCTAGACTTGTCAAAGATTACATTTTAGGTTTAATCCATATTTGAAGCTGACAAAGTCACCAGAAGAGGTTAATCGTATTTAAAGTTGACAGGAGTTGGCAAAGTCACCCGAAGAGGTCACTCTGATTTGAAGTTTTGAAGAAGTTTTAAGAAGAGATCAATCTGTATAAGGAAAAAAAAGAAAAGAAAGTTTGAACCAGTTTTAATGACGTTATAAAATATTAACATTAAATAAAAAAACGAATTGTTCATTCAGTCGTTTATCTAAAGGGGGCATTCCGATACGGGAGACCGCGACAAGCGACCGAGACCGAGCGACAAGCGACCAGTAGCATACAAATACAGACGACGCGACGCGCGACGTGGCGACTTTGGCTAGGTCCATTTTGTTTAATTTAGTAATTGTGTACGTTTCAGAAAACCATGTGTAACAATTTTAAAGTAAGAAAACATTCACTAAAACGTTTATTGGAAGACGAGGACGAAGATATAATTGTGTTGGCTTTACCGCAAGAAAAAAGACATAAAATTGATTCAATATACACATCAAGATCAAATGAGGGGTGCTTCCAACTGCTTATAAAAAGACATTTAAATTATAAGGATGCTGTCATATAATGGTGGGTGATTAGACACTAAATCGATGAACAATTCATCTTCCTGAGTAGAAAACGTCGCCATTCAACCCTCTCTAGGTATAAAATAATTGAAATAAACTATGCAGGTCGCAGCGTATCACTGCTTCCAGAGCAGTGTGGTCGCGCGACCGTTGGTCGCACGATGGCCACGCCTACCGTCTCGCGTCGCTGTCGCTTGCATCGGAAAGCACCACATACAAATCCGTTAAAGCGGTACGTCGCGGTCTCTCGGTCTCGGTCGCTGGTCGCGGTCTCTTGTATCGTAGTGCCCCCTTAATCCTGATAATCTTCACTGAGTACTACCCCGGTATTAAGGCCGCCTCAGACATGCATGCTTTTCGCTCGTTTTGCTTGCACAGTCTTAAGTTGCTATGCAAGACGGTGTGTGTGAGGCATCAAGTTTTCCGTTTTGTTTATTGTGTACCGTCAATTGACTGGCTTGAACGCAATCAGCCGCCGGTTGATTTTTCGTTCGCGTTCCAACTTGCTTGCGAAGAAGACGTTGAGTCTGATTGGTCTTTTATAATAGATATAGTCATTTACAGACAAATATCTGTTACAGTAGATGCAATTATAATAGTATATTACAATACAAGTACGGTAGGTACGTCTTTACCGCATGTGCGTGATGTTTAACAAAACGAGCCGAAGGCGAGTTTGGTAAATCACGCAAATGCGGTAAAAACACCTACCGTAAGTGTATTGTACGATATTTTATCTACAAGCATGTTTTAGGGCACCAATATTAAAAACTCTAAAAGAGCACTGTTTTAATTTACCCCGTAGGTGCCTCGTAAGTCGTTATCAACAATGCATTAACATCAGGTTGCTAGGGAAATAAATTATAGAAATTTAATAGTTGGCTTTTATATGACAGATGTAAAACTTGACAACGGAATAAACGATAACTATTTTTGTAACAATTTCGTGAAACTGTGTTTTACGTCCTTTAAATGGAAGTCAGTAGAAGTAGTGATGATGAAATTCCGAAGGAAGTTCTGGACATTGCTAAAGCAGCTACCCTTAATTTATTGCCGGATAAATCACGGCATAGATATGAAAAGGAATATGGGCTCTTCATGGACTGGTGTTCATTAAAGAAAGTTAAAGCAATTAGTGAAGATGTGATGCTTGCCTATTTTATGGACAGTAAATCATCCTCTTTATGGAGTTATTACTCAATGCTCAGATCTACTATAAGTATCAAAAATAATGTCGACATAAGCAGGTATGCAAAACTGTTGGCATATTTAAAAAGGAAGTCTGTGGGATACAAAGCTAAGAAATCAAAGGCATTATCCAAGAATGAGGTTGTAAAATTCCTTGTTACGGCACCAGATGAGGAGTTTTTATTAAGAAGGTACTTAATTGCGATTTTTTTAAAATCTACTTTTAAATAACAACTTATTTGCTTGTTTCAGGTGGTACTCATTGTGGGCATCGCTGGGGCATGTCGCCGAGTGGAGTTATGTGAAATGAGAATTGAAGATATTAAGGAATTTGAAACCCACCTTATTGTAACTGTCCCGGATACAAAGACACATGTAGATCGACAGTTCGTGGTTTACGTGGAAGGATTTTTATCAGAAATTAATAATATTTCAATTTTCAAGAAGTATAGAGCCCTTAGACCCGATCATACTGCCCATACACGGTTATTTATTGCATATAAAAAAGGAAGATGCACTATCCAACCACTGGGTATAGATACTTTTGGAAAAATACCTTCTCAAATTGCATCATATTTAAAGTTGTCCAGTTCCAAAGAATATACGAGACATTGTTATCGAAGGACGTCAGCTACATTATTAGTAGATGCTGGCGGGGATATCATGAGTTTAAAAAGACATGGTGGATGGAAGTCCTCCAGTGTTGCGGAGGGCTGTATTGAAAATTCGGTGCAAAATAAAATAGGAATTACAAAGCAAATAAATGGTGTAGAAGGATATGCAGAGAGAACCTCATGTTTTAGTAAATCTGTAAATTTCAATTCTTGTGCCTCATCGGATAGTAAAACACTTCCTTCATCGATATCGTTTGAAAATATTACAAACTCTACAATTAATATTAATACTTCTTAATTTATAAATTTGGATTAGTTTAGAAATTTAAATATGTAAGTATTTGTTATACATATAATGTTTAATAGAGTTTCTTTTAAAAATAATAAATACACTTGAATAATATAAAAACTTGTTTTTATAGTATGTTATTACTTACAGCACTAGTGCGGTAAAATGATACTTACCGCACTCAAATCAGTGCGATAAGTAGTTACTTACCGCACGCTTGTAGATCAAATTTGTTATCAGAAGTCTTTATATCCACTGCACTTGTAATGCGCTGAATTTTGTACATTATCTGCTTTTCTCCTTTAGAATATTTAATAAAAGGAATTTTATGAAATGCTAAACTACCAGACGAAAACGTAATTGAATTAGATTTTGATTGCCAAAATAATATGGCACTTCCTCGTATTTCTGACCAGGCAGCCTCTTTACCTACTTACCTACCTTACTCAAGGCAGTTACAATTTTACATTTTGCGAGGGGCATTCTACTTCTAAACATTAAATAAATAGTGTTATTACCAGCTATACGTGGACAGAAAGGGATGAACGGAGCCCGCTGTGGTTTTGCACCATGGTCCGGTTTTGACTTGCTACATCCCTATAGTCCAAGGTAAGATAGGTTCTCTCTCCATGAAATAGTTCCAGTTTATCATAGGATTGAACATTTCTTACTATGTAATATTTTATTTTTAGTGATAAACGTGACAATTTAAGATATCCTATTGATCTTTCATAGTAAATTGTTAAAAAGTATGTTTTGGGGGCAAAAATCTCAAGCTCAAGGGCAGAACCCTGTATAAACCCGTGAAACACATTATCCGCGTTCTGGCTCCACCATAGTCGGCTAAAAATTACCCCAAAGAGGAAAATGGCGCCGTTCAGCAATAATAACGTTCCCATTACAATATCAGGAACAGATCTTCGCAGTAACTGCGCGCAAACAAATTAATTTTCTCGCCTTGAGAAACTTCAAGCACGTTCAAACCTCAGTATCTTATCCAGAAAATTTAATTTAGGCTAATAAAACATTCATAAGGAAGGCATTTATACTCGCAGGAATTCTGCAATAACTGCTCTAATATCTCTCCTGCTCCCGACAGGTCGAGAAGAACATTTTGCTCCTAAGCACATGGCTTTCCAGACCTATTGCTTTAAATTGCTTAGGGTGCAGCTGCATATTTAAATGACGTATTTTTGGGGTGCGAAGCTGTAAGTAGGGCATTAATGCAAAGATTTTAATTCTGCTGAATTCTTGAAATGATTTATTGAGTTTCTGTGTGTTTAGACATTTTAACAGTGTTTGTATTAGGGTTATGATTTTTTAAAACCTACAATAAAATTCTTAGTAATAAAATAAATATACCATACATCAGTGTCTTAGTATGTCAGACCTTAAAAATATTAATATTAGAATTTTTTGAAATCATGTTTTTCGAACAAAAACAAATGAAAATTAATTCATATTTCGAAAACTGATAGAGGAAAATTTTTAAGAAACTAATAGAAAAAATTTGATTCATTTGAAATCGCGCTGTCACCTTTTGGCAAGATCTGGTCCCACCGCATAGTCTAAAATATTTCAAAAACATTAAAGAAAATCTGTTAGAGCCACAGCCAAATTTATAAAATAAAATATCATAACGGGCATTTTAGAGTAATTAATGTTCGATTTACGGCGGGGGAAGGGGTTATATTACGGGGAATTATCCCCCATGTATTTTGAATTCTACACTAGCAAAAAGCAAACGTCTCGGTTAAAGAAAACCATAACATTTACCAAGACTTGCGGTTCTCACAGCATGTAACTAAATGTCTGCAAAATGATTATATGAAGCTAAAACTAATTTTTTAACACATATATGTTCTTAACAGGGAGATAAACTATAATATGTTGTGTAAATCATTGGTCCTCTCGCAAGCTAACTACTGCGACACAGTGCACAATTCTTGCCTCAAGAGTAATGACATCAGACGTGTTCAGAAGATTCAGAACGCATGCCTGCAGTTAATATACAGGGTGATCCTTAAGTACATGAAGAAAATCTAGGATGTTATTCCTGACATCATTTTAAGATGGAAAGTTCATATGGGCATATGCCCTAAAATGCTTACCCTCTAAGATACAGGGTGTTAAAATAAAAAAAAATTGTTTTTTTTATATTTTGAAAGTCCTTGAAGATACGGTATTGAAAATTGGTGTCAACTGATTTTGTATCAAACTGCACTTTTTCGTCAAAAAAGGTTTTGCTTACTTCCACCAGTGACGTGAGTGATGGTATCATCAATATTTTTTTTTTGGGAAAATATTTGATACCCCATTGATTTTTTTTAAACTCTGATGCATTTTTATGCATTATTTATACAAGTTGAACAAAAGTTGTATTTACTATGGTTTCGAAAGAAATAGTAGTTTTTAAGATAACTCTGATGCAGTACGGATATAAACTAAACAAAATTAATTTACTAACTAAATAAGTACAAAGAATTTTATGAACTATTTATACTATAAAATTTTTCCTAATATAATTAACTTATTAATTAATCCAAATTTAAATACGCAACAAACTGGATTTGAAGAAACTGTTGAGAGTGGCCGTACCTTCTGCTAAAATACATCGTCTTCTTATCGAATTTCATTGTTCAATTTCAATGTTTAAAAATTCCTGGGGTGTTTTCAATATTTTCGCAAGCCATTACAATCCGGTTTCTAAGATCTTCCTGGTTTTCAACTGAAGTTTTGTAAACTGGAGATTTTAAATGGTCCTAGAAATAAAAATACAATACATTTAAATCTGGGGACCTTGGTGGCCACGGTTGATAAGGTAGTGCAACGCCTCTACCGATTCATCGATTTCCAATTGCAACATTTAGATATTTTCTGGCTGTGGCACTAAAATGGGCGGGAGCTACGTCATGCATAAAAAACAACTGGTTTCGCTGAGCTAATGGTAAGTCTTCCAATAATATTGGCAGCTCATTTTCTAGAAAATTGCGATAGGTTCGGCCATCCAATCGCTGGGGAAGAAAGAAAGGAGCTATTAGTCTATTACCAACTATTCCTGCCAATACATTTATCAAAAATGTATACTGAAAATGTCTTTCGCTAATAGCGTGTGGATTTTCTCGACTTCAAACATAATTGTTATGAAAGTTTGTTATGGCATTCTTACAAAAATTAGCTCCATAGGTAAAAAAGAAATTATCTAAAAATTGTGAATTTCTGACCAACCTTTCCATTGACAAAAATTAACGCGTTGAGGAAAATCACGTGGTAAAAGGGCCCGAACTCGTTGTATGTGGTAAAGATACATTTGATGATCGTAAAAAATCCTCAAAACGGTTTGCTGACTAGCGTCACCTCACGCGCAATTTTTCGAGTACTAGTATCTGGATCTTCCTCAATTCTATTTAATACTGCTTCTTCTATTTGTGGCGTTCTTACCGTCATTGGCCTGCCGGGAATATCAGAAACTCTTGCAAAACTTCCTGTTTCTGATAAACGGCGATGTAGACTTACAAAGGTCTGAGCGCATGGTGCTACACGATTCAGATATCTTGCCTCGTAAATGCGTTTTACTTCGATTGCATTTCCATCAGCAAGATCATAAACAAAATGCATATCTGCCAAATCAGCACTGTTTTGTAAATCAGCCATAACTTTAAAACTTTTGGATCGATTCACAAAAACGACGCACTAAAGCTTTAAATAATTTTTCTGTTATTTAATTTAGTGACATTTCCACAATTATTTACACAATCTGTGACATAAGCCTACTTTGGAAAAAAGTCGAATCAGCGATGTCTTAACATTCCATTTTTCGTTAAAACTACTGTTTTTTTTTTCAAAAAATAGTACAGACAACTTATGTTTAGCTTATATCAATAATGCATAAAAATGCATCAGAATTAAAAAAAAACAGTGGCGTATCAAATGTTTTCACAAAAAAAATATTGATGATATTTTCACGCACGGCACTGGTGAATGTAAGCAAAACCTTTTTTAACGAAAAAGTACAGTTTAATACAAAATCAGTGGACACCAATATTCAATACCGTATCTTCAAGGACTTCGAAATTTTAAGAAACCAACTTTTTTTTAATGATGACCCTGCATCTCAGAGGGTAAGCATATTAGGGTGGGTATATGTCCGTATATGTACAGTGAGCTCAAAAAGGTTGGAATAAATTCGTTTAAAATTTACTGGAAAAACGCTTGGACATGTCGATTATTATTTTTAATTGCGAATTTTTGTGACATAAGAAATGTGTATACAGGTTGTCTCAAGAAGAACATATACCGTCAACATTAATTTTTTTAAATAGAACACCCTGTATATTATATTATTTTTTAAATTCTACGATACATTCTAAACACTTTTTGTATAACATACCATATCTCCAAAATCAACGGTTTTCGATATATTGACATTTTTTCTGGTACGAAAACTACAATTAAAAATGAACTCTTTACATCTATTTATTAGTCTATAATATTTACATAGACTATATTAAATTTTATTTTAATAAATGCTGAAATTGACCGCCACTAACTTCCTGGCAATATGCAAGTCGATCTTTGAATTCTTCCAAAACGTTATGGATTACCTGAGGCTCAATTAATCTAACCTCATGCCTTATTCGAGCATTAAGTTCATCAATATTGTTAGCTCTGTCAAAGTATACTTTAGATTTTAAATAGCCCCACAGAAAAAAATCTAGCGGGGTCAAATCTGGTGACCTTGCCGGCCATTCGATTGGACCCCGTCGACCAATCCACTTCCCAGGAAAGACTGTATCCAAGTACTCACGCACCGGGCGTGTGTAATGGGCTGGTGCTCCGTCTTGCTGGTACCATAAGTTATTGTTGGGAATATCTGGCTCCTCTGGATTTGGATAGAGTACAGCAAGTGTCGGTATTAACTCAAATTCTAAAAATTCTAGATACAGTTCGCCATTTAACGTACCATAAAAAAAAAGGGACCTAAAATCCGGTTATCAACAATTCCAGCCCAAACATTCACTTTTTGCGGGTATTGTGTGTGGGACTCCATGATCCAGTGCGGATTTTCCTTAGCCAAATATCGACAGTTTTGGAGATTCACATGCCCATTTAGAGTAAACGTTGCTTCATCAGAGAACACAATTCTTTTTAAAATTTGAGGATCTTCAATGTATCTGTTCATCATTATTTTGCAAAATTCTGTTCTTCTATCCGGGCCATCTTCATTAAGTTCATGAACCAACTGTACCCCATAGGGATGCCATTTATTTTTGTGTAAATAATTCAATACCGTTGCTTGACAAATATTATTTTCCGCGGCAATACCGCGAGTAACACTATGGTAATTTTCTTGGACAGCTAAGAGGACATTTAACTGCACACCTTCTGAAATCCTAGGTCGACCTTGAATCTAATTGTCTATAACATGCCCTAAATCCCTATATTTTTTTACAATTATACTAACAACAGATTGAGATATTGGTGCTCGGTTTGGGTACTTACTGTTAAATAACTCACACACTTCTGTTTGGGTTCGCATCCTATCTCCATAGCCAAGCATCATTAGTACCTCTATCCTATCGTTTTCACTTAACCGCGCCATTTTTACAGAATTACTTGAAGTTAGATAGATCTACACAATTTGAAGAATTTTTGACAAGAAGTAAATGTCTGTGTCAAAATTAATTAACTTAGGTAACAGGTTACAATAATAATAAAGAAATGCGCAACTAAAACTAAAAATCCACGGATCTCAGCATTTTTTCAGAAAAATATTAAAATGTCAATATTTCGAAAACCGTTAATTTTGGAGATATGGTATGTTATACAAAAAGTGTTTAGAATGTATCGTAGGATTTAAAACTAATATAATATACATGGTGTTCTATTTAAAAAAAATAATGTTGACGGTATATGTTCTTCTTGAGACAACCTGTATACACATTTCTTATGTCAAAAAATTCGCAATTAAAAATAATAATCGACATGTCTAATTGTTTTTCCAGAAAATAATCACCTGAATTTTAAACGAATTTATTCCAACCTTTTTGAGCTCACTGTATATGAACTTTTCGTCTTAAAATAATGTCAGGAATTATTTACTAGATTTCCTTTATGTACTTACGGATCACCCTGTATGGCACAAGAAAATATAACCCCATTAATTGCACAATAAAAATTAACAATTGGTTATGACAAGGGGTGCGCGAACACCCATATCCCACCTGAAAAATCAGGAAACAGGTGCTATCTTAACCGATGCCAAGGGTAAAGCTGAATTGCTCGCAGACAAACTCTGTTATCAATTCAGCGAAAACCCCACAAATGACGCGCTTCAAGATTTACAAAACAATCAATCACCCGTTTCAGGCTTTTCCACAAGTCATCTTAAACGAGGTAATGTGCTAATGTTTCCCAGATTTAGTGTTTGATAAAAAAAAAATGTATTTAACTTTGTATAAAATTTCACGCCAGGAGCATAGAAAATCTTTAAAAGTATATAACTACATTTTCTCCACGACCATTACTGAATGCAATAATTCCAAAATCATTTTTGATAATAGAATGTAAAAATTCTTGCTCTTGAGTTGGAATATTTATTCTGAAACACTTGCTTCTTATGCGTTTTGCGTGTATTTTCATTCCATAACAAGATACGGAATTAATATTCTGTAATTGATCTAAACGACATAGGTTGCCATGAATTTCGAAATTGTCAGTGTCAGATAAAAATGGCCGCGTTGTAATAATTATTTTCGGGTGTAATACCACGAGTGCTTTAAAATTACCGATAATTTTTTACGAATGGGTTTTTTCTTTAATTTGACGAGTCCGAAGGACGAGTGAAATTTTTAAAGAAAACACGTATAAGTGAAAAATTATCCGGTTAGTTTTAAAGCACGCGGTATTTAAAGGAATATTTCACGAATCCAAAAACATTCATTTTGTCAACTTTGAAATAATAAATAGAAATTTGTCAACAAAGTGACACTGACAAGTGGTATTTTCGTTTTGGTGTTTTCGATTTTGTATATCCGCTGTAAGTTTTCGAAAATACCACTGTCCTTATGGGATATTTTATACGTGAGTGGAATATTCAGACAAATTTTAGTGCAAGTCAAAAAATGAGTGAAAAATCGGATGAATCAGATATGGAACTGGATAATACTCCACCTGAAATTACGAATATTGCGAATAAATAACTTAATTGCTTTGTACAGATTTTATTTGTTTTTATTCGTACTTTTTGGTCGTGGAGAAAATATAGTCTGCTACTCGGTTAGAATGAAAATTCCAACCTCGTTACAGAATCTACTATTCCCTATCTTTACTAATAACTTTTACGCTAAACTCCAAATCAACACAATTTGAAAAGCAAATCAATATTGCAATTAAATCGAGCTCAATGTTTGGTCAGATTTTTATCGTCTGCCACAGGAACTAACCGATTTCATAATAGTATATACAGGGTAGCCCACAACTAGGGGCCATAAAATTGAAAAGAGGTCATTTATGTAAGAAATACTATTCATATTTAGTTTTAGGAAACCTCCTAGATACATAATATGGGTTTGGTAAATTCTCGCCTATATTTTTTGTCTCTTACGTTTCTAACCGCTTCACCCAAAAAATTATGAAAGAGGGGTATTTTATACGTAAAGAAGTTGTACTTTATTAATCTCGATACTTCGATTAGTTTCCGAGCTATTTGCGTTTAAACATGTCATCGTGACAATTGCTGTTTTCATTGAGCTTTATAAGATACTTTCAAATCATCGCAAATTTTCTGAAATACATTTTTATTTGGATCACCCTGTATCTCCTTAACCGTAGATATTTTATTATAAGAAATTAATATAAATGACCTATTTTCAAGTTTATTTATTTATGTATTTATTTGGCATGCTTTATTGTCAAGAATACGTACATATTACATATGCTAAATTTAAGTCTAAAATGTTGTCAGAGAATTTAACAAATAGGGATTATTTTGACCTCCTCTGTATGCTCCCGAGAAATTAGGAGGTACTTACCGGATACCCTGTATAGGCTCAAGCTTATTAATGTAAATTAAATTTCAATATCATAAAATTTATACCTATTTCCTAGCGTCGATTCGTTCATCCAATAAAATGATACTGATGTGTCTAACCAGAATCTCGTAAATCCACAGAAAATGAGTTCCCTGTACATAAAAGCTTTTCCACATAAATAAACGACAAAAAATAATAGGAAATTAATTACGTTTTGGAATAAGAAATGTTACCGATTTTTAGTCTTCGTAAATTAATTTTATGACTTATTCCATTTAAATATTTTAACTAAAATGATCATGATAACGATGACTGGCTGGCAAGCAAAAAAAAAGAAATTTTTATAGATAACTCAACTGGTCCCCAAGCTTTCGTTTATGAATGTCTCAAACGTCATTTTTAAAGTTAAAATATAAAATGCGTGTTTAACAGCGACAACGTTTTCGTATTTCCTTTTAAGAAAATCTAAATAAGTGTTCGCAGATAATTGGAAAATAAGGAAAGCCTTTTTACGAACTGATTACCATTTATATAAAGTTGACTGGATTTCTGCAAGAAAATAAAAGGAATCTGCAAAATTCTTTATTGAGTTGCATGCAAGAATAATAAATGATTTTCAGTAGACAAGAAATCGCCTGATGTATATTATTTTCTATGTAACAATACTAAGGCAAATATTTCTTTTTATAGTCATTTTTAAGCTTAGACACCAAGGAAAATGACGTTGTACCAATATTTGCTTAATAGGAGAAAAAAGAGACGTTCAGTCCTCTAACATTTTAAGAAATATTTTTTTACATACACGTTTTAATGTAATTAACTTAAAAATACTTCGCGCTACATGCTGCGCTGTCTTGTATATTATATAGAAGTTATAACTTACAAAGAGTATTGTTATGCGAATACTTTTTTAGAAAAGATAAAAAGGTTTAGTTGTTTTATCGCTTCCGAAACTTCAATAAAATATTTTTACCCAAGCAAAATTGAAAAAGATGTAAATCTGGGCACATAAGGGAAAACTTGTCAAAGAAAAAAATGGGTTGCTAACAAAAAAGCTTTTGATAATAACAGCGTAAGCATAGAGATGGAAAATACTTAATATTGAAATTGTTTTACATTAATTTTAGCCTTTTTTTATTGTAACATTGTTTACCATTAAGGGTTGTCGTAAGATACTGGTACTATTTTATTTGCCAAAAAAATTAATTAATAACACTAGGCAACAACGAAAAAAGGTCAGTATTAAAAATAGCTCAGTCTTATAGATTTTGACCTGCTCATCACATATCCGATTGCCAAAATATTTTTCGAGGTCTGGTTTTCATGATACAGGAGTACCTTGTTTTTATTAAGGTAATAAACAATTATCATGTATTTACCTGTCTTGACATAGACACAGGCCTACGTCTAGACACAGACAGGCTTATGTCTAGACAAATTGCAATTAGCTTTTTCTACTTCTACTGTAGTAAAATGTTTAAAAATTCATAAATTAGTTTCCTAGTTTAGTCTTATTTGAACTGTCGTATCGTTTGTTGTATTTTGGATGTTGGTGACCAAGATTAAAAAAAAATGGGCTCCTTATACTCGCTGCAATACTTGTGCCAACTGTCTCCGAGATTTTCTTAATGCAAGAGGTCGATCAATGCCAAGTGCTGTACCTATGGTTTGGAGAGAACCGAAAGACCATACATCTGATTGCTATTTTTGTCTCACACTTCCAATTAGTAAAGCTACCCTAATATACTGTCTGCTATTCGCCCTGTGGATCATAGTGATATGTTGCCTGTTCCCCCTAAGAACTATAGTATTGATTCGGAAGAAGAATTAAAAGTCACAGACGAAGAGCCCTCAACCTCTAAAGATCCAAATTTCCTTCCTGAACCTTGTGGTAGCAAGGAACCACACAGAATATCACAAACTAAGTTGAGTGACCTCATAAGAGCCTTGGTTTTGCCAAAACAAAAGGCAGAGTTGTTAGGATCTAGGCTACAACAGTGGAACTTGCTTGAAAATAATGTAAAGGTTTCCGTTTATAGAAGTTGTCATTCCCTTATGTCATTTTCTAAAATATAAAATGATTTACTAGCTTGCCATGATATTGATGGTCTAATGAAAGCTTTAGGTATAGAACACATCCCTCATGAATGGCGACTTTTTATAGACTAATTAAAAATAAGTCTCAAGCGGTATTATTACATAACGGCAACATACTTCGATCAGTTCCAATTGGTTATACCGCTCATATGAAAGAAACATACACCAATATGAAGATATTGCTAGAAACATTGCAATATAAGAAATATGATTGGCAAATTTGTGCAGATTTGAAGGTAGTAGCTATTTTACTTGGAATGCAGTTGGGGTATACAAAACATTATTATTTTCTCTGAGAATGGGATAGCCGAGCTAAAATGGATCACGATAAAAGAAAAGTGTGGCCACAAAGACAATCTTTTGAACCGGGATTGAAAAACGTTACGAACATACCCTGAGTTCCTGCAAATAAAATTTTACTTCCGTCATTACATATTAAATTTGGCTTAATTAAAAACTTTGTTAAAGCTATGGATAGAGATAGTCCTGCATTCAGTTACCTAAAACAAAAATTTTCCAGATTACGTGAAGCCAAAATTAAGGAGGGAATTTTTGTGGGACCCCAGATAAAACAACTTCTTAGGGATCCTGCATTTGACGCTGTGCTTGACAGAAAAGGAAAATAGTCATAGATGGCATTTAGAATGGGAATATAAGTCTATAAAAGGAGAAAATAATTAATAATAATATTCCCCGGTGAACTTGAAAAAGGCGAATTGGAACCAAAAAGGTGGAATAGATGCCGTGTTAGCGCTGTAACCAATATAAGTCTATAAAACCGCATTAGCCGAGTTGCAGGTCAAAAATTGAGTTAGTTCAGGTTAGTTGCATTTCCATTTTATAAATGATTCAAAACACAAAAGATCATAAAAAAATTAAAATGTTATAACGTTAGACCATTGGGGCCGAAAATGCCTGTAATAAAAACATGACCCTTCCATCCCGGGGCCGAAAGTTCCTGTCAAAATCGGGCTGCTACCTGGCCGGGGCCGAAATTTCTTACGCCCAGAAATTGTAAACAAACTCCTCAAAGCTTATAAAAATATGGGATGTGATATGCCCCTAAAAATACATTTTCTACACTCACACTTAGATTACTTCCCCGAAAACTGTGGAGACGTTAGTGACGAACATGGAGAACGATTCCATAAAGAAATCGCAAAAATGGAAAAAAGATACCAGGGAAAGTGGAATGTTTTAATGTTAGCAGATTACTGTTAGACACTTCTTCGAGAGCAACCAGAGGCTGTGTATAAGAGACAGATTAAAAAACGGAAGAAAAGTGATTAGTTCATTAATTGGAACAATCGTTAATAAAAAAATAAATGACACTAACAAATTAAGCTCCCATTTTTTTTCACGACCTTGCAAATTATTTTTTTAACATTTTGGGTCTATTTCAGTCATATACAATCCAAAAATCCTATCTTTGCCAAAGACCTTTAAAAAAAGTTTAAATTTGTTGCCTAGTGAATTACTTTTCACGTGCTATATTAACACTCGTTACATAGATTTTGAGAACAAAATTGAGGTGCCTTGCAGATATACAGGGTGTCAGTTTGCAAATTAATACGTCAATATAGATCTGAAGGAGCACAACTTTAGAGATATTTGGAGCAATATGAAACGCACAAATTTGTAATTAGTACAGTATCATTAAATAAGGCCCATTAAATCGTATACGAATCTCCGCACCGGTACTTTCTAGGTAGCCGGGCCAGTAGGGCGCCCAGGGGTTATTTACATTATAATTATGGTTTAATAAATAAATATAATTCCAACTTGTATGCGATAGGTAAAACTGTTAGCCAACGTGGTAATTTATTTGTAACAATTCAAAGTATAGCTTTAATCGTGTGCTATTATCTGGTGAAACTTAATGACGATGTATACAAAAAAATTGTAAAGCCGTACTATTGGATAAGAAACTGGTAGAACAGCAAGCTCCGGAAATGTCAATTATAATCATGAAAACATAAGTGATCGTGTACTTTAGCGGCAGCACATTTCGGCAACTGCTAAACGTAAAGCAACGGATGATCATTGCGAACGGCCAACCAAAATTATGTGCTCTGTTTTGCGCAATAGCGACAAGCATTTGGAAATTAGTGATCTCAAATGTATCAAGGAGAATATGAATAATGCCAGAAGGAAATCAAGGGCCACATTGTTCAGAAGTGTAGAAGAAGTGCAAGGAGCTCTAAATGACCTTCAGCCCGTAACTAATAGAGGAGAAGACTTTTTATTGGAAAATGATAGCAATAGTAATATTGTAATTTTTACGACCAAAACCAACCTACAGTGTACACTGTACATGCTTAGCTGAAAAGTTGTACAGGGTTATCCAACCAAGACTGGACAGGGCGATTTTTTGACTTTTCCTGTACTTTTATAAAAAAACTGAAATAGCCATCTTAAGTCATTTTCTCCCGCGAATTCGAATATCTTCAGCAAAAAACAATTGAACATCAAACAAAAGTACTAGGGGTCACTTTGATATTTTTTTAAATGGGATGCCGTATTTTTAATGAGCTTATCCGATTTCTCATATAAATTTTGATCTAAAATGTTGGATTTTTAATTCAAAAACGCCTTTTTTCTTCAGTTTTAAATTCGGAAAATGTTCGTCTACCGTAAGATTAATACCTGATTGATGGATACCCGTTTCACCTGTTCACCCTTTAACCTGCTTTAAAGCGTCCGTCAGTTAGACAAAATAATCAAGTTTCAAATTTCTATATATTTTTCACGAATTAATTACAAATTTAGTAGTTTTTGCAAATCTGTTATTGCTTACGTATAAAAAAAGTATGACATATTAGAAAAAACTATAAACTAAAGTGAATAACTTTAATCTCAATAATATAATTGTTCTATGTGTCCTCCATTATTTTCAAAACATGACCGATGCCCCCTTTTCAATCTCTCCAAAGAATCTCTTACAATATTTTGGTCCTGGTTAAGTCTATTAATTTCATTTATAATTTTTTGCTGAATGTCCTCCAGACTTCTGTTGGGTCGTTGATAAACTACATTTTTTAAATGACCCCATAAAAATGTATCCATTGGCGTGATATCGGGGCTATTTGGTGGCCAATGAATTGTTCCGTTACGGCCAATCCACTGATTGTAACGCTCGTTTAGGTATGTTACCACTTCTCGAACTGCATGAGGCGGAGCACCATCCTGCTGCCAAATGATATTGTTGTAGGCTTGCAATGGCAACCTTTCCAAGAAATCCTCGATATCGTTATGAAGAAAATGGAGGTATCTTTGGCCTGTTAAAGAGCCACGATAAAATAGTGGTCCAATAATTCGATTTTCTAACATCCCACACCAAACATTAAGTGAGCTCCAACCTTGAAACTTTATCATTTCATATCTATGAGGGTTAACTGCTGCCCAGTATCTTGTATTTTTCCGATTGTATACCCCCGATGTTGTAAATGACGCTTCGTCACTCCATAGAATTTTATTATATAAATTATAATCTTCGTCTTGCTCTCTCATCAGCATTGAAGCAACAAATCGAAATCGCAGTTCTTTTTGAAGCTGTGTTAAGTATTGAACAGGAAGGATGCAATATGGTTTTAGACCACATTTTTTTAAAGTTCTGTGAACTGTTCCATAGCTTACTCTCCGGAGCCCTGGACCATACCTTACTTCTCGTACCGCTTGCGGAATAGAACTCTTCGGATTTATAGTAAAATATTGAACAATAGCTCGATCCCTTATATTCCGTCTTTTCATCTTTCTCGGCTTATCTTTCAATGTCTTACTTTCTTCAAATAGGGTCTTAATTCTGAGAATTGTATCCACTGAAATGTGTCTCTGGAAACTCTCAAAAAATGTTCTTTGTGTTTGTCGAGCATTCTCTCCACTTTTGTAATACAATTTTATTACATTTAGCCGTTCTTCTAAAGAATATTTCATTATTTGTAATTAATTCGTGAAAAATATATAGAAATTTGAAACTTGATTATTTTGTCTAACTGACGACGCTTTAAAGCAGGTTAAAGGGTGAACAGGTGAAACGGGTATCCATCTATCAGGTATTAATCTTACGGTAGACGAACATTTTCCGAATTTAAAACTGAAGAAAAAAGGCGTTTTTGAATTAAAAATCCAACATTTTAGATCAAAATTTATATGAGAAATCGGATAAGCTCATTAAAAATACGGCATCCCATTTAAAAAAATATCAAAGTGACCCCTAGTACTTTTGTTTGATGTTCAATTGTTTTTTGCTAAAGATATTCGAATTCGCGGGAGAAAATGACTTAAGATGGCTATTTCAGTTTTTTTATAAAAGTACAGGAAAAGTCAAAAAATCGCCTTGTCTAGTCTTGGTTGGATAACCCTGTACATGGATGGAAATTTTAATTATTGTACCAAATTTCTCACTCAACTTTTTACCGTTTATGGTTTGGGGGACATTACATCCCATTGGTTTCTTGCTTACTGAAAACAAAAAACGAATATACTTACAAGGAGTATAAGTAAGTGGAGTTTTTTCATTTTGTACGATGTAATTGTATTATTAATATACTATAGCCCCGTCTTTAGATTATTTAATTTTATTAAAATTTTGTAATTATGACGTGCGGAGGTTGATATACCAATCTGGGTATATGCCGTTTCGTCCCCAAGCTACTAAAGAGGTAAATTGGATTCGTTTCGTCACCAAGAAATTTAGCCTACTTAATCCAGTGGGTTCTCTTGCCACTAACGAATCTTATGAAACCAAGCTTGCAAAAGATGAAATCTACAACAATTATAATTATATTCGGTCAAATTGTTTCACTCGCGTTATGTATTGCCTTTTCAAAGTCTACAATAACTTCATTCAAACTAATTTGAACATTGTACCGTGTTCGGTCAAAATTAGTTGAAACAACTTATTGCAAGTCGATTCTCTTTTATTTGGAAGTAAACAAAAAAAAAGGGGTATGTAATGACTATTAAAAAAACCATGCATTATAAATAGCTGATAAAAAAATTTTGTACAATAATCAAAAGTTCCGTCTAGATACATACGTTTCGTTTGGCCAAAAGCTTTAATATTTGTTTGACAGGAAAATACTATTATATTATCGCACTCACTGTTTATCAGGACAAAAGGTTCGTTCTTATTAGTTTTAACATGTATCTGCTTTAATATTGAATGAACTTTCTTAGTATCCTTGAGAAAAGTGGGTAAGCCATAAAACCTCTTGAGCATTATGTCGGTGGCTCTCAAACAATAAATTATATTGAAGGTAATTTTGGATGTTGATGAATTACATTACATCTAAATAAAATAATTTAAAGTAAATAAAAAATTAGTTTAGGTAAAGAAAAATAATAATTTTTTAGCTTTTGCAGTTTTCGGACGAATTAGTTTTACGAATTCTTTTTTATAAAGTTTTTTTTGTTGATGAAAATATCAAACTGGCATTTAAAACAAAACCTTCTTCATTACCAGCATGTAATATAATATACCTTTTTCCATTACTTGCACGGGTACTTGAATAACAATGCATTGAGTCATCCTGCCAAGACGTTTTTGTTGAAGTTCCGTTTGCAAATACCCATGTTTCGTCAAGAAAAACAACTTGTTTTGACAATTCCGATTTTTTGTTGTTTAAATAATCCCTTAAAAATTGCCATCTTTTCGAAACAACATTGGACAGCTCGCAAAGCAGTTTTCTGTTGTTCGTTTTTTTTATATTTGAAACCCATATGTTTTAAGATGATGGACAAACTGTTAGTTCCAATATCGCAAAGTTTTTTCTGCTTTATCTTTTCAAGAATAGCTTTGAGGGTAACATATTCCTTGGCTTTATACATATCATAAACAATATTCCTAATAGAGAGTTTTATCCCTTGGGATAAATCCAAGGTTTTTGAATGGAGTCGAACCCTTTTATATGGTCTGTCCAAATCCTCTTCACTCTTTTTTCGAAGTCTTCTTAAGGTCTTCTCTGAAATGCCGCAAGCATCAGACGTTCGTTTTTGCACTGCCAAAACAGACTCTAACGGGCCCGAGTTATCTTTTTCTAAAGTAAAATAACGTTCCACTTGTAATACCAAACGGCGTTCACCTGGAGATAAATGCCTTCTAGGCGATGTGCCACCTTGCTGAACATTTTCCGTAACTTTGCTTAATAACTGATTTTAATTCACACACAATGAGAAACAAACTAAAAGTGAAAAGCACAACTACTTATTTAAAATAAAGTAGAACATACCATCCCGCACTTCAGCAAATTTTAATTATTTCTTGGAAAATAGTAATTATTATGAAGATTTAATTATAATAATCCCAAAATAATGTCATTATCGGAAAAGTATATACCTGACAAAATCTTTAACATATTTAACCATCCCGCACTTGAGCAAATTTTAATTGGTTCTTGGAATATAGCGATTATTATATAGATTTAACTATAATAATAGCAAAATAATTTAATTATCTATTTAATTATTATTTATGCTCAACGCGTAATTCTAAGATAATTTTGTTTTGAAACCTCTGATTTCGCCCAGTAATAGAATACAGTAAACCAGTGGGATGTTCGGTTTGATCAAGTATAGCGAAGGTGCGAAGATATTGTAACTTAACCGACTTACTGTTTTAAAAGCGATAACATCCCTTGGTGATTTAATCCGATATCGGACTTCTTAAAACGCACAGACTTTAAATGTTTTCTTCGGGCGGTATAAATATGTTTTCTAACATATTCAACATCTTCGGTGGGTAGTCATGGTTTCTAGTAAACTACTTATGTACAACTTTACGGATAACCTTCGATGGTTTTTCAGCTTAATCGTCAACTGCCTTTCTTTTACAAGCAACACTAATTATTTGGCGGTTTAAATCATTCACATTTGGTTCATGACAGTGTTTCACACTTACTATTATGTTGCTGTCTAAAGGACCGAAAGTGTAAAGCGAAAATTTATATTTTCGATGAATACACTTCCACACTTGCTCACCACTTATTTTTAATTCCTCATGAAAATTAAATTTGAAATTACTCACAACTAACATTGATTTGCCGCGTTTGCTGGTAATTACTTTGACATCCATGTTTGATACGGACCCGTTACAAATTAAAATATTATTATGGTTTATTGTCCCTAAAACCATGTTTATACACAAGGTACTAGTTATAATTAAAGTACTTAAACGCAGGAACATGAAAGGGCTGGTGACGAAACGACCGGTGGAATTGCCTCACAAAATTTTTTAAAAAGATTAAACTACCTGCTGGGGACGAAACAGCCTGTCCCCACCAGCGTCGTTAAAATTGCATGACCTGCGGAGTTTAATAAACCTATAATTTTTCTACCAGATCATGTGCGGAGTTTTGAATCCCCAGATATTTGTTGAATTAAATTCACCCCCCTGACCTCCAGGTACCTACCCCTAAAATCTTAAATGGTCACTTATTTGGTCATTTTTGAATTCCTTGCGTAATTTTAGAGAATTTTCATCTTTTTAAATATCAAACAATTGAGTATCGGACCTCAGATTTTCACGAAACTCTCAAAAGCGGAAAAAGTACCGAACTTAAAGTTTAAAAGGAAAGCAGTTGGTTGGTACAGGTTACATATTATTTTCTGTTTGCTAACTTTTTTGACGTTTAGTGTAAAATAATTTTGTTAGTGGATGTCTCCAAAGTTACTTAGAGCTATTTAATGATGGTTAAGTTCAATAACAAAGAGTATGCCGATTTATTTTATGTCTTGCTACTGCTAATGACTCTATCGGCAGCATTATTCAAATCTAAGACAGCCTGATTCATGAACTTTTGCACAGGTACATATTTGACTGTGCGAAAATAAAACTTTCAAGAAATCCACTAATTTGGCAGGGCAACATTGCACTGTAAGAACTGTCAAAATTGAGAAAGCAGTTACGATTCTATTAAAAGTAAAAATGCGTATTTCAGTGTTGACAATGCAGTGCAATTTACAGCAGATATGCTTAACGTTGGGAAAACAACAATATATAAACTTTTAAAAGAAAAAAGTGTTGGCTCAAACCTCCAAAAACTTCTTCAGGACGACCAAAACTTGAGCTGGATGACGTTTTAATGCAGAGAATAAGGCGAAGAGTTCATAGTTTCTTTTTAAAAATAGAAATTTCCACGCTTTCCAATTTGTTTGGAAATGAAATGCCATAAGAAGTTTTCATAACAATGAAAGAAGTCGAAAGTCATTTCCAGTATCAGTTTACATTAAATGTGTGGGCTGGCATTATTTGAGACTATTTGGTGGGGCCAGTTTTCCTGCCAGGAAGATTAAATAGGCAATAATATTGTCAATTTTTGGAAGAGGAACTCCCGGTGCTATTAGAAGAAGTACCACTTTAACTAAGAAACCAATTGTGGTTTATGTATGATGGTGCACTGCAACATTTCAGTTTGGTGATCAGGGAATTTATAAATGGATGCTACAACCGTGGGATAGATCGAGGTGGACCCCAACCAGTGCCCCTATGTCCCCCGATTTAAATTGTATAAATTATTTTTTCTTGGGACATTTAAGTTGTTGTATCGGACCACTGTCCAGAAAGAGGAAGACTTGAGGAACAGAATTATAGCTTCATGTAAAATTATTCGCAATACTCCTGGGATATTCGAGAAAGTTTGCCAGTCCATGAGACGAAGAGTTGATTCCTGCAGTTTGTCGCGTAACGTCAGAATTAAGGCTGCGTATATTTGCTTATTTTTGGGGAAATCTTAATCTGGCAACTTCGAGAAGTCTGACGTTTTCAAACGTTGGATAAAGAAAAGTTACATACCTATTAGTATTGAATAAAAATTTGGGACACGTATTAATTTTTTTATTTACAGGTGTCCTCATATCTTAAGTATGCAATATTTCTGTTTGTTTCTAAACTAAAAAAAAAGTAAATCAGGAAACGATGACAGATACGATAAAAATGTAAGGGATCAAAAAGACCGAGACAAGAATTTGGAATAAAAATATGATATCAGTATTTATACAGGGTATCCCGAAAAACGTTCAGGAGAGTGAAAGTGTTGGTAGTGCAAAAAATATCTACTCTCTCTCTCTCTCTCTCTCTCTCTCTCTCTCTAACTCTGTATACTACCTCTGACAATTTAGGCACTTTATCGTATCATAAACTAGTAAGTGTACCGAATTTGAAATAATTATCTCGAAAACTATGGGAGAACAAAAAAACTAAAAAAAAAATTAAGATTTTGAGACAATCTATATAAAAAATTAAGTCTTTTTGACCGCATGCTTATAAGAATTTCTTTCTATTTTGACTAGGACTGTCACTCCTTTTAATATTTGTATAACATTCATTAACACCCTGTACAGATATGTTGCTGCTAAGTTAAGAGAGAAATATGTAATAATATTTAAAAAACATATATTCAATAGATTGAGTTATGTACTTTTAAGGGGAATAAAGCAGTCTTGCAAAAAACTCTTAAAAATAATGACCTGCCTTTTTTGATACCAGGCCTTTTATTAAGTATGGCAAAAACTTCTGGTGAGTTTATTGCTTTTAAAAACTTCAATAAAAATACAAAATAAACAAGATGTAAGCTAAAGCCGTAAAAAGGAAACAAGCTCTGCAAAAAGTGGATTTTAAAACAGCCAAAACTTATTTACGAAAAAGAGGATATTTTTTCAGCTAACGTGCTATCAAAATAAAGTCCGAGATTTATGAGAAATTTAATTTTAATATAAAATTTTAAAACATGTCCTTCTATCTGTTTAGCTTGATGATTAGGCCTGTATATTTCCGCTAAGTGGGCAAGTAACTTCGCAAAAAGTGCATCATAAGCAACAATTTTTTAAGATAAGACTTGTTTTCCTAAAATGTAAAATAAAATAAAAAATTAGAAGCGCGGTCAATTTCATACATATAGGGTAAACCATTTAGTCATTGGACATGCTATGGTTAATGGATATTCCGATTGTAAATCCTAAAAATAAGCTTTCTCATTTAACTGAATGATGAGTATGAATGAATTACTTTATTTAAAAATACAGTTTATTACCAAGTTTCTCAAGTATTGTAAAATTATAACCTAAAAATTTGGTGTCCAATAACTGTAATCAAAAAAGGATACAATATTTTACTTGTTATTAACTAATAATAAGTTTTTTTAAACACTTTTTGACATTTCTATACAGTTATTGGACAGGTGGCCAATAACTGTAATCCCGGTGTCCAATAACTGTAATATTCATTTTTTTTAGCGGTTCGAATGTTTTTCCATAAGGCCAGCACCCAAGATGCATCAACCCGAGAACCCGCGACGGAGGGAACAGGCGAGCGCCGAGAGAGATTTTAATTTGCAGCCCGTCGACGATTTTGACCTAATATTTGTCTCTTTTTATCTTCCTTAAAGCGCGTATATTTGTTCCTGTCTTGATTTAATGCATTTATATATAGAGTTTTCTACTGTCATATAAACCTATGAGATCAGTTTAAAATATAGCCGAGCCCGGAGTAATAATTATTGTTGCTTCACTTAGCTCGATCCTCTATTGGGGACAGCTTTCGTATGAAAATCCAGTGTGCTGTCCTATAATAATTATTCTGTCAAAATTGTAGGTCAAGAAGGAATCAATGAGTTCGAAAATCTAAATCAAGAATTTCCCGGTGTTTTCATGTTTACAATGCAGATTTCAGGAGTCTTTTTAAAATTTGTAAACACTATAAGGGCGCAGTCGAGTAGTAATTTAAGCAATGAGATGATATCAAAAACAATTATTAATCTACAAAAGATTACTACTTGTACCACACCAGCATTACAACCTTTAAGTAAAGTAACAGTTGAAGCTTTAGTTCATGCCCCTTTCCAAAATTCTCAGAATTGTCAGAACCAAAGCAAAATGTTTTAAAGGGTGAGGTTCAGTCACTTAGATCGTATCTAACCACCCCGCAAAATCCTAAAAAAGGGAAATATAGAAAGAGATTATTTCCCAATAACATCAAATAGGTAGGTATCAAAAAATATTTAAAAAAAAACGGGAAAAAAGAGAAATAGGAAAAAGAAGACAGAAACTCAAACGCAAGAAACAACTAAGTTTAAAAAAAGACAGTATAAATCCAAAAAGACACGAAAAATGCAAGAAAAATAAGTGACAGTAACAAGTGTTTTGTATGTCACAGACAGTTGATATGAGATAGAGTGCGATGACTGTAAAATTCATTTAATAAGCTAGGCATTCCAAAAAAAACACAAACCTTCAATTCAAGTTAATTATTTCTTTGTCACATTTGATATAAAGAAGCCGAGAGTGTTGATTCGTCAGATTACATGTAAGGTCCGTCCAACTACTGTCTGATACTTGTCCAATAATTATCAACACTGTCTAATAACTATATATTTTAGTACATTTTTTTGTTTGATAATTTTTTTGTAACTCTAATTTGTTTTTTTATATAAACTAAATAGGAATTGCTATGGAGTATTAAATAACACATTATCACAAAAAAAAATTATTATGGAAGATAAAAATATAACAATAGGAATTATTAGTAAAGAAAAAATAATCTTAGCTGTCCACTAAGTATGTGGGTTACCCTAGGCGTTAAAATCGCATCATAACACCAACTGTCAAATATTGTTGATTTAAACAGGCTTAAGATTTTTGAAATAATGTCGCAATTAGGAAAAAGAAAACAGGTGGAATTTTTGTATAGCAAAGGTGTTTGAAACTCTACAGAACTAGTGCAATTGACTATACATGAAAGAAGTGTAGTATGTGAGACAATAAAGGGGATAAAACTGGCGCAAATTTGAGAAATAGACCAGTTTCGGGAAGACCATGTAAGATTCGTGGAAACAATTTAAACGCTCTAGTGACCTTGGGCCGGCAAAATCCACGGTTAGGGTTTCAAATATTGGTCAATAAATTTGAAAATCAACAAGGAATAAAGGTGTGTCCAGCAACTGTCCGTATGTCACTAAAGAGATAAAGTTACATATCAAAGAATCCAAAAAAAATCCCTGCAATGACACCTCTTAAAGGACCTCTTGTCGACGTTATCGAGACGATAATTTTAGTAATGTTTTTATATCTGACTTAAAATCCTAGTAGAAGAAAATATTACCGTTCAAATATCCAAATTTCCCACTAACATAATGGTTTGGGGAGCAATATCTCAGCGTGGTTGTACCCTTCTATGGATAGTTGATGGCATCGTTAATAGTGCGAGGTATTATGACATTCTAAATGGTTTCCTTATTGAAACGGCTCATGCTTTATATCCAGACAGGTGGCGTTTTCATTAGGATAATGCAACATGCCACATTTCTGCCTATACTCAAGCTTGGATGCAGGTACACCAATTGGCAACAATTGCAGCTTCACCAGATTTTAGTCTCATTGAAAACATATGAGGACTAATGAAAACTAATGAAGTGGAACGATCAGCGCCACGAAATAAACAAGATATAATTCGGTCAATTTTACAGGCCTGGACCAACACCACCACCGAACATTATTACTTGGAGGTTGCATAAGTAAATGAGATTAATTATTTGTTGTAATTTTATAATTAAAGTAGTAAAAATATATACCGAAAAATTATAATTCTGCTTTCTGTCTTCCGGATACTTTCTAGACGGACTATATGTGTAATATGTTATTCAGGATATAGAATTCTTTAGCTTCCTGTAGTTAGTAACATTATTTATTGTCTAATTATCTATTCTTTCGCCTCATCTTGAACAGAAAAGCTATTCATTTCGGCTCATGCTTTACTTCGGTAAAAATGCTTTTATAAAATAAAATAAAAGGGATAAAAAGGCGCTCATAAGGCAAATAAATTGCTTAGGTAAAAAATTCCTTTCTCGGCAGGCAGGAACTTTTTACGAATTAAGTCGAATGGGTGTAGAAATAAAGAGATTATTATAGGGTATATACGCCCAAAATAAAATAGAAAGGGCTTCAAAACTTCAAATCTAAAAGGTTCTTTGAAAGAAAAAAAGGTAAAAGCCTTATTGTTGCCTGCCTATTTGCGTATTATGGTATTATCTCGGCGAAAACAGAATGTCTTGTTTATACCTTTGGTTACTATTAATAAAAAAAAAACAAAGCATGTTTTTTAGAGCTTTTTATAACCTACAATTTAACCTAAGGTAACAGAAAAAATCAATTATTTCATCCGTTACACATAACACGCCTGTTACTTACGATAAACATAAACATAATATACATTAAGCAACCTCTTTTCCACTTTTCACCTTTTAAAATTAGTTCTTTGTTAGTGTAGGTTTTTTACAACGAGAAGGAAGTGGCCACTCAATTCAAGTTTTATACTATACTTTTTCTACAAGAAAAATATAAAAATGAAATACAGTGTTTTAAAAGCAACTATGGTTCAGCCTTTAATACTTATTTTGTTATTACTGTGTAGCCGTAGGCTGAGTAGCTGGCTCTGGTGTAGATCTGTCGATTTAATAAAACACTGTATTTAATTCCAACAGCATTTTATTCGTAAGGTAGCACTAACGTTTTATTTACAATATTCACTTAATAACTTCCCACTATCTGAGAATACACTACATCAAATTACTAGTTACACTTCAAATTGCATTCACACATACGTTTCCATAATACTCAATACTTTCACATTGTATTAACTTGTTGAACTTTGTTTTTGTTAACTTTAACTACATAGTACAAGAAATGTGGACAATTTCCACTCGGTGACGTGCTTTACTTTTTAAAAGCAGTCGTGCGACATGCACCGCAGAACTTTCGGGGAACAGTCCCCTTGATCAACTTATATTTTATGCGTTTAGCCAAACTCTGCTTGGCGACCGTCTGGAGGCTGCGTTGCCTCATCCCTTCTCGCGTCTGTCTCCCTTCCTCACGCAGCTTGGTAGGTGATTATTTTTGGTGAAGCGCTGTTACTATGTGGGTTTTATGATGAATCTTGGATATTTACGTATACGTGAGGAAAAGAGATGAACTAATAAAAACGCAGACAGCACAGCGTTTGTAATTGCATCGTGCGATAGCTACATAAGCGTTATATATACACTATATACATCAATTAGACTTCCAAGAATGCCATCAGTGGCGTGCTTTACTTTAACACTCAGCGTGTTCTCAACATACAGTAAAACCTCTGTTTGTAACTGCCTCTATAAAGTGACCACCTAAAAATGAAATACAGTAAAACCTTTGTTTGCGACTACCTCTATAAAGTGACTACCTGCGTTTAACGACCGGTTATGAATTTCCCATATTTAAAAATGGAAATTCAGTTATTTTTTACTCCTCTTTACCGACTCATCTGTTAAAATAAAGCAGAAGTTAGAAATTTGTTTTTAGAAGGTGGCAACACTGAACAAAAAGAAAATTTCCGAAAACCGAAGGACTGGCAGTGGACCAAGTTATTTTTAACTGGTTTCGTAGGGCGCAAAGCAAGCACTTACCGACATTCGGGCTCATAATTCAAGCCAGAGCCCTCGAATTTGCTCAATATCTAGGACTAGATAACTTCAAGGCATCAAATGGATGGTTAGAAAAATTCCGTCATCGGCATGATATTACCTTCAAAAAATATGTGGCGAATAAGCCGATTGCAATATCGAAGACGTAACTGCTTGGATACAAAGGCTATTGACCTTTTAAAGGATTATGAGGATGAGATAGGTCTCTACTATCGTGCATTGCCAACAAAAACATATGCATTGAAAGATGAGAAGTGTACTAGAGAAAAAGCAACAAAACAACGATTTATAGTGCTGTTCTGTGCAAATATGGAAGGTGAGAAGGAATAATTACTTATAATAGGCATAGGCAAGAACACACATATCAAGTTAGTTATCTCTTCAATGGGTCTCGTACAAAAAAGCGTAAATGACAGCAGACATCATCACAACGTGACTTCACACATTTGATACCAAGATGAAGAAGCAGAATAGAAGAGTGGTATTATTTTTAGATAATGCAACGTCTTATCACAAAATTACATGGATAATGTCAAACTTATTTTTCTTCCACATTGCCAACGTTTGGACCAAGGCATTATTTAGAATTTTAAGATGCATTATTTAGAATGTTAAGATAGTAATTAAGAGGATTTTAACATCTACAGACAGTGGTTGCCCTTGATCTTTGAAATCGAAAATAATATTACCATAACCAACGCCTTGAAGTGGGTTTCGGTAGCATTGAAGAAGATAATATTCCGCTCGCACAACTGTTTCCCAACTTTAAGGACAGGTTTGTGAACTTAAAACAATTTACCTCTATTGATAATGATTTGCCAATAGAAAGTGCAGAATTGACTATCATCCAGTGTATTGAAGAGATCCAAGAAAGGGATGAAACTACTCCCAACCCTGAGATCTCGCCTGAGATAGAGAAAGAGGAACCTAACACGTGCAGCCCCCTGGGCGGGGGTGGCACCACCCCTAAATCTTAAATGGAAAGGGGGGTCGAGTGATACCTTATTTTAAAGGTTCTGTAATTTCCTTTTTAATGATGTAAAATTCATGTGCTTTAGTTTAGTAGTTTTGGAGATTTATTGATTTAAAGCTTAAATAAAACTCTAATACATCATCATTAGTGAAAATCAATACATTTGGCAGCAAAGTAGTGTAAAAATGAAAAATGAACTGACCCGTCAGCCAAGTTAATGTTGGAAATGACCACCATAACTCTCCATGCAGTAATAAAGATTTTGCTCAAAACGTTGCCGCACATTTTGCAATATTTGAGGAGTAATTTGAAGACACTCATTCACAATTCTTTGCCGCAAATCCTCTAGCGATGTTGGCTGAGTAACATAGATTTTGCTTTTTAAGTGACCCCACAGAAAGAAATCCAACGGTGATAAATCTGGCGATCTTGGGGGCCATTCAATGGTACCTCTTCTACCAATTCATCGACCTGGAAACGTGTGATCTAAATATTGTCGAACACGTAATGCGTAATGTGGTGGGGCACCATCCTGTTGGAACATCAACCTATTCGCAATGTACCGCCGATCATTCTGATTTTCAATTATGGCTGTTAATGCAGGATCTATGGCGTCTTGCAGTAATTCCAAATACATTTCACCGGTCAAATTTCCAGATAAGAAAAAAGGACCAACTAAACGATCGCCAAAAATACCAGCCCAAACATTTAATTTTTGTGGCTGCTGTGTGTGTACCTCACGATAAATTCTGGGATTAGAATCGGACCAATATCGGCAGTTATGACGATTTACTACGACATTTAAGAAAAAGGAACATTCGTCGGAAAAGCAAGTGTTGAATAGAAAATGTTCATCGTTTATAATTCGTTCACTCATATCTTCACAAAATTGTAATCGCCGATCAAAATCGTCTTAATTAAGTTCTTGTACAAGGTGAATTTTATGCGGATGAAAACTGTGGGCCTTTAGAATCCGTTGAATACTACGTCGACTAACACCACACACAGTATCCAATTTGCGGGTACTTAACGTAGGATCTACATAAACTTGCCCTAAAACCCCCACTTCCATTGCTTCGTTCCTTATGCAGGATTCCCACCAAAAAGTCGAAATGAAATTTTCCCTGACTTACATCAGATTAGCTCTACAGAATTTTTTGATTTTGCTATTGCAGAGTCTGGAAATATTATCGGAAAAAGGGAAATACTCTTGTTCACACTATTTATCGAACTGTGTGTTTCAATTAAATGCATAGTCCAGATAATTTCTGCTTTCATGACAGATAAATCAGTGGTAAAAAAAATCGAGAGAACCATTATTTTCCTTAGGTTGCTGTACTAAACACCCTGAACTGCTTGAAGCTACATCATTTTTATTATTGTCGCCTGTTGTGTTCTTTTTTGAAAGAAAATCATTTAGTACATCTTTATTAGAAGTCTTAAAATTGGTTAAATACTTCTGTGGGATTTTGTTTTAATATGACTAATAACTGCCTGTTGACCCATATTACTCAAGCTAATGTTTTTTTACACAGTAAGCAGCTAAATAAGGCGGAATCAGCAGGTACTGATGAAATGATGTCCTTAAATTGGTAACACTCCAACCAGCCTTCTTGAAAAAATGTTTTTTTGGGACTCATCCTAACTTATTTTAATTTAATCGAACATAATCAAAACTAAATTAAAATCGGCAAATAAACTTTATAAACTGTGAAAGTAAGGTATGATTACATTCTTCTTTCATGAAAATGGGCGGTAGCCAATAGTCACAAACATCGAGTCAAGAGTACGAGGCGTTTTCTCGCATCGCCTCTGTTTCAAAACAACACAGAACAAAAAAGGGGACAAAAATTATTTTTTCTCCAGGTTTATGTATTAAATGCCCTGACTTTCCATGACTTCCCTGACTACTTTTTAAATTCCCTGACTTTACCTGACTTTCCAGGTTTTCCAGAAAAGTGGGAACTCTGATTATGGGATTTTCAATGTTGCGTTTTTTATTGGCGACTGATCCAGTTTCCCGAAAATAAGCTACAAGTTCTAGAAAATATTTTCGATGCACTTTACTGTTCTCATGTCGCTCATAAAATATTTGTGCTGTTCTATTAGCGCACTGATTATTTCCGAAAAATATTTCGATAATTTCAACCCTTTCTGCCGTGGAATATACCATGGTTAATTTATGTATAATGCGTTAAAAGGTATTTTAACAACAAATTTTGGTCGAATCAATCGCAAACTATGTACTAAATTCCTATTTAAAATAAGTACGAGACATTCCCATCTTATCTTTCTTCAAGAAACAACTATTTTTGCCACAAAAAAACGCTTCCATCGCTATTTTCAACACCAAAATGATAAACAAACCATGGGCGTAGCGAAGAAAAGCATTTACTTATTAAGTAAATGATTTTACTCAAATTTCTTCTAAAAGTAGTACAAGCTAATCTGATGTACCTATTAAAGTCTACTTTAAGCTTTAAATCAATAAATCTCCAAAACTACTGAACTGAAGTACATGAAATTTACATCATTATAAAGGGAATTGAAAGACCTTTAAAATATGGTATCACTCAACCATTTCCATTTAAGATTTTAGGGGTGGTGAATCCCCCGCCCAGGGGGCTGCACGTGTTAACGTGATTTTTTGCCAATTTTGTGTCCCCCTCGAAAACAAAATCGACGGGTCTGAGCGTTTTTCCAAAAAAGAACTGAGCTGCAATATTCGTAAATTGGCTTTATCTCATTTAATTTTAATTAAAAATTTAAACAAAAATATTTAAAATCATTTACATATATGTAGATATTTATTAATAAACAAACACTGTAAAATGCAGACCAGTTGTTTTAATTTTTTTCTATTAACCGACCACCCCTGTTAACCGACCAACATTTTATTCCCCGAGTTGTCGCTATGGAGATATTTTGTTGTACTTTCAACCAAAATTAAAAATTCTAAGTAAAAATTTACCCCGTTTTACTAGTACTAGGTAAAAATCAGTGTTTTTTAAATGGGAATAAAAAAGGTGTTTTGATGAAATCTTTAACATTGGCCTTTACCATTTAAGCACTTCCCAGCTAGCAAAAACAAGCAACACTTAATTTTCTAACGACCGCCCGGCGCTAGGAAACCGAGACCGCCGCCTTCGCTCTGTGCCAAAAGACACTTTGAACTAGGAAAATGGTAAGCACTTAGTATAATTATTTTGAATTTTAACACTTAGCCTCGCCTCGTGCAATAATTGCCAAAAGCTTTTTCCAGATTGTCAATTAAGCGACACATACCTTCGTTTTAAAAACGAACTGAATGGGAAAATTTCAGAATCTTTAGGTTACGGTATTGGAGGGTTTTAATTATCGTGTCTATACCGGGTGTCCGCGAAAGGTGGTTTGCCCTTATGGCTTTTTTGGGTTTAAAGATAATGGAATGAAGTTTGGAGGATTTGTATACGATATAAAACTGCATTTCTTGACAGGTGATTCAACTTTATGTAACTTCCGGTTTAACTGGTAACTTATCGTCTTATCACAACGAACAACACTGCTAAATTGAATCAAAATCGGTAAAAGGATCTTTGAGATATCAATAAAAAACTATTTTTTTTTAAACCTTGACACCCTGTATTTTGAAGAGCAAGACTTTTTAGGACACGTGCTTATATGAACTTTTTTATTTGAATTTGGTTCAGGAATGTGCCCTTGGAATTACGGCCTATCATTGAGTAACACCCTGTATATGACTCGCTTCTGTATACATAAAACAACACTCAGAAATATAATTGGAACTGTCAACCATACACACCATCACCTAACGCGTCAGCATGATAACCTTTGTATAGAGTGTCTGAGATTGAAAACCTCCTGGAATGCAGCGCTCCACTAAATGTCACCTTTTTTTAACAAACTACCAAAGGAGATGAGAATGCTACCGTTAAGAAATTTTAAAACCGTACTAAAAGAGTATCTTTTCCGAAGTTCCTTCTATAGCATAAATGACTATATGAATTGTGTTGTTATTTTAGATTTTAGATTTTAATATGTAATAAATGCCGACAATGTAGATAATTTTACTACGAACATTCGACATCGACAAAATTCCCCTTGCTTCTCTCCTCGTCTTGCCATAGTCCGGTTTAAATCGACATAATGGGAATTACAGATCTATTAGTTAAAACATCTCGATTTTCTCGACACGAAAATAAGCGACCAGTTTTATAGACCCGAAAGCTCTATCGAGACAAAAGATAACCTCAATTTTTAGCAAGAAAGAGTAATTTTTAGTGTCAATGTTTTGATTCGTCTTTCTTCAATTTTTAAATTACATTCAAATTTGCATAATACTCAGTTAAAGTACAAGTGTATAGAACGATAAGTATTTACTAACGAAATATTGTTTCAAGAAATCAAATTATACTAAAAGGTACCCAGAAATGTCTTCCAAAAATTAATCTTGTGCAAGTTCGATCGACAAAATTCCCCTTTCTTCTCTCCTCGTCTTGCCGTAGTCCGGTTTAAATCGACAAAATGGGAATTACAGATTATCTATTAGTTAAAACATCTCGATTTTCTCGACATGAAAATAAGCGACCAGTTTTATGGACCCGATAGCCCTATCAAGACGAAAGATAACCTCAATTTTTAGCAAGAAAGAGTAAGTTTTAGTGTCAATGTTTTGATTTATCTTTTTTCAATTTTTAAATTACATTCAAATTTGCATAATATTTACTTAGTTAAAGTAGAAGTGTATGGAACGATAAGTATTTACTAACGAAATATTGTTTGGAGAAATCAAATTGTGCTAAAAGGTATCCAGAAATTTCTTTCAAAAATTAATCTTGTGCAAGTTCGATCGACAAAATTCTCTTGCTTCTCTCCTCGTCTTGCCGTAGTCCGGTTTAAATCGACAAAATGGGAATTACAGGTTATCTATTAGTTAAAACATCTCGATTTTCTCGACATGAAAATAAGCGACCAGTTTTATAGACCCGATAGCCCTATCAAGACAAAAGATAACCTCAATTTTTAGCAAGAAAGAGTAAGTTTTAGTGTCAATATTTTGATTTACCTTTTTTCAATTTTTAAATTACATTCAAATTTGCATAATACTTAGTTAAAGTAGAAGTGTATAGAACGATAAGTATTTACTAACGAAATATTGTTTGGAGAAATCAAATTGTGCTATAGGTACCCAGAAATTTCTTCCAAAAATCAATATTGTGCAAGTTCGATCGACAAAATTCCCTTGCTTCTCTCCTCTCTTGCCGTAGTCCGGTTTAAATCGACAAAATGGGAATTACAGATTATCTATTAGTTAAAACATCTCGATTTTCTCGACATCAAAATAAGCGACCAGTTTTATAGACCCGATAGCCCTATCGAGACAAAAGATAACCTCAATTTTTAGCAAGGAAGAGTAAGTTTTAGTGTCAATGTTTTGATTTAACTTTTTTCAATTTTTAAATGACATTCAAATTTGCATAATACTTAGTTAAAGTAGAAGTGTATAGAACGATAAGTATTTACTAACGAAATATTGTTTGGAGAAATCAAATTGTGCTATAGGTACCCAGAAATTTCTTCCAAAAATCAATATTGTGCAAGTTCGATCGACAAAATTCCCTTGCTTCTCTCCTCTCTTGCCGTAGTCCGGTTTAAATCGACAAAATCGGAATTACAGATTATCTATTAGTTAAAACATCTCGATTTTCTCGACATCAAAATAAGCGACCAGTTTTATAGACCCGATAGCCCTATCGAGACAAAAGATAACCTCAATTTTTAGCAAGGAAGAGTAAGTTTTAGTGTCAATGTTTTGATTTAACTTTTTTCAATTTTTAAATGACATTCAAATTTGCATAATACTTAGTTAAAGTAGAAGTGTATAGAACGATAAGTATTCACTAACGAAATATTGTTTGGAGAAATCAAATTGTGCTAAAAGTAACCCAGACATTTCTTTCAATGTGCTATAGGTACCCAGAAATTTCTTTCAAAAATTAGTCTTGTGCAAGTTAAATTCTGTACAATATTTATCATTTAACAGTGAGTAAATTGAACGTAATATTGCCTGTAATATACAGGGTGATCCTTAAGTACATGAAAAAAATTCCTGGCCTGCGTGGCATCGTCTATAATGTAAAGATAACATTTTTCTTGAGATTAAAGTGCTGCCACGGTGGCCGACCACTAGCAACTTTATAATAATTTAATGGCAGTAACCGGCCATATTATTTTTGTACCTAAAAAGAAAAATGAAAAATGAATATATTTGGGACTTGCTATATACTAGTTATTTAAGCATATATTCTTCAAAAAATTTTACTCCGGTAAACATATGTAGTATAGGAAATAAAAAACTTGAAGTCTTCCTCCACAAAATAGATTTAATGTTTTAAAGGTTTATCCCTACATGTTTCGGATGTTTAAACATCCATCATCAGGGGATACTAGAAGAAATTAAGTAAAAGGTAAAAGAAATTCAATATTCAAGTAGACTTAACTTACCAATATCGAGTTCATATAATGAAGTTCGTTATCCCAAATGAATGGGCATAACTACTTGAAGTTTTGAAGCGAAGAAATTTTCACATCAAGGAGGGAAATAGTGTTGAAACGTCACATTAGGAGGAAAACTATAATATGAGAGAAAACTTTTTGAATATAAAATTTATATTAGGTTCAACGTTAAAAGAATATTATGAATTATTCATAATATTCTTTTAACGTTGAACCTAATATAAATTTTATATTCAAAAAGTTTTCTCTCATATTATAGTTTTCCTCCTAATGTGACGTTTCAACACTATTTCCCTCCTTGATGTGAAAATTTCTTCGCTTCAAAACTTCAAGTAGTTATGCCCATTCATTTGGGATAACGAACTTCATTATATGAACTCGATATTGGTAAGTTAAGTCTACTTGAATATTGAATTTCTTTTACCTTTTACTTAATTTCTTCTAGTATCCCCTGATGATGGATGTTTAAACATCCGAAACATGTAGGGATAAACCTTTAAAACATTAAATCTATTTTGTGGAGGAAGACTTTAAGTTTTTTATTTCCTATCATATCAACTCCACTGTAAGTATGGACTACTTTTTCAATATGTAGTATAGATTTAGTTTAACTTACCTTTAAAATTGCCCTGTTTGATCTTCACTGACTTTTGTAAACTGTTTTTGGAGACACAATGACCATATAACACATCATTTTAAGACGAAGAGTTCATATGGACATATGCCCCAGAATGCTTACCCTCTAAGATACAGGGTGTTAAAATCATTAGAAAAAATAATTGTTTTTTTTTTTAATTCCAAAAGTCCTTGAAGATACGGTATTGCAATTGGTGGCAACCGATTTTGTATTAAACTGCACTTTTCGTTAAAAAAGGTTTTGCTTCCTTCCACCAGCAGCGTGCGTGAAGATACCATCAATATTTTTTTTGTAAATATATTTGATACGACACTGATTTCTTTTTAATTCTGATGCATTTTGATGCATTATTGATACAAGCTGAACAAAAGTTGTCTCTACTATGTTTTGAAAAAGTCGAATCAGCGATGTCTTAACACAGTTTTTTTTTTACAATGTTACAATTTTTCCATTTTTGGTTAAAACTACTGTTTCTTTCAAAAACATAGTAGAGACAACTTTTGTTTAGCTTGTATCAATAATGCATAAAAATGCATCAGATATAAAAATAATCAGTGGCGTATCAAATATTTTCAGAAAAAAAAATTTATTGTATCCTCACGCACGCCACTGGTGGAAGTAAGCAAAACCTTTTTAACGAAAAAGTACAGTTTAATACAAAATCAGTTCACATCAATTTCCAATATCGTATCTTCAAGGACTTTCGAAATTTTAAAAGAACAATTATTTTAACACACTGTATCTTAGCGGGTAAGCATATTAGGATATATTATGTCTACTTATATGAACTTTTCGTCTTAAAATGATGTCAGAAATAATTATATCCTAGATTTTCTTCATGTACCTAAGGATCACCCTGTATATATCAATCATTATTTACTATAATTCATTAAAAAGCCTCATTATATAATATACGTACTATTTCTACAACCATGTAAAAGAACTTTACGAAATTGCATAGTATTAGATAAGGTTTTTTACTGGCATCAAGTGCTCCTCGTAAGTCATTTTTAAATTTGTATTCCTACTGGTGCTACTCCAAACTCAATGTTTTCAGGAATAGCAAGATGTCCACTATCGATTGGCCGAAAGTAACCGAGCACATATCGATATTTATCAAGCGATTGGTCGTAGTTGCAAATGTATCTCGATCGACAATTAGTAGAGTGTTTGTAATTTGGCTGCTGTTCTAAGAATATTAATTTTAACCTCGATTTTAACTGTTAGTATTTTATTTTAATTTCTTTCATTGTACCCTCAGTGTTCTTGTCAACACACCTATGCCAATGGCCATTGTAATACTGTCCGTGTTATACAGTAATATTACAAGTCAGGTCAATTAATTGTATAGTTACTGTATTGAAAGAGTCTCAAGTATAAAATATTTCGGTCTGGTTTTGGATGATAGTCCCTGATTACATAAGCAGTAAAGCTGTTCCAGTGGTCGGCGCTATGTATAAATGTCTAAACTATCTAAATCATAAAAGCAAAATGGATGTTCACAATGCCTAGTTTTTGTCTCACTTTAGGTATCTACTCCCTGTGTGGGGAAATTGCGGTAGAACTGAGTTCAACAAGATGCAAGCTCTAAATAATAAAGTCGTAAAAATTCTATTCGGTCATGAACGGTTGACACACACTGAGAGTTTGTACAGAGAGCTGTAAGTCTTCAACCTAGATAAACTAATGAAATTGGAACAGAGTGAATTCATGTATAAGGTGATAAATAAAAAAACAAAAGACGAATACCAATATTTAATTTACCCAGGATGTCCATGAACATTTAACTAGATCACATGGCCATATTTATCGTAGGAATGTCAGAACAAATAAAGGTTTACTTGACCCGATATATCAAGCATCCAAAGCATGAAATGAATTAGGTACCTGATAACATCAAATCTGTAACGACAAATGACAGATTTACTAAGTTATTAAAAGCCCATTTAGGTATGATTTAGAAGCAACTCTGTATCTAGCAAATTGGTTAGTTTTAAGTATTTGCTCACACTGTTGTTATAATAGGAGGGTATATCCTTAATATCAGTGTTTCAAAACACTGCAATAGAAGATTGTATTAGAACTAAGTATGTATAATGTTCTAGTATTATTAAATAAAATGTTTCTAAAAAAAAATATATTGATTTGATTTGACTTTCCCAATGATTACCAGATTTTCTTAAAACTTAAGAGCGCCGCTATTTTATCATCATGTTTATTTCGATAATCAACACCAAGCAGCGCGAGTAGAATATAATTTATTTATTGTCTGATTTACTTTTATTCCATACCCTAAAGCATAAATTTGGTGTATATGGCAACAAAAAAAAAAAACTTACCCGTTTTGTCGTTTATTATCAAAAGTAAATAATTAGCAGAAATGTTTTACACCACAACACTTGGTAAGCGATTCAAGTAACGCTAAGAAACACATGATTAATTGTTCTCATTAAATTAAATGCTCAAAATGTCCAGCAGTTGACTCTATGCAAGCTTGGCGGCATTTTAACCAGTTCTCCCGAATGCGTTGAAAAAGTCCCGGCTAATCGGATGGAAGGAGCACCTTTGCCAATAAATTAATTGACAAATGACATTTTATCGTAAAGCCCCTCTTTGTAAATAGGAAGCATAATATTCGTAACATACTATTATGTATTCGATTTAAATCGAAAAACCCACGCACCGACCGACACTGCAGACTGCAACTGTAAACAAAACATGCTTTCTCATATCTATCATGTCGCAAAAAGCGAATTAGCGCAAAAAATTAAAAATAATTTCTTTGCACAGCACGAGTGTTAAAAATTCTCACAACCGACGTTGCCATATCGTTTTTGGCGCATGGATAGCGCATTTTAGTATTTTAAATTTTATTTTTAACAATGTTAACAGTCTCCATATAAACAGCAGCTAAAAGAGGATATATCCAGAAAGAATTCAAAGGCTAAGGTTGTCACTAAAAAAAAATTATGGGATGTTCCACCTACCAAAAAAGATTATGAAAATCAACGAAAAATTGGACTTACAAGGAAAAAACAAAACAAATTGATACGAATATTAGCTCATCAAGTGAAGATGACGATACGGAAATAGAGTTCATAGACACCAGTGATGATAATGATGTGGATCAGGAAGATGCCGAATGCCTTTATTGTTTAAACCTGTATTCTCAAGTTACTAGGGGAGAATCATGGATTCGATGCACTATATGCTTTCGCTGCAGTCATGAGGAGTGTGCCGGGGGTGGAAAACATAAAATATTTATTTGCGTTTTGATCAATAAGTTGCACTGTCCTTCAAGGTTCAAAAATATTTATTTTAATAAATATGTACCATGTTATTAGTAAAAGTGTTATAAAAACATTGACTCCCTTTGTTTGTTTTAGAAGTTCCTAATACCGGACAGTGCGATATTTAGAAACCCTACTATCCGTTATTAGGATACCTTTTTTAAAATAATGTTTTTTACATTATTACAGTAAGAATTTAAATTTTTTTCCAAAAATTTTTGAAAATTGGGTTAAAAGCACTATCAATTCAAAGGAGGTAGGTTTTCTACATACATTTCATAAAAAAGAACTCTGCTGTAGTTAACCGATCGGATTTTACGAATTAAAAGGAAAAAGTATCCGATATTTGGCTCCTTTCCTCCACGAATTTGCAATAAAGTCATGAGGAGTGTGCCGGGGTTGGAAAACATAAAATATTCATTTGTGAATTTTGTTTTGATCAATAAGTTGCACTGTCCTTCAAAGTTCAAAAATATTTATTATAATAAATATGTACCATTTTATTAGTAAAAGTGTTATAAAAACATTGACTTCCTTTGTTTGTTTTAGAACTCCTAATACCGGACAGTGCGATATTTAGAAACCCTACTATCCGTTATTAGGATACCTTTTTTAAAATAATGTTTTTTACATTATTACAGTAAGAATTTAAATTTTTTTCCAAAAATTTTTGAAAATTGGGTTAAAAGCACTATCAATTCAAAGGAGGTAGGTTTTCTACATAAATTTCATAAAAAAAAACTCTGCTGTAGTTAACCAATCGGATTTTACGAATTAAAAGGAAAAATTATCCGATATTTGGCAGCTTTCCTCTACGAATTTGCAATAAACTCATGAGGGGTGTGCCGGAGTTGGAAAACATAAAAGGTTCATTTGTGAATTTTGTTTTGATCAATAAGTTGCACTGTCCTTCAGGGTTCAAAAATATTTTTTATTATAAATATGTACCATTTTATTAGTAAAAGTGTTATAAAAACATTGAGTCCCTTTATTTGTTTTAGAACTTTCTAATACCCGACAGTGCAATATTTAGAAACCCTATTAAACGATATTAGGATACCTTTTTTAAAATAATGTTTTTTACATTATTAGAGTAATTTTTATTTTTTTTTCCAAAATTTTTGAATATTGGGTTATCCAGCACTATCGATTCAAAAGAAGTAGGTTTTCTGCATAAATTTCATAAAGAAAACTCTGCTGTAGTAAATCCATCGGATTTTACGAGTTAAAAGGAAAAAGTATCCGATATTTAATTTAGTTTCTTTCCTCTACGAATTTGCAATAAAATCTTCTATTTTTTTATTATTTCTATGGCACTGACTGAGATCAAATGGCCAGCATTTGCAACGAAATCAAAATTAAACAAATTAACTAAATTATGAATAAATTTTATTTTGACTTTTTCTTCAACATAATCTAAAACCGACGCCAATGCGTATTACTTCGTCCAAGTTAACATCATTTGCGGTTTTATTAATAAGAAAATCAAACAATGAACCTCCCTTAAGGATGACAAACTGGGTAAGGGAGTGCTCAAGTTTGGATAAACACCAAAGGCAAACAATAATTTAGAAATTGATAAACAATCGCTTACTCTTACTTGCTCTCGGGTTTAATTTATTGTAAATTGTGAGAAATAATGGCAAAGGAAAAGTGAACTAGTCAACAGGTTTCAGTCCTTTGGTATATTTAAAATTAATATTAAGAAGTTAAAATAATTTAATAATAAATCAACGTTTAAGGCTTTAAAAGTTATGAGAACGAACTAAAGTTTTATTTTCTATTAAGTTGTGTCATAAGAATGCCAGTTTTAATCCCAACCCATTAAATATTTATACAGGATAACATATTTTCTGTTAAAATATTAGTCTTAAGTAACCTTAATTTGCCCCAAAAAATCAAAATAACTGACATGTGTCAACATTTAAAAGTTACATTTTGATTTTAATTAATACCTTTGAAATAAAACAAATGTTTTTGAAAATTTGAATATCTAAAAAAATTACTTTGTTTATGTTTGAAATATTCACTTGGGCAAGGTATTCACTAGTGATGCCGCGAGACGAGACGAGACGAGAATTGGCCCATTCTCGTCTCGTCTCGTGAGGCGAGAATTTTTTTTTATCTCGTCTCGACGAAAAACGCGTTTTTCTCGCTCGAGAGTGCCATTGTCTCGTCTCGTCTCGTCTCGTTTTTTCTCGTGAGTAGAGAATCATAAAAAATATTTTTTTATACGAATCTTAAAGGGGGTAAACATTTAAAAGTATCTGGTCGTCTCGCAGAAGGGTTTAATATAAGTCGGTTTGTTAGGCATGTGACTTAGAAACTATTTTTCTTAGATCAACAACATATTGCAAGCGGCCATAAGACATAATTCACGTAATGTAATAGGCTTGGCACCGAGGTATTTTCAGTCCAAAATATACGGGGTTGTAAAAGATACAGAATGGAGAACGATTTATAATAATAGTAATTGATTCATAATGGAACTTTTTTTATTATTTATTTTTTGGCATAATTCGGGGCATAATTAACTGCAATAGTTTGGAAAATATTCGACTAAATAAAGGGATCAGCCCAGAATGTCATCCGGGGAAAAACCTTAATTGTTTTATTACATTAATAGAAAGTGCAAGAGAAAGAACTTAAAGAAGTATTTCCGAAAATGCTCTATTTGACTAATCTCTCATAGTTTATGAAATATTCGGACTAAATCGCGGTAACATTAGATAATTATTGTGTCCTTCTTTTACATATGAGTTATACAATGTAAACTGTAATTGGTTTAAGATCACCGCCGCTACAACGTTTTCAATCGAAAATGCTTTCTTTCAGATTTGGTTAATTATTTAAAAATGTCAACTACTAACCATAGACAGAAGAAAGATTCTAGACAATTTGATTCTGTTCTCTTGAATATCTCTTTTAAGGTAAATGCCTTCACAATACGATAGAGTGAGAACGTTAAACACATTATTTTTCTGTCTATATATTAGGAGATACCTAAAATTCAGTGTTCTAACAAACGAGAAAATTCGAGAAAAAACGAGAAATTTCTCGACGAGAAACGGTTTTCTCTCGTCTCGTCTCGTGACTTCTCTCGAGAAAAAAATTTCACTCTCGTCTCGTCGAGACGAGACGAGACGAGACACGAGAATTTCTCGTCTCGGCGGCATCACTAGTATTCACTTTTATGAATGAAAATATTACATTTCTTGTTCCCATGAAAAATAAAGCGTACTTTGTAAATAACGCCCCCAGAAGGACGCCCTATTGAATTGATGTTATGTTTAAATGTAACTCTTTTTTTAAATAATTTAAAATTCCACAAGCAGACCTGTTTTTCATTACTAATTTCTATTTTTTTTTGTACTTGTACTACTACTATGAAATCTGTATTTAGGTCAAAATTCAGGTTTTGTTCAGGTTAGCTTTTTAGCTACCTTTTCTTAGAAAACGAGTTTTTCTAGTTTCAATAGAATTTTGTAAATAAATACAGTTAAAAATAACGGCCCTTTTTGTATGTATTATTTCTAACAATCTATTATAAATTCCTATCTATCTATTTACCGTGGTAACATTTACCAATTAATTGGACATTTATTTTTAATCAATGATTATTTGTATACCGGGTGACGCATGGCTTAGTTGAAGATAGGAAATCCCACGTAAATTTTAGAGAAATATTGTATCATAATTATTTGAAGAGGCTGATATAATAAACCCATGTGCCAAGTTTGCTTCAATTTTATCAAGCCAATCCTAACTTAATCAATTAAATGTGATGGCAAGATTACGAAATTTTCATAGTTTAGGTAAGACAGCAAACACCAGCAAATTATTATTTGGCATTGACAAAACGAAAAGTAGCGTCAGTGACAATATTTTCATTGAAAGGCTTTAATTATAGTTAAGTATGAGCTATTCAATTAAGGAGAAGGTAACTATGATTAAGTGGTATTTTACAGGAAACAGTTTAAGAGTAATGTTCCTGATTCCCTGATAAGGCTATCCCTTCCATTTCATTAATTAAACTTATCATAAGTAAATTTCAGTCCAAAAGCACTGTATTAAATAACTGTAGATAATCCACTCAGAATGTCAATAGAGCTGAAGAAAGGGATAATAGAGATCTTGATATTTTATTGTACGTGGAGGAAAATAAAATGATTAGGACGAGGATTCTAGGGCAAGCCGTAGGAGAACATCAAACCACAGTGTTGCACACTTTAAAAAACATAAATATTTTCCTTACAAGTATAGAAAACATCAATATGCAAGTAGGAGAGAAAGAACGGAAATGGTATTCTATTTTGAGGTAATGGACAGAGCAAATAATGATCGTGAGTTTTTTTTTAAATATTTGTTTTACTGATGAATGTAAATTCACTCTTAACAACGAACCAAATGTTCAAAATTGCTGGTATTGAAGTCAAGAAAATGAACATCGTCTTGTTTATACTCGGACGCAATATCCACAAAAAAAAATGCTTGGGCGGCAATTATAGGACATCACATTATTGGACCATTTTTTATAGAAGGCAATCTTACAGTAGTAACCTATTTGAACTTACTACAAAATCTAATTGAACCCGCACTAGAAGAAGTTGTACGCGAAAATCAGGAGATCTGGTATCAAGTGGATGGTTGTCCTGCCAATAATTCTCTCATGTTTAGGGAATACTTATTGCAAAATATTTTTAACGGGAATACCATTGGCTCACGGCATCTAATCCCTTGGCCAGCCGGGTCTCCTGACCTTTCAACGACTTCTTTCTGTGGGGTCATTTAAAAAATTTTGTTTATAAAGATGTAAAATTTGAAAATCTATACCAGTCAAAAAATTGTATTTCGTTAGAATGTGACAAAATTTCTCAATTTCAACTCAGTAATGTAAATTAGAAACAAATTTTGTGACCGGTTAGGATATTGTTTAGCTCTTAATGGGGGATTGTTTGAACATTAAATTAATTCATGTTTTTGTGAAAATCTGTAGTCTTAGGTAAGTTATGTTAAATTAAAGGCTTAGTAAGAAAAACATAATGGTGTCTTTTATTTTGGATGTGTGATTGCCGCATTGGTGAAACGAAAATGGGTTTTTAAAATAATCTTTATTTGTTATGTTCAGCTTTATGTCAATTTTTGACAATATCGTCATTATCAAATTATGTGCTGGTGTTTGCTGGATTACCTGAACTATGTAAATTTCGTAATTTTGCCATCACTTTTAATTCAATAAGGATTGGCTTAATAAAATTTATTTAAACTTGGCACATGGGTTTATTATATCGGTCTCTTCAAAAAACTACTACACAATTTTTCTCTAAAATGTACAGGGAAGCCAATATTTAGCCACCTCAAAATTTACATGGGATTTCCTGTGTTCAAATAAGCCATTTTTTTTTTTTATGCACTGAGGTTCTTGGGGATTAGGTCCTTGTGTAAAATCAAAACAATGAAAAAATGTCACATTGTATATTAACGTTTTACTTAAGTTTTTGGTGTCTGTTTTTAAATTCACACAATTTTTGTTCTTTTGGATATAAACCATCTCTAGAAATTCTCTTTTTTTAAAATTGGTTTCAGTCTGGAGGATAAGTGTGTTTTCAAAGTCAAAGGTGTGTTGTTGTTCATGGGCATGGTTTGTAAGGGCAGTTTTGTTTTTTTTGTCATATTTACGGCCTTTAATTCGGTTCTTGAGATATTGGCTTGTCTGTCCGATATATACACCATTGCAGTCGTTACATGGGATTTGATAAATTACGTTGCTTTTTATGTTTTTATCAATGTTAGTTATTGTTGACGGGATCATTGTTCTTATTAATGTTTTGTTTCTGTAATATGGGTTAACTGAATTATTTTTCTCTCCATTTTGGGCCATCTAACACTGTTAATCTTAACTAAATTAAAATACAATTAATACACCCTACCACACTAAGTACAGATTCCCACACACACTTACACCAAAACAGTTTCCAACTTTATAAATTTCAACATTAAATTCCTCCATTCACACAGTACCCGCGAGATGGAAGTACCGGTATATCAATCATGGAAAAAAAGGGGAAAAAAATCATAATCGATAACAACAGTAAAGGTATACTTTCAAATAAAATAGAAATTGGTAGTACAAACATGTAGTGTAATTTGTGTTTTTCACGTTCTATTAATTTGTTGTCCATGTTATTGTGTAATAAATGTAGGCCGATCACTGCCTTTTTAAATTAGTACCTATTACCTATCCGTGATTTGGAAACTCAGCTCATCAAGGTAATGAAACTTATTAAAGAAATTCTTTTGTTATTGTAGATGTAAGCCCAGTTTTTCTTATTATTACAGCTAATTAACTTTTATGTTGCCATTCTGATGAAGGCCATAGCGTAGGCCGAAACGTTAATATACAATGTGACATTTTTTCACTGTTTTGATTTTACACAAGGACCTAATCCCCAAGAACCTCAGTGCATAAAAAATATATAACAAAGTCCAAGAAAACTTGAAATACTGTAAATAAGCCATTTTTCGACGTCCACTTTGAGTTTGAGCACTTTTACAGCTTGATTTGATTTTGGTTTAAATTAAATAAAAAAGAGTTTCTATTTTCATTGTGTTGCAATGAATTTCGACAAAAAAAAAGAGAAGGCGATATAAGCTTTACCATACAAGAACAATTAATTGCTTATAGCAAACATTTGTGCTCGTTATCAAAATGTATTTACAGAAAATTAAAAAAATAGTGCCAATATCTCGGTTAATAAAAAAAATTCGATTTAAAACAAAATAGCAATGGGTGCTACACCATTGTTCCTTAAAATAAGCGCTGGAAAAAGTCACTTTACTAAACTAAATGCACTTTACTTATAAATCATTATCAAATTTCAAGTCTTCTTCTGCTATTAAGACAATGTAAAGAAGTATTTTTAGTTTTAGAACGTTAAATTATCCATTTTGTTAAAATTGGTTTTCTATTATCAATCTTGCGCGGAAAAATCAAGAATATCTAGAATTTCCAGATCGCCAATAATAAATATTCAAGACAAAGGGAAATATGTTCACGTAGTTTTGCCAGACACTAAAACCAAGAAATCGAGAAGTTTCACCATACTTGAAGAAGGATTTCCAGTCAACCCCATCAATTTGTGTAAAAAATACATGTCTTTGAGACCAAAGAATACTAGTTCTAGCACCTTTTTTGTTTTTTACAAAAATGGTAGGTGTACCAGCCAGTGTGTGGGAATAAATACGTTGTCAAAGATACCTTCAAGAATTGCAATGTTTTTGAAATTGGAGAAACCAGCGCTCTACACCGGTCACTGCCTGAGAAGGTCTTCGGCGACTCTTTTGGCCAAGGCAGGGGCTAACATGACTACTTTGAAGCGTCACGGAGGATGGAAGTCATTGAAGGTAGCAGAAGGATTCTTGTAATAGTAATAAATAAATAGAATACTACTTTAAATATGAACGTGGATTGGCTTACTAAAATTTATTTAAACTTGGCACATGGGTTTATTATATCGGTCTCTTCAAAAAACTATTACACAATTTTTCTCTAAAATGTACAGGGAAGCCAATATTTAGCCACCTCAAAATTTACATGAGATTTCCTATGTTCAAATAAGCCATTTTTCGATGTCCACTTTGAGTTTGAGCACTTTTACAGCTTGATTTGATTTTGGTTTAAATTAAATAAAAAAGAGTTTCTATTTTCATTGTGTTGCAATGAATTTCGACAAAAAAAAAGAGAAGGCGATATAAGCTTTACTGTACAAGAACAATTAATTGCTTATAGCAAACATTTGTGCGCGTTATCAAAATGTATTTACAGAAAATTAAAAAAATAGTGGCAATATCTCGGTTGATGAAAAAAATTCGATTTAAAACAAAATAGCAATAATTGGTGCTACACTATTGTTCCTTAAAATAAGCGCTGGAAAAAGTCACTTTACTAAATTAAATGGAATTTACTTATAAATCATTATCAAATTTCAAGTCTTCTTCTGCTATTAAGACAATGTAAAGAAGTATTTTTAGTTTTAGAACGTTAAATTATCCATTTTGTTAAAATTGGTTTTTTATTATCAATCTTGCGCGGAAAAATCAAGAATATCTAGAATTTCCAGATCGCCAATAATAAATATTCAAGACAAAGGGAAATATGTTCACGTAGTTTTGCCAGACACTAAAACCAAGAAATCGAGAAGTTTCACCATACTTGAAGAAGGATTTCCAGTCAACCCGATCAATTTGTGTAAAAAATACATGTCTTTGAGACCAAAGAATACTAGTTCTAGCAGCTTTTTTGTTTTTTACAAAAATGGTAGGTGTACCAGCCAGTGTGTGGGAATAAATACGTTGTCGAAGATACCTTCAAGAATTGCAATGTTTTTGAAATTGGAGAAACCAGCGCTCTTTTGGCCAATGCAGGGGCTAACATGACTACTTTGAAGCGTCACGGAGGATGGAATTCATTGAAGGTAGCAGAAGGATTCTTGTAATAGTAATAAATAAATAGAATACTACTTTAAATATGAACGTGGATTGGCTTACTAAAATTTATTTAAACTTGGCACATGGGTTTATTATATCGGCCTCTTCAAAAAACTGCCACACAATTTTTCTCTAAAATGTACAGGGGAGCCAATATTTAGCCACCTCAAAATTTACATGGGATTTCCTATGTTCAAATAAGCCATTTTTCGACGTCCACTTTGAGTTTGAGCACTTTTGAAGCTTGATTTGGTTTTGGTTTAAATTGAATTAAAAAGAGTTTCTATTTTTATTGTGTTGCAATGAATTTCGACAAAAAAAAAGAGAAGGCGATATAAGCTTTACTGTGCAAGAACAATTAGTTGTTTATAGCAAACATTTGTGCGCGTTATCAAAATGTATTTACAGAAAATTAAAAAAATAGTGCCAATATCTCGGTTAATGAAAGAAATTCAATTTGAAACAAAATAGCAATGGGTGCTACACTATTGTTCCTAAAAATAAGCCTCGAAATAAGCGCTGGAAAAAGTCACTTTACTAAATTAAGTGCACTTTACTTACAAATCATTATCAAATTCCAAGTCTTCTTCTGAGATTAAGAGAATGTAAAGCAGTATTTTTAGTTTTGGAACGTTAAATTATCCATTTTGTTAAAATTAGTATTCTACTATCAATCTTGCGCGGAAAAATCAAGAATATCTAGAATTTCCAGATCGTCATTTATAAATATATCATCAACAAAATCCATTTAAGTATAAAAAAAAAAATAATTAAAAATAAAATCAATCTTCCCAAGGTAAAAGCACACAATAATTTTTTGATGATTTAAACGTTCCCGAAACTATGTTTAGTCTAATTAATGGTTAGCTGCCTTTAATCGTTATTTAACAGACAGCATAACAGATATTTCGACATAATCATTGATTAACGTTTAATTCAATATTTAGGCGAACGATACAATATTTGTTGTTTACAAAATAGAAAAAGGGCTTTAAATTGTATTAACCTGTATCTCCGTTATTTTGAATTTTTGGACTATGAGGAGTGAGCTTAAATACTAATATTTATACATAAATCAAAATTTTTTGCAGTATAAGAATAAACATTAATAGTTGTTTCTGGTACTAGTGTGTTATGTTGAAAATAAGTCACGCGAGAAAGATTTATACCACGAGGCCGTCAGGCCGAGTGGTATAAATTCTCAAGTGACTTAGGAAACATAACACACGAGTGGCGTACAATGTTTTATCCAACAAGTGGAAGAAATCGTTTTTTTATGAGATAATAATTAATAAGTTTCGTGATCAAATCAAAGCAACTTGCTTCTCAGTACCCTATAAATGTCAGAATGACTTGACAGTGACTTTTTTACATTTTGGTCAAAGTTGGTTAATTGTTTGGTTGCCACGGGCATGATACATTGTTAGCAAATGTTTAAATAAATTTTGACACTTGTCAGTTTTCCCTGCAGAAAAAGCAAGCTTTTTTGAAGAAAAACACCTATAGAAAATGGAGGAAACCGATGAAAATGACGTTCCTAGGGATATCCTTACGGAAGCGGAAGATGCAGATTTTGCCAGAAAAGTCCCGAGATGCTTACGACAAGGAGTTCAAAATGCTTGAGTCTTGGATGAATTCACGGAAGATAAAAGGTATCGATAAAAATGTTCTATGGGCTTATTTTTTACATTTGCAAAAAAAATTAGCCCCATCGCCATCGTCGCTATGGACCAAATACTCGATGCTTCGCTCGACTATTCACCTGTATAAAAAAAATACATTTCAAAATATGGCAAACTAGCGAGCTTTTTGAAAAGCAAATCACAGGGATACAAACCAAAGACCAAGACATTAGAACGACCTGAAACAGAGAAGTTTTTGAACGAAGCTCCCGACGACGAGTACTTGTTGATGAAAGTGGCTTTGATAATGGGGATTAGCGGTGCTTCTGGATGCGATGAATTGGTCAATTTAAAAATAAAAAATATTTAAGACAAAGGGAAATATTTTCACGTAGTTTTGCCAGACACTAAAACCAAGAAATCGAGAAGTTTCACCATACTTGAAGAAGGATTTCCAGTCGACCCGATCAATTTGTGTAAAAAATACATGTCTTTAAGACCAAAGAATACTAGTTCTAGCCGCTTTTTTTTTTACAAAAATGGTAGGTGTACCAGCCAGTGTGTGGAAATAAATACGTTGTCGAAGATACCTTCAAGAATTGCAATGTTTTTGAAATTGCAGAAACCAGCGCTCTACACCGGTCACTGCCTGAGAAGGTCTTCGGCGACTCTTTTGGCCAATGCAGGGGCTAACATGACTACTTTGAAGCATCACGGAGGATGGAAGTCCTCGATGGTAGCAGAAGGATACTTGTAATAGTAATAAATAAATATAATACTACTTTACATATGAACGTGAGTTATAATCCATAACTCACTAGTGAGTTATGGATTATAACTTACTAGTGTGTTATTTGATAGTTTACTTGTCTAAAATGACATTGATAATGACAGTCATAACTGTCATGTGTTGGATAAAATTAATTTAGTTTTCGCCAACCGCCATATATAATAATAATAATATTTATTTCAAATCTGTTACAATCGGGATAATAAAGTGAGATAACGTAAAGTATTAGCAGCTATTTAGATTTCAATGCCTACAGTAAAATCATCTAAGCAGTAAGGTTCTAGCCGAATTAAGAATGTTTTAACTTCTCTTGTGAAAGCTCGTTGGCTTTCTATTCGTTTTATCTGTGTAGGTTATTTGTTATACAATTTTATACACATGTATTGTGGACTTTTTTCCGCCAGCTGAAGGCCTTGCCATTTTCAACATTTGCTTTGATTAACTGTTGCATTTTTTTGTATCATTATTAAAAAAAAATATTTTTAATAATAATATACGCAGTTTCTATCTGAACAACTTGACGTTCTGTTAGAAGACGTACCTCTACGAATAAGAACTAATATGTGGTTCATGCACGACGGCGCCCCAGCTCATTTTGGCTTAGTTGCTCATCAAATATCTCGACATACTCGACAACACTTTTCCTAATCGCCGGATTGGACGCGCAGGTCCCCAAGATTGGCCAGCTTGCAGTCCCGACTTGAATCCTCCAGACTATTATTTAACCTAAAGTCTTTTGTATACAAGACACCTGTACTAGATGAAATCGACTTGAGAATTCAAAATATTGAAAGCTGCAATGCGATACGAAATAATACGGGCATTTTTGAACGTGTGAGAGAACCAATGGTGAGACGATTGCAATCGTGCATTTTATCACAAGGTGGCCATTTTCAACATTTGATTTGATTAAATATTGCATTTTTTTGCATCATTATTTTAAAAAAAAATATTTTTAATTTATGTTTTAATTAATTTCGAAATACATACTAACTTTTTTTGTACATGCAATAAAGTGGTTTCTATTTTTTCTCTCGAATAAGAAGCAAGATACGAAAATAATTCAAGGAACAAAAAAGTTGTATTATTAGTTGGTAAATCCGAAATAAAATATGAAAATTAGAAAAAAACTCGTGGCGTACATTTTCTTGTCAATAATATCCATTAAGGTGCACCCCAGGACGCCACTGGACACAAATTTAATCTAGTTAGGGCTACTTAAGCCCCTTGTGATTATGAAGTTTCAATAAAATCAAGAAAAGGGCATTTAAATAAATTACAAAGGCCCGATTTTTTTTTAAACTTTAACACCCTGCAAAAGTTGAAACTGTGGTAAAAAGTAATGTTATTCGATATGTTTTAAGTTTAAAATGGGGATTTTCGTCTAAAAAAAAAATAAAAGAGACGACCCCTAAAATGTCGAATTTATTTAACATAGTAATAATAGCTAATTATGAGAGAATTGGTAATAAAAATATGCCTGAATTACGGTAAGTAAAACCAAAGAAAACTATTATCTTGGCCATAATATGCATTTTATTTTCAAAGCAAATTGAAAAAATTAAAATAATTGGTGCGACTGTACGACAAAATAAAGGAACTTGATTAGTTTGGTAAACAAAACATTTTTGAATTACTTGACAATAGTAACGACGTTGTTTAGAAAGGAAAATCGCTTTGTTTCTACAGATATCGTATTTTTTCAGATTTTTAACAACGAATTTATCATGAAATGCTTGACACAATTATTACGATGTAAATTAAGACACGCTTTGCTAATTTTAAAAAACTATTTTTTCCGATATTTTCTATAAAAGCAGGTTTGAAGGATTTTTCAGAGATTTTCCTAAGTAGGTATTTATGGGAAAATCTGTTGTGAATGCTATCAATCATTCTTTGACATAGGGAATCAGTTAAAAGTGCAATGCTGATCAGTTAATTCTTGTAAATTGGAAAATTGGTGGAAATGTATTATTTTATTTAGGTATAACATATCGTGGGTTGAGTATTATATTGTTCTATAAGTCCAAAATCAAATTGTTGGAAATGGTGATTGAATATTCGAGGTTCATTTTTTTACCATGGAAATATTTTAATAATTTTAAGTACTGGTTTTGGACTCATTCACTTAAGAATGAAAATATTTCATGGTTCCTATTTGAACTCATTTGTTCCTATACGTTTTTAATCAAATTAAATAATTTTTGATTGAACATTTTTTTTATTTGACAGCAAAAATTTTACAAAACATCAGATTTTGTTCTAACAGCATACAAAATGCTGTAGAATAAAAAGTTATTAATTCCAAAAAAGTTTAGAATAGATACCTACTAGGAAAATGATAACATGAAAACAATATTATTTCAGTATATTATAAGGAATAACATAGGTATTCCTAACATAGAAGTATAGGTTTGCAAAATAATGGAAGTATTCTTAACTAAAAAAAAATTCACACAAAATATTAAGTTTAAAAATAATAAACTGAAGGTAACTATTACTTTAATTAAGCAAAAAAACAAGGTTTACACTATTTTTTTTGCTTTGGTACTTACTTACGTGTTATTGGATGATGCTTTATATTTATTTACCTTTCTATTAGTTTCTGAAACATTGGAATTAGCTTTTGCTTTTTGCAATGTTTTCTTTAAATTAGCAAACACGATGGTGTTATTATATTCTTTAAAAAAAGTTCAAATAAGGGTAATACCCACAGCAGGTATAAACTTAAAAAGCTTTGTAAGATCTGCAATTTTTGCAAATAGTAACAGACATTTTTTAGGTTCTGGTGTATCAAGACACGTATTTCAATCAAAATTTTCCAAAATTGCACCACACAAACACGCCGTGTTATTATATACTACTACTTGCATACAAAACTAAAACAGCAAGAATTATATTGTTCTAATAGCCCAAACTTCTCTCCTCTCATTGGTTGGCCCGTTAGAACATTATAATACTAAACGGTTTTTAAATGTGAGTGATAGAACAATTTAATACTGGTTTTATTTAAGTTTGTGTATTAAATTATATAGATTATTCTATACACATAGAACAGATATTTTTTGTACTATTTTTTTACCTTTAAAATCGATTTCGCGCCAAAAGTGCTTTTGCGTGTGTGTGTGTATGTAAGTTTCAATGGCACTGGATGCAATCCAATAGGCCAGACTATTTTTTTTTTTTTTTTTGTCAATGTGTTTTCAGCTTCGGTTAAGAGATTTATTATTTAGATATTGTTTCAATTACCGAAATCTTACAATATAGATATAGTCCTAAAGCTAATAGATTTTTTTTTTAAAAGTGCTGTTAGAACAGTATAATACTCAACCCACGATATAACCTGTTATAAAAAAAAAAAAAACACAAACAATTTAAGTGCTATCCAAAACCAAATTACGCCCTAAACAATAATCGGGTGCCAGTATTCACCTTAGGATAACCTAAAATAAACTGCGACAAGGCAACCTATCTACCCTTACTCTGGCAACCCTACGCCCTGAAGGATGTTCTTCAGACACCCCTTAGCTAGCTCAACTCAGGGTAGGTTCGCTATTTTGTTTCTAGTTTGAGAGGTTTAGCACTCTTATAAGTAAGTTATAGTCAAATCCTGAAGGCGCCACCTTAGTTTCATTTTACTTAAAAGCCTTTAAACATTCTAGTGTTTGGCCTCAGATAAAAACAAACTAGGAAAAAACACTTATGTCACAATCGGTATACCCTAGCTTATTATAAGCTCTCATTTACTCAAGTCCTCAATGTCACTCTATTTAAAATAAAAGCCAAATTTTCGCAGGGGCCAATACAAATATTTATTCTTAAGGTGGTGTTAAGCCCTTGGTTACTTGGTTTTATAAATGCAAGCTCCTCTTACTTTGGTGGACAATAGATACTTAAAGTTAAAAGATGAATAAGTGAAATGAAATAATAAAATGATAGTACTAGGTTTGACAATGAAATTTCTGAAGGTTTAAATTTATAAAGTTATCGATAAAAGAAAGCAAAAAGTCAAACCCTGTTTGACAGGGTCTTGCACAAGACGGCAACTGTCAGACCTACACTGTAAAAAATGACTGTTCAGTCTGATCTGGCAGCCACATAGACCTACATCCAGGACATTGCCTGTGACTAGGAATTTCCGCAAGATCTGTGCAAGAACCTCTCACAACTAACTAAATCTACCATCAGAGCATTCTTAAAGTACAATACAGAATCTTACGAGTACCTGTGGTTACTCGATAAGTATACCAGCCACTTGGCATAGATAAATTAAAATGTCGAAGTTACAAGTGTTAGATTTATAAGAATCAAATGGCATTTAGCCGGGAAACAAAAAATATTTACTTTATAATCATAAATTGTAACTATATTTACAACAAAAGTAGCTGTAGCAGACTACCTAACGCTCTGAACTACTAAATACTTTTGTGACGTCTTAACGCTATGTCGACATACGCTACACGTTTACATTGCACAAGATCTATACATAACATGGGCGCAAAACTTTATCCAAACACTGTATATCAAACAATACGCAAATGCAAAACATTAAGATTTTAAGTTGACTACTTTTTAAAGAAAAATGAACACAGAGTAATGATACTTAGCTGCAACTTTACGTGCTACCCATGGTTCATGAAGACTCAATCTTCACACACACACACACACACACACATGGTCCCTAAAAGAGCTAACGTGGAAACTGCTACACAGCTAGTCTCCAATAATTTCAATAGTACACGGCAACTGGCACGTCCCGCGTCCAGGCAATTCCAACAAAATAACCTAGTACTCCACTTTGTACTCGGACTTTTAGCCCCTCAAATAAAAACCCTAAAATCGAATTTTAGATATACAAACATGAAAGAGAAATCTTTCATAACACCCATCGAGGGTAATTCAGATACTAAAATTAAAACCTACCTCAAATAACTCACGAGGGTTCCCAATTTACCAGATGGCGTCTATGACCGCTGTTGAAGTTCATTAAAGCATTTTAAATTGGCATTCCGCCCAAAGGAATAGGCAACTACAAAGCCATACCCTTTTTAAAACATTTGTGGATGCTTTATCGGCACTACATTAGCCCGCACGGCCCAAAAAAACTAAACTTGGGGAGCTGCTTCCACAAACGTGCTCTAACTTCCAGTGTCCATGGTCGAAAAGGACGATTCTTATTTTTCTTCAACGTACATAGTTACCGAAACAAAACAATGATAAGAAATAGCCACCCTGTCTATAGAAACTAACCTCTTTTATAACATAGAAAACTAACGGCGACCGAAGTCTACCCACGCGACCAAGCAAAAATTAATCAGAAGTCGCTGTGAAACGCACAGAAACTGTCAGTCTGACACTGACCTATTATCGATTTTCTTAAAACACAGCTGATTTACAACATTCGAGACGATTAACCTACAACTTTTATACTAGGTTAAATAGTTATAAATTACCAATTACCAATTAACTAAAAGAAAGATTTTAAATCAAACCTATCTGCAAGTAGTATCAAACGATGAGCAGAAGAAATCAATCCATTTAGCTATGTCTTACAAGATACAAAATATTCCTGAAATATAAACATCAACAAAGGTTTGAAACTAAACATAATGAAAATTTTGGCTATTACAGGTAACTTAATTAACAATTAATGTTTAAGGTGAGGGTCTACATATGTATTTTAACAATTTACAACCGAAAACTTAACAGAGATAATCAAACTTATGAAATGCAATTTTCGAACTGTAACAAACCTCGCGTATCCACAGTTATGAATAACAAAAAAAAATTGTGATATCATAATATTATCATGAATAAAAGATATGTGACTTACATTTTCTCAAACATACCTTTTTGCTTAGAAATAAAAAAAAATGTACGTGAAATTAAATAATTTATCATGCATCTGTTCAATGCAAATACTAGAATGGTTATCAAAACCGAAACTTGGACGTGATCTCCTACGGCGCTTCTTGCGTCTCCCCAACATTTTTTAATCGGTCCGTGCCTGTATCGAACTGCCAACCCACCAACCACTCAGTCGGTCAACAACTTTTTATCCATTGGAAATTTAACCCAAATCAAATTACATAAACTGAATAGTGTATTTTAATTGGTAATCTTTACAGGCGATATTTTCAACACCAGCGGTCAATCTTTGTAGTCGAACTTTACGAACGAAAAATTAGTGTCTCCACAGGAAGAAGACATATACTATAGTATTTTTTTTTAGAGCCAAAAGTATGCAATATTATCACTATTGGTAAATTAAACTCAAATTTTTTTGACGTTTGTGTCCAGTAATAATTGCGAATTTGCGCAAACTTTTATTTTTTTTTCCATACACGAAAATATCGAATTATATTCAGCGAAATATCCACCCCTTGTGAAATAAATATCTATTGAAAATGTAGTTTGACCTAACGTTTAATTGAAACGGCTTGTGTCAAATTAAATAAGATTGTGTCAAAAGTAACGGTACTGAGTTACTAACATACCTACTATAATATTTCAATGTATTTTAAAGCTCAGAAAAAGTTCCCACCTCAAGAAATAGGAAAAACAGATAGAACAGAAAAAGTGTCAGAAATGTCTTGATCATTAAATATATCTGCCCCTGTTAGTTCTATTGAGACCTTGTTTGACTTTATAATGCTATTTTTTTACGTCAGTGGGCAATTTAATATCTATATTGAAAATGAGACTCTCGATTTATGATCATAGAAATGCGAAGCCCAATAATTTTGATTTTAGATCTTGGCAATAGTAATATATAAATTTCTCAATAAATGTTCAACGAAGCAATCAGAATTTAATTTATGGCAAAATATTGGAAATAGCTCAAACCAAGGTAGTCGTAATCAGTGGCGTAAATATTTTATTTGTGTAGTTATGCCAGAGAATATTTTTCTCATTTCTAGGACATATGCAAATAATGCATGTTCTTTTAAACTGTGACAGCTACTAACTAACCCGACCTAACCAAATTTGCGGTTAGTTATAAAATATATTTTATGTTTATTTTTTTTTATATTAACGTACAGATAGCATGCCAGCAGGCCAAAGAGAATTATATAATTTATTTCATAATTATGTAGATCCACCTCCGATTTTGACTAAAAACTAGATAACTAATAAATTAGCTATTCGAAATTTCCAGTAAGCAGATCATTGCTATCATTTGGAACAGAACTTACAAACCTCAGAAATTAGTTAATTCAAAAGCTGTTTCTTAAACAACAAAATGTAGATTGTAATAAAAAAATAAGTTGTTGTTTTTTTATTACCTCCCGCTTTTAGATCGAGCTCTTGTAAATTCTCAATAATAGGGAATACAAACTTTATGCACCTTAGGTGGTTAAACTCTACATCAAGAAAATATTTGTAAAGCCAATATGTAATGATATGTTATCCTTAAAAAAAATATAAATGCTCAGACATTATATAATATTATACAAGGTCGTTGGTATGCATGGAAATGGTCGATTATTTCTTAAAGTAAAACAGTCAGCAAAAAATATTTCAGATAAAAGTTTTAGGGTTTTTTAATGTGCATTAGAATTTAAAAAAAAAATGAGTATGCAGGTTGAGTCAGAAAACCGTAGAGAAACAATGTTACTTTTTTTTTAATGGAACACACTATATCTTCGAACATTTTTGGATTTTACATAAAATAACAATTATTTCTAAATACGTGCATTATAAGTCTAAACTTAATAGTTTCCGAGATATCGACTTTTGAAAATTGACATTTTTGAACTTTGACAGCTTCTATCTTTCTAACGGTACCTTTTAGAATAAAACGGCTTACATGTCCCTATCTTACTTTTTTATTGTCTTCCCAAAAACATCAACTTCCGGTTAAATCGGATGTAACTCAAAAGCCGGAAATACAGTACTTCCGGTTTAACCGGAAGTTGATGTTTTTGGATAGATTATAAAAGAATAAGATAGGGACATGTAAGCCGTTTTACTCTAAAACGTACCGTTAGAAAGCTAGAAGCTGTCAAAGTTCAAAAATGTAATTTTTCAAAAGTCGATATCTCGGAAACTATTATGTTTAGACTTATATTGCACTTATTAAAAAATAATTGTTATTTTATGTTAAATCCAAAAATATTCGAAGATATAGAGCGTTCCATTTAAAAAAAGGTAACTTTGCTTCCCTACGGTTTTCTGACTCATACTGTATACTTATTTTTTTTAAATTCTAATACAACCTAAAAAACCCTAAAACTTTTATCTAAACTATTTTTTGGTAACTGTTATACTTTAAGAAATAATCGACTGTTTCCATACATACCAACGACCCTGTATATAAAATATACACAGCACTTATACATTTTTCCTGATAATTAAGTATTAGATGTAAGACATTCCTTCTTAAAAGAGCTACCGTGCTTTAGCGAAATTGGCCGAATTTTGTTAAATTTAATATAATTTCAAGTATAAAGGAATACAGTTAAAATTTGTTTACTTTCCAATTCTATTTATAATAAGAGCCTACTACAAACAGCAAAATTAAACAAATATCTATTTAAGAACTAGGCTTACGGTAAAATCTATTTATTTTTATAAATCTCTTTAGGAATATAATATTATTTATAAACCCAATATATTTTCATTTTAATTCATTATTATTATTATTATTATTTTTTATACATCTTATGCCTTTATATATGTTTATTAAATGGTATTTTATTCTTTTTTGCTTTTATACTTCGAGAAATTTTGATGTTTCCAATTAATCCAATATGACTTATAGCAATTTTATCCCTCGTAGTGTTGGTAGAGGTGGAAAATAATTGATTTTTAGAACGACAATAAAAATTGTGTATATATGTTGTTTTAATAAAGATAGGTACTGTTTCTTAAAATAAAATTATTTACAATTTTGTATATCACCTACATATATTTTTTGGTGTAAAATTATTTCGTTAATATTAGAGTATTTTGTTTCAATATGAACGAGTTTAGTATTTGTACGACATGAATAATTATTTTAAACTTAAATAATTTTAATTTGACATCTTTGCAATTTATCTAAATTATATTTGTTAGTTTCTCCCCATAAAGATGCTATGTAAGTTTAATGGCTATGTATATAGCTATAATACAGTCATTTTATTGTGTGTGAATTTAAATAATACGAAATTCTTCTTAAAATGCTTCGAAACCTAATTAATTTGTTTATGATTTAATTCTTGTGTTCATTAAAATTTAAACTACTATCAAGAATAAATCCTGAATACTTAAAATGTTTAACTATCATAATTTTTGGGTTATTTAGTTCAATATCTGATTATTATTTTCCAGTCTTTTTATTTTTAAGATATATATTATATATATATATTTATATCAATTTTTTGCCTGCTACTATTAGGTAGTTATTATTTATTTACATACATAATATTTAGTTTCCATATTTAATTATAAATAACATTGTAACGTGATCTTTTTATGAGAGGGTTGTTGTTCATTTATTTTCGTTTATAACTACTTACTTTGTTTGTTTAAAGTAATAAATATTAACAAACTGCCTAATTCTATTATGTTTTGTCTTTCGAATTAGCTAATTTTATTGATTAATAAAAATGTAAAAAAGTCCTCAATTATTTTCTCTTGCCCAGAATTCTTATGTGCTTTGTCTCAAAAATATAAAAACAAAAGTGGCAACCCTAATTCCTACCTATCAACATAAACTTCTAGTGGTATGGCCTTTCTGAAAGAATAACGTATTTTGCTTAACAATTTGGACTAATCGTTTCCAGAAGAATGGCAAGATCTTCTAGGGGCATTCTGGTAAAATTTCTTAAAATATATTCAAGTTATATAGTAAAGGAATGCCATTATGAATATATTTTTACCTCTGTAATTATTCTTTTCATCGTAAAATAATACTGAAAAGGATATACGAAGCACTGGCTCTGATTTTGATTAATAGGTTTCTTCCCTTAATTTCTTCAACTAAATAAACACAAAGAGAAAAATCAACTGTTTTGACAATGGTATGGAACTACTGAAGATTATTACCTGTCCGTCCATATAGCGACGTTGCCAAAGATTCGTGGCTAACAGTTTGTTTTAATACTCTTTATCGACAGCCAACAGAAAATCTTTGTTGGCACTTTCGCTCAACAACGAATTAGTTGTAAACTATCGTCTACACACTTGACGGATGCATGTCATTAATACCTCGTTGGTAACAGGAATTTTTCCATCAAGCCTAAAAGTGTCTCCACACTGTCAAAGCTAGTGGAAACCCTTGCTCGTAAATGCATTGTTTAACTCCTTATCACACTTATTTCATCAGAGTACCAACAAAAGAGAGGCCTCGGCGGCAGTGTCTTGTGACTTATCAAAGGCTTCTGATTCCGTGAGCCATGAAATACTGCTTAGGAAACTTTCAGTTTATGGCTCTTTTCTCTCGGAACACGATCAATTTTTTTCTTTGAACGGGGTGTCATCTAGTAAATAACGTATCTCATGCGGCGTGCCTCAGGGTTCAGTCTTGGCTTCAACTTTATTTATGATCTATATATCTTCTTTAACTTGACATATCTGGCTTCATCTCGGCTTTTGCAGATGATGCGTCTGTGGCATGGTGAAATCGAGATGAAGACCAGCTCTTGACTGATACATCGTCTGACCTCTCTAATATTAAAGAATGCTGTGATTCAAATCATCTCGGTCTAAATCTTTCGATGATTCACAAGATTGGGTTTAACTGTACGGTAAATAACTAAATAAATTTTCAGCAACATATTTTAGAACTAAGTAAAAGAAATTGCCTTTGGCTGCTACTCAATTCGTACTACCTCTCAGGAATTGGGAGCACACTTCGCTCGCAGCATTTATTTTGCCAATGTTGAATCACACCTCAGATATGCCCTTCTATTCTGGGGTTCCTGTTCACGGTACCTTCTCCAATATGCCCATCCTAGAGCTTATTACAGGCCACTTTTCATCTCCACTAATATTCTAACCCTTGCATGTATATTTATCTTAGAATCTCAATGCGTTATTCATAACACCAAAACTCTTTTTCCTAATTACCAGCAGATTTATTTTACAAGATAGACAAACAATATGCCCCTACCAATTCCTCGCCCGAGCCTCATTTGGGACTTTTTCATTTGTGATGGCATAAAGATATACAATGAGAACGTAAAGATTGAAATAGAATAATTTCAAATGCATTTTTTTTTTCAAAAAAAACGCTCGGATCCGTCAATGTTTTATTTATTTAATTTATTATTTATTTTATTCTGTTCTTTAAATGTTCAATATTGTTTGGTCGGTTAACATATACTTTAGACTTAAGGTAACCCTACAAAAAAAAATCTAAAGGGGTTAAATCTGGAGATCTGGCCGGTAATTCAATTGGACCTCCTCGGCAAATCCATCGTTCGGAAAAAACTGTATTAAGGTACTCACGCACGCGGGGGGTGTAATAGGCCGGAGCTCTGTTTTGCTGATACCACAAAAAATTGTTCGGTGCATGAGGATCCTCTGAATTAGGATATAGTGTGGCAAAGCAAGGTACTATATAATTTTTTTTTAATTTTAAATATGTTTCACCTGTCAGATTTCCGTCAATAGAAAAGGGTCCTAAAATTATATTTTTAACAATGCCGGCCCAAACATTAACTTTTTGAGAATATTAGGTGTGACATTCCATAATCCAGCGTGGATTTTCTGTCTCCCAATACCGACAGTTTTTCTTGTTTACACTTCTATTTAAATAAAACGTTGCCTTATCCGGAAATTCAATTTGTTTCGAAAACTGTGGATGATTATTGCACAATTCAACAATATCTCCCAAAATTTGACCCTTCTGTCTGGATCATCTTCATTGAGTTCACAAACCAATTGGACTTTGTAATGATGGAATTTATTTTTGTCTAAATACTTTAGGACGGATGTTTTGCAGCTTTGATTTTTCAAAGCAATGGTACTACTCGCCTTATGGTGGTCTTCTTGAACCGATAATAGCACATTTAATTGTGTATCTTCTAATATCGCAGGTCGACCTTTTGTATAATTGCCCCTAACGTGCCCTAAATCTCTATATTTTTCTATTTTACTGATAGCAGATCGAGATATCGGTTCTCTGCGAGAATACTTGTTATTGAAGAGTTCGCAAACTTCCATTTGTGTGCGCATTCTATTTCCATAACCAATCATTATTATTATTTCTATTCGCTCTCCTTCACTTAAACATACCATTTTTTACAATTAGAAGATTATCAAATTAACTTTTGCCAAACAGTTTGACTTCAGGCAAAACTACTCAAATCAGAAAATTTCAGAAAATATGTTTAGAACTTTCTGCGAAATTCAAGAAAACATTATAAAATAGGGGTACCCATTTAAAAAAATAAAGTAAACCGTCATAACTTGTTTCTGGAACAATCAGTGTACATAAAGTAAGCTTCAAGAAATGCACAACAAAAATAAAAAATTTACGATTCCGAGCGTTTTTTCGAATAAGAACACATGATTTTTAAATGAATTTCTTTCAACCTTTACATTTTCACTGTATAACCACCACCTGAGCTTAGAGACAAGAAAAAGCCAAAACTTTAAATTGTTTCATAAGAAATTAAAGATTAAGCTATTGTCAAGAGCATTTTATAATGGACACGAATTTTCTCAACAAAATAATATATAATTTGACTTTTTCAAATTTTTAATAATGGTTTTAGTAGATTATCGTTTTTGATCGACTTTAGTTATGTATTCATTGTTGATGTTTTACTCCTAATTATTTGAGTTATGATACCTCTTGGATAATAAAGCATTTCATTCATTCATACGTGCCAGTAAACCTTCGACAACGCGAACTAAGACAAGGTTTGTAAGGTGTATTCCCGGCTTTATACATAGGGCTGCCCAGAAGTCCGGAATAAAATTAATATAGCCTTAACCTGTAACTTTTGGGGAAAATGCTCAGACACGTCAATTTAGTTTTATATAATAATATGCTCACACTTTGACGTTATTCGTTTGTTTTTTTATAGACATTTGTCAAAGATATGACGACATCCATCTTTTTTTTTAAATGGAAACCTACAGCTTGTGATACATCATTTGAAAGCTAATATCTCGTACAGTATGCTCATAAATTTTGACGCGATTCTGTCAAGCTATTTCAAAATGGCGAATGTTAAAAGTTAAAAAAAATCCCTATTTAAATAAGCGGAAATGATAAATCATTAATCTTTTTTTTTACCTGTCAAGGTGAGAAATCTTGATTGTTTCACGTTCTGACATTTTGTGACATTGTGAACTTTTCCCAACGAAGTAGATCCAGATATACCTAATGAAACAATTTGGTTTTAGCAAGATGGTGCTCCCACGCATTTTGGTGTCAATGTGAGAAGATATTTAGATCAGATATTTCCAGGTCGCTGGATTGGACGACGTGGTACAATTGAATGGCCACCAAGGTCCCCAGACTTAACGCCTCTAAACTATTTTCCTTGGGGATATTTTAAAGAAAAAGTTTACCAAAATAGGCCAAATAATATTGAAGATTTGAAAAACGAAATTAGATTGGACACACATAACATACCGGCTGAAGCCATTTGAAATTCCATCGACGGATTTTACCATCGTCTGGGAGCATGCCAAGTAGAGGGTGGAAGATACTTCCAGCATTTGCCACGTTAAACCACCTTCTTGTTGTGTTTTGTTTTGTTTCGTTACATTTTTATTTTTTTTTGACAAAATAAATAACAAATAAACCATAACTATTTTTAACTCACACTGTCACAAAATGTCAGGAGGTGAAACAATGAAGATTTCCTACCTTGAAAGGTAAAAGAAACATCAATGATTTATCATTTCCGCTTATTTAAATAGGGATTTTTTTAAAACTTTTAACAGTCACCATTTTGAAATAGCTTGACAGAATCGTGCCAAAATGTATGAGCATACTGTACGAGATGTTAGCTCTCAAATGATGTATCACAAGCTGTATGTTTCTATTTAAAGAAAAAGATCGATATCGTCATATCTTTGAAAAATTTCTATGAAAAAACAAACGAATAACGTCAAAATGTGAGCATATATAAAACTAAATTGACGTATCCGAGCATTTTCCCCAAAAGTTACAGGTTAAGGCTATATTAATTTTATTCCGGACTTCTGGGTAGCCCTGTATACTCATACATATTAAAAAGGTAGGGGTTAATCCTTGCTTGGGTATCTTATCGTGTTGAGTGGTTTTGTTTAATGGTCAGGATAAGTAACAATTTTACCTGTCGCTTATAAGTTTGACCAAGACCTCCTCAACTTGATGTTAAATTTACCTTTTGAGCATATTACAATCATACACTTTCGATAATAAAATTATTATAATAATATTACCCTAAGACTTTTGTGTGCCGTCTATGGTAACAATGAAAGCAGAATTATGAAGAGACGTGAACTTAAAGCGACGAGTCAGAACATCCGATGTCGGCAGCAGTGACCCATCTTGGTTTCGGCAGATAACTACAGTCTTTCAGAGGCAAGTCTGCCTTTTGCTTACAAATGAGATATAGTTAGGACCGCTTTTAAAGCAGAATAATTTGGTAAATTTCTTCTGGCTTTGAGAACAATGAAATTCATGATTTTAGACTGGAATAAAGCTTTTATAATAACAGCATTTATTTGTTTTTTGTACTAATACCGGCTTATTCCTTTACATAGGGAAATAGTCAGAATGTCAGGTGTTTTTTACTTTCAAAATTCAAAACTTTATTCATGTCAATACATTAAAGCTTACACATGTCAATATAAAATTTAAAAGTTCCTAGCCTATACATTTAAACTAAAAATGCTAAAATGCAAATTCAATAGGTATATTATTAAAACTATACAGTCCCAATTACATTTCTCAGACACTCACTGAAGTTAAACATTTACAACAAATTAAAATTAGAATTTAGGTATTCGTCGAGGGAATAAAATGCATTTCCTATCAGAAAATTTTTGATTTTAGATTTATATTGCTTTAAAGGCAAATTCTTGACATGAGTCGGTAACACATTGTAAAATTTGATCGCCCAATAACCCGGGCCATTCTGACACCTTCTCAATCTCCAGTAAGCAGGGATCAGATCTTGTCTAGCTCGAGTACTATAGTTATGCACATCTTCATGGGTTAGAAACATGTCCGAGTTCTGTTTTACATACATTAGGCATTCAAGCACATACAAACTTCTTGTACTATTGCAAGTCGACACAATACACCAACGATAGCGATTGTAATTCATTATGGGTTTGTTGTTTGTTGACCATACCGGTAACATTACGCCCAAACAAGCATGATACTTACCGTTTTCGCGCCGAATATAAAAATTAAAATTAAAAAGGTTGTTTAAGGCTAGGGCCGGATTAAGGATTGTGTAGGCCTATTGAAGGATCGGACCAGCGCATTAGAGGACAGGCAATGAGGGAAAAAGCAGAAATTAAAAGACTATTAAAGGAGAAAATATCACAATAAAATTATGGTCCGACAAAATTAAAAATTTGCAGATTGAGGACCACTCAGTTTAAAATTTTACAATAACTTTGACCAGGGAATCCAGAAAACTAATGTCTTACGTCAAGGACTTGTCAAACGATAAAATATTAACTGACCCCACGGAGAAAGTCGAACAGCCGGTAGCCTGCGTGAACAGTTTAGCGAATTTCCATCTACTAATCCTGCAAGACACGCGCGACTCACCAGGACAATGCAAATTTACAAAAATATAAGACATAATTCACAATATATACCAAGAGTAACTCTGGAGAAAGTTGGCTGTGTTATACATGTTATAAATCCAATGAAAGTGGTATCAGAAACAAAGCTGTCAAGAATCTGCAGGAAAAAACAACAGATATATCGCACATCTTATGATTGGAGCACTTCAGGAAGATAAAGCAACAAACCCATAATAATAAGCAGCTAGACAAAACTAATAATGTGACCGTAGCCCGATTTATTCAGCAGTCCCTATCGAGCTTTCTTTTATCAAATTCAGTCCCATATGAGAAGTCCCTAGTGCTTTTGTCTGATGCAGCACCGTACAGGAATCTTTTATCCCAACATGGTACATGTGACTTGTCTTTTACGTGGAATAAACCGAGTCGCAGAAACCGCCAGAACTGAATAACCTTTAGTAAATAAATTAATTTCAAATGTACAAAAAGTGTTTCTAAAAGCACATCTAAGAGTGCGTATGCATAAGGAAAGATAACCAGGAGTTAGTTTACCTCTAGAACCTGTAATTACCCGGTGGGGAACATAAGGCCGCAATATTCTACGCAGAACATTTCGAGGTCAATAAAGAACAAATTTTGGAGTTAGATGACCATTCGCAGTGTGTCGTGTACTGGATGTAACTGTAAAAAAGAATAAAGGATTTAAATGCTTAACTGGCAGTAAAAAGCATTCATGAAGGTATGCCCTCCAACGAAGTTGAATCTTGGCCTTATACTTTACTACCTAAATTGCAGTATTGTTCGATTACATCAGTAGATGTTGATAGAAGCTTCTCTTTGTTTAGACATATTTTTACTGATAAAAGGGAATCCTTTTTAGTTGAAAATTTTGAAAAATATTTAGTAATAAATGACTTTCACACAATTTCAGGTTAATAAATTGTTTACTTTTATTTTTCTTTTTTTTTGCATTTCTTTTTTAAACGTATATCTTTTTTAAAACCCAGTGTGTTTCTTTATCCTATTTTACTATAATAAATTAAGAAATATTGCATATCAGTATGCATAGTTGGTCAAACAAATGCATATAACTGCATATTTTAAAGGCAACCAAGGCATACATATGCGTATATTTTGGCTGAATTTAAGTGCATATATGCCGCCCTTTAGTGATAAGTCTTTATGATCTTCCAGCAGTTTCGATTTAATAAGTTTATTTAAAGAATTTCTGTATGATTTAAATAAATAAATAAATAAGTGAATAATCATCTTATATTACAGATTTTTATAAAACAAAATACAAAAAAAAAGTTTACACTCTGCATGGCGAAGTCTAGCCTTTGTGGGCTACTCTACTTAACCATACAAAAGCGATAAAAAATGAAATAAACTTTAAAAGAAAACTGTAAGAGTAGATGAAAAAAAAATAGTAATACTAAAAATAAACTGATATATCATTGCTGTTCAAAATGTAGAAGTTACTGATTACGTTCGCACGTTTTGCTGTTGAAGTAAAAAATTTTTAAACTGGATTTTAAACTTGGCACAGTTAAGAGAATAAAAGTGATTATCGAGGGAATCATAAAGTGTTACCGACTGGTACGTAAAAGATGTTCTAAAAAGTGTAGTGCGATAATGAGGCATAGTTAAATTATTGACATTTCTAATATTCCGATCATGAATATCATGTCGTCGAATTAGATGTTCCTTAAGTAGTGTTGGAGAATTGGAATTGTGTAATATTTGAAAAACAAAGGACGCCAAGTGATGCAACCTATGTTCATCCATTCTCAACCAATTCAATTCCTTGAATGTATGGGACACATGATCAAATTTTCTTAAACCTAGGATAAATCTGGAGCAAGAATTTTGCTCTTTCTGAATACAATTCTTACTGAGAACGTCTAAACAATTTCCATATACAAAATCACAATAGTTGAAGTGTGATAACACCAAAGAATCGCATAAAGATTTCCGCAAGGTAATGTTAAGTAAATTTACAGTACTATAATATAATTAAGGAAGTATTGAAGTTGATGAGTATTTGAAATAAATTAAACCCCTCAATATAATAGTATCTATAACAAATATACACAATCGATAGGTATAAACGCAATAATAAAAATGAAGTTGGATAAATACCTACCCCATTCGAATCAATCAATTTTAATATAGGTCGTGTTGTTGTCAATATTTTATTATTCTTCAGGGACTCATATTTCAAAAGGGTTTTGTTTTTATGTTTTGCAGATCGAAGCGGGCGGAACGAAAACAATATGATATATGGCTCTCTATTAGCAAATCCATTAATTAAAAGAATTTTGATGTTCGCCAGTTTTTGTTTTTCTTATACGGCCAGAAGCAAGAGCATATTATAGTCCTGGTTTCGCTTAAAGGTATAATGGATATTGAACTTGAAATCGTTATTCGGCAGAATTTCATACTTCATTTTTAATAACTGAAAACACGTCTAATTTAATTAAGGTTGGTACGAGATAGATGTTATTTATTTCAAATTTGATAGTTAATTAATTGTCCAGAGGTTAGTTATGAACTAATTAAATTAAACGATTAAATAATTTTAAAATAAGCGAATCACAATCACAATTTAAGTGAACCTATTTTTATTAGCGTAAATATAAAGTTTGTTTATGTATATTTTTTTCTACTCAGTATCAGGTTGGCTGTGGTTTTATACTATAATCATTTTTTTATAATATGTACTTATTGTTTTTGATATAAAAATGACTTGGGTTTCTAAAAATTTCACAGTAACAATTTTTTTTCTCAAAAAGACACAAATAATTTTAAATTTATATGTATATTCATCGGAACTGGGATACAAATGGATATGTGCACAGATACAGGGTGATTCAGGAGGAAATGTCAGTATTTTAGGTACGTATTTGGGGACCCAAAATAAACATAAAAGTTCCTATAAACATGTTAGCGAAATACAGCGGTAGACAATATTCAAAATAAAAAAAATTTTCTACTACCGTGCGTAAAACACTAACTTTACACACTATGGAAGGTGTCTAAAATTTAACTTTTTTTAACTAGTGCGTAAAGTAAATTACTTTACGCACTAGTTAAAAAAAGTAAAAAGTATGAATGATTACATTGATATGGATACCTGCATTTTTACTTAAAATTGGTCTGGTTGGCCATGGACAAATGGCGATTTCTGTTTGACGTATCTAAATGTTGACAATTTGTGATTTATGCCAGGTGTTTTAATGATTTTAGGAATTAGTGAAGATTTTAATACGGTAAGTTCTGAGTTGTGATATCGAATGTGTTATATTGTTATGATTTCGTTTAATTTTATTTCAGATTTTTAAATCTCAACATTATGGACAGTGATTTATCGGATTTTGAGAACACTCCGCCGAATATTGCAGATTCTGCACAGGAAGCTACTTTGAATTTGCTTCCCAACAAGTCTCAGTTAATTTACGAGCAAAAATATACATTGTTTATGAGTTGAGGCAAAAAAAATAAAGTGACAAGGTACTCAGAAAATGTTTTGCTAGCTTATTTTTCAGATGAATTAAAAAGCTATAAATCATCGACAATGTGGTCAATATTTTCCATGCTAAAGGCTACCTTGAAAATTAAAAGTTCAGTAGATATTTCAACCTACCACAAGTTAATTGCCTTTCTTAAACAGAGAAGCAAAGGCTACAAAGCAAAGAAATCAGGAATATTTGAGAAAAGTCATTTCATCAAGTTTGTTTTGGAGGCTCCGGATTCGAAGTTTTTAATGATAAAGGTAACTTTACATCAATTTAATTCTATTGGTAAGGTAAAATATCATATCAAAATTATAGAAGTTTTACCTTAGTTCTTAATACTTTTAGATTCTCTATAAAATGTTTGTATTTAATAGTTATTATAGATTTTATATCGACACGATTTATTATTTTAGGTTGCATTTATTATTGGCATTTCTGGGGCTTGTCGCAGAGAAGAACTGATGAAAATGACAATAAATGATGTTGAGAACAAGGAAACAGTCCTTATTATAAGAATTACTGATTCAAAAAATGGTATGGAAAGAATTTTTACAGTTCTAAACCCAAATAATTCCATAAATTATTTATCGTACATTATAAAATATATGACATTAAGACCTCCTAATATTGAATCATCCAGATTATTTTTAAAATATGCCCAAAATAAATGTTCGAAACAACCTGTGGGCATAAACACATTTGGTAAGATGCCTTCTGTAATAGCTGAATATCTGAAATTGCCAAATCCAACATGTTATACTGGTCACTCTTTTCGAAGGTCATCTGCCACTATGTTGGCAAATTCTGGAGGAGACCTTATAACAGTAAAGAAGCATGGGAGATGGAAATCATCTGCCGTCGCAGAGGGTTACATTGACAGTACACTGAGCAAAAAAATTGACATATCGAAATAAATATTCTAGACTTAAGAGTCAAGGATTAACTTTTAATAATTCTAATAGCTGTACATTTAATATTCATATAGTCCACAATTAAATTGAATATAAATTCGTATTTGTAAGTATGTACATATATGAAATTTTATTATTGTTATTGTTCCTATAACTTTTGTTCTTAATATTTTTTAGATAACTCTCTTCCTTTAAGAAATAATCGACCATTTCAATACATAACAGCGACCCTGTATAACGTCCGGTAGTAGAAAAAATTGTGTATGCAATTCGTGCGTAAAGTGCATTTTTTTTACGAATGGGAAATTTTTCACGCAAATCACATGTTGCATAAATAACTATTATAAATTATTTATAACAAGTAGGCCAGGTTTTATACTTGTTTTATAGGTTTCAAAAAATATGTTCTGTTGCCTTTGCACTGTTGCTTAGCAATAGGTAATAAAAAGAATAAGATTTCTTACTGTCAAATCGTGTTCAGCATTTGTATTTTCTGACAGTTTAAGCATTACATTCATTTCATTATGCCTGCTACATTCTCTCGTCGTGAATATGCTGATATGATATTCGTTAATGACTTCCGCAACGGGAGCTCAAATATTGCAGTCGCCGAGTACCAGCGTCGATTTCTTATCGGAGAGTACCAGACAGAAGATAGAAAAGCCTTACGCTACTGTAGAACATAATTTTTTACATAAATTCAGCATGAATGAGTGGTGTGGTATGTTAAATAGTCAATTTATCGGTCCATTCATAATCGACGGTAATCTCACAGGACAAGTATACTTAAATTTTCTACAGAATCACTTGCGAAACCTATTAGGGCTGAACAGGCATTTACCACATGATGGAGCCCCTGCACGCTACAGTTTACAAGTACGAGATTTCCTAAACAATAACTTTTCAAACCGGTGAATTGGTTGAGGTGGTCCGCATAGTTGGCCAGCTAGATCGCCAGACCTTAATCCTCTGGATTATTGTCTTTGGGGGTAGTTCAAATCATTGGTATATTCAAGTAAAGTAAACATTAGAGATGCATTACTCGATAGAATAATAAATTTTAAAAGTGTTTTTTTTCTTGGGTATTAGGTCCCTTGATAAATCAATTAAGAATTAAAATGAAACCATGTAGAGTCTCGAAAGTTCTTTAATTCTAATTAAAATTACATTTCGGCCGTAGCGTGGGCCTTCATCAGATTTTGAACATCTGTAACAATAGAAACATGTATATTTCAATTTTAAGAAATTGAGACAAAATGTTAATTACCTAGTGTATAGGAGTTCCATAGGTTATAGACAAGAGTTATTACCTTGATATGAAAGATTTTCGTCATATCACAACCACATGTTGGACAATTACATGTACGTCACAAACATTTTGTTTAAAATTACGGAATTGAAACTTTACAAACTTAAGCCTGGCCATTCTGTTATCAACTGAAGAAATTCTTTTAACTTTGGAATTTTTTTTTATTATTATTAATTTAATTTAACAAATAGTGGCAAGTGTTACCATCTTATGGGCATGTACGAAAGTAGGTGAAAAGACCAGCAGTTTAGGTCAAGAAGGAAAACAATTTTTTAGTGTTGATACCTAGAGATCTGTAATAATATGTGGTTCTGTGTTAAAAGAAATCCATCCATATGAAGATATATGATTTTGTATGTTAGTTTTGATTAAGGAGGCTAGGTGGTATAACAGAGAGTATAATTTTTTAAGTTTTTGTTATTATTTTAATTTTAAGAAAGACAATAGGACAAGTTAGTTAAATGAGGTTGAAATATATTTTGCTTAAATTTTTTGTGTCGGTCTTTAGGTTTACACAGTTTTCGTTTTTTTGTATATACCGGGTCCGCCAACGAAGCGGGGACGGAAGATTAAATCTTTATCGAGGAACTTATAAAGAATACTAAAACAGCATGAGGTCTGGAATTAGAAGCGGCATATTTTAAAAATATTTTACATTATACAGGGTGGCCCAAAAAAGTGTGGCGAACTAAACTTGTGTTTTTTTAAATGGAACACCCTGTATATTATTAGCCCAGAAGATGGGCATAGAGCTGCTGATCATTTTAATATTTGGTTATGTGGGTTTATTTTTAATAGTTTAAGAAATAATAACGATTTTATCTTAAAAATTATCTAAGTTTAGTAACCATTTCCAAATTACTAAAAACAATTGAATGAAATAGTAAACTAAAAAGCAATATGTTAGAATGTTGCCTATCTTTCCAATTAAAAATATTTGTGTTCAGTGCATTTATCATACAGGGTGATCACATTATGCAAAATATAAAAAAATCTATTTTTTTTTAAATGGAACGCCCTGTATATTTTTTTATTTTTAGAAAGCCCTTTTCACATCCTTTCTACTGATACCAATTTGATACCTCTTAGAGTTTACCGTATTTTAGTTATTTCGATATAAACTTTAAAACCCCACACTTTTGCTACTTTTTATTTATTTCATTTTATTTTTATTCGTAATCGAGTTGCCATGATTTTTTTTGTTTAGATTGTCACTATGACTACCGAATACAATTATTTAACATTATTTGCTCAGTCGTCGAAATTAAGTACTAAATTTCTCAAAATGTCGAATTTTACCACTGTGGAAATGGTAAATATGATTTTTATACTGGGAGAATGTGCAAGAAATTGCCTTCTAGCGAGTCGAGTGTATGCTGAAAAATATCCAAATATTGAGAGAAAGCCGAGACCAGCCTTTGAGAAGTTGTTACGAAGATTTGTAGAAACAGGAAGCGTTGCTTACAAAAAAAGGATGGTAATCAATAAACCCGTTATTAATGAAGAAAATGAATTAAGGGTTCTGTTGGCAGTACAGGAAAATCATCACGTAAGTCAGACTGGGATTTTTCAGTAAACCGGTGTTAAGGAAACAAGCGTGCGGAGGATTTTAAAAAAGTATAAATATCATCCTTATCACATACAATTACACCAAGAACTTTATGAAGATGATTTCTTAAGAAGAATCACATTCTGTAATCGGATGCTTAACAAAATTAGAGAAGTACCAGACATTTTATCAAAAGTTCTATTTAGTGACGAGTCTACATTTAAAAATAACGGAATCGTAAATAGGCATAATATGCATTATTATGCTAGTGAAAATCCACATTGGGTTCGTCATGTAGATAACCAAAATCGCTGGTCGGTTAATGTCTGGGGAGGAATATTAGGGCCTTACATTATTGGGCCATATTTTTTTGAAGAGCGTTTGACGGGACAAGTATACTTAAACTTTCTTCAACATGATCTACCCATTTTGCTTCAAAATGTAGATGCCGACACTCTCCAAAACCACTGGTTTCAACAAGACGGCGCTCCCCCTCATTATTATGAGCCGGTTAGACAATTTTTAAATCATTGGCGTGGTAATCAGTGGATCGGACGTGGTGGACCAATCGCTTGGCCTCCTAGGTCCCCTGATTTAACTCCCCTTGATTTCTACCTCTGGGGATATGTTAAGGAAGAAGTCTATGCCATAGCTTCTACGAACCGAGACGATATGAAAAATCGTATACGAGAGGCATTTAGAAATATTAGAATAAAAACTCTACAAGATGTCCAGCAAACTTTTGTTCGAAGGCTACATTTATGCCTTCAAGAACAGGGAAGAACCTTTGAACATATCATTAGAGCCACAAAATAAATTCTGATTTACCGCATAATAACGGTTTGTTTATTTTGTTTTGTCAACTCCTTTATTTTTTTAAAGTTGTAATTTTAATTCATTATTTTTATAATAATCGTTTTAAGTTTATGTTTTATAAATGTCTTAATAAATCAGTTCATAAATAACATTTAGTTTCTTTATTGCAAAATAAAAAATAAGGAATGTCATTTGATGCTAGCTTATTAAAATAGTATTAAGAAAATGAAGTTATGCATAACAAATGCAAACCATTTAAGGGTTACCGCTAGATTTTTCGAAAAAGTAGCAAAAGTGTGGGGTTTTAAATTTTATATCGAAATAACTAAAATACGGTAAACTCTAAGAGGTATCAAATTGGTATCAGTAGAAAGGATGTGAAAAGGGCTTTCTAAAAATAAAAAAATATACAGGGCGTTCCATTTAAAAAAAAATAGATTTTTTATATTTTGCATAATGTGATCACCCTGTATGATAAATGCACTGAACACAAATATTTTTAATTGGAAAGATAGGCAACATTCTAACATATTGCTTTTTAGTTTACTATTTCATTCAATTGTTTTTAGTAATTTGGAAATGGTTACTAAACTTAGATAATTTTTAAGATAAAATCGTTATTATTTCTTAAACTATTAAAAATAAACCCACATAACCAAATATTAAAATGATCAGCAGCTCTATGCCCATCTTCTGGGCTAATAATATACAGGGTGTTCCATTTAAAAAAACACAAGTTTAGTTCGCCACACTTTTTTGGGCCACCCTGTATAATGTAAAATATTTTTAAAATATGCCGCTTCTAATTCCAGACCTCATGTTGTTTTAGTATTCTTTATAAGTTCCTCGATAAAGATTTAATCTTCCGTCCCCGCTTCGTTGGCGGACCCGGTATATCATCTCCAAGAATTCCCTTTTTTGGTGTTTTTTTCGGTTTTTATAATTTTTGTATTTTCGAAATCAAAGTTGTGTTGTTTGTCCTGTGCGGGGTTAGTAAGGGCTGTCTTGTTCTTTTTATCGTATTTGTGACCGTTAATTCTATTTTTAAGGTATTGGCTTGTTTGGCCTATGTAAACACTATTGCAGTCTTTGCACGGGATCTCGTATACCACATGACTTTTTTTATCTTTGTTAATTTTGGATTTTAATCTGCTTAAATTGGTGTTAAGAAGGTTATGTCCTTTATGGGCGATGTTTTGGTTTTTACATAGTTTTTGAATATTTTCAGATAAATTGGGAATATATGGTAATGTCATGTATCTGTCTTTTTTGTTTGTTTTTAGGTTTGTGTCTTTTTTGTTGATTGGGTTGTAGAACTTGTATATTCTTTTTTTAAACATTGGGTCAATTAGTTTTTTTGGGTAACTATTTAAAAGAAGTGCGTCTTTAGCTTTTTGTATAGCGCGATGTCTATATTCAGGACTGCTTAGTGTAATTGCTCTATCTGCGAGACCTATAATAACAGATTTTTTTTGGGACAATGGATGTTGAAAATTATAATTTAAATATCTTGATGACCATGTTGGTTTTGTATACCATTCTGTCGTCCATTCTGTCGTAATGGTTTCATTCATGTTATATAATGTTAGGTCTAGAAATTTTATTTTATTGTTTTGTTCGATTTCCATAGTGAACTGAAGATTTTTATGGTACTTATTGAAACAGTCCTGAATATAATTTATTTGATTATTAGGTATTGCTGTTATGCAATCATCGACATATCGATAAAAGAATGGTAGTTTAAAATTTAGTTTTTTTATTACTGTTTCTTCTTCCATTACCAGTTGTGCAATGACACTAGATATGGAAGAGCCCATGGCACACCCATCAATTTGTTGGTAAAAGGCACCATTATATAGGAAATATGTTGAATTTAATGTCATTTCGATAGCTTCTAAGAATTCATTAATGTGTATATCTGTATACTGATTAATTTGATTCCATTTCTTAATGATTATATCTTTGGCCAAAGGAATTGGGATGCTTGTATACAATGAAATGACGTCCAATGAGATAAGTTTATAATTTTTTGGTAATTGGATGTCTTTAATTTTATTTTTGAACTGCCATGAATCCTTGATATAGAATTCATTCTGGTTAACAATATTGTTTAGTATATTTTTTAGAATTAGATTAGATTAAATAGAATAATAAATGCAGTAGCAACTATAAGAAACATACCCGCATCCATTCATAGAGCGACCCGAGATATTCATCGGAGAGGGAGAGGTGGCTTATGTTCAGAAGTAAACGGTGGCATTTTTGAAAACTTTAAAACCTAACTTACTTATTATAAATAATTTTATAGAAATTTTAATTCGAATATTATTTACGCCTGTATTTTGGTAACGGCCGGGAATAGGACCCATGTGACTTGAACTTTTATGTTTATTCTGGGTGCCCGAATACCTAAAATATTAGTATTTCCTCCTGAATCACCCTATATACTAATTATTTTATCAGCTAATATTTCGCTCTTTATCCTAAACCTTCTTTAGAACTGCAATTTTAAACATAACAATAATAACAAAAAATAATAGAATATAATTATTAAAAATAATAGAGACACTATGTTACTTATATTATATAATATAATTATTAATAGGGATTTGTCACTTATCTTTTCTGAATAATATATTCTTAGACAGATGGAATGAGATTTACTACACTCAAAAATTGAATAATGGTAACTGAGAAAGGCGAGAAAAGTTATACTGAGACCTTTTAAGGAAGTGACTTGGGCACAATATTTGGAGAATAAATAAAGCTAAACAAGCTACTATTGGTAGGTGGTTAACTTTGTAAAAATAAAGTGGTATTATATTACTTAAAAATTGTCTGTTTCTATTTATTATTATTTGTACTTATTAAGTTTATTGACAAAAATCATTTTAGAAATGGAGCTCATTGTGCAGTAACTGACCCTCTATCTAAAAGTATACAGATATATTGTAAATGTGACAAGTACAACCAGTAGTCCTCCCTCTTTGTATTTTATGACAAAAAAATAGGTAAGGCTATAATTACCAAAATTCCTTAACGCTGTTCAAAGCATTAAGAATAGAACTAATTAAATTATGCTTGCTGTCAGTAGTGCCTTATACTGTTATAATTGTAGTTCTGAAGAAGCTATAAATAAAGACCGAAACGTCATCTGATGAAACGGACGGTTATCACCCAGAAAATCATAATACGATAAAAACATATATTAACTTTGGAATTACCCGGTATATTTTATATATAAAGTTCTGTAAGCCTATTGTTATGAGAAATTTCGCCATAATGGCAAGAAACCAGAACAAAGAGAAAGGAGATTTTATGAAGAAAATAAATTTTTTAAGGCACTATGCTGAAAAAACAGTTTCTAGGAGACTTCAAAACGATTTTTGTTGGAAACTGTTAATTTGTGATTTGTGGATGATGAAGTTAACTCTAAATCATGAGCATCTAGATGTGAAAGAGGAGAAGAGAGATATTGCATTCACTTTCTTCCTCGTTCACATTTTTTTTCTATCTTTGGCTCTTGGTCAAACATGCTTACCACTAAATGTTTTTATATGCCTTTATGGTAAAATATTATTTATAAGGCAAGCCATTCTTATTCATTATTATTATTATTATTATTATTATTACAAGTATTATTATTATTATTACGGTTATTATTATTACTATTACTAATATTTTTAAATTCATATGCTTTAAGATGTGGACTAAATCTTATTTTATTCTTTATTGCCTTTATTAAATTTTGGGAAATGGAGCCAAAAAAAAACCTCTGTTATTTTTCACTAAAAATGTCTGTGTTTGGTATTATTACAATTCATGTTATTTAATCTGTTTTTAAAAATGGTTAGTAACGCTCCAATAAAAGATAAATGGGCTAATATTTTCAAATTAACAACGGCAATAATGTATCTGTCACCACCCCGCTGACAATATAGTTAAAATTTCCCTTTAATTTTCTATTTAAATTGATACATTTGTAACATAATAGTTTTCTAATTTTAAAGTGTTATATAATATGGTCAAGTTTGCCATTAAAGTGAGTTGTTATTTGTTTTACCTTATGCTCACTATATGACAACAAAAATAATAATGCTAAATAAATATCCATATAAGGATAATATTTATTTTTCAAATAATATGAATGGAATTTGTTAGAATAATTTTGCTGATAGAGAAAATAAATAAATTTCGAAACTGACAATAAAAATTAAAATAGAATGCTTTTTCCAAATCAGTCAGTTGAAATAGAAGCTGCGATGTTATTTTATTATTTATCAGGTATTTTGATATTTAAAATAATTTGTTGTTATATTCGGATAACAAAAGGGTAGCAAAATTACAGGAAATATCAACCTTTAGTAAGCATTCAATTGTATTAAAAAGTAGATTGAATAATAATTGAGATATTAACCGATAAGCAGTCTCTCAAAAAAGATTTACATTATATTATATTACATAATAATATCTTTATAAATAATTGTCCAGCAATCATATTTACTTTCAATAAATTAATTTTTTTGTGCAGGGCATTAGGAATGTTCAATCAAATTTTCGTTAAATTAATATACAGTGTTAAATTGGGATCAAAAGGACTTAGTTAGAAAGCAATTATTACAGCATTTAGTCTTTTTGAGCGAGAAATAAAACATTTTCTCAAGATTATTTAAGCCAATGTTGTTTAGAATTTTGCACCAACGTAGACGTATTTTTAAGATAAAACTTAAACAACATTAAAGGCTTATCTTTTCTTTACAGCGCGTTCTAGATCTATTTTTGAGCAAGATGTAGATTAAATATATAGTTACAATGACAATAAAACAAAAAGAACGCGACTCGTCCATATTATCTAGGACTTAAGTTATTTGTATGTTAATGTTTTAGCTATTTTCAATAATTATGTCGAAATTCATATTTTATATTTGTGCTATTATTATTCTGCCTTGATATACTTTTATAAAAGCGATAAAAAAATGATTTATAAAACCGAATGAAAATTGATTGATTTCAATGAGACCTGAAATTGCCAAATCATTTTATTTTTGTGGAGCTTTATAGTCATAAAAAATAGTTTTTAGTAAATTCGGATTTTATTTTCAGATTTATAAATTTGCATTTTTAGTTGGAACTCTAACATAAACCAACGCGAATGACATATTTTAGGCTACCGATGTTTCTTCTTCTTCTTTCATTTTTTTTAATTACTAGTTGCTCGCAAAAAAGTAAAAATGGTATGATAAGAAGGGAGAACGAACTCCAGATTAATTTGTCATATATTTACATCTCTTCTAATTTTCTAATTATTAGAGTTTCATTCAGCACAGAGACTGGACTAATATTATCAGAAACGTGTAATACTTTTATTATATATGATATATATAATATATATCCTTGCTTGACTACAATTTGATTGCTGATATCGTTTTAATTTTCCCAGTACATGTATCTATATTGATAAACTGCGTAACAACTCACCAAAAAATATTTGATTTCTTCGGTTGTAATATAAGGAGGCAAATTTTTATGAGTTGCGTATATATTTGAATGTGTAACTATCAAATCAATGACTTCTACATCAAAGAAACTTTCAAATATCTGAAATTATATTTAAGTATAAAGGATGATCCAGAAAAATAGGACAATAAAAATATGTATTTTTTTAACGCTTTCCCACGAAGTGATCCATTCGACGCCTTATTTGGCAATTACTACATTGCCACAAAAAATAAATATCTCTTAATATTTTAGGAAAAATATGACAATCTAAAAGTATCTGTATTTCTCAATTAGAAAAGCTAAAATATTAAATGTTTGAAAACTTTAAAATATAATAACGCTGCTTTTTCAAATAGAACACCTTATATTTATTAGGCTCATCCAATAGAGACTATTAGTCCGTTTTGTAGTTCTGACAAAGTGTATTGTTGTATGGATTTGTTTAAATTACTTGAAGTTGACAATTAAAATTGTAATTACATTTGATTTAATTTTCCGGGTCATGGCTACTGGAAAAAAAATCACAGTTTAAAAAAAATCGAAATTTTGGCAAAACTAGTAAAGATAGGTTAAGGATGACTTAATAAGAATAAAAGAGAATTGAACTATTTCTAGGATGAGCCTAATAAATATAGGGTATTCTATTTGAATAAACAAAGTTAGTATATTTTAAAACTTTTCTATATTCGGGTGCCAACAAAAAACAGTGTAAAAAAATTTAACCACTTTATCATTTAAAACTAGTGTTCTATTCCTATTTTTTTTTTTTTTTTTAAATTATGTTATATGACTCTGGTTTACATCAATTGGCCAGCATCTCACTTTGTTAGTTTTTTATTTTTTTTTAACTTGTATACAAACATTGATATTCACACCAACATCCATGCCTTTGCCCGGATTCGAACCAGGGACCTATCGGTTGCCAGGCAAGCTCTCTACCCACCGAGCTACCGAGACCGGCTGTTCTATTCGTATATTTGGAGTTTACAAGATATAGATTTTCTAATTGAAAAATGCAGATAATTTTATATTATAATGTTTTTAATAAATAAAATTTTAAGAATTTCTGTACTATTTAAAAAAATGGGTCTTTTTATTTTTCTACTTTTCAAGACCATCCAGTATGTTTCAAAATAATTTTAGAATATACAGGGTGATCCTTAAGTACATAAGAAAAAAGCTTAGGATATAATTCCTAACATCATTTTAAGACGAAAAGTTTATATGGACATATGCCCTAAAATGCTTACCTTCTAAGATACAGGGTGTTAAAATAATTAAAAAAAAAGAATTGTTTTGTAAAATTTGGAAAGTCCTTGGAGATACGGTATTGAAAATTGGTGTCAATTGATTTTGTATTAAACTGCACTTTTTCGTTAAAAAAGGTTTTGCTTACTTCCACCAGTGGCGTGCGTGAAGATACCATCAATATTTTTTTGCGAAGATATTTGATACGCCAGTGATTATTTCAAACTCATGCATTTTTATGCATTATTGATACAAGCTGAACTAAAGTCGTCTCTACTATGTTTCTCAAAAAAACAGTAGTTTTAACGAAAAATGGAAAAATCCGTGCTGCATCAGAGTTGTCTTTCAAAATTAATAAAAACTATATTTTTTTTAATCCCCCTAATTTTGTTAATTAATAGACGTTGCTGCATTTTAAATAATATAAAAGAATATTAAATGCGGTCTTGAATCAACGTAAACGTACACCTAGAATAAAAGTATCTATAAAGTGACACATACTATAAAACTCTAACTTCAAGCAACTTCTTTCTAAGCTGAAAAATACTATACCTGCTCCCTAACCCTTTATAATGCTCGATACATTAAATAATAATTTCAAGAGATTGTTTGATTTGCTAACATTAAAAAAAATAATATAAATGTAAGTACAGATTTCTAGTAACGTAGGACAGCGTAAGGGTGAAGTAATGAATCTACGACAATGTTTGCGTGAGCCCATAATGATAAAAGAGATGTCACGAACATAAACTGGTACAACTCTTTGCGCATGTAAAAGCCTCAAAGCTAAAAGATGTTGGCTTTGTAAAATTAATGAGCGCTGAATTTTTTCCTTTGATAGTGTACTCAAATGCTGTGTCTTTAATATAAACCTATAGAAAAATGATATAAAATAAATGCAAGAACGGTGAACTTAAACGTATGTTAATAATTAATGATGGGCTGATATGTGTTACTTTACTTGGACCAAATGGGTTTTCACTTCTATTCTTTCGTAGTTTAGCAATTCGACCAATCTTCTATGATGTTTAGGATTTTTCTAATCTGCGCCCGAAAAGAAGAGGAGGAAAGCTTGCAGTTCTTGCATTGTTCGATATTTTAATTTTTTCTGTTTTTTTTTATTTTTTTTTGTTTTTTTTTATTAGGCAATTTTTTGGTAATTTGCAGGTGCAATCACATCTTGCATGTGTGTGCGTGTTTACGTGATAAATTTGTTTTCGAAAACGTCCGTTAATGCGTAGTAGTCTGTTATAATTTTTGTTAAAATGTTCTGTCAATTCCGGTATTCCTAACTCGTGCGTTATCGTCCATCTTGGTACATCTGTGATAATACCTTATTTAAAAAAAAATTAAGTCTTCGAAATTTTGTCTTGCATCTCGTCACCATGTCGAAAATCTATATGTTAGTACTGATCTAATTATTATATTTGCCCGTATGTCTTTTTGGGTCGTCTTGCTGATGAGTTAATGGATGGCAGTAGCCAATTCTCCAAAGTGACATTGCAGTCTCGTATCTATCAACGGTGGTCGTTAGGACGTGGCAGTAGTCGCAGTATCGTCGGCAAACAGGTATTACTTTGTTCGAGCAAGTCTAGGAATATCACTCGTAGAGATATTATGTAAGGCCGGCGCCCGCGTATGGGGAACCTTGTGGTACTTCGGCTCTGATATTATCGCATTTTTTGACGAAACAGCAAAGATTGTGTCTTCCAAAAACAATTGAATTAAGTAGTTCGCGACGTAATTATAAAATCATATGAATCGTTATAAAATTTAAATGTAACCAACTTTCTTAAAATAGTTTGTTAATTATTTGTTCTTTCATACGATACAGAGTGGATCAAACCAACACTTTTTTTTAAATTAAAAAAAAAATGTATCATATCCTTTGAAATTGTTATGAAACTATCTTTGTGTGCATCATATTACAACAGATTACAAAACAACTTAAGTTTTCATATTATGTCAAATTTAACGAAACTGAATTCCTATCTTTTCAGTACACTTAACCTTTAAGTTGCCTTTATCCTAACTGGAGTAAATCTTTGTTATATGACTTAAACTTGTTTTCTGCTACACTAACACTATTAAACAGTATATTCGCGTTGTGACGTAGCTTCAGAAGTTTAACATGTCGTAAAATTATTTGATTTAGTATATTTTAAAAACTGGGTTTTGGGGGCCGAACCAGAAAACTGAAACACATAAGATTCTCTATTTTACCAAAATAAACAGCAAAAATATCCCAAATGGATAAATGGGTTACAAACTATGTAATTATTAACGTCAAGTTATACATAATTGACTAATAAATTAAGTTGAATATAATAGAAAAACGGACAAAAAGTTTCCTCTTAAAGTTGAGTAACGTAACGACGCAAAAAGATGGTAAGCAGGCAGGGCAGATCCTCTTTAAAATAACACTTAAGCAAATATCGAAAAACCCTTGTTACAACGTAAATAAATAACAAATCAAATAACCTACGCAGTGAGTAGAAAATAGCTTTCTTGGGGTGGTGCGTTTCCATGTCAAACGAAATCACATAGAAATACTTCATAATTTAAAATGACCCTTGATGAGTTCAGCTGGCAGATATTTTCCCTCTATGTGAACAACATTACCGTGAAAGTGATTTTTAAACCCTTTATAGTATTTTGTAACCCCTGATAGGTAAAAGAAGTTGTTGCTTTTTGGCTGACCAAACTAATTTTCTGCTAGTTTGAAAATTACGCAGAAAGTTACCGAAAGAAAATTTATACATTATTCCTTATCATCTAACTAAAACCAAAAGTTTGTTTTTTTTTACTTACGCGAGGTTATTTATATATAACATCCTCATGTCCCTTACACTAATAGCAATAACAAGTAGCAATAGATAAAATGTTTTGATAAATATCCATCTGGAAAGAACCAGCCAACACGGGTTGAGGGTAACCCCAGGTATATATTGCAAGGCTGCTCAGGAGTTTAATTAAGCGGTAGACTTTAAAAGGATTGAGTACAAGAACAGTGTTGTCAGTATCTGGTTGTAGATGACCAATTTTTTATAAAATAATTTTGGTGAGAGGATTGCATATAGGCTACAACCATTTTGTTGATGATTTATTTTAAACTATATCAAGTAGTGTCAGTTCCCTTCTCGTCTTTACCATACTTCTTACGTTTAATAATTACTATATTCCAAATCAAAAATTCTTGTCAGTGACTCATCACTAGCATATAGAGAGCTCCGGGTTTTGCGACGTCAGGGGAATGAATTCTATTTCAAAAAATATTAAATGATGAAATTTCGTCTAAACGTCATATTTTTTTATAAATTAATTTTATTATATCGCCCTTAAAACCTGATCAAATAAGACGAGGACCTTTTCCACTAGGATATCTTAGGCCTTGCAAAAATCCCGTATGTTTTCAAAATATTTTCATCGCTATATACATAAATTTTTTTTTCAATTCGATTTCCTTTAATACACCTCAAAATTAATTTCTTTTAAAGTTCGTTTGAAAACTCTTAATGATATTTTGGGTAGAGGTTTTTTATTATTGGTATTTCATTTAGGAAAAAAAAACATGGATTTTGTGACTTGTGGCATCATCCAGGATAATTCTTTTCTGTCCTTTTGTCTGGACTCATCGACTATTTCCTTTTTCGTCATTTTCTTAATGAAGGCCCTTTAAAATTCTGAACACAGTGCTCAAGAAATAATTTGTTAAAGTGCCACATATCTCTGCAGCCTCCAATGTGGTTAGTTCAGGATTTCGTTCCCGAAATCCATGGTATACGTTCTAAATTATTATTCGTTCTTTTAATGTCAATTGCGAATTTTTCTTTAAGGGAGTTGAAAGTTCAAGTTAACAACAATAAAGAAAGTTTAATAACTATATAATTGCACAGAACAATATCTGTGTGAATGACCCACATACTACAAAAACTGAAAATGCTCAAAAAATCGATCAATAAATTGTAAATAAAAACATAAATTAATTGCAGTGCAAAAACCCTGCCGGTACGCTTATTTTTAAGTCTTTGACGTTATGAATTTGGTCTCTGTGTATTGTCATATTTACTTTCTCCGCAATCAGAATCCCAGTATCGGAATCGCCGTGGTATTTTAAATATATTTAGCTAATTGCGGCTTGTATCACAACTTCTCCTCTTAAGTCCACTGTAATCGTAGCGGCAAAGTTTATTATATGCATAAAACACATTTAGTTGTACTGACACTGACAGAAATTGTGAACCTCGGGTATAAGTCTTTAAATAATTTAACTTCAGGTAGGTAACTCTAAAATTTATAATTATTTAATAATACATTTACAACAAAGTAAAAAAAGGATATTGTCATTACCAATAGTATAGTATAATATGAAATACATAATGGAACAACCCAATAAAACACAATGTATTGAAACAGGATTTCAACTCACGGAAATAGAAAATCTTAGTAGCTGTAATCATCTGGTTAGGGCTTCAAAAATAACTGAAGTAATATAAGATTACACTTTATTATTTAGTGTGTTACCCGACACTTTGTAAATTTAAAACTTATTTTTAACATCTAATACTGGCATTTTCATGTTTGTTTCGATTTCTTTCCTTTGGGATTTATGAAAAGCGAAACTCAAATTAAAAAGTTTTTGAATGTATTTAACCTAATTTAATATTTAAATTGGGTCTAACTTTTATTGCAGAATGTAATATGAAAAATTTCAGAAACACTTTACTCTGGTACGAGCATTTTTTTGTTGCAATTTTATAGTTGTTGTATAAAAGTAAGCGTCAAGTGAGCATGATGTATTTTTTGAGGGGGAACAGTAATCTATAGGATTATTACTTTTTATTTAAATATTGTGATATAGTACCTTTCCAGAGGACGTATCCATTTTGTAATCCTATATTATCGACCTGAATGATAAATAATACCAGACTTAAACCTAAAAGTCCTTTGTTGGCAACGCTACCGGGCAAATACCAATAATCGTCATATAGATTTTAATTATAGCTGTAGCTGTGGCTGCAGGACGTGCCGAACGTTTACATTATTGCATTTAGATTGCTGTTTGCATACACAATTGGAATTTTTAACAAACGCTCTTGATCTTTTAGAAAGAGTTCGATAGTTTCAATAAATTAAAGTCTTAGATAACGACTTAAATACGAAAACACGGTGTGCGGCATATTCAAATTTAAATTGTTTTCTGAAAACATGGAAAAATGAAAAATTATTATCAAACTCAACATTGTTAATTACTGAATTTTACAAATAGGATTTATACAGGGTATCTGGTAAGTATATATAGCACTGCTTGATTATTAAATAAATTTGAAAAGTCAATGCTTAAACGTATAATAAAAAAAAATTATTTTTCTCCAAACGTCAATAAACTGAACATTTTTCTACTAATTTTTTTACGTTAAAGTTTTGTTTTTTTTACAGTAGATGGTTGCTATAGGCAGCGGAAGTAAAAGTACTTTTTCTTGCCTCTGAGAGCGCAAGAGAAAGTGTGTGTGTCATAAATAAATATTGTTGAAAAATACAAGAAATATTGGAGAACAGTGAGCTATTTATTAAACAGCAGATTAAAAGTACAGTTATTTATTGTGGCCCCAGAAAAATTAACACAAGGTGTTGCGATGTTGCGATGTTGCGATTCTGACTTGTTTTTGCATTTTCTGGCGTTAAACCCTCCGTGGAACCACTTGCTGTTGAATTTATGTCAATGTTAATAGGGATTCGTTCAGTGAAATGAGGTTGTAAAACTTTTTTGCAATATCCTTCTAGTTGGTAATCGATTCCTCAATGCACCGGGTGTCCCACTAAGAATGGCTGTCGGCCGTATCTCAGAAAGTGTTAGTCGTATGGCTAGCGGAAAAAAATATATTAGGTAAAGTGGTCATGTGAAATTGCTGGAAATTATTTTCAAGTTTCTCAGACTGGCGCTAGAGGGCGCAACAGTAACGGTAAATATGAATCACGAAGTTTCCTCAAAAGTCGCCTAGTTAAGGTATCCCGAAAATAACATTTTTAGATATTTCGAAGATTCATTAATAAAATTCACCTATAGAACGTGTTCGTCACTTTTCAAATAAAGTGGTGGGGGAAGGTTGAACATTATTTGTAATAAATGCTGATAATTCCGGTCTGGCTTAACATAATTTAGTAAACATAGTTTTGTTAAAAAGGGCTTTTCTCACTCTATATACAACTTCAACTTACAACTTCACAAACATTGCGCGTTTTTTCCATAATTGTAAATATAATAGTATATTCAATTTCACCTGATTACAAGGATAATTAAAAGTCTAAGAAGTCAGCGAAAACCGCAAGTTAATATCTATTTTCAATCCGGAGATATCAACAACAATAATCATAATTACGGAACATTATGATTTTATTTTCAAGTTGCCATTGTAAAGGTTTTTTTAAGTTTTTTTAAGAGTCAAATAGGCCCTGGAAAAACAAAATATGAAGGTACGTATGTTTAAAACAAATATATCGTTACGACAATAATTCTCAGTGGCGCCTAAATGTTCAAATTGTCGCCCATCGTTCTGTATACACGACTCCAATCTCTCCCTGGTTGATAATACTGCAGTTTCCACCTCTGCCATAGGGTTACGACGGCTGCTGTCCATTATCCGTTCTATCATGTTTTCCCTTTTGGTGGGTCTGGTAACGAAAACAAGATCCTTCAATCTCTCCCATAGATAAAAATCTAGGCATGTTAAGTCAGGTGATCTAAAATAGAAATTACCACTTTCATTAACAGTATCACAATATATCCTATAATATTACCTGGCAGGCTACGGAAATATACTCCCTCTTCCTATCCACCTTGCAGGAAATGTGTCGTCAAGAAATTAACGAACGTTTGCCGCAAAATGTGCAGGACATCCATCGTGTTGAAAACCCATAGTTCTGAGAATATCCAAGGGCACATCTTCGAGAAGAATTGGGCGCTTGTAATTTAAAAAATGTAAATATCTTTGCCCAGTAAGCGACTCATTAAATACAAACGGTCCAATTATTCTGCCACCCAAAATGCCGCACCAGACATTGACACTCCATCTTCCTTGATGCTGTACCTCTCGCATCCAATGGGGATTATCCCGCGACCAATAATGCATATTATGGCGGTTTACTCCTCCATTACTATGGAAAGTAGCTTCATCAGTTCACAAAATTCTGGAGAGGAGATTTCGATCTTCCAATATCATATTGAGCAACCAATACCAATGATCCAATCTTCTATCATAATCTTGCGGGGTCAAAGCCTGGTGGAGCACAATATGGTAGGGATGTAGCCTAAAGAAAAACAAAATACATATTACATTGACTGTTAAGAGAAATATTAGCAATATTCTAAACTATTTAAGAGTTATAACATATAAATATAATTACTTACCTTTCTTCTAATCAAATCCTATGCACGGTAGAGCGAGTAACGCCCAAGTCTCTAACAATTAATTTAATACTAATTTGTGGATTAAATTCCACATATGCCAAAATATTTAGAATGTTTTCCTCGGTTCGACCACGGCGGCGTCTGCGATATACAGGGTGACGAATACTTCCAGTAGTACAAAAACGGCTAGCTAAACGATTAAACATTCTACTGTCGTATCGGCGCCTTTGAGGGTATCGTACTGCGTGAACCCGTTCAACAATTGTTGCATTTCCCAAACATTCAAAATACACCGCAATGATGTCAACCGCTTCTTCAAGTAACAGAGGCATTTTGAAAATCAAATACGACACAACACTGTTGGCACGACAAAAATTTTGACGTAATAATGAAAGGTGACACGCGTGCACAGTTTCAATTCATATGTTTGACTCTTAAAAAAACCTTTACAATGGCAACTTGAAAATAAAATCATAATGTTCCGTAATTATGATTATTGTTGTTGATACCTATCTCCGGATTGAAAATTGATATTAACTTGCGGTTTTCGCTGACTTCTTAGACTTTTTTAATCATCCTTGTAATTAGGTAAAATTGAATATACTGTTAAGTATATTTACAATTATGGAAAATACGCGCAATGTTTGTGAAGTTGTAAGACAGCGCCCCCTAGCGCCTAGTGTAAAACACATATTGCCGTAGTTTATAAGATGATATATAGAGTGAGAAAAGCCCTTTTTAACAAAACTATGTTTACTAAATTATGTTAAGGCAGACCAGAGTTATCAGCATTTATTACAAATAATGTTCAACCTTCCCCCACCACTTTATTTGAAAAGTGACGAACACGTTCTATAGGTGAATTTTATTAACAAATCTTCGAAATATACAAAAATGTTATTTTCGGTATACCTTAACTAGGCGACTTTTGAGGAATTCAGTCGTGATTCATATTTATTGATACTGTTGCGCCCTCTAGCGCCAGTCTGAGAAACTTGAAAATAATTTCCAGCAATTTCTCATGTCCACTTTACCTAATATATTTTTTTCCGCAAGCCATACGACTAACACTTTCTGAGATACGGCCGACAGTCATTCTTAGTGGGACACCCGGTACCCTTTAGCTACAATAATACTGGATTTTCATACCCCGTGGCGCTTTAAACACGTAATGTCTGCACCTGCATCTACAAGCAGTGTAGCTGAAGTTCTCCTTGAATAGTGACCGGCATATTCTGTGGCATCAGGTAATTTTAAGAAAAGTGTAGCTTCCTTAGGAACAGTACTTTTCTTATGAATTCCCATTACCATGCAACAACAGCGACCATTTACAAGTTTTAAAAATAATATTTTCATTCATGCCTTCTGGGCGTAATGATGCATATTTTTTATATATACTTAAATATTGTTCAACAACAATAGCAAACGATCGCGGTTTTCTAGTTTTACTATCAGGAATTCTTATGTGAATGGCAGATCCTAAGTCTTGTATGTCATCAACGGTCACTTTTACAATTTCATCACATCGGCATGCACCAGAAATACCAATAACAAGTACAATCTAAAAATACCATAAAATATTTCATACAAAAACTTGTATTCTTTGACGCAATATCTAAATCTACCTTAATTCCCAGATACTTCTGATTAGGAGCTTCAGATAGAAAATTTTCAAGTTGTTCCCTGGTAAATACTTAGCTTTTTTGGGAGTGTAGCCTTTATTTTGTTTCTTTAAATAATCACGTAGCTTCAAAAAATTGCTTATGTCTATCCCTTGCCTGCTATTTAGCATTGACCTTATTATAGAATAATGAGACCACATTGTTGAACTTTTCATTTTTTGTTTGTTCGCCAGTTCAGAGAAGTACGCCAAGAGTACATTTTCAGAATTATTATTTTTGATGTCTTTCTCCTTACATCATCTCTGAAATCTTTTGAACGCAGCTTCGTAAATAGTACTGGATTTGGTTGGCAGCAAATTGTCCACGACATCTGATGCAATTTTGGCAATCTCCGGGGGCGTACAGGTAAATTCTGATTCTGGCATTTTTATTTAAAGTAAAGTGTTCGATTAAAAAATATGGTATTTTTAAAACAGGAAATTAAAGCTTGGAAATTGCTTGTAATAAGATTCGCTGACACTTGTCAAATCGAATTATGCGTCGGTATCAAACAATACAATAATAAAATAAATCAATGGCAACGCTAGCAGGTAAAATTCGTAACTTCACATTTTTAAATGAAAAAAATTTAAAATTTGTATTTTTATCTTTCTATATTTTAACCACGCGACGTTTGAAAAAAAAATAGTATGATTTATTCGTAGTAAAAGCAACTTGTTATGACTCGTCTGTAATTGCCGGACTCACTTTGTTCGTCCGGCAAACTTTCAGACTCGTCATAAAATGTATTGCCTTTACTCCTAATAAAACAATATACTATTTTTTCGGAAATGGCTAATTTTATCGAAACAAATGTAAATTATCTTTTTTAAAGGGGAATGACCAGAGTTTTGAAAAACCGGTTTTCAGCTCTGCAAAATGACATCTGTCAAAATTTTGGCCCAACGAATGTGGTAGCAAATCTGGTGCGTCTCAATGGCCTAAATAAAATATTAAAATTTGACTAAATTGTCGGTTCAAAAGCTAAGCCTAACCTGAACCTTTGGAGCTCTGTGTCTCCGTTTCTCCACTCTAGGAATTCTTTTTCTATGACATATTAGAGTTATTTTGACCTTCCTCTACGCCCCCGAGAGTCTGCCATATACTTACGGGACACCCTGTATATTAAACTTGTATTGCATCAAAGGATGGAGATTTAAAATAATAATAGTTAATTCAGCTTATCACAGATCAACATCTAAAGCGCTTGAGAGAATATTATACAGGGTGTCCGAAAACTTCGTTCGTATATTTTATGGGGATATTCTACATATGAAAATATGAAAAAAAGTTCATATGAATGTAGGTCCTTAAATGTCTTATAAGGAAGCTATGGCCGTCCAAAGGTGGTCTCTAAAGATTAGTTTCTCTTTTATATCTTTGCGATCGCTTGAGATATCGATGTGCTTTTTGGCACACAAACTAATATTAACAATTTCTAATTTATGATATTGAGAGTTAGTATGAAATTTAGTCAGGGACGTTCTTACGGGGGGTGGCTTAGTTTATGTATTCGTAATTTTTTTACACGACACATTTAAAAAATTTTATCCAAAAATTATAATTCCAGTGATTTTTTTACACAAAAAAGGCATTCTTAAAAAAAATTATTGGGCCAATGATTTAAGAGAAAAATCGATTTATTTAAATCATTGCACAAAGTATTATCAAATTGTGTTTAAACTAAAACATCAAAGTAGTCTTATGACAAATACAAATTTGATGTCAAAAAAACATCAAGGAAGCCCATGGTTAGGGTTAAAATAAATGGGCAGTGACAATAATTAAGTCAAGACGTTGTTTTATTGTAATTTTTAAACAAAACAAATTAAGAGTTGTTGGTTTAACAATAATAAACTGAAAAAAGTAGAAAAGTTACAACAAATGTTGAAAATGGTTTCCATTCATATCAATACAACCAACTAAACGATTTCTCATTGATGTTCGTACTCTTGCGAAAACTTCTTCCTTATTACGAATTTCCTCGTAACAATAAATAACATGATGTTCCAATTGTTGTACATTTTCGACAGGAACTGAGTATACCAGAGACTTCAGATATACCCAAAGAAAGTAATCCAATGGATTGAGATCAGGTGAATGGGGAGGCCAGGCAATGGGCCCACCTCGGCCTATCCATCGGTCTGAATATGTTTGATTTAAATAATCTCGAACCAATCTACTAAAATGAGGTGGAGCCCCATCATGCATCAATGAGTTTGTAAGTCTTTGCTGGTACGGCACATCTTCAAGTAGAACAGGCAAAGAGTCTTGTAAAAAAATCTAAATATGAAGGCCCATCTAAACGTTGAGGCATAATGTATGGTCCTATTAATCGATCGCTCAATATACCTGCCCAAACGTTAATTGAAAATTTATTTTGAAATCGACTTTCGAAAATTGCATGGGGATTTTCTTCTGCCCATACATGGTTATTATGGAAATTTACGATGCCTTCACGGGTAAACCCTGCTTCGTCAGTAAACAAGACTTTATGTAGAAAAAAACGGCCTTGATAACATTTTCTCTGCATCCACTGACAAAACTGTGCACGAGGAAGTAGGTCTTGAGGCTTAAGCGCCTGAACTCTTTGTATATGGTATGGATAAAGAAGTTGTTCATGCAAAATTTCCCATGTTGTACTCTTAGGGATACCCTCTTGTAAGGCGATTCTTCTTGTGCTTATACCCGGATTGGCTGCAACGCATTCAAGCACTCTTTCTTTTGCTTGTGGAGTCCTAGTAGTACGGCTTCTCCCAGTTTTATTTATATTTGGCCCAAAAGTTCCGGTTTCTTTTAATTGTTGTTGTAAATTAATGAATAATTTCTCACAAGGAATTTGACGGTTTGGAAAATATTCTTGATACAACCTGCGAGCTTCTCGAGCACAACCATTAGCTTTGCCATACATAAAATGCATACCAGCTAACTCAGCAAATGAATAATCTGCCATCTTTTAAAATTTGCACCTTAATAAATCAAAAACACTTTGCACTTGATCAATGATCACTACAATAAATCGCAAAAATGTCAGTGTCAATTTAACGCTAACCATGGGCTTCTTGATGTTTTTTGACTTCAAACTTGTATTTGTCATAAGACTACTTTGATGTTTTAGTTTAAATACAATTCGATAATAGTTTATGCAATGATTTAAATAAACCAATTTTTCTCCTAAATCATTGGCCCAATAATTTTTTTTAAGAATCCCTTTTTTGTGTAGAAAAATCACTGGAATTATAATTTTTGGGTAAAATTTTTTAAATGTGTCGTGTACAAAAATTAGGAATAAATAAACTAAGCCACCCCTCCGTAAGAACGTCCCTGACTAAATTTCATATTAACTCTCAATATCATAAATTAGCAATTGTTAATATTAGTTTGTGTGCCAGAAAGCACATCGGTACCTCAAGCGGTTGCAAAGATATAAAAGAGAAACTAATCTTTAGAGGTCACCTTTGGACGGCCATAGCTTCCTTATAAGACATTTAAGGACCTACATTCACATGAACTTTTTTTCATATTTTCATATGTAGAATATCCCCTTAAAATATACGAACGAAGTTTCCGAACACCCTGTATGTAGGCAGCCTGAATTTTTAAGAGAAGCGATTTAAATTTTTACGTATAATATAGTCGGAACATTGGCCAACTAATGGGGACTATCGGTCCAGGTCCCGGGACAATTAAGACCTTATTTTTATTTTAGTAAAATTTAATTCAGGCCCTTTTATTTTTAGTTCCCCATTTCTATTTAGCCTTAAAAAGAATGTATATAAAATAGGCCTGAGCGTTTTTTTTTAGAATATTATAGCAAAATCTTTCACAACCCATTATTGTGTTGCTTTATTTATTACAGAATTAGTATCTATGTACCTGTATCTCGCGATCTAAATTGTACTCTGTATTGTTTCTACTTGCAGAAAATCTGGACTCCTCTAGTAGATACTTTAGAAGCTGACTTGCTAACGACAGATGAAGAACTTTAAAATGTTTGTGGTGACGATTCTGCTCATGGAATCTGTAATAATATCATGTGCTTTCTTTTGGATAGTAAACAGGTTTTTCTAAGAAACTCTGGTGCATTTTGAAACCTTCTATGTGGTCAGCTGCTATTCGCCTTGCCAGACACAACCCCACCTCTGTACTTTATGTTCGCTAAATTACACTAATTTCGATGATGAGCGTAAAAAAGGTATCCCTTAACAGAACTTCGTTTTAAAGAAAATCACGTCCATAAAGAAGATATCCTATTCCTATCCTATATTAAAAATGTAGTAAAAACTACAAAATTAATGAAAGTAAATGCTTTTAAAATATACGCAGTCAGCTCTTACGCCTCTTACGAAACCAAATAAACTGAAAACGAAATAAATATGACAACTTATTTAGAGGGTAATAATGCGACATGAAATAGGGTTGTTTAACAAAAACTTTTTGAAAAATTAAATTTAAATTTAAACCAAGAACTACTCCTTGAGGAGGTTTTCAAATAGACCCCCATTTTCTCTGATACAAAGTCCAGCTCTACGGCGAATGTTGTGAGATGCCCGAAGAATCTGAAAAGGATTTATTTTTATTTGATTTCCAGCTTGAAAAATTCGCTAAAGCAGATCCTCACGGGTATCCACCTCCGTTGCATGAACTATGTTGCACATATGACCCCAAAAATAATAATCGAGTGGATTTAACCCCGGCGATCTCGCTGGCCAGGATACTGATCCACCTCTGCCTATCCACCTTTCACGATAATTCTCATCTAACCAGTCACGAACAGGCCGTCCACAATGGAGAGAGGCATACCGTCGTGTTGGAAATACATTCCCAACCTGGACCTTAAGGGTACTTCGTCCAACAGTCCTGCTAACTGATTTTGAAGAAAGGCCAAATATAAATTATTGAGCATTTTAATTGGACCAACTAACTGATTTCCAATTATTCCCGCCCACAAATTGACGGAGAACCTATATTGACAATTAGTTCTTCGGACTGCTCTTGGATTTTCGTTGTGCCAAAAGTGAGTGTTACGAGTATTAAACACTTTAGTTCTACTAAATGTTGTCTCATCAGACCACAAAATTTTGATTAGCAAATTTTGATGTCCTAGAATCCACCGACATAACTCGATGCTGGGGGGGAAATCTCTAAGCAACAGCTCTTGAACCCTCTGGTAATGACATGGTTAAAGACCTTACATCTGAGTCATTTTTCCTATCTAAAATAAATATTTGTTATAATTATGGATAGCAATATGGTAAAGTAAAACGCAGTACAATTGATTTCGGAATGTTGACTTCTGTAGCCAATGGCCCGAGTCTAACTTGAGGATTGTCTACTATTTACTGAAGTGCATTTTCCCAATCATAGTCCCCCCTAGGTCGTCCTTGCTTACGACGGCGTTCAAACGAACCATTATCCATCAAATTTCTATGAACCTTCTCAAATACTTTGCGTCCAGGAAGCCTCCGTTGCGGAAAATCTCTGCGATATTCCTGTACCGCAGCAAAGGAACGTCCATTACAATATCGGTATACAAGATGGATATCGGTAAGCTCGTTTTTTGAAAAATTTTGCAATTTCTTATTTATTATGTCTAATTTTACAACAGTAATAACAGCAGACAATATCTGACACAGAAATGTCAAAGAAAACAAATATCAATTTTTATGGACGTGATTTTCTCTAAAACTATTTTACTCAAAAACTGTCCTATCAAGGTAAACTAAGGGTACCTTTTTTACGCAGAATACTTTGAAATTTCATAATTATTGAGAAAATAATAAAAAAAGCGACTGGTTGAAAAAATGGGATTATTTTAACCCTTAACCACGCGTGTGTGACGCCTATGACTAATTTTTTGAAATTCTGAATTCAGAAACTGATTTATCGTTAAAAGTTTATAACCATAGCTAAATTCAAAATTTGAGTATGAAAGCATTTCTGCACTTATGTCCATATGGAAAAATTCTATTATTTTTAGCCGGAGAATATGGTGGTAAAGTATTGCCCCATAATTTCGGGACACCCTGTATATAATATATTTATATTAATGAAAAAAAACTTTAGGAAAATCATAAAAAGTTATTTAAAGGAGCAATTTAATAGGTTATTTAAAAAGATCGCATAGAAAATTAAGCTAACAAACCAAAAAAGGCTCTTCTAAAACAAGTTACGGTTTAACATTGTAGAAAAACCTCAAAAATTTAATTAGCAGGAAAGTTGAAGCCAACAAAACGACAAGGAATGTATTGATCCGAGCGGAACGTTTTTCGCATCCCTAATAGTCCGTATGTGAAGCATATGCACAGTAATTAAATTAACTTTAAACCACAGAGTACCTTTGAAGTGCTTGTCGATTATCACAAAAACCCCAAAAAAAAAACGGAATTTAATGATCGCAAATCTACATTACATTTAATATAAATTTCGATTTTTGATCTCATCAAGCAAGACCGCAAATACTACAACAAGATCACATGTTAAGGGCCACATTTCGGAAATCACACCCACGTGTATTCTTCGAGGAGTCACGTAGCTAGAGCACGTCCGTTTTTTACGACCTACTAATTAGATTTCTTTAAATCGTTCGTTTATTGACTATTGATATTTGAAACAGGGGACATTAAAATTCTACTCTCACATTACTTGAATTTAAGTCTAAAAAAAATCCATTAACGTCGTTAGATGGTCAAAATGTTCAGTTTTTATCGTTATGTGAGACGCAATAAGTAATCGGTATAGCAGTCCATAAGCTGAAAAGACAAACCCATCCATTATAATTATCAAGCAGTAAAGAACTTGATTGAGAATTTCTAGATTATTATTTTTGACTTTCATAGCTGACATTGTAGCAATTTTTTGCCACTATTGACTTTGTGGGAAATGTTAGACTTACCTTTGATTCTTACGGTCACATTTCCATAAAGTGCATCTTATTTAGTTATTTGGTTCAAACGTTGTTTATTAAATTGTGTCATGTTCGTTTACAGAAATTAGTCAAAATATGTGGAGTTAGAAGAAGTGCGTTCGCTTTTCTGTTGATTAATTGCACAAGGCGCTACAAGTAGGTTGACCATGTATTTCCGTTTTAGTCTCCGTCAAGTCGCAGAACGACCATTTTCCACTCTTGGCAATTTTATGTAAAAACAAAGTGGTTTGGAATTATTTTTTTTTATTTCACTATTTAAGTTATGTTCTGGTAAAAGTCCAGACTCGTGTCGTTTCGATCTTTTGTGGTGTGTCTCTGTTCTCTTCTTTTTTTTGGGGTTAGGTTAAGTTGGCAAAACCTTGCGTGAGTTGATTGTTTAAGGAGAAGGGGGTTTCTTCGGAGTTCTCGTGGCCTTTGAGCTCGCCTTTTAAAATACCTTCTGAGAGAAAGGTTGTGCCTCGCTGTTAGGTCATTTTGTTGCCAAAAGACCACGAGGTCTCACCCCCTTTTAGAGGTAAGCTCCTTTAATTCCTTTTGTTTTTTGGTTTGTTGTTTTGTGGGGATTTAGTGGGTAATTTTCTTTTTGATTATTTTTAGTGGCTTGCTTTGTTATTGGGCTTTCACGGTTTTCACCGTTTTACCATAAGATTAAGGAACCACATATGTGCTCTAACCGGGGACATTAAGCTCACGAGCCACGATAGGAATGCTAACAAGGCTTTTTAAAACCAAGTTAAAGTCCACCTGACCACATCAATAGGCCTAGCTGAAGGAGCTGCCGCAGCAGAAGCGTGCTCGTAGAGTCATCCAGAAAAATATTTTTTTTTATACCAAATTTAATAACCTCGTCATTTTAATTTCATTGTTTCCCCCATTTATTCAATTTAATTACTCTTTTATTAAAAATTAATTCAATCTACCCTTTTAAAATTTAATTAATGAATTTTCTTTAATGTAGGGCCATCCTGGCAAGAGGTAACAGTTTTAAAACCATATACCATTGAATGGTTTAAAAGTTCTTGAATCTTCCTAGGTTATACCTTATTTCTATTTTAGAACCTTGCGCCCGGAAAGGCTGTTTTTTGCATTTATAGCATCGGAAATTTAAACAATGTAGGGTCCATCTTAAATTTGAACAGTTTTATGACAAGCGTAAACCTCCCTATCTTTTTTTATTTAATAAAATCTTTGTTGATTGTGTGGGAAAACTTTAGTTTTATTTATTGTGTAGCTTTCCAATAACTAATGACATTCGGTACATTTTTCCTGGCTTGAACTTCTGTCAAACCAGGTGGCGCTCAAGGCATGCCAACGACGAAGGGAAGGTGTAAGTATAACGGACCACGACCTAGTGCCTCTACATTAAGAGCTACCGTCAGCAGAGAGTGACAACCTATTGTCCATGACAAAAGGTTATGACTGTCATAACATCTCTTTAAAACAAATAATAAGGAAACCTGCCCATAGCACACAAATGGTGATAAAACAGATTACGTCTTATTGTAGGGTGTCTAATTTGTGAAAGTAAATAAATGTACTTTTGTTGCTAATCATATGTTTTTCTTACGGCCCAACGTTACTTATTAAAGCATTACCATAATTAATTCTCAATTCAGCTTTTCACTGCTATTACTGGTGGTTAGAAATGTATGTACATCTGAATTATATGCATACAGTATTGTCTTACTATGTGTCATCTTATTAAAGAAGGACTATAATAACATTGTCACGTATGTTACGTTCACTGGGGGGGGGGGGGGGGGGGGGATAGTGCAGATGAAAGAACTGGTGGAATTCTTCAATAGCATTTTTATTGATTCTCGTGGCAAATACGAGTACCTGGACTGAAGAAGGTTTGGGAGGTAGGCAGCATGCAGCACTCTTGCAGTAAGAGCCACATGCGAGACATCGGCATTCATATCTTTGTGATAGTCTCCTGTATTTCTAGATTAGAACATAAATAGACCACCTTTAACGAAGCCTTCAGAACTTTCAATGTGGGTTATAATAAGTCGATGTCCTTCTCCAGGTGGCGGTCTCCTTAATCGTAATAGTTAAGAATTATTTTTTGTTTCACTTACTATACATGGACCGACTCAGGGCGTTTAGGCAATTGTTGAAAATTGTCCATATTTAATAAAAAAAAATACTGACACTTCACACTTTGACTAGTTTCACTGAGAAACAAACGCCCAATGTAGGTATGTATAGATATAAATAGGTGTATTATTCCAATAGAGGCACCCATAAAGGCATAATAACCACATAATTAGCAAACAGGTTACCAGGACTAAATACAAAAAAAAGTAATAAAATGATTAGAGCAGAAACGGAATAGTACCTAGAATTGTTGGATTGACAGATTAGTTTTGATAAAATTGCTTTCTAAAATTCCAGGTACATGGCACGGCTCTACATAATTTGAAGCTTAAAAAATTTAATATTGAAATATATATTTAAAGACCAAACTTGAATTTAATGTCGATCCTTGTACTAATTCTGCACAAATTTAAAAATTAAGGCCTATATAAATCTATACATGCCGAAAAATGTTGCACGCCCATGGAGGAGACGGTTTCGATTGATTTATTACTTGGCATCATTTAAAGGTAGACTATATGTGTAATGGAAAATTAAATATGTTAGTGCAGTAAAATATTTTTCCATTTCTGTAGTAGCGTTGCCCATGTTTCTTAATGGATTGTCGCCGACAAGTTGAGTTCTTGCTGTATTTATTAAAAGCTAGTTAAGGTATTTATTACATTAACTGGAATTTCTTTACGATATTCTTTAAATTTTAAAGCATCTTATTTCTTCTAGATTTCTTTAGCAGATCCTTTAAAATTTAAAGAATAGCGTAAAGAAATTCCAGTTGATGTAATAAATACCTTAACTAGGTTTTACAAAAACTTTTTTAATAACCAAAAATTCATTAGGTCATTTATTACGACGAACAATTTGAAAAACTAAGTATTGAACCTGTGTTAAAAGATTCTCGTTAATAATGATTACTGTCACATTTTTTCCGAGGTCTACAAACCTTTTGTTTTAATATCTACTACTCCCGCAACAAGTAGCTCAGTTAAGAGACACTTTTCGTGTTTGAAAGGCTTTAAAACATATTGCACAAATTCAATGGCAAATGGCCGTTTATAGTCCCTTGCGCTGATTTCAATTGAAAAATAATTGTTTCACTCTCTCCAGTAATCAGAAGATTTTACGGAAATTAATCTAAGTAAATTTTCGTTATTAAAAGATAGGAGCATTAAATGAATTTATAGGATATAAAATTTTTATTGCAATAATTGCATTGATTTAAATAGACACATTGTTAATATTTTTGTTGATGTTTTGTACAAAGCTTTAATTTCTATAAATTAGTATTTGATCTGACGTTGTAATCTCTTCTCTAGTGAGTAGGGGAGACTGTGCCTGAATTCATGTCAATCAGTTATATAATATTATCGGTTTTCAAGGGAGAACCGCGAGGAAACCCCTTAATTGCCATACTTAATTCTCTGTGTTCTTTATTAAGGCCAAATTAAATAAAAAAATCCCGGGCACATTATTACTTACCAAATTTTTCCAGATTTGGGCGAGATCCCAAAAAATTCTCTATGCGGCACCTACATAGATGGACAAGGCACGAGCCGCCACTGGTGCAATACGAGGCAAAACGTTGCAAAACATTTTAGATTTTATTAAAGGGTTAACTCCTTAGAACTAAGATTTTCAATTTCTATTTTCACCAGAATTACAAAAACCCAGAACTAATCTAGACCAAAAATATATAAGTAATGAGTTTTCTTTTTTAGATTAATAACGGTTGGGTATTCTGACAAAAAAATGTATGTTATAAAAATGTATTACTGGATTACTATTTATCGAAGATTTAATATAAAAGCTCTTAGCAAAATCTATAAAAGCCAGGATTTTACTCCCCAGGCGCTTAATGTTAAATCAATGAAATATCAAACTTGGTTTATAAATATTTCAACGAAACGCAATTTTATATGAAACAACTTTTAAAGTTTATTAAACTCAATGCGGAGTTAATTTCGGTATTATTTTACAATCAAAATTTGAAATGATCATTTAGTTTTATTATTTTTAAATTAGTTTTTCTTTGTTTTCTATAAACAAGACATATTTAAAATAAAGTTGAGACTAAAGGCAAAACATATGTCTATATTATACAGGGTCCTGCAACTTAGTTTCCTTGAGTTCTGTTGCGGTGTTGCCAAGTAATTAATTATTTCCTATTTTCTTTGCATTTTTACAGTCGCAATAAATATACCACAGTCTCGGACACAGTTTATTTATCGATTGTAATTTGATAATTATTTTTTCCAAGCAGTTGCATGAGGGTTATACGAGTACGATTTATATGAATCACGAAATGTTTGTATGCGGGGTGCTTTAATTTTACTTCCAAATTTCGGAAAGTTTAGAGCAAATGTAGGCAATTTTCTCAAACAGAAGGCCCTGTATATTTTGTTTGTTGTCAAATCATGAATATGTTCTTAAAATTTTCGATTTTTTTTTATTTTTTTTTATTGTATAAGTTTACAAGGTCTGGACTATTGAAATATCTTAAATATTGTTTTACAACTTCTACGCTTTATTACAGAATATTTAATCTTCTACCGACCCTATATAATTTTTGTACTAATTAGCCGTTAAATTGATTTGTTTTCCATCTTCTAAAAATTTCGTTATTTAGTAACTAGCTTTTACAAAAACTTTTTTGATAAACAAAAATTGATCAATGAGCTAGGGGTCATTTATCACAACGAACAATTTTAAAAACTAAATAATATATCTGTGTTGAAGATTTTCCTGAATAATGATTATTGTAAAAATTTTCCAGAGGTCTTCAAACGTTTCATTTTATTATCTACAATTCCAGTAACACGTACCTCAGCTGAGAGATACTTTTCTTGCTTAAAACGCATTAAAACATATTGCAGAAATTCAATGGTAAATGACCGTTTATCGCCTCTTGCGCTCATTTTAATTGAAAAAGAATTATTATTTTACAAAAATTCTTATAAATAAATTTTCGTTATAGGCGCAGTAACTAAATTTATAAGAAATAAAAGTCCCTATTGCGTTTGCATTAATTTAAAAACACGCATTGTTAATATTTTTTATTGATGTCTTATACGATGTTTTGATTTTTATAAATCAATTTTTGATTTGGCATTCTAAGGATAACATTTTTATACTGGACGTGTATTGGAAAGGGTGTGGGGAGAGGGGAGCCCTCTTTTGCGATACTTAAATTTCTGTGTTATTTATTAATGCCAAATATAAAAAGAAAAATCCCTAGCACTCCATTATTCACCAATTTGTTGAAAACTTGGTCGTGGTCCTAAAAAAAATTTCGTCTGCGGCACTTTTTACTTGCGTCACCTGTGCACGTGTGCGAGGCACGAGCCGCCACTGTTTTGAACTCTGAGATGCTATAAACCTTACTTGCAATTTACAGGATGGTTTAAAAGTATAGGTATTTTGGTGACTAGAAAAAATGTCTAAAATAACATTTTTCAAATTAAACACTTTGTCTATTACTAATTTAAAAAGTTGCTAAAATTTGTTGTTTAAAAAACTTCCTTGAAAAAATTATATCTGTTACAGATATATAAAAGAACTAGTCCCTAAAAAATATACAGGGTGGCGCACCCTATACGACGCGGTCGTTTAATAGAAAACGGCTGAATCCTTAAAATTTCTTTTTATTGGGTAAATGCAGGAACTTTGGGGGTACAATTTTAAATTATTTTGAAACATACCGGATGTCCCAAAAAAAAGATCCATATCAATGTTATATTTTTTTAAATGGAACACCCTATATTTTATGACATTTTTGGATTCTAAGGACCAAACTAGGACAAGTTACTGTCATCTTCCCTATACCTAACTCTTTTAGTTTCTGAGATATTTTAGAATATGTAGAATTGCATAGTATATTTTAAAATTTAATATCTACTAGACACATTAATTTTGAAAATTCATATGAAACTCCAATTATCAGCTAAGTAAATGAATTTCGTAAGTTAATAAAGTTTTGGTCAAAAAGATATACAGGGGGTTCAAAAAGTAATGTTTAATTTTAATTACATAGAAATCAGGTTAACTTCTTTATTTTAAATAGAACACCCTGTATATTATTGCGGCAAATAATGGCAAATTAAGTTATCTTTTCAAATGTATTGGGGTTCCCTATATCTATCTTTAATAGTTTTTTAGTTTTTAAATCATTTATTTTTAAAAGTACATCAGTTAAGACATTTTAACACAATTAGGCTGGCGCGACAGGGTCGTTGTTACCTACAATGAATTTTTGTATTAATATTGGTTAAGTTAAACTATGTGATCCATTAAAAAGATTTAATAGTTTTTCCATTTTTTAAATTTTATAATGAGAATTTACTTTCATATTTTTATTCAAAACAGAAGATAAAGTTTCAACTCAAAAAATTCCAGCCTTTTTCACCTATCGTTGCGTCGATCCGGGGACACACTGTATATAGGTTTTTATTTTTTTTTCAAGAGATCGTTAATATACAGGGTCGTTGGTATGTATGGAAACGGTCGATATTCTCAAAGTAAAACAGCTAGCAAAAAATACATAAGACAAAAGTTCTAGGGTTCTTTGAGGTCTATTGGAATTTAAAAAAAATAAGTATACAGGATGAGTCGAAAAGCCGTAGCGAAACAAAGTTTATTTTTTTTTAATGGAACACCCTATATCTTAGAAAATTTTTGGATTCTACTTAAAATTACAATTATTTTTTATTAAGTCTATTATAAGTCTAAACCTAATAGTTTCCGAGATATCGACTTTTGAAAAATTACATTTTTGAACTTTGACAGATTCTAGCTTTCTAATGTTATACCAAAGAGCAAAATGGCTTCCATGTCCCTATCTTACTTTTTTATTATCCTTCCAAAAATATCAACTTCCGGTTAAACCGGAAGTACTATATTTCCGGCTTTTGAGTTACATCCGGTTGAACCGGAAGTTGACACCTGTAGGAAGATAATAAAAAACTAAGATAGGGATCTGTAAGCCGTTTTACTCTAAGACGTACCGTTAAAAAGCTAGAGGCTGTCAAAGTTCAAAAATGTAATTATTCAATAGTCGATATCTCGGAAACTATTAGGTTTAGACTTATAATGTATTTATTAAAAAATAATTGTAATTAAGTGGTAAATCCAAAAATATTCTAAGACAGATGGTGTTCCATTAAAAAAAAGGTAACTTTGTTCTCCTACGGCTTTCTGACTCATCCTGTATACTTCTTCTTTCAAAATTTTTATAGACTTTGAAAAACCCTAAAACTTTTGTCTTAATTATTTTTTGCTAGCTGTTTTACTTTAAGAAATAATCGACCGTTTCCATACATACCAACGACCCTGTATAGTAAAAAGAGAGACCCAGGCATTGATGTTAAATGGGTCTGAAAGAAATGCGTCAATTGCCACTCGCAGAGAACGGTCTCTGAAAAAGAAAGCTTGACAGCCATGAACAAAATTGAACCGGCATTTCCTATGCTCTCACTTTAGTAATGAGCACATCATGCCATACTCCCCTTGGAAATGTCGAGTGCTACCGCCTGGGACTCCACATGATGTTCTATTGCGTTGTTCCAAACGTACCTAACATAACCGAGAAGGTCTCCTGTATGTACATCTAGACTTACGGAATCCATACTGGCGGTCAATAATAATATTGAAGCCTTCGAGGTACTTTAATAATTTGTTTGACATTATAAGTTGATTGACACCATTTGCGACATATAGGCTTGGTTTAGTGCCTTTAAGATGGAGAAATATTTTTTTCTCAGCTATTTCGGCAAATAGAATTTTTTTCTAGAGTATTAGTAGGTCAGAAATCTTATTAAAATCCATATACGTCCTTAAAATCCGCTTCAGACTATTTTGAAAATGATAATATTTTTTTTTTCGACCTATTTGAATTCATATATTTTTTTAAAGCCTATAATGGGTCAACAAATCGACAAAAATCTATTTACAGTCTAATAAGTCAATTTACACTATTTGCGACTTATAGGCTTGAATTGTACCCGTTAAGATGATATACAGGGTGGCGCACCCTATACGACGCGGTCGTTTAATGGAAAACGGCTGAATCCTTAAAATTTCTTTTTATTGGGTAAATGCAGGAACTTTGGGGGTACAATTTAAAATTGTTTTGAAACATACCGGATGTCCCAAAAAAAAGATCCATATCAAAGTTATATTTTTTTAAATGGAACACCCTATATTTTATGACATTTTTGGATTTTAAGGACCAAACTAGGATAAGTTACTGTCATCTTCCCTATACCTAACTCTTTTAGTTTCTGAGATATTTTAGAATATGTAGAATTGCATAGTATATTTTAAAATTTAATATCTACTAGACACATTAATTTTGAAAATTCATATGAACTCCAATTATCAGCTAAGTAAATGAATTTCGTAAGTTAATAAAGTTTTGGTCAAAAAGATATACAGGGGGTTTAAAAAGTAATGTTTAATTTTAATTACATAGAAAGCAGGTTAACTTCTTTATTTTAAATGGAACACCCTGTATATTATTGGAGCAAATAATGGAAAATTAAGTTGTCTTTAAAAATGTGTTACGGTTTCCTATACCTAACTTAAACAGTTTTCTAGTTTTTAAATATTATTTATTTAACTAAAGAATTTTTTAACATTATAACAATATTTTTGACTAATCTATGTAGAATTCACTAATGTATAAAAAATATAAATTAAAGTAAGTGCTGAAAATGTTGCCCATTCTTTTCAATACACCATATGACTCTCTTTTCAAAGGACAATTTAACTTTAATTAACATCTCAGGAGTTATTGTTTGAAAGGCAGCTATTATCCGTTCTTTCATATTTTCTGGAGTTGTTGGCGGGATATCATAAACAATATTTTTGACATATCCCCACAGAAAGAAATCCAGACAAGCTAGATCTGGTGACCTTGCCGGCCAGTTTTGTGGGCCGCCTCTCCCTATCCATTTGTTAGGAAAATGTGCATTTAGATATTGCCGCACATCTCTTTGAAAATGCGCAGGCGCCCCATCTAACTGTAGCCACATTCTCTCTCTCTTGTTTCTAATGGCACATTTTCCAATAGTAGAGGTAAATCTTGACACAAAAATCTTCGAAATTTGATACCGTTTAAAGTGCCATCAAAAAAGTATGGACCTATTACATGTGATCCCACAATTCCACCCCAAACGTTAACTGACCATCTATGTTGGCGATCGAGAGTACGAAAAAAATTGGGATTGCAGTCGCTATAGTAGTGAAAGTTGTGTCTATTGACTAGCCCGTTGTTATGAAAAGTCGATTCATCGGAAAATAAAACATAGTCAAAGAAGTTTTCCTCCTCTCCTTGACTGTCAAGAACCCATAAACAAAATTCAAGTCTTCGAAGAAAATACATTTCGTATAGTGCTTGGTGCAGTTGAATGTGGTATGGGTAAAATGTATGTTTTTCAAATATTCTAGAGATACTTCGTCTGCTTATATTTGTTTCTTGAAAAATTTTCCGTTGGCTTATATGGGGGTTTTCAATAGCAGGGCCAATCACAAGAAATTCATTTTCTTCATTTCCCAATATGGGTTTTCGCCTGTTTACCTTTTCGTAAGCGACACTACCAGTTCTTCAAAATGTTTCTAGAAGTCTTTTAAATACGGCTCTGTTTGGATGGTTTCGCTCGGGAAACTTTTGAGCGTAAAGCCTTGATGCCAAAAAGCAGTTTTCTTCGCACTCACCAGCTACCAATATCATATCAGTTCTTTCTTTAATAGGATAAGTCTTCATTGTAATAATTTAATAACACTTTATTTTCACGCACATAACAAAATAGACAATTGAATTATAAACGAATATGGCCGCTGTTTCAAAGTCACCCTGATATTTCAAAAAAAGTTTTGAATAAAAATATCAGGGTGACTTTGAAACAGCGGCCATATTCGTTTATAATTCAATTGTCTATTTTGTTATGTGCGTGAAAATAAAGTGTTATTAAATTATTACAATGAAGACTTATCCTATTAAAGAAAGAACTGATATGATATTGGTAGCTGGTGAGTGCGAAGAAAACTGCTTTTTGGCATCAAGGCTTTACGCTCAAAAGTTTCCCGAGCGAAACCATCCAAACAGAGCCGTATTTAAAAGACTTCTAGAAACATTTTGAAGAACTGGTAGTGTCGCTTACGAAAAGGTAAACAGGCGAAAACCCATATTGGGAAATGAAGAAAATGAATTTCTTGTGATTGGCTCTGCTATTGAAAACCCCCATATAAGCCAACGGAAAATTTTTCAAGAAACAAATATAAGCAGACGAAGTATCTCTAGAATATTTGAAAAACATACATTTTACCCATACCACATTCAACTGCACCAAGCACTATACGAAATGTATTTTCTTCGAAGACTTGAATTTTGTTTATGGGTTCTTGACAGTCAAGGAGAGGAGGAAAACTTCTTTGACTATGTTTTATTTTCCGATGAATCGACTTTTCATAACAACGGGCTAGTCAATAGACACAACTTTCACTACTATAGCGACTGCAATCCCAATTTTTTTCGTACTCTCGATCGCCAACATAGATGGTCAGTTAACGTTTGGGGTGGAATTGTGGGATCACATGTAATAGGTCCATACTTTTTTGATGGCACTTTAAACGGTATCAAATTTCGAAGATTTTTGTGTCAAGATTTACCTCTACTATTGGAAAATGTGCCATTAGAAACAAGAGAGAGAGAATGTGGCTACAGTTAGATGGGGCGCCTGCGCATTTTCAAAGAGATGTGCGGCAATATCTAAATGCACATTTTCCTAACAAATGGATAGGGAGAGGCGGCCCACAAAACTGGCCGGCAAGGTCACCAGATCTAGCTTGTCTGGATTTCTTTCTGTGGGGATATGTCAAAAATATTGTTTATGATATCCCGCCAACAACTCCAGAAAATATGAAAGAACGGATAATAGCTGCCTTTCAAACAATAACTCCTGGATGTTAATTAAAGTTAAATTGTCCTTTGAAAAGAGAGTCATATGGTGTATTGAAAAGAATGGGCAACATTTTGAGCACTTACTTTAATTTATATTTTTTATACATTAGTGAATTCTACATAGATTAGTCAAAAATATTGTTATAATGTTAAAAAATTCTTTAGTTAAATAAATAATATTTAAAAACTAGAAAACTGTTTAAGTTAGGTATAGGAAACCGTAACACATTTTTAAAGACAACTTAATTTTCCATTATTTGCTCCAATAATATACAGGGTGTTCCATTTAAAATAAAGAAGTTAACCTGCTTTCTATGTAATTAAAATTAAACATTACTTTTTAAACCCCCTGTATATCTTTTTGACCAAAACTTTATTAACTTGCGAAATTCATTTACTTAGCTGATAATTGGAGTTCATATGAATTTTCAAAATTAATGTGTCTAGTAGATATTAAATTTTAAAATATACTATGCAATTCTACATATTCTAAAATATCTCAGAAACTAAAAGAGTTAGGTATAGGGAAGATGACAGTAACTTATCCTAGTTTGGTCCTTAAAATCCAAAAATGTCATAAAATATAGGGTGTTCCATTTAAAAAAATATAACTTTGATATGGATATTTTTTTTGGGACATCCGGTATGTTTCAAAACAATTTTAAATTGTACCCCCAAAGTTCCTGCATTTACCCAATAAAAAGAAATTTTAAGGATTCAGCCGTTTTCCATTAAACGACCGCGTCGTATAGGGTGCGCCACCCTGTATATCATCTTAACGGGTACAATTCAAGCCTATAAGTCGCAAATAGTGTAAATTGACTTATTAGACTGTAAATAGATTTTTGTCGATTTGTTGACCCATTATAGGCTTTAAAAAAATATATGAATTCAAATAGGTCGAAAAAAAAAATATTATCATTTTCAAAATAGTCTGAAGCGGATTTTAAGGACGTATATGGATTTTAATAAGATTTCTGACCTACTAATACTCTAGAAAAAAATTCTATTTGCCGAAATAGCTGAGAAAAAAATATTTCTCCATCTTAAAGGCACTAAACCAAGCCTATATGTCGCAAATGGTGTCAATCAACTTATAATGTCAAACAAATTATTAAAGTACCTCGAAGGCTTCAACATTATTATTGACCGCCAGTATGGATTCCGTAAGTCTAGATGTACATACAGGAGACCTTCTCGGTTATGTTAGGTACGTTTGGAACAACGCAATAGAACATCATGTGGAGTCCCAGGCGGTAGCACTCGACATTTCCAAGGGGAGTATGGCATGATGTGCTCATTACTAAAGTGAGAGCATAGGAAATGCCGGTTCAATTTTGTTCATGGCTGTCAAGCTTTCTTCTTCAGAGACCGTTCTCTGCGAGTGGCAATTGACGCATTTCTTTCAGACCCATTTAACATCAATGGCTGGGTCTCTCTTTTTACTATACAGGGTCGTTGGTATGTATGGAAACGGTCGATTATTTCTTAAAGTAAAACAGCTAGCAAAAAATAATTAAGACAAAAGTTTTAGGGTTTTTCAAAGTCTATAAAAATTTTGAAAGAACAAGTATACAGGATGAGTCAGAAAGCCGTAGGAGAACAAAGTTACCTTTTTTTTAATGGAACACCATCTGTCTTAGAATATTTTTGGATTTACCACTTAATTACAATTATTTTTTAATAAATACATTATAAGTCTAAACCTAATAGTTTCCGAGATATCGACTATTGAATAATTACATTTTTGAACTTTGACAGCCTCTAGCTTTTTAACGGTACGTCTTAGAGTAAAACGGCTTACAGATCCCTATCTTAGTTTTTTATTATCTTCCTACAGGTGTCAACTTCCGGTTCAACCGGATGTAACTCAAAAGCCGGAAATATAGTACTTCCGGTTTAACCGGAAGTTGATATTTTTGGAAGGATAATAAAAAAGTAAGATAGGGACATGGAAGCCATTTTGCTCTTTGGTATAACATTAGAAAGCTAGAATCTGTCAAAGTTCAAAAATGTAATTTTTCAAAAGTCGATATCTCGGAAACTATTAGGTTTAGACTTATAATAGACTTAATAAAAAATAATTGTAATTTTAAGTAGAATCCAAAAATTTTCTAAGATATAGGGTGTTCCATTAAAAAAAATAAACTTTGTTTCGCTACGGCTTTTCGACTCATCCTGTATACTTATTTTTTTTAAATTCCAATAGACCTCAAAGAACCCTAGAACTTTTGTCTTATGTATTTTTTGCTAGCTGTTTTACTTTGAGAATATCGACCGTTTCCATACATACCAACGACCCTGTATATTAACGATCTCTTGAAAAAAAAATAAAAACCTATATACACTGTGTCCCCGGATCGACGCAACGATAGGTGAAAAAGGCTGGAATTTTTTGAGTTGAAACTTTATCTTCTGGGGTTTAGCCCTGCTTGGATAGTTTGTGGCATAATTTTAATTTCGAAAAATTAAGTGTTCTTTAGAAATTTTCAAAAAACTTTTTTTTCCCACCAGTAAAGTGCTTGATTTCTAGGAGATACGAAAAAATTTTATTAAGAAAAGATGTCTGGAAATAATAAATGAGTAAGAATTCAAAATTTTAAAATCCTATGCCTACTTTGATGTTTTGCATTATTTTTATTGCACGCACCTCCCTATTGAAGATATTAAAAAATTTCGTTAAGAAAAGTTGTTCAAAATAATAAATTAATCACGATCGGTTCATTTTATTCCCTTTAATAGACATTTAGATAATTAAAGAAATGCGAACATAAAAATAACAAGCAATTCACTTCCTTCAAAATATGAATAAATTTGTTTCAATGCTATTTAGAAAAAAATAGTATGCCATGGAAGGAAAAAGAATAAAATAATATTTTGACAGTTTGTTGTCAAAAATAGTTTGGCATTTTTAATATCGTTGTAGTGTTCTGTGCTCTAAAACTGATCCGAACTTTCGAAAACATTATACTATATACTATTATGCTATACTATACCAGAACGGATCTACCTAATTCAATGTTATGGTATAGGTGAATTATCTATTCCAGAGGTTATCAGCCGATTTAATATGAAATTTCCGAACACAGTTTTAGTCAAATCTACAGTATCCAGACTAGTTAAAAAATTTGTTAGTACGGGTACTGTACATAATATACTAAAAAAGAAGAAGAACTTTGATGAAGATAATGTAGGTTCTGTGTTAGCAATGGATTCATTACGCGAAAATCCAAAGCTGTCACTAAGAAAGCGGTACGAGGAGACTCGTGTTAGCAAATCACATTTGCACGCATTTATGAAACAAATAAGGTAAAACCATATAAAGTTAGATTTCGTCACACGTTAGAAGAAGGGGATGAATCCCGAAGGTTGGAGTTTTGCCTGACTTTAGGTGAGAAGATTCTAGAAGATCGAAATTTACATAAAAATATTATTTTTTCAGACGAATCGACTTTTACCACTAACGGGGGTACCTTCATCACAGAATTGCCGATATTGGTCTAAAGATAATCCAAATTATGTAATAAATTCTAGGCGGCAGTATTTTAAAAAGGTTAATGTTTGGTGTGCCATTTCCTATCATTGTGATGTAATTGGGCCATATTTTATTGAGGGAATACTTAATCAACATACTTATTTAAATATCCTATATCAGCTTCTTGACGATCTACCATACGAATCAAGATATTTTTCATATTTTCAACACGACGGCTGCCCTGCCCACTCGACATTTCGGGTATGTGAATATCTAAATGAGCATTTTCAAGAAAGATGGATAGCCAATGCTGGTCCCATTTTGTGGCCATCCAGATCTCCGGATCTAACAATAATGGATTTTTATTTTTGGGGTCGAATAAAACAAATTGTATATTTAAATAGGCTTCTAAATGACGTAGAAGTTTTGAAAAATCGCATTACAGATGCAATAAACTCTATTCCCCTGGAGGAGATAAGAGCAGCTTTCACTGCATTTCGGGAAAACAATGACATCACCAGTATTTGAAGACTGGTTTCTACAAGTGATTTTGCCATATTTCCGCAGGTTAGATGGACAAAAGGTTTTAATTGGCGACAATCTTTCCAGTCACTTGTCATTATATGTGATTAAGCATTACCATCCAACGCAACACATTTGCTGCAGCCTCTTGATGTTGCGTTTTTCGGCCCTAGACAGTGGCGTGCAGCCTTGACTGATTGGAAACTAAAAAATAAAGGTGTCCTTCCAAAATCAGAACTTCCTCGTGTTGTAAAAACTACTTTAGAATCTTAAGGCCCTAGTATCGACAAAAATATCAAATCAAAAATGCTGAAATAGTTTTGGAGAAGTTACCCGGAGAGACATCGAAACAAGGCAATTGTGTTGACACTGGAGCAAATGTTCTGCTGATTATTTGAAAGGATGTAGATGGAAAGAAGAAAACGGCCAAAAAACGAAAAGAGGAAGAAAGTTGAATGTTTCTTCTGGCAAAGGTGTGAGGCTAGAAGATCTTTACCCAAACGAAAATGGTAGTAACGATTTAGAAAGTATTTGTCAAGAAGAAGAAGAAGAAGAGATAGATCATGAAAACGAAAATAAAAACTCTGCGAGTGAGCAACCTTCTACTAGTAGTGATGTTAGAGGATTTGGACTTAACCAAGATCTAATTGAAGTACGAAATTTTGTTGTAGTGTCGGTTCCTTGTGAAAACAAAAAAAACTATCGATATTTTGTTGGTTTTATAGACAGAATTGTTGATGCCGAGCAAGATCTCTATTTAGTAAAATATCTTAGATTAGAAAAAGGAAAGCACGATTATTTTATAGTGCTATATATTTCTAATGAGGGACTTGTGTTTAAAAAAGATATTTTCAAAAAGATCCTCTTAAAAGAAATAAGAAGAGGTAGACACTATTTTAAACATCTTCCTGACAACATTAAAATAGAATAGTCTAAGTTTATTACTTAATAATAATAAAAACAACATTTTTGAACTTTTTTCGAAATGTTTCTGTAATAAGGGTTTGTATTTTTTATATGGTATATTTAAGTTCATTTTGTAATGCCTGATAAGATAAAAAGTGTATTTTTATAAAAAAAAAGGCAGTTTGTAGGATTTAATAAAATCGTTCCTTGCTAAAATTGTGTTTTGAAACCCTTCCCCTACTAACAAATACATTTTCTATAACTATAAATATTATTTTTCTATTATATTGGTCCGAACTTAACTCTTCTATAAGGTAAGTTCAGATTACTATGTAAATTAAAGCGTATCCGAACTCACCCCATCCATAGAGGTGAGTTCGGACACTTTTCAGTAATAAAAAAAATTTAAATTTTTTGAGATATGTCAAAAACAAATACAGGATTCGATAGAGGAAAGTAAAGACTTCTTATATAAAATTTGGTCTCTTGTTATTACAAGAAACCCTTCAAAATGTGCCCGAACTCTCGCCAGATGACGAATGTTTTTGAGACACCCTGTATATCCGGCCTAAACCGTTTACACATACGGCCTGATTTCATATATTGCCTCTAATCTACATAATATAGATCAAAAATTAAACCCATTTTTAAAAATGTTCAAAATTAGTCGCCAAATTTGAAATCGTTATTACAAATTCGATAATAATCAGAATTGTTTTCAATACCTGTTCTACGTATATTATGAGCTTTCCAACACTAAAATTAACTTGCTCAAATGCAAGCTATATTTAGTCACCAAGTCCGGAAACAAAGGATTCCACGTTTATGCTTGTCAAACAAATTATTTATGGTTTCGGGGCTGTTTATAAGCTTTGGAAACGGGATAATATTGCGGATTTAGCAGCTCTTTGAGAAAGGTAAATCAAAATTAATTGACCCTAAATTGCTTGGCGATAAGTAAAAATATTAGTGTGTTACATAAAAATTGGGGACGGTACAAATAGAAGCGCAACTTAATTGACTTTTTTTTAATTAATACTTCTGTCTAATATTATACAACACCTGAAAGTCTTTAAATACATATCATTTGGCATTATCTTCAATGAATATATCATAAAAATTTAAGAAGGGCGTAGCGTGCTTTCAAATACCAAAGTTTTACATGTGTATATTTTCGTTGGAAAAGTATAAATTATATTTCCAAACCAAGTATAGCCTCTTTTATTATTCAGTTTTCGACTCTACAGTGCATCTACGTATCCGGTAATTAACTAAGTGAAAAGAAAAATTTGAATTAATTATTTCATCTTTTATGACCACCTTTATTTGTTTGAGATAATGTCTTACATTTACCGTTTCATTGACCCTTGTTCGGAAGAATGTATATGAAACAAATGATGATACTATTTTCAAAATTTAAACGGTTTCTTGGGATCATCCTCGTCTTCTAAGTCAGGCTTTATGCCTTTAACTTAATTCAATGATCTGTGGCTTTATGGGCCGAACTTCACATAAAATAATTGGTTTGGGCAATGCCTTGGAATGTCATTTAAGAGTGTGTCAATTTTACTTGATGTTATCACTGTTTCTTTCCGAAATTGGTTTTCTTGTTTAAAATATTATTATATTTGGTCGAGCCCTCCAGCTGACGAAGAATGTATGTGTGTTTGTCTAATAAGTGGGTTAGTTGCAATGTCCGTACGTCTGTAGTTGTTTGTAATAATTTTATTGTAAAATTCCATTAAAGTAAAAATCTCAAAATCTCTATGTACAGCATACCTCGGAGCGTCCGCAATGATTCTTAAAGCTTTGTTCTGAAATATATGAAATCTGTTATGCTCAGTTCTGCTCATGATGCACCATGTTGGCACCCCATAAGTCAGGACCGGCCTGATCAAAGTCTTGTACATGTTTACGTTAGTTCTTTATCCTATTTTACTCCTTTTATTTAAAAGACAGTAAATAGAACCTAACTGCTTTCCAGCCTTTTTAAGTCGAGTCTCGGAGTTTTTCTTCCTGTTCAATCTTTGATCAAAAATTAGACCCAGATACTTCACTTCTTGAACCCAATTTACTTGTATGCCGTTCACCCTTAGAAGGATCTCGGGTCTTCTCAACGTTCTTCTCGAAAAGAAAATGGCTTTCGTCTTGGCGGGATTCAGACGAATCTTCTAGTCGGAAAGCCATTTTTCTAATGTTCTAATGTCTTTGCAATTTAGACACTAGTATCCGCGGTGACTTTGAGGCAGAAGTAATTGCAGTATCGTCAGCGAACAAAAACAACTCATTAAATCTGTCCCTCGGGACATCACGAACATAAATATTATACAGCATCGGAGCGAGAGGGGATACTTACGGAACTCCCGCCGTAATGTGTTTCGGGTCTGAAATCGCGCCTTCTAACGAAGTTACAAAACTTCTGTCCTCCAAAAAGAAGATAATGACTTTAGTGCCAGACCTTATCAAATGCTTTCGAGACGTCAAAGAAAACCGCTTCCGTGTGTGCTCTCCTGTTAAATCCTTGTAGTATTCTCGTTGCCAGCCTTGTTGTCTGTCTTACAGTGCAATGTTCTTCCCGAAATCCAAGTTGTTCATCCGGGAGAATGTTGCGCTGAAAAACGAAATTTTGCAGGCCACTGAGAATAATTTTCTCAATGACTTTGGCCAGACTCGATAATAAACTTATCGGCCTATAGCTTACAACCAGTTTAAACTGTTTCTATTATACAAGCAGTCGAAAAACTGACAATATTAACGCGGCTCTGACTAGAGCTTTCGTCATGAGGATGTCTGAATTCTCGAGGTTCCTTGAGAATTTGCTATCAGGGAAAAATAGGGCTAAAACAGGGCGTACCGGACTGGAGACCCGCGGATAAAAGCTGAAGCCAACAGACCGAATGAAATCATTAAACAGTGACTAGGTGAAGGTGAATCCTCCTTTTGGGAAAGCAGGATAAGGGACCTCAATATAGGAGACGGTAGCATGTATAAAATGGCTAGGGTCCTGACAAGGGCTCTAGGAAACCGACGTCATTCGTGAGAACCCAGAGCAATGAGATAATAACGGATAGCAAGCAAAATATTATTGACAATGCATTATTGCAAACTTAAATGTAAAGAAGGTCCTGGGTTTAAATGGTACTAACAATGCTGCGTTGCGCAATCTGCCAAACTACATCATCAGGGATATAGTAAACCTTTCACTTCCATTTACACGTTCAATAGGAAGGAGTTCGATTCATGTTTGGTGTGGTATATAATAATAGAATTTTGGGCCCAATATATTATAACGGATCACTAAACAGACGACAATATCATGAGTTTCTTCAAAATGAAACTGAAAGGTTTCTTAAAAGGTCCTTAAAATGGTATTTACGGATATATATGTATTTATTTTGTAATACAAGATAACAATCTGTAATCTCTCGTCTAACGAGAATTTCGTTACCAAACGAGTTTTTGTTCGATTGGCGGTACGCTTAAGAAATTCCGGAAGTGTTCATCGTCCTGTTTTATCTAGATGTGGTAGATCGAACTGAAGCAAACGTCATAAACGTTCTAGCTTACTTGGAATTTAATCCTCATGCAAATACCAGAGGCATTTCCCAGGACTTAGATATTACCCGCACTACCATCCAACGAATTATAGAAGATCATAGGTAAGTAGGTATTATAATATCAAAAATGTTTATTAAAAATACGTATTTCAAATTTAGGATATTAAAGGATATGGTGTATTTAAGCAAACCGACCGCTAGCGAATAAGAAACGCCATTAACAGTATTTCAACGGCTGAAGTAGAGACTGCTGCTCTATCTACACCTAGCAAGTTACAGCGCTGTATTGCACAGAACGGACGACGTTTTGACCACTTGAGGCGTCATTAATAATTTTTTTAGCTCTAGTTTATTTAGCTCTAGGCAGGTTTAGGTCTAGGATTTTTTTTGTTGTGTCAAAGCCTACTGAGAGTCTTGCTTATTATAGATACTTTTCTTGTAAAGTATTAGGTTATTAGGTTTAAATATATTTTTAAATATATCTATAAGGAATAAACATATCGGACAGCGGTTTTTACCAGTAACTTTAATTTTTCATGCTCTTTTTTCCTAGCGAAAAATAAAAAAAACATTACTTTTTAAATTTTTGAGCAAATCATAAAAATCTGCGACCTTGTCATAAAGCGCCACCTACCGACACGAAAAATAAGTGAACTTAAAATATTATTATATCTATGTCTAGTAGAAGCCCTCATAAAAGCGCTTTAAAATTAAAAAATGTTATTTGAAATCGGTTATTTCAAAAAAAAATTATTGACAAATCATTTACCCCCTTCCCCCACCCTTTATTTGACAAGGTAGGAAAAAACATAAATACAAAAAAGTTGTCATATTGTCAGTAGGTTACAAAAAAAAAATATCAATATAGGTGCACTTGAAGTAATTTTGATTAAAACAGTATTTTCTACTCCGAGGTTGGATTTACGCCTTCTAGCGGTGGACTCGAAACTTATAAACAATTTCCAGCTTTTTCTTTTTGCCGATTTACCAATAATTTTTTTTCTCTCAGGGTCGTCCGATTAACGGATCCTGAGATATAGCCGGTGTCCCTTAATAATGGGCCACTCAGTACAATATATACGTTCATGATATCCAGAGGGGCAGATTTAGCGAACTGTTCTTATTTGCTGACAACACTGCAATTACTGCAGTTTCAGATCAACCGCGGCTGGTGATGGCTAAATTGGAGAGCTACATATGAGTTTTGGAAAAGTGGCTTTCCATGTGGAACACTCGCCTGAATCCATCCAAGACGAAGGCAATTTTCTTTTCGAAGAGCATATTTAGAAGACTCGAAAGTAGGCTCTTGATTAATGGCATTCAGGTTAACTGAGCCCAGTACTTGGCACTTGTTTTTGATGAGAGACGAAATTGAAAAAGAATTTCGAATTAAGATTGAAAAAACTTGCCCATGAGCTTCCTTCGTTCTATATACTGTCTGCTTAATAAAAGGAGCAAAATAGGTTATAGAACTAAAATTAATTTATACAAAACTTTCGTCCGGCCGGTCCTGCCTGATGGAGTGCCAATATGGTGCTACACAATAAACTGTTAAAAATAATTGCGGATACTCTGAGATATACTGTAAATAGAGTACTACACAGTGACTTTGAAATACCGACAATGACGCAATTTCATGACAACATAATAACGGACTAGTACAAACGTACGGACGTATACGCCAACCCACTAATTACTATTTTGAATGTGCAATCCAGATATTGTGGAGAGGCACTAATGACGAAAGCCTCGACAAACCCAACCTTTTTGAGCTAAGAGAAGAATAAGTCTAAGAAGACGCTCATATCCCTCTCAAAATGATCCAGGGCTTTGCTTAAATCAATTTTTTTATTTGCAGTTTGACCAAGGTCCCAATAAGATCCAAGATAAATATTGGAACAACCAGAAAAGCTTCATAGTATATTATGTGAATGAGCAAAGAAACTATTAACTACATGTCGAACGATAAACGTGTCCTTATTATGATAATTTGTGTGCCTTACATCCTACAAAGATATTTTAAAAACTAGGCTTAAGATTAAAATGTCTCAGTCTACCATTTTGGCGAAAAGTTAATAAACTATGATTTCACTCCCATCAAAAAGAACGAAAACATCCGAAAAAAAAAACAATAATTTTGTTTCGAATTCCTTAGTCCGAATCGGATGTACTGTGACCAAGTCAATAGAATATCACGAAATTAAAATGTTCGGAAGAAAAAATAATTCAGCCGAAAACAGTGTAATTTTACCCAAAGCCTAAAGCATACTACAAAATCAGTTATAGAAAGTTTTTGCAATTGTTTGAAGTAAAAGGCCTTTGGGGAAAATAGCGAAAGCATATTTCGAAGAGAAATCGAAGGTATGGAAGTCTTCATATTTTTGGTTTCACTACTCGATGACGTTAATGTTAATATTAGAAATTTAAATCAATTTAAATTTTTGTCTTGTGTTTGTTTAACAATTAAAAATAATTTACTTTTAATGCCAGTAAAAAACTTAATATATTTATAAAAAAACCCAAACGTGGGTTTATAGTTAAAATGTATTAAGTAGTTGCAAACCTTTGAAAACCCTTCAATGATACGAGTTGGTTTAAATATTAGCGTGTTGCACGCCTACTTAAACACATTTTAGCCAACTTATATATGTTCTAAACAAAATTATGATAGAATTAAACTGTATTCATAGTACTGGAAATAACTAATAATTTATTTGTCATAATAAATAGATGAATAATTACGAAATTTGAGTATATGTCTCAATTTTTAATTTCACTAACTAACAGTCTTGATTCATTTTGGTCTATGAATATTTCCTAATCAGCACTAACAAGAAAAAGATCATATTATTTTCAGAATGATGTTGAAGAAAATATCAGACATTAACCATACTATCACTGCTAACTAATGGTCTGTATGTCCGCCATTTCTCTCAATACATTTTATTGTTTGTTTACTGAAATGATCCATAACCCTTCTTAACGTTTCGGGAGGAATTAAAGAAATGCCTATACGAATCTCATTTTCTAAATGATCTAAATCACGAAAAGGTATTTTTTTGTAAATAGTTTCTTTAAGATATCCCCAAACAAAAAAATCCAAAGGTGACAAATCTGGAGATCTTGGTGGCCACTGATATTCGGAATACCTTTCAATCTATTTACCATTAAATTCTCTATCCAAGTAATCTGTAACCATCCGAGCACTATGAGCTGGTGCTTTGTCCTGTTGAAACCACATACTGCATCTAATATTTAAAGGCAACTCGTTTAGTTCATTTTGTAGAAATTGGAGGTTACGTTTAGTATAAAGATTTTCCCGAAAAAAGAAAGGACCCATCATCTTATTATTCAAAATGCTACGCCATACATTAGTTTTTGCTGAATACTGGCTTTTACACTCTATTACAAAATTTGGATTAGCGTCTGCCCACCATCGACAGTTCTGCGTTGAAACTACATCATTTGTGTTGGAGGTAGCTTCAACAGTCAGTCAGAAAACAATATATTTTGGAGAAATTGACGATTGCTCTCTATTTCTTCTTGCACCCATTATGAAAAATAAAGTCTATTGTCATAATCGCGTTCTAAAATTTGATTAACAAATACAGGTTTGTATGCATGATACCTATATTCTTTAAGTATGCTATTAACTGTAGACTTTTTAGATTCTGTGTCTACTTCGACTGACCTTAAAGATTTCCTTGGATTTTCCATAAAAGTTTGTAAAACTTCAAGTTCTTTCTCCTCACTTCTAACCCATTTGGTACGCCTTTTCTTGTAACTAAATTCCAGTGAGCCCGTTTCTTTGATGTTGCTATAAATTCGAGAAACTGTACTATAATGTATGTTCTTTCCAAGGTGGCTTTCAGTAAAGATAGATGCTGCTTCCCTAAACGATTTATATTTATCTCCAACAATAAGAACCAATTCTGCCCTTTCTTGTAAAGTTAGTTTTTCCGCCATAATTTTTAACAATAATTCAAAAAGCAAGTTGACATAATAAGCCGTATGTGTGACAAGTATGCTGCTATTGATTTTTAATTCAATTGTTTTCACGGCCTACTCTTTAAAAAAGCAAAAAACCTATTTTATATGCTTTTTTTTTAAGTAGGTTTTTGTACTTCGTATTGCGTTCTGGGTGAAAATGACAAATAAATTATTAGTTATTTCCAGTACTATGAATAGAGTTGGATTCTAGCATAATTTTGTTTAGAACATAAGTTGGCTAAAATGTGTTCAAGTAGGCGTGCAACACGCTAATATCTAATCCAACTCGTATCATTGAAAGGCTTTAAAAGGTTTGCAACTACTTAATAAATTTTTATTATCAACCCACGTTTAAGTTATTTGATAAATATATTAAAATTACGTAAACAAAAAATCGAGAAGGGGCGTACTTTTTAGGGGGGAGAATAGAGATTAAAGACCAAAAATTAAAAAATGAGACACCTAACTCAAATTTCGTATATGGGCTAGGTTCTTAATTTGCAAAAACATTTCCATATAAAATTTTGCTGTATTTCTAATAATTAAAGTACTTTACTCTTAAGGCAATTTCGAAAAAATGGCATTTGCTCCCTTACTATTAGCCGCAGGTGAAATATGAAATATGCATTTATAGTTTTAAGGCATACACCAACTTTTATCGAGAATAAAATTTTCTGAAAAATCGGCAATAAAAAACTTGCCGATTTGTTGCATACTTTTTGGACACACTGTATATTAAATAAAATGCGACGAGGTCTGTTAATCCACAAAAACAACTTTAATTTAGTTAAGAGGTTTAAAAAATAATATATATTTTTTATTAATTTTTGAAATTTTAATCTGAGGAATGCTACCACATAGAAACAATCCATGTGACAGTCTGGTGATCTTCAGCAAACGAAATGAATAAAATACGTCAGCTCTTTTGATTTTTGGATTGCCTTGTTTTAGTAACTAGAAAGTGACACGTCATAAAATTCTAACCTCAACTAACTTCTTTCCGAGCTGAAAAATACTATAACAGTGTCAGTGAGTGACTGTTAAAGTTGGCGCCTTAAACTGTATTTTTTGATACCGACAACAAACTTTCAAATGCCGGATTTTAAAGAATACATATTTTGTATCATTTTTGACATACCCTTCACTGTTATAGTTAGACGGTGTATATTCCAGGAAATTGCAATCTGTCTAATGTCTTTGATATAGGCGAATTTAATATATCACTCAGTTTATTGAAGCATTATTTTGTGCTTTAACTTACAAAGCTTTGGTAATGCAGTTGGTTGAACTGTGGAGTTAATTAAATTATTGAGGCTGGTATCCTTCTATCGATTTAGTTAAGTTAGAGACATGCAATTGCTTATTTAAATTTAATTAATTTCGTTTAATTGATGGCTACAAATACAGGATATGAACTAACCTATTCTAACATTGGTTCATTTTTAAGTTCAAAGTCTTAATCAATATTTACCCTTCTATTGATTAGATTTGTTCCTGGGGCAATAAAATTTAATATTTAATGTAGGATAATTTATTACTACATATTAATTTGTTTTGCTTTATTGCATAAAGTGATCTTAAATCGGTTGTGGAAGGGGTATCTATATCTTCTCGGTATTATATTAGTTGTGTCATCTGTACCATTGTTATTATTGTTAGTGGTTAATAATAGTATTTTGCGGTGTGTAAAACCGACGCGACTATTTTGGGAAAGCTTTATTCGGCTGACATCAAGTAAATTTGTTTTCAAGCTTTACGGTTTCAAAGAAATGTATTAAAGAATTAATTAATTTTTAGCAATGTTAATATATGCACAAGAGCAAGAGCGCTTTAAGCGAATGTTTGAGAAAGTTTGGACTGATAAAGAGTCTGAACAAAATTGAGTGTACGATGTTAAGTCTGATGAAGAATCTGATCACGAACAGCATCTTGAACATGAAAACGGTTCCGAACGAATTTTCCAAACCACTCTCAACATAGCGTTTTGCAATTCATGAGAGAATAGGGAAACAAAATTTTCCAGTTTTAATTGTATGGTGCTTGGAACATATAACAACTATATGTAAATCATGCCAGGAAAATGTCCTAGACCACTAAAAATTTTATACAACTACTTTGGTTGGTTGAAGGAAATCGAAATATTCTATGTAGAGTAGAAAATCATAGTATTTCTCAATATTTTTATAGTGGTTCAATTGTATTTTGAATGAAACTCATTTTTGTGAGATAAAATTGGACTGTACTATTATTTCTAATTAATTACTATAGTATATCTTTAAATAATGCGAAGTAATAAATCAAACAAAACCGTCTTCTCCATAGGCGTGCAAGATTTCTCGGCATGTCATTGTATAGATTTAAATAGGCCTGAATTTTTAAATTTGTGTGGAATTAGTACAAGTATCGTCATTAAATTCAAGTTTTGTCTCCAAATGTACATTCTAATATACAGGGTGTTATGGAAATGACTTATTATTTTTTAACCCGTAAATATATAGGTCGAGACGAATTGGGGAAAAATTGCTATAAATGGCGCTCGAAGCTAGAAATTCGAGAAAAATGCCTTCAAAAATTTAGGTCCAAAACACCTACACGCCAATGACCCAAACAGCTGATTTGGGTAATTGTTTACTTTAGTGGAAATGTTGAATTTTTCGCTAAAATTTCGTATATAGGCTAATTAAGGGTAGCTGATCACAATTTTCCTTTTGCGTTTAGGCGGCAAATGCACTGGTTTTGAGAAAAAAAATGTTAAAGTTTTTCTAACTCACCGGTATGTTATTTTGCATGTAATCCTAAAATGTTGCTTATTTCCAATAAAATATTACTTGTCGGAGTCATAGTATACACTTCTGAGTTGAAATAAACGAAATATGCCACAAGGAAACTCTGAAAAACGGGATAACTTGTAAGCGAACAGAAAACTCTACGTTATCTGGAAAAAGACGGGGGCTCACTGACAGCTGGCCACCCATGTTGTCAGATTGTTAGTGTATTATAAATTGCCTATACTTGTCAATTCATTTTTATTAATTGAATGAATCCTATTGGCTCGAGCTAGCATATCATTCTCCTGGATGGAAGCCATTGATAATTACAAGAAAAAGAAGAACAATCTGGCAACGTGAGTGCAATGAATCTGAAAAGAGACGGTTCTACTTTGTCGGCGTATTAACAACGAATTTAATTAAATTTGTGCCTTTTCCATTGTTTTTTTGCTAAAATGTTGCTCTTATTTTATGAACAGATAGTTTGGTGAAAGTTTTATCACATATTTTGAAGGGAAAACCATAAAATCTAGGAAATTGAAGGAAAGAATACCCTAACCTGTAAGTGAAAAACTTTAACATTTTTTTCTCAAAACCAGTGCATTTGCCGTAAAAACGCAAAAGGAAAATTGTGATCAGCTACCCTCAATTAGTCTATATACGAAATTTTAGCACAAAATTCAACATTAATTGCATTAAACTAAACAATTACCATTCCAGCAGTTTGTCTTGTCAAAAACACATGTGTTCAGGGGCATTGAACTATCATGGAAGGCGCACATAGTCCGGTTTAAGGGTATTTTACAAAATTCAAAATACTTCCGATTTTAGAAAAAAAAACTATCAAGTGTAACTCTAGACCACCTCAGGAGTGGCCCCTTAAAATATAATAAGTCATTTCCATAACACCCTGTATATTTTTTTTTAGCTTAAATTTATGTTCAACCGTAAGATTTACCTGAAATTTTAGAAAACAGTTTTATCAAAACTAATTAGAGTCTAGGTACTTATTCCGTTTTTGCTCTAATAATTTTATTAATTTTTTTTATGTACCTAATCCTGGTTACCTGTTTGCTAATTATGTGGTTATTGTGTCTTTATGGATGCCTCTATTGGAACAATACACATATTTATATCTATACTAACCTTGGGTGTTTGTTTCTTAGTAAAACTTGTCAAAGTGTGAAGTGTCAGTGTTTTCTTAATTAAATATGGAGAATTTTCAACAATGCAATGACCTAAACGCCCTAGAGTCGTTCCATGTACAGTAAATGGAAAAAAAATAATTCTTTACTGTTACGATTCTATTAAAAGAAAGAATGCGGATTTGAGTGTTGACAATGCAGTGTAATGTTCAGCAGATATGCTTAACGTTGCGAAAACAACAACACAAAAACTTTTAAAGTAAGAAAAAAGCGTTGGCGTCAAACCTTTAAAAGCTTCTCCAGGACGACCAAAACTTGAGCTGGATGACGTTCGAATGCAGAGAATAAGGCGGAAGGTTCATAGTCTCTTTTTAAAAAAAGAGATTCCCACGCTGGACAAAGTTTTGTCCTCAATCCGAGAAGACCAGGACTACCCATTTATGTGTAGAAATAAGCTTTATAAATTATTTAAAAAAAAATGGGGTTTTGGTCGAAAAATCATAATAGGCAAACGATTTTAATTAGATAGAAGCGATATCGTCCGCTGGAGAAGAAATTATTTAAGAAGCATCCGAAAAGTCAGAGAAGAATACAAAGGAATATTTTACCTAGACGAAACATGGCTAAATGAAGGCCACACTGTGATTAAATTTTGGCAGAATGAAAATATTAAAAGTTTAAGGCAAGCTTTTTTGGAAGGATTGTCTACGCAGGATTTAGACCGCCATCTGAAAAAAGACATCGACTTATCATAACCCATATTGGAAGTTCTGATGGCTTCATTAAAGGTGGTCTACTGATGTTCCAATCTAAAAATACAGGAGACTATCACGAAGATATGAATGCTGATGTCATTGAAGAATGGTTCGAGCAATAATTGTCGGATCTTATACCAGATGCAATAATTGTATTGGATAATGCAAGTTTTCACTCTAGGCTGACGGAAAAATTACCGACAAGTGCGTGGCGTATAAGTGAAATAACAGAATGGCTAAGTTTAAGACAAATAGAATTTCCAATAGATTCCTTAAAGAAAGAACTATTGGTACTAACCAATTTACATAAAAAGGCATTGAAAAAATATGTAGTCGATAAATATCTGTGCTCAGACTCCCTCCTTACCACTGAGAATTAAACCCGATCGAACTTATATGAGCTAAAATAAAGACAGACGTCGGTAAAAGAAAACACGACTTATAAAAGGGTTGATCCAAAATGACTCTTTAATGAAGCTATGGGTAAAATGAGTGCGGAAAAGTGTATCGATCATGTGATGGAAGAAGAAGCCAAAATGTGGCAGGTAGATATAATAAGTTGAACCGCTTATTATAAACGATGTTAATAAAAGTTGATCTTTTAAACCGGACTATGATTAAGCCATCATGACAGTAAGTATTATTAGATTTTCCAAAATACTTTGTTTGTTAGATTATATATTAAATCTTGTTTTTATAATTATATTATGTAAAATAGTACCACCCATTGTTACTTATTAGTTAATACGATTTTTTAAATGTTTTCATATGTTATAATTTTTTACGAATATACAATACAATTTTAGGAGAATAGGCATGTTTAAGATTTTTAATTCAATAAAAACTTCCCCAATAGACGCTACTGAATAAGAAATTATACCTGCTAACAATGGTAAATCCTCAAATATAACAACAGCTTGCGATACATTCAGGGTGGTCCTACCTAAAGAATGCTCATTATTTGCATCCTTTAATGTAAACACAATAGATTTAAAGAGATGGTGTTTAAATTGTTCTGGATACCCCGGTATGGGTTTTGCATATTTAATGAGCATTTAATAATTTTAATGAGAATAAAATACAAGCGTATGGGATATCCTTGGTCATAATAAGCGGTTCTTGAGGGTATAAAGTTAGCTGGTCAGTACGACCTTCTCATTTTTTAAACTAATAGCTGAATTCTTCAGAATATTTGGGCGTGGCTTCAACAATTTTTTGGGAGGTTTGCATACGGCTGACCTACCAGTACTACCTTTTCACCCATTAATAGAGAACCTCATAAGCAGAGCCTCACCAATTTTCTACACAGCAAGCCGCCCTTGTTTTCTATACTATAGCTTCTTCGGGTACTTATTACAGAATAGAGTTTAAGTCGGTAATGCAACATTAAATAATATGAACTAATTATTCTATTCCTAATAAAATTATTGCTAATTGGTACCCGAAGAAGAGCTATATAGCGAAATATATTAAATCGTACACTGCACACTAAAACAGTGGAAAAAACTTTTATTTGAATTTTATTTATCTGAATATATTTATTTTATATGGTAAAAACAATTTTCTCACTAAAATAGACATTATATTTAGGAAATTTGGAATGTTTGGTATGTGCTGTTAATATAAGCGCATTTAATATATCACTCAGCTTATTGAAGCATACTTATTATTTTGCGCTTCAAGTCACAAAGCTTTGGTACAGCTTTATAGTTCGCTGAACAATGCAGTATGAATTAAATTATTAAAGCTGGCTTCCTCTTCTCAATTTTGTGAAGTTCAAATTCAACAATGTTAGTGACTATAACTGCTCTATTAAAATTAATAAATTTATAGATATTGTCAATATCTGATATACTTATTATTTAATTATTCCGGATCCGCCAACGAAGCGAAGATTACATCCTTATCGAAGAACTTATAAAAAATACTGAAACAGCATGAGGTCTGGAATTAAAAGTGGCATATATTGAAAATATTTTACATTATACAGGGTGGCTCAAGAAACAGAGGCGAACAGACCTTCTATTTTTTTTAAATAGAACATCCTGTATATTTTCTGCCCAAAAGATTGACATAGAGCTGCTGATCATTTTAATATAGAATTAAATGGATTTTTTTAGTAATTTAAGAAATAATTACAATTTTATCTAAAAAATTGCCCAAGTTTAGTAACCATTTCCAAATTACTAAAAGCAACTGAATGAAATAGTAGACTAGTAAATAATATTTTAGAATGTTGTCTATCTTTAAAATAAAAAATATTTGCGTTCAGTACAATTTTTATACAGGGTGACCACATTATGCAAATTATTAAAATTCTATCTTTTTAAATGGAACACCATGTATATTTTTTGATTCTTATAAAGCCCTTTTGATATCCTTTCTTCTGATACCATATTTGATACCTCTTAGAGTTTACCGTATTTTAGATATTTGAATATTAACAATTTTTTAGATAAAATCGTAATTATTTTTTAAACTACTACAAATAAATCCACATAACCCTATATTAAAATGAGCGGCAGGTCTATGCCCATCTTTTGTGCCAATAATATACAGGGCGTTCTATTTAAAAAAATAGAAGATTAGTTCGCTTCACTTTTTTGAGCCATCCTGTATATTGTAAAATATTTTTAAAATATGCCACTTTTAATTCCAGACCTCATGCTGTTTCAATATTTTTCATAAGTTCTTCAATAAGGATGTAATCTTTCGTCTCCGCTTCGTTAGCGGACCCTGTATATTGCGTTTGGTAACTTTTGATATTTAGTTAATATGCATAATAATTGACATAATATAGAAGCTACGCTGTAAATAAAGTAATGTCTTGTGTCAATTTGAAAGTTTTAATGCAAATATCTCAAAATCTACAAAAGTCTCGAAACTATCACAATACTTTACCACCGCCACATTAAAATTGTTATACTTTAAATACGTCAAATTGAGTAGTATTTAGCTGCACAAGAAAAATCTAAATTATTCAATTTATTTTTCATTTAATACCTGACTTAACAAATGGAATAATTAAGAAATATTAGAACGATGCCATATTTAATATATTTTTTTTCTTATCGTTTCCAGTTATTTATGAACAAATTGCTTATAAACAATAAAAATTAATAAGTAAGTTATTGCATTAAGCGCTACTTCATATTCTTAATAATATATACACTGTTGTCAGTCAGTACGCGAGCAAGTTCTACAAATTCCAACTCGTTCAACCTCTTGCCTTGGAATTAATTGTGAAACATTTAGAGTTTTTGGTGCAATCCAAAGACATTACAACTAATAGACCAAATTGTTTACATTTTTATGCGACAAGTCATCATTCCCTTTTTATTTTTCATCTCTTTCCCTCAAAATTGCACTTTAGGCGGCCTTATCCCTCTGTTAGAAATGTTAAGAAAAATAGTTTTAAAAATATTTAATTAGATAATTCCAGTTACGTCCAGCACATACCATATAAAAAAATAAAGGTGTGTGGAATAAAATTATGCACTAATGTTCGTAATGGCATGCGGAAATTTTCTTAAAAGCTGTTAAAAACTTTTTAAAATTATTGGGATTATAGGGAAATCAGGCACTGTTGGCCGCTGCCTTTATTTGCTTTGGCCAAATATAAATTGTTTACTGTATTTCCATAGATTGCATGGTTCAAAATATGTCGGTTGAAATGAAAGGCTTTTTCTTACACAAAATATATTTATTTACTCCTGTTATTTCAGTTACTTGCCGTCACATGTGGTCTGCGTAGCAGCAAATGCGGTTTACTGTTATATTTTGATACAGTAACTACTTACTTCATATAATCAGCTACACAATCTACATTACTAATAACAAACAATAATATCGGGATACAATTCTACATTCGCATAAATTCCACGAATTTCCGACTGCTTTTTACAAAAGCTTAACTAGATTGGAGTCGTAATATAATAATTGACCCACTTATTTCATGACTTGGATGCCGTAAAATTAACGAAACTCGCGTAAATACCGCGAGTGAGACCGTCTGCTTTTTACAAAGGCTTATACGAATCTGAATTGGAATCGGGATCTAATAATTACATTATTACATCTTCGAGGTTTAACTCCGCGAATTAACCGACTTATTTCATGGCTTGAGTGCCATAAAATCCACGAAACTCGAATAAATACCTCGAGTGAGACCGTCTGCTTCTTATAACGCTTGATACGAGTCTGAATTGTCAAAACATGTTGAGTCTTATTTGTTATATATCATCCCTCTTTCTCGTAGACACAGTAGCATCCTGTCATGCCTTTCAATTGACACGTAAATATATCTAGTTACCTAACAATAAACCCTGCTTTCAGTCACGTACGCTCTAACACTTCGTTTATGGGCGGCCGCTCGTTTGTTGATGCACATATGATGCCGTCTTCCGCGAAGCTCGATGTCATCTGGGCTTTTCGCTTTTTTGCTTGCTTTATTTCTGCAAATATTCTCGGAAATTATTCTTGGCGGTTGAAACTACGTTTTAGACTTTAACTGAAGTTTACTGACTTTTTTTACTTCTTTCCATATGAATTTGTAGTTTCGATGCACCGAAGAAAAATTAAAAGATTGTAGAAGGCGACGTTGCCGTACCTTCTTTACTTTGAATTGACACTTGTTGTGTTTACTAAATTATGCAACCATATAACTGAACCTTTCCCCGACGATATGGCAACGTTACAATACGATTTTACAATCGGACTGATTCTAATGTATGACGGTAGTTGGCGGTAGCAATTGCGACGTTGGCGGTCCGGTCTAACAAGTATTTTGTGCTTTTGTGCCGTTTTTGCAGTTTATTTTTGATTTCTTTTCTATTCTATTCTATCCATAATACTTAACATATTTTGCCATATCAGCCATATGTCTAAATTTAATGGTTTTGCAGATATTGGTATTGGAAAAATTGCATTATCATGGAGCATGTTAAAGGAAAACGATTACATATCTTTATCTTGGATTTTTAAGGTTTATCTAAAAATATCAACTTCCGGTTTAACAGGAAGTAACAAAGTAGGACGTCGGGTAAAACCGGAAGTTAATATTTTTCGACTTTAACAACCGAATTTTTTGAAATAACAATATTTCGAAAACCATTGAGTATACATATTATATCGTTGATTACAAAACATGTTTCGAATTATAAATATGTTTCCGAATTATTTGAATATACACTACTGTATATTTAAGTATATGCCTATTAAAGCCAGTTTTTCAAATAAGAAATGTTTGCGTCAATTTTTTTTTTAATTGATATAGGTACAGGAGTTAAGATATTTCGTGCCTAAATGGATTTCGTAAACACCCTGTATAACGCGTTGTAGATATTATTATAGATGTCAATAAAAATAAATGAATGTCTACCCTGCAATTCCAATTTTTACAAAAGTTTATATACTATGTTTAATTTTATTAGTCTAATATTAAAATACGGTGTAGCAACTTTCTTGCTTTACTAGTTTTATTTTGCATTTCTGTACCCATATCGTGCATTATTTTGTGATAAATAAAATTTATATTGATAATTCTGGGCAAATGAAACTAATTTAAAATAGGCATTTTCGAAGTAATCTCTTTCTTTAATTTTAATTCAGGAATTTCTCAAAGGCGAATTCGAGATTCCAGAATCCGAGATTCAGAATTCTAGTATATAAAAGGAGCCGTATCCTCGTTAGGATCCATTAACTCGATTTCAGACTAAATATATTCGAAATTTTACCCGCTCATTACCCGTAAATTAGATTAGAAATGAAACTTTTTCTAAACGTTTTCTTTTTATTTCAGCACACTTTTTGTGCTGAAATAAAAAGAAAACGTTTGAACGCTGATGACATAATCTTAATAGCAAACAATCTGCATGAACTAAACGAAATGCTACAACAACAAAATGATGTATCCACAACAGTAGGTCTAAAAATGAACTATGATAAAACAAAAATAATGAGCCAGGAACAGACAAATATAACAATACAGAACCACAGGATAGAAAACGTCGAGCATTATGTATAGTTGGGTCACGACATCAGACTGGGAAAATCAAACCAGGACGCCGAAATAAAAAGAAGAACACAGCTAGCATGGGCCGCCTTCGGTAAACTTACTTACATCTTGAAAAATAATTCTATTTCCATAAATCTAAAAAGAAAAGTATATGACACTTGCATAAAACCAGTGTGTACCTACGGAGTAGAGACCATGTCCCTCACCAAAAAGTCGGCTAAAAAATTAGAGACAACCCAACGGGCAATGGAACGAAACATGCTTGGAATATTACTAAGGGACAAAATTAGATAAGACGTAAAACAAAAGTCAGGGACATCGTGGAGGAGATAGCAAAGATGAAATGGCGATGGGCTGGCCACATAGCCAGATACGATGACAACAGATGGACACAAAGAATATTAGAATGGAGACCAAGGGAGACAACACGAAGCACGGGAAGACCTTAAAAAAGATGGGTGGACGACATAAGAGCAGTGGCAGGAAAACAATGGATGAGAGTGGCAAATGATAGAGAAAAATGGAAACAATTGGGAGAGACCTACATCCAGGACTGGATGGACAAAGGTTGATGAAGAAGAAGATATTATGTAAATTATTAACTTAATTCTTAAAATGTTCAGGAAAACTCACTACATTCTACACACTTCTATAAGTCTGTCAAACTTAACGTTTAATTATTCTTAGTAGAATTCAGGTTATTGGGCTATCTTTGATTTTTGCCAGATATACTAACACATTGCTTAAAAAACAACTTCAAATTCGTTTCAAATTTCATAATTTGATTATTTCATTTTCTTGTACTTCTCGGGACAATTACAAACATAAATACGCATTTCCTAGAGATTCCGAATATGAGTTTGTAATGGTTAAGTTGCTTTCCATGTTCGTGATTATTTTAACTGCGAATTGCAACCGAGGGATTGTTTTGAAAGTAATACTCGCTTAATTTAATACAAAGTTTGTACTAAACACTTCACTTAAGTATTCTGGTGGATATTATGTTATTATTTTACTATGTGGGTAATAAATCAAATGAAGAAGATTGGAGATACAATTAGACACCAAATTTCGTTTTTGTCTCATTTATTTGCAAACGTAAAGTGTCAACAAAATTGACTGCCTATACTTCATAAGTCCAAAATTTCACTGTTCTGGAGAGCCTGCTGTTTATAAGAAGAAACATGTACCAATATGGAATAAATGGCTAGGCCCACCCTTATGAAGCTGTGGTCGAAATGACCTTACTAAAGTCACCTTTATCCACAAACTTCAAGAAAGCGATGATACATACCAACTAGAATTTTCTTTACTAATGGGTGAACGTATACTGGCAAGCCGTCATTTTCAGCATCATATCATATTCAGTGACGAATCTACGTTCACAACAAATGGTATAATTTCTAGTCAAAATTGTCGCTTTTGCGACCGAAAACCCCTACTTTAAGCTTTGCACAAACAGTCAGAAATTTAGGAAAGTCAACGTATGGTGTGCGTTAACGTTCAATAAAGTAATTGGTCCATTTTTCCTGGAAAGAAGGCTAAACGCAAATTATTATTTGTAAATTCTTAGTAAATACTTTTTTCCTCAATTAGAGGAAGAAAATTTGGAATTTAGAAGGAAGGTGATATTCCAGCAAGATGGCTGCCCAGCGCATAGTACACTGCTTATAACAAATTGGCTTAATGAACATTTCCCCGAAAATCGGATGGGCCGCCATGGACCGATACACTGGCCAGCGCGGTCTCCGGACCTCACCGCGATGGATTATTACCTGTGGGGGTATCTTAAACAAAAAGTTTATGCTACTGACATGCAAGATAATGTTGATATTTTAAAAAACAGAATCACTGACGCCATTGCTACAGTGACACCAGATATTATTCACAATGTTTATTACGAATTTCGAAAAAGAATGGAGAAATGTGTTGACGTTGGAGGATTTTATGTTAAATAAAACGTTACTGTTTGTCATTTATCTCAATGTATTAACTTAAATAAATTTAGATTTTTTCTGACAAAAATTATTAGTTTTAAAAATTCTGTTTTAGGTCTATTTTTAATATCAGATAATATCTTAGTAACCATAACTTCTATGAAAACACTTTGTTTAGCTTTTCGATTTATGCTTCCATGCTCTTTCATTTTGACGTCTGAAGAAAGTGTCATTCAAAAATGTTTTATTTTGCAAATCTACATTTTCGTGTTTTTTGCGTACCCTGTACAACAAAATCAAATTTTCTCAACGTGAATCGTATTTATACAACAAGCAAAAGAAATTATTAATGGTGACTTTTTTTCGAAAAACTGAAAATAATGTTTTTTACATGCATAGTTAAGTCCATTCGTGGACACACTGTATACATTTTTGATGTGGAATTTACAGAAATTTATTTCACTTTAATCTACTTCTCATCCTCATTACTAGCATTGCTATTGTAATATCTACTTTTTTGAGTAATATATTTTACGTAGGTAGTTATCTACGGAAATAAAACTGACCCGTCCATTTATTTATTTATTTATTATCATTATTCTTCAAAAAAATATATATACATATACTGTAGCGGGAGCTCTGCTTTATCTCACAAGAGAAGACCATGGGTCGTTGCTTTTCTAATCTTTTTTATTGATTTAATAGGGGAATAAGGCCATAAAATATGACCCTATCGAGCCATGAGTGTGCTCTTGCTAGTGGAAACATCGAATTACCATTTTTATCATTACTTTTTATTCTCTCACTTAGAGCCAAACAAGCTATAAACGCGATCGAAAATGTTGGAGCCGTGAGCCAACTGACTGCGAAATAAGGCGGGACAAAAGCGACTCAACTGTATTAAATTTCATATTTTAAATGGAAAAATCCTTTCAATCGGAATGTTAACTTCAAACGAAAAAAAATATTTTTCATTGTAACCTAATGAGCCTGTTAATATTATAACAACAGATTGTTCTAAGTCTAAAAACGGGAAATAGGTTCGTGGTTCTAGGAAAGAGGGTAAGGGAAATTACTTGCCCCTGGAGGTTGAAAAACTATGAGATCCTTATCTCTATACTGTATTCTTGTGGTTTCACTCATTATGGTCCTAAACTAAATGCCAATAAAATATGTGTCATTATAATCGGTCACAACTATCAGAAAGGTTCTGCACAACAGGTCAATGAACAATGAGATTACTGTTGGGTACTGGCTGGCTGAAATTCAATTTTTTCGGCGCACATATGATGGCAAAGCCAAAAAGTCCGCTTTATAGGGGATGGGTAACAAGAATCCGAACCATAAGAAACTACAGAGTTTAAAACACACAGTATTGGAACTCGACAAATGTCTTAAAATAATGATTTTTAACAATCGCCATTTCACCCTAATAAAATAATGCAGTTCACAAATAAATAAATATAAATTTCGACTTGAATGCCAAACCCAATACGTAGGTCACCCTGTATAGTATATTATTAATCTTAAACACGTTTAACCAAAAATAAACAGCGATTTTTCGAATAAGATTTCTGTTATCGCATTCTCTTCAAAAGAACTCTCTGGTTATTCAGTCACTTTTTTCAAATGAACTTGTATTGTTTTGCATTTTTTAATACAATATTATTACAAAAGGTCTTCACTTTTGCCCTTTTTCACTAGCTCACTGTAAGGCTCAGCAGGATTAATAAGCTCTCAAAAGAATAAAGGTCTATTTTAATGATACGTGCTGAATATGCAACAAAAAGGTTAGATAAAATTTTGTAACTTCGCAATATCCATTTCCATAATACATGCATGATGGTTTCTTGTGAATTGATTTTTTGTCATAATATGTTAGGACTTGTTATTATTATGTAAATAAAACCCGAATTACAAAAAGAAATTAGATATTTATAAATATTACTTATCTAAGGTATTCAACTGGACACTTACGCTGATGATACACAACTATACTTTTCGTTTAAGCCAGATATAATTTTGGAGGCGAATGACAAATTGAAGTATGATCTGGATGTCCTTAAAAACCACTCGGAAGCACAATGCTTGAAAATAAATCCCAAGTGCTGCTGTTTGGCCGAAGACAAAGCCGTAACCGGAGTCACAATCTTCTTCATGTTAGTTCAAATAATGAAACTTTGAGCACATGCACTACAGCAAAAAATGTGGGGCTGCTATTAAATACTGATCTAAGATTTACTGAACATATAAACAATTCTCTCAGAAGGGAACTTACTAATATAATCTTCGGTCAACGAGCACTACTCAATGAAAGTCTTGGAAAAGTGGTGTGCGACTCCATTGTTCTATCACAATTTAGTTATTGTGATGTGCTATACGGCCCTTGTCTTTTAAATGGTGATACTGATATCAAAAAAATACAGCTTATTCAGAATGCATGTGTGCGTTTGATAGGAGGTATCAGCGACCGTGAGAGAGGTGTGACTGCAAAGCGACATGACATTCATTGGTTAAGAATGTAATTTGTAATAAGTGTCCTAATTATCTGAACGATAAGGTCAAATTCAAGTATGACGTTCGCAATTTAGAAATTAGGCATAAATTTACGATTCCACCACCTGCACATCTTCCTGCTATGTATGAACGCTCCTTCACTTATCGGGTCTGGAGAATCTACAATAAAGTGCCTATCGATTATAAAAACGTCTCTGGTTATAAGTTAAAATTATTTGTAAAACAGAATATTAAAAATTTTCTTTGAATTTGCGCAACCTATCTCGCTATCCACCTATGTGATACTAATATGTTTTACTATAGATCGCACGGTCTACCGCTATCATATAAGTTTAAGTCTTGTGACTCACCCATAAACTATACCTATATTATTGTGTAATGATCATTATAAATTCCATAGTTTTAAACTACGTTTTCTTTTATACATATTGTAACAATAAAAAAATAAAAATGAAAATAAAAAAAGAAATAAAAAAGAAGGTGATCGATAGAAGAGAAGATTCAATTGTGGAATATTAATAATAATAAGTATTTTTTTATTGCTCAAGTGATAAAACCGCGGCGGCTACTCAGGTATAGTCGTGTCGGTTTTAAAGCAGGGTCGTGATTCGTGGTTTGATAGAATTATTTACGATTCTCCAGAAAATAATAATAATAATAAGTATTTTTTTATTGCTCAAGTGATAAAACCGCGGCGGCTACTCAGGTATAGTCGTGTCGGTTTTAAAGCAGGGTCGTGATTCGTGGTTTGATAGAATTATTTACGATTCTCCAGAAAATGTTAGAAGCCAGACAGCCAAAGGGACTGTCAGAAAATACAAAAAGATTAAAGACCAAAAGGGTCAATCAAAGTTAAATTTTTTAAACAAAGAAAATTAGTTAACTAAAATGCTAATAAAATAATAACCTTCTTGATAAGCCAATTGATCAAAAGGGTATTAATGAATGGAAAATTTCCCAATCAGAGAAAGAAAGAGAATGTAATAAAACAAGAGTACGGATTATGTTTTAAACTTTACATTAAATAGATGTGGGACGATACTGATTTTAAAAAGAGATTTTCATTTGCAGCTAGGGTTCCATTTAGAATTAAGTTTCAAAAAATTAATAGATAATAAATTGTGCATTAAAATTATCAATTAAATCCAAGGTAATTCCAGTTGGGTAATAAATCCACATCAAACAAATATAAAAATTTACTCATCTTTTAACTAAGCTCCCTCGGATCCAAACACTTTACAGCCTTTCCAGTGACGCTCCTGACCGGCAACAGGTGCACAATAAAATGGCGGTGAACTGGACAACACTGTCAAAATAAAATGGCCGTGGCTCCCATAAAATCGGTTTCACACCAAGTAACTCTACGCCCACCGTCCACTGCCAACAATCCACCGGAGTACGCTGCAACTACGTGGATCAGGCGTCCACCCCAGGATACAAACGAGATACGCTTGTCATACAAGGAAATTCGTGGAATTTAATGTTTTAATGAAAATAAATTGGAATTAAATGAAATAAGGTGGAATAAAGTAGACTTAGATAAAATAAGATAATATAAAATATGTAAATAAATGTAAGGGAGGATAAATTAGAATAAAAATCAGGGAAAATTTGATAAGAACAAGGCAAAATAGAAAACTAAATAAAAAAGAACCTCGATAAAAGAGAAAAAATCCAAAGCTGAAAGTAACAAAATGTCCAAAGCGAAAAGTAAAAAATGTAAAGAGTAAACGTAAAAAACCGATTGGACTGGTTTCTTTCCTGATTTGGCCAGGAAACAAATTCCCCAACGGGTGTAACGCTTCACCACTTGCTAATAATCAATCCAGAAATGTCTGCGACATAATCGGTGCCTTTTATTTACCAATGTGATTTCTCACGCCATTTAAAACTGGCTTCAAGGGAACACTACGTGCAAAAGGGCTAGCGCCGACCGCGAACCACAGTTTTGTTTCCTCTCTCTGACGTCAGATCACCTGGCTTGCGTAGAAATCTCACCCAAGAAGTGGCGCGCGAACCAATAGGTCGATAAAATCGATCTGTGGTACCTACTATGGCACGAAACGGCCGGGCCAGTGGACTTTTAATACTTAATTGAATTATTAAGGATAATGAGTGCTTAAATTGGCCCATTCCAATTAATTAAGTTGGAACAATCAAAAAGATTGTTACAATATGTTTAAACTCTTTTGGTTGAGATAGGAAGCCAATTGAAGCATAAGGGGAAAGAGCAAACGATGTCCACTTTTTATGATTTTTACAATCCTAACCGCTTCTGTTGGTATTACCGAGTACAAAACACGTGTTAAATTATATTTGAAATAAACAAACGATATCCGTTATATAAAGCATTTACAAATACGCATACTGGTTAAGAACGAACGATGTCCACGCGGTTTTGGAAAAGAACCGACGATGTCCAATATTTCCGCTTAGCAGTCGCTTGCCTTTGTCGGTTCAGTTGCCAAACAAGGTTTGTTTATGTTATGTATCAGTCCATATCTTGCTTTTATTTATGTATGTAGCTAATATTTTGAAACAATGAGTTCGGGTGACGAGTATTCCTGTGATGAGATATTAAAACAAAGCGAAAAACGAAAAAAAAAAGTGGCAGATATTGGATGTAATGAAGAAGTTAAGGTTGCAGTCTCATGAGGTAAGCGACGATTGTCAATGTAAAAGGTTCAAGTGTTTTGAGACGACCTGCGTGCATCAAAGGCAAGCCATTGTAACTGCCCTTAATTCACTGGATTCTGTTAATGCTCAAAACGCATATTTAGCTGGGTTGATTGCTGTTTTACCAGTTTTAAGACCCAGGTCAAGACAAGCCGATGGTGAACAACATCATGATTCGAGTTACCTCTACAAAGTAAGAGTAATGGAAGATGGCAATATTAATTCAATAATTAGATGTATGCAGTAAAGCCTTTACTGCAATTCATGGCATCACAAGAGCTAAGCTAGTATACATTCAAAAATCATTATAGACTTGCGGAATAGCGCCGGTCGATAAAAGAGGGAAAACATTCACCAAAACATGGCAAATTGCGTGACGATGTGTCTACTAAAATTTAAAAGCATATCTTTTCATTTCGGGGTAGATTGAGTCACTATAGTCTACATGACTCCAAAAAATTGTACTTGAGTGAAGATATTCCAATATATCTGTTTCCTATGACACCTATCTAAACATTTTTAACACTAAGTTTAATATTTTATTTGGGTATCCGAGAACGGATACGTGCAGTAAGTGTGATGAGTTTACTGCAAAAACAAAATGCCTTCATCTTATTAATAATGCAATACAGTTAAATATCCTAACTAATGAAAATAAGTTGCACAATTCGTGCACAGGTTTTTATGATAGGAAACGAAATCCTCGGATGAGGGCTAGGACAACTACTGACTACGAAGATGTTTTTATGGACTTTAAAAAAAATATTTCCCTTCCAAACATCTCAACTAAAGACGTATACTATAGAAGACATGTTTTCATTTAACATTCATGTACTATCTTCAGGAACATCTGTATTTTTTGCATATCCAGAGTTTTTAGCAAAGAAAGGATCCAACGAAGTGGCGTCATTTTTGTTTCTCTTTATTTGTAATGAACTACAAGCTGAATTTAATGGTAAAGTAAACAACTTAGATAATAATTTTATCGATGATAATCCTAACTTGGCCAATGAACTAAATGACCATATATTAAATATTATTCCTCAATTACTAAAAAATCAATCGGAAACAATATACGAATGTAACATTAATGAAAATAATCAAACAATATATCTTAGGCCTACGACAGAGCAAGAACTGTTAAAAGTAGCACAAAAACTAAAAAATAAATATAGTAGTGGGTGTGATGAAATTCCAACGTCTATTCTTAAAATATCTGTGGGAAAAATAAGTAGGATCCTAATGTATATTATTAACAACTCCTTTAAATGTGGAAAATTTCCAGATCAACTGAAATCAGTAATCATAAAACCAGTACTTAAAAAGGGATGTTCGGATGATTTAAATAATTTTAGACCCATTAGTTTGCTCTCTAGTTTTTCGAAAATTTTTGAAATGCTTATGTCTTTAAGGGTGCTGGAGTTTATGAAATCATGCAGTCTTATCTCAGTAAGACAGCACGCATATCTAGGGGGTAGGTCCACCATGACAGCAATATATCAATTTGTAACTGCTCTACTTAACCACCTAGAAAATAAAAATCTTGCATTGGGGTTATTCCTGGATGTAAGCAAAGCTTATGATTATGTTGATCATGAAATACTATTTAATAAACTGAACTGTTATGGTATTAGGGGAAATGTGCTTTCATGGTTGGAGTAATACCTCTTAGATAGGCAACAAAAGGTTGTATTGAAAAACCAAAACATAAAGATAGAGTCTAAATCATGTGTAAATATTATAGACATTGGCCAAGGGAGTATTCTGGGTCCAGTCTTGTTTGTTATTTATCTTAATCATCTATACATGGTGGAAAATAACTTTCTGGTCACAAATTATGCTGATGACACGAGCGTATTAGTATCTGGATCTAACACAGTAGCACTTTCTGTGAATACAGATAAAGCACTTTTAAGCGTGAAAAAGTGGTTTTCTCAAAGCAAACTAGTATTGAATGAGAACAAAAGTAATAGTGTATTATTTCGAACTAAGCAAAATCATTTGATCAAACCAAATACTTTAAAAACGCATAACAATGAAATAACTCTCAAGAATGATACAAAATTCTTGGGGCTGTATATTGATGAATTTTTATCTTGGAGCTCGCACATCGATAGTTTAATTAATCTTAATTATTCTTAGTAGAATTCAGGTTATTGGGCTATCTTTGATTTTTGCCAGATATACTAACACATTGCTTAAAAAACAACTTCAAATTCGTTTCAAATTTCATAATTTGATTATTTCATTTTCTTGTACTTCTCGGGACAATTACAAACATAAATACGCATTTCCTAGAGATTCCGAATATGAGTTTGTAATGGTTAAGTTGCTTTCCATGTTCGTGATTATTTTAACTGCGAATTGCAACCGAGGGATTGTTTTGAAAGTAATACTCGCTTAATTTAATACAAAGTTTGTACTAAACACTTCACTTAAGTATTCTGGTGGATATTATGTTATTATTTTACTATGTGGGTAATAAATCAAATGAAGAAGATTGGAGATACAATTAGACACCAAATTTCGTTTTTGTCTCATTTATTTGCAAACGTAAAGTGTCAACAAAATTGACTGCCTATACTTCATAAGTCCAAAATTTCACTGTTCTGGAGAGCCTGCTGTTTATAAGAAGAAACATGTACCAATATGGAATAAATGGCTAGGCCCACCCTTATGAAGCTGTGGTCGAAATGACCTTACTAAAGTCACCTTTATCCACAAACTTCAAGAAAGCGATGATACATACCAACTAGAATTTTCTTTACTAATGGGTGAACGTATACTGGCAAGCCGTCATTTTCAGCATCATATCATATTCAGTGACGAATCTACGTTCACAACAAATGGTATAATTTCTAGTCAAAATTGTCGCTTTTGCGACCGAAAACCCCTACTTTAAGCTTTGCACAAACAGTCAGAAATTTAGGAAAGTCAACGTATGGTGTGCGTTAACGTTCAATAAAGTAATTGGTCCATTTTTCCTGGAAAGAAGGCTAAACGCAAATTATTATTTGTAAATTCTTAGTAAATACTTTTTTCCTCAATTAGAGGAAGAAAATTTGGAATTTAGAAGGAAGGTGATATTCCAGCAAGATGGCTGCCCAGCGCATAGTACACTGCTTATAACAAATTGGCTTAATGAACATTTCCCCGAAAATCGGATGGGCCGCCATGGACCGATACACTGGCCAGCGCGGTCTCCGGACCTCACCGCGATGGATTATTACCTGTGGGGGTATCTTAAACAAAAAGTTTATGCTACTGACATGCAAGATAATGTTGATATTTTAAAAAACAGAATCACTGACGCCATTGCTACAGTGACACCAGATATTATTCACAATGTTTATTACGAATTTCGAAAAAGAATGGAGAAATGTGTTGACGTTGGAGGATTTTATGTTAAATAAAACGTTACTGTTTGTCATTTATCTCAATGTATTAACTTAAATAAATTTAGATTTTTTCTGACAAAAATTATTAGTTTTAAAAATTCTGTTTTAGGTCTATTTTTAATATCAGATAATATCTTAGTAACCATAACTTCTATGAAAACACTTTGTTTAGCTTTTCGATTTATGCTTCCATGCTCTTTCATTTTGACGTCTGAAGAAAGTGTCATTCAAAAATGTTTTATTTTGCAAATCTACATTTTCGTGTTTTTTGCGTACCCTGTACAACAAAATCAAATTTTCTCAACGTGAATCGTATTTATACAACAAGCAAAAGAAATTATTAATGGTGACTTTTTTTCGAAAAACTGAAAATAATGTTTTTTACATGCATAGTTAAGTCCATTCGTGGACACACTGTATACATTTTTGATGTGGAATTTACAGAAATTTATTTCACTTTAATCTACTTCTCATCCTCATTACTAGCATTGCTATTGTAATATCTACTTTTTTGAGTAATATATTTTACGTAGGTAGTTATCTACGGAAATAAAACTGACCCGTCCATTTATTTATTTATTTATTATCATTATTCTTCAAAAAAATATATATACATATACTGTAGCGGGAGCTCTGCTTTATCTCACAAGAGAAGACCATGGGTCGTTGCTTTTCTAATCTTTTTTATTGATTTAATAGGGGAATAAGGCCATAAAATATGACCCTATCGAGCCATGAGTGTGCTCTTGCTAGTGGAAACATCGAATTACCATTTTTATCATTACTTTTTATTCTCTCACTTAGAGCCAAACAAGCTATAAACGCGATCGAAAATGTTGGAGCCGTGAGCCAACTGACTGCGAAATAAGGCGGGACAAAAGCGACTCAACTGTATTAAATTTCATATTTTAAATGGAAAAATCCTTTCAATCGGAATGTTAACTTCAAACGAAAAAAAATATTTTTCATTGTAACCTAATGAGCCTGTTAATATTATAACAACAGATTGTTCTAAGTCTAAAAACGGGAAATAGGTTCGTGGTTCTAGGAAAGAGGGTAAGGGAAATTACTTGCCCCTGGAGGTTGAAAAACTATGAGATCCTTATCTCTATACTGTATTCTTGTGGTTTCACTCATTATGGTCCTAAACTAAATGCCAATAAAATATGTGTCATTATAATCGGTCACAACTATCAGAAAGGTTCTGCACAACAGGTCAATGAACAATGAGATTACTGTTGGGTACTGGCTGGCTGAAATTCAATTTTTTCGGCGCACATATGATGGCAAAGCCAAAAAGTCCGCTTTATAGGGGATGGGTAACAAGAATCCGAACCATAAGAAACTACAGAGTTTAAAACACACAGTATTGGAACTCGACAAATGTCTTAAAATAATGATTTTTAACAATCGCCATTTCACCCTAATAAAATAATGCAGTTCACAAATAAATAAATATAAATTTCGACTTGAATGCCAAACCCAATACGTAGGTCACCCTGTATAGTATATTATTAATCTTAAACACGTTTAACCAAAAATAAACAGCGATTTTTCGAATAAGATTTCTGTTATCGCATTCTCTTCAAAAGAACTCTCTGGTTATTCAGTCACTTTTTTCAAATGAACTTGTATTGTTTTGCATTTTTTAATACAATATTATTACAAAAGGTCTTCACTTTTGCCCTTTTTCACTAGCTCACTGTAAGGCTCAGCAGGATTAATAAGCTCTCAAAAGAATAAAGGTCTATTTTAATGATACGTGCTGAATATGCAACAAAAAGGTTAGATAAAATTTTGTAACTTCGCAATATCCATTTCCATAATACATGCATGATGGTTTCTTGTGAATTGATTTTTTGTCATAATATGTTAGGACTTGTTATTATTATGTAAATAAAACCCGAATTACAAAAAGAAATTAGATATTTATAAATATTACTTATCTAAGGTATTCAACTGGACACTTACGCTGATGATACACAACTATACTTTTCGTTTAAGCCAGATATAATTTTGGAGGCGAATGACAAATTGAAGTATGATCTGGATGTCCTTAAAAACCACTCGGAAGCACAATGCTTGAAAATAAATCCCAAGTGCTGCTGTTTGGTCGAAGACAAAGCCGTAACCGGAGTCACAATCTTCTTCATGTTAGTTCAAATAATGAAACTTTGAGCACATGCACTACAGCAAAAAATGTGGGGCTGCTATTAAATACTGATCTAAGATTTACTGAACATATAAACAATTCTCTCAGAAGGGAACTTACTAATATAATCTTCGGTCAACGAGCACTACTCAATGAAAGTCTTGGAAAAGTGGTGTGCGACTCCATTGTTCTATCACAATTTAGTTATTGTGATGTGCTATACGGCCCTTGTCTTTTAAATGGTGATACTGATATCAAAAAAATACAGCTTATTCAGAATGCATGTGTGCGTTTGATAGGAGGTATCAGCGACCGTGAGAGAGGTGTGACTGCAAAGCGACATGACATTCATTGGTTAAGAATGTAATTTGTAATAAGTGTCCTAATTATCTGAACGATAAGGTCAAATTCAAGTATGACGTTCGCAATTTAGAAATTAGGCATAAATTTACGATTCCACCACCTGCACATCTTCCTGCTATGTATGAACGCTCCTTCACTTATCGGGTCTGGAGAATCTACAATAAAGTGCCTATCGATTATAAAAACGTCTCTGGTTATAAGTTAAAATTATTTGTAAAACAGAATATTAAAAATTTTCTTTGAATTTGCGCAACCTATCTCGCTATCCACCTATGTGATACTAATATGTTTTACTATAGATCGCACGGTCTACCGCTATCATATAAGTTTAAGTCTTGTGACTCACCCATAAACTATACCTATATTATTGTGTAATGATCATTATAAATTCCATAGTTTTAAACTACGTTTTCTTTTATACATATTGTAACAATAAAAAAATAAAAATGAAAATAAAAAAAGAAATAAAAAAGAAGGTGATCGATAGAAGAGAAGATTCAATTGTGGAATATTAATAATAATAAGTATTTTTTTATTGCTCAAGTGATAAAACCGCGGCGGCTACTCAGGTATAGTCGTGTCGGTTTTAAAGCAGGGTCGTGATTCGTGGTTTGATAGAATTATTTACGATTCTCCAGAAAATAATAATAATAATAAGTATTTTTTTATTGCTCAAGTGATAAAACCGCGGCGGCTACTCAGGTATAGTCGTGTCGGTTTTAAAGCAGGGTCGTGATTCGTGGTTTGATAGAATTATTTACGATTCTCCAGAAAATGTTAGAAGCCAGACAGCCAAAGGGACTGTCAGAAAATACAAAAAGATTAAAGACCAAAAGGGTCAATCAAAGTTAAATTTTTTAAACAAAGAAAATTAGTTAACTAAAATGCTAATAAAATAATAACCTTCTTGATAAGCCAATTGATCAAAAGGGTATTAATGAATGGAAAATTTCCCAATCAGAGAAAGAAAGAGAATGTAATAAAACAAGAGTACGGATTATGTTTTAAACTTTACATTAAATAGATGTGGGACGATACTGATTTTAAAAAGAGATTTTCATTTGCAGCTAGGGTTCCATTTAGAATTAAGTTTCAAAAAATTAATAGATAATAAATTGTGCATTAAAATTATCAATTAAATCCAAGGTAATTCCAGTTGGGTAATAAATCCACATCAAACAAATATAAAAATTTACTCATCTTTTAACTAAGCTCCCTCGGATCCAAACACTTTACAGCCTTTCCAGTGACGCTCCTGACCGGCAACAGGTGCACAATAAAATGGCGGTGAACTGGACAACACTGTCAAAATAAAATGGCCGTGGCTCCCATAAAATCGGTTTCACACCAAGTAACTCTACGCCCACCGTCCACTGCCAACAATCCACCGGAGTACGCTGCAACTACGTGGATCAGGCGTCCACCCCAGGATACAAACGAGATACGCTTGTCATACAAGGAAATTCGTGGAATTTAATGTTTTAATGAAAATAAATTGGAATTAAATGAAATAAGGTGGAATAAAGTAGACTTAGATAAAATAAGATAATATAAAATATGTAAATAAATGTAAGGGAGGATAAATTAGAATAAAAATCAGGGAAAATTTGATAAGAACAAGGCAAAATAGAAAACTAAATAAAAAAGAACCTCGATAAAAGAGAAAAAATCCAAAGCTGAAAGTAACAAAATGTCCAAAGCGAAAAGTAAAAAATGTAAAGAGTAAACGTAAAAAACCGATTGGACTGGTTTCTTTCCTGATTTGGCCAGGAAACAAATTCCCCAACGGGTGTAACGCTTCACCACTTGCTAATAATCAATCCAGAAATGTCTGCGACATAATCGGTGCCTTTTATTTACCAATGTGATTTCTCACGCCATTTAAAACTGGCTTCAAGGGAACACTACGTGCAAAAGGGCTAGCGCCGACCGCGAACCACAGTTTTGTTTCCTCTCTCTGACGTCAGATCACCTGGCTTGCGTAGAAATCTCACCCAAGAAGTGGCGCGCGAACCAATAGGTCGATAAAATCGATCTGTGGTACCTACTATGGCACGAAACGGCCGGGCCAGTGGACTTTTAATACTTAATTGAATTATTAAGGATAATGAGTGCTTAAATTGGCCCATTCCAATTAATTAAGTTGGAACAATCAAAAAGATTGTTACAATATGTTTAAACTCTTTTGGTTGAGATAGGAAGCCAATTGAAGCATAAGGGGAAAGAGCAAACGATGTCCACTTTTTATGATTTTTACAATCCTAACCGCTTCTGTTGGTATTACCGAGTACAAAACACGTGTTAAATTATATTTGAAATAAACAAACGATATCCGTTATATAAAGCATTTACAAATACGCATACTGGTTAAGAACGAACGATGTCCACGCGGTTTTGGAAAAGAACCGACGATGTCCAATATTTCCGCTTAGCAGTCGCTTGCCTTTGTCGGTTCAGTTGCCAAACAAGGTTTGTTTATGTTATGTATCAGTCCATATCTTGCTTTTATTTATGTATGTAGCTAATATTTTGAAACAATGAGTTCGGGTGACGAGTATTCCTGTGATGAGATATTAAAACAAAGCGAAAAACGAAAAAAAAAAGTGGCAGATATTGGATGTAATGAAGAAGTTAAGGTTGCAGTCTCATGAGGTAAGCGACGATTGTCAATGTAAAAGGTTCAAGTGTTTTGAGACGACCTGCGTGCATCAAAGGCAAGCCATTGTAACTGCCCTTAATTCACTGGATTCTGTTAATGCTCAAAACGCATATTTAGCTGGGTTGATTGCTGTTTTACCAGTTTTAAGACCCAGGTCAAGACAAGCCGATGGTGAACAACATCATGATTCGAGTTACCTCTACAAAGTAAGAGTAATGGAAGATGGCAATATTAATTCAATAATTAGATGTATGCAGTAAAGCCTTTACTGCAATTCATGGCATCACAAGAGCTAAGCTAGTATACATTCAAAAATCATTATAGACTTGCGGAATAGCGCCGGTCGATAAAAGAGGGAAAACATTCACCAAAACATGGCAAATTGCGTGACGATGTGTCTACTAAAATTTAAAAGCATATCTTTTCATTTCGGGGTAGATTGAGTCACTATAGTCTACATGACTCCAAAAAATTGTACTTGAGTGAAGATATTCCAATATATCTGTTTCCTATGACACCTATCTAAACATTTTTAACACTAAGTTTAATATTTTATTTGGGTATCCGAGAACGGATACGTGCAGTAAGTGTGATGAGTTTACTGCAAAAACAAAATGCCTTCATCTTATTAATAATGCAATACAGTTAAATATCCTAACTAATGAAAATAAGTTGCACAATTCGTGCACAGGTTTTTATGATAGGAAACGAAATCCTCGGATGAGGGCTAGGACAACTACTGACTACGAAGATGTTTTTATGGACTTTAAAAAAAATATTTCCCTTCCAAACATCTCAACTAAAGACGTATACTATAGAAGACATGTTTTCATTTAACATTCATGTACTATCTTCAGGAACATCTGTATTTTTTGCATATCCAGAGTTTTTAGCAAAGAAAGGATCCAACGAAGTGGCGTCATTTTTGTTTCTCTTTATTTGTAATGAACTACAAGCTGAATTTAATGGTAAAGTAAACAACTTAGATAATAATTTTATCGATGATAATCCTAACTTGGCCAATGAACTAAATGACCATATATTAAATATTATTCCTCAATTACTAAAAAATCAATCGGAAACAATATACGAATGTAACATTAATGAAAATAATCAAACAATATATCTTAGGCCTACGACAGAGCAAGAACTGTTAAAAGTAGCACAAAAACTAAAAAATAAATATAGTAGTGGGTGTGATGAAATTCCAACGTCTATTCTTAAAATATCTGTGGGAAAAATAAGTAGGATCCTAATGTATATTATTAACAACTCCTTTAAATGTGGAAAATTTCCAGATCAACTGAAATCAGTAATCATAAAACCAGTACTTAAAAAGGGATGTTCGGATGATTTAAATAATTTTAGACCCATTAGTTTGCTCTCTAGTTTTTCGAAAATTTTTGAAATGCTTATGTCTTTAAGGGTGCTGGAGTTTATGAAATCATGCAGTCTTATCTCAGTAAGACAGCACGCATATCTAGGGGGTAGGTCCACCATGACAGCAATATATCAATTTGTAACTGCTCTACTTAACCACCTAGAAAATAAAAATCTTGCATTGGGGTTATTCCTGGATGTAAGCAAAGCTTATGATTATGTTGATCATGAAATACTATTTAATAAACTGAACTGTTATGGTATTAGGGGAAATGTGCTTTCATGGTTGGAGTAATACCTCTTAGATAGGCAACAAAAGGTTGTATTGAAAAACCAAAACATAAAGATAGAGTCTAAATCATGTGTAAATATTATAGACATTGGCCAAGGGAGTATTCTGGGTCCAGTCTTGTTTGTTATTTATCTTAATCATCTATACATGGTGGAAAATAACTTTCTGGTCACAAATTATGCTGATGACACGAGCGTATTAGTATCTGGATCTAACACAGTAGCACTTTCTGTGAATACAGATAAAGCACTTTTAAGCGTGAAAAAGTGGTTTTCTCAAAGCAAACTAGTATTGAATGAGAACAAAAGTAATAGTGTATTATTTCGAACTAAGCAAAATCATTTGATCAAACCAAATACTTTAAAAACGCATAACAATGAAATAACTCTCAAGAATGATACAAAATTCTTGGGGCTGTATATTGATGAATTTTTATCTTGGAGCTCGCACATCGATAGTTTGTGTCTGAAATTAAGTAGAATAAGCTACGGAATTAATGTTATAACTAAATACGTTAACATATGTACAGCTAAAATAGTATATTGCGTTAATTTTGAGAGTGTTATGAGATATGGCATCATTTTTTGGGGTGGCACTTCCGATTTACAAAGAATATTTGTGGTACAAAAAAGGGTGATTTTCAAATTTTGACAGTTATTAAAATTCCATGTAACTTCTTTGTTATTATAGATACGAAAAAACTGTAAATTGATAAAATAAGTAGTTTTTTCCGCAAAGTTCAGTGGCGTAGTCAGTTTTTTTTTATTTTGTTTAATTTTTAAGAAATTGACCCAACTTATATTTTTTCTTATGGGACACCCTGTATATTTTCAATTACGTTTATTCTGCTTACCATTAGCTTTTCAAATATATATATTTGTAATCAGTTTTTTGATAAAATAATTCGATAATAAGCGATTTTCATAAATTTTCCTCATTTTTCGTAGCGGGCGATGGCAGGTAGGAGCAAAACAAAAGAGTAAGTCTTATTTCACCATTTCTAAAATGTCATATCTCAATTTTAGTACATGCAATACAAAATTCTAAAAACTATTAATTTTTTATTATCAACACTATGCCCAAGGCTCGACCAATTTTCTGTAATTTGTTAAAATAGCTTTCTTCCAAAATTATGTTTAAAAGAAATAAAAATAATAATTTTTTTAATTGTTCATATAATTATTTAATTCTTTTTATATTTTTTGTATTAAAAGTGAAATTTTCTATAAATGCATGATGACTTTTTATCTACTAATTTCTTTGCATTTGCAAATTTTACATTTTACCAGATAATAATTTAAAAATCTCTTAGTAAGCCATGGATAACAAAATCATTTTTTAAATTATTTATAGACATGTCAGTCTGTCTTTAATTTGTCATAAAGCAAAGTTAATATACGCGGTTAAGAATGGAAAAGTTCCAAAATTTTGAAAAATATAATATGCTAGAGTGTTTTCTTGAGTGTCAAAAAAATAGTCGGGCAGCATCTGATTTGTATTTTGAAAGATATTCGGAGCGGCAGCAACCTGATTTAAGAATTTTTCAAAGGCTTGAAAATAACCTTATTAATTATGGATCGTTTTCAAAAGCAAGACCAAAGACCTATCAGAAGGAAAATAAAGCAAATGAAACCATTAATGTATTGGCATGCGTGGCTGCGGATCCGACCACTTCACTTAGAAATATTGAGAAAGATATTGGCGTGGTACCCTCAAAATCATCCCGTCTGTTAAAAACTAACAAATTTAAATGTTACAGACCTCGAAAAACTCATCATTTGCATCCTGGTGATTCAGAGAGGAGACTTCAGTTTTGCAATTTGTATTTAAATATGTTGCGTGAAGATGAATTATTTTTTATCAAAATAATCTGGACCGACGAAACACGAGTAACAAGCGACGGAATATTTAATCGCCACAACAATCATCTGTGGGCCGATCATAATCCTCATCAGCAAGTAAATAGAGTGTATCAGGGTCGATTTGGATTTAATGTGTGGCTGGCTCTATTGGGAAATAGAGTTCTAGCCTATGAAATATTTGAAGGAAATCTAAATTCCGAGATTTACTTGAATATTTTGGAAAGACATATCATCAGTTAATTAGACAAATTTAGACAATATACCATTACAAGAGAGGGAAAAGCTTTTTTTTTCAGCATGACGGTGCACCATCCCACAACGCAGCCATTGTGGTAAATTGCCTAAACACCAATTTTGGAGAAAAATGGCTTGCAAATAATGGACCTATTAGGTGGCCAGCCCGTTCACCTGATATCACCCCATTAGATTTTTATTTTTGGGGATTTTTAAAAAATAAAATTTACAGCGTCAGAAGTAATACGGTTGAAGAACTAAGACAAAATTTTGAAGCCGCTTTAAGAAGCATAAAACACCTGAATATTCGGAACTCCCGGAATGGTGTTCGTAGAAGATGCCAGCTATGTATCGATGCCAATGGGCTCCAATTTGAGCATTTGTTGTAATTGTTATGTATATTTTTTTGTTGTTTATTTAAAATAAAAATGGTTTTGTAGATCTATATTTCTATGCTTTATCTTTTATTTAAAAAATACAAAATCGATGTATTTCCAAAGTTGGTGACACTAAATGATGAGGTAAATATTTTCAGAGTTTTAAACATATAAAAAAATAATTAGTCATACATATTCTTTTGTCCTTTTCTTACTAACGGGGCTTGCTATGTGCAAAATAGGCCTATCTAAAGTAATTTGCAAATTACTCAGCTATTTCTTTAGAAAACTGCAAAAATGTGTATATATTTGGAAAGCTAATGGTAAGCAGAATAAACGTAATTGAAAATATACAGGGTGTCCCATAAGAAAAAATATAAGTTGGGTCAATTTCTTAAAAATTAAACAAGATAGAAAAAAACTGGCTACGCCACTGAACTTTACGGATAAAACTACATATTTTATCAATTTACAGTTTTTTCGTATCTATAATAACAAAGAAGTTACATGGAATTTTAATAACCGTCAAAATTTGAAAATCACCCTGTAGCTGTCCAGGGGAGCAAGGTAGCCATGATCTGTTTTCGCAGCAATTGTTTCCTTAAAAAAAGAACTCATAACATCTATATCAGATTTATGAAATTCCTTATGATTTTCGAGATACCCTATAAAACTATCAAAAATAGAACACCCTGTACATAAAATCAAACGGCTGGAGAGAATTCACGTAACCTTTCCCATCAGGGGACATTCTTACTTAGAATGTGACAAAGATATGGGTTTAATTAATATGAAAACCAGATAAGTGTATTAAAAAATGCTTGAAAAAAACCAGAGCCCTTTCATAGTTATAAATGTGTATCAAAGAATAGCCAAAAATTTGAGATCTTTTCAGGAAACAAAATTTGTTCATAAATGTCCAATTCCTTTACAGCAAGTAAGAGAACTTCGTGTGTGGAATGACAATCCTGGACTTGTTTTTTTACCGTACTACTTACAATGGGCATTGGTTAAGCAAGCAAATAACTTTGAAACCAAATAAAAAGTCAGTTACTACTTCCAGAATAGATTTAAAAGAATTCGAATTTGAATTTTCAGCACCAGCCTATGACAAACCATTACCACTTTCTAAGGCAAAATATGACGATTTGAAGGTTCTAAAACGATTTTGTAACCCAGCTGCATAATATATTTATGAAAGTTTACCACATAAGTGAAGATTTTTTTGACAGTCAATCCGGGCTGAGATATAACCTTGCGTGTTCTCGAAGAATTTCTTAGTATGTTAAGGTGTATTTTTTGTTCCCTAATGGACATCGTATGTTTTTAACCAGTTTTTTAGTACTTTTTGGTGTATTTTTTTTGTACAATTTAATATGATAATATTATGTTCACTTTTTGCTCAAATCTAAACAATATGTATATCATAAATCATTTTCAAAATATTTAGGTGCCTTTAAATTTGTTCACTTACTGCTACATAAGAAATACTACTAAAAGCTGCTGAAATATCTCTGAAAAGTAATATTGTGACATCGTTTGTTTGTTCCTCTTACCCTTCGATTGTAATATTTATTAACTTATTTATTATCATCTTAATTGTAGAGTAGATATATTAATAATATTATGCAAAAAATATGTGATGGGTGGAACTCATTCCTACAAAATGGGGTTTGAGTTTTTTAGTTTGTATAATAATTTTTAAAAATCAGAGAAAGTCATGTTGGAATGTCGTACAGAAATATTATATACTACAAAATGTTTGCTAATATTTATTTACTGTTCCATCTAAAAAAAAAACATGCAATGGTGAAAATTTTCTATTTTTTGTAATTTTGAGGTTTTGAAAACACCAAAACCAATTTGATGAACAGGTCTTCAGGCTCGTGAGTGGCTCATTAAAAACTATAAAACAGGTAAGATCTAGTATTTTTGGTAATCACCCTTGTTTTTATGGGGTTGTGTAAAATCCCACCTCAGCGTATATAAGAGTAACGGTGTAAAACTTTTATGTTTTTAATTTTCCTTTATAAATATATAGAGTTTCCCAATGTTGCCAATACCCATTTATCAATGTGGCGGTTGGTCGGTTCAACAAGCTCTCCAAAGATTTAGTGTTCGTTCCAAATACAAAAACTAAAAATTGGATAAACGACCGAAGGGATCCGTTAAATTTTATAGCCTGTGTAATATTGGAATTAATTCAGAATATAAACCAAGTTCTCGTTTTTATTATCCGTTTTATGTTGAAAATGTTCCGTAAAAATAAATTCACTTCTTTTTTATATGAACATTATGATAATAGATCTTTACATAACTATATTACTAATGATTTCTCGGGAAATTTCTGATATTGAAAATAAAATTTCCGAACCTTTTAATTTTGGGTATATTAACATTTGCGATCGTAACTTCAAATTGAAACTCAAATTTTGTTCGTAATATTTATCAATTAATACGGGGTGGCCCACTCTCAACGCAGGCTTCCATAGCGTCTAAACTACTCAACTTTCTAATATTTTTTATTAACAGAGTCATAGGGAGGCATTAGGCCTACAATTTAAAATGATTTTAAATTATACAGGGTCTCCCAAATAGTCAGGGCATATCAAACATACTATTTTTTTAAAACAGAACACCCTATAATATCTTACATTACTTTGAATTCTACATAAAGTTATAATTATTTTTTAGTAGGTGCATTATAAGTCTGAACTTAATAGTTTCTAAGATATCGAGTTTTGAAAAATGACATTTTTGAACTTTGACAGCTTCTAGCTTTCTAGCCTTTCAATAACTTTGCTATAGATCTTTTTTTTGGGATATCCGGTATGTTTCAAAATAATTTTAAACTGTAGGCCTAATGTCTCCCTATGACCTTATTTTGAAAAATATTAAAAATATGAGTAGTTTAGATGCTATGAAATCCTGCGTTGAGAGTGGGCAGACCCGTATCAAGAAATTCGTTTCGGGGGGGGGGGGGGGAATTCAGAGCAAAGCGAATCACACAATAAAACTTAAATAATTATTTTCAAATTTCGGGATTTCGGGGGGGCCCGGCCCCCCCCCCCTGGATACGTGCTTGAGAGTGGGCCACCCAGTATACATACAAAAATGCTAACTAATATGTGAATCGAGCCTAAGCAATACACGTGCTTGAGTTGCGGTTGTTATTTTATTGTCACCTGCATACCTTATTTGTATAAAATTGCATTGGTCATTAATAATATTACAATTATGGTATTCACACAGACAGGGTGTCCTAAAAGGTATGATCAATAACACTAGTTTACAGCCAATTTGCAACTGTAATGTGAAGGGCAGTTTTTTGTTAATTTTTGGTCTCTAAATGCGAAAGTGATGGTAAAACTTCGTAACACGTAAGATTTTTGACTTATGGTTTTTTTTAGCAAATATTAATGAGCATTTTAATCACATTATTTTAAAAAGTAATTTGTAATATACCGGAGCGCCACGTTGCCAAATTTACGTTCTCCTTAAGTTTGTGCACAATCTTAAAAAAACCTTTACAATGGCAACTTGAAAATAATATCATAATGTTCCGTAATTATTATGATTATTTTTGTTGATATCTCCGGATTGAAAATAGAGACATATTAACTTGCGGTTTTCGCTGACTTCTTAGACTTTTGATCATCCTTGTAATCAGGTAAAACTGAATATTAATTAGAATTATGGAAAAAACGCACAAGGTTTGTGAAGTTGTAAGACAGCGCCCCCTATAGCGCCTAGTGTAAAACACATATTGCCGTAGTTCATAAGATGATATATAGAGTGAAAGAAGCCCTTTTTAACAAAACTAAGTTTACTAAATTATGTTAAGCCAGACCGGTCTTATAAGCATTTATTACAAATAATGGTCAACCTTCCCCCACAACTTTATTTGAAAAGTGACGAACACGTTCTATAGGTGAATTGTATTAATAACTCTTCGAAATATACAAAAATGTTATTTTCGGGATACCTTAACGAGACGACTTTTGAGGAAACTTCGTGATTCATATTTACCGTTACTGTTGCGCCCTCTAGCGCCAGTCTGAGAAACTTGAAAATAATTTCCAACAATTTCTCATGACCACTTTACCCAATATATTTTTTTTCCGCAAGCCATACGACTAACACTTTCTAAAATACGGCCGACAGCCATTCTTAGTGGGACACCCGGTACCTATCTACACACCTGAACACAATTCAACATTTCAATATTTCGGGAAAGAAGAGCCATAAGTGGAATAAAAATATTGTAAAAGTAATAAAAGAATACAAAGGCAATATCTAGGTTTTGACCTTACACCTTAATATTATCTAATATCGATTTACTGCCACATTGTATCATATTCAAACCCACCCAGGTTATGAAATAAGAAAATAGTTATCCATTATTTGCTCTGAAGATAATATCCTGGAATTTTATTTCCAGCTGTATCATTTTATATGATATCCCTGGAAGTCGTATAAGCTGTTAAATGCAATAACTAGAATTGCCATTTAGACCAGCTCGCTGCAAAACAACAGAAATGTCGTGCAGTGCAGACTCAAGTGAAATAAATTGAAAACGTTTGTGATTGTTGCAATCTTTTAAAAATACTATTTATAAAAGGTGTTCCAGATTGTTTTAAAAAACAATAAGTATATTACTTCTGTATATTCTTAGGGCTGTTATTAAGAAATTAAATGATTGCATGTCAAAATGCGGTGGTTTCCAGCTTACAATACTCAATATTAATAATAGTTTCGTTCTCATATTCAACGCTAAATAATATCCAAATAACCGAAACTTATAGCCTCCCTTACGAGTCTATCACGGAAAAAACAGTATTGTAAATTTAGTTTAGTAAGAATTTTATAGTATATTTTTCTATTAAACCTCCTAATAACTATAAATCTGTATATTAATTTTTTATATAACATAGTATAATTATGCCACTACTTAGGTATATATTACATTTTACAAATGCGTATTGGTTAAATTGAATAATCTTTTTTTTTTAGTTAAAAGTAATAGTATATTATTAACCAAGGTTTAGACAGCCATCATTATTGCCCGAGCGGCGAGTTTAAATCACGAGGAGCGAAGCGACGAGGGATTTAAGACGCGAGGGCTATAATAAGCTGTCTAAACCGTGGTTAATATATTATTTTTTCCACTACTACAAACTTTTATATGACATTTATCTTTATAGTATTAATAATTATAAAAAATTATAGGTAGGTATAAGTATATTTTTTAATCAAGTTACCTGCGCTTTGGAATTGGAAAATATTTTGTTGTTTTGTCAGGTGGCTTTGTCAATGTCAATTTGTGTTCATTTGTGTCATCAGATTTCACGAGTTTTGCGTTTTTTTTTAAAATGAGCGAAGAAAATGTTAGTGATAATATTATGTGTACACCTCCCGAATTAAGGATGGAAGCAGAAAAAATGTTGATTGTATCGATATTTTACAATATCAAGTAATCTAATATGTATTGATAATTATCTGGTTGCCTAACCACAATTAATTGATGTTGTAGAATTAAAAAATCAAGTTACCTGCGTTCAAACAAAATTCGGTTAAGGTCAAAGATCGGTCAATAATGGATTTCAATGGCTTATTATTGACCATGGTCAACAATGACTTATAAGGTAGAGAAAAACGATTTCTAGCGTTAATAATCGGTCAATAATGGCGATGTTATAGGTTAGTAGTGGAAAAAAAATTTATTGTAAATTTTACTAAATCCTTTTGTGGCTTTTATAATTTTTTATTACATGAAGAGACAAGCATAAAAAATGGTTATAACGGAACATTAGTAAAAATTACTATATTTCTTTACTAAGATTTTTAATAGAATTTAGAAGGGTGTAATTATAGTAAGACTGTTTGACAATAAACTATTTGAACTTTTATAACACTATATTTGGAAAATATCAAAAAATATGGAAGCGCTTATAAAATTTTCGTAGAAAAATTCATATTTTACTAAATGAATATAGTAGAAACTACTAAAGAATTTACAGGAATAGTCAAAGCCGCGTTGCCAGGACCGGACTGACAAATGTAAAATACGAATTTAAAAGCAAATAAGCAAAAACAATTCATTATCAGAAAGTAATACCGCCATTACATAGTGAGGGTAGGGGGGGTTTAAAAATCGGTAAAAAAAATTCCAGGTCCGTATTTAAAAAAATTAAGTTGAAGTTGGCCGCTCGGAGACGAAACGTCGGATCTTTAGTTTAATAACGTAATTTTGTAGAGGAGAAAAAGTTGCAACGACAAAGTGTCATTTATTTTTAAATAGCTATTCAAATGAGCTCAGGAAAAAATAAAAACTATTTTGAAAAATTTCGGTTTTTTTCGAATAATATCGGAAGTATTCGGAATTTTAAAACTTTTAAAGCGGCATTTTAATCACACCGAATTGCACAACTTTGCCCCCATTTAACCGTTTCTCTAACTCGTATGGTTTCCGAGATTACAATTTTCGTATGTCGAATTTGTAACACCCTGTAGGTATGGTATACATAAATAAATAGCAAATCTTATCAGCTTTCTAAATCAGTAATGACATACAGGGTGTTTCATTCGGGAAAATCGACTTTTCACATTTTTCCAAGTAACCAAAATAATTGGATTTTTATACCGCCCCGTATATTGCAACTAAGGTCTGGCCATAGCATAAAATGCCTCCGGGTATTGCCTAACTACCAACCGAATTTCAGTGACTTAGCATCTCAAAGTTTAAAAGTATCACCATGTATTGCAATTGAATAAAATGGAAAATAATAATTATTATCTCGAAATCGGCAAGAGATAGGTATAGTAAAGTGATAAGGAAATTTGTTAAGCAACTACTAGTTATTGTAAGAATAAGTTAATATAGAGTGTGTTCCATTTAAAACATGAAAGTTGCTGTTACTTTCTAGTAGAAGCGACAACACCGCATTATCCAAAATATTTTAGCTGTGTACTTAGAGCATGTGCTTTTATACAGGGTGAGGATTTTAAAGTGTTACAACGCAATATCTGAAAAACGGCTATAAATATTTTAGTCAAATTTTGGGACGTGGATAGGGAGGTTGGGGGACAAATTTTAAAATATTTTTGATATTTACCCCCCCTCCAGATTTGATGTGGCTAGTGACAAATTTGAAATGTCAAATGGAAAGGTATTTTTTTTTTTTGATAATTCGATTCCTCGTCAATAACTACGTAAGTGAGCAGAAAATTGTTACATTTGCTCTACTAGTTGCTTAGTTACGAATTTTTCAATAAATAAAATAGGAATACTTAAAAATGATAATTCCTTAAAAAATCTAACGACGATCATGCTTCAAAAGGTGTTCGAAATGACCCCCATCCATTTCTAAACATTTTGCAATTCTTTTTTGACATGAGTTGCGCACGCGAGTTAACATTTGAGGCGTTACTAAATTACATGCTTGTTGAATACGATCTTTCATGTTTTCTGGTGTGGTCGGTGGTGTAGCCATAACTTTCTCTTTTATAAATCCCCACAAGAAAAAATCTAATGGGGTTAAATCTGGTGACCTTGCAGGCCAATTTACAGGACCACCACGACCAATCCATCTGTTTCCAAACATTTCATTTAGTGTATCTCGAGCTTGTCGGGCAAAATGTGGCGGAGCACCATCTTGCTGAAACCATAGTTCTTGTTGATTTCCATTATTATTCAGAAGTTGTGGCAAATCGGTTTGTAAAAAATTATTATACATTTCTCCATTTAGGTGACGGTCAAAAAAATGTGGTCCAATGACTCTATCTCCGACTATGCCACACCAGGTATTAACCGACCAAGGATGTTGGTTTGGCAGAAATCTCATCCAGTGAGGATTTTGAGGTGCCCAATAGTGTAAATTGTGCCGGTTGACCTTAAATTAAGAAAAGCAAAATTGATTGAATCAGTATAAAATTAAAAATAAATCTAAATGTATGTGAATATTCTCTAAACACCCGTTAACGGGTGTTTAGATATGTATTTATTTATGTACACCCATCAAGTAGTGGATTACATATTTTTGATTATTAAAAGTTACATTAATCCATATTGATTTAAATAATTACCTGACCACAATTGGTAAATGTAGCTTCGTCAGAAAATACTATCTTTCTTAAAAATGCATTGTTTTCGTGAATTAAAGTTTGTAACCACGTACAAAAGGTAATCCTATTTTGAAAGTCTTGGCCATACAATTCCTGATGAATAGTTATGTGGTAAGGGTGAAAATTGTGCTTGTGTAAAATAGCCAGTACCGATTTTTGGCACATTCCTGAATCACGAGCAAGTTCCCTTGAACCAACATGAGGATTTACAGCTATTACACCCAACACTCCAACGGCCATATCGTCATTAGTTTTTGTTTGTCTTCTAACTCTGTTCTTATTTTTTAGGATTCCCGTGCTGCGGCCTCGATCTTCTAATCGCTTAAATGCCATATGAGATTTTTGAATGGCGGGAAACCTAACAGTCCACAATTGCGCCGCTTCCCGGTAGTTTTTTCTACATTCTCCCAGAATTAACAACATGTCTATTTCAATGTCATAAGATTGTTCCATAATTGCACTGAATAATGAACTTTATCAGATTATCACTACTTGTCAAAGTCAAAAGTGGTTTCCTAGGATACAACATAATTAAAGGTTTGGATAAACAATAATCATAGGTGTCATGATTTAAAATGTGTAGTTTTAAGTATTCCTATTTTATTTATTGAAAAATTCGTAACTAAGCAACTAGTAGAGCAAATGTAACAATTTTCTGCTCACTTACGTAGTTATTGACGAGGAATCGAATTATCAAAAAAAAAAAATACCTTTCCATTTGACATTTCAAATTTGTCACTAGCCACATCAAATCTGGAGGGGGGGTAAATATCAAAAATATTTTAAAATTTGTCCCCCAACCTCCCTATCCACGTCCCAAAATTTGACTAAAATATTTATAGCCGTTTTTCAGATATTGCGTTGTAACACTTTAAAATCCTCACCCTGTATAATAAACCAAATTTTTGGATAATTCCATTGACTGGTTCGCTAGAAACGTCTTATGCGCCATCGTCGTAAATCACCCTGTATACTATACAGGGATATGCATACGTCTAATAGTTTTATGTAATAAATGAACAGACGGCCTGTGTAGTCCATACCGACCGAACTGAACCTCGCCCATATAAATATATTACCATTGTATTTAAAAAAGATGTGTAAATAATAGTTATTTATGGTACTAGTGTGTTATGTTGAAAATAAGTCACGCGAGAAAGATTTATTTAATTTATTTAATTCTCAAGTGACTTAGGAAACATAGCACACGAGTGGCATGCAATGTTTTATCGAACAAGTGGAAGAAATCGTTTTTTTATGAGATAATAATTAATAAGTTTCGTGATCAAATCAAAGCAACTTGCGTCTCAGTACCCTATAAATGTCAGAATGACTTGACAGTGACTTTTTTACATTTTGGTCAAAGTTGGTTGATTGTTTGGTTGCTACGGGTATGATACATTGTTAGCAAATGTTTAAATAAATTTTGACACTTGTCAGTTTTCCCTGCAGAAAAAGGAAGCTTTTTTGAAGAAAAAAACCTATAGAAAATGGAGGAAACCGTGAAAATGACGTTCCTGAGGATATCCTTACGGAAGCGGAAGAAGCAGCGATGCAGATTTTGCCAGAAAAGTCCCGAGATGCTTACGACAAGTAGTTCAAAATGTTTGAGTTTTGGATGAATTCACGGAAGATAAAAGGTATCGATGAAAATGTTCTATTGGCTTATTTTTTACATTTGCAAAAAAAATTAGCCCCATCGTCGCTATGGACCAAATACTCGATGCTTCGCTCGACTATTCACCTGTATAAAAAAAAAACATTTCAAAATATGAGACGGAGAATGAAGCCAGATGGCTCCATCTCGTGGTGCTGGTAAAAAACACCAATTCTTAAGCATACAAAATATGGCAAACAAACGAGCTTTTTGAAAAGCAAATCACAGGGATACAAACCAAAGAAGTCCAAGACATTACAATAGAGAAGTTTTTGAACGAAGCTCCCGACGACGAGTACTTCTTGATGAAAGTGGCTTTGGTAATGGGGATTAGCGGTGCTTGTAGATGCGATGAATTGGTCAATTTGAAAATAGAAAATATTCAAGACAAAGGGAAATATTTTACGTAGTTTTGCCAGACACTAAAACCAAGAAATCGAGAAGTTTCACCATACTTGAAGAAGGATTTCCAGTCAACCCGATCAATTTGTGTAAAAAATACATGTCTTTGAGACCAAAGAATACTAGTTCTAGCCGCTTTTTTGTTTTTTTGTAAAAATGGCAGGTGTACCAGCCAGTGTTGGGAAATATATACGTTGTCGAAGATACCTTCAAGAATTGCAATGTTTTTGAAATTGGAGAAACCAGCGCTCTACACCGGTCACTGCCTGAGAAGGTCTTCGGCGACTCTTTTGGCCAATGCAGGGGCTAACATGACTACTTTAAAGCGTTACGGAGGATGGAAGTCCTTGACGGTAGCAGAAGGATACTTAGAAGAATCGGTGCATAACAAAATACAAATTGCAGAAAAAATACAAGGTTCTAATATGTCGGCGTCTTCTAGCACTATCAGCAGCTGTACCGATATTGGGGCGTCTGGTTCCAATGAACCAACGAATTTTACAATGACTTCAAATTCGAATAAACCGTTAGCGTTTTCCTTTAATTTCAATATCAATGTGAATTCTGCTTGTAATAGTAATAAATAAATAGAATACTACTTTAAATATGAACGTGAGTTATGGATTATAACTTACTAGTGTGTTATTTGATAGTTTACTTGTCTAAAATGGCATTGATAATGACAGTCACAACTGTCATGTGTTGGATAATAGTACATTACGTATCAAGTTTAGAAAAGTGGAACTTTATTTGACGAGTATGGTTAGTTTGAATCCGAGCGAAGCGAGGATTTAATCTCCATACGAGTCAAGTAAAATCACTTTTCTGACGAGGTGCGTATACTATTTTTTCGCATTTTAAAGAATAGTTACTGAAGAAAATCTACAAAAACTTAGTAGTATGACTTCTCAGTAACTTAGCAATATAAACAAGATGTTTTTTTTGTGTTTGACGACTATTGACAGCATCCAAATAAAATCATATTTGAAGAGTGAATTTCACAAGAATTATGGAAATGGCTAATGAAAACGACTTGGAAGATATCCTGAATGCGGCCCGCGAAGCTTCTTCAAGTTTGCTTCCAGTAAAATTCAAGGAAAGATACGAGAAAACATAATTATAATATGTTCTGCGAGTGGAGAAACACCAAGAATTTTAAAGGCATTGACGAAAATTTGATGCTGGCATACTTTTACGAGAAGGTAAGCTATTTTATATGGTTAAAGTGTGGTATATGGGTACTAATTATGTTATTTGTTTTAGGCAAAAGTCCTCAAAGCTTCCAGTTTATGGTCTACGTAATCTATGATCAAAAGCACAATACTTATCAGTGAAAACACGGATATTTCACAATATAAAAAGTTAATCGCTTTTTTGAAACGTCAAAACGACAAATATGAACCTAAAAAATCGAAAGTTTTGACCATGGAAAACGTCACGAAATTTTTGAAGGAAGCTCCAGAAGACACGTTTCTGTTAATGAAAGTGGTATTAATTGTTGGGCTGAAGGGCGCATGTCGGCGTGCAGAACTATGCAGTTTAACATCTGAAGATCTAGAGGATTCAGGAACAATGCTAATTGTAACGTTACATGATACCAAAACAAAGAGAAAACGTGTATTTACCGTAGGATCAGATGGCAATGGGTATAAAATTTACCACAAGTACTTACTGTTAAGACCTAAAATAATAAGGCACAATAGATTTTTCCTGTTTTATCGTTATGGCAAATGTACAGTACAGCCAGTTGGCATCAACACTTTCGCAAAAATCCCACAAGAAATTGCGAAATATCTAAAACTTCCTGATGCTTCAAGCTACACCGGTCATTGTTTGAGAAAAACATCTGCAACTTTTCTTGCTGACAATGGCGCTGATATTCAGGATCCCAAACGGCATGGGGGATGGCGGTCCACAAGCGTAGCTGAAGGATACGTGGAAGAAAGCATTGAAAATAAATTGAAAAATTCTCAAAGGGTATTCAAAAATGTCCAAGAAGTCCCCATAGGAATTGTGGTGAATAAAAAAAATGTTCATCAACAACTACTTAATACGGCGAGGTCAGCAGTTGCATCCTTTTCTAACATAAATAATTGTTCTTTTAATATTTATTGTACCTAATAAGATTTAAAATAAACGAATTTCTTTCTTGTAAAATTGTGTTTTGAATGACATTGACGTTTTATGCAGTAATGGTTGCTATGCTGTAATGGTTGCTATGCTGTAAAGTGACCAATTACTGTACGATTTTGAGGTCATTAATCTAGTGCATTACTGTATAAAATGCGAAAAAGACCTTTATTATTATTATTATTTGAATTCCATACAAATTAAGATTTGATGGAAATTTAAACAGAGTATTACGGCAACAATGTTGTGTTTTGGACCATTTTCCTTAAATTCCTCTTGTAGCTGTAGACTTGTGCGTCGGACTGTTTTTATTTGACTTACATTTAGTTCCTGGTAACAACAGGATATAGGTAATTAAATATCCTGATTTGCTTCCATTTGCAGTCTAGTACGTTAATATAAATTTTGGCCTAAAATGCACCAGTCACACCCTCACAGCCATCAATTAAAAAAGGCAGTTATTTCATTTTTGTTTTAATAAAATAAGCTTTTTACCAAGTCCATAGTACACACATATTGTTTCATTAAAGCTTACCCTATGAAGCAAGACAAAATCTGTTTTGCTTTCAACGTAATAAACTGAATAACCGGATTTTTTCCATTATCAAAAATAATTCTATCATTTTATGTTATATCTCTGAAAGACGCATTGGCTATGAAAGTAATAACTGAAACTAAAATTGCCCCTCGGAGCAACTTACACGCTTACATGGAACGGCTCAGCATCTGCTCGGTATAGCAATTTAAGTGGGCGCAATAAAACAACACGTTTTATTTATGTATTATTTAAAAAAAATTATAGATTATAAATTACTAACGCTTATATTGCCTTCGTTTTAATTCTTGGAATTAGCATAAGTTGACGTGAACGCTTCATCTTAAGAAAACTCATTAATGTCTAACATTTTTGAAAAAAAACGCTTCTGAATATAACCAAATAACATTAAAGAAATAATCAATTATAGTTATAAAATACTAAGTTTTAACTTTAAGGAAACAATAATTTTCTTAAATGTTTAAGAGACGTGTTGAGAGGGGCTGTAGTGTATATGTGATAGGGGAGAACTAAATGCAACAAAGAGGTTAGCAAGGGGTTAACTAGTTTAATTGGAATTGAGACACAAGTCCTGTGAGATGGCCCCTTACGTCACCTTATTTATTCTTTTAAAAAGGGATTAATTTTAATTTAGATGGCTATACCATGGTCAATCACGGATAGCCATGACAGAAAACCAAATTCTGTAAATGCGGCATTACGGATTGTTGTCAATAGTACTGGTATTTGTTTGATTTGTAAGTTTATTTGATATTTCTGTGAAAAATTGTTCAAGATGGCATAAAATAATAAATATAAAAATTTTGAAAAACACGATATGTATTTTATCCAAGCTAATGAAGACGCGAACGCAGCCTCGGAGCTGTATTTTAATAGGTAAGTTTTAAAATCGTTTGTTAGGTAAAATTAATATTCAAAATAAAAATAAAAAAGTTTTAATCATTATTTTCATCTATTATGAGCTTTTTGTTACACTAAATTTTTCGTAGATATCCAGAAAGAGAACAACATGATAAAAGAATATTTCAAAAAATCCAAGCCAATCTCATTGAGCACGAATCTTTTAAAAAACCAAGGCCTAATTTTTACAACAAGGAAAACAGTGAAGAAGACTAAATAAATGTTTTGGGCTCTGTCACGTTACAACAGTGGCGGCTCGTCGTATAAAGCAACTGATGCCGGGCCTCACATGTAAAATTAATAAATTATTTATTTAAATATAAAACGTTTTTTAACTAATTTCCAATCATTAAAAGTATCAAACCAATAGAACATTGAATTACCATCAAAGTTCAACATATTATCTTTTAAATTTAGCGCGCACCCCATCCAACATTTATTTTAAAAACTGAAATCGTTGCCTGACCGCATAAAAAGAAAAATGTAATCCCAAAAACTTCCTTTACGTCACAAACGCTATGCTCTCCAACCCGGCACCTCCACCGCATTAATTGCGCAGAACAGGAAGAATAGGCAAATTTTGTAGGCGAGTGAGGCCCACTTATTTGGGCCTATATATCGTATTATTTTTACAGTAGCTTGCAATGGCTTGCATGTTGCCAAATGTTTATTGAACAAGAACACTTATTGACTTATTTACTTATTATTTAAATGTTTTATTTTTAAAAACATAAAAAAATAAGTTAGAAATGATTGATAAATGTTTTCATTGTTCTATAAGATATTATTAATAAATATGCAATTAAATCCCACTAACAAAAAACAGATAAAAATTAAAGATTATAGGTGGGTGCCTAGTGCCTATTTGAAACTTGGCAATGTTTTATTGTTAACAGGCTCATATATCTTTTCTTCTCGTAGGATCAGGTGTCGGGTTATTAGATTTAATTAATGCCATTCGTTTATGATTGTTAACCTATCGTGATTTTAGATTTTCGAGGCAGGTCTGCGGGTTAAAATACTGACACCTAATTAATTTGTTTTCTTGTTGTGTTGGTGCACATACCGACTCTTAGAGTCGGTTGTGGTTGGTGATAGGAGGTAAGGTAAGGCAAGAGCCCTTTACATCAGGTGAGTAAGCCGATTTGCTTTTTATTTTAATAATTAATACAGTATTGCCATGGCCAAGGTCCAAGGTCTCGTTACATAAAATTATTTTTTTTGTGCTTTGTGCCTATTTTAATTTAAATTATGAATCCCTCTCACGATATTGTTTTGTCTTCTCGCGACGACCTGAGATAGAAAAACGGCAAATTTTGGAGAGTCGACCAACACCACAAATAACGGCAGTTTTTAGCGAAAAGAGGGTGGGTCGGGAAAGTTCGCGATCATTTCAAACTTCATAATATGATAGTTACAAATGGCTTTGCGGGAGTTCATATAAACAAAGTTTGTATTGCTGGCCGTGTATTTTATTAGGCAGCGTAAAAACAATTGGAGTTCAGGGGGTGGGTATTCTGATTTAAAAAAATGTTCACGGGCGGTAAAATCACACGAAAGTTCCAAAGAACATATTAAGAATTCTGTGGCGCTTACGAGAGTAGAGCAAAATGGAGACACAACAGCGGATGCACTGAGAGAAATTGACCCTGACCTTGCAAATTGAATATTTTTCTCGTGAAACCTAGTATTTCAAAATAATTATATTGCTGGTTGAATTCCTAACTACTCATTTTAAGCCAATGACCTTAAAATCGCGAAAAATTTTCGCTTTCTAGCCTCACCCCATTATACACCCACGAGCCGCCACTGCGTTACAACGAAATCAGGAACGCAGTTAATATTTAAAAAATATAAATTTAAACCATACAAATACCATCTCGTGCAACATTCGCATCCCGGTGACACAGAACGTAGGATAGTTTCTTGCAACTGGTACCTACAAATGTTGCAGGAAAACGCAAATTTTGGTCCGACGAGGCTTATTTTACGAATTCATCATCATATAGTTTAAGGTGCTGTCAATTAAGTTATCACTTATCAGCTTTAAAATCAGTTGAGGTTTGAGGTGTGCAATATTGTAAATCGGACAGTGTTGTGACTGGTTGAAACGATTTGCTGTAATTTACATAGTAGTTCACTTTGTGCTATTACTGTATGTTTTGGACAAGTAAATTTTACTCGGTACCTACCTATATTTGATTATATCATTATGGCTTTTCGGCGACCATTTGAAACAGAAGGTCAAAGTGAATTATCGCAGGAATATAATGATGTTCAGTGTCAACGCATTATTGTAAATATGTCCGCGTGTTTAAAAAAAGAAATTCCGGGAAAAATTGAAAATGCGCTGTGTACAAGAATTAATGAATTAACACAACTTAGGTTTACCAGAATCTATAATGTAATTAAATTGGCAACTGTAACCGATCATTCTATAAAGCCAACTTTAGAACTGGTTCGTGATAAATTACGAGGGTATCCTGATTATAATTACCAATCTTTAGAAACATTGCATGGTGATCTGTTAAGTTGTGACTTTAAACATAAAAATTAGATAATCGAATGGTTATAATGGAATCTCGGCGTATCATGGAACTGCGACAGAAATATTTGAACCAAATAAAGGAGTTCCATGAATCCAATAAAAGTGTAATTTATTTAGACGAAACTTGGTTTGATACTCATAATATTGTTAAGTATGGTTGGTTGAACAGTACAAAAAATTGTACTTTAAAGGGTGTATTTCGTGTTCGAGAGGAAAACGCGTTATTATTTTCCATGACGGAAGTAAGGATGGATTTGTACCTAATGCGTTGCTCTTGTCAGCAAAAAATATTACCCAATCTTACGCCGATTATCATGAAGATATGACAGAAAATTTGTTTGAAAAATGGTTTACCGAACATTCCGCCGAATTCGGTATTTGTTATGGACAATGCGTCGTGTCATTCGCAAATATTAAATAAAATACCTAACATCAATACTAAAATAGAAGATATTCTAAGATTTATGAGAAATAAGAATATAATAATAATAATAATAATAATAAAGGTCTTTATTCATAAATGATACAATCAAAGTACTACATTTTGTTATTGGGCGAGGTTCAGTTCACCCTGATTACAATATATGCAACAAGGCATCTGTTCAACTAACCCATAACCAAACTATAACTAGTGAAATAACCATAAAGAAAGAAAATAGTAGACGAGATAAACGTAAACTAATAAATTATATTTTATCTTTAAAAGTGCAGAGTATTACTAAAAACAACAATTCATTACCCAGGCCGCACTTTCTATAATGATTGCGCACCAAGCTTTTGATAAATAAAATTTCTGAAAACAGGTGCTGACATAGCATAAACATCATTAGGAAGAGCGTTCAATAAATTGACAATGTTGTACGAGAAGGATCGCTTAAAAACCTGCGATCTATGTTGTGGTATTGTAAGCCTACCCTTAAACCTAATATTAATATTGTGTACGTCTGTGCGAAATCTAATCTTCTGATAGAGATATGTTGGAAACTTATTTTTTATAATAGCATGATAGTGGCAAATCATATGCAGATAACGCCTTTGGTACATGCTTAACCAACCATTATCTTTAATTTTATGGGTAATGTGCTCTCGTTTTTTTATGCCAAATATAAGCCGTAACCAAGAGTTTTGTACTTTTTGTATTCGCCTTGAATCATATTCGGTCAAGCATGGACCATAAACGCCATCACAGTAATTGAAGTGGGAAAGCACAAGTTCATCACACAACATAGACTTTACATTCCTATTAAGGATATATCTATTTTGATAAATAAGTTTTAAGTTGGAGTAAGCTTTCTGAATGCACCTATTCACATGTGCAGCAAACCTCAACTCACTGTCAACATACAGACCCAAATTCTTCACCACAGGATCCAACTTAATATTGTGACCTTGAACGCCAATATCATGACTGTACCGTTCGATAAACCGTTGTTTTTCTACTTTTCCTCCAAAAACCACCGCCACAGTTTTATTAAAATTTAGTTTTAAGCAATGATTACTACTAAATTCACTAACCTTGATCAAATCAAAATTGACTGCGGCGACAGCCTGTGGTGCTTCATCCGGATAAAAGGACAAGTACATCTGAGTATCATCAGCATAGAAATGATTACTGCATGACAGAAAGACTGAAGAAAATGATGACGTATAAAATGTAAATAATCTTGGGCCCAAGATTGAGCCCTGCGGAACACCATTAGTGACATCTCAAAATTCCGAGTTTTTTCTATTATAACATACTAATTGTTTTCTGTCATGCAGATAACTTGTCATGAGCCCTATTGCTTGATCGTTAAAACCCACATAACTATACATTGCTTTTAAAATATCATGATTTAACGTATCAAACGCCTTGGAATAATCCAACAAAACCAAAATTGACAACTTTCCCTTATCTAAGCTGCATATTATATCATCTGTTATATTCATTAAAGCAGTATTGCATCCCACACCCTTTCTAAAACCAGACTGTGAATCAGAAATTATTTTATTATTGTTAAAATATACCTGCAACTGACCATCAAGTAGCTTTTCAAAAACTTTGGAAAGGGTGGGGAGAATACTAATGGGGCGCAAATCATTAAAAGTATTCGGAGTAGCAACCTTGGGCAGAGGAATCACACGCGCTTCCTTCCACATACTAGGAAAGGTGGAGCAAGAAATACTATAGTTCATGATGTGTGTTATATATGGAAGTAGAAAGGGAAGCCATAATTGTATTGTTAAGATATTTATTCCATCAAGTCCTGTAGCTGTACTTTTTATTGTAGAAATTACTTTTAAAACCTCTATTTCTGTTACATTAACAAAATTAAAATTATTATGGCATTGATTATTATTATTATAAAAATATATTTAACTTTGATTAGGCTTAAGTTTTGGGACAGCATTGATGAAATTATTATTTATAGTATTTGGGTCTGTCAAATGAGTTGGTAAAACTAAGTTTCCTTGAACTGTATTATGAACATTTAATTGTTTTAGATCAGCCCATAATTCTTTTGGTTTTTTATTTTGAAAAGAATTTTGATAATACGCTTTTTTTTCTCTCCTTACCTCTAGTGTGAAACCGTTTCTCAAAGCTTTGTAATGAGACCAATCTGTAGGGCATCTAGTTCTTTTAAACTTACTCAAGGCCTTATCTCTATCCTTTTTAGCAGCTCGCAAAGCATCTGTAAGCCATGGGGCATATGGCTCAATAATTTTAAAAGTTACATAAGGGGCATGGATGTCAAGTAAAATATATATTATTACACATAAAATCCACTTTATCATTTACATCGGTTATATCATAAATGTTGCGCCACGGTATTGCTTGCAGATCACTGTAAAATTGTTCCTTGTTAATATTCTTAAAATTCCTGACTGTTTTGAACTGAGTTTTAGCTTTTTCTAATTTAAGGTTTATTATAAATGAAATCAATTCATGATCACTAATCTGTACAGAGTCTACGCCTACTGAGTTTACAATTTCCACACTTGATGTTAGAATATAGTCGATAAGTGTCGATGTGGATCCAGTTATCCGAGTGGGTTGATTTATAATCTGAGAAAGCCCGAGTGTCTCAAAACATGTTGGAGCCGAATCAACTTCAGCATTTTCAATTTTAAACAGATCAATATTGAAGTCTCCCACACAGAATATATGATCCACAGAGACAAGCAAAGTAGATACAGTGGCCTCAAATATGGAAAGAAATTCGTTAGGGTTAACATTCGGCGGTCGATATACGACCCCCACAGCAAAACACAATTTTGGCAACTTTATTTTTATCCACAGTTGTTCAATTTCTGCAGACGTCTGAATGACAGTATATGGTACATGATTTTCAACGTAAAATCCTACACCCCCGCCTCTTCCTTGTCTATTCTTTTTAATAAGACTATAACCATTAATATGTACAGTATTATCTACTGTTGTGTTATTAAGCCATGTTTCACTTAAACCTAATACGTCAAATTTTCTTAACAGTAATAATTCTTTTAGATCATTAAAAATGTGCAAATAAACTCCTTATATTTAAATGGGCCAATTTCATAAATTCACTCATATACACTGCGTCCATTAATTATGGAATAGGTAAAAAAGTACTCAAATTTTAAACATCCATGGCTCCATCAAAATTATATCAATCCACTCAAATTTTGATTTATTAGGTAGGCCGTCCCTTGGACTACTTAGCACAAAGTATTTGACCTTACTTTATGTCTTTTTTATACAGGATGATGGCTAAGATACCAAGCCATGTAAAATGTGCTGATTTTAAAATTAATGTTTGGAAAATACGAAGCAATGAAAATGAAATTTTATTAGTGTACTGGTTACAGCTTTATGTTAGGTACTTACTGTACAAATTACAGCGCAGTGCCGTTCGTGTTAATTAAAAAAAATTAAAAAATCGTGATATTACACTAACTTAATTATAAGAATACAAATTAATAACGCGTATTTCCTCCACGGGCATTAATGACAGCTTGACAACGATTTGGCATACTGAGAATCAGATTTCTTATAAAAACCTGATCCATATTTTCCCATATTCTTTGTAGCGTCAATCTCAGCTGAGCCAAAGTTTCTGGTGGGTTAGCTTCTGCACGAACCTCTCTACCCATTCGATCCCTTAATGCTCTATAGGGTTAAGATCTGGGCTTCGAGCTTTCCAATTCATTACGGTAATTCCCGTTTCTGCTAGATATTCCGTTACTATTCCCGCCGTATGTGGACGTGCGTTATCTTGCATAAAAATGAAGTTTTCTCAAATAAAGGGAGCAAAAGGCACAACATGCTCCTGAAGAATTTCCGTAATGTACCTGTCACTAGTTAATCGCTCTACAAATACCAATTCCGTTTTTGCCTCTAGAGATATACTTCCCCAAACCATAATTGATCCACCACCATAAGTAACCCGCTCTTTAAAATTACACTGAGCATAGCGATCACCAGGTCTTCGAAACACTTTTAAACGTCTATCATTGCTGTATAGACAAAAACGGGATTCCTCACTAAATAAAACATTAGCCCATTCATCTTCACCCCATGGCAAATGCTCTTGAGCAAACTGCAATCGTTTACGTCTATGGTGCGGTTCCAGCTTTGGTCCTATCGCTGCTTCGTACGGTTTCAGTTGGACCTCTTTTAAGCGATTAAGTATTGTTTGCTTACATAGTCGAACATTGTGAACGTTTGACAACCGTGCTTGTAGCTTGGTACTTGTTGTAAATCGCTCCCGAATACATTGCATTGTTAAAAACCGATCCTGATTAGCAGTTGTTTTCCTTGGTCGGCCTTGCCCTGCTCTTCTTTGATTCGATCCATATTCTCGATACCGTTTTAAAATTTTTGATATAGCCCCTTGCGTTTTATTCATGATTCTGGCAATATCAGACTGAGACCGGCCCTGCTCAAACAGTCCTCTTGCATAGAAACATTCTTCTGGAGATATGAATCGGATATTGGCATTCATTTCAGAAAAGAAACTAAACAAAAGGCCTTGTCAAGAACTGCCAACAAATTTATAATCTTGATAAATTGACAAGGGCAATTGGTTGGCTAGCAACGTAAATCCAAATAGAAGTAAAACGTTTTCAGTCAATATAATTTGCAATATACAGATTTTTTAATTTACACGAATAGCACTGCACTGTAATTTGTACAGTAAGTACCTAACATAAAGTTATAACCAGTACACTAATAAAATTCCATTTTCATTGCCTCGTATTTTCCAAACATTAATTTTAAAATCAGCACATTTTACACGGCTTGGTATCTTATCCATGATCCTGTATAAAAAAGACATAAAGTGAGGTCAAACACATTGTTCTAAGTAGTTCAAGGGACAGCCTACCTAATAAACTGAAAATTGAATGGATTGATGAAGATATTGATTTTAAAATTCGAGTACTTTTTTACCTATTCCATTTTTTATTTTTTTATTTTTTTTTTAATTGACACGAACGGCACTGCGCTGTAATTTGTACAGTAAGTACCTAACATAAAGCTGTAACCAGTACACTAATAAAATTCAATTTCCATTGCTTCGTATTTTCCAAACATTAATTTTAAAATCAGCACATTTTACATGGCTTGGTATCTTAGCCATCAACCTGTATAAAAAAGACATAAAGTAAGGTGAAATACTTTGAGCTAAGTAGTCCAAGGGACGGCCTACCAAATAAATCGAAAATCGAGTGGATTGATATAATTTTGATGGAGATATGGATGTTTAAAATTTGAGTACTTTTTTACCTATTCCATAATTAATGGACGCAGTGTATTTAGCCTGATATTCCAGACAATTAATAATAATATATATCTACGATCCTAATTAAACCTGCAAATTTCGCCGAAAGTCACTACTTAATATGACTCCTTACACTAATTGAATATAGTTATTAGTTGTGGTGCTTACCTACAATATTTTAATTAATTTAAATATCCTTCACTGTACCCACCCTTTTCTTTGAACCCTGAATATTTACAAAAACATTCCCGCCCCAAGTCCAGCAGCACTTCACCCCGTATTTAGTACACGCTTTTTCATATAGATCTAAACTTTTACGAGTTAGATATTCGGAAATCACTATACCGGTGTTTTTAAAGTCCTTTTTTTTTCGAAAGATATCATCGCGTTTCCATTTATGTACTAATTCGACATATATGAATTCCTGGAAAGATTCCAGTAAAAAAGGAATTAATAAAGATTATCAAAAGTCGAAAATTTAAAAATGAATACGTCATTGATAATCTTTGCAAAGGGCGCGGCCATACTTTTTGCGATTACCCCTATATTATTGTATCTTTAATCGTATTGAAATGGTTTGGGGTACAATAAAAATACGTTTACGAAAAAATATCAATCACTAACTTTAAGCGCAGTTGTCTTTGATAACATTCGGCAGGTAATTAGCGAGATGAGTAGCGATGTATGGAAAAATTGCGTACTACATGCTATAAAAACAGAAAATGGATATTCTGTTTTACCGCCTATAACATCAGTAGTAATCTAACCTGGAAACGATTCTACTTCTGAAAGTTCTGACGATTTCAGTCATTAAATTATTTATGAATTTTAAATTAATTATGTTCGCTTAACATGTATCTTAAAAACTTGTTATATTACAGAACGTTTACTGTGACTTTGATGCGATCAATTTGTTGTTAAAATATATAATATATAATAAATTCTAACTACTAACTGTATATTGGAACTAACATAATACCTGACCCTATCCTTTCCTGGCAAGGTAAAGTCATACCTCCTCGCAGTCCTTGCTGAACAAAGACAATTTTTTTTCCCGGAAGACCATTTTAAAAATATTAAATGGATGTAGGCGAAGTTACGGGTACAAACCTCTTATCGATATAAACTACAATGAACAAGCTGTAGTATATTACAGGGTGGTCCAACAAAAACTTAACACCTCAATTTTCCTGCTTTAAAATGAACATGTAAAAAATCGCTCGGACCCGTCGATTTCTGATTCGAGGGGGAATAACTTTTCCGCTTTTTTCGTCTCCGTTACTTCAACCCCCTAACGGGGGTGAGTATAACCCCCTGATTTTGAATAGGGATGAGGGGTGTTGCTATACCTCATTTTGAAGATCCTATCGAGTACTACCTGACCCTAAAATTTCGCTTTAAAATTTTCATCTTTAACGAAATGACAGCTAAAATGGTGGAAGACTACTTACTTTTGTGATTAGTTTATTAAATGCTGAAAATGGCCACCATTCACTTGCATGCAGTAAAGAACGCTGGTGTATGAGTAGAGAATGTGGAATTTACCTCGAGGATATAACTCTTATCAGACGCATTTGACTTATTTATTTATTTGTTAATTTTTTTGTCCAAAGAAGTAGACGGACCATGTTTTTGATTTACCTTAGTCTATCGTGAATTTTTAAGAACGTTAAAACTGTGTCAAAGCGATTGTAACTTTGTAGTAGTATTAAAATGGTGTATTCCGTAGAAGAAAGGGTGGAAATGATAAAATTACTTTTTAGAAATAACGACTCTGCGCGAGTAACAGCGGCTTTATTTAATGAACGACATCCTGAAAAAAATGTATCCGCTGCTTACGTTGTGCAACTGGTTGCCAAATTTGACGGTACTGGTTCGGTCGGAAACAAAAAGAGAGTGTATGAAAGAGACGAAGCGATCAATCAAGTAGCAATGGCTCCGACCCTTAGTACTAGGAAATTGTCCGATGTATCTGGTGTTTCACGCACAACAATCATGAGAATCCTTAAACAACATAAGTTCCATCCTTTTAAGATACGACTGGTTCAGGAACTGAATGAGGATGATTTCGATCGCCGACTCCAGTTCTGTGAAGTGGTCAGTGGAATTATTAACAATAATCCTAACTACATGTTCAATATCTGTTTCTCGGATAAGTGTTCATTTTACCTTAATGGCATTGTAAACAGGCATAACTGTCGGTATTGGTCAGATGAAAATCCAAGATTATTTCGTGAAGTGCATACTCAGCATCCCCAAAAGTTAAATGTTTGGGCGGGTATTTATGGAAATCACATAATCGGCCCTTTCTTTATACCCGGTAATCTCACTGGCCAAATTTATTTAGAACTATTAGAGAACGCTATTTATCCAGCCCTCGTTCAAGTATTGAAGAATGAAGAAGACCATGTAACGATCATTTTTTAACAAGATGGCGCACCACCTCATTTCGCTCAACCTGTGCGTCAGTTCTTAGATGAAAATTTTCCTCAGGCCTGGATTGGAAAAAGGGGACATATTGAGTGGCCACCCAGATCACCTGATCTGGCTCCACTGGACTTTTTTCTATGGGGTCACCTGAAATCTAAGATTTACGCTACCCAGCCTGGGTCACTGGATGATTTGCGAATTCGGATCTTTAATGAATGCCGTCAAATTACACCAGAAATGTTGAGTAATGTACGTGAACGTTTTGAGCAAAATTTATTTTACTGCATGCAAGTGAATGGTGGCCATTTTCAGCATTTAATAAACTAATCACAGAAGTAAGTAGTCTTCCACTATTTTAGCTGTCATTTCGTTAAAGATGAAAATTTTGAAACGAAATTTTAGGGTCAGATAGTACTCGATAGGATCTTCAAAATGGTATCGCAACACCCGTCATCTCTATTCAAAATCGGGGGGTTGTGCTCACCCCTGTTAGGGGGTTGAAGTTACGGAGACGAAAAAAGCGGAAAAGTTATTCCCCCTCGAATCAGAAATCGACGGGTCCGAGCGATTTTCCACATTTTCATTTTAAAGCAGGAAAATCAAGGTAAGTTTTCGTTGGACCACCCTGTACACTATTTAGTCATGTTAAAAATTTACAACAATCCGCATTTTAATTATTTGGTAGAAGCGACGCCTATGGTCAAGAGTTTAATGTTTTTTTAGGTCATCAAATTAGGCTTGGAACAACTATACCTGCTAGGCTACTTATAAATACTGAACAAAAACTTACCTGTGTGTGTCCGAAGATGTGCTTTTAGATGCGAACTTTTTCCATACGCCTTGTAACAGCCTTCATAGGAGCACTTGTGTATCTTCCTTATCTGCACACCGTATCGCGGACTCGACTGATTTCGTGACACCGATATCTTTTTCGAACTAAACATTTTGTCTCTGGAATTCAACTTTTTCTCGACTTTACTCCGATTAAGATGCACAGCCATAACCGATACTTTTTTATTATGTTTACCCGATTCCTTTTTATTCGATTTTAAATGATTTTGTTTGTCGCTTTTTTTAATGTCTTTATTGTCGTTTTTATGTTTCTCGGTGCTCTGGCGTGTGTTAATATGATTTTCCGTATCAGACGGAACTTCCGGGACCGGCTCCTGTTTAATTCGCGTTAAGTCGGTGAGAATGCGGCCGACCATGTATGAAGAGGATTTCGAATTATTTATTTCGCCGTTATTCGTGCACTTAGCGGGCAAAGGAGGAATGTGTTCAACAAGTACGACGGGTTCTTTGGATTTGAGGGATTTGTCTTCTTTAATCTTGTATGATAAGTCTAATGGAAGGCTAAGGTGATGTCTGCTGTTTGATAGTTGTACTAAACATTGGGCCGCGAAGTTTATGTCGTCCATTTTGTTACTTGTATTTGAATACCGGAATTTAAAATCGTTGGTCTGTGAACCTGAAAATAAAAAGAAAATTTTAAAGTCTAATAATTCTCCAAATTTTATTCATGAGGCGTACTCGATAAAAATCCTTTGAAGTTTATAATAACTAAGGTTTCGTCCGAATTCGTCCACTTTGATTATAATTCTGGTGTGGGTATACGCACCGATATTGCAACGGGAAGAGCGAGAGCTGGGTAGCCAGGCCCTAACTTAGACTTTTTTGGGAAATAATATATTATTATTATCATGATTATATTAACACCTCTTGGCAGATAATGCCATTTTATTATTAAATAAAACATACAAAATATTAGTTTTATTTAGTGTATTTAAATACATTTATTCAGAGTGTTACTTAATGATAGGCCATAATTCCAAGGGCGCATTTCTTAACTGAATTCAAGTAGAAAAGATCATATAAACATGTGTCCTAAAAAGTCTGGTTCTCAAGATACAGTCAAAGTTAAAAAAAATCGTTTTTTTTATTAATATCTCAATGATCCTTCTACCGATTTTGGTGAAATTTGGCAGTATTCATGGTTGTGATAAAACGCTAAGATAGCCCTAATATAATAATTATGATTCAGGAAGTAGTATTTTCTTTCTTTAATAATTATGAGTTCCAGTAGCATCCCGGGAGGCAGTCTAACGAATAATATTGACAAAAAAAATGCACGCCACTGACTTGCACAATATTTACAACAGTTTAACAAAATATTCACAAAAAATGTTGCAAATGACCACCTCCCGCTTCCATGCAAGCTTCTGCTCTTCTGCTCATCGAGTGACGAATTCTTTCGAAAATTCCATGAGTGTTACGTATGGTTTCACATTCGTCAATTTCTTAGTTGTTCCACTGTCTCGATTGGTGTACTAGTGGTTTTAGGTACCCCACAGATAAAAATCTAGGCTGTTCAAGTCAGGCGATCTAGGTTGCCAGAATTGTGGTCCTCCGCGACCTATCTAACGATCTTGGTAAGCTATATTCAAATACTCACGAGCCAATATGCTAAACTGGGCTGGAGCACCATTATATATCAACCAATGTTGCTGCCGTAACTGAAGAGGAACATTTTCAAAAAGTAAAGGCAAATCATTTTGTAGAAAATTACTGTAAGTTAAGGTTGATACAAAAAAAATGGTCCAATTAAATAGTCGCCTATGATGCCGATCCAAACGTTGATAGAAAACTGTTCCGTAGAATGTGTCTATGTAGTAGCATGAGGAGTTTCATAGGCCCAGTTTTGATTATAATGGAAATTAAATATTGCATTTCTGGAAAAATGCCCTTCGTCTGTAAACATAATGATGGAATCAAAGTGAGGATTTTCTGCAAGTCTTTGAAGATACCGTCTACAAAATTAAGTACGCGGTTCAAAATTCCTCGTGAGAAGTGCCTGTATAGCCTTATACAGTGTAATCTTGGTCTAAGACGTTGCATTATTCAGAAACAATACCACTCTTCTATTCTGCTTCTTCATCTTTCTATCAAATCTGTGAAGCCATGTGGTCATGATATCTGCTGTCATCCACGCTTTTCTGTTCGAAACCCATTGAAGAGGTAAGTTATTGATATGTGCACCCTTTAAACATCAAGGATTTTTGCTTTTGCCTATTGTAAGTGGTTCTTCCTTCTCACCTTCTATATTTGCACAGAACATAATTGTAAATCGTTCTTTTGCCGTTTTCCTTCCAGCACTCTTGTCATCTTTCAATGCATATGTTTTTGTTGACAATGAACGATAGTGGAGATCTGTCTCATCTGCATGAAATACGTCCCTTGGGGAATAATCCTTTAAAATGGTCAATAGCCGTTCATTCCAAGCAGTTATGCCTTCGATATTGATACAGGTTAGGTTTTGGAAAATTTTCTTTTTTGTTCACCGTTGCCACTTACTTAAAACAGATTTCTAACGTTCGCTTTATTTTGAAGCAACATAGTCACTTGGGTCTTACCCACTTTAAATTTTTCAGCCAATTTCCTGCTACTTAAAAAAACCAGTTTTTTCACAGACATTTCCTTTTTCCCGCCATCTTCAAATGTTAGTCCCAAAACACACAAAGACTGTTCAAATTAAAACTAATGTTAACCACCGAATTATTTAAAGCAAATTGAATTGATCCGCTTGCAATAAAGTAATTAGTGTATGTACCTATATTTCCTAAGAGTTGTCGGGTCGGGTTTTACTGCCCCTAATGAAGGGTGTTTTTAGCATTAACGTTTAATAAAAATTCCGATGATGAGTACCTGCGGTCGTTTAACAGATGGATCGGTAAAGAGGAGTATAGAATAATGGGATTTCCATTTTTAAATATGAGCAGTTCATAACCGGTCGTTTAACGCAGGTGGTCACTTTATAGAGGCGGTCAGAGGTTTTACTGAATACCTTGGTACAATACTTTCATAAAATTCTTAACAAATAAGAATAATTTGTTCTATAATACAAGTTGTAAAATCCGATATAAAATAAACTATTACAAGTATTTGACTTTGTGAACAAAATTATCGCAACGACATGCGCTAAGAAACAAAACTGTCCTTAAGACAAAAGCTATACGATAACCATTAATTATTAATTATCGATAACAACAATTTGCTTCTTTTAAAGGTTTACTTTGCTAGTTGGGATATAATCTCTAATCAAAAGTAAATTTTTAACAAAAGTATCAAACAAAATATATTAAAAATGGTTTGAGAGGTAATAGAAAAAATATTACAGAGTAATTAAACAAACAATTATTTACAAATAATATTGACAAGTTTCCTAGTAATCGTTATCTCTAAACAGGCCACACACGTTGCGGTATATCGGTATATCTGATGTACAGGTTAACTTCTCAGGTATACCTGTCAGATGTGGTGCACACAAACATTCAGGTACCTATATACAGGGTGTTCCTTAATGACATGCTAATATTTAAGGAGGTGATTCCTCGAAACATTTTAAGAAAAAAACTTCATATGAACGTATGTCCTAAACGTCTTAACTTTTGAGATACAGGGTGTTAAAATTCTCAAAAAAATAATCTATTTTTTAATAATAACTGTAAGACTATCATATTATCTCTATGAAATTTGGTATAGATCTTCTATGCATTAAGGAGCATTTTCTGATGCACAAACAATTTTATTATTTTTACCAGTGGCGTCTGTACGGGTTTTGCATTTAATAGTTTGGGAGAAAATAATGGTACGTCACTGCTTTCTTCTTAAATAAAAATTATTTTTAAAATCTCCATTCATTTATGAGCAAATTTGATCTCTTCATTTTCTTTCGACCGACATGGTTTTAGCTTAAAAATATAAAAATCATTTTACTTCAGGGTCAAATCGTTGAAAATCTGAAGCGGTGACTGTTTTGTGCTGAAATCTTATCTAAATAGCCCCTTTCACAATGTCTTTGTTCAATTAAATTTATTTTTTAAGCGAAAACCATGCGTCGCGGACGAAAGAAAATGAAGAGATCAGATTTGCTCAGAAATGAATCAAGATTTTAAAAATAATTTCTCCAAGACTAATTAATGCAAAACCCGTACAGACACCACTGGCAAAAATAATAAAATTGTTTGTACATCAGAAAATGCTCCTTAATGCATAGAAGATGTGTACTAAATTTTATAAACATATTATAATAGTATCACAGTTATTATTAAAAAATAGATTATTTTTTTGAAAAATTTAACACCCTGTATCTCAAAAGTTATGAAGTTTTTTTCTTAAAATGTTTTGAGGAAACACCTCCTTAAATATTAGCATGTCATGTATGTATAACAAAGCTGTTGAGGCTTTAAGTTGAGGTTCATAATCATGATGTCGGCAGGTAAAAATTTTAGTCAAATTTTGGAATATACTGAGATAATATTCAAACTGAGGCGCGTTAATTCTTGACGAAATACTAAACATTTTTGACAGGTATTGACAACTGCAAAATTTTGTTTTTCAAAAAGGAGTATTCCGAAACATTTATAAGGTCATTTAGCATTTCTTTATTACATTTTCTGAAAGATTTCATAATTTCAGTGCAAACTGTAAAAAATTTTAATTTTCTGACGCCTATAAAGTCTATGACAATGGCAATCTGTTGTCTTGGACAACAAGTTGTCACTATCTGCTGACGGTAGCTCTTTATGTGGAGACACTAGGTCGTGGTCCATATACTTACACCTTCCCTCCGTCTTTGGTTTGTCTTGGGCGCCACCTGGTTTGATCGAAGTCCAAACCAGGAAAAATATACCGTTCACCAGTTCTATTGAGAAATCTATGCAATAAATAAAACTTTCCCACACATACAATTAAGTTTTTATTAAAATAAAAGGTTACTTGATAGCAAAAGGGTTTGTTAAGTTTTATCTGGTATCAAATTGTTTAAAATTTAGTTGAGTTTGAATTATAAAAAGAAATGAATGAAAAGACAGCCTTTCCTGACGCAAGGATTTAAGATAAAATTTATGTATAACCTCGGGGAAGATTCTAGAACCTTTTAAATCTTTTGATGGTGTATGGTTATAAAGGGTTACCTTTGTCAAGATGGCTTTACATTAAAAAATTATTGATTAACTAGCAGTTAATTTAAATGTTGCGACGTACTAATTAAATTAAAAAGGCAAAATGGATTAAATTGAGGTTCGCTTTATACAAGCCCTTTAATCCCTCGCTTCTGCTGGGGCAGCTATACTGAGCATGGCCCATGTGGCTCCTGAAATCTGCTCATGGTCGGCCAGGTGAAATTTAGTCCATACATAGGTCGTAACCAATTCAATTAGTTCTTACGTGGGCCAACCGGAACCTGGTAGCTCAAGGGCTATTATGTGGATATTAAAATCCCATGTGGTGTTCCTAACCTATTCAAATGCCGAACGGCAGGTAAAACGGCATATCAGCCGGAACCAACAAAACCCCTAAAAATAATAGAAAGGAGAATTACCCACTGAATTCCCACAAACAACCAACCATGAACAAAAGAAATTAAAGCAGCTTACCTCTAAAAGGGGGGTGAGACCTCGTGGTCTTTTAAAAAAAAAGGTATTTTCAGAAAGTAAAATGGAGACCGCAAGAACTCTAAAGTAAGACAAACCCCCTTCTCTAGCAAAATCTGCTGATTCAATGTTGTCAACTGAACATAAACCCCAACAAAAAAAATAAGAAGAAGAAGAGAACAGAGACACAACATAAAGGATCCAAACGATCAGAACGAACAAGAGTCTGGGCTTTTACCAGAACCTAAATTACATAAGGAAATAAATCAAATAATTCCAAACAACTTTGTTTACGCCTAAAGTTGCCAAAAGTACAAGTGGGCGTTCTGCGCTTTCACGGGATCCCAAATGAATGGGATAACGAACTTCATTATATGAACTCGATATTGGTAAGTTAAGTCTACTTGAATATTGAATTTCTTTTACCTTTTACTTAATTTCTTCTAGTATCCCCTGATGATGGATGTTTAAACATCCGAAACATGTAGGGATAAACCTTTAAAACATTAAATCTATTTTGTGGAGGAAGACTTCAAGTTTTTTATTTCCTATCATATCAACTCCACTGTAAGTATGGACTACTTTTTCAATTTCTAATTTTTAATAATTTCTTCTTCCTTATTCTAAAATGGTGTTAGAGAAAGTATTGACTATAACTCGTATGGAATGGCATTTCCTACTTGTTATGGAATATACTATTAAAAGTAGTAATGATAAGCTGATTTAACCGAACGAAGAAACAGTAAGCGCATCTCCCTTGTATATGCACAGAAAGACCGTTGCACAAGTCCAAAGCGACCGAACTGTAGGAGGTAATGACGTCAATGCATCGCGAGCGTTTAGTTTGATTTTAATATCGAATATTTCGAAAACTACTTATCGGATTGACTTCAAATTTTCAGGGCTGACCATACCTTATAAATGCTTCGAAAAATTAGGTAAATGGTATAATTTGAGGTTTGACCAAATAACCCCAATAAACCGGGTGGCACAAAAAAATTTAAAACAGATTTTTTAAGCTAAACAATCATAAATCGGTGGGTAGACGAAGAAATGGGAAAAAATCATATGTCAAATAATTATAGCGGGCAACTTACAAACAGTAAACATAATTTCGAGTCTAAATCAAATCTACTTCACGACTGAAACCCTAAAAACCTACACAGGCGAGGTTCATACAGACTTTGACGCAGGTAGAGAGATTGCTTAGGTCATATCAATAATTTATTAAGAAAGTTGGATGCAAAAGTCACATTAATTAAGTTTCCATTAATTTTTATTTATTATTTAGTTAAAGTTCATCCTAAATGCAAGTTGATGTAGGTATTATTTTATTCAATATAATAGTGCTAACAATATTATGTAAGCTGCAATAGTAAAATCAATTTAATGATTAAGAAATGTTTTTTTAATCATATATCAAAATATCTGTAAATTTAAAAATAGATTTTTTTCTACATCCTTGAGCCCAAGCAGTCTAGATTTTTTTTTATTTGAATATTTAAGCACACAAATTAAAGTCTTATTCAGGATTCTTCACAAACCATTCTCTTTTACTTTACAAAATGCAAATACCGAACTTCCAACATTTTTTAGGAAATTCACCACAACGATCCAGCCTGAAAAATCGATTTGCAAAAAAACCGACTTCGGGAACACAAAGCGATAAACAACGTCAAAGCTGCTAGGATTTCTTTGTGCAAAAGTCTGCACTCAATAACATAGAAAAGGGAATAATAAGGTTTTTGTCGACGAGAACGTGTACAGTATACAGTTTAGTGAAAAACAGACGAAATAAATATGGAATGGAGGATAATTTATACGTTCAAGATGAAAGAAATCGTATATTATTTGCAATAGTTATTTTGGGTTGAGTAAAAAAAATCTAATAAGACACGTTTAACTACAGAAAGCATTCATACTAGGTTCGGTGAAACACCCATTTTTAACAAGTTATGAATGTAGCATCCATTTTTCTGCTTTGCCTGAATTTACGAATTTATTTCTTGGTTTTGTTGAGTAGCTGAAAGGTAATTTATCGAATTAACTTTATACATACCCTTTTTGTCCAGTGACGGTGTTCTATTAGATACGTTTGTAATCTTATGACATTGTTTTGTTCAGAATCAAATGTTAAAATATTTAGGGCCTTGCTTTATTGTTTGCTTCAATTTGTTTCCAAGTACATTGTTGGCAACTCTGTCAATACCTTCCCTGGAACTTGCAGTTCGCCGCCAAATTTCAACCAATTAGATTCAAATGTGGGTGATACGACTTCCGCTTCGAGTGGCGCATTCCGGTGCAAACACTAGTGTAGCACAATGTGTTCCAATGCTGTGGTAAAGAGAAAGGGACGTATTTCCCCTAAACTCATTGGGGTCATCGCATTGCGACTTTCTCTAATCCAGCAAAGTGTTTGTAGCAGCCATTTGTGGAAAAGTGGTTAAATTTAGAAGCAACCCTGGAATATTTTCAACTTTCTCTGCTTCTGAGATCTAAGTTATAGATACGCAGAGGTTTAAAGATTAATAGCAATTAACCAAGAATTCCTACCATCGGTGGATGATCGTACTTGGAATTATTAAGGCCAGATTTTTTTATTTCTTATTTATTACTTTATTGACCTGCTTACCTTACCTCTTGCTATGTCCTATTCGAGACATCATTAGGTACCTCCTACAGTGACAAATAGTTTACTAATTCATCAAAGTTATTTTTATCCTTGAAGACGAAAGTACGACACCCACCAGGGTACTTGCTCAACCTAAAAAATTATATTTTGTTTTTTTTTGTGGGGTTACCTCAAGTCTTAAGGTATATGTTTACCGACTAAATAATATTGAAGATTTAAAGAACATAATGAGAGGCGCAATAAGATTGATAGAACCTTACGTCGTTAATAACGTTCTGCAAGACCTTGAAAATTGTCTCGGGTACTGCCAGACTACTAGGTGGAGGTCATTTCCAACATTTGATAAATTGACTTTTAGTTTCTTTTTTAATTTCTTTTTTTTTTGCATGAAATGTGTTGTTGTTTTAAGTTAAAACGCAATTTTCCCGCAAACGGCTGAATTTAAGTGTATAACATATTTCACGAAATATATTTAGAATTCTATGCAGAATCTAAAAAAGTATTGTAAAATAGGGGTATCCGTTTAAAAAATTTGAAATGCGTATTTCTCTGTAGTTTTTTTTTTGTTGAGGAAGAAAAAAAAAATCAAAAAAAATTATTTTTTTTATATATGTATAAAAAAAGAAGCAAGAGATGGTACTCTTCAGCGATGCTGTGATGAGCACCGCTGAATAAGCCAAACCGCAATTTTAAAATTGACAACAAAAAAAATTAGAGTAATTAAATTGAATTAAATTAATCATTGAGAAAAAAAACTGATAAGGGGTGGTCAGAGAGCACGAGCAGCACTAGCTGTGGAACACGCGTGCCAATTGCCCTAGCTCGAGGAAGGGGGTTTAACAAGCGCCACCAGCTTTGCCACAGGAAAAGCTGGAAACCTCCAAGATGGTCGTGGAGCTAGCCCTGACCGTGCAACCTGACACCATGTAGGCAAAAGTAAAAAAGGTGCAGAGGGAGCTATATAAATAAAACAAGAAAAGTTAAACAAATACTATTGCAGGCTTTATTCAAGAAAAAGAAATAATATGGGGGTTAGTATTTAAAACTGACTCTGCACTGTAATCCGTGCTGCTGCAGGAATATGGTCAAAATGGTGGACTTCTTCCAGTGGGGAAGTAAGACCAGATGACACACAGAAGACGTAAAAAAAAAGAAGAGGGCATGAAAGATCTCAAAAGAAAAAAGTAGAGAAGAGAGAAGACCCTAAGAGGAGCTATAGGGTCTTTAAAAGTAATGTAGGGGGTCCCAAAGGTGATGGGTGCTCCAGATACTCGGCCCCTTTCGGTCCTGGTGACCCGACTTAACTCCACAGCGAACGACTGCTACAAAATATCCGCGAAGTGGTCTTCTGCTGCCCCGGAAACCGAAAATAATCACTGCAGACAAAAGGGGCACAGAAAATAACGCCCCTAAATCCAAAATCCTCTAAAGATGGCTGGAATAGCCCTGGATTTAGGTAGACTTGTTGCTTCGTCGATCGCTCGGAGTTAAGCGAGGTCACTCAAGAATTTCAGGTTAGAATAAAAAAAGACGTGTCACTCCTTCACCACAGAGAGGCGGGGTGTCTAGGGGCAAGCAAGTCTGAGTCAATTACTGTTCGAACCAAAGAAAAATAGGTTAGTTCACACACTGGCGGTGGCATAGAATGACGTCCTAAGGCCATGCCCATTCAACTGCAGATATTCCAAGCCAAGGGAAATGAGACTGAAGTACCCAAACTTAGTTCTACATAAGAAATCAATTCATAGTCCATGCAATTTATTATAAATTATAACCTATAGCCCAAAATATCTTTGCCATTCGAAAACCGGTCGTTGAAGTTCGGTTGCTGGAGTATTATGGCCCTAACATCTTTCAAAAGAAAAATTAACCTAGAAAATTCAGTAGCCAACCTGACAGGTGAACATAAAATTCAAAACAAGGAAATATATTTAAAATACCTAATGAAATACTAGTATAAATCTTGGATAGTGTATTCCAGGGAGATATGTGATTTAAAATAGGAGGATAATGTAGCCCTGCTTGGTCAAAGACAATGAGAACAGAGGCCGTTGACCTTAGGTACGTATTTACTTTTATACAAAGTAAAGCTAAAATGCAAGTCAGAAATGTGATATGAGGTATTAGATTGTAATAATTCATTTGTGACAAATTCGGATTGTCACAAATTGAGGGGTCCGAGCGTTTTTTTCGAAAAAAAAACACATAAATTTAAAATTAATTTGTTCCAACCTGTACGTTCTTACTGTATAATAATAATTACCATCTTTATTTAATACATTTTTTCAAGCATAAAGACAAAACGGCAATGAGGCCAAAACAAAAATAGAGAAAATTTAAAGAAGCCCTAAGGGGAGGTTATTTGTTAGAATAACAGTTAAGAAATCGTTGTGCTACCTTTTACCTCTTTCTTTCTATTACTTAATGTGTGCCATATTAAAATTCTAGATATTTTTAATCAAATACATTCCTAATAGTTAGAGCCGCGGTGACAAAAATGCCTTGGAACTCCCAAACGGATGAAAAGCACGTTTTTGTATAGTTCGAGTGTCGTTCTCGAAATCCGTGTTGCCGAGTAGGGGTCTGGCGCTCGGCGGTGAGCTGCTATAATATTTTTTCAAATTTTGACCAGCGGTTTAAAAAAACATTTCTCAAACGGATGAAAATTACTGGAGGGCATCTAGGCAACCCCCCAATTACCGGAAAAATATTTTCATCCGATTTGATCCTTGCCGTAACCTCCAGTACAATTAAATGGACCCAAACTCCGAAATTAAAAAAAAAATCAGCCGCATGCATGCAACCGGACTGAAATGAATCGTTATTATTTATGTTATTAAAAAAAAAAAGTTTTCATCCAAAATGAGGCTGGCTAAACTATGCCAAATAACAAAAAACCTCGCCAGCACGCGTGATTTTGATCCCCGAGTTCTTCGTAAATTTTCTGCGAGATTTAGATGGAAGTTTCGTAAACTTATTTTTCTCTGGTTTAAAAATATAAACAAAAATTATATGCTCCCTAGAGGCGGTAAAATGTTGAGTGACTATTCAATGGTAAGTAAAAATTTTTTTAGATTTTGTAATTGAAAGCACGAAAACGTATATTTTCGTGAACATTGGCTGATTATCAGCCCGCTCCCGCTGTTCTGTCTTCCTCATCGTTCCTGAACCCTGGGCAACCTTCATTAATCACCCCCAAATATAATGAACCCACGACTCATTTTCCATCACTGGTTAGAAAGTTATGGGCAATTTTTGATTTTGCAGATCGAATAATTTTTTTAACCTATTTCTATAAAATGAGTGTAATAACATTGCCCATTAGTAAGCATACAGTAACCACATATTTTGGGCTGTCAGAGGAAGCTTCTGAACCAGTTTGGTGATAAAGAAATCAAAACTCTTCTTCTGACAGCCGAAAAACGTCCTGCGCGCATGTATGTCGGCTGCCAGGAGGAGAGTTTTGATTCATTAATCGCCAAATTAGGAGGAAGCCTTCCTCTGACATCCCGAAATATTTGTATATACTTTGGTAGCAATCGGAGCAATAGGAAAAACTAGAGGCGCTTGGATGTAAGCGCGACGAGAGCTGAAATTCCAATGAACCTGCAGCCAGAAGCAGAGTTTTCATAGGAATGGCACCAAACAGGCTCATAACCTTTTTCTGACATCCAGAAGCAAGATTCTCAAGGTTGGTGCCAGTTGGAGCAACCAGTTTTCAGTTAGGATTTTTTTTTTCATCGATTTATGATCGATCAGTTGTGCGCTGAGTAGCGCGTTTTGCGGCTGCCGATTTCAGAGTTTCCATCGGAATTGAAACTTGATCAGAACCTTCCTCTGACATCCAAAAATATATGGCTATATATATACTTTGGTATTATTCGGAGCAACCGGAAAAACGAGACGCTTGGACGATAGCTGATATTCCAATGATCCTGCTGTCAAAAGCAGATTTTTGCTTGGGGAGTCACCAGGATGGGAAAGAACTGTCTTCTAATATTAATCTAGTCAAAATCCGAATCTCTAACACAAAATATAAGGCGACTATAATAACCAAATTTCATCCACGAGCAAAACGAGTCAAACCCTACTAAAGATATACTAAAATGTGGATGAAGTAAGCGCTTGTCGCATTCATACGGTCTAAAAGTCAGAGTTTTCATTTCATAATCGTCTAATCAGAGGAAAATATTCTCATCAATGTTTAGGACAATAATGTACAATTTGATTGTAATCGGCCTTTCTACTTTAAAGATTGAACATTCGGATCCTGGAGTTTCCGGTGATATAAATAAATAAATAAATCGGAGCATGTTCTGGAAGATCTGGTCTTGGCCGCAATAAATTTGGATGAAAATAATTTTTCGATGTTCAGTAGGTGTCAAAGAACCTGTGTGCAAATTTTCATCCTTGTGGGAATTACTTTATCAAATTTTGCCCATTTAAATTTTGAAAAACTGTTATAAAGTGATGGCGACACATGAAGCAAAAAAAATTTTTTTACATATTCTCAGACACGAACTCTAGTACCTGCCAAGTTTCAAGTTTAAATGAGCAAAATTTTTTTTCCCCCTTTTTTCCATTTTTTTTTTCTTGATCTCCTGGAAGAGCTCTTTGCAAAGATCAAATCGGTTGAAAATATTTTTCCGGTAATTGGGGGGTTGCCTAGATGCCCTTTAGTAATTTTCATCCGTTTGGGAAATGTTTTTTTAAACCGCTGGTCAAAATTTGGAAAAAATATTATAGCCGCTCACCGTCGAGCGCCAGACCCCTACTCGACAACATGGATTTCGAGAACGACACTCGAACTATACAAAAACGTGCTTTTCATCCGTTTGGGAGTTCCAAGGCATTTTTGTCACCGCGGCTCTAACTATAAGTCTAGGTAACTTTTTTATGTCGTCGCCAGATATAAGTGAAATTCCTATAAAAACTGATATTTTTTTATCTTCTAAAACCTACTGTCAGTATTTAGACCGGGCATAGTTTTTTTGGATAGTTTAAATAAATATTACAATAAATTCGTTTTTTGTACAAAATTACTCTTTATATTTATTGCAAAAAATGTATTTTAATCAGTCTAAATGTTATTTTCAGACTTATTAAGTTTTTAGCAAAAACTATAACAATATAGTAGGTCTAAAGTTTATTTAATTTACCATATTCTTCCGCACAAAAATATTAAATTCAGTTCCCGATTTTTTGCTCTGCTATACTTTAACTGTTTTAAGCCTTGTAGAAAAATGGTCCCATAGCCGGAGTAGTATTAAAAAGTGTGTGTGTGTGTTTTAATTTGCTATGCGGCCTGGCATCTAAACATTGCGTTGACTTAGTATTTTTATGTTCAGATTGTTGTTGTACAGTTTGGTGTTCTTTTGGGTTAATTATAAATATATATATAATAGTAATAATTATTAATTTAGTGTTTTATTTATCTCATTTAGGATTTATATATTCCTTAAGTTAAAATACTTTTGTTTAGTGTTCGTGATTTTGATAGATTTAATTTTTCTATTGGAGGACAATGTTTCGACCGTGGGAGGAAAATTTTCATAGACTTTGAGGCCATGGAAGGAGAATTATTGTGAACCTGAAAATGTTCTATACGATCCTGCTGCGAATTTGGTTGAATCCGTTGATTTAGATTTAGGCGAGTGATTAGGAAAAGGAACGTTACAAAAAAAGCGTAAAGTATTTTTTAGCTTTCAGGCAAAGGAAATTTGTTTAAATGTGTATAAAAGCCCAAAACAAGACTCTATGCACATAGAATACAGCAAATAAAAAATTTTAGAGCTAACAGAGGTTCCTTATAGTACCTTATCTAAGTCTATAAGTAAAGGAAAAGCGATCCGATTTAGGTAAACCTAAATATTTGGATTTGGCTACAGCCGAACTATTAAGAAGTTTACTTAATTACAAATATGAAAATAATGAAGTTCCCATAATCGTAAAAAAACTTTAAGAGCTCGAGAAACTTTGTCCAGAAAGCACTTTACAACGAAGGCTTAAAAAACTGGCATTCAAATTTAAAATTGTTAATAAGCATGCTGCAATAATTAAAAGTAGCAGAATCGTAAAATATATTAAATATAAAAAAGGGTTGGACTGATGGCTCTAGCAGATGTCAATTAAAATATATACCTCCAAGCAAACAAAGGATCTCGTATTATCATTTTCCATTGTGGATCTACGAATGGTTGTAATATAAATTTGCTTCAATTGTGCGCTAAAAAGTTAGAAGAATATAATGTGGATTACCACAAAAACATGGATTCAAATATTTTTGAGGAGCAGTTTGACGATTCTCTAATGTCAAACTTAAAATCTCACAGTGCCATTGTATTAGATAAGGCAGCTTACCTTTCTAGACAAATTCATAAATTACCCAATTTGTCCTCCAAGAAACAGAAATTCAAGAATTTCTTCTTAACCATGACCTATTTCTTGAAGAATCGTGTACCAAAAAAGAATTGTTGGAAGCCACTTTATCTTAAATAATGGGGAAAACAATATGTTATTGACAATATATCCAAAAAATACGGCCATACTGTTTTAAGGCTACCACCTTATTTTTGTATTTTTAACACCATTGAATTTATGTGGGCAAATTAAAAATTTGAAGAATATCGAAAATTTCGACAAATTCTTCTCAATGATGGTAATAGATTTGTTATCAATATGGCAGAGGATACAGAAGATTATTTAGACGTATCTTTGGATGAAAGCTCCAGTTGAGACATCTACGGTAAAAAAATCAGAAAAAATATGTTTTCTACCTTAAGCTAAAGTTCTGCTTAAATTCATAATTTTGTGATCTCGTACTATATGTTATTTACGATTTCTGAAAACCTCATCATAAATTTCATCACTAATTTAAAAATTATAATTAATATTAAAAAACTAACGAAACGAATCCGACCCTGGCTACTTATTGAAATCATCACTTGCGTGGTCTTTGTCGGTATTTACGAGTATTTATAAATTTTTTTTTAAACTCACTTATAGTCCAATAAACGGAACGTTTAAAAAGGAATTTTGGTTAGAAAGCTGCTTTTTTGGTGGAAGGTACATTTTAATGTTTGAAAAGACACTTCGGTATTATTTTGTATTCAACCTTTGCATAAGGGATGGAAAATCACTTTAAAATGTTTTTTTGACCCGTGGCTTTAAAACAAAAAACACTGGAAAAAAAGGTTTTAGACAAAATTTGTAGCGCATTTAAATCTCAATAAAAACGTTTATGATCATTTGCACGATATCTCTAATAGTTGTGGCGTTAGAATCATGTGAACTTTGAGGGTTGGTAGGCGTCTTCGAAATTTCACAAACGCATTAATATTTCAACTTGGCATCACTGCCTATCGTCTGGCTGAGACTCTATACGGGTGTCTGAAAAAAAAGTTTTTTGGTAGGTACGTTAATTTATTAGAGTATGTTATTTTTGTACTGTTTTGAGGTTTTTATGAGTGAAACATTTTTGTGAAGTATTGTTTAAATAACCCTGTGAAAGGTATGTATGAAACTAAGCCAAAAATTTTTAATGATTTATAATTATTTTATATAATTTGATATTTTTATTGGGGGTGTATCTTGAATAATAATATTGCCCATTGCCAGTCAACTGTGAAGATATTAAGGTTAAACGATTTTTGTAGGTTAAAAGAGTAAACTTACATTGTCTTTCTTAAGTAAAGTAATATTTTTTGTTTTTAAAATTTTCCAAATGAAAACTACCCTATGTGCTGTTCCGAGGTATTAGCTATCTACTAACCAAATTTCACATACACTTAAAATATAAATATAAATGTTATTTGCGCACCCTGTATCCGCAAAAAATCATTCGGCATCTAAAAACCCGATAAATACTGCACTAGACGCTGCAACTCTTTTCCAAAGACGACAGTGATGCCATATCGATATTTAGGTCTCATTTATTAAAGACCTGACCAAAAATTGTTTTTGAAACTTGCGAACCTCTTATGGCTTTTAGATTTATAGATTAGAAAAAAGTAGTAATAACCTTTTTTGTGTAAAATTTAATGCTCTACAACATTTGAACAAAACTTTTTTTCATATTGTTTTTTATTTAAAAGTTATAACACAAAAATATATTTTCAACACCAATTAAAGGGTTTTTTAGCTCTCGTGCAAGGACTGAACACAAAATTACACTGAAGTGTCTTTTCAAACATTAAAATGTACCTTCAACCGAAAAAGCAGCTTTCTAACTAAAATTCCTTTTTAAGCGTTCCGTTTATTGGACTATTATAGTTGGCGAGGACTATAACTTATAAATAAGGTTTTTACTGCCTGGTCAATTTTTTATATCTATATTTAATTCAAAGTATCTTTTAGAGTATATTAGTTACAATTAAAGTAAACAAGAACTATATAAGTTACTTTTTATTAAAAAGTAATTACTCCTTTTAAGTATGTAGGTATCTAGATACATTTATGCAAAATTGTCAATACAGCAACAACTATCTTATACAACTATAGTTAATATGAACTGTCTTTCATATTTTTTTAATGTAAAATTATTCAACGTCATTTCCAAACAGCATGTATAACTCGTACCATAAATATTACAAATAAATTTCAGCCAATCTTTGATCTGGCGAGGAATCTTAAGGTGAACAACTTTGTCCATATTTTCCGATAAATTTGAATAATTTTCTTTGCACTTATCATATTACTTATGAAAATTGACAGCGAAGTAACTTTCGTAGCACTTATTTTCGTTTTAGTTATTTTTGCTTTTTTAAATAAATTACGGACTACAAATATATTGGAATTTATAGACACTGGCAAGCAAACTGCCGCGCTGCTTCCAACTAACACCTTTGGTCGATTTTTTCGATTTGCTTAAGAGCAACACTCGAAAACTCTCACAGCTTAGCCGAAGCCATACATTATTTTATTGGAAAGCGTTCGATGTTTCTGTTTCGTTATTGTGGTCGATTTTTTCGTGTGATTTGTAGCTATGGGCATGAACGGGGCTTACAGCAAGTTTGTTCGAAATTAAAATTAATTGGAAATAGTTCAATGTTTATTTATTGATATATAGCGTGGAATGAGTTGTTTTTGTTAAATATGGATTTGTAGCCGGGAAAACTGCAATATGAAACAATTTAATTTGTTTCATATTAAGGATAAAGAGACAAATTAAGGAGTGTTTTGAATTTTAAATTGATTAATTTAGCAATAAGTGATTTAAAACTACTACGATATATAAAAGAAGTTCGTGTGGTGACTGAATGGTGCCAGTTGGGAAGACGAAGAGAGATAGACCACGAAGATAGCGAGGATATGAAGTAGACAAGATCATGGCAAGACGAGGTAAAGGAGAAGAAAAATGGCAAGAAGGCTGGACGCATTGGTTAAAAGAAAAGAAGCAGCCACAGTGGCAGCTATAAACACCGTATATATAAATAATAATAATATAATATATTTAAATAATATGGTAGAGGAAATTAAAGTCGTACTTGTTATATTTCACAATTTAATTCAGTTTCCTGACACGCGTTTCAACCCTTGCGGATTATTAATAGAGGTATTTACATCTAAGTAATAAAATTAAGAAAATGATATTGTGTATATAATTATGGGGTTTTTCGCTCGTAATTATTGACAGTGTTTATTGCATATTTATCTTAAGTTATTAGGCTATTAAGTATTAGATTGGCACCTGAAGGTATTTCAATTTGATTATTAACAACATTACATCGATTTTTTTTAAGGCTTTTTTGATTGCTAATGTTTCTAATAGGTTGAGTTTTCTACCCTTGTGTTGAGTATATATCGGTTTTATTTTGTTGGATATTGAGTGGTTATTTATTATACAGTGGTCCGCTATTCCTGTTTTATTTTGTTTTTTTAAACTGGATGTTTTATGTTCTTTAAGCGTAGTTTTAAAGTTTCTACCTGTTTAACCTATATATTATTGCATCACAGTCATCACATTGTATTTGGTAGACCCCGCTATGTGTTAATTTGTCTATATTTTTAATTTTACATTTTACAAATTATATGAGGATCCTCATACAGCGATTCCGCAGTCTTTGTAATATGGCTTTGCTATTGCCATCAAGGAGGTAGAGAAGACTAGCACAATAATTAAATTGCGGCTGAATTATTGCTTGATATACAAGCAGCCTAGAATTCATGGAGAAGTCAGTTGCGACTGTTGAGAAGAGAAATAACTTTGTACATATTTTTTTCTGAATGTATCTTGCATCAAGATAACACCATCGCTTATAAATGGAACAAATGGAACTACGTGATTTTCTAGGACCTCCTCAATATACCTTTGTGCGGTCAGCGATCCTCTATCAATAAATACTAATTCGGTATTCATGACTAAGCCGGAGGCTGAACACACATTCAGCAAATCGTTCGCTCGTTCGTCTCCACACACTCTATCTCGTCGATCTGGTGAGCGGAGGCAGAATCTCAGGTTCATCGGTAAAAAGTACGCTGTTCGATTGCGGCAAATTCCAATTCACATGTTCACGAGCAAATTGTAACCTTGCTACTCTATGACCCGGAAGTAATCTAGGTCCTGTTGCTGGTCGGCAAGACTTTACTTTAAACCTTCTGTAATCTTCGACAAACGGTCCAAGAACTGATATTCTTTACCTCGAACATCTCTAAGTTGGTTTTCTCCCTGTACTGAAGTCAAACGATGATTGCGAAGGGTTCTAAGAACAAATATAAGAAACTACTACTTTGGAAATATATATATTGTCATGAAAACCGGTACAGATAATGATAATGTCAGTTTCTCTTCTATTTGTTTGATTATAATTATTAAAGTAAAATTGTGTTATGTATTCAAACTTCGTTTAATAACCGTAGAAAAATAATCTTATTTACGAACAAACAAAAGCTTACCTTTATTTATCCTGCCTAAATAATAAAAAATCTATACATACTACCAACCATTGTACGAAATATTTTGCTACGTAATTTCCTTTTAATATTCTCTTGCTTACTATAAAGTCGGCGATATCTTTGCACAATAAATCCAATTTAACTTAAATTATTACATCGACACAAACCTATTTGGTTAAATGGTTTTCGAGGTAAATGCTGGCACATTTACCCCAAGCTACATGAGTGACTAGCCCTTTTTTGTATGAAATTTATTTGGAAATATTTAATGAAAATTTAGCGCCAAGAATTTGGATTACAGCAAAATATAATTAATCAAAATTAACTAACCTCACACTTCACATCAAATTTGTATTTGGGAGGTGATTAATATTGGAAATAAAAAATGGCCAAAAAAGGTTTATAAATATAAAGTTGGATGTGGATTCCTTAACGAAACAATTTTCTAATAGACACTATTGTGTTTGCGAGAACTATTCAATGCTCTTAGAATTAGTAGAAAGCACGTGTATAAAACTAAGGTAGTTGCATAGTTTTGCATTAATAATTAATTTAAAAAGGAGAGCAGGCTAGATTTTTACTTGATTGGAATGGAGGGTCTAATTTTGAGTTACGAGGTCTCAAAATTGTTCTGCAATATGTTTGCAAGAACCCAAATAAGTAATAAATAGCAAAAGAAAGCAAATAGTATATTGTACTGCCTAGGCAAGACAATATTATGGCTACAGGGTGTTTCGACTTTCCAATGGTAGGTATGCTCGCTTGTCATGCTTGCCCTGTACTGACGAGAACCAAAAAATTCGAAACCGGTCTACAGGTAGCAACAGTGTAGCATCCTATCATTGGAAATAAAGATTCATTCCTTTCTTTTCCGGTAGTTTCTGAAATCTGAGTTTGTATTTTAGTACTAACAGAGTTAGTTAAGATACGTCAAATTTGGCTACCTATATAAGTCAGCGCTTGTTGGGGCATGTCGCCCAGAGAATAGCTGTTTTAGCATAATCTGGCTAATCCTTATCGTATAAGGTCTCAGCAAGTGGCTAGAGAACAAAGTTCTCACATATATAGATATTTATGACTAATAAATAACTTAAAGAAACTGCTAATCGGCAAACAGGAACGCGTAGGCGCAAAGGATAGATAGTAGTTCGAGGGTGAAGAATACGAAAAAAAAGCCACGTTCTGCAACTCCTACTAAAGGCCAAAAACCACCCCTTTTTCGCATTAGTTCCTAATGAGACGGGGGAAAATGATAAAGTGACAGTGTTTTCGGGACAACACCCACTAACTCCTAGCCATGGGCGAAAAGAATCCTTTATTCGGGTTTTCTCGGGCTAACTCGGATTGAAACGGGGAAGAATGTTAAACTGTTAGTGTCTTCAAGGCAAAAGATGACTGGCGAATGAGCAATGTTGTCACTACAGACATCACCCCCATTTCCTATTCTCTTGGGTTTTCTTGCGATTAGGGTTGCAATTTGTATTTTTATAGTGATTGGTGGTGAGATTAGGAACATAAATTTATAGGTGAGATGATTTTTAATCGCCCATAAACATTTCAGGAGGGAGTGTGTGGGGGGTGTTGGCAACATTCCTCGTTCCTTTTGCCTGGAAAAAAAATAACAATTTATGATTTTTCACGTCTGAGTCCGAGATGTCCCAAGAAAACACTGGACAGAGGGTGGCTTTGGTAGCTCAATCTGAGTTACTCCGTGAATACCTCAGAAAGGGGTCGTTTTTGCCAACGGCGAGGAGGTGGGAGGTCTTGGTAGCAGCCCTACATCTGCACTGATCTCTTGCCTCAAAACTACTAATAGTTTACCATTTCCTCAACTCAATTCGAAGTATTACCTGGAAGACGCCAAAAAGAGGTAGTATCTAAAGTAAAAGATGAAACAAGTGTGCTATTATCAGCGAAACTATATTAAGGATTTTTAGTTTTTTCCATAAGATCTAAAAAGAGGGTGGGTGACAATATAAAACCTTGTGGGACTCCGGCGTTAATTTTAAATGTGTCTGAAAGAAATCCGTCCATCGTCACTCGCAGAGAACGGTATTTAGGAAAGCTTGACAGCTATAAACAAAATTTAACCGGCATTCCGCATGCTCTCACTTTAGTTAAGAGCCCCTTATGCCATTCTCGGTCAAGGGCCGTGGAAATGTCCAGTGCTACCACCCGACGCTCTCCAAGATGTTCTATTGCGTTGTTACAAATGGCAGTCACTAATAAAGTTGAAGCCTTCCAGGTACTTTAATAATTTTTAATTGATAGCTTTATCCATGACTTTTGATATAACCGAAAGCAATGCGACTGGACAATAGTTGTTTGGCAAGGTCTTTTTGCCTTCTTTGGGTAAGGACTGGACTCGTATTCTCCACTCTCGAAAACGGGGAGCAAGGTTGGCTTAAGAGCTGCGGCACGACCCTCCAAAAAAACGGTCAAGATGAGCTTCCTCAATTCCAGTAAATATGAAAAGAAGACATAGTTGGTTGATCTTCTTTGACTTATATCCAATAGTCCTCTATAACTATTTCGGGTTAAGAATTCTTATTTCACAGTAATTAAAAGCACAACATAATGCTTTTGTCTATTAAAACTTTACGTAAGGTAAGTTTACAGAAATTAAAATGACGAAAAATTATTTTACTCACTCGACTTGGCAGACAATTTTCCAGTATAATAGAACAGGCAGATAATATTTCGTTCGTCCCCTTTTTCATTTCCATCGCAATCTCACATTTTAATAAAATCTCTTTGTTTGGCTTTTGTAGTGAAAGTTTGTATAGTACAATGCCTTTTAGCTAGATTTTCACGACGATATTTGTCGAGCGGAAATATCCTTTTATGGTATTTATGAAATTTTTATGATAAGCAGAAAACAAAAATTTAAATAGAACTAATTTTTCAAAAACATATCCGCCACATACCATAACGTACTATACTCCAGTACCAAAACAATTGGCAGTGACTCATTTTTACCGGGGTGTGAAAGACGTAAAGGGAACGCCAATTCCAGAGGCGCGTCATTTTAAACAATAATAATTCAAAAAATATATGAATTTTTTGTTAATTATTATAATATATTTACATTTTCTATAATAAATATAATATTATAAATTAAACTGAAAAATAAATTAAGCTTTTACATTTTGTGATCTAATGAAGTAATTAGAAAAACTGAATTACGCAGGTATAAAATCCAAAAAGAATAATAAAGCAACGGTATATGTTATTTTCATAATTTTTTTGTTATACTACATAATAATAGAAACATATAATAGTGAATTAAGGGCAAAACCTAAACCTAAATTATAAATGTTTATAAATTCCTTAACTATTATTACCTAATGAACACTAATTGATAATAATTTGACAAATTATATTCCACGCCGACATTAAAAAGTGTTATAATGACAATACGTTACAATTTTAATTTCATTATTACCATTACAGCGATTATTCACTATCTGACGATGAAAAAATTTCATTACTGTCGCTACTGCTGTCATCTGCAGGATTTATAATAATAGGTTCTACCATGACTTCAGCGCGTACATCTAAGTCCCACATTTTTTTACTACGCCCTCGACATGTAATACGCACTTATGCCAATCTGCTGCTTCTACATTTGCTATTGCCGTTTTCAGCAGTTCTTTAACATCTTTTAATTTAAAAGTCTTATTTTCACGCGCCACTTCGCCTTTTATCTATGTGCCCATATAAGCTCGATTGGATTTAGTTCACAATGGTAAGGCGGTAAAAGTAATATTGTAACACCTCGTTCACGTACACTACATATTTCGTATATTTTTTTTGTGAAGTCTTGCAAGATCGAGCAACTGCACTTTTAGCTTTTTTTCGCCAAATGCCATATTTTTTTCTTCGAGCCAGTCAACACTCTTTCCTTTACGCCACGCAGAAGTTGACAAAGCTTCCACCCGATGGCTGTGGTATGGTGCATTATCCATCATGATTACCGACCCACGTTCAATACAGAATTCACTCATACACATTTTTTACCATTGTACGCTCCCCAGGTTTTAAATGACGTCGCTTTGTAACTTGTTGGTTACTATCACTTGAAGAACTCGACTGCATTATAATATTTGCTGTTTTGAATAACCACCAAAATAATAAAACTGAATTGCTAATATCCTCTTGATTGAAACTTGTCTACGACACTGAACGTTGGTCAGAGGCGGTAAGAAAGCGCGCGAGCGCCTTTAGAAATAAGTGTTTCTTACCTTCGTTGCCAAATTGAGTAGACCAAGTACCGTAGGGTGTAAAGGCCCTTAATGACATTCTGATTTTGGTACATTTTATGAGAACTTAAATGAAATATTTTAAAACCTGGCAACATGTAACGACTTATTAATGAACAATATTCCCAATGTCAATGGTGATAAGAACAGTTTTGCTAATTATTTTGAGATCGTAGTATAGTAGATATCGATCACAGTCAAATGATGTTTTTTTTTTTAAATATCCTCTATTTTTTGTTTTTTTAATTGATATTCTAACGGCAGCTATGCTCCATTTTTGTCACTTACTAGTAGCAACGAAAATTATAGCTACGCAATAGAAATCTTACGCCGCAATAGAAAAACTTACATACCCTGTTCATAGACTTTGAACAAGCATATGACAGTGTCGTTAGGGTAAGGTTGTGGGAAGCTATGGAAGAACTTGGAATTCCACACAAGCTGATTCGACTGTGTAGAGCGTGCCTAGAGGGGGCAAAGAGCTGCGTCAAGATCGAAGGTGAGTACAGCCAAGTATTCTGTATCAACAGAGGCCTAAAACAGGGAGATGCTTTGTCGCCAGTACTTTTTAACCTTGCACTAGAAAAAGCGATAAGAACAGCATCAGTGAACGCGGAGGTTTTTGGTCCGGGTGGCCCTAAACTTGTTCTGGCCTACGCGGATGATATTGGCGCAGTAGGGGAAAGCACGGTGAGTGTAAAGGAAAAGTTTATAAAGATCGAAAGAGAAGCCCAGAAAATAGGCCTACGAATAAATGAAGGAAAGACCAAATACATGCATGTCTCCCGCAACTCTGCGCGAGACAGAGTCAGGCAGAACATCACCATGGACGACTATAATTTTGAGCATGTGCGAACCTTCAAGTACTTGGGCGCAGTGATAACGGCAGACAATAATATGCAGGAAGAGATCAAACAGCGTATCACACAAGCAAACAAATGTACATTTGCAGTACAAACCCTGCTAAAATCAAAATTTATCACAAGAAAGGCAAAAACCATAATCTATCAAACAATAATACGACCAGTAGCAACGTCCGCCAGTGAAACATGGACACTGACACTCCGCGACACGGAACTCCTAAGAAGGTTTGAGAGAAAAATCCTACGCATGATATATGGCCCCGTCCGGGACTCTGAAACCGGCCGTTATAAAATGAGAAGCAACGTAGAGCTTGCCCAAATATATCAAAGCCCTGACATCATTCAGGAAATAAAGTCTGGCAGACTAAGATGGGCAGGGCACGTACAAAGAAGCCGTAACGATCGACTAATAAAACGGGTGTGGGAGGAAGCACCACAAGGAAAAAGACCACTGGGAAGACCTAAGCTTAGATGGAGAGATAACATAATCAAGGATCTAGCTACCCTTGGAGTAGACCATCAAGAATGAAGGGAGATGGCCCAGGACCGTTCCATGTGGAGGCAGGTAGTCAAGGCAGCCAAGACCCACCCTGGGTTGTAGTGCTACGGAGTAAGTAATAGAAATCCAATGCAATGTTAATATTTCTACCCCTCGATGGATCCCGGTTTTCAAAGCTGGGATCCTTCTTCGTTAAGCGGCCGAGCTTTGCCAAATGCACGTCCACTCTTGTCGTCTTTCCGGGTGCGAAGCAATGGATGACATTATATTATATAATATAGTCTTCAGGATTATTAGTTGAATTTGTAGACTAGTTATTGGGATTACCAGACCCAATAAAACAATACGGCGCGGCCGGCATAGGTGAACAAATATTTTCATTGTCGGGTTTACCAAAAAAGCTTAGGTTCACATAAGAATGTTTAAATGTAGGACTTTATCGTAATCTTCAATTTTACTACCTCAATCGATTCTTTTGTACAGAGTCTTCAGAAAATATATTGCTTTAAACGTATACGAAATCTTTTGGCATACTCTCTTGACAAATTCTAGCAGTAGTATCAAAATACTAAAATTGATTAGTTATTAAATTAATCCAATGACGGAAAAATAAAATAATAAATGTAGAAAAACTGTATTAACAACATAAAAGGGGATATAAACGTTTTTGGTCATAGGACTAAAACGACCGAAACAAAAAAATATAACTCTTACTTGTTGCCACAAAATTACCTAATATTCAAAAAATGTGTTAAAAGTTTTATTGAGAGTCACACCTAAAAATGATAGAGGAATGGATTTTTCTTCTTAAAAACGTGATGTTGTGACTCCCCAAAAGAGCAAAGGACCTGTAGGTGGCGCCCCCTACAGTTAAGGGCCAAACTAAGATCAAATTTGAATTTATCATATTAAAAAATCCCCAAATACGAATTTTCGTCCAAATACATAGACATTATTTCAAAATGAGGGTATTGAGGAAACCAAATTCATTTGTGTTAGGTACCTCACTTTGGTGGAATAAAATTTATGTCAACGCCTGTTGCTGTTGCCAACTTACTTATACCACCTTAGTCTAAGAGACAGTGATTATCTGTATCGAGATCTGTACCTACTTGAATCATATTTTCACTTGTATTTCTTATCTACTTGATTCTTATTATATCTATTACAATTAATACAAGGAAAATTACATTTTTTTGGGGAAATTTCATTCTATATATGTAGAGACTGTTTGGGTACTTTTGAATATGTTTGCGAGAGATAGAATGAGTCGATATCATTATGACGGCCCATACAGAAATAATTTCTAATTTTATCCTGTTTCTCGCAAGCCACATCGTCAAAGATGAATACAGAGTCGGGTTGAGCAGTTGACGGGTCTATTACATCATCATTCTCACCATATGTGAAATACCCCAAACGACAATGTTTCAATGTTTCTCGGAGGAAATCATATTTTTCCTGTTGTAAAGATTTCGAATAAACGTACACATTTTGAAATTTTAAACCATTGGCGTCAGTTAATAGACTCATCATTACATTGGTTTTTCCACAATTACTCGGTCCACATATTAACGCCCTAATGGTGTTTGGAAAAAGCTGCCCGTGTTTGTTTGTTTGTTTCTGTTTAGTGGATAAGAACTTTATTTAGCGGTTAAGCGGTTCTATTTTTACAAAAAGCGACAGTACTCTCCTAAATATGGGGGGCAAAAATTCGTTATATTGATATTTTTGATCGAATTTCAATATTGGATTTTCGGTATAGCCCAGCGCCTAGTCATTAATGTAAAATTGGCCATAACTTACCATGTCATACCTCAACAGAATAAAACATTAGATAAGTAAAATCATAATCAACTTTTAAAAAATATAAAAACGCTTTCATAAAGAGTCTATTATGACACTGAAAACGGCATCGAAACAGCTCTGTTATAAAACCAAAATGCAAAAATTAATTAAGACCTGCGATGGCCAATTCGGAGTGTGAATATTTATCGGGTGTAAAATTCAGTTATCGCGCGCATTAACAAAAAGTTTTTGCCGTTATGAGGAACAGATTATTTACGAAAAACAGAAATAAAAATAAATCTTTAACACCCTGTATATGTAAAAATGAAGGGCTTGCGGACCCATGCTTATATGAAGTTTTCGCCTTATAAATAACTAAGTAATCGTCTGTATATTTATTGTGTAGGGATAGTAACAAGTAAAAACTTATGACTAAACATTTATGGAATTTAACTTCACTTTATTCAATTAAAATACAAACAGTACGGCTATGAAATATTTAGTTCAGGTTAGCTCATACACTTTCAGAGCCCAACAAATTTTTAAAGTTACTTTAGTTAAGGTCGAGGAAAAGAAACGAGCAGACAAAATTTTTATCGTAGTCCAAACTATGTGTCATATTATATTACGCCTTATTTTACATTACCAATAAATTTCACTTCTACTTATTCCAATATTATTTTATTTTTCGCTTTTTTTTTTGTATAAATGTCACAACAAGCATCTCTGTTTTTAAGAATTTTCGAAGCTTCCCAACCCTTCTCCTGATGTCATCATTCAACCTAATTAGTTTAATTTCATGTAATTTTTGACAATTTAATAAGACCCGAAACTATATATTAGTTTAAACATAATTCATGAGACGTAATCCTACGAGAACACAATTTGGATTACAGCTTAAATGTCCATTTATAAAAGCTGTACTGGCATAGACCAAAGCCTGAAACTAATTTTCCTCATAGAAAATTAGAATTTCGGTGTTAATACTTAAAGGACAATATCAAGCAAAAGGGTTGTGAAACTTTTTAAATGTGGTTCATTTGAAATTATACTTTGCACTAAAATCTTAAATGCGTTACAAAAGGTCTAATTATATTGTTTACAGTACAAATTATTCTTTTCTGCATTTTTAAGTTAGAAAAGAATTATTACCCTTGAACTTATTCGTAATAAATTTATCAAAAGTTGGCAATAATTTGTTTTAGTCCTTGCTGGCAATTTATACAAGCATGCATTTTTCTGATTTTAATACTTAGTAGTACATACCCGGTGATGCATGGCCTAGTTGAACATAGGAAATCTCATGTAAATAAATTTAAAGTATAAATGCATTGATGGTGCCAGCACATATAAACTAATCTGTTCCTCTGACGCGTAGATAATACCAATTTAGAGCAATAATTTTTCTAATTATATAAATTTGTTGTTTTCATCAATTCATTTATTCAAAAATATATGCCAATCATAAAATAATGTATTTTGAGGCTCTTGAACCGAAAACTTTAATAATTTATTTTGATACATATTTTATCAGCAATACGAACGCGGTTTGGCGAGTTTATTACAGCATCAGCACCGTGAATGTTGAAATTTACCCAAATATAAAAATAACTTTAAAATTATTAATAGAAATGAATTACTCAAACTCCACATATACAATTACATACACTGAGGAACTTGGTGCAATAGTTGAAAAAATATTAACTTTATTAAGCCATGTTACTAAACAAAAACAAAGAAAACGTACCAAAATAAAGCAGTAAGTTGTTATAGAGTTTAAATAAAGTTAATTAAATTTCAAGGTCAAGATTAATCGAATTTAAACCAAATTAACAGTAAACAGGTAACAAAAAATCCAAATCCTGTAGCATAGGTAAAATGGGGTCCACTTAATCGTAAAACAATAAAGAATATTAATTACTTAGCTAACGAGACCAATTATACTCGGTCATAAGTACAAAAGCACATTTATCTGAACAAAGTATGTGGTATTAAATTATAGCGATTTGGAAGCAATATACAGGGACAAATAGGAAAGAAAAATGAATTACGCTTACCTAACGGGGGCTGTAGGGTCTTTAAAATTGAAGGGGATCTCAACGGTGATGGATGCTCCTGATGGTCAGCCTTTTACGGTCTTAGTGACCCGACTTAACTAAAAGAGAGCCCCAGATGGTGTTTTAGGAAAAAAAGTTGAAAAATTGACAAAGAAACGGCATGGTATATAAAAAAAACTCACCTCCGACAGCGAACAACTGTGACAAAAAAAATCCCACGATGTGGCTTTCTGCGGCCCCGTAAACCAAAAATAAACAAATCAAACTAAAGGGGCGCAGAAAGTAACGCTTCAAGATCCAAAATCCTGAAAAACAGATGGCTTGAATAGCCCTGGATCCAAAAACGCCTGCTGCCTCGTTGATCGCTGGAAGTTAAGTGAGGTCACTGAAGAATTTTAGGTGAAAAGTTGAAAATGTGCTGTTAACAGGATGTGAGAGAGAAGAGAAACGCCAGAGAGAGGTGGAGAGAGATAAAGCGAAAGGGCGACCCATTTCCGGCAAGATCTGCCGTTCACTCCGAGAAGAGAGAGGCCAGTTCACACACTGGCGGCGACACAGAATGAAGTCTCCAGAGCCATGCCCATTCAATTGCAGATACTCCAAGCCAAGGGAAATTAAACAGATGCACCCAAATTTGGTTTTACATAAGAAGTCAATTCGTAACTCACACAATTCATTATAAATTATTTAAAGAAAACCCAAGTCCCAGAATATCCCTGCCATTCGAGAAGCAAACGGCCATTGAAGTTTGGGTTGCTGAATATTATTGCCCAAACATATTTCAGAAGAAGAATATTAACCTAAAAAATTCATTAGTCAATTTGACAGGTGAAGATGAGAATTGTAAACAAGGAAAAATTTTGGGAATACATAATAAAATACTAGTATAACTCTCGGATAGTGTATTCCAGGGAGAAAAGTGATTTAAAATAGGAGGATAATGTAGCCCTGGTTTGTCAAAGACAACGAAAACAGAGGCCGTTGACCTAAGGTACGTACTTACTTTATACAGGGAACCAAACATCGTTTTAAAAAAGGCAAAATACAGACACAATACAAGTCAGACATGTGATATGAGGCATTAGATTATAATAGTTCATTTGTGACAAAATCGGATTGTCACAATTGTATGCATTTTATTATCAGTGAGAGCTAATTAATATTAAAGTATTAAATTACTTTCCATACAACCACCAGCGTAGATAAAGGTAACCTTCTTTTCACGCTTAAGGTCTTATGAAAATAAATTTAACAAAAATATGACCATGTATCAGAAACTGTTACACATACATAGGAGATAGTGGGAATTGAAACAATAATGAAGACATTTTCAAACTTTCCTGAAAAGTTATGCATTTACAGACGCATTAAAAACTGTTTTGGCTTTATTTTCATTAAACCTATTTTACCAATCAATACTTTATTGTGAAGCTTTGAGTAATTTGAATTAGGTACACCGCTTAAATTTGGCCAGAGGAGTGAATAAAAACCAAACTAGGATATTCTCTCGAAAAATTTACCTGTAATTTAATTATCAAGATAAATCTTTTGTGTATTTTTACTTGCTCTAACCTCAAATAATAAAACATGAATGGTGTGTCATTTTAAAAAATCGATAGAAGGTTGTCTACATACCGGATGACGCATGGTTTAGTTGAACATAGGATATCCCATATAAATTTTGAGGGGTATGTTATGTTTATTTTGAATGTGTGATTGCCGGATTGGTGAAACGAAAATGTGTTTTTAATGTGAAATATTCTTTATTCGTTGTTCAGCTTAACGTCAATTTTGGACAATAGCGTCATAGAAATTATTTGCAGGTGTTTACTGTATTACTTAAGCTATAAGAATTTCGTAATTTTGCCATCACATTTAATTGAATAAGTTAGAATTGCTTATTAAAATTTATTCAAACTTGGCACATGGGTTTATTACATCGGCCTCTTCAAAAAATTGTTATTAAATTTTTCTCTTAAATGTATAGGGGAGCCAATATTTAGCCACCTCAAAATTTTCATGGGATTTCCCATGTTCAACTAACCCGGTATAATTTATTGCTTGCAAAAATGTAGTAGTGAAATTTGTTTGCTATAACGATAAATCATAAGAAAAAAACTTGACGGCATTTCAATGTTTACATCTAATATCGAAAAGTGAAAACAGTAATCATGATCTGGAAATATTTTACAAACAATTTTATTACATTTTATTATGAAGCGGAATATTAGTTTTTTGGTTCTGTGGTAGTACTTCAATATTACTTTGTCTGCCCCTCTTTAATGTTATTTCGCAACATAATTAGAAAGTCACTGCTGGAGAAGCAGGCGAATCCTAACGCTGAGGGATAGTTTGCACGATTTTCTATAATTGTCAGTGTCAGTATTTCATCTCGTGCGACAATTTTTTGTTACTAAAACTTTCTGTATTGCCCATTATGTATGCCAACAATGTATATTTCATTACAAACTCGCAATTTGCTATGCTATATATGTATATTTTGTCAGATTACACTATAACTAGTTTAATTTTGTTTAAAAAAAGGGTTAATGTTGAGTAGCTGAGGCTTATCAGCTAGACTTCGCCCTCTAAGAATTGTAATTATTTTTTTTTTTTTTAATTTACATTCTTAATAAAGACTATTATTATTATTATTATTATTGCTCTTTTATGCAGTAAAGTAAACAACATTTATTTGCCTAAGTACCATCCCGACGTTCGTTTATTCGGACTGTTTCTTTTTTTGCTAATCCTTAAAAAAACGGCTTACTTGAACCATTGGAAACGCGGATTTCAATTCGTGAATGAACGCGGTGCTAGCCATCTGGTGACAACCCTTGGGGTTGCTGTAAGGAATTTAGTTCTATATCCAGATTACCTTTTAACACTCTGGTGTTACTTTTTGTTTTAGGTAAGTTATGCCTATTTAATGCCTGTTCTATATATACTTGTATTCTTTAAAGAAATCAGGTACCAAAATTGTGTTACTTTTTGTTTTAGCCCCGTTAGTTCAATAAAAAACTTCACCATAATTTGCCGCATTTTTGCCTAACCAACCCCTACCCTGCAGCGTGTTCTGTCTCAATTACAAATGCAAGAAATTGAAACTAAAAATTCTTTTTTTTAGATTTCACAGGTGCAAATTTGTTAATTACTTTATCAAAGTCAAACTTGCGCGCTTTTCAATTTGGGATTACCCTCGGGATTACCAGTAGCGCTAGATTGCTAAGTCTATCTTGTCCTATTGCAGTCTCCTATCTGGATTATGATCTGCCAATTTCTGTACAAACAGTATTTTGTAAGGGTGATACTTGTATACTACTTTAAGGATATTTAGTACAGGATCTGACATTTACCATTTGCTCTTCCTAATTGTCTTGTGGCAAGGAATAGATTCCCTTCAATTGTTAAGAGTTTATTTAATTTCAAATTATTTTCCTGTGCAAATTGCCTCTTAGTAGATGTAGATCTTACATGTCAATTTTCTAGAAACATTTTCTCAATTTTACTTATCATACTTTGACTTATAGGGGACAAGTCTCGATGCTTTTCCTTAGAAAATCTAACCACTTCCTGTTGAGTTCTAGATTTATCACCGTAGCCGACCATAATTAATATTTTATTACGATGAGTTTCTCTTAAATAACGCATCTTAAGCTTGATCTTGAACACCATTTTGCAATACATCAATGTTTAAAGATAGTTAGAAACTTATTTCAACAATCAAACTCACCTGATACATTTTCCATTAAAAAAAAATAGGTCACGGGTCAAAGCGATTTTTTGAAAGATCTACTGCCGTGACAATAAAGAATTTATTCCATGTTAGATGTTCTCACTGTAGCACTTTATTTTCCACAAGTAACATTGGTGGTTTCGTTTTTGTCATAAAAAGGGTATATCGTCGCTGATGATGATAATAATTTATTTTTTGGTTTATTCTTTTTATCGGGCTGAAATAGAATATTATCGTAAAAACTATGATGATCTTTTTCAAGGACCTTCTTTAAGTCCTGCATGCATTTCCATTTTGATTCATTTTTGGGGATTGGTCCTGTATTCAGCCGGGTTGGTCTTTGAACTTTTCTTGTGGCAGCACTTGGTAAGCCTTGGTGCGTCGAATTTTGAAATAAATGTCCCCATTAGAACGGTACTGCAGAGCCCGGATATCAACTACATGTGGATCCCCTGTATTTTTTTCTAGGTCGCAATAATTGAATATTAGTTAATGAATTCTCGAAATTGTAAAAAGAGGAGTAATCCAATACTTTTATTTTATAGGGATGTTTTGGGCGAGCGCTTCTCCTCTGGGCTATGTAATCGCTTAGAGAGCTTATGGGGGTAATAAAATAATTTTTTCAGTGCGGCATTAACGCTGTCGCACTCCATCATTGTATGCCCTTTCTCAAGAAATAACTGTCGAATCAATAGGTCCTTTCCAATTGCCAAACTTCTCAAAGCACTAGCTAGGGTTGTGTTCCTATTTTAATAATTACATCCATCCGAAATAATTGTAACCACTCTGATTTTGTCAGCTTGCGATGCAATAAAATCTGTAACGTAACTAGTAAACTCATTAGACGTTACGCCGCCATTTGATTCGTGCCATACGTATAACGTTGCAAGTTTGTTGCTTGAAACAAAATTATTGAAATTATAAACTTGCAATTTTTGTTTGTAATACATCGCAGAAGCCTCAGTTTTCGGGTACAACAAGAAACTTTAAAGATTAACGGTCATTCTTAGCATCTCTAGCTTCATTTTTCATCTCGATGTGTTTCTCTTATACATCTGGAGTAACTATTTTCACTTCATATCCACAACAGATCTCGCATTGGTCCTTGCGAGAATGGTGTACTTTAATATTTTGTTAATTTAGAAGTTTCAAAAAGAATGTTCTTGAAACGCACTTTATTGAATATTGCCTGCACTACTCTTAAAATACGTTGTGCATATGAGAAAGCTCTTGCAATAATGATTTGGAACATTTTGAAGTACTTTTAACCATTTTATAACATTTTCTTTCATGTGTTTTCGTCCTCATTCCCTAGGTTTGCGTCTTTTCGCTTGTGATTATTGTTATTCGTTACACCTATATCCCTGCACTATCGGTAATTTTATCATCGTCACTCCGCATAACCAATATTCTAAATGTATCTTCTCCTACGTCTAAGGTGTTGATAAAAAGAAGCCTGCATACTTTCACTCTGGCTCCAGTAGCCGATGATAAGAATATGTCATGTCCTTCGTTTTTTCTAAACATGTTTTCGATATTTTCTTCCTCTTCGAATTTCTCTAGTACTCACTAAACTATTTACAAGCACTTTTTTCTCAGGCCAAGTAGCAAAATTTCAAAATTTTGTGAAAAGTAATTGCCTTTCGTTATCAGATATCAGATTACATAAAAAAAGTTCTACTTATTCTTCTAGTATCCAGTATTTGTGTGGCCACAACGCTGCTTAACTAATCTAGATATTTTCTTGCAATTTTGGATAATTTTTCCAATAATGATTTCCATTACTTCAACTTGCAAGTTTCCGTCACATAAGCGGGTTTCGCAGTTTCGCTACGTTTAAGGTTGCAGCAAATCCTCCTATGTGTCTGGAAATAAATTAAACAGTCATATAGGAGATTTTACCGTGTTAATTTTTAGATAAGGTTCAAACATAAGGTTTCTAGTTTAAAGATTAAAAATATAAATTCATGAGCAATACGTAGGAGGTTTTGCTGCAAGGTAGATACCTTAAATTACCGTCGGATGGCTCAAAAACCCTATTTTTATAAAAATAGACACATAGGAGGATTTTCCGCGGCAGCCACTTTTTTAAAAAAGACATCATTCTACGAATTGTGTTTTTTTTTTTTATCATAAACTTATTGACGTAAAAACGTAGACAGGGAAAAAATATTTAAAAAAACAAACAGTGCATTTCCAGGATGTAAAATAACATTAAATTCAATTTATTCTGAAATTTTGATTTAGTTACATAGTGGCTTCTTAGGCCAAGGGAGCCAATCTTTTACAAGGCCAACTAGTACAATTAACAAGCGCATTAAATTGCTATAACATTGAACACAAAATGAAAGTAGACGCTAAAAAACTGGCCAGTGACTGCAAAACACTTCAAAATATGCTTGTTGACTGCATTCTTAGTGAATTGCCCTGTATGAAAAAGGAAAAACGTTTTCAAAATATATGATTTATTTAATGTATTCTAAACCACCCTCCCTAAGGCAAACAGTTGTATTCTTTTTATTAAACTTTTTTACTCGAATGCGGAAATCCTAAGGAGCTCATAAATTATTTTATCCGGAAGCGGTCGATGCGTAGGTTGCTATTTTGGCCAAATGGTTTTTGGCTATGATTTGTAGCTTTGCTATCACGTAGGGAAAAGATAAACACGGACCATGTTATAAAAAGTCCCGTAGCCGATACCGTTCAGACTTTATCAATGCTGGGTTATGTAAATTAGTTTATCAATATGTTGATATGTCTATTTTATTTTGTCTGTGTTTCTACGAGAATTGATCAAATCGTCTTGGCAATAAATATACCGAACATGTAAGCTGCAGATTTCAAAAAGTCGAATAAAGTTTATCATATCAGCAACACTAGAGCCTCTCGTTCATATCGTTAGCAAATCTCCTCGTATTTGGTATATTTCCAGAAACATTAAAACATTCCTTAGTAGTTCTAATTTTAAAAAACATTATTCTAACAACAATGGCGGCATGGTCGGCAGAACCGGCTAGGTGTCATACAGACAACAGCCAGTATACAGAATGGCAAAAAAGTCGGGCATAATGCCTGTAATTATTATAATTATTAATTCGTATACGAAAAAGTGACCTTTAGAAAAGTTGTTCAGTAAATTATTACCCACATTTCTACTTGCATGAATTTTTCTGCCATTTCTAGTTTGGTTACTATTGAGACCAACTTACTTTTTTTAAATAGAACACCCTGAAAAGGAATGCATTATATCAAATACTTTTTTTTTACTAGGCAATAATTTTTTTATGAAACTGATGCCAATATTATTTTTACTCTAAGAAGTATTGATATATCCTTAAATTTTTCTTTTAAAATATATTGCCGAGGGCATAAATATTGGTCATGGTGCTATAATAATTGGCCTCGCAATTTTACTGAATTAGGTACGTATACCTTTCTAGGTATACTTGCGATTAAAAATAGCAATACATTTTTTTAATAAATATTTTTTATTTTATTACACATTTCGAAAAATTTTAAGGTTGAAAAAGAAATACAAATTATATTATTAAATTCTTGTAATTCTTTTATCTAAGAGATGAAAAAAATAATCTTTGCCTATTTTATCAACTAATTCAAACAACGAAAAGTTTTTATATAAACAAATCAGCTTTTTTTTTTTGGCAAGAATCACAAAATAATATTTGAGGACGTATTTTTATGGATAGAATTCTCGTAATTTAGTCTTATATACGTTTGCAACAAAATTCCTTCTTTGGATGATGTGATTTTGAAGAGACGGCACAACCACATCGTTACTTATATCGGAGCTATAACTTCTAACTTCGGACTTGTTTCAGCACTAGGTTTTAATTCTTTGTTTTCTTTGGGGATGTGCACTTCACTATCCTTTTTTGAAATAGTAGAGTACAATTCTATTTAGTCAGTCATGTAAGTGTCTTTATTACTTTCATTGTTCAAGCTGACCTAAACAGAATCAGTAGTAAATGGTTGGTAGTATAAATCATTATTAGATTTGTTTAGAATTGGCAAAGAAAGGGTGATGATAATAATTATTTATGGGTTTAGTTGACGTTTTAATATTTTTTCCTTGGCACGTTTCTCTTATCTTTGTCTCGTTTTTTTTATAATTTCCTTTTTTCGAGCGCTTTTATTTAGACGTTCGTTTTTCAGTCTTTCTTCTTTTGCGTTTTTTTTTTTTTCTTTTTTCTGTCTTTCTATATTTAGTTTATCTGAATATGTTCACACCAGCGGAACTTTCTCTTCCTTCTTCTTTTAGGAGTATTAGGCCATACTAGAAAGACTTTAGCGACACAGAGGTATTTACACAAGAATCTTCTTTAGAATCTAGTGTTTTATAAGGTTCAGTAGTGACAACGATAATAAAAATATTTATTTTTCTGTGGATATGGCAAAAAGGCGGTTATTTGAAGATAATTATAAAGGTTATTGTGCGAACACGTTTGTAACAATGAACGACACTAAAAACTTTAACCTGTGTATCCACAAGTCGACTGGTTCAAAACTTTGCTTTACTTGGAAAATAAAATTTCTTCTGAATTTTACTGCATAACTATTTATTACCAGATTAATCACTTTGTCATTTTATCCCCTTTACCCATACCCTACCCTAGCATGGGTATGACCTACTAACACATTTGTAACTAGACTCGTCAAACAACCACTTAACTAACTTTAAATATCGTAGACTATTATTCTCACATACTTTTGACCATTTTTACGTGGAGTTTGTACCGGTCCACGGAGCGCAACTTAACTCTTTGTGTTTCAGTGTGACACTGCTTTGTTGACAAAACATTGTCAGTCTCGTACCGCATCCCGACATCTTGACCAATCAGGTCGTAATACGTCACAATCCAAAATGGCAGATCTGCTGTTACCATGCACGTGGCTTATATCGCACTTACATTTGCGTGCTGGAGAATAATACAAAATCAGACAGATTTTTTATGCATAAGGTTTTGATTTAAACTTATATTTTCATGGATTTGTACAACGTTGCCATTACTGTAATATGCGGTATTGCCAATTATATTGCATGTAAATATAATGTACTTTTCTCTATTTTTTACCGTTAGGTATTAAATAAACACATAATGATTTACCACGAAATGCGGCGTTGCCGCTTAGATTAGTATTACGTTACATTAATTCCTAGAATTGAGTTCCACGCATTTACTTTAACTTTTGTGCTGGGTCACGACAGAAATATGACGTGTGTCCCAAACAGTTATAAAAAAAATAATAATATTTGTGTATTCTCCATGCTACGACATAGATTAATCAAATAGTCCCTATCCTGTCCATGACCAAGATATCTATAATATTCATCCGCATTGTAGGGTTCTATGTCCAACAGTAAATTAGAAATCCTTTTCGACGCAGAGGTATTTACACAAGAATCTTCTTTAGAATCAAGTGTTTTATAAGGTTTAGTAGTGACAACGATATTTTTATTAGGTAAGTTCACTTTATTTAATAAGTCGTCCTTATTATCCAGCATGCATATTAAATAAGAATTTTTAGTAACATATTTTGCAAAATTATATCATAGGAATTTGTTATTAGATCAGTTATTTGCAATGTTCTACTGTATTATCTTTAAACATATTTTATTATTAATTCTTAGCTTTATATTTATTGGCCTATGCCGATAATTGAAATCCCGTGGCCATATAATATTACAGTTATTGGCCAATAGCAGCCAATAAATAAAAACTGCTAATTTCTTGTACTAGTTGTTGGCTCGGCCTAAAATAATTAGCTTTCCCAAAAACACTAAAATGGCCAATGACTATCACATGACCAACAATTGTAGGATTTGCCCTATTTACTTTATTATTGTTTAGTAGTTCATTATGTTCTTTTTCATACTCATGTAATTTTATGTCTGGTAATTTTTATGAAACTAAACTGAACTCCGGGGCTTTCGACGGCCCTGAGGATCATTACCAGATAAAACGTCGTGATTCATACAGAACATAAATAATACATGTCCAAGATGTATCTTTTATTTGACACATTATGTCATTATTTATGATCATCAGGTAGTCTTAGAAAACTATTTGACTCTAATTAGCTAGTTCTGTACCATTGGGTTTACCGCATAAACCGGATATTTCTTATTTACACTTCCATTTCCATAACTAAGACGTAGCGATGTCACAACGTAGCCATTATCACTCTTATGTAAAATAAATGTCCCCATTTATAACAAAAATTTCATTAAGTTTGACTTGGGGGAAAGTTTTCCCAAATAAAGGAATTTCTTGTTTTTTTATTATCCGCTATCCCAAAAGGTAAGTAAATAAAAATAAAAATCTTTGCACAATTAATTTTGTAAAATGTTTAATATACATGCAATGTTGCGAAAATGCGAATAGGTAGATAATATTATAATATTTCCATTGCAGAAAGTAATTAAGTAATAAATAAATATTCTTAAAATTGAGTATTGTTTTCTCACGAAAATAAAATTTTTACTGTTTAGCTCATAGTTTAGTATCTTAAATTTTTTTTTTGTGTAAATACCTCTTGTAAGGTGTTACCTAATTCCAACAGAACACAATTGTTTCATTTATGATATACATTTTATCATTTGAATAAAAGGGCTGATTTTGTGTCCATTTTAAAGCTAAATCGGGAGCATTGTTGTACTAAATCGAGAATTAAAAATATTTCAGAGTTTTTTAACAAAATCTCCATACACTTTAACGGACTTTACGTGGTCAGAAAAAAAAAATCATGTTTTCCTCAAAAATAGGCCTCACTAATTGATTACTTCTTGCAAGGGATGTCCCTCGGGTACTTTGTAATTAATAAAAAATCAGACTGGGCAAAACTCTCGCTATATGGCGGCTGGTCGAGCTGAAAGAAGTTGCACTGACCGAGGATTGCATTCCGAAATTTTCTTTATAGAGATTTTAAGAGATACTCTTAAAAATAAGACAAGCAAGAAACTCAAATTTTACGGTATACAACCTATACGTTTGTGGTTGCTGGAGAGCTAGTTAATAGCGAGAAGGCAGCAAGCTTTTTACAACGGAAACTTTTAGGCCATTTAAGTGTTTATCTGGGGTACCCGAAGGGTCAATACTAGGGCCCCTACTGATCATTATTTATATGAACGATATCCAAATGCGAAGCTGTGTTGCGGATAACACCACCCTGGCGAGGATCTAGACTAGTTACATAGAGTGGTAAGTGAGGGATTGAGTGACTTCAATAAGTGCTAATAAATTGACAATGAATTAGTCTAGAACTATGCATATTAACTTTGGTTTGAAGAGTATTCCGGGTAAGAATAATGAGGTAGCTATGTTCTTGGGTGTATATCTGGACCCTAAACTAACATTTGAAAAACATATTGATAATATATCTGAACAATTATCCGGGAATAATATATTTCTCCTCAGGAACTAATCACGGATTCTCCCCCTTCATGTGTTAATTCAGGCTTATCTAGCTATATTCCAACCAGCTGCGGTATAATATGTAATACTGGCTTGGAGACACTCCTCCTTCACAAGAAGAGTGGTCTCACTGTAAAGGAAGGCACTGCGCATTGTTGCATGGTTGGGCTATAGGGCGGATGTAAGGCGATGTTTTATTGAGTTTAAGATTCTAACAATACCATGCAGATATATTCTTGAATATCTTCTCTTTGCTCACAAAAACACTTATAGATATAATATAAATAACTTCTACCATCAATGCCTTACTAGAGGGGGCAGTGACATTCGGCTAGATTTCTTAAGACTAGGTAGAACTTGTTTCTCTGTAAACTACTACGTGGCACTGTTCTATAACAAACTGTCGCAAAATATCAAGGACGTACAGAGTGCTGTCAGGAATCATCTATTGAGTGGAGCTTTTTATAGCGTGGATAAGTTCTTAGACAGTCAGTTTTGAAACTAACTGTGCTGTTATGGTTTCAATTTTAATTGTAATTTGAATTGTAATTTTAATCGTAATGAAATTCTAAAATATTAAATGTGCAGTACCTTATATTTTAAGCTGATTTTAGAAATAGTAAATAGTATTGAAATATTCTTAGAGTTTGAATTGTATACTAATGCCTGACGTAAGGAATGAAATTGTATTTCAATTGCTTGAATAAATTTGAATTTGAATTTAAATTATGGCACATCATTTTTACTTCTACATAACTATACTTTCAAAGGCATACATATGATAAGGTTTAAAGCATTAAAACCTTATGAAGCTTAACTTTAAGCCAGCCAAACTACAATGATAAATATGGCCTTGCCAGCTTTATTCTGTAACATTTACCGTAACATTTCATATTAATGTCCGTTGTTGAAAGACCGACAAGGTGGCATTTTTCATACATAATGCCATGGATACACAACCAATAAACATTTAGCATATGCTCCGCAATGCAAATTCTGCTGAGAATATGGCAAAAATGTAAATTTTTGAAAAAAACACCATTCCTAAAATTCCAAATGTTTTTTTTTCGTGACTATGCAGAGCATTATATGTTTTAAAAATGGTAAAATGTCAGCATTTCCCTCTTACATAAAATTATATTGTTTACCAAGTGTAGATTAATTTTTAGAATCATAAATTATTTAGGAAATTTAATAAGCAAAACCATTCAAAAGTATAAATAGCTGTTATCCATATTCAGTAATATCAGAAAGCATACATAATGCGTTATTAGTAGCAATAATTAGCAAATAAACCATAATTCGGAAGTCTTTGGAAGGAGTGTAAACGACGTAAGTCATTATCGCCGTAAAAAAATCGGGGGGATAAGTAGATATTTTAACAATTATTTAGTATAACAAATTTCGTTCGCATTTCTTAAAAAATGAGAAAGAAATCGAGGACATCAAAATGAAAATAAAATTTAAACACCCCGCATCTTGAAAATGAAGCGTTTTTGACCATATCTTTAAATAAACTTTTTATAATACAAATAATTTAGAAATTGTCGTATGAAATATCAGGCACTGATTAAAAAACACTCTGTGAGTGGGATTAGAATAAGGGTGAAGATGTAGATACTTGTAAAGAAATTCTAAAGAATATTTACAGTGGCGTCGTTAGCTATTACAGGAAGAGAAGGAAGAGATAGTTTTGCTACAGCAAAGCCAAAATCAAGGTCCAAATTTCCTAAGTTTAATATAAAAAGGCATTTTAATTAGATTTCATAGGAAGTGGGCGAATGGGTGGCACTCCAGGAACGGGAACCTCCTCGTAGTGAGTTCTGGGTAGTTTATTAAGTAACTATTTGAAGTTAACAACAAATTAGCGAGTCCGTGAAAAAAAACTAAGAATTATTTAGTATAATATGTATGTCTACGGATGGACTTTATAATAGATGTAATCTGTAATGAACCAAAAAATTCACATTTCAAAAAAAATATTTTTGCCAAACGCTGTTGCATCTTAAAAATAGAAGCCTCACGTTAAAAACAATTTTTTTTATATGTACAGGGTGTCCAGTTTTCGTGTGTTTTCATATACCAGCTTTCTTTTTATAAAAGGTTTGCGGCTTACTGTTCTATTATTTTGTGAAACTTTCATTGCCCCAAAACGGAACTTTCATATCCCTCTCAGTTTCTGACATACAGAACGATTTCGAAAAGTTGTCATTTTTGACGCTCCCCTGTATCTCGATTATTTGATAACTTATTAATAAGGTAAAAATGTGTTATTATAAAGTTCTTTATATAGAATTCAGTGGCGTAATTAGTTTTTTTCTAAAAAATTTTGTTCTTGAGTTATCACCCAAACGTGTGAATTTTTAAATGAGACACCCTATATATGATATATATGACTTATCTCTCTTTTTAAGAGCTTTTCAAAAATATATATAAGTCCATATTTATTTCTTATAAAAAGGAATAATTTTAACATCTTTTGTAAAATTCATCATTTTTCGTATAGAAGGCTATGGTCAATCACGGATAGCCAGGACAGAAAACCAAATTCTGTAAATGCGCCATTACGGATTGTTGTCAAATTTTACTGGTATTTGCTTGTTTTATCCAAGCTAATAAAAACGCTAACGCGGCCTCGGCGCTGTATTTTAATAGGTAAGTTTTAAAATTTTGTTAGGTACCATTCAGATTCACAATAAAAATGAGAAGTTTTAATCATAATTGTTATCCATTATTAGCTTTCTGTTACATATTTACATTTTTCGTAGATGTCCAGAGCAACATCATGATAAAGGAATAATAAAATCTAAGCCAATCTCACTGAGCACGGATCTTTTAGAAAATCAAGGCCTAATTTTTACAGCAAGGAAAACAGGGAAGAAGAAGAAATAAATGTTTTGGAAGAAGGGTGGTATGGTCCGACGAGGCTTATTTTACAAGTTGTGATATCTTAAACCGAAATAATTCTAGGTACTGGTCCCATCAGAACCAAAAAGTAATGTTTCCACGAGAACTTGAAGGTCGGTTTGAATTTAGCGTGTCATGCTTTATTTTTGGCACTAAAATTAAGTATTTAATCTAGGAAGGAACCTTAACGGAAATAGACACCTAAATATAATGCGACATGCAGTAATGGAAATATTAGAGGATGTTCTTTTGGCCGATTTAAATAATATTTATTATCAGCAAGATGGCGCTTCGAGTCACAATTCTAATGAAGTGAGAGAATATTTAGAAACCACATTTCCCGATAAATGGATTGGTACCAATGGACCTGTCAGGTGGCCTCCAAGATCACCTGATCTTTCTGTGTTCGATTTTTTTTATGGCGGTATATAGAACATCAGTTATATAAGACAATGTCACAATTTTGATCAACTTCGAGAAGCTGCCCATCAAACCTTTAAGCTTTTGCAGGGAAGGCCAATTATTTTATTAAATGCACTACGAAGAATCGAAGCGGTGTGTCGATGGAGTTTAGAATACAACGAAGCCCAATTCGAGCAATTTTTGTAATTTAATAAAATAATATATTTATTTTGTTGTTGGTTTAAAGTTATATAATAACATTAAGTTGTGTAATAAAAGCAATGTTCTTAATTTATTTTTTTACTTGTGGGCATAGCCTTCTATGCGAAAAATAAAATTGTCCCTTTTCAAAGGAAATAAATATGGAATTTTATATATTTCTGAAGAGTTTTGAAAAAGAGGGATAAGAAAAAGATATAAAATATAGGGTATTTAAAAAGAACACAAGTTTGGGTCATGAGTCAAAAACAAAACTTTCTAGAAAAAAACTAACTACGTCACTGAACTCTACATAAAGAAACTCTATAATAACCCATTTTTTCCTAATTCATAATCAAATAATCGAAATACAGGGGAGCGGCAAAAATGACAAACTTTCAAAGCCCTGTATGTTAGAAACTGAGAGGGCTACGAAAATTTCATAAAATAATAGAACAGTAAGCCGCAAACCCCATCTTTCTATCTTTTATAATAGCTGGTATATGAAAACATCGGAAAATTGGACACCCTATACCGGGTGTCCAAAAACGTGAAAAACGCGATGTTGGCTAAAGAGAAAAGTACTTTTATTTTTAATATTTGATCAAAATGCAAGATACAAAAATCTCCTGGAAGTGAATTAGCATCCACAACTTGAATTTTCTGTTAAATTTGATTGAATTTAAAAACTGCATTTCGGCATCAAAAAAGTTTTTGAATTCCCTAATATCATCCACATGTAACTATCCCAGCTGTCTCAGTTGTGTGATTGAGAACCTCAAAAGCATTTGGTTTAAATGTCAACTATTGAACAATGAGTTTTTGTAGTACAGTGTTTCGAAAAAGGAAAAGTTTCATTCCAGTATGTTGTGAAACACTTTAACGAAAGATTTCCCGAAGTCATTATAACGAAAGTGGTTACTAGCAGTATAATAAAGAAGTTTCATTGAATCAGTTCTGTGCTGTATCTTAAAAAATGACGCTGCCATAGTCCTAGTTCTCCAATCCGTTGACGAAAGTCTGCTAATGTCCCTCAGAAAACGTACAAGACATTTGGAGATTGTTAGGAAAAGCCAAATCCAGAAGATTTAAAAAAACAAACAATTTTTTTCCTTATTAACCTCGTTTTAATGAAACTCTGGAAGAGGGAGATGAAGCTAAAAGTCTAGACTTTCGTCTATGTGTGGGTGATCAAATTTTGAGTGAAAATATAGAATTTCATAGATTTATTATGTTTTAGGATGAATCTACTTTTTCTATACAAATGAAACTGTAGCATCTCAACATGTCAAGTACTGGTCTGCTCAAAACCCCGAATTTAGGATTCCATCTAAAAGACAATATTTTGTGGCTCCCAGGAAGCCCCGAATTGACTCTGGCTCATAGGTTTTTTGGAAGCGTTTAAAAACTAACTTATACTACTCCAATACCCAACAATATTGACATCCCAAAGTCAAGAATTATCCAAGCTGTTCGGTGAATATCAGGCGAGGAAATTCAAAATAGCTTTAACCATCTCAAGAAACAATTGGGAATGTGTGTTCAATATGGGGGTGAAATTTTTGAATTATAACAAGTATATTTTTTGTTTTGTCAATTATAATTTATTTGATTAAATAATATTTGAAAAACTGAGACAGTTACGTTTGACACATTTATAAAATACTTAGTTATAGCAAAGTGAATGATATCAGGGTATTAAAAAACTTTTTCGATTCCGAAATGCAATTTTCAAATTCAATCGAGTTTAACTGAAATCTCAAAATATGGATGCCTTTTGTGTCTTACATTTTGATAAAATATTAAAAATAAAGGCACTTTTCTCGTCAGCCAACAACGCATTTTTCGAGGTTTTGAACTCCCTCCTCATATTTGATATATTTTTATACGTCCCAAAATTGATCGTGTCAGTATTAGCTGTACTTTCTGCAAACAGAAAATTACTTTTCAATATATGCATGAGCTTTTTTGAACTCTTTTGCGAGTTTGTTTGCTAAATGCGGAATCACGAATTGGGAAAACAAACAAGGGCGGTCTGACCACGGCAACAAAAACAAAAGCTTTTTATCACACTATATGCATGCATGGTCTATTTTGATTATTCGCCGCTAAAAATACCAAATGTAAGAAAGGCAAAAGAAAATGGAAACTTTGAAAAATGATAAACAACCGCAGGTAATTCATAATTTTTTAATGCAAGTAAAATAAGATTTTTTCCCTGATTTTTAATTAAATTAATACGAGTGTATATTATATGCGATTTATATTATGTACACAGTCTATAACCTTTTTGTAGATAAAAAAAAATAGTTCTTTAACTATATGTAACTATATAACCATGTGTAACCCTGTAGACCTACCCTGCCTCGTAAACTAAGCATATCTTAGGGCATACCTACCATTAAAATAAGTGCATAACATACGTAACACCCGGTGTATATTAGCAATTTAATTAAAACAAGTCAAACATTTTGGCATGGGTGGTCATTACTTAAATTAAAGCTAACTTAAACTTGCATTAAACTGTTATCACTAACTTAAGGTTTGGGTGAAGTTAAAAGAAATTCTGTTAATTAGTTAAAAAAATAATTCTTGGGACAGCAAGTACACACTTTTCAAGAACCCAATAAACACTATAAATAGTTATATGCTGCACGAATTTGTTTGTAAGAAAATTAAGGATAATATGGGCTCGAGGAGTTTTAAGTGGCAGATCCTGAATACTGAAACATTTCAAAAGTCATGTATCTACCTATGGATAGTATCTGAAGAAGAACGTAGAATGTACAATAGTGTTTCTACGGTTTTTTCACTATTGATAATAAAGAACATGGACGGGAGAGACATATTATTGGTTTCGGTTTGGGTTAGGTTAGTTATAGTTAGTTAGTATTTACTCGATCCGCACATCGAGTAAATAATAGGAAATATTTTCAGGAAAGTCATTTAGTTTCTTTTCATTCTTCACGAATTATTTTCCAATACTGCAATTCCGATATTTTGACATGGACAGTTGACGACATTTAATTTCGTACACTAAACTGTGACACTGTAAATGCAACTTTTTTACCTTTATTACCTTTGTAACGTATTAGTTGTTATCATGATATCTGTCAAAGTGTTGTCATCATCTTATTTGATTGAAGAAATGCCTCATTTAAGTATTATTGAAAAAGTATGAATAATATGTTTAAAGAAATAGGGTGGTCTTATGGAAGAATAGCTGATCATTTTAGAATACCTAGAAGTACTGTTCAAGGAACTGTAAAAAAATGGCGCTATCATCAAACACTTGAAAGGTCTGTTGGGTCAGGTTTAAATAATAGAAAATCATTAAATGAAGAAGACCGAGATTTGGTAGAGTATTTATCCATTTGAAACTGCAGTATCCGCTATGCACAGAACAGGGTTTCCGGCTTCATCTAGAACTGCGCAACGCCGAGTAAGACAATGTTCGGAATTAAGAAATCGAGCAGCTGCATCCAAACCGTTTTTAAAAAATAGTGATAAGGAACAAAGAATTGGTTTTGCTATGCAATATTTACCAGAAAATGATTTTTTTTTGGCAAAATGTTAACTTTTCCGATGAGAAAACTTTTCAGTCTACAAATAATGAAAGGATTCGAGTATATAGACCACCAAATTCCCGATATGATGAGAAGTATACTCAAAAAAAGCAAACCAGTGGACGTTTCTCGGTTAATGTGTGAGCATGGATAAATGTTCACGGTGCAGGTGTATTGGATAATGGAGATCTTAGCTGCAGGCTCTGCGGCAAGGATAGGGAAACTGTCTATCATGTTATCTATCAATGCGAGTCCTTGGATCGCAGACGCTATGCCATATTCGGGAGAGTAAAACTGGAACTGAATGAAATAACCACTAAATCAGCAGTTGACGTGTATAAGCTAATACACGGAACCTAGATAAACGAGTGGATACAATAAAACGGAGGTTTGCACAATAATAGGCCTACTTATGGCCGCAGTGCTCCGAATAAAGACGGGCCTAAAGAGAAAAAAAAAACGAAATTTTAGATGCGAAGTGCTGCTGGTGGAGCTCTCTGTAATGTACACTAAAACTATTATCAGATCTGCATCTCGCATCCTAAAAAATGCCTAATCACCAAATTTTGTGCAGATGCTGCAGTTATTTAAATAAATATTTGAGGATAGAAATTCACTAGCTTTTTTTGGATCAAATTCTTCATATATCTAAATGTTTTAATTTTTGCCGACTTTTCGGTGGCTGCAGTAAAAACCATATTTTGACTGTACTGAAACCTACCTACATTAACCTTTAATATATTACTATTATAAACAATAAATTAGTATAAACAACAACACCTACACGTATCAGGATGGCTTACACATTATGTTTAAATCAGAAAGTTACTGTTATTTCAACTGTCAGAACAGGGAATACAAAACAGAATTATACAACATCAATCATTATGAAGTGAGGTTTGGGGAGACAGACAATTTAAAATAAACTAAGGAAATAAAATATATGCCCACTAGGGTAATAAAACCAACCAAGAAATTCATGTTGTTAATGGTACATACCTCAATTTTTGCTCAGAATAGTCAACATTTCTGATCTTTTATTTAAAAAATTTAAAAACCGTTAAAAACTTTTACATGCGCACGATTACACACATCACAAAAACTATATAATATCACGGCGATCCTCCACATGTTTATTCTAAAACAGTTCAACAGCAACTAAATACCTCGCAGGGTCGGCAAAAAAACGTTGTTTTTTTATTTCTTTTTTTTACTAGTGTTCTGACTAAAAATTCATTAGGATGTAAAGCAAGGTTCACACATAGCCAGTTGTTTAGTAGAGTAAAGTAATTTAGTAATTTCAATCTACCGTTCGCACCAGTCAAGTAAACTAGTAGAGTTTGTTTATTCAAGTCGAGTGAAAACAACCGTTCACATGTAGCCAGTTTTTAGTAAAATTATTTAGTACCAAGTCGACTAGCGATTTTGTTGAAAATTTAAAAAATTGCGTGATTGCTTTTTAAAATATTGCTATTATTGTAATTGAAAGGGGCAGGCTTTAAAGAAACGATCAATTTTAAGACTTCTTAATAACGAAACAGAATGCACATGCTTAGAAGAAATGTAAACTCTTAAAATGTTTAACCATTTCAAAGATGACTTACACAAATCGGAAGAGGCAGCAGCTGACTTTTTTAATCGCTGATTTTCTTTCTATCTTGAAAGTGTGTCAACCTCATGTTTTTAATTTTTTGAACCATTTCTTTTTGGCCGAAAGCTTCTATAGTCGTCAATTCTTTAATTTTTAAATAAGCTACTTAGCGGTTCTATTAATATTTGTATAGTTTGCTCTTGACATCCCACAGGCATTCATGTTTAACATATTCTTTAACGAATTTTAAAGGGGCGTCTTCCGACCATCTTGCCATTATTATTAAATAGTATTTATATTATTATTATTAACGCACCATAGAAAAGGGAAATACTAAACTAAATTAAGCACTTGCCTGTACACCACATATATACGAGTATATAACCAATATATTGCTAATACCGTGTTACAAAAATGTGTGGCGTGTGGTCCAAAAAAAATTTCGTCTGCGGCGCTATTTTCTTTGTCTGTACAGGACTTCCACTAATAGAGTTCACGAGCCGCCACTGACGTGTATGGTACTCCCAGTATAAAACAAAGCCTTGTTATTTTACAAGTAAGTAATGTATTCTTTTCCATTGCAAAATATCAAAATCTACCCTTGTATTACCAAGCTCTGCAAAAATCCCGAGCTTATATCTTTGTTTGTCACCTTTCGCTTCTAATATTATATCTTGATTGAATCTTCTCCTCGAGTTTTTCCACGGGGAATTCAGACGTCTTACCCCTAAAGATATGCCTGAATGTTTTATATAAACATGATGTATTTTGTGGGAAACATATGCTGAAATTGATTTGTTTTTTATATGTTGGAAAAATGAATTTGTTATAGAAAGTTGGATTATAGGAGGCAAAATAATGTATTTTCGAATTTGAGAAAAAAGTTAGATAATATCGGTAACTTATTTCAGATTAGAGATCTTCTATATACCGTGATACTTAATGTAGTAAGTGCTTATTTTAATGAATGATTTTTAGACTAATTCAAAAGCTCATATATCATATAAATACAACCGCTTTGTTTTTGAGATACAGAGTGTAGAATATTTGAAAAAAAAATCGATTTTTCCTTAGTATAATATATGAAACCGTCTTAGATATTAATTTGAATTTTAGTAGGTACTAACTAGCCATAGCACATCTTTTTCATAAAAAAAGATGTGGTCTACTTCCACTAACGGCGTCCGCGCTAACATCGTAAAACCTGTGTTTGTAAACGCCTCTATAAAGTGACCACCTGCGTTAAACGAGCGGTTATGAATTCCCCATAATTAAAAATGGAACTCCCATTATTATATACTCCTCTTTACCGAACCATCCGTTAAACGACCGCGAGCACTCATCATCGGAATTTCCAGTAAACATTAATACTAAAAACACCCTCCGTTAGGGGCAATAAAACCCGACCCGACAGTTCTTTACTTTACTTTATTTTAGGCGGATCGATTTGATTTGCTTTAAAATCTGATAAATCGGTTGTTAACATTAGTTTTGTTTGGAACAGTTTTAAGTATTTAAAACATGATAAAGTCAAAAAAAATCACTATTTTCCAAAAAAAAATAAAAAATTTATATAGGTTAGTTCAGATTAAGTACGTGGTACTAAATTATTTTTTGTAATTATTTGCAAAGCTGGGTACCTACAGCGAGCTTTGTCCTAATTTGTTATTTAAAGCCTATTTTGAAGTCGCTTACCACGCATCCGAAGTTTTTCTTCGAAACTTAGTGGTTTTTATGATTAAAAAAATATTAAAACTTTTTATCATACATACAGGTACGATATTTGGCACGTATTTTTAAAATTTTGCCATTTCCACTAAAATATCAGTTGTAGGAATCATAATAAACACTTATTTGTTAATGGAAATAAAGACGATCACAAAAAAAAAAACAGAGAAAAAGCTCAGAAAAGCGTATAAACTGGAAGAAAACAGAAATATTTAGATTGCCCGACGATAACTAACAGCTGACAGCCGAAGAGACGACCGTCTATGGGTAATTATTCTTGTGCTGTTGCCATGTTAACATATTGCAATATGATTGCTATTTTCCTTTTCCAAGTTTAAAAAATAATTATAAGATATAACCCAACTCGCTCCTTTGAATATCTTTTAGAACCTTTCCCGGTTCCCATCCTGGCAGAATGTCCCACCTTGGTAGTCTCTGCTAGACAACAGCATTATTTAAATCGCAAATTTGAAAGAAAAAGGCGGTTAGTTCCCGTTTAACTCATGTGAGTTCAGTGCAGAAACAATGCATTGCAATTATTTCTTTCGCGAATGTGCGCAAATTGTGGAAAGACATAATATAAACATTAGGAAAATCAGTCACGTTTGGCAACACTGTAAGTAATATTTCCTTTTATAGACGTTTTAAGAGATTTCTCGCATTAAAATAGTTCAAAAACTACTTTCATTTCCGAAATTTGTCTTTTAATTTTAATTGAAACAAGTGTTCCGTCCAACGATTTTTTTCTTTTAATCTATTCTATGCACTATGAGCTTTCGATTAATATTTCAAAAATTATTAAAATCAAGCTGACCTATGCCCACTGTACAAGACCCGAGGACGATGTCAATAATTCTGCAGATGAATATTATCCTTAAAAGCACAATAGACTTCAAGAACTAAAAGATGGGGACATGATTCGAGGGGCGGATTTATGCTTTATTACGATGGAGAGGACAAATAATAACGGAGGATTTTTGCAAAATGTTTTACCAACGAATGAACTTTTACTGTGAATAATGTACAAAATGTTCAGCACTAAAGTCAAGAACGTAGTATTCCCATAGCATCAGTGCGTGAGCTAGTATTTTGTGACATCATACTAAATCAAAATCTTATGGCACAACATTTTCTTGAACCACTTTTAAATGAAATTACGCCTTCATTACAAGAAGTTGTTCGAGAGAATCAAGAAATTTGGTTCCAAGCTGCCCAGCTCATAACTCCGCAGTAGTTAGGGAATATTTCCAAAATGCTTTTATGGGTAATCGTTATTGGACTATTACCCAATTAGTTGGCCAGCTAGATATTCCAATCTTTCGTCTAATGACTTTTTCTTGTGGGGACGCCTAAAAATGACGCTCTACAAAAATATTAGAACAACTAGAGACGTTGCGTTGCAAAATTTAAACTGCAGAATGTGAAAGACTTTTTCTGCATCAGTTAAGAAATGTTCAAACGAATCCTTTAATCGTCTAGAATCTAGGGAATTCTTCAACATTTTATTATGTATAAAATAACGTATCTATTGTTATCCAAAAATGTTTCATTGATTTATCGCTTCCTCGAGGCCTTAGGCAAACCGAGTTGCATTCAAAATTTTAAACCTTTTTAGAGCTTTTACCCTATCTTACCTGAGAAATATTTCTAATGTCTCTACTGTCGTGTCCACAAAAAAACAGAAACAATGCGTTTATAAGAAATCTTCAGAATTGTATTATCCGTTTTTATGCAACCCAATATTCCTAACTCAGAAAGGCAATTGTAATGGTCACAACTTGCCATGCCATTACGTCAACAGAATTAAACATTTGATCAATACTCAAAATCAAATCAAATCAAATAATTTGTTACCAGTCAAATTACAAATAAAAATAAAATTACATCCGCAACTTCTCAAAAACGTCAAAGCCCAAAGTAAAACATGATTTTGAAATTTAGAATTTACACTATTTAAATGACAGAAAAAATATCCTAAGCATTTATATAGAAGACAAGTAGAAAGGATATCAGAAATACTCTCCCTAAACTGTAAAGAAGTCTGTCATGATGTAGTATGTCTTGGATATTAACACTTCCATAACACTAAAACAAAAATTTGAACAAATAGTTCATACTTGTGGTGGATATAATGGGAATTATATAACAAAGTCTTTCTCCACGAGGCTTATTAAAATTAAAGGAGATGTTTAATCCCTAAACGTTTCGGACGTCTAAACGACTATCTTCAGGGGATACTAAAATCGAGTTAAACAAAAACCATTCTTAAAATTACCGCAAATTAGTGAGTGTAACTTAATAGAAATTAGGGAATTCCTAGTTTAAACACCAGACTATGCTTAATTATAAAGCTGGAAATATTGTTGAAACTGCTTTTAATAATACTTGTTAGGCAAATTCTGCTATTGTACTTATGATATCTAGCATTAGGTTTGTTTTGGTTCAAACTTACAACCGTTCTAAAACAGTCCATAATATATGTGCATCGAGATATTTCTGTTTTGGTTCAGTTAGAACCGATTCCGAACTAAAATAGCATTTTGGTTATATTTGAAACCGGTTGGTAACCGTTCTTGAACTATCAATGCAGTTCCAGCTTTCTGATAGAATCGATTCGGGATTTTTAGTTAACGCACGCGCAGTATTTTCAGCTCCTCTTCTTCTGTTGAAACTAAAAATCACAGAATAACGGGTTGTTCAATAAAAATTAGGATGAGAGGATAACCCTATAGTTATGGCAAGTATAAATTTCTATAGAAAAACTCATTGAAACATAGTATTTAGTAAATTACAGTTTTCGAGAGTATTGAAACATTATTTATCAGCGTTTTTGTAGGATCAGCTTTTAAACTCCAACAGCTTCAGGCTCTAGGTCATCTTTAGAAGTTGAACGCATATTTAATAACTTAGTACCAGAGGTTGTACAGTATCAACAAAAAAGCGAGTCGTATGCTGAGAATATCGTCAACAAGTATGTACTCAAACGCTCAGTTTATAGAACATTTTAAAGTTTCCAGAGCAGTAGCAACGAACATTAACAAGAGACGCAGTAGTTAGCTTAGCGGCAGAATTTAAACAGAGTCTGTACTATCCCACACATGATACTGGGTTTGAACGAGTTCCTGCAATAATGTAATAAATTACGATTTTATTCTTTGATGTAAAGTTTCAACCCTACATTGCAAGCTTTCCAGTAGAATGTTTTTTATTTCTCTTCGAGAAAATGAAGCAATAAAAACAGTCGCATTAGTTCACACATAGTTATCGGTCAGGTGTTTTTATTTACCCTAGGTGTCAGGCTTATTTGATTTTACTATAGAAATTAAGCTTGCTTATTTGAGCCGCAAAAGATATTTCAAAAAATTGAAATATTTGGGGTTATGGTTAATTTTACCTTTCCTTCTTCTTCAATAAACTGCTTCAGTTTCTGTTAAGTACGAACCACTCTAAAACAGTTTAAGGATTTATTTTATTGCACATTAAGTTCTGTGCAGTTCTCGAACTGCTTGAAATAAATCCTTATTTTACAACCAAACGAACCTATATGTCAAGCGTAAAAGAAGTTATGCATATTATTTCTACCTCCAAAATTGACCACCTTCTACTATTTTCATTAAAACATTTGTTATAGTGTTTGGAATGGTTATTCTAATTGAAGACTTCGAGATTTCGATATTATTCATCTTTAAATATGTGAGTTCTTCTTTGCGACATGCTCCAGAGATTCCCACAATAAGAATGACTTTGTCCAATAAATAGTTCTTATCGTCTGAAACTTGTTGTATAAATAGCTATTGCGTTAACGAAAACAATATCAAAGCAGTTCAATTATGAAACCAAAATAGAAGCAAAAAGTACACTCGCGGTGTTGCATAGAAAGCTATTTACAAAATGCAGGAATATACATCCTTATTTGCGTCTTTTACAAAATTGAAATTTTATTTTGTATTAAATTTTCCGTTTGGATGCATACATTTTTGCGGGTGCTGTATATAAATTTACTTTCCACCTTTCGCTTCCAATATCACTTATATCTTGATTAAATCTCTTACTTGAGTTTTTTCATGGCAATATAGACATATCTCGCTGGCTGTACGCCGGAATGGAATGTATTTTTTATGAAACCTCGAGAGCTTACTTACTTTATGGATTAAATTATATATACAATGTGTTTCATAACGTTACGCCACAAGTTTATGGGCAAGAGCCATAGATAGCAATTCTAAATTTAATATAAGTTTTATGTTGGTCTGCTTTATATCGGTATTATTTGTTTGGCCATGTAATGGAAACATAAAGTTTATTCGCCGAAAATAAAGCCATTAAATCTCTAGTATGGCAATGGTTCTTTGTGGAATAAATACAGCATAATATATTCTAAAACAGCATATGAGTATGTATTTCTCATACGATGTACCGATAACAATAAAAGATCGTAAGATTATGCTTCGAGTTAAAATGTTTTAATATCTTTGAAGCCAAAAAAAATCTAGGAAAATCATACCGCAATAATATATATGTACGACAAAGAATTTTTGAAAGATCGATAGCCACTATTTCTGTCAGATCAGGTCGATTCTGTCTTAACTTTAATTATACAGTTCGTCCGCTGTGAGTTTAAAGACTACAATGGCTAGAAGCGCTAATATCGCCAACGTTGTCAGACTTATTTCATATATTAGAATACAATTAGACCTTTATTTGAATATAAGGTTGTCTTTCTATGTCGTGGTAGATTAAAGTGTCATAGGTGTGTTTCGGTAAATATCAATACTACAAAGTTTTACAAAATTTTACCAATAATTTTGTAATTTGGCAACATGGCTTTTTGGTCACCGTACTACCGTACCGAGACCTGGCATGAAACTTACAAGAGTTTGGAGCTCGACCGGCTACAAAATTTTTAACATGCCGCGTTGCCAGTTTTAATGTTCGAAGTGAGGTTTTAAAGATTTGTAAGTAAGTCTCTTTATAGACTTTATTGGTTAAACAGGCGCTAACACGGCATCTAATCCACCTGTTTGGTTCCAATTCGCCTTTTTCAAGTCTCTTTATAGAGTTTATTGGTTAAACAAGCGCTAACACGGCATCTAATCCACCTTTGATTGTTTTTGACACAAACAAAACAACAAATTAACCTAACCTCACAATCACAAAAGTGTTTAAAATTTACCGCCGCTTAAAATGGCAACACTGGTAAGGTAAGAATAAACGCCAATGCGCAAGCGTCTGATTTTGTAGCCGGTCGAGCTCCAAGCTCTTTATGAAACTTAGCCTATATTGTGCTGTGCTGTCAAGTCAGTTGTCATATTAATTACTGGACAAACGGGAGCACAGCGAAAATAATTTAAATTTGTACGCAGCAGAAGTCTCATACAGTGTCACCATTAAATTCTGTACTACCATAACTTTTTATTATTAATAAGGTTAGTTCAAATTAAACAACGGCAATAGTTTTTGCTCCAAATTAAACTAAAAATTATATATTCAATTGTCACCATCTGTAATTCGGTATCTGTCAAAAATTACATTTTTGTCAAAAAATGCTGAAAAACAGCATTGTTTAACCGATTTTCGAAAAAGGTTATTAGAAAAGTTGACCTAATGGTTATTAAACCATTTGCTTATACCATACTCAATATTTTATTTAGCTTGTATGTAGTTTGTATTATTTTTTTACTAAAATGCCATTTTTTTTTTTCGAAATATAAAATTAGAGACAAAAAAATTTGACACGGGTGGTGCAAGGATATCATAATTTAACAATTTTAACAGATAGACGTCAGCTGTTCCATTTTTTCTTATAGTAAATACACGTACAAAGTTAATGAAACTTATAATAAAATTCGCAGATATCAGATTAGTTTACAATTTAATAGTTATTTATGTATCTAGGGAATTATAATGGTCTTAATTACCGAGGGCAAAGTTTACGTCCCGAGGGCCTTTGGCCCGAGGGACAGCAATTGCCCGAGATAATTTTAGATAATTATAGATAATTTTATTTCTGACCGATTTTAGTAACATTTTGTTCATTTTTAAAGTTAAATAAATGTTTCAATAGATGACAATCAAATTGACGTTAGATGTCAATCGTTTGATTTTATGTCAAATTTTTCTTAATATCCCAAGGGAGTTATGAACCTTATAATTCCCGCGTAACTGAGACGTTATAAGCTAATAATATACCGGTCAGAAATAAATGCATTTTCTTGTTATCCACAATAAAATATCAAGGCAATTTCGAATTTTATAAGTAGGCTATGGAAAAAAAAAGGAATTAGAGTGCTGAATAAATAAAATAAATGTCATAAGTTGGAATATTTTTGCAAGTTATAGTTTTCACAGTTATCACCAATGTTGTCCATTCAAGAATAAATAGAAATTGTCTTAATTTGTGGAGAGAATATGCCTCACCGGCAAGTATCTGACATTTTTAATGAGATCCATCTAGAAAGAAATTTGCAGCATAGAACCGTTTCAAGAATAATGTCAAACTTTAGACAAACTGGATCTGTTCAAAATAATTTTAAAAAATCTCAAGCAGCAAGTAAATACGATGAAGAAGCACAATTTGATGTTTGTTTAAGTGTTATTGACCACGGTCAAACTTGCATAACCAAGATAAGTGATTCAACAGGGTACAAGAGGGAAAGTGTTGGAAAAATTCTTTACAAAAATCGATTTCGACCATATAAACCCAAGTTTATAAACACATTAAATTTGGTATCAGGGTCAATACGAGGAGAATATTATTTTTCCATACAAGATCTTATGGACAGATGAAGCCACTTTCTCTTCAAATGGTACCGTGAGCTCACAAAATTGCCGATGGTGGTCCCAAGAAAATCCTAACTTCACAATTGAATGTCGCGACCAGTATCATTTTAAAACCAATGTTTGGTGTGGAATTTTGAAAGATGAGCTTATTGGACCATACTTCTTTAGAGTAAACTTAACTGGTGAAAGGTACCTGAATTTTCTTGATAACGAGATTACCGAAGTTTTGGATAACATGCCCTTACACCATAGACATAACTTATGGTATCAGCTTGATGGTGCACCCATACATCAAACTGTAGCAGTGAAAGAACGTATGAACCAATTATTTCAAAACAGAGTTATAGGGCGTGATAAAGAATGTTACTGGCCACCCAGATCGCCTAACATAACACCACTAGACTTTTTCCTGTGGGGTTATCTTAGACAGAAAGTTTATAAGAATCGACCGTTTAGAAATATCGAGAATTTGGAACAAACGATCAGACAGTGTTGTGCCGATATAAAACCAAGTTTTTTACAAAATGCTGTCAAAGACGTTTATAGACGGACGACTGATTGTATAGGGCGAGAAGGACATCACACTGAAATGTGACATTTTTTGTTCCTTTGAATAATATTGTAGTAGTAATAAGTTATATTAAATTATATTTAGTATAAAATAAAATTTTTATCAAATATTTAGATGTATTTGTCATTTGAAAAATAGAACATCTGACATCTATCTGTTAAAATTGTTAAATTATGATAACTTTGCACCACCCGTGTCAAATTTTTTGCCTCTAATTTTATATTTCGACAAAAAATGGCATTGTAGCAAAAAAATAAGCATACAAACTAAATAAAATATTGAGTATGGTATAAGCAAATAGTTTACTATCCATTAAGTCAACTTACGTTATAAAAAAAAACATGTTAATTCGAAAAAACAGCAAAAAATTCAACTTTGCGCTAGACATCTCTTTGTACATAGGCCTAAAATTATACTAGAAACAACTTTTTCTAATAACATTTTTTAAAATTCGGTTAAACAATGCAATTTTTCAGCATTTTTTGACAAAAATGTCATTTTTGACAGATACCAAATGGCAGATGGTGACAATTGAATATATAATTTTTAGTCTAATTTGAAGCAAAAACGATTGCCGTTATTTAATTTAAACTAACCTCATTAATAATAAAAAGTTCCATATGGTGCGGAGTTTAATGATGACACTGTATATAGCCTTTTAAGTTTTTGCCTTATTGTGTATTCATTATGGTGAATTATTGTTGTGCACGAAAGTGCAAAGGCAGGGGATATAGTGTTAAAACTCCTCAAGTTCCCAAAAACAATAAACTATGTTAAGAGACACTGGTTTAAAAATGTAATTTCCTCAAATTCAAAAAAAAAAAATAAGTGTTGACTAATATTAATTGGGAAAAACTGTATAATGTATCTTGTCAACTTTGGTAAATAAATTAATTAAGTACAAAAATATAATTTTATTATTTCTATTTTTAATTTGACGAAAGACTTGTTATCTAGTAGAAGTAAAAACGAATCAGTAGTTATAATTCAGTAAAAAATTTTAAAAATAATTTAAATATATACACTCCACCCGCTGGAGGGCGCAGTAGTCACAGAACAGAACTTGAATACTAATTTGCCTATCTAACTAACCAAACGAACCAAAACTAACATATCCCTTGTCTAGGGACTTAAGCCTTTAACTATTATACAGGGTGTTTCAGAAGTACGGTACGTAACTTAAGAGGGTGATTCATTATGATATTCTAAGAGAAAAAGTTTATATGAACATGTTTATCAGAAGGTGGACATTTTCAAAATTTGTTTTGATTAACTGTTGCATTTAAAGATTTAAACCGGTACCTAAATTCATCGAGCGTTGTACGTACAGGGTGTCTTCTTTTCGACACTTTCGACGGGTATCTCCGTTATTAGTACAGATAGAATGATGCGATTTTGGCAAACCTGTGCCACTGAGATACCCGTCGAAAGTGTCGAAAAGAAGACACCCTGTACATAGAAACTTAAGCCCAAATTTACTTGAACTCGACTTTCTTGAATAAAGCTTCGTGACCGACCAAGTACATCAATTAATTCTAGAAACTCCTCATCGTCAGTAATGTATGATAAGCTCAATTTTTCCAATAAGCTATAATTGTACAACAGTATAAACTAGCTTAATGTAACCTTTTCCTTACACCCAGCTTAATCGTTGTGTGTACAGCCGGGCATTATTGCGCAATGGTACCTACACCACCCAAATGTTGTATTTTAAATTTACTAGTTCGTGGGTTTATTTATTCAAGCCCAGCTTTTTCCCATCCTAGTATTTGTTTGTTACATTCAAAATTTCATGGAACAGTATTGTTGTGTGCATTGACAATCGAGGAACATTATTTGTAATTGCTCTATTTCCTGTGATAATCAAACAATTTATAACATAATATAAGATTATATGATTATCCGTTTATCGTGTAACATCAAACAATAAAAGGTATAAACAATAATTAAGCATAGTTTGATGCTTCAAGCATTGGTGAATATAAAGGAAAGAAGTTTGTCCTTTTTTTTTTCGTTAGGCTCACTCCTTGGACGCGTTTCGCCGTATTCGGCTCTTCGGCAAGGTTATAGAGTCTGACGGAAAAAAAACGGACGAACCTCTTTCTTTTATATCGCGTTTTCGGTTCGCAGAAACTGACAATTGACTTTCAGCGCCACCTGACATTAGTTACATGCTTATGCGGGTTCCATTCCAGCGTTTGTTCTTCTCTAAAACCTTGCTGGTCTGTTTGGGTGGATAGATCGATTGCCACGAGATGTCGCCACGTGTAAAATCTCGCATATGTATTTAATGGTGAATATGTTTTGAAATTTTATTATTTTTGATATTATTTTCATGAAAAACTTCTTACATGGTTGCGATAAAGAAACTGATCATCCTTGTGAATGGAAGGCCTGCCTATTTGATGAAAATTTGCTCGGATCCGTCAATTTAATTTATTTAAATCCTTTACAATTTTATTCTTTATTAAACGAAACACTCTCTATTTGTTTCACATTTTTGAATTCTACAATTAATTGTAGACATTCTTTATGTAATGCCCTATACATATCTCCACTTTCAGCTTTAATTTAGACAAACATCAAAATATGAAAAAAAATTTATCTGATTAACAATGTCATCAACTTACTGTCCTGAAATAGATAAATCGGTCCAAAAATTCATGTTGTACCACTAAAATAAATTCTCGTATTACTAACCAGTTAAAGATAGGTGTTGTGTTGCTTATTAAAATGTCTAAAATTGATTGTGGTATTTAAAAATGAGAAAAAGATATTATAAAATAAACCTTGACACATGTAGATTTTTGGATTGGATTTGGTGAATTTTTTTTCCAAAAAAATTTATGTTAAATAGTAAAACTGGTCCGACCGAATTTTGATCAAATAGGCGGTATTCCATTTATAAATCCGATTCGTTTCTTTATCACAACCCTGTATAAGAGGGTCAGTTCAGGTTAGATTAATAAAAAAATTTAATATCTAAAATGTTGTGAAGAATCTGAACACATAAAATTCTGAGCAAATCACTTAAATCAAACTTACTACTACATATATTTAATATGTTTTATTAGTTTTAACCATCTAACTGAAACTATGAAAAAACAAAAGATACTATTATTTGAGGCCTAACCAATAAAAAATGAAATAAAAAATAACTGGAAAATATTTTATTGAAATATTACACCATAATTTAAAAGTATTAACAAAAATTAAGTCAAAAATGTCTTCATACAGTAAGATATACGCAAGGAAAACTACATTATATTCAGTTGCACTAGTCAGTAGTCATTGCTAGCTAAATTTAGAACAAATGAATCATTTTCAGCCATACTTTTTGATCTGTCGCCCGCTATAATTGATTTTGCAGTAAATTTATTTAATTGTTACCAAAAATGTAGTACATAGTAAACCAATACAAATCAACTGGTTCGTATAAGATTCGTCCCCGCTCCGGTCGACCTAAGAAATTAACTCCACGTGAAGAGGCCAGTATTGTTAAAGAAATAAGTAAAGATTTAAAGAAGAGTGCACCCAAAGTTGCAGAAGAAATTAGAGAAGAATTTTCAACAAGCGTTGGTCTGCATGCTTCTGTTCATAAATATCTTTATTATATATTTTTGAGTAATATTTGAACGGTGATGAATGTTACCATAAGTACTACCCCAGACACTTAAGCCATACATCAAAGTTGGTTCAATCAGAGCCTGGTACGTCATTTTTAAAAGCTTTAAAGATAAAATTTCTCCGAATTGGTAAAATTTATATATAGTTTTACGAATTTTTTGGGTAATATAGTTAACATGAGTTTAATACCTTAAATTTTTGTCAATGAATACCCCCAGGTATTTTACACTTTCCCTTGCTAATATTGTCTCTTCACATCTACACACTGACATATCCATAACACATTCATAATTATGCACTCTAAGGTCAGGATGGATTACATTTCCTGGATTATTCATAGAAAAGGCGATATAAACAGTTTTCTTTACATTCATTGTTAGAAGATTCTGATCCATCCACAAACGTACTCTGGAGATGTGGACCTCCGCCCTCTGAAATGTCTCTTGCCAAGATTTGCCTCTAACTAAAATCACTGTATCATCAGCATAGCACACACATTCACTATTTTCATTTGGCAGAACAGAAAAGAGATCATTAATATACAAAGAAAAAAGTGTTGGACCCAGTACGGTACCCTGCGGCACTCCAAATTCCACTGTACCCGTTTTGCTAAAGGATGAAACAAGTGTGCTGTCGTCACGGAAGCTATAATATTATACTATTTTCCAAAAGATCGTTAATGTTTAGTAAAAGAGGGTGGGTCACAATATTAAATCTTGAGAAACTCCGGCTTTTTTGTTATAAATTTGTATTCGTTCCTCTGTAAACCTTGCACATAATATAAGAATGACGATTGGTATGAAGCTTTTCCCATACATATGATAAAATTACAAAGATTTCCTTAAAATATTGCAACTTCTCAAAAAGAGAAGATATCTGAATGAAAAGAAAAAAACTATAAATCTAAATATTGATTAAAGGTATCACTTTCATATGAAGTCCACTGAAATATTATTGCACCGCTTACAAGCTGGCCATAGAGATTTACCTGGTAAACTTTGAACCACACGAGGCACTTTAATATTAGAAACTTATAACTAACATTTCCTTAAAATTCAATTTAGTACAAACGTATAATTAAAAATGCAGGAAGGCATCCAATTTTTAGATTACGACCTACTGAAAATTTTGACTTTTTGCTTACTAGGGAAAATAAAACATCCTTTCTTTTCACTGCTATACAAATACCCTTAAAATATGTTTTAATTAGAAACAGGCTTGATTAAATGCATCCACACTTTAACGACAATTCAATTAAAAGCGATTTAAAATAACATAATTAAACTATCTAATTGATATGTGATGGGCTACATGCTTGGTGAAATGGATATTCCATAGTAGAGAAAATTAAAGTAGTACTTGTTATATTTCACAATATATTTCAGTTTCCTGACACGTGTTTCAACACCTTGCGGGTCATTATCAAAGGCATTATGGGACAAAAATAAATTCTATATGTCATTAAATTAAAAATTGACAGATATCTACCATTAAAGTCCGCACCATATGGAACTTTTTTTTATTAATGAGGTTAGTTAAAATTAAATTTCGGCAATTGTTTTTGCTTCAAATTAGACTAAAAATTATATAATCAAATGTCACCATCTGTCATTCGGTATATGTCAAAAATTACATTTTAATCAAAAAATGCTGAAAAATGGCATTGTTTTACCGAATTTCAAAAAATTTTATTAGAAAAAGTTGTTTCTAGTACAATTCTTGCCCTAAATACAAAGTTTCAGTTTTCTAGCTCAAAGTTGATTTTTTTGCCATTTTTTCTAATTAACTTTTTTTTTATTTAATGTAAGTTCGCTTAATGGATATTAAACTATTTGCTTATACCATACTCAATATTTTATTTAGTTTGTATGAGCTTTTTTTTACTAGACTGCCATTTTTTTTCGAAATTTAAAATTAGAGGCAAAAAAATTTGACACAGGTGGTGCAAAGTTATCCTAATTTAAAAATTGTAACAGATAGACGTCAGATGTTTCGTTTTTCAAATGACAAATACATCTAAATATTTGATAAAAAATTTATTTTATACTTAAAACTATCATTATTATTAAAAGGAACAAAAAGGAACTTTAATCATTTTAAATAGGTAACACAAAAGCAATATAAATTTCACATTTCAGTGTGACGTCCTTCTCGCTCTATACAAACACCCGTCCGTCTATAAACGTCTTTGACAGCATTTTGTAAAAAGATTGGTCTTATATCGGCACAACACTGTCTTATCGTTTGTTCCAAATGCTCGATATTTCTAAACGGTCGATTCTTATAAACTTTCTGCTTAAGATAACCCCACAGAAAAAAGTCTAGTGGGGTTATGTCAGGCGACCTGGGTAGCCAGTGACATTCTCTATCACGCCCTATAACTCTGTTTTGAAATAATTGGTTTATGCGTTCTTTCACTGCTACAGTTTGATGTATGGGTGCACCATCAAGCTGATACCATAAGTTATGTCTATGGTGTAAGGGCATGTTATCCAAAACTTCGGTAATCTCGTTATCAAGAAAATTCAGGTACCTTTCACCAGTTAAGTTTACTCTAAAGAAGTATGGTCCAATAAGCTCATCTTTCAAAATTCCACACCAAACATTGGTTTTAAAATGATACTGGTCGCGACATTCAATTGTGAAGTTAGGATTTTCTTGGGACCACCATCGGCAATTTTGTGAGCTCACGGTACCATTCAAAGAGAAAGTGGCTTCATATGTCCATAATATCTTGTATGGAAAAAGAATATTCTCCTCATATTGTCCCTGATACCAAAACGAAAAATCAAGTCGGATATCAAAATCGCGTTCTTTTAATGTGTTTATAAACTTGGGTTTATATGCCCGAAATCGATTTTTCTGAAGAATTTTTCTAACGCTTTCCCTCTTGCACCCTGTTGAATCACTTATCTTGGTTACACTAGTTTGACCGTGGTCAATAACAGTTAAACAAACATCAAGTTGTGCTGCTTCATCGTATTAACTTGCCGCGTGAGGTTTCTTAAAATTATTTTGAACAGATCCAGCTTCTCTAAATTTTGACATTATTCTTGAAACAGTGCTATGCTGCAAATTTTTTTCTGGATGCCTCTCATTAAAAATGGCAGATACTTGCCGGTGAGGCATATTCTCTCCACAAATTAAGACAATTTCTATTTTTTCTTGAATGGACAACATTGGTGATAACACTAAAAACTATAACTTGCGAAAATATTCAAATTTATGACATTTCTTTTATTTATTCGGCACTCTAATTCGTTTTTTTTTCCATAGCCTACTTATAAAATTCAAAAATGCCTTGATATTTTATTGTGGATAAAAAGAAAATGTGTCTAAATTTTGAACTAATCTGATATCTGGGAATTTTATTATAAGTTTTTTAAACTTCTTAGGTGTATGTACTAACAAAAAAATGGAATATCTGACGTCTATCTGTTAAAATTTTTAAATTAGGATAACTTTGCACCACCTGTGTCAAATTTTTTTGCCTCTAATTTTAAATTTCGAAAAAAAATGGCATTCTAGTAAAAAAAAGCTCATACAAACTAAATAAAATATTGAGTATGGTATAAGCAAATAGTTTAATATCCATTAAGCGAACTTACATTAAATAAAAAAAAAGTTAATTAGAAAAAATCGCAAAAAAATCAACTTTGAGCTAGAAAACTGAAACTTTGTATTTAGGCCAAGAATTGTACTAGAAACAACTTTTTCTAATAAAATTTTTTGAAATTCGGTAAAACAATGCCATTTTTCAGCATTTTTTGATTAAAATGTAATTTTAACTAACCTCATTAATAAAAAAAAGTTCCATATGGTGCGGACTTTAATGGTGACACTGTATATAGGTATATACCTCTATAATTACACCTGTAATTTAGTTGTACCTTTGACCAATACATGTAAATTAAGGTCCAAGATAACACATTGTCAATCAATTTTTATTTTAATGACATGTAGAATTTATTATTGTCTCATAATGCCTTTGATAATGACCCGCAAGGGTTGAAACACGTGTCAAGGAAACTGAAATATATTGTGAAATATAACAAGTACTACTTTAATTTCCTCTACTATATAATTAAACTAGACTTAAAATTTTCTTTACTGATATTCTTTGTTGACGTGTGTATATTATTATCTTAAAAATTGGCAAAAGCCTGCCCCCCCCCCCCCCTCCCGATATACGCCACTGTTTAAACACATATCATATTTTAGCATTCTGAGCAAATAACTCAAATTAAACTTACGACAACTATTCCAGAATATGTAAAACAGGTGCTTTTCTCACTTCACTTAAATGTAAATTTCGAAACTCGAAGTGAAACGTATACAACAGAAATATATGCAACATGTAACTAGGGAGGCGTAACTATGTTCGTAAAATGCTTCCCGAGACTGCCAGAAGCGGCAACAAGTTATCGTGAGCGAACGCGCTGCCACACTGCTCTGAGGGATACTGGACGGCAATTTCAACCCCCTCTATTTGTATTCCCTCCCATTCCCGTATTGCTCTCTGAGCTTTCTGCTTATTCTGGATTAGCTTTGCCAAAAAGTTTATTATATTATGCCCGCACCTGCGGCAGTGCAGCAGTTTTAAGAATCTTAAGAAGCAGTTCTTTCGCGTTAATTAATTTCTAAGAAACTCCTTTTATTTTTATTGTGGCCATAAATTTGTAGCAATTTGCGCAAGGGGAAAAGTTCTTTCTGTGTCGAGAGAAGTTGTAAGAACACTGGAAACTTTTCTCAGGTATGGTGCTTTATTAAAGCAGGTTGGTTATTAAAAAGCTACAGGGAAAGTTTTCTGAAGCGTATGGTCCATCTTGACATACAATTTTGTCGCATAAAGAGAAGAATTTGATAGTTACATGTGAAAATTCCCAATACAGGTTAATCAATCACTGATTCTATTCCCCACCGAGATCAGTAAAATAGAAGTTATGATTTGTACGGTGTGTAATGTAAGAGCATTAGGAATTGAAAAGCTAATAGTACTCATACTCTGTATTTCAGAGCAAAGCACACATACATTCGGCAAGTACCATTCGTTGCATAACCGATGTATGTTGGCTCAATTTCTGCATATCTAAAGTTTTTTTTTCTGTGACCAATTACTGTCACACACGACACGATTTTTGTAATAAAGTGTAGTCTAGTAGGGCGAACTATGCTTTTAGTAAAAATACTTTGGGTATTGTAACGGTATTTATAAAATATGGAAAAACACGCCGCCGCTTAAATACAAGAACTCAGTTAATATTCCAAATAAAGCCATTTTGCAAAAAGGTTTTACAACTCAAATGATTACTTAATCTTTTTCTAATTTTAGTTTATTTTTCTTAATTACTTTTTAGCAAATATATCGTGAAGTAAAATTTTCTTGTTACTAAGGAAAACAAACTGGCACTAGAGAAAGGCCGTTTATTCTTTTAGCTTTTGGGTCATGCTGCAACTCTTCTCTGTTTAGATTAACTCTCTATAACTACTACATAATAAGAAGGCAGTAAGATGAATGAAACAATACCCATGAACAAAATTGAAGGCACGACAAACTCCAAAACCTCACATCTGAACAAGATTGCTGAAGATGCAACAGAAGAAAGAATAAAAGTCAGAGGTTCTTAACAGTATCACTGAAGTTTCCATATACAGAGTGCTAAATAAATATCTGATCAAACTAAAGGCTAATATTTTTTACAATTATAAGACAATAAGTTCATTTAAACATGGGTCGCAACCGCTTAGTTTTTGAGATACAAAATGTTGAAAAATCGGTATTTCCTCAATATATTTGAGACCGCTTTAGATATTAAATATAACTAGCAAAAATGATCAGTTAAAGTAAATACCAATAGTCGTTAACAACCTTTTGTTTGCCTGGTCGATGTGGAAGAAGTGGAATTATCAATTAAAAATCTTGAGGGCTCTACAGTGCTAAATGATTGACTGCTTAAGGAGACCTTGGACTACCTGGTTCAGATCTGTCGAGCGATAGCTATAGTTGTAATATATTAAGCCTTTGAATCCCTATTTAAGCGATGGCTTTATAACTATTTTGAAGATAATCACTTGTTTAATAACTCTCAATGTCGTTTCAAAGCTAGAGGTCCACTCAGGGTGCGGTACTGAAGGCTACCAGTGACATTGTCGAGGATTGGGAGTCTGAAAAATACTGCTTAATAGCTATGTGTGATCTGACCAAAGCTTTCGACTAGATGTCTCACAATCTTCTGTTTGAAAAGCTGGAACAATACAGATTGAGAGTCATATCCTTAGAGCTTATTGAGAGTCTTACTTGACTGATCGACGGCAGTTCGTGGAGCTTAAAGGGGTTAGATCTGACTTAGGGTGTATCAAAAAATGTGGAGTCCCGCAGGGGTGTGTTTTTGGACTTCTTTTATTTATAATTAATATAAATTATTTAAGCTGCTACATGAAACATGTCTGTTAACTATATGCATTATTACTGCGGTCTCTAGTCTGGAGAGTTTGAGTGAAGCGTCGCAGTACCTTGTGAGAAATGCGGAATATTGGTTCTGTCAATATGCTGCAACTTAACAAGGACAGGACTCAAAATTTGGTATACGGGAAACGAGTAGGACTTGCACGAAGGCAAAAATACTTGAATTAAGTAAAAATTCGATTTATATAAACCAAAGATATTTTAGCTTCCATTAGGAAGTATATGCATTTAACATATCGATGGTGTCAATACAATTCCACGTATAGACTTTTTCTTCAAATAATGATTTTAACCTTATTTATTTACACGCATCGATAGATGATGCTGTTTAGTCGATAAGTTGAACACAGTTGGCATTATGAGTTGATAATAAAATACAATACCACTTATAGTACGGGAGCCCGTCGACATTTACTTGAGGGGTTAAGCTAGGTTTTGAAACTTGGTGGAGAGGTAGATATTGATGCTGGGATCTCATCCCCACCGTCGGACCGCCGGTCCAGTCCTGTGAAAAGATGCTGGAGGCTGTAACCGTTATCCCCTATACATTCCCTATATTCCCTATAAATTCCCCTATGCTATCGTGTTGAGGGTATCTGGGTTCGATTCCCGGCTAATACTTTGCTTCTTTTTTTTTTTTTTTTTCTACTCTCGGTTTTCAAAGTATTTTTTATCAGTACTAATGTGAGGGAGAGGGAAAAAATTTTTTTTAACTATTTTCATGGGAATTAGAACGAATTTTCAGGGAGATCCGCAGGATTAATTTCCAGCAAATGACGGTTTCATCAATAACCCTACGTCTACTATCTACCAAGAATCATTTTTAGGGAATATAGGGAATGTATAGGGGATAACGGTTACAGCCTCCAGCATCTTTTCACAGGACTGGACCGGCGGTCCGACGGTGGGGATGAGATCCCAGCATCAATATCTACCTCTCCACCAAGTTTCAAAACCTAGCTTAACCCCTCAAGTAAATGTCGACGGGCTCCCGTACTATTATATCCCAGACAAGATGGCTGCGGACGTATGCCACTTATTTCCTCCTTTAGACAATTTTTAATAAGCATTACGACTTATCTCCCATAAAATAGTATATTCTGCAATTATATTGTAATAAGTTGTCTGATAAATCTCTATGTCTATCCAATAAACAATAAAATTAATAATATATTTCTATTTAAGCTAAATTAATTATCACAACATTTTTCCTCTTTCCTGTAAAGCTTGGGTTTTTGGAAATACGTGGAATTGCAATAACACCCTCGATATACACTAATACTAAGGCCGTATTAATTTCTGTTAAATTTTAGCTATATTGGTTTAGTAGTCATGTTTTTTGGCAAAATAGCACAAAAAATAGTTCTAGAATACTAATTGCTTAAAACAAGTATTTAACGTAATTCAATTACTATTTTTTTTTAGTTCGCATAAGTGCGAATATTTTGAAATAATATAGTGGTTGTTATGTTCCAAAAAAAGGTAATTTTAAACCTAATAAAGAAAAAATTGCGAACGAGCCGTTAAATCAAAAAATTATTTTTACCGACAATGGCATCAAGATCCTACCGCCGAAAATCGTACCATCTATGCTAACGCTCAAAACCACTGCAAGCAAACGATAAACCAAGGCAGAGAAACACACAATCAGAGGATCCAATACAAACTTCTTGAATGTCCTAACGGCTCAAGATTATTTTGGTCGGTAGCTAGGGTCGTCAATCAGAACTTTACCAAGTCAACCATTCCATCTCTAACTCGTTCTGATGGCACCATTCCGACCAAGGCACAGGAAAAAGCAAACTTACTGGCGGAACTATTATCTTTACATTCAGAGGTTAATTTTCAGGAAAAAACTCCACCAAACATTCCCCCTGTAGAATCGAGAATGCCCAATGCCCGTAAGTCTAGATCAATAGGAGACCTTCTCGCTTATATTAACATCATGGGGAGTCGTGGGCGGTAGCACTGAAGATTTCCAAGGTCTTTAACCAAGTATGGCATAAGGGACTCCTAACTAAAGTGAGAGCATACGGAATGCCGGTTAAATTTTGTTCATGGCCGTCAAGTTTCCTTAAAGACCGTTATCTGCGGGTGGCGATAAATGGATTTTTTTCACACATACTTAAATCAACGCCGGAGTCTGTCAACGTTCTATACTGTCGCTCACCCTATTTCTACTATACATTAACGATCCTTTGAAAAAAACTAAAAATCCTTTATATAGCTTCACTGATGACAGCACGCCTCTTTCATCTTTTACTTTGGATGCTCGAACATCGACTGCCAATGCACATTTCTCTAGGCAGCAAGAGGTCTCACATTTTAAATAAGACCTGAAAGAAATTCGGTCTTGAGGTGACAGTAACCAAATAGAATTTAACGCCAAAAACCCAGGCGGCAGTTTTCTCTAAGTAAGTTAATGTTGAAGGACCGAATATAGCCATGGCGGGTCACTCAATTCCCTTGACTTCATTAATTCATTTATTGGACGTCAATTTGGATAGGCATACGTCTTTCCATAGTCACGTTGCGTTAAGTGCTTTATTAAACCCAAATTCGACCATCACTGGAGTACTGTTCAAAAATTTGAGACTCTGCTCCTAAACATACCCGGAGATTGCTTGATTCCATTCACTTGATCTGTGACCATGATCTGACAAACAACCTGGAACGCCTTGAACATCGAAGGCAGGTTGGCGACTTGAGTCTATTTTACAAATACTTTCATGGCAAGTGCTCGACTGAGGTTGACCGCTTGATTCCACCCAGAGCGGTGAATGGTAGAAATACACGACGAACCACTGCAGCCCACTCCTACGCGGTTCAGCTTAGTGTCCCTCGAATGATACTGTTTAGAAATTCTTTCATCTGGAGAACATCATCACTCTGAAACAACCTCCCTGAGGCCGCGTTCTCCAACAAATATAATCTTCAAAGATTTAGGACCAACGTCGTTTCTTGCGCACGCGCACTGCTCGCAGAGCGCCATAAAGGGTTAATCCTGCAGTGCTGTGATAACTGCCATTGTCTATTACAACTACACTGTTCTTGGCCACATTGGGCAAAAGGTGATTTTTAAACCGATCATCAAAACGTTCTGCTGTGGCGTTGTCATGGTTGACCAAAGATTAACATTTAATATTTTTGTAGGACAACCATAGACATTTTTTAACCCACCCCTATTTGGAACCAACATATAAAATTGTAATTGTTCGATTGCGCTTTCGATGGGCAATTTTCCGACGGATCTACCCAACCTTTTACAACATAGCATACATTTATTAGTTGAGTCGTTGTCGCTTTCGTCAAAACACTTGCTTTTATCAACATTACTATGTACTTTTTTGTCTTTAGTTCGCTTTGTAAAATAATCTTTAATTTTACAGAAAGAAGTTTTCGTTTCTGCTGCAGCTGCATCTAAGTTGGTATCAATGGGAATCAGTAATGAGTGCAAATATGCCAGTATGGAGTCCAGTATCTTACTTTGAAAGATTATAACATTCTTTGAACTTGTAATCATCAACCAGAAGCTAACATGGGTAGTTCAACACTTGCCTACGACATAATACATTTGGGATCCGCTCCAGACATAGCCCGAGTGTTTGTAGCTCAATGTATGACAATGACTCTTATGGCATTTTATTTTTATACAATTTGTACACCATATTGAAAACTGTACGTCAAAACCAATTCAAAGGTATGGAAGAAAACACCACTGTGTAGATAACTACACATACAATATACAAGTGTAAGGGGGGGAGGGGGGGTAAGAAGCCAACCCAAAAGACAACCTCACCTGCACGTGGTACACCCTGCTTAGTAACTGTCGACCAAATGTCTGCCGGAATAAGCAGACCCCTCCTGCTTGCCAGCAGCTCTGAGTGGATGAGCCGGTAGGCGTCACTTGTCCTGGGGATAAGAAATTATACCTGAAGGCGGATGAATCAAGAAATGACCAACGACAGACATGTGGATGCAAAAGGCAAGGGGAAACCACTGCATTAAAGACTGAAAAGTATCCTTAGTACAATCGTACGCGGCAATCATGACAATGTTCAAAACAGAATATTCCGGAGTTAAAAGTTCCCCAATCGGATGTCCGGGGGGAACAGTGGCGAACAAGTTTATGAAGACAAACACTATGAGGATCGGAACGTGGAATGGAAACTAGATAACATCGTAAAGGAAATGTTGAGACTGAATGTGGACAACTTGGGAGTAAGTGATGTGGTGGCTAGGAAGTGGCAGCTGTGCAACAAGTAATGGCACATTCTATTATTCTGGAAATGGCGACCCGAAGCATTTATACGGAGTTGGGATTATTCTGAACAAAAACTTTACAGGATCAGTTTTGAGTTTTACACCATAGCTAGACAGAGTAATGATGCTGCAACTGGAAACACATACGGGAAAGATGAACATAATATAGGCATATGCACCAACAGCAGAAAAAAGGATAACGAAGTGGAAGAGTTTTATTCTGAGCTCGATGATATACTTAAAAGTATAAAGAGTAGGAGTATCAGAGTAGTAATGGGAGATTTTAACGCCGAAGTCGGGGGAAAGGAACAATAGAGGTGATCGACTAATAGAGTTCTGTGAATACAGGGATCTCCTGATAACAAATACCTTCTTTAAACTGCCAGATCGTAGATTGTATACCTAGAAATCCCGTGCTGATAACCTGGAAAATACAGTTAGAAACCAGATAGACTACATCCTCATTAACAACCGCTATAAGAACCCAGTAAAAGCCACCCGGGTGCCGACATAAATTCCGACCACAACCCAGTTATAGCTAAACTAGGCATAAGGTTCAAAAAATAACAGAACGCCCCAACAACTATATAGACACAAAACTCCTTAAAAAGCCTAAAATTTTGGTGGCGGATGCAACAAGGTCAAGACAGTTGGTAGTACTATCAAGGATACAGAAGGGGCATATAGTAACTGACCTGGAGACCTGGAACGAATCCCTATGCAATGGTTGTCATCTACCTTTGTGCTTATACCCAAGAAACCGAATTCCTAAAGATCATCCACAAAAGAATATAAAGAAGATATAAGCGACACACAGTATGGATTCCGGGGAGGACTTGGAACACGTGGCGCGCTCTTTGGGATTAACGTTCTTCTTCAGCGCTGTCTTGATATAAACCAGGATGTGTATGCGTGTTACATAGATTTCGAGAAAGCTTTTGACAAAGTGAAACATGACAAGTTGCATCAGCTACTAGTCAACAAAAACATTGATTCGGACGACGTGAGAATAATAGGTGACCTATATTGGGGCCAAAGGGCTAGCACAAGGGTGGAAAACCAAACAACAGAGACAAGGATGCATCCTATCACCGCTTCTATTTAATTCTTATAGTGAAGCTATTTTTAGGGAAACCTTGGAGGGTGAATTAATGGGAATAGTTATAAATGGGGAAATGATTAACAATATGATATATGCTGATGACACCGTCCTGTTAACTAATAAACTTGAAGACAAAAGATACTTTTTAGAAAAACTGAATGATCGATGTAATGAAGATGGTCTAAAACTTAATTTTAGAAAAACCAAGTTAATGGTAGTCACAAAATTTCCACAAAACCTGAACCATGTGAAGGTAGATTGCGAACACCACAATAGAGAACGTCTCGACATATAAATACCTAGGAACCTGGATGAATCAATCAGGTGACCAAACAAGAGAGATAAGAGCAAGAATAGAAATAGCAATTTTGTATGGAGTGTAAACATGAACGCTTAAGAAGAACCATATGAACAAACTGCAAGCCTTTGAAATGTGGTGCTACCGTAAAATGTGGCGTATCTCCTGAACTGATCACGTCACTAGCCGAAGTCCTGGAACGGCTGCAAAACGAGTGTGAAATCATTAACACCATAAAAGGGACAAAGCTTCAATACCTGGGGCATATAAGGAGAGGACAGAAATACACACTTCTCCAATTGATAGTTTAGGGAAAGATCAGTGGAAGGAGAAGTGTAGGCAGACGACGTGTCTCCTGGCTTAAAAACCTGAGGGAATGGTTCAACTGTAGTCACGTGCAGCTGTTCCGAACGGCAGTCAACAAGGTCCGGATTGCTGTGATGATAGCGAACCTCCGATAGGAGATGCACTGCAAGAAGAAGAAGATAACTACTTCGTATTACTTCCTTATTATATTCCAAGCACTGTAATTGTAATATTAAAAAACGACATAATATACTTTATTTAATTTTACTTCAGGTCCTCAGAAATTATTAGTTATCAATTGCTTTTTAATTAAACGTAATAACCTGATGACATTGATACATAAGGTATGCAAAAGTTGAGCTATGGAATAATAAAATTATATTTCTACGGTATGAACTAATCTTCACCAAACCTATACATGTCACGATTTACCTGTGTTTCCAATAAAACCTTGATAGCTATGCTGTAAGCCTTTATCACCTGAATCATAAAAGTTGAACAGAAATAGCACTAAATTTTTATTTGCTTGGAACAATCATTTTAAATTGCCGAGTTTTTGTTTATTGCTTTGCAATTCTGCTATTAAGAAAACGAATTTAATTATATTAAATGACCTATAAAAATTATCATTTAATTTCTGTTAGGCATGTGAAAAGCAACCAAGATGTAATTCTGTCCTTATTATTAAATTTTTGTGAATCGAAAATATCTTGAAGTAAGTCGTAAAATAATAATTCCATAGCTATTCCTTTCTTTTCATTTATCACGTCCAAAGTTTGGATTTTCTCAGGCATATTATCGTATAGAAATCATAGTTTCTTTTGTATCAAAAGCTAGTAGATTGAGACATTTAAATATGTAGTCATAAACTATTCCAGAAAGAAAGACATAAACTAAATCCCCTTATAATTTGAATAAGAATTTTTGTTTCATATAAGAAATATAAAAAAAGGCCCCTATGCTTAGAACATTCTGAGTATTGAACATGTAGCCATAACTTACTTAAATTATCTTTGGCGAAATGTAAAAGGGATGCTGAATATATCTGAATAATATTCCAAAATTATTACCTCTTTATTTTATTGCTTGTAGCTCGTCTTTAAATGTAGGGTAATTAAAATCCTTTTATAATGCCCATAAAAGTACAATAGCTGCTTTACAGAGAATAATAAGAATACGCGAGCACGGTAACATTAAAGAGATAAATTATGAACATAAAGTTAAAATTTAAAGAGTAAAAGATTCAACACGCCCTAAAAATGTTATGGCAGTGCAAAATTGAGAATTTTAATTGAGTTTTTTACGATTGTTTTTACTGGCCAGTTACTAAAGTTTTAACGTGTTCAGTTTTTGTCGATTTTTTATTGATGGCCGATATAAATTAGCAGAGTCAATTTAGAAGAAAGGGCTTGGTCCTTAAATGGTTTTTATAAGCACAGGTGTCTCACATTTTTCAAGTTTAGCAAATAAATGTAATGTGTCTTTGTTCGTTTCAATTTTAATTACTTAATTAAATTGGGTAAATTGGGAGTTTTAAAAAATATACCAAATTAATTACCAACAGGAACGCACATGTAATCTGATCAGTATCTTCATTTTTCAATCAATACAAACCACATTACCAACTCTAACAAATTTGAAGCATCTTGGCAAGATGCTTCATCTTGTAAACAATCAGGATCTTAAATCAATGAATATATAGCGCAATTGTTTAATCATTAATTTAGAGTGGATAAAATTGGGTTATTATTATCTTAAAACAGATTTTAGACACTGCAAAACAATTTTGCTCTTTGCAAATTCTGTGTACAACATAGGCTACATCGTTTCAACTGAAATGTGTCTATTATATATTGCTCTTTTGAAATCATAAGATGTAGTCCCTAATACTATACTTAAACCAGGTTTGGTTTATTTCGTTTTTTATTATTTTTTTGATATCTATCATAATTCCCATATTAAATATTATAGCAGGTATAACTTTTTATAGCAATGATAAACTTTTTACGTCACAGATTATATTGTGTTCTTATGTTTGGTTTTAATGGCAAGAATAATTATCATTCGCTGGAATTATATTTCAATAAAGCATTTACGACATGCAACTCCTGATCAAAGAAATATATTTCGGTAGAATGTAATTTATATTTATAAATAAAAATCTTGGCGGTACTTTTAAGCAGCAGAATAATAAGTCCAGGCCCGTATCCAGAAATTCGTTTCGGGGGGGGGGGGGGGGCTCAAGGACGAAAATCATTAAAAAATGCGGACTTATTTTAATTAATTCAGAGCAAAGCGAATCACACATTAAAACTTAAATCATTATTTATGCATCAATAACCAAGTATCAGAGGAAACAGAAATAAGAAGGGGAGTGAGGCAGTCCTATCGCTTTTCAATGCATACTCTGAAGAAATCATCCAGAAAGCACTTTGAATCGAAGTTTTGTTTAACCAAGGGTTGAATATGGAAGACGAATCGATCCACAAGAGAAACAAATTATCTTAAGCAGTATAAGTTTGAAAACTATTACATAGTAGGAAGTAAAATGAGTAATTTTAAATTATTTTTTAAGGCAAATAATAATTCTCGAGGTTCAATTAGAGTTCTCTCAGATGAAGTAGTATCACCGCGAATGAGAGTTTGGAGAACTTTAAATAATCGTGGATATAAGCCTTACAAAATTCATATTATTCAAGCACTATGGCGATGCTGAGAGACGATTAGAATTTTGTAACTGGTTGCAAAATAGAATTAATGAAAATGACGACTTCCTAAATAAAACTATATGGACAGATGAATGCAGGTTTTTAACACATGGGCTATTTAAGAGACATAACGAACACTATTGATCAATAGAAACCCAAGGCAGAATCGAGAAGTAAGACTTAGGGACGGCTATCATTTAATGTATGGGTCGGTATGTGGCACAATAAAATTATCGGCCCGTTTTTTCTTGAAGAAAACTTAACCCATGAAAGATATGCCGAATTAATAAGGACCAATATATTGGATTCCTTAATGGAAGAACCGTTGGGTGTATTACGTCAACTATGGTGGCAACAAGATGGTGCACCACCTCATAATGGACTCGTTACAAATTTATTAAATTCACTGTTCCCCAATAAATGGATTGGAAACCAAGGACCCGTACGTTGGCCAGCTAGAAGCCCAGACCTAAGCCCTCTAGATTACTTTCTTTGGGAATTTCTCCAAAACCGTTTTTATCGAAACATACCACAAATCCTTGAAGTTTTACGTCAAGACCTAATAAGGGAGATCAGGGCTATCCCCGCAAGGACTATTCAGCGTGCCATCCATAAAATTCACAGAGTGACACGAAAATTGATCCAAACGGGCGGATTACAATTTGAATATTTGCTTTAACTTTCATTATTCAGTTTTATTAAGTTTTCGTTTCTGCCTCTCTCTTAACAAATGATTTCTCATGGAAAATGCCATATAAGTGCGATACACCATTGGTTTTGAGACCTCAGAAGCTCTTAAAATCCGTAATAAAAAATGCAGGGCCGTATTTAAAAAAACAGAGTTGATGATGGCAGCTCAAAGACGAAACGTCGGTTTGAAAATCTTATAACACCGTCTTGTAGAACAGAAAAAGTAGCAATAAGAATGTGAAATTTATTTTGTTATATCTATTCAAATAGAGTCATAAAGAATAAAAATGAAATCGCGAATATTCGGTTTTTTCCAAAAATATTCGGAAGCACTCGGAATTTTTAAACGTTTAAAATGGCATTTTGATCAGCATCAAGTCGTGCAACTTTGCCTCCATTTAACCGACCTCGTATCTCTTCTAGTTTCCGAGATCCCAATGATGAGGCTCGAATTTGGGACACCCTGTACAAAGAGCCTATTGTTTAAGAGCATGCTTTAACTTTATAAACCAGAAGAATCTAACTAAAAAATTAAATGAAATTAATAATAAAAAGGTTTGATATAGAAATTAAATAAAATACTTCCTAAGCAGTATTTGGAAATTTTGACATCCTCTATCTCTGGTCGACTTTGTAGAATTAAGCAGGAGGCATTACGGTATTCAGGTTTGGGGGTGTACCTGTCAAAGCAATATCAAATTAATACAGACGTTCCAGAAAAATGTGCTGCGTAACATTGGGAATGTTCTAAACTCTGATCTTCATCACGATCTTGGAATTGCAAGAGTAAAAGAAGAGATCAAAAGGTCTGCCGGCAAGCAAGAAGCCCGACTTCACATACATATCAACACAGAAGCTCTACAGCTGCTGAATAATCAACCCCAAGTCCAAATACTGAAGAAATCCAAACCGCTTGATCTTGTGAGGTGTCTAAAGTGTCCATAGCAAAGCACAAAATTCGAGTGAAAGTGTTTCTTCTAGCTTGAACAATCTAAAGGGCATCACTGGATAGACTTTAGTTGATAAGTATATTTAGTTTTTATGATTTCTTAGGAAAAAATTATTGGTTATTCTTATAGACTAGTTTTAATAGGTAAAACACAAGCGGATGTTTTATAAAAAAAAATATTAAATGCGAATTTTGTCAGATTATCATTATGTTGTCCATAACACAATGTTTTGGTTAGTACAGCATCTCTATAACAGTTTTTAAGTGTATAGTCCTCGCCAGCTATAAGTGAGTTAAAAAAAAACTCGATAAAAACTCGTACATACCGACAAGGACCTCGCCAGTGTCGATTTCAATAAGTAGCCAGAGTTGGATTCGTTTCATTATTTTTGCAATATTATCTTTAATTTTTAAATTATTAATGAATTTATGATGAGGTTTTTACAAATCGTAAATAACATGTATTACGAGATCACAAAATTATGAATTTAAGCAGAACTTTAGCAAGGTCGGAAATATATTTTTTCTGATTTTTAACTTACCGTAGATGTCTCAACTGGAGCTTTCATCCAAAGATACGTCTAAATAATCTTCTGTATCCTCTGCCAGATTGTTAACAAATCTGTCAACACGATTGAGAAGAATTTGTCCCAATTTTCGATATTCTTTAAATTTTTAATTGTGCCCACATAAGTTCAATGTGTTAAAAATACAAAAATAAGGCGGTAGCCTTAAAATATTATGGCCGTACTTTTTGAATATATTGTCAATAACATACTGTTTTCACATTGTTTAAGATGAAGTACTTCCAACAATTCTTTTTTGGTACACGATTCTTCGAAAAATAGGTTATGGTTAAGAAGAAATTCTTAAATTTCCAGTTTTTTGGAGGACAAATTGGGTAATTTATGGGTTTGTCTAGAACGGTAAGCTGCAATATCTAATACAATGACACTGTGAGATTGTAAATTTGAAATTAAAGAATCTTCAAACCGCTCCTCAAAAATATTTGAATCCATACTTTTGTGGTTAGTTCAGGTTAGTTCAGGTTAGTCAACTTTTTACCGCACAAATTAAGCACATTTATAACACAACCATTCATAGATGCACAATGCAAAATGACTGATTCTGCTACTTTCCATTATTGCAGCATGCTTATTAACAATTTTAAATTTGAATCCCAGTTTTTTTAAGCCTTCGTCCTGAAGTGCTTTTTGAACAGGGTTTTTCGAGCTCTTAAAGTTTTTTTACTATTATGAGAACTTCATTATTTTTATATTTCTAATTAAGTAAACTTCTTAATAGTTTGGCTGTAGCCAAATCCAAATCTGTCTTCTTCTTGAGGTGCCTATCCTCTGTGGATGTTAGCTATCACGTTGGTCCAAATTACTCTATTCACTGCCGTTCTGAATAGAGCTGTTGATGTCATTTTGGTCCATGTTCGTAAATTCCGCAGCCACGATATTCGTCTGCGTCCTACTGATCTTCGTCCCTCTATTTTCCTCTGTAGGATAAGTTGGAGAAGGTGGTATTTTTCATTTCGCATAATATGCCCGAAGTATTCCAATTTTTTGCGTTTGACAGCTGGTAGCCATTCCAGCTGTCCACCGATGCGTTGCAATACCGTATCGTTTGTCACGTGGTGTATCCATGGGATTCTGAGTATGCGGCGGTAACACCACATCTCAAATGCATCTATGCGTCTACATCGGGCATCGGTAAGGGTCCACGCTTCCACCCCATATAAGAGGGTTGAAAGTACATAGCATTTCAAAATTCCAATTCAAGTATGGATGTTGAGGGATAGGTTACACAGAATGTTACGCATCTTGTTGAATGTACCTCTTGCTTTTTCGATTCGGCATCTTATCTCTCGAGAGTGATCCCATTCCCTATTCAATGTGCAGCCCAGGTATGTAACCGCCTCGGCTATTGTGAGAGTTATATTGCTAGCTGTAAACTGTAGGTTGTCGTTGTCGTTTTTACTGATGAATAATATGTGTGTCTTCCTACAGTTTATCTTCATACCATATCTGTTCCATGCAGTCTCTACACGGTCTATAAGTCTCTGAAGTCCTTTAGCAGTATCTGCTATAAGGACGGTATCATCCGCATATCTCAGGTTATTTATGATTTCTCCGTTTATTACAACTCCATCCTCCATGTTGTCCAGTGCCTCTTTAAATAATGGTTCCGAGTACACGTTGAATAAAAGGGGCGACAGTATACAACCTTGCCGCACTCCTCTCTTTATGTTAAACTCTTCCGATGTTTCGTTTTCGACTCGAACAATAGCTTTTTGTTGTAGGTATAGCTTTGATATTATATCTGCGTCTCTGTCATCAATTCCTGACTCGCGTAGGATTGAAATGAGTTTACCATGTTGGACTTTGTCAAAGGCTTTTTCGAAGTTCATGAAGCATGCGAGGACGTCTGCGTTGACGTCCCGTGTTCGTTGGATCAGAACCTGTATGGAGAATAATGCTTGCCGGGTGCCAAGTCCCTTCCTGAAGCCAAACTGTGTGTCACTTATTCTCTCGTCAAGTCTTCTATATACACGTGCTTGGATGATATTAAGGAAAGCTTTTAGGACGTGACTCATCAATCTGATAATTCTGTTGTCGGAGCATTTAGTTGCGTTCGTCTTTTTGGGGAGCGGAATAAATGTCGATAGCAGCCAGTCATTTGGTATTTGACCGCCTGAATAAATTTTGTTAAAGAGGTTGGTCAGCAGTTTTAACTATTCTGGGTCCAGTAGTTTGAAGATTTCTGCGTGAATCTGGTCTGGTCCGGGAGTTTTGTTGTGTTTTAGTCGTTTGATAGCTAATTTCACTTCTTCTTGTGTGATGATGGGTCCTTCTTCCTCGCCATCCACTGCGGGCATATTATCGATGTCTTCGTCTCCGAAGAGTTCTTCCATGTATTGTTTCCATATTGTGAGTTTTTTTGTCAGTCTCGGTAATGATGTTATCATTCGAGTCCAAGATTATTCCTGGACCTCGTCTTTGATATGTTGCTTCCTTTATTTTTTTGTGAAGGTCGAAGCTGTCATGTTTTTCTTGTAAGATCTCGATTTCGGCGCATTTTTCCTGTAGCCATCGTTCTTTGGCCTCTTTAATTGCTCTTAGGACTCTTCTGTGCAACTCCTTGTATTTTACATTGTCCCTATTTCTGTGTTGTCTTCTTTCTTCCATAAGTTCCAAGATGAAATTTGTCATCCACTGTCTTTCTTCCATCCTATCTGGTCTGAGTTCTTCTTTTGTGGCGGAAGTTATAGATTCTTTTATTTTATTCCACAGGTCTCCTATTTCTGTTTCGTGGTTGTTGTTTTCAGATATAATTTTGAGTTTCTTTGTTAACCCTCTCTTTTGTTTGTTGGAATAGGTTGTCTTGCTTGAGTTTTCGCATATCGGCAGTTTTTGATGGTTTCTTTTTGACTATTTTCTTTAGTCGAAGCTTAGTACGAGCTAGTAACAGGTTGTGATCTGATGGTATGTCTGTGCCTGGGTATGTCTTACAGGAGACAATCGCGTTGCGATATCTTCTGTTTATCATCACAAAGTCGATTTGATTCCTCACGATTCTATGGTAGTTATCAGCTGGGGATCTCCAAGTGTACAGTCTTCTGGGGTTTACCTATTCGGATCGTTTTTCCTCTGTTTATAGACTTACATAAAGTCCTATAAGGAACCTCTGTCAGCTCGAAAATTTTTTTGCTATTTCGGATTTGCTATATGTGCATAGGGTCTTGTTTTAGGGTTTATACACATTGAAACAAATTTCCTTTGCCTGAAAGCTCAAAAATACTTTAAGCTTTTATTTGTACCGTTCCTTTTCCTAATTACTTGCCTAAATCTAAATCAACGGATTTAACCAAATTCGCAGCAGGGTCGTTTAGAACATCTTTAGGTTCACAATAATTCTCCCTCCATGGCCATCCAAAGCCTATGAGAATTTTTCTCCCACGGTCAAAACATTGTCCTCCAATAAAAAAATCAAATCTATCAAAATCACGAAACACGAACACTGAACACTAGGGAATTATCAGGCATGTCAACTCATTCCCCCCACTAAATCCTCCCTTCACAAAAACCTGCTTCCCAAATCCACATATGCGCAGTAGGGATCAGCTTCTCAATCCTCCAACCACCGCACACAATCCTCCCACTCCTCTCCCCAACCCAATTATCCCTCTTAAAGAATATATAGCTCAGTATCTTTTAATTAATCTATAAGCAGTTTACCATGTCCTTACCAGTACCAATTGATCTCTCTTGGGAGACAGAACCTTGTGAAACATACAATCCTATACCGTATATACTAAAAAATTTAATTCTAAGAAAGTCTCCTCCTAATTTATCTAAAAGCGAAAAAAAGGAAGTTTAGACACGAAGAAAGAAAAAGATTTGAAAAAATTCAGGAAGAAAAATTAACTTTAGAGTTGGAACCTACAGAGAATAAAGAATATTCATAATGAATTGTTGTTCTTCTGTAGCTATTATATATTAGCACACATAAATGGAGAGAAAGCACTAACTGACTTTTCCAGCGATGAATTAAAAATGTTGCCGTTGGAATATTCAATTAAACAAGCAGACCCCTTTGAACTTCTAGACGTATGGGGAAAATTGTCTGTTAGTTACAAAAACAATTTTTATCTTTAAATTAAACTACCATGCTTTGTACACTCTAATAGACCGGATTCCAGAACACACTTTGACGGGCCTGCAGAATCACAGGGAAAATGTTACAATTGTAATAAATCAATCACTCCCCAATACGTTTAATTTGTATAACAGATTTTAATAAACACAAATTTAATATACTATCTTGTTGTTTCTCTTTTACATCAAGAATTATTGTATTCTAATGTTTCTAATGTTGATACTAGGTAATCACTTAGACGTTATAAAGATAAAATATTAAACACTTAATGATAATTTTAAGAATCTAAAAAAGTTACAAATTTTCCGATTATTCCAATCATTTCTCGAATATTCTTGAAATTGTTGACATTATGAGAAGTTTGATGCTATATGAGAAAGTAGACGTTACACTACTTATGTTTGTTCTAAACCGGAGTTCGATACGAGTTATAGTTATTCAGTTAGTACACATTCAATGTTTGGAAAATATTAATTTTTCAGATAATTTTTCTTAAAGAATGAGTATATTGAAAAATTAAAGAGCAACCAATCAATGACTATATGTCTAACCTATCCAATAATGAAAACCCGATGTTTCTAGGATGCTTTATTACTGCGATATTTAAGATTACATAAAATGATGTATATTTTTTGGATGTATCAGTTTCTGCGATCCTGATACATACATATATTTTAAAATCTTACTATACCCAAACGGCTTAACAAATCAATATAAGATTTTGGTGGTATATAAGGGTGGTCAAGATCTTACTTTACCCCAAATTTTCCCAAGAGAGATCAATAATTGGTACTGGTAAAGACATGGTAAACTGCTTGGAGATTAATTAAAAGATACTGGGCTATATATTCTTTAAGAGGGATAATTGGGTTGGGAAGAGGAGTGGGAGGATTGTGTGCGGTGGTTGGAGAATTGAAAAGCTGATCCCTACTGCGCATGTGGATTTGGGAAGCAGGTTTTTGTGGAGGGAGGATTTAGTGGTAGGTGTGGAGGAAGGATTTAGTGGGGGGAATGAGTTAACATGCCTGATAATTCGCTACTCTGAACAAAAGTATTTTAACTTAAGGAATATAAATCCTAAATGAAACACTAAATTAATAATTATTACTATTAACTGTACAACAACAAACTAAACATGAAAATACTAAGTCAACGCAATGTTTAGATGTCAGACTGCATAGCGAGTTTAAACACACATACACTTGTTAATACTAGTCCGGCTCTGTGACCGTTTTTTTACAAGGCACAAGACAATTAAAGTATGGCACAGCAAAAAATCGGGAACTGAATATCTGGCGGCGACTATACACTTACCGTTCTGGTGGTTTCTTATTCACGGACCATCCTTTTTAATGTGTATATTAGATACTTTATAATTTTAAATACCTAACCAATCCTTCTCTTGGGATAAATTATTAGCTACGCCCATGAGACACACCCTATGTACATGTTCTATATCTGCGATTAAAGCCCTTAAACCAAATTGCAAAATGTTTTATGTTTCCCATAAACGGATTTAATTACGCTACCTTATCGTCAAGCCGTAAAGCATGGAAAACGTGAAAACCTTAGATAACGGCTTTGGGAATAATAAAATTCAAAAAAGTTGCTGACGATTTTACAGTGAAAGCTATATTTTAAATAATGAAAAGTCTAGGGGAAATAGTCTTTGTAACATAAAACGTTTTAAACTACTAAAAAGTTGGCAACGCTTTAATGATGCTTGTTGAATAAAATATATGTTTTAACATCTCACTGATGTATTAAAATGTTTAGGAAAATCATTAGTTGTCAAGAGGGTAAATGCTACAGGTATTGGCATGTTAAGGAGAGGTTTGTTTAATTTACTCCCACTAGCTAAATTATATATACAGAGCTGCCCAGAAGTCCGGAATAAAATGAATATAGCCTTAACCTGTAACTTTTGGGGAAAATGCTCGGACACGTCAATTTAGTTTTATATAAGCTCACATTTTGACGTTATTCGTCTGTTTTTTTTTATAGACATTTGTCAAAGATATGATGACATCGATCTTTTTTTTTAAATGGAAACATACAGCTTGTGATACGTCATTTGAAAGCTAATATCTCGTACAGTATGCTCATAAATTTTGACGCGATTCTGTCAAGCTATTTCAAAATAGCGACTGTTAAAATTTAAAGAAAATCTTTATTTAAATAAGCGGAAATGATAAATCATTGATGTTTTTTTTACCTTACAAGGTAAGAAATCTTCATTGTTTCACGTTCTGGCATTTTGTGACATTGTGACTTAACAATAGTTATCGTTTATTTGTTATTTATTTTGTCAAAAAAATAAAAATGTAACGAAGCAAAACAAAACACAACAAAAAGGTGGCTTAACGTGGCAAATGCTGGAAATGTCCTCCACCCTCTACTTGGCATGCTCCCAGACGATGGTAAAATCCGTCGACGGAATTTCGAATGGCTTCAGCAGGTATTTTATGTGTCTCCAATCTTATTTTGTTCTTCAAATCTTCAATATTATTGGGCCTGTTTTGGTAAACTTTTTCTTTTAAATATCCCAAAAAAAAAATAGTCTAGAGGCGTTAAGTCTGGGGACCTCGGTGGCCATTCAATTGTACCACGTCGTCCAATCCAGCGACCTGGAAATATCTGATCTAAATATCTTCTTACATTAACACCAAAATGCGGAGGAGCACCATCTTGCTGAAACCAAATTGTTTCATTAGGTATATTATTATCTGGATCTACTTTGTTGGGAAAAATTACAGCTAGAGCAGGCCTCAACTCGAAGGTTAAGAAATCCAGGTACCGTTCAGCCGTGAGGTTTCCTTCCAAAAAGAATGGCCCTAAAATTCGGTTATTAATGATACCTGCCCATAGTGCCCATACATTTACTTTCTGGGGCCGCTGAGTATGCGCTTCAAATATCCATCGTGGATTATCTTGACTCCAAAAACAATAATTATGTCTGTTAACCACACCGTTTAAATAGAAAGTAGCTTCATCCGAAAATAATATGTTCTGTGGAAACCTATTATTTTCGTCACACGCACCGTCTCATTATTTCTTCGCAAAATTGCAAACGCCTTTCATAGTCATGTTCTAAAAGCTCTTGGACAATACATACTTTATAAGGGTGGTATTTTTCTGCTTTCAAAAATCTTCCAATAGTACCTCTAGATGTACCATGATTTTGAGCCAATGAAACTGTTGAAACATGCGGATTATCCTTCAGAGATAATGCAATATCCAATTTTTTATCGTTTATCTAAAACACGTGGCCGTCCATTCCTAGGCAAGTCATTTACTGTGCCTTGTTTATCAAATTTGTGGAATATTTTACTAACAGTGCCCTGTGAAATTTGATTTTCCGGATATTTAGCATTAAATAAAGTGCACTCTTCACTTTGACTTCTTATTTTATCTCCACATCCTAACAATATCATACGCTGCCTTTCCGACAAAGCCATTTTTGTTTAGAAAATTGTAAAATAATACTTCGGAAATACCTAAATTAATTTTACAAGTTCATAATGTCACAAAATGTCAGAACGTGAAACAATGAAGATTTCTTACCTTAAAAGGTAAAAAAAAACATCAATGATTTATCATTTCCGCTTATTTAAATAGGGATTTTTTTGAAACTTTTAGCAGTCCCCATTTTGAAATAGCTTGACAGAATCGCGTCAAAATTTATGAGCGTACTGTACGAGATATTAGCTTTCAAATGATGTATCACAAGCTGTATCTTTCCATTTAAAAAATAGATCGATGTCGTCATATCTGTGATAAGTGTCTATAAAAAACAAACGAATAACGTCAAAATGTGAGCATATATAAAACTAAATTGACGTGTCCGAGCATTTTCCCCAAAAGTTACAGGTTAAGGCTATATTAATTATATTCCGGACTTATATACGTATATAATACTTAATATTATTTTTGCTTTAAGAAGTGTTGAAATATTTTTAAGTTTGTTTCTTAAGATATGTTGCCGACGGTATAGTCATTGACTATTAATCGCTATAATAATTGGACTTACAATTAAACTAAATTAGGTACATATTTTGCGAAGTTTTTTAAATAAATATTTATTATTTTATTAAATATTTTAAAAAATACTAGCTGAAAAGGAACACAAATTAAATTATGCAGATCTTGTAACTGGATGGGTGATTGGAGGGACAACATTCCAGGGAAGCTTGTTTTAAAATTTTTTTAAAAAACTGTTTTGCTACTGAACCATTAATTTTATAAACTACATTTTAATTGCTTTAAGCCAACTAGTACTTAAAAGTACGGAATTCTACCCTTTTTCCACTTAAAAGTCATAACGTGAGTCAAATTCAGTAAAAAATGGTCATTTAAAAAGAACTATATAATATAGTTATTTTTCTAACAAGTGCGGAAAGTGATACTTTCCCGCACGCGACTGCAGTTGACCCGAACGACGCGGAGTGGAGTTCAGGCAAGCGGCCAATGGCGGGAAAGACACTTTACGCATGAGTTAGGAACATTATTTTTTCTGCGACCGTATATACAAAAAAGTATACCTACTCTTTTTTAAAAAAATATTTTATTTCAACATATATACAGGGTCGTTGGTATGTACGGAAACGGTCGATTATTTCCTAAAGTAAAACAGTCAGTAAAAAATATTTTAGTTAAAAGTTTTAGGGTTTTTAAGGTGTATTAAAATTTTAAAAAAATAAGTATACAGGTTGAGTCAGAAAACCGTAGAGGAACAAAGTTACTTTTTTTTTAAATGGAACACCCTATATCTTAGAATATTTTTGGATTTTACATAAAATAACAATTATTTTTCAATACATGCATTATAAGTCTAAACTTAATAGTTTCCGAGATATTGACTTTTGAAAAATGAAATTTTTGAACTTTGACAGCTTCTAGCTTTCTAACGGTACGTCTTAGAGTAAAACGGCTTACATGTCCCTATCTTACTTTTTTATTGTCTTCCCAAAACCATCAACTTCCGGTTAAACCGGAAGTACTGTATTTCCGGTTTTTGAGTTACATCCGGTTTAACCGGAAGTTGAGACTTTTAGGAAGATAATAAGAAACTAAGATAGGGACATGTAAACCGTTTTACTCTAAGACGTACCGTTAGAAAGCTAGAAGCTGTCAAAGTTGAAAAATTTCATTTTTCAAACGTCGATATCTCGAACACTATTAGGTTTAGACTTATAATGCACTTATTAAAAAATAATTGTTATTTTATGTTAAATCCAAAAAAATTCGAAGATATAGGGTATTCCATTTAAAAAAAGGTAACTTTGCTTCCCTACGGTTTTCTGACTCATCCTGTATACTTATTTTTTTAAAATTCTAATACACCTTAAAAAACCCTAAAATATTTTTTGCTAACTGTTATACTTTAAGAAATAATCGACCGTTTCCATACATACCAACGACCCTGTATATACAAAACTTTAACTAAAAAGCTACTAATTTATGAATGTTAATATTGAAAACAGAATTTGTTGCATTCTGTAAATTATTTAAAATTGCCGGTCCAGTGAAGTTATTTGTTGTAACAGATGACGATGACGGTGACGGCAACGGTTGTAAGTCATTTGTAGATGAAAGAATTTTATTCGATATGTTTTTTTTCTGATTCTCGGAGTCCTCCAAATAGCCCTTAGCGACAGTAGTAGACTTCCAGCCACCGAGGCGTTTTATGTTGGTTATCCCTTCACCTGAGTCTGCTGGGAACGTTGCCGAAGAACGTCTGAAACTGTGTCATGTATAACGTTCCGGGTTAGGTAGGCGCAAATATGCAGCAATCTCTGCTGGCATCTTACTAAAAGTGTTTACGCCAACGCATTGAACTGAGCATTTTCCTTTCTTATAATTAATAAAAAGCGGCGGTGCGGAATGGTAGGTGGTCGTAAATTTGCGTACTTTCTGTACAGCATCAAATAGGTTCCATTATTTATTTCTCCAGATTAAACAAGTGATCTTGACGAATAATTTTTGGAATCAGAAACTTTCACAACAATTAGATTGCCTTTATCTTGAATGTCGTCGACAGTGATATTTACAAGCTCCGCTCTGCGGAGAGCGCCGGCCAGAGCAAAAATGGTACTCACTTTAATCATCAGGTATACCTCATCAGGGGCTAGCATAACCTTGGATATATCTTCTTTGGTAAAAGCCTGCCCTTTTTGTGCTTGAAAAGTAACATTTTTTTGTTTCAGAAACGACGTTAACTTATGGAAGTTCCCTATATCCAAATTTTGTTTTATTTTTACTAAACTTTTTACCATCGAATAGCGGGACCATAATGTATTAGATTTCAAAACCTTACTTAGGTCTGAAAAATACGCCAGAAACACCTCTTCCTTATAGGTTTTCGCCCCTTTCTCCTTACACCATGTAACAAAACGTTCGTATTGCTTCATACCTTAGTGTGGATTTGGCAGGTAACAGCTCGAAATTTACTTTATCTGCATCCTTCAAAATGGCGTCGGGAAGTTCTTCGTCGGATTAATCCATTAAATATTGCTTTGATTCGGTTTAATTTAGAAAAAGACTGTATACTGTCACTTCGAAGACACTTTGAACAACTTTGGTTATCATAAAAACTGATATCAAAGCAACCATTACCGGTTGGTTTAATAGTTGTTTTGTGACATGACTTTAAAGAAATGTACAGGGTTATATAAAAATATCTTCATTATTTTATATTTTCAAAAAATTAAAAATACAACAAAAGGTAGATTCCATTAGATTTCGTAAATACTTATTTACCTAATGTAACAATAGTTATAACTTCCAAGGTAAACAACTATCTAATACGGTCAAAATTTGCATAATTTTACTTTCCCGCACTAATGCGGGAAAGTGACACTTTCAAAACTAAAATGCGTGCGGGAAAATGGGTTGAAACGCTCTGATCGTAAAACGTTCTGTACTCTTCAGGTATGTAGTGAACTATTTTGGAAAAATCTTCTAACTTCTTGCAGTTAATTGGAAGTTTGCGGGAAGTTCCACACCATCTTTTTTGTTCACATTAAAACGTCCATAACTAAAACCATCAATGAATTCACCTGCCTTGTTCATCGTTTGGGTGTATGTAAGGGGCTTGAATTTGTTAATGGTAAATGGATGTTTTTTGTCAACATCTTTGGTTCTCTTCTTAAAATATTGTGGTCACAAGCCTTTAAAATTAAGTATATCGGTACTAATTAGCCACTTTACTTGGAAATTAGGGTTTTTTTCTTTGATGATCGAATATTATCGTCGAATTGGATAAGTGAAAAGTTTGTATCGCAATGCAAGAAACTTAAAATCTGCCATCCATTGTCAGTGCACTAGACAACCTTGTTAAAGTATGGTTGTGGTTTTGTCCGGCGCACGCATCACATTTTTACTTCTTTAGGGATAGGATGGGTGAGAAAATCAAAAATCTGTACTCACTTCATTGGGACCTCGTGAGCATCTCCCTTAGTATGATGGATGTAGAATACCGATATATCGTTACCAAGACTATGAATATTAAATACGTAATACTACAGCAGCTGTAGATTCTACAGCGCGTCAAAATATTACCATAATCTATAAACTATCTTAAAGGTGTTTTGCAACAAATCGTTATTCGTTAAACCTAAGTAAAACAATACGTTTCTCTCAATATAGAAAAATTATTATTATCAGCCTTTAATTTCTAACTATGTTAAAATAATGATTGATAGCATTGACAAGAGATTTTCCAACAAATACCTACTAATTATTACAAAAATGTTTTTTTGTTTACGAAATAAACCAAGTTCTTTCAAATTGTCATACTACGGCGCGAGGAATTTTAATATTATCCTTTTTGATTTGAAAATAAACTGCATAATATGGCGAAATTCAACATTTTAGTGGTCGTCGGACACGACATTGTTTTTCTTATTTTACTTTGTTCATAAAATGAAAGAGAAGACGAAAATACGGTGAATAGGATCCCCTTTTACCTCAATGTCAACTTAATTTTTCATTGCTTTGCATGGTGTGTGCGTCCAAACAAGATATTTTATTTGAATTTTAAAATAATTACTTGAGGCCCTAATCCTAAACAAACCTATAAACCAATCTAAAAGTTTTGTTTTTCGACAAACCCCACTCACTCTGACTTATTTTACACTAATTCAGCCCTTTTCTTTCAAGAATAATAACGAACAACCGATAATTAATTAGTATAGTAACCAACGAATAATAACCATAACTAACTAACCTTACTTTCTTTAAACCTTTGTTCCAGCCAGCCAATTGAACTTTGAACTTGGCAATCGACTGTTGCAGTGGTAAATTAGTTGTGCGACCGTTTGGGGTTCTGGTGGCACAGCTACGAGAGGGGGGGGGGGGGGGTAACCTCCCTCTGAAGCCAAATAAATGTACATAAACAGCGTTTAGAATAGTATTTTTTACTCCTTTTCTGTGCTCTTTGTTGTCAATCATCCTCCCCTCCCACCAGCCCCCCCAGAACATATTCCTGGATGCGCCACTGACTGGTACGGTTTTAAGTCTGGTTGGAACAAACCTTAAATTTACCGGCAAATCTATTTTTGCCGTTTCTGACGGTGTTTAAAATCTTCAAACATTATAGTAGTGACAGTAGTGTATGTTTTGGAGGTGTGTAGTTCGCGAACGAACTAGTTTAAAAGATCGAATCTGATAACTCAACTAAAAGATTTAATCAGTAATTCTTTAAAGATTGAATCAACGCGAACTAAAGCCTTGTACTATACGCAAAACGCGAACGAGAGCGCGAGGCGATCGTAAAGCAGATCCTGAACTACCCGGAGTCTGTAGACCGACCGATGACGTCGGCTGACGGACAGGTGGGCTGCTGCCTCACGTACAACTCGGCCAAGATAGCGTGAGATGAGATATGACAATATTAAATATGTAACACTCATTCGATGCGCCGTGGCTAGAGACAAAATTTGTCATATTTATCGAAACTTTTATTAGTAAGAAACGGTATAGTTGCACTGTACTATCCACGAAGCACCATGGTTCTCTTTTATTTATTTATTAGGTTTCATTGTTATTTATAATATTACTTTGAAATATTTCCCTTATATATTTCTTTTGCTTCACTATATGCGTGTGCGAGTGTAAATCAGTGAACTAAGTGAACTAAACGAACTAGTCTTTTGTACTATTCACTTTATTGAACGAGAGCGAAAGATTGAAATCGCCAAAGTGAACTAAACTTCCAAGCACTATATGTTTGGTTGCCTATCCTAAAGCCTGGAATTGAAGTTCTTTCTTATTGCAGGGTCAGTTTGCCCGACCTAGTTCTGGTTACAGGCGACTTGAAAAGTAAAACAATTAATTTGATGATGGCGTGTTTACGAGTAATCCGCTATGACGTCCTGGGTTATAAGTTACAAGGGCGATTTAAAAAGTGGAATGGTTATTCGCTGGCGCTGGCAGTTTGCGGGTCATTAAAAATGCAAATTGATGCAGATAAATAATATGTACTGTCTGTTGCCTATTTACCACTGGGTCGGCACTGCCGACCTTGCACCCCTGAAAAGCCGTCACTGATCTCTTGTGCTAGTTGTTGGCCAAGCATAAATTAAAAATAATCGGCACGGTACGCTTCGCTCGGATTGCCGACAGTCAACGCCCATTGATTCGGCAATCGTTTCTGCAAAAGCGCTGTACCTATTGAGGCGTATAGACGTGTAGCGTAGCACGAGAACGTAAATAGAATAAAATGAGCTCTTTATCTGATTCTGATGAAGATATTATAATAGTTGCTTTAGCGTGTGCAGAGGTTGAGCTTGAGGAAAAGCATCGACGACGTTTTTGGATTCATAATATTAATCTAAAACGAGAAGTCTAGCGTGAAAAAATATATGCAGGAAGATTAAGCAATGAAGTTTGAACATGTGTATTTCATTATTAAACAATAAATAATAATTACTTACCAGAACATCCCGTTTTTTTAGCAATGTCCTCCCAAGCATTCTCCTTCCGCACATTGTCGTGGTAAAACCTATCCTTTGAGTCATACAAAAAACCATATACACGAACGCTTTCTATTAAAACTTCATCCGCCATGCTCACACCTATTCCGCTTGCGTCTCAATACTACAAACTAAACAGTCTCAGGTAGTCCGACCTTTCAGCAATTTTTGCTCTCCCAAGAATATTGCGATTTGGCCGAGACGAGCGTGCCGTGCCGAGCGGACGGAACCGATTCAATGGGCGCCTCTCGGCCTCTCCATATGATTGCATGTATATTAAACCTTTCGACTGTGCCGTGCCGAGCCGAGCCGATTCAGTGGACGCGCCGCTTTAGTGCTAGAGTGCCAGCGCTTGCCACTATCCAGCTAGAACTGGTTTCACTTCGAACTGGAGCGATGCCAGCAATATTGAAAATATGGGGCTAGTTGATCTACCGTGGTACAACGTACAACTGTATAAAAAGTTACTTTAGGCACCACGTTTAGATTAGTAATAGACCTAAGCTTATTCTTATTCAATCAAATATATAATCTTTTTATAAAGAACGATAAAAGCATTAAAGGCTCCATAAATTTACTTTTTCTGTGTTATCTCAATTCTTTAAAAAGGATTTTTTTTGTGATTATATTCACGTATTTTATAACGAAATCTTGACAAGTTTTTTAGATTAAAGTCTCTTGAAACTGATTTATCTTTATCTGCCCGGCAATTTTAATTTTCTTGAGGGAAAGTCCCTTTGCGCTAATGAATATTAAAGAAAGCAGTATTATTCCATTTAGGCGGCTGAAAAAGTTGTAAAAACCGAAAAGTTTGCAGGTATTAATCGAAGAAAAATGGTCGATAGGTACAGAAGGTTGAACTACACACGAAAATCTAAATCCTAAAGGAAATTTTATCCTTGATGAAAATAATTAAATTAAATTCGAAATATTTGCTTCCAATTAAAGTTCCTTTTAAAATATCTAATAAAATCGAGAGGTCATCACTTGATCCGTCTCTTATGGCATGGTCTATAATTGCAAACTACAATGTAAAATGTTTGTTTTTAATTTTGTACGCCCTTATTATACAGATTGTAAAAAGATAAGATAACTTTCTAGGGCAATAATTATTATTTTTTGTTGCCTTGGTAAGTATTAGTTTCAAAATCTGACATTTTTTAAAATACTTGTTTACTTACTGTAGGTATCTGAGTACATTATATGCAAAGCCCTATTTTCAAGATTAATGATCTTGAGGCAAACTTAAAAGTCTGCTGAAGGGTTAAAAAAAAAAATAATCGCAAAAATTAATATAATAAAATCCGAGATAATTAAAACTTTATCATGACAACCTCGCAATATTTAGATAAATTTTTAGTTTAGTCTAGTGGAGAACACTTTGTTGTCAGTATCTCTAACCTCTTTATTCATCAATCATCATCAACCAGCCCTTAGAGCGTCCATTGCTGGACATAGGCCTCCCTCATGACTTGCCAGCTGACTCTATTTTGACCTGCCTGGATCCAGTTGTTTGCAATTCTTTTCAGGTCATCGGCCCATCGTGTAGGTGGTCTTCCTTTATTTCGCTTATCGGTGCGTGGTCTCCATTCCAACAACCTCTTTGTCCATCTGTCGCCGCTCATTCTGGCTACATGTCCTGCTCAATTCCATTTTAACGTGGTTATTCGTTCGACGATGTCCTTTACGCTGGTTTTTCTCCGCAGGTCCTGGTTTGTAACGTGTAACCGTTCTAGAACATTCCTTCAATAAGCTTGATTGGGATACTAAAGGAATAAACATAGACGGACAGAAACTTAGCCACCTCCGTTTCGCGGACGATATCGTCCTAACAACTGACGACTTAGGAGAGGCGAGACAAATGCTCCATGAACTAGAAGAGGCATGCTCCGGGGTCGGCCTGAAAATGAACCTTTCCAAAAAAGATTATGACAAATCTTGTCATGAGCGAAGGTATAAACATCGATAACACTGAAATCAAATGGGTCGAAAAATACACGTACCTGGGCCATGAGATTATAATATCTAGAGATAATCAGACATGTGAGTTGCACAGAAGGATCAGCCTCGGATGGGCAGCCTACGGAAAGTTAAAATACGTCTTCAACAGTGACCTACCCATCTGTCAAAAAGAAAAGTTTTCGATCAATGCGTTCTACCAGTGCTCACCTACGGTGCGAAAACACTCAAATTAACGATGGCATCCGCGAAAAAACTGAGAGTTGCACAACGCAAAATGGGAAGGTCAATGACCGGATTGAGTTTGAGAGACCACGTTACAGGCCTCTTTATTAAAATTTAAAAAAAAAAAATCGAGAAAAGCTGAATTTCACTCTGTTTTAATCAGCTGGACAAGTAAGATAGTTAGAAAAAAATCTAAGCGTGGTTAATAATTTATTGGATTATTGAAATAACGCTCTTTTTTCTAAAAATGAGGACCTGTCTTAATTACAATATTAATATAATTCACATACTGTTAGGATGTTCTGTGGCATCCTAAGTTACTGTTAAAATATTGCAAACAAGTAAACAGAAGTTTGTCTTAGTCGAAGCTGCTTAAAGAAGGGGAAATCATCCAACGTCTGAAAATAATTTGATAGTTCAGGCTTTTTGGGAAAAGCCGAACTCTATTGATCTAAATTTCCATATTATCTTCACAAATGCTCTTTTGCTCTTCGACCTGCATATAGTTTGATTACTTTGAATTCTGGATTTCTATTTAATATAAATACGGATATGCAAGCGAATATGTTGCTTTGTTAACTCTCTTTACACTCCTCGTATTTGATGAGTTAAACTAAATCTCGTGATATTGTTTTGATGCAAAGATTAAAACGCAGTGCAAATTTTAGTTAATCTGGGCATTAGCGTTAACCCTGGATAAAAAAAACTTGTGGGCACTGGGCTATCAAGTAAATTGATTTAGGTAAAGTTAAAAAAAAATGAAAAATTATTTAACTATTGTCAAAACTACACAATTCCTAATACAAAGAGTAATAACGAGTGATTTTTAATTATTTTGCTCAAGGGAGGCCATGCATTTTAAAAGCATCATGGCCGTACTGCGTAGATAAGATGACATGATTGTTTTATGACATTTACGTCTTATTTGAATTTGTGTATTTGTAAAGTTTAAAAATTGGAGAAATTTTGTAATTTTTGCAGTTATTTGAAGGTAGGTTACTATTGCTTTAACTAATATTTCTCCGGGGAGTCGTCTTTTGACTATTATAAAGTGCTATTTGCAGGATATGATTTAATTTTTTATTTTTTTTTTTATTTTTCAGCGTATCAAGTTTTGGTGAAGCTTTGTTGCCGGATTGAAAGTTCTACAGTAAAAATGTTTAGTGAAGCACAAAAAATTTTTATTGTTGAAAGTTTTTTTTAGAAATGGAAACAAAATAGGCGGTGTGTGGAATTACTCTATGCATGACTGCTTTGATGAATTTCGAACCGAGTTTCCTGATGTTGCGGTGACCTTTCATAATTTTCGTACTGGGTCACAATACCTAATTGATAAATTTCGTCAGACTGGTTCTGTTCAACATAAAAAAGGGGCTGGAAGACCAACGAAACGATCGAATGAGGTTATTGAAGAAGCGCGACAAATTATGGAAAATAATCCTTCAACTTCTATTAGGCATTTATCTCAACAAATTCAGCAAACGGATTTATGCTACAGTACATGTCAAACACTTTTGAAAAAGGATCTGCATCTATACCCTTATCGTGTTACGGCTATTCATGAACTCCTTCCCAATGACGTTCCCCAAAGACTTAATTTTTGTGAATGGTTTTTAAACAATTTTCAAGAAGAAAATAGTGGTGTTTTTGAAAAAACATTTTTTACCGATGAGGCTTATTTTTATTTATCAGGCTATGTTAATTCACAAAATATGCGAATGTGGAATACGCAAAATCCGCATGTTTTTGTAGAAAGACCTCTTCATCCTCAAAAAGTTGGTGTGTGGGCAGCAATTAGTTCTAGAAGAATAGTAGGCCCAATTTACTTTGATGGCACAATTACAGCTGAGAGATATCGGATCGAAATTCTGACAACATTAATTAATGAGCTTCACGATGATGAATTGCGGGAAGGTTACTTCCAACAAGATGGCGCTACACCTCATGTAACCAGAGAAAATTTAAATTTTTTAAGTGAATTTTTTGAAAACAGAGTTATAAGCCGAAATACGCAACAAATATGGCCACCTCGTTCCTGCGATTTAACACCCTGCGATTTCTTCTTGTGGCCTTTTATAAAAAACTCCATTTATCGAACACCAATTGAGGATATAAATGATCTTAAACGAAGGATTTCAGAAAAAATTGCCGAAATTAATAATTCTCCAAACGTATTGGTTAATGTGTCTCTGAGGGTAAGAAGAAACATCAGAAGGTGTCTAGAAGTAGGAGGCGGCCATATAAAGTAGGCTTTCAAAGTAAGATAGCTCAGGATTTTATATTACATACCGTCAAAAAACATTATTTTAGGTTTTCAACGTGACAACGCTGCTTTCTTGCAAATTCGCCCTATGATTTAATCTACGCGCTACTGCTACACTATGTATACTGGGTCACAGCCGCCCTTGAGCAAAATAATTAATAATCAATCGTTATTTATAAATCTATGACATTTCTAGGTCAAATGTTTTTTTACGTTCTTTTATTGTCAGCATATCTAAATATTGCTATAATAATATACAGCGAAATCTCTTAATAGTGACCGCCCTTGAGGAATCAAATGTTGGTCGGTTAACAATGGTGGTCGGTTAATAGAGAAAAATTAAAACAACTGGTCTGCATTCAACACTGTATATTTATTAATAAGTATCTACATATTACATATATGTAAATAATTTTAAATATTTTTATTTAAATTTATCAGAACTAAAATTAAATGAGATGAAGAAAATTTACCAATATATATACAGGGTGCCCAAGATAAGGAGGGCCTCTATGGGGATCTCGGTTATGGTAAGAGCTACAACTTTGATTAAATGGGGAAAAAGTTGCGCAATCAGAGGACTAATAATATGGCATAAAAAAAGTTTTAGTAATATTTGTAAGTTTTGAGATATTAAATAAAAACTGATATTTTGGATTTTTGATTTTATTTTTCTTTGGCGTTATTATTAAAGTTAGAGCAAAACTGACAAAACTCTCTCACAGCAACTTGTTATGAACTTAAAGATTACATTGCAATTTTTTTTATACGACGTTTCGTTTCCAAGCAAACACCATCAACTTCATTTTTTCTAATACGGCCCTGATTTCTTATTGTCAAATTTTGAGAGCATTTTTTATTCTTAATTCAATGATGTACCAGACAATGTTGTTTAATTACGTTTCGAGCCTTTTTAACCATCTTTATGAAATTTTCAGGGTCCGGACCTGGATCCTAGAGTGTTGCATATGCTTTTTCAGCTTTTTTAATTAAAAAAATGAAAATGATGGATGTAGAAGGTAACAACGTAATCTTTTTAGTTTCATTATGAATTTAAAAAAAAATAATAAAATTACATAATAGATTTTTAATTATTTATTTAACATTGTAAAATACTGATTCCGAACCCATAATAATTAAACTTTAATTAATTGAAATAAAACTAACATTAACTCATTAAAAATTAATTTTCCAAAAGGTGTTCAAAGTGATTTCCGTCGTTCACCAAACATAAATAGGATCTTAAAACTGTATTATTTAGGACATTAGTTAACATTTGTGGCGTTACGCTGTGAAAGGCTGCAAGCACTAGTTGTCTAAGCTCTTCTTCTGTTTCAAAATTCTGCTTATAAACACAATTCTCGATATATCCCCAAAGGAAAAAATCAAGCGGGGTTAAATCTGGGGAACGCGCCGGCCAGGGTGTTACAGAATAAGTGCTGATACTTTTTTCTGGAAATCTTGCTGAAATGTACTCTCTAACTACCCTTGAATTATGTGCAGGTGCACCATCCTGCTGGAACCAAGTGTCGCGTTGTTCTGCCAGAGGTAAATTATCCAGAGCCTCCTCTAAGTCATTTTGGAGTAAATTCAGGTAATGCTCAGATGTTAAATTATGTTGATAGAAAAAAGGTCCTATTATTCTTGTTCCCAAAATTCCAGCCCACATATTAAATCCGAAACGGTATTGGTGTCTTGATTCTTTGAATACACGTGGATTTTCCTTAGACCAGTAATGTACATTTTTTCTGTTAAAGATCCCGTTTCGATTTACCATGCTTCATCAGACCAAATTATCTGGTAAGGAAAATTTATGTTTTCGTGGCATTTTCTGGTGTACCATTCGCAGAATGATCGACGTCTTTCTGCATCACCTGGCCTCAGTCCTTGACAAATTCTGTATTTATATGGGTGAAATTTTTGTTTGTTTAAAATAAATTGAGCAGTTGATTTCGCTACGCCTACATTTTCATCAATTTCTCTAGTTGATACTCCAGGGTTTTCAGTAACAGCTAATAATACGCTGAAAACCTTTTCCTGGTTACTATTTTTTTTTCGGGAGAGCATGGGTTTTTTAAATGCACCGTGTTCTTTAAGGTTAGTTACTAACTTACTGTAAGTCCGTTTAGCTGGTTGTCTCCTTTCCGGATATTTGTCCAAATACATCCGCTCCGCTACATTACAATTTTCTCCGCTTAAAATAAAACATGATAACATATCAAATTTTTCTTCATTTGAATAATAACCTGCCATATTTAGTTCAACTGAAGTAATGCCAAATTGTCTGACACCATACCTACTCATTTTTTTTTCCAATGCCTACTTCGCTAATTTGGGAAAAGAACAATACTTAGTTTGCAACAGCGTAGATTTATGTTGTTTCAAAAAGAAAATAAACCCAGGAAGTTTTTATTTTTTTTTAAACAGTATCGTAAGGTTTAATTAAAAAAGCTGAAAAAGCATATGCAACACTCTAGGATCCAGGTCCGGACCCTGAAAATTTCATAAAGATGGTTAAAAAGGCTCGAAACGTAATTAAACAACATTGTCTGGTACATCATTGAATTAAGAATAAAAAATGCTCTCAAAATTTGACAATAAGAAATCAGGGCCGTATTAGAAAAAATGAAGTTGATGGTGTTTGCTTGGAAACGAAACGTCGTATAAAAAAAATTGCGATGTAATCTTTAAGTTCATAACAAGTTGCTGTGAGAGAGTTTTGTCAGTTTTGCTCTAACTTTAATAATAACGCCAAAGAAAAATAAAATCAAAAATCCAAAATATCAGTTTTTATTTAATATCTCAAAACTTACAAATATTACTAAAACTTTTTTTATGCCATATTATTAGTCCTCTGATTGCGCAACTTTTTCCCCATTTAATCAAAGTTGTAGCTCTTACCATAACCGAGATCCCCATAGAGGCCCTCCTTATCTTGGGCACCCTGTATATGGAGTTGTTTAGGTTCCTCTTTCTCTGTCTCAGAGTTGGGAGGAGTTTTATCCGTTTCCTGGATCTCTTTAATACACTTGATGATAGTCAATTATTCATTTTCTGTTGGCAAATCGTTATCAATAGAGGCAAATTGTTTCAAGTTCACAAATGTGTCCCCAATGTTAGTAAACAGTTGTTGTATGTATTACACATAAATAAGGCTTTCATAAAGCATTTTTTTATTGTCACCGGGGACAAATTGCGCCAGGCCACCGAAACCCATATCAAGGCGTTAGTTATGGTAATATTATTTTCGATTTCTTGAAGAGGACAGCCACTGTCCATACATGTTAAAAGTCTCTTAATCAGATAGCTTCTGTAGAGCATTTTAAAATTCTGAATAATGCCTTGGTCCAAAGGTTGGCAATAGGTTTGTTCCAACACCCCCGAAAACCGTACATTGTATCGTTGGGTTCATGCGCAGAAAGAAAAAAGCGTTCCAACGAACCCGTGATGGTTTTTTGAACGACCCTTGTTGGCGTTCCAACACTGTTATGGATAGTTCGTGAATCGGTTTCTGTACGGTCATTTCGATACTTGGTCGAGAGCAAGTATCGTTTGGATTGACTTGCGCATTAGTCTATTTAGTATTTATAGTCTTGTATTTTTAGGAAAAAAAGCATTATTTACAAAATTTAAAATTTAAATAGGTACCTAGTCACTTACAAACAATTGAGTAATTTTCCATTTTTCATTGCCGTATCGCAAACTTCCAATTTTCAATAATGTTGACATTTAAAAGTAAGGTTAGTTTTAGAAAGACGCTTCCGAGCCACCGAGTGCGCCACGTTCACAAATCAGTACAAAAACCGTTCCAACTCATGTCCATTTTTGTAAGGTCACGAAACGATGAAATGTTAACGCCTGCGCACAAAATCGATCCCAACAGTTTCGTGGCGGTTCTCGGACGGTACAAAAATTGGGTGTTGGAACAAACCTTATGTGAGGTAGTATTGGGTGGAATAAAAATAAGTTTGACATTATCCAGTGTAATTTTGGGATGAGACGTTGCATTATCCAGAAACAATACCACTCTTCTATTCTGCTTCTTCATCTTGGTATCAAATCTGTGAAGTGTTGTTATGCTTCGAGAGGTCTCTTATCGATATTTGCGCCCTTAAAATATCAAGGATTTCTGCTTTTATCTATTATAAGTAGTTTTACCTTCTCACCTTCCATATTTGCACAGAACAGAATTGTATATCGTTGTTTTGCAATTTTTATTTTCAGTACACTTGTCATCTGATGATGGATTTGATGAGGAGGGTCTTGTTTTTGTGGCTTAATGCGCTGTGGCGATTGAGAAGGGAGTAGAGAAGAGAATAGGTCATTTTGGCTTTAGTGAGGTTGCCTTGGATATAGCGTTGCCAGTGGAGGGTTTTATCGAGGGTGATACCGAGGTATTTCACTGCGTCGGATCAGGGGGCATCGCGTCCATCCAGGTTAACCGCGTCGAAAGGAGGTTGTCTTCTGCGGGCAAACTTGATGGTTTGGGTTTTGTCTGGATTGAGGCGACGTTTTCAATTAACGCAGCAATTGGAAAATTCGTTTGCTGCTGTTTGCAGCTTTCTGGTGACCAGGTAGGGACGCAGTGACCTTACGATGAAGGCGGTATCGTCGGCATAGAGGGCCAGGGTGCTCTCGCGGGGTTTGGGAATATCGTGGGTGAAGATTTTGAAGAGGTGCGGGGATAGGACTGCTCCTTGCGGGACTCCCGCTTCGAGGGTGCGGGGGGGTTAAAAGTGATTGTCCGATGCGGACTTTGATTTTGCGGCGGGCGAGGTATGATTGAGTGAGGCGTATTAAGTTTGAAGGATAACCCAGAGCTATCATCTTGTGAATCAGCCCGTCGTGTCATACGGTGTCGAAGGCCTTTTCGATGTCGAATAAGATCATCCCGACGTACTGATTCCAGTTGAAGCTCTGAGTTATGAACTCAGTGATTCGGAGGGCTTGGAGTTCGCAATTGAGATTTTTCCGAACTGTTCGTCAGAAAGGACGTTCAGTTTGGTGGACTTCTCTTTGAGGCGATTGAGGATTATGACTCCAATGATTTTGGCCATTGAGCTAAGGAGTGATATGGGTCGATAATTTTGGGAAAAGGAGAGATCCTTTCTGGACTTGGGATGAAATCTCATTGCACTTCGCTGTTTATATAAAGTCAAGCCGAGGTTTCGAGAACGTACCAGAGTGCCCTCTAGTAGCGAAGTAGCGAGTAACGCTTTTGCGAATATCGTGGAAAGTATCGCGATGCAAACTCATATAAAGATATCGCGATGTACCTTCAATGTGCAGTCGATTTTTTATCATTCATTTTTATTGTAAATGGTAGTCTGGCAGAAGAACTAATAGTTACTAGTGGGATAGATCGAAATTAAAATAACTGTTCAATTTAATATTTAATTTATTTATTTAATTTAAACTTAATAAAATTTGAGAAACAATCAGTTACTTGTAATTTAGTTAAGCTAATTTGTCGCTCATGGTTTAAGTAATGATTAGGGAGAGATAGGGGGCCGCCAACAAAATTTTTAACAAAAAGGGGTTGCGTTTAGATAAGTTTGGAAAACACTGCTTTAGATAATAAACTTTATGAGGGACAGGACTCAGAATTGCTATCTGAAGATAACTGAAATAATGAACTGCGATCTCAGCAGACCATTGTCCCCAAGCCGATCTACAAAAAAGTATTCAACAGTTTCCTGCAATGGCTTGTAAATTAGTGAACTCTGTTAGATGGAAGAAAAGAATCCTGGGTGCAAGCAAACAACTAAAGTTTATTGTTAATCATGTGATGTATTTTCATGCTTTACAGGAAATAAAAACTATTAATTAAAGAACTTCACTCAAAATGATTAGTATTCTTAACTATTCTTCATTTAAATGCACTTCATTTTTCTATAATAAAGCAAAAAAAAAAAAATAAAATTAAAGTATTTAGTAGGTTTTTTTTTACCAAAATTAATATAAATACTAAAGTTTTACCGAAAAATTAGGAAAACTAAAGGAGGTAAACCCTAAAATCCCCTTTTCGTAAAATAGCGCGACTACTATCAAACTTGCAACTAAATATAGGGGGGGTCCGATTTCAAATTAAGACTTAGCAGGTAACACAAATGTTGAAAACAAACAAAATTTGGCAACGCTGTTATCCTGATAAAACGCAGAGTTCAAAAACATCAGCATTATATATTGCAGTATCGTAATATTTTTATCGAGTATTTTTAGTAAAGTAAGTTTTCAATATTAACCAACCTCATCGTGAAATACCATAATATTTGTATTATTTTTCCAATAATATATGAATTATTTTTTTTATCGTTATGCCGATCATACTCGTATTTAATGGGCTTTCTAAATTGATAACCGTAAACACTAATAATATTTAAAAACAAGGACTTAGTAATTAGCCCATAGATAGGAACCCTTTATGTACTTATAAGCATAACTACTATTTCGACGCTTGTGCCTTGAAATGAATTTTTTAAATTTCGTATTATTTTTTGGAATTTGTGTATCTTCTTTATGTGGAATATCAGTACCATTTATTTACGTAAAATACTTGAAACGACGGGCCATTGATATTATTGATAAAGCTGGACCAAAAGACGACTGTTCTAGGCATTTAAAACTTTGGATTGGAGACTTGTTTAATTTTAAAAAGCTATGGGCACTGCAAAGTAAGTTGTTGATATAATACTTATTTGGGTACTCATTAAGCCATGATAACTGGCTAAAAGTACTTCCTTCTTTATCGCATACAGGAAACCAAGAGCGTCAATACTAGATCGATTCAGCTATAGAAGTTTCCTCGAAATTATACTTGCTCATTATAGAGATACAGGGAGTTGAATGTAAAAGTTAATTTAGAAAAATGAGTCATACAGTTTAAAACAGTTAGATATATCGAATTGAAAATTGGCATTATTAGGTTTATATGGGGAAGAAATAAGAATTGCTGACAATCTTAAGTTTCACGCTAGAGACACTAGTTATACATTATATGGGTAATTTCAGGATAAGTTGAAATAATTGCGTTTTAAATCATGTTGCTCTTAAAAAAGAAATTGCCACTATCTTTTTTATGTGGATCTTATTTAACCTTATATAACACTTTAACTAAGAACTTTCTTTCATTTCGCATATTTTTTAGAATAAAATAGAAATCTTTATAGCAAATGTCATATATGTTACCCGTTACCAACGTGGTTGTTGAATTTAATAAATGCGTCATAATTTTAATCGACATTGTTTGTTTGCTTTTCTGCCAGCAAACCAATATTTATTTACTGCTTTTTTATTACTAGGTAGCTATTCGTTAGGTACATTAATAGAAACATGATAATTTTATAAATTATAGGCGCACCTAGTAAGAACGTCAAATATGTTACCCAATAAAAATATTAAATTATTTTTGACGCGGCAACAGTGCTTTTTACCAGTTGTCTGGCAAAAGTAAGTTCAGTGTTTGGGTTACACGTTTTTACACTTATTTGTATTTTTTGTCGTCATTTGTCTGCATTTTACAGTATTTGTTTATTAATAAGTATCCTCATACAGTAAAATCTCTCAATAGCGGCCACCCTCGGGAAATAAAATATTGGTCGGTTAACAGGAGTGGTCGGTTAATAATGGGGAAAATTAAAACAACTTACATTGTTTGTTTATTATTAAGTATCTAAATATATGTAAATAATTTTAAATATTTTTGATTAATTTTTTCAGAACTAAAATTAAATGAGATTAGGCCAATTTATCAATATGTATACAGTGTGGTCCACTAAGTGTGCAACAAATGGGAAACTTCTTTATTATTGTTTTCTCAGAAAATTTTATTCTTGATAAAAGTTGGTGCATGTCCGATAACCATTTCTGGTGTACTTAAAATGGCTTCAAGTCAAATAGGATACAGGGTAGGGCAAAAAATATGAAAATCATTCAAGAGTAAAGTACCCTTATTTTAAAAAATAGTGCAAAAGGGCATGAAGAAAAGTTGTTTAAAATAAAAAGTTATACTAAGATTTAAAATTATAGTCTCCTATCCCAAATATAAATTTTTTTAAGATAATTCGATGTAACCCCTGTATTATTGGTATTTCTATTATTTAACTTAGGTCCATATTTAACTTAAGCAAAATAAATCAGATATGCCTAATTTTTTAAATATTTTTCAAATCAGTATTAATTTAATTGAATTTCTTTGTTTTTTAAGCAACCCCACTGTTGTAAGGATATTTAATCTTACTTTATATTTTAAAATATGATATTTACTCGAACATAATTACTTCATTAATAAAACGCCTATATCAAATATTTTTTTATTCAACGCCCAAAAAACTATATTTTCTTTTATTATTGAAATATCAAAGATAATTATTAATATCAACATCGGCAGTTTAAAAATGAGATGCAGCCATAGAAATGTATGAAACTTTAATAATTGTAACTAACAGTTACAATGATAAAAAAAATAGAATATAAAGAATTAACTAACGAAGTGTCTCTGTATGTCCGCCTTCTCGCTCAATACATCTGTTCGTCCGCTCATAAAATTCCCTAAGAGTAGATCGCAATACCGTGGCAGGGATATTACGGCAATGGTGCCTTATAGAATTTTCCAATTCTTCAACGCTGTTGAAAGGTCGGTCTTTATACACTTTTTGTTTCAAGTGTCCCCATAAGAAGAAATCTAGGGGTGTAAGATCAGGCGAACGAGGCGGCCACCGTAGATCGGTATTTCGTCCTAGCCATTTGTTTCCAAATACCTCATTTAACCAATGCGTAACTGCTCTAGCACAATGTGCAGGGCACCCATCATGTTGAAACCATAGCTTGTGTCGTTCTTCTAACGGTAAGTTATCTATAAAGTTTCCCAATACATTCTGAAGAAAATTTAAATATCTATTGCCAGTCAAATTATCTCTATATAGAAGAACGGACCAATTAACTTGTCATTTAGTATTCCGCACCAAACATTTGTTTTTTTGTAATACTGATTTCTATTGTCAATTACAAAATTAGGACTTTCTTCTGACCATCACCTACAATTTTGCGACGAGACAACACCGTTTGTAGTAAAAGTGGATTCGTCTGAAAAAAGTATGTGCCGCCGATGAAAATATCTCCTCTCTTCTATTTCTCCTTGAATCCATATGCAAAAATCAAGACGCAAATCATAGTCTCTTTCTTGAAATGTACATACAAATTTAGGCGTGTAGGCACGATACTTGTTCTTTTTAAGTATGCGCTTTACAGATGTTTTTTTCACTCTTGTGTATTCAAAAACTTCTTGGGTGGATCTTGTAGGATCTTCGATTACTGCCTGAAGTACACCAAGCTGCCTATCTTCGGTGCACATGGTTTTTACACTTCCTTTTTTGTAATTATAATCCAATGATCCCGTCTGTTTGAAAAAACTTAAAATCCTACTTACGGTTGAGTATTGAATTATTTTGTCTGGATGACGTTCATTAAAAATATCTGCAGCCTCACCCATAGCTTTGTAATTTTCTCCTTCTCTAACTCTGCCTTCTTAACTAATGCAAGATGAAACGCTGGGGGCATTTTAATACAATAAAAAGTTTAATTCAACTTACAATATCAATATTTCTTTGACCAGAACAAACAGCTTGTCAAATAATTTTTGTTTTAGTTAGAATTTTCATGGCCTGCTGCGCCAAAGGGTGTTTGGCACAGTACAGTATCGTCTACCTGGCTTATTCTTTGATATTTCAATAAAAAAATAAAATATAGTTTTTTGGGCGTTAGATAAAAAATATTTGATACAGGCGTTTTATTAATGAAGTAATTATGTTCGAGTAAAAATCATATTTTAAAATATAAAGTAAGATTAAATATCCTTGCAACAGTGGTAAAGTCTGGGGTTGCTTAAAAAACAAAGAAATTCAATTAAATTAATACTGATTTGAAAAAAATATGAAAAAATTAGGCATATCTGATTTATTTTGCCTAAGTTAAATAATAGAAATAGCAATAATACGGGGGTTACATCGAATTATCTTAAAAAAATTTATATTTGAGATAGGAGACTATTATTTTAAATCTGAGTATAACTTTTTATTTTAAACAACTTTTCTTCATGCCCTTTTGCCCTATTTTTTAAAATAAGGGAGACCAAAGGTTGGCAATGTGAGGTAGTATTGGGTGAAAGAAAAATAAGTTTGACATTATTCAGTGTAATTTTGGGATAAGACGTTGCATTATCCAGAAACAATACCACTCCCTTATTTTGCTTCTTCACCTTGGTATCAAATCTGTAATGCCATGTTGTCATGATATCTGCTGTCATCCACGCTTTTTTGTTCCCATTGGAGAGGTAATCAATATGTGCGCCCTTAAAACATCGAGGATTTGGGGGCCACACGCAAATATTGCCAAGAGTTCACCTAAGGGCAGAGTTACCCAACTATCTACCTACATTTTTGTTTTCGAAATGTAATAAAGGTTTTTCAACTTTTTATGTTTTCAGTCGAAAACGTATCTAACCTAAACTCATTTTGTGGTCTAAAATTAAGTTTTAATTGAATGTCCAAACTATAGTCAATATGCGTATTTCCAAATGTCTGTTCTTTTATTGAAGAGCCTTTTGAGGTTTTTGTGAAAGTTGTTTAGGTCCGAAAAACCACCAGAGTGCCAGGGACTTTTCCCACTATTGTATTAACGAAAAGTCCAACAAAATAATTTTGTTAACGTGCTACATACAGTGACTCATTTATATTTATCGTAAGAATCGATTTTAAAATGTCGTGTAAACTTTTTAGTCGACTTCCGTCTCCAACTTTATTTCTGGTGCAGACCTCTGGAAATAACATTATTTTATTCTTCAAAGATAATAGGCACTGGAAAACCCTTTTGCAATATCTTAAAAATCTCATTTATTTCGTCCGTCATTAAAAACACTTTAATGTGAACTAACGCAATGAATTTAGGAAATTTGGCAAAGTTGAATAAATTCCTGACGTCTCGGTACCCTACCCCCTCGCAAAAAATCATTGCATTCAGGTTTACACCTAATATTTACCGCAAGCCCAAGGAACCCAAAAACTTATTTAACAATAATATCGGCCAGGGAATTTATAAAACTAATAAATATCATTGGTATTATTTCTTGCTTTTTATTTATTTAGTGTATTGCACTTTTTTAGTGCTTGATGCTTCAGCTAAACCCCAGACGGGTATTTTAACTGGTAATATTTTGCATTGGGGTAACTATGATGAGTGCTTAAAAATCAGGGAAGATAAAGGCACTGATGGGGTAATTGAGGGGCAATATTGCACCATTGCCTTATTACCGATTAAGAATGCAACAAGTGACATCGCCCAAATTTTGGATATCGTTAATGTAAGTAGAGCACTTATTTGTCAAATGTAAGGTCGAACTTTAATGCCACTAACAAAAAAAGCAATATACCGTACTAAATACTATTCTTATTTTTTACAAATCATTGGAAGTTCGTGGTCAAGAATCATCAGAAGGAGCTAATAAATTTATTATTTTCTTATAGAGATTTACTACTTTGTTTATTATTGTATTCCCATGTATGAAATGAAAGAAACAAGCAATAATTTTACTTATTTTCGATTCTATCCGATTTTGTTATCACCAGGGTTGTAAAAGATACTTCAGAAAAGTAACTAGTTTTTGCATAAATATATCTAGATACTTCAAAGAAGCAGTTACTTTTCATAAAAGGTAAATTCGTTCTTAGTTACTTGATCATAATAAGAAGTTACTCTAAAAATAACTAAAATACTTTTGAAGTAACTATAGATACCAAAACTTTACCTGTTAGTGAACACATTAATAATTATAAGTTACATAAAAAAGTAACTAGTTTCTAAGATAGCAACTACAGTTACTAGGTATCTGATATGATGATTTAAGAATATATTTAATTTAAATTATTAAGGAATTTCGCAAGGCGTATATTAAATAATAAAATTAAAGAGGTAGCATGTAGCACAACTGGATGCTCAGATGTTTTACAATATATTCATGTAACTAAAAAACTAGGGTTATGTAGTACGTTAATATATTAATATATAGCTAATGCAAAACAATCTCCGTTGTACGTCATCAATCACCTGATAATTATAATTCGGTATGAAAACATGAGGACATTAATTTTGGGCAAAATTTCATGCGATATTGAATGTACTAAAAACTTTTCATACTGGTCCACTTGTAGCTCGTTCATTGTCTTGTTTTGACGTTTTATTGTTTTCGTTTCGTACGTGCATTTACGTATTTTTTAACAAAACTTTAGATATTTTCATAAATAGCATTAAAATACTGTTCCTTTAAGAACAACAAAGATGTAGGACGTCTCTGTCGATTACGTTGTTTATCATTTGTGAAAAATACTGAAGCATTTTAATAGCCGGTGCAAAGATCAACATCTTTTCTTGTAAGCTATTTTCAGCAAGAACTTAACAACAATGACCCAATGTTACCCTTGCCAGCACTTGGAGAAGTACCTTTGTAGAGAATGTTAAGGTATACAATACATATTTTATATCTGCTTTACTAATTTTTAGCGTGTAGCAGCTGCCCTAAATTTACATATTTTCACTGCAAGCACAGTTTTCTGTTAAGAAAAATAAATTATGAGAATCACCTAAAAACCTGGTTGTGCTTTTTAATAACATCATGTAACGTTGACAACTTTAGGTAAGAAATTAAAAGACAGACAACTGTTTGATGGTTGACTTAACTCTTTAAGATGCCTGAGGGAAATAGGCTTTGGATGGAAAAAAGATAAAACGAGGCAAGGGCTGATGGAACTTTTTAATATAGTTTTCAAACGACTGGTATTTTTGAAAGAATATAATAATATGAAAGAAAAGGAAGAATCCTTGTACCAATTCGATTTCTTGGATGAGATATGGATTTTTCAGAATTGTACTATTGGTTGATCTTGGCAAGATCAAAATAAAAGGAGTATCAGATTTACTAAAACTTATGGTAATAGGTATTCTGTAGTAAACCAATATATATATTATATACTATGGTAATTTTACCTAGGTGAAACATATTTTTCTAAGTACATAATACTTTATGCATGTAGTGAGGGTGGCTTTACTGAGGGCGCAGAGGTAATTCTTTCTTCTAAAACGAAGATTTTTAAAATTAAATAGAATAATGTGTATTTATTTATGTAAATGTATTTTGTTTCTGTAAAAAGGAACCTAGTGTAATTCCATCGCTCGGTTACAATCTGGCAACACTGTTATTAACTGACCTTACTTGAAGGGTATGACGTGCAAGGAACATTGTTTTTCATTAACTATCTGTATTAATACGGCCCTTTACCTTTTTAAAATTTAAGATGGACTATGAGCTGTTAGAAACTTTTCTTTTTTGTAACTTTGTATAACGGATTCAAATTTATTCAACAAACATAAAATATTTCTCATTTCTAATAACGCATTTATAACAAAACTTGTATCTTCTTGAGTAGTTTATTTATATTATACGCCATCTCAATAATTAAGAAATAATTATCTGATTTTACATGGTAGATTTAAAATTTTTAAACACGATTTCTTAATTATTATTGTTAAACCCAGTAACAAATAATCATAACGGATTCAAATTTATTCAACAAACATAAAATATTTCTCATTTCTAATAACGCATTTATAACAAAACTTGTATCTTCTTGAGTAGTTTATTTATATTATACGCCATCTCAATAATTAAGAAATAATTATCTGATTTTACATGGTAGATTTAAAATTTTTAAACACGATTTCTTAATTATTATTGTTAAACCCAGTAACAAATAATCAACCATTAGTTTTTCACCAAAATTTCGTTATTTCTGCTAAATTTCGCCCTATTCTTTATTTTGTTGTTATGCTTGTAAAAATGTATTAAATATAGACGTTTATTATTATTATACAGGGTGTTTTAGAAGTACGGTACGTAATTCAAGGAGGTGATTCTTTATGGTATTCTAAGAGAAAAAGTCCATCAGGAGTTGCCCCGTTTTTGGTATACAGGGTGTTAAAGTTTTTTAAAAAAATCGGTTTTCTATCATTTTGTTAAATATCCTTCCCCTATTTTATTGAAACTTGGTACAGTTATTCATAATAATAAGGGGCTTAGTTAGCCCTAACTAAATTAAATTTATTAAGTCCAGTGGCATCCCGGGGAGCACCTTAACGTCTATTAGTGTCAAAAAATATACGCCACTGGCTTTTCTCTAATTTTGATATTTTTTACATACATACACATTGCAAAAATAATAAATACATTGTCCTGAGTGTAAGGCTTTAAATAACCCAAGAATCAGTAATATGTAAAAAAGTATAAGCATTGAAATGTTCGTCTTAGTTTTACCACTGTGATATTTTAATAAGCGTATTTTGAAATTTAATGAATCTATAGTAGTTTTATTATCTTTATACGGTTCCATATTATAGTTCCTTCCGGATGTAATGAGAATAGAGGAAGGAAAGGATTTAAAAAACTTCTTAAGAATATTTAAAGTGTTATATGGTGTTTGTTTACCAAAATCATGCACTCCAGACAAGATACAGAAGTTGTGGGATTATATGGAACACACATTTAGATTACCAGTTCACGTATCTTTAGATGCAAATTTTTGTTCCCAAAAGGGGAAAGTTCCACATGCGTTTTACTTTGACAAATATGTGATGTGAGTATAAATTATTTAATTTAAACTAGCATAGAAGATATATGACGGAGGACGAATCTTAAACTTTAAAATTTATACAGGATATCGTTGAAATGACTTTACAACGCTTAGCCACAAATTCCTTAAACAAAAATAAGGCGATCTAGGCAAACTTACATATATGCAATGTTGCTTCGTTTGCCGCTACAGGGCGCTAAAGTTCTCAAATTAATATCGATTTTTGGGAGTAATTTCTAAACGCCGTTATCGACTTTCACTCATTTTGGGAATAAGAATTACTACTATTGTTGGCGTGTTCTGACGTAAACGCGATCTTTTTTTAATGCCTGGAAATTTAAAATAAATAAAAAATAAAAGTTTGTATTTTTGCAACCCCCTCTACAAATGGCTTCAACTGTTTCTGTGACACTAGCTGACTTTATTTTAAAACTTTTTTGTCTATTGTAAAATTTTTGCCAGATATACAGTTTCCCTTCCAATAAATTATTTACGATACCTTGCAATTCATCATTGTTGTTTATTCGGAACGAAATAACATGAAAAAAGTCTTAATTCTAATAACTACCAACTAAATAGTTTAATTCTCATATCAAATGTTCAAAATGTTCACCGCGTTCCTGAATCTTTAAATTAATCCTTTTCAAAAAATTAAACTGTACTTTGGGCATCGTCTCGGGCTTATTTTTAAAATAATCTGCAGCATTGAAAATTCTTTGCAATAACTCAGCTTTCATAGCGATGGGGGAAGCATACACTTCTGATTTAAAAGCGCCCTGCAAGAAAAAGAGGCGTTAACTCGGGAGATCTTGCGGGCCAATTAGCGGGTGCATCGTTGACTCATCTGATCCATCTATTAGGATATGTTTCATTTAAAAATTTTGGAACATTGACACTAAAGTGGAGTGGCGCCCTGTCGTGCATAAACCACATTTCGGTATGAAAAAAATAATGAAAGATCATGCAATAAATCTGGTAAAGTGTTTTGCAAGAAGAGTAGATAGTTATCCCCATTTAACCGATTTGGCATTACAACTGGTCCAATAGTCATACCTGCCCAAACATTAATTCTAAATTCATGCTAAAAATGTTTCTTCCTGATGGCATTAGTATTTTCATCGCTACACACAAACATGTTCGTTATGTACATCTCTAATTCTCGATCTCGTAAACGCAGCTTTGCTCGTAAATAAAATGTTCGTATTAATGGTTGCATTTAGTATTCTCATTGCTTCGATGAAATGGCAAACTTCAGCCTTAGGATCCATTGGCAAAAGATTTTGCACCTGTTGCACATGATACGGATGGAGCAACTGCTGTCATAGAATGTTATTTATGGTATTTTTGGAAACCCATTCGAACCACAAGCGTCTACAGCTTAATTTGGGATCATCTCCAATTCTGTTTAAAACTACCTCTTCGAGCTGCGGAGTCCTAATTGTACGTTGGCGTCCTCGGTTCACATTATTTTCAGTAAAACTTCCCGTTCCATAAGTTGCTTCTCAATACTCACAAAAATTTGATGGTTCGGAATTCTGCGGTCTGGATATTTGTCACGATAGACTCTGACACTTAATTTTTGTATCATTGTCCAGAATAGCAGCATTGATGAGGTATCGAAAATTTGACGAGAGCCAAAAAAGTTTCAAAATAAAGTCAGCTAGTGTCAGAGAAATAATTGAAGTCATTTGTACGGGGGGTAACAAAAATACAAACTTTTATTTACAAATCACGCGCCATCTTTAAATTTCTAGGCAATAAAAAAAGATCGCGTTCACGTCAAAACACGCCAATAATAGTAGTAATTCTTTATCTTAAAATTAGTGAAAATCGATACAGGCGTTTAGAAATTATTTCGAAGAAACGATATTAATTTGAGAACTTTAGCGCCCTGTAGAGGCAATACGAAGCAACATTATAATAATATATAGGTACGTTTACCTAGATCGCCTTATTGTCAGTTAAGGAATTTGTGGTTTAGCGTTTGTATAGTCATTTAAAGGACACCCTGTATACTTAAAAAACTATAGTTTAATTATTACATTTTTCTTAGTTTTCTTCCAAAAGTGGAAAACTTTGCGACCACTGTATATAATAATTATTTTAATCTATGATTTAGTATTAAATTTTTAGTTGGATTTTTGGGCTATTATTTTTTGCTATATTTCTGGCTACTGTTTACGATATAATTGTTTGTCGAAAATTACAAGGTAAGAGAAAGGCTACTAATATTACTTAGTATTTACTTAGTCAACATTCATCGAATAATGCGTATATTATTATCAACAAAGCTGTTTTTTCTTCTACAATAAGGGCCATATCGCATTATAGGAACGCTCACACTCAAGGCACGCTCAAATCAATCACACTCCCTCGATTTTAGTGCAGTGTTCCTATACAACGCTCAGATTTCATCATGTTGAAATATTTTTTAATTACCGAGTTGGCGATGATGGCGATATTACTAGATAAGGAAGAAAAAGGCAAAGGTGGGTATATCCCAGTTTATTAAGTCGTGCAAGTGAAGGAGAATTGCACACCTTGTATAACAAACTAATAGATTATGAATTAAAATTGGATCAGTACTTTCGAATATCGAACATAGCATTTATTATTTACTGAACGAGATCAAAAACGACATTAAAAAAATAACACTATAACGTTCAGAGAATCTTATATCATATATAACGAGTGATTATTAATTATTTTGCTCAAGGGCGGCTGTGACCCAGTATACATAGTGTAGCAGTAGCGCGTAGATTAAATCATAGGGCGAATTTGCAAGAAAGCAGCGTTGTCACGTTGAAAACCTAAAATAATGTTTTTTGACGGTATGTAATATAAAATCCTGAGCTATCTTACTTTGAAAGCCTACTTTATATGGCCGCCTCCTACTTCTAGACACCTTCTGATGTTTCTTCTTACCCTCAGAGACACATTAACCAATACGTTAAATTACTTTCAATCCGGCAACAAAGCTTCAACAAAACTTGATACGCTGAAAAATAAAAATAAATAAAAAATTAAATCATATCCTGCAAATAGCACTTTATAATAGTCAAAAGACGACTCCCCGGAGAAATATTAGTTAAAGCAATAGTAACCTACCTTCAAATAACTGCAAAAATTACAAAATTTCTCCAATTTTTAAACTTTACAAATACACAAATTCAAATAAGACGTAAATGTCATAAAACAATCATGTCATCTTATCTACGCAGTACGGCCATGATGTTTTTAAAATGCATGGCCTCCCTTGAGCAAAATAATTAAAAATCACTCGTTATATAATACATATGATCTAACCTAATAAACCCATTAAAAAGATGAATTTATTTTGTTCCACATTGCCATTCTTCTTAAGTAACAATGGTTTAAAAAACTAAATTTAGTGCCACAAAAGAATTGTAACATGAGCACTAGCGTAACTACAATTTTTTGGCCCCAACGCAAAATATATAAGAAGCCCCCCCCCCCTTTCGATTACAAATCACAAATACTAAATAAAAATAAAACAACGAACTTTTAATTTATTTTACATATAACTTAATAAAATATTTCTTTGCATCAAAGTAAAACAAAACTTTAAAATAACTTTAAATTTAAACCAAGTTCAATATTTTGTTATTAAAGAAGTTGCAAATTGTAATAAAATCTCCCGAGTTTAAAACAAAACTCAACTTAAATGTATTAAACCCTAAAATGATTTTTTTCACGCTTTACACATTGCCAATTCATTAATTAAATTTTTAAAGTCCAATTTGTTCGCAGCTCCACTTTCGACGGAAATTAGACAAAAACTACAGTGGGCCCCCCAAGCTTGGGGGCCCCAACGCATTGCGCTTACTTGTCTTATGGTAGTTACGCCACTGAACATGAGGTAGTTATAATGATGAGATTGTTGTTGTCTATCATCATTCTCTGGTGAATATGCTTCATAGTATGAGGCACAAGAAGGGGGACCAGATAATGATTATGATAATGATACAATTCAAGGTGGTTACGAACCATTTAAATTAATATTTCATCCATTTCCATGGCTGATGAACTGAAATCTCGTATTAATTGTATTAACGCTGACCGCTCACGTCACAGACAGGGACGCTCACGCTCAGCTAAAATATTCTATTCGAGAATTTCTGCAGCGCTCGAGTGACCGTATCGTGACTTGAGCGTGAGCGTTAGTGGGAACACTTCCATTGCCACCATCTGAAAAGTATTTGCTATGAACGTGACTTGAGCGTGCCTATAATTCGAACAGGCCTTAAGAAATGTATACCTACGATACGGTAATTATTCATAAAGGTGGAGAAATGAAATTGTTTGTAACTTTTTTGCATACACCCTAATTTGAAGTCGCCGATCACAAGACCTAAGTTTTTGCGGCAGTCTCTAATAGTTGTCAAGGAAAAATCTTTTTAACTGCCAGCTCAGGTTCATTTTTGCAATAATTAAATAAAATCTAAACAATTGTAACGAGATTCTAGAATTTGAGCTTTTAAAATGTGCTAAATCGGCTTTGTTTGTGGGACAATCTAAATGTTCTATTCTTTTACAATCTTTCATGTTTTTTAATATTTTATTGAAAATGGCGAAGGATTACATAATATAAAAAATAAATATTTTTTGCTCAGAAACTATTAGAAAGCGGCGAATTTGGATTGATTATGATCAGCCTAAACTAACCTCAAATTAGTGTATGTAGAAAATTAGCTAAAAATTCGAAATTTCCACCTTTCCGAATATATATCATTTATACAATTTGTTTACATTACATTTATGATCTTCTTTAGATTTATTTGTAAACATTGTTTCTCTTTTGTTTAATTACAGAAGCATCCGAAAACTTTTGGACAAAAATACTTATCGCCTTTTCTGTTCATCGAAACCTTAAGAGTATTTTTCAATATCCGTCAGCTCATAACGGCAACAATTTAAGCTGTGTCAATGGTATAAAAGTGTTAAGCATGCTTTGGGTTATTTTTGGTCACAGGCACATGTTCGGTTTCCTGACTGGAACTCTAAATATGCTTGACTATTTTGAGGTACAGAGGTAAAAGTAGAAAACCCAAGCCTTCAACGGATATCAACTTAAAACTACGAAAGGATAATATTTGAGCCACTGTAATGGGGGCCCATTCACTAAGGCCATATTCGAGCAATCAGATTGACAGGAAATTTGGTTGCTTGTTCATAATTTAAAATATCGCATGCAATTTGATTGTCGATGCCCACTGACTGTATGAATGTATAAACAATTTGGTTGCAATCGACACTAAACAATTTAGGAACGTATAGAATTTACATTTCACAAAGTTCGCCAGATCTATCCCCAGACGCATTTCACCATATCACAACTCATCGGAGAGGCTGGGAAAGTACTGCAAGATGTCGCTTGATTTATGCTGCGTCCGCAGTTGTTTATGCAACCGGGTAGATTGATAATCTGGTTACTCTTATATCGCCTAGTCAATGGAGGTTTAAAGCACATTAAGTGACGTAACCTTGCATAACATTACACGGACCCAACTATATCTTCTAGTAGGAAAACTTGCATTGATCGATTACTAGACGAAATTCTTGATCACAAATAGATAATAATTAATATTAAATTATAAATTATATTTATCTGAATTTACAACGAGTGTAAGTAGGTACAGTGATGAACTTCGTTGTTGATTTTAGGTAAAATAGGTTTATTATTTATATCACTAATTACATCTAGTTGTTCGGTTTTATCTTTTTTACTAATACTAATTATTATTCCAAATTGACCGATACTGACACTGTGACGCCGCTATGCTATGAGCGGCATTTTTTGTAATTAATCGATTTCTATTTAGTGGAGGAAAGGACTGGTAGGCCTCGTCATTTTACTAGCTCCCTTTGCAGTTGATAATTTTCTTACTATAAGTGGTCTGCTGTTAGCCTACAAGTATATGGAAATAAGAGATATGTTGCCAGCAAATCAATCGATGCCATATTTTATGTTTTATTTTTTGAGGTTTCTCAGGTGAGTACAATTAAAATAAGTACTAAATAGGCAAGGACATAACATGGAGTAAAAGGACAAATTTATAAAAAAGTTGCAAAAAAAATTCAAATTGTGAAAAACTCAGCATCATAATCAAGTTCAATTTGGAAAAGCTTGTACAGCGAGCAAGATAATGCGACTCATCCAACGACATTGAAAAACGGATCCCGTTTCTCTAATGGATTCCCTGCTCTCAACTAACCCAGCAGGTAGCATCTTTATAAACTAACCTGAACTCAACCCGAGTCTGGCGCCAACTGTTGAGGAGTACAGGATAGTTCGCTTTTATAAAAGTTGCGAGTGAGTTAGTTGAAGCGAGGCAATCCTTGAACAGCAATAGAAAAAATGAACGAAATGAGCATACAATAGCAGAGCGATAGGGAATTCCTCCGTCCATTCGATCAGATACCCCATAGTTTAGATCCGGATCTGTCAGGAAGTAGTTAGTATTGAAGAGTTTTGCAGTCTTCCTGCTCCTAGCTATTGCGCATGACCATATCTCTAGAACCAATGTAGGATGCTGCGCGCTGCCTATCTCCCAAAGCTCCATTCACCCACGTACTCACATTTGACCCTTATTGCAAGGGGTCTGCGTGCCACCTACCTCTCTAAAGTCCGACCACCCTGAGGCACCATTATAAGATGCCGGTCAGAACAACCGAGGCGATGCCCTGCCCCTATAGTATGCTGGTCTACCTCCTCTAGTAAAGTGTTATCTTGAAGAATCAATAAATACGCCATTGAAGAATTCCATCAGTATTTCATCTGCACTACTCCCCGACAACCAGAAGATTCGTGACATGGTGGCCGGTGTTCATAGCATCTCAGGCCATCTCCACACCACCTATAACTACTTGCGTTTGGCTTTTATTTGAAGGGTGCTGCGTGCCCATATTTTCCAAACCTCCCTCACCCCAGGTATTTGCATTCGGCTCTAATTGAAAGGTTTCTGCTTGCCGCCTGTCTACCAAACCTTCCTCGGTCCAGGTACTCGCATTTGTCTGTTATTGCAAGGGTGCTGCTTGTCGCCTACCTCCCTTAAGTTCTTGTCGGTCCAACAACCTCTTACGCATTGTCCTACGTGAGCGATCAGTTGCGACGAAGCTAACGACGCGATGCGATGCGTTTATAATGCGATGAGGGGCGAAGCGATGCGATTCGATGCCGCTGTCCTATGTGGGGATCGCGTCGCTCGTCGCTCACATCAGTCGTGCCACAGCGTTTCACGGTGGTTTCACTATGAACAAACGCATTTCTTTTTTGCTCGAAAACTCTTACTTTAAATACAAATTCGTGAAAAAATTTCAACGCAAAAGGAGTAAAACCAATATTATATACTTGGAAAGGCATTTACATGGTGAATTCCATCATCTGTATGAACAGTTGAGAAGTCAACCCACCAAATTTAAGGAGTATGCACGAATGTTACCAACAACATTTGGTTACATTTTAAAGGCTATAAAACCATACTATTAAGTTCTACAACCTTTCAACGACCTATATATGTCGAAGAAAGATTAATGCTGACTCTGAGGTAAGTAAAAAAAAATATGTACTTATTAGCTTCTATTGGATTTACATAGTTATATGTAAAAAAAAGTTCACAAAAAGGCTAATGAAATTCTGAATAATATAGTTAATACCTCAATACAGTGTACTTATGATCTACTCTAACATGTTTGTAGGAGTAACCTTAGAGGAGGGCAAAGCTGAATTAATTTTTTCTAGTTCTTTTATCAATATTTGTTGCATATGTGTCCTAAACTGCAGTTTATTTAATGCTGGGAGTTGTTTCATAAACGGTAATAAAGACTTGAACCAGGATATGTCATCATCGTCCTCGTTGATTCGTTCCTTACGTAAAAAGTTCATTTTCTCTCTTTCAATTTCAAGGAAAGCCTCATGAAATTCATCGCCAACTTTTTTTTTCTTACAAGAGCGATTTTGTGTTACTGGAGCTGTGCGCTTTGGAGGCATGGAACGTGACGGCGTCTGCTGAAGAATGGAACTAGAGGGCATCTGTTGGAGAATGATGCAGTCTTGTGTGTCTAGCCCAGATGTGGAAATCGTAGTCCCTGGTTGCAGAGTGATGTGATCATTGCTTTCTGTGCATGCTGTCTCTGCTGTAGAACTGCTGTCATAGGCGTGCGCAGACTGTTTAATATAGGTGGGCCACGTAAGGAGGGAAGACCGCCGCAGGCGCTGTTGGAGGCAAAGCCCGCTGCAGGCGCCGCCGAAAGCAAAAAAATTTTTGGGTGCCACGCCCACTTTTCAACTAAAAGTCGTTAAGATCGTTAAAAAAACAAGGCAACAGGCAATGCGCGCTTTTTTAAATGAAAATATAAAATCAAAAAGCAATAACAATCATTAAGGCTCAAAACTATCGATGGTTATTGACAGCTAATAAAAATATTTAATAAATACGCAATATAATAAGTTACAAAATAATTTATTCAACCAAAAAACAAATTAACAATTAATCTAAGAAAAATACGCAATAATGCCCAAGATCAAGATGAAGGAATAAACATCTTATAGGGTGGGCCATGGCCCACCCGGCCCCCCCTATGCACACGCCTATGACTGCTGTCCTCTGGCATAGACATCCACGACTCAGGCTCACTAATTTGTTCAACAATTATACGTTCACCTGTGTTTTGTGATTCGTCATCCATAGTTGCCGATTCCGATAGAATTGTACTATTGCTTTCTTCGCGAGGGAATTCTTGTAAATCGTCTGATTGTTCGATGTTACCAGTAGTTTTTCGAGGCTTTATTATTATTCTTAAAAATGACATGCATTCAAAATAAGGCCATGTGCCTTTATATTTTGGTTCGCTGTCAGCATCAGCTCCCTGAACTGGGTTTTGGAATTTTTTTAAGTTCCCTACAATAAGTATCTCGCAGATGTTTCCATTTTTTCTTGACGGCATCACCTGAAACAAAATATTTGTGAATTAAACCTGCTTTTATTCCATACTCCAGTTGTACTGTAATGGAAATAATATTTTTTTTTCAAGGGCTGTTCCTCGGGTTGTTCTGAATGTTTTACTCTGTGACATCAAATAATTTTAAGAGCTTGTATAAATAAATAACGTTTCGATTTCAGATACTTGGCTACTGGGGTACAATTTCGCCAAATCGCTTTCTCATTCAGAATTTCGAAATCAGCTGTTTCCAAGATTGTCATAGAAGTTTGTGTAGCCATATGGAAAACATTATTACCAGTTCACATGGCTAAACCCACTGTGGAAGACTTCAGACTAATAGCGCAAAGCTTTTGGGACAGATGGCAATATCCTCACTGCATTGGAAGCATCGACGGGAAACACATCCGCATAAAAAAAACGAGAAACTCTGGTTCTATGTATTATAACTACAAGTGTTACTTTTCAATCGGATTACTGGCTGTAACTGATGTAAATTATAAGTTTGTAATGGTTGATGTAATGGTATGGTAAAGATAACGATGCAGGAGTGTTTGACAATTGTCCCCTTAAACAGGCCCTTGAACTGGGAAGACTGAAAATACCCAAAGAAGAAAATTTGCCAAGGTCTAATATAGAAGCACCATACGTTTTAGTGGGAGATGCTGCATTTCCTCTGAAAGAATATCTAATGAGACCTTTTCCAGAAAAGACGACAATCAAAGGTGACCCTAAAGACAACTATAACTATCGCCTATCTCGGGCAAGAATGGTGGTGGAATGCTCTTTCGGCTCAATAGTATCCAAATTTAGAATTTTACAGAAAGCTATCGAAACCAATGTAGAAAATGCTGAGCATATAGTGAAAGCAATCACTTTGCTTCACAATATAATTCGCGACTTGGAATCCATCACTGAAGCCGAAACCACATCTTTTCGTGAGGCCTACCGGCATTTACCAAAAACACCGCACCACAATTTAGGAAAAAAGTTTAATGCTTCATCCCGGGCAGCTATTACAGTAAGAGAGAAATTCAAACAATTTTTTGAACAACACCCTATAAATAGGAATGAATAAATTTGATTTTATTGTTGATATTTTTGTACTTACCTGTCGTTCCCATGACTTCACCGACCTTTTCCCATTCTCTGTGCGTTAAGAGTCTGTTGTGGTAACTCTTATGTCTCTTGTCCCACAAAACAGGACGTTCCTGTATTAAATTGCTTAAAATTTCTAGATCCATGCTTTGATTTAGTTCCGACAATCACGTGCGAATCGCGCGAAATTATCAACCCAACTGATTGTTTCGCATCGCTTTGTATCGTATGTACGCCGCTCGTCGCGTGCAATCGCTCACGTAGGCCATGCCATATGATCGACGGCCGTTTGATTTTGACGCATCGCATCGCTTCGCTCTGCATCGCAAGCAGCATCGCAACCATAGAAAAAAGAAACAAAGTTTAGAATAAAAACTTAAATGGAGCATTATTCTGACTGATAATTTCGACGTGCAATCGTCGGATGGCGCCACTTACCAGAAATATCCCGAGCGATGGTGCTCGCCGCGGTGCAGAGTGGGTGCAGATTCCTGTCGACTGTTGCTTTGTCATCTTGTCAATTTTAGTAACGGACAACGGTTTAGTTTTTAATTTTTTTGCTTTCGCGCATCCATGGTGGTAAGAGGCATCGAGTTTGAATCTGTGCGAATTTTATATTAATTTGTATTTGGCATTTGGCTAAAACTGTGAAGTGGTGAAGTGTGTTTCCTTTTGAGCCATGAATAAATACTATGTACCTGCAGTTCGCCCAACAAAGTGTTGTGTGTAAAACTGCACAAATAGGCATAACAAAGATTTCCAAAACATAATCCGGAGTTGTACGTATAACATTTGGTTTCAACTTGTAAAGCCTGCAAGTTATTAAACTTTGAGTGTAGAAGAAATTAATAAGAAATATTGTGTATGTGAAGAAAATGTTGACCCCTAATGCGTCATCAATTCCGGAGCGGTCCTAAAGGTTAACGTGCCAGGTAAGTTACAGAATTAAAGTACCATTGTATGGAAACTGAGACACGCATTTTTGCTTCTACCTCCTGTTCTAGAGAGCCTATAAAAAAATTATCAGCTTAGATGTTCAAAATAGGTCACTTTTGTCTGTTGATTAGTAGAGCATCGATTTCATCTTTTATTTTTTTTATGATAGTCTATAAGATCTAGAATAATATAGATAAAATGTTTTTGTCGGTTTTTTTTTCCTAGCAGTGGTACCACTTACTTTTTAAATAACCGAACTAAAATATATTGTGCCTATAACAATATTGCAATAGTTTTAGAGGCAGAATATAGGTACCTACTTTTAATTTATCTATATCTACCTATACTTATAAGTAGGATAATTGACTTGAGGTGCCTATATATTATACTTACCTAATTTTTTTTTGTATTCCAGGAGTTACTGATTTTAATTTGGAAGGAGTCGCAGGAAAAGGAGGTTGCCTGATTGTCGATTGATGGTGGATATATCAAAGGTTTGTTATTTTATATACATTCCCATACTGAAGAAAATCAATAGTTTAATAAACTCCCTTTAACTTTTAAATAATGGAAGATTTGTAGAGTAATTATTGTAGTAACTACATACAATCTAGTGTAGGTATAGGTACGTACCTTAAAAGATTTAGATGTATACCTGCTGTTGTTTGTTCAATTTTTTAAAGAAAAACAATAGTTTTGGTGTATTTCTCTTTTCGTTATATACCTACCTATATAATATTACATATTTATTATGACTTCTATAAGGGTTAAGTTTATTATATAAATAGGTGCCTATTGCAGTAAACTTTAACTGATTTATTATAAGTAATATTATATGGATGGCTCTGTAGAAGTTTCTAGTAATGGATAAATAATTAATATATATATTGCATGGCATTTTTCAGCAGTTACTTCAAGGGCACAACAATGGATGTTGCCAAACATATCAGGATAAGAAAGTAGGTCAGTGCCCTATCAAAAGCAAGTATTTTGGTGGGTAAGTGATTTGTTACAGTATATTTAGCATTTTATAAACATTTTTGTATACCTAAATTACTTTTTGCTTATATATACCTATGTATACCTAGATACTAGGAAATATTAAAATTTGTGCACACAATGGAGAGAAAGGCCAATCTCCTAAATAGCCATGCATCAATTTATAGATTAAGGAAATACCAAAATATTGAATGGGTCATAAATTCATTTTAAAGAGAAACCTAATTTTATAACATAAAAAAAGTCCCATTTGTTATACCTACCTGCCATATTCAAATTTCTTGACCATTGATAATACTTAATGACCTAAAATTTATAAAGATTTTATTACTTTATTGTAACATCATCCTATTGCTCATTTATTAGTGATTTACAAAATATCTCCGGCCCCCCCCCCCCCACAGTGTGTCCACGAATAGGTATAGAGTTCGCAAGTGGAATAACATTTTTTTGTATGTTATAAAATTCGAACATTTGCAGACATGGGTTTAAAGGAACTTCTTTTCTTAAAATCATGCAAACATATGAACCCCCTTCAATATTAACATTTAATTATGAAACACGCTGTATATTTAAGAATAGCCCTCCGCAAAATGTATACTTTGCATACTCATCTAGGCATATTAACAATTATTATAATTATTCCGAACACAAACTAACAATGACAAACAGAGAGGGGCATGATATTTATTTATTGTAGTTCTTATATTATTTGCCTCCTAGTATAAATGCGTTTAAGAAGTTAAAAAGGAAAACATTTAATTGCTGTCAACTATGAAACCTTATGATATGAATATTTTGAATTTGTTAGAAACAATACAGGTCATGTTTTATTGTTCACATTATTTCGTTTTATGTGTTAAACTTTGGTTGTGTAACATGCTTTTGAAATCAACAGGGTTTATTATTATTAGACAATAAATTTAATAAAAAAATGTCAACATGTCTTATCTTTTATTCCTCCTTTTTTTTTTGTGGTAATGAGATTATTTGTCAATTTGTACCTATATGTGTTTAGGGCATAAAAATTCATTGTTTTTGGAATAATGTGTTTCATAAAATTGGAATCCACACTTAGAGATTTTTTATTATTTTTGTATGGTAAACAGTAGAGTAGCATCTCTAAAAAAGTGTGCTTAGTTTTAATCTTATTTTTTATAAGATATTCTAAGAAAATTGAAATTTCATGCCCTGAAGACATGCAAGTGATAAATGATAATAATGAACTGTTATTTATTGTTATGAAGAAGCTTAATTAATATTTTTATTTCTTGGGTTTTCGGTCAATTTCAAAATTAAAAACAATGTTTGTTTTTTGTGACGTTTCGCTTTATTATATTGTAAACCATTAAGCGTTTTCGGTTTATTATATCTTAAACGCTTTATGGTTTACAATATAATAAACCGAATCGTCACAAATTTCAAACATTGTTTTTAATTTTGAAATTGACCGAAAACCCAAGAAATAAAAATATTAATTAAGCTTCTTCTAATCTTGACTAAATGGTGAGGGAAAAAAACAGATTTCTGTAATTGGTACGTTCTAATACCGTAAGATGTCGCAAGGCCTTACCATTGCATTGCATAGCGGTTCCTGTAATTCATTTTGTGGAAGAAGTTATAGAATACTATCTTCGCTTTTAGTTGTGCGTGCAATCCCGGCAGGTCTTGGCGCATTATCGCTAATAATTTTATTAGGCAGTTTGCGTTCTAAACTTTGTTTCTTTTTTCTGTGATCGCAACTGATCGCTCACGTAGGACAATGCGTTAAGGTTAAATACCATCATAAGACGCCGATCAGGGCCCCAGACGCGGTAAAATGTAATCTTGAGAGATAAATAAATGAAATTCAATTGAAAAACTCCAACCATTTCATTCAACATTCATCTGTACCCTTACCCCAAACCATGGATCTTGTGACATGGCATGACACAAAAAGGGCTATTCTAAGTAGGTATGTCTTAAAAACAGGTATACAAACACAACGGCAGCATAACGCCAAAACAACAATAACAAAACCTGTTTGAAGATGCAGCGCGGAACTATTGGTTCCGGAGATATGGTCAAGCGCATGAGCTCAGAAGACTGAGGTTGCAAAACTCTCCAATACTAACTACTGAAGTAGGTAGGTATGTTTTGGTTGGTTGGTCGATAATATTAAAAAACATGTCAATAAAAAGAAGTAGTTTAAGTACAGTACGACTTGAGATGTTTTACTTAATTTTTAGGCGGATAGGTACTGTAATATTACTGTTTATTCCTAATTTAATATATTTTTAGGCTATGGCCTGCTCTTCTAGCAACAATTATGATATATACAAGTATTATAAAATATCTTACCAGTGGTCCTCTATGGACAATGACAAGCTACAGAATGTCAAACGCCTGCGCTAGTACCGGATGGCTAACTGCCTTATTTATGACAAACCTGGTTGATTTTAAATATCAGGTAGGTAACTATTTTACTATACAAACTTTTTTATTTCTGCATATATCATTTTCTTCTTCGCCCTGTATAATATTAAAAAATGATTTTTTGTAAAAAGCGTCTATTGAATTTAAAGACACCTGATTTTAAAACGTCGGAATTGTATCCTATTTGGTTAAGCATTTTAAATTATAGAGGTTAAAAGTGAGGGTTAAAACCATTTTACTAACATTATTATATTTTCATTTTTATTTAAGTTAAATAATTTTATATTCTAACAAAAAATTATTGTTTAGATGGATTGTTCAAACCACATAATTTATATTTTTTTTTATTAAATTGTACGGAGGCGTTGGAAGGACACTGGATTGTTTTTTAATTCCGACTTTAAACTCAAAATTTAATCAAATTCTGACTTTTAACTCGGAATTTAATAGTTATCGGTACTTTTGGCGTTGAGAAAGTAAATAGTAGTGTAGTAGAAAATGATCCGTATACAGTTCTAGATTTATGCATAATGTTAAGACAATTAATTGTTAAGAGAAATACTTGTTAATAAAATAAAAACGAACTAAAGTGTTACCATTAAACTCCGCACCATATGGAACTTTTTATTATTAATGAGGTTAGTTCAAATTAAATAAGGGCAATCGTTTTTGCTTCAAATTAGACTAAAAATTATATATTCAATTGTCACCATCTGTCATTCGGTACTTGTCAATTTATTGACAAAAATGTCGAAAAATGGCATTGTTTAACCGAATTTCAAAAAATATTATTAGAAAAAGTTGCTTCTAGTATAATTTTAGGACTACGTACAAAGTTTCAGATGTCTAGCGCAAAGTTGAATTTTTTGCCATTTTTTCGAATTAACATGTTTTTTTTATAATGTAAGTTGACTTAATAGATTTTAAACTATTTGCTTATACCATACTCAATATTTTATATAGTCGAAATATAAAATTAGAGGCAAAAAAATTTGACACGGGTGGTGCAAAGTTATCATAATTTAAGAATTTTAACAGATAGACGTCAGATGTTCCATTTTTCAAATGACAAATACATCTAAATATTTGATAAAAATTTTGTTTTATACTAAATCTAATTTAATATAGCTATCGCTCTATACAAACAGTCGTCCGTCTATAAACGTCTTTGGCAGCATTTTGTAAAAAACTTGGTTTTATATCGGCACAACACTGTCTGATCGTTTGTTCCAAATGCTCGATATTTTTATACGCTCGATTCTTATAAACTTTCTGTTTAAGATAACCCCACAGGAAAAAGTCTAGTGGTGTTATGTCAGGCGATCTGGGTGGCCAGTAACATTCTTTATCATGCCCTATAACTCTGTTTTGAAATAATTGGTTTATGCGTTCTTTCACTGCTACAGATTGATGTATGGGTGCACCATCAAGCTGATTCCATAAGTTATGTCTATTGTGTAAGGGCATGTTATCCAAAACTTCGGCAATCTCATTATTAAGAAAAGTCAGGTACCTTACACCAGTTAAGTTTACTCTAAAGAAGTACGGTCCAATAAGCTGATCTTTCAATATTATCCTCGTATTGACCCTGATACCAAAACGAAAAATCTAGACGGATATCAAAATGGTGTTCTTTCACTGTGTTTATAAACTTGGGTTTATATGGCCGAAATCGATTTTTCTGAAGAATTTTTCTTTCTTTTCACTTTCCCTCTTGTACCCTATTGAATCACTTATCTTGGTATACTAGTTTGACCGTGGTCAATAACACTTAAACAAACATGAAATTGTGCTTCTTCATCGTATTTACTTGATGCGTGAGGTTTTTTAAAATTATTTTGAGCAGATCCAGTTTTTCTAAACTTTCACATTATTCTTGAAACAGTGCTATGCTGCAAATTTCTTTCTGGATGCCTCTCATTAAAAATGTCAGATACTTGCCGGTGAGGCATATTTTCTCCACAAATTAGGACAATTTCTATTTTTTATTGAATGGACAACATTGGTGATAACAGTGAAAACTATAACTTGCGAAAATATTCCAACTTATGACATTTATTTTATTTATTCGGCACACTAATTCCTTTTTTTTCCATAGCCTACTTATAAAATTCGAAATTGCCTTGATATTTTATTGTGGATAACAAGAAAATGCGTTTAAATTGTGAACTAATCTGATATCTGCGAATTTCATTATAAGTTTTTTTAACTTTGTACGTGTATGTACTATAAAAAAAATTGTTAAATTATGATAACTTTGCACCACCCGTGTCAAAGTTTTTTGCCTCTAATTTTATATTTCGAAAATGGCATTCCATTAAAAAAATAAGCATACAAACTAAATAAAATATTAAGAATGGTATAAGCAAATAGTTTAATATCCATTAAGTAAGTCAACTTACATTATAAAAAAAAACATGTTAATTCGAAAAAATGGCAAAAATTCAACTTTGCGCTAGACATCTGAAACTTTGCACATGGACCTAAAATTATACTAGAAACAACTTTTTCTAATAACGTTTTTAAATTCGGTTAAACAATGCCATTTTTAGCATTTTTTGACAAAAATGTCATTTTCTCTTTTACCTTTTAATCGTAATTCACAATATTCGTATTTTAGCCTAAAACAAAAAAAAATTATATTTTTTAAGTACCTCGTATAGTGATAAATGATTATAATATTGCCAAGCAACAATAAATGTACATGTTGATTTTGGCACATGATGTCAGATTTTTCCTCCGTTTCTAGGTCAACAAGAATCTATAAACACCGACACTTTTCTTTCCATTAAATCCTCAAAAAGTATAAACGCTGTTAAAATGAGCAGCTCTGACGAGGAGCTACCAGATTCCATTCTAGAGGCCGCAAACTCTGCAAATTTAAATTTATTTCCCGCTAAATCCCAAGAAAAATACGAGAAGCAATGTAAACAATTTAAATACTGCTGCCGCAACAAAGGGACAAATAGTTTTAAGGAGGGGGTCTTCTTAGCGTATTTTGCAGATTTACGAAAATCAGTTCAGCCAAATACTTTATGGAGTAAGTTATGTTAAAATGTGTCCTTAAAATCAAAATAAACTTGGATTTAAGTCAATATTTCAAGCTAACATTGTTTCTAAAAAAGCAAAATGTGGGATATCGTCCGAAAAAGGCCAAAATTTTTGACAAAATTGAAGTTTCTAGATTTATGGAAGAAGCACCAGATCAAATTTACCTTCTAATAAAAGTCGCCACCATTTTTGGGTTGGCCGGTGCTTGCAGGCGCGATGAGCTTTGCAAGATAATGGTTGATCACATAGAGGATAAAGGAAATTTGATAGTCGTGAAAATTCCTGACAGTAAAAACAATACTTCAAAAACCTTTGTAGTATCTAATGAAACAAATAAGGGATATTATTTACAACTCTATCATAAATATGCAAATTTGCGAAAACCATCCACTACGCACAAGCGCTTTTTTGTGCAGTATCGACAAGGAACATGCGGTACTCAATGTATTGGAATAGATTCATTCGGTAAGATGCCTTCGGAAATAGCTGCATATCTACAATTGAAAAATCCAAAGCATTATACAGGACATAGTTTCCGTCGTTCATCGGCTACCATGTTGGCCGATTCTGGAGCAGGAAGCACTAATGTCAAGCGACTCGGAGGCTGGAAATCGACGACTGTCGCCGAGAGCTACATTCGATTCGAAGATTCGACAAATCAAAAAAAGGACATGTCGAATAAAATATTGGCCACGAACAACTGCCCTTCTTCATCAAGCTACATAAATCCTTCTGAGTTAACACCTTCATCGACCTATTTGAACAACTGTCTTTTCACGCCAAGTCAGTGCTCACAAAGCCATACCATAAACCGCCCACTGAATGAACTTACTGCATCGGTATCAATTTGCATAATGTCAGCAATTGCTCTTTTGTTATAAATGTTATAAACAAATAATTTAGTTTCCTATTATTATTTTTTATTGTTATGTAATTTTTGAATTTTCTATTATTATTTTTTTTGTTATGTAATTTTTAGTTGTACTATACCTAGTTCTTTTTTTAAAGTTAAATTCAAAATTATTGAATAAATTATCATATTGTGCTTTATGAATTTATCCGAACTCCGCTACGCGTCGTTCGTCCAACTATACTTGCGTGCGGAAAAGTATCACTTTGCGCACTTGTTAGGAAAATAACTATACCATACCCAACGCCTTGATATGAGTTTCGGTGGCCTGGCGCAATTTGTGTGTGACAATAAAAAAATGCTGTATGAAAGCCGGATTTAGGGTAAGGTATACAGTTGTTGGCCTCGATACAGTCGTTGACCACTTAACTTTAAAATTTAATAGTAAGCCTTCAGTTTATATTTCTGTACATTTATAAATTTTATGACAGTCAGGCAGCCCTGTAGATTTAGTTATATTTAATAGAATTTGCCATACAACATCAGTCTTGGCTTTGTTACCATTAACAAGAAACACGTGTTCAAGTTGTGTGAAAAATTTGGTGATTTCTTTAAATTTCTTTGGATTGGACTCCTACAAAGTAAGTTACAATTTGTTTTAAATTACTTATTTCTTTTGTGCGTGCATTTTTTATAGAATATTAAGGTATGAGACATTAAAATTAGACCTTTTTCGGCATTATAACCTGAAAAATAAATTAAATGTAGGACGGCCAACTACTGAACTCATAAAAATCAACATTTTTAGTTGTTGGCCGGAGGGGCCAATAACTAAAAATTAGTACAAATATAAATTTAGTAACCCAAGGTGTGTTTTGCTTTATTTTTTCAGTGGAGTGACATTTGTTTTGCCTATTAAGCATTATTTTCCTATTTTCCAGTTATTGGCCGGGGGGGCCAACAACTAGAATAGACGGCCAACGACTGAACGTACTCGCGTCAAAAAGTGTTTTGTCTATTTCACAGTTTGTTTTTTGAAAAAATGACCAAGTACACTGAAGAACAAATTCAAAAAGCGCTAAAAGCCATTGATAATGGAATGCACATTAGGAAAGCTGCTATCGAATTCAAAATACCACGTGCCACCTTACAATTTAGAAGAAGTAATAGGTTTAAAAAAACTGGACATGGTCCTGCCCCAGCTCTTACCGAAAATGAGCTACACTTGTAGAGTGGATATTCGAATGCCATAGAAAGGGATTCCCAAGAAGAAAGGACGATGTTTTATACTCTGTAAAGCATTTTCTAGATATGAAGCCAAGGAAACATCCGTTTATAAATAACTGTCCGGGGAACGGATGGTACAAATCATTTCTAAGCAGACATCCAGAACTGGCTACATGAACAGCTGAATTTGTTACAAAAGCTAAATATCCAAATAATTTAAAAAAATGGTTTAGCGAAATAGAGGGATATTTAAAGGAAAAAGGATATTTCCATATTCTGGAGGATCCATCCAGAGTATTCAATGGAGATGAAACAAACTTCAATTTGTGTTCAAAAAACTCCAAAGTACTAGCCCCAAGGGGTACATCTAATGTGTATGAGATGAGATAGGGGCAAATAAATTAAGAACATCCGAACAAGCTCAGTCTGATTCTTTGAAAGATTCCTTAGACTGGCCAATGACACCTCAAAGAAAGGGAAAAAGACAAACAGATCATGATACATATGTGTTAACTTCGACGCGATAGAAAAAAATAAAAACAGACAAAGAAGAAACAAAAAGGCAAAACGAAACAGAAAAAGAAGCCAGAAAACAAAAAAGGGCAGAAAACAAATTACAAAAGGAAAATACAAAAAAAAAACAAAAAAACCTCAAAGAAGGTAAGCAAAAGAAAAATAGCGTTCTATCAAAGGCTCCAATAATATCGGCCCCAATACAAACTTCATTTCTTAAGACAATCCCCGAAGAAAAGGAACCTCTCCTCATTACTCCGCTTCCATCAACGGTTTCTCCTCCACGTGTTCCTTTTCAACAAATTGAAAAAGTTAGTAAGGCGCCCAGAATTTTATTTGCCCAATCTCCTAAAATTGGAGTCATATATGAGACATAACTTTAAATGAACCCCATAAAATTACTCAAGAAAATATTTTAGAACAAATGGGATTAATTCAAAGTCAAAATTGTATTTTAACTCAAGGAATATGCTATAGCTGTATATTTAACTTTACTCAACAATTTAATGGTTTAAAATATCATTCTTGCATAAGAGCATATCATTTTAAGTGTCTAAAAAAAATTTGACTTGCACAAATCCAATTCCCCAATTTTTGAATGTTTAACCTGTTTAAAAAGAAAAAGTTAAATATTGTTGTTTTTTCTTACTTAGGTTTTATTTTTGAGTAAGTTTTTGTTACTTGTTATTATTTATGTTTACTAAATATTGGCATTTTAACAACGGCTAACAACTGATTTTCTCCAGGCCAATAACTGACTTTGAGGGCCAACTATTGTACATTTCATGTATTATATTTTTAAATATATTTTCTTTGTTAATGGGTTGATCTTTTGTAATTTAAATAAAAACGTTTTAAAATATCATAATATGTACTTATTTTTAGTATAAAACAAATGAAATCTACTTTTTAACTTTGAAATTAGAAATTAAATTGTTGACTGAACTCCTTAAGGGGCCAACAACTGTATACCTTACCCTATGTGTAATATAGATAATATTAACGACATCGAAGAAGAAGATAACATTCCGCTCGCACGACTGTTTCCTAACATTAAGGACGTATTTGTGAAATTGAAACAATTTGCCTCGAATGATAACGATTTGCCAATAGAAAGTGCAGAATTGACAATCATCGAGTGTATTGAAGAGATTCAAGAAACGGATGAAACTACTCCCAACTCTGAAACAGAGGAAGAGGAACCTGAACTTACTCCAGTGTCGAAAATATGAAACCTATTTGAAGCCTGCCCAAGTTTGAGAGACTTAGGAAGCATTTTTAATAATGTTAACAATTTTGACAAGTCTAGAAGTATTTCTCAATTGGTATTAAAATGTAAATCTGAATTTTATAAAAATAAAATAGAAAATATGAAGCAATCATTAATTTCTGATTATTTTAGGAAATAAGAATTTCAAAACAAACATACAGTACATTGTATAATTATATATGTTAGTATGCACGTCATTGCACGTGCAGTATATACATATTGGTAAATTACCTTCATCCCATTCAATTTTAGTTCTGATAAATTTAAACAAAAATATTTAAAATAATTTGCATATATGCAGATACTTATTAATAAACAAACACTGCAAAATGCAGACCAGTTGTTTTATTATTTCTCTATTAACCGATCACCCCTGTTAAACGACCAACTTTTGATTCCCTTAGGGAGGTCGCTATTAAGAAATTTTACTGTATATGGCTCTTCAACCCACTCTCTAAGAGTCTGACTCAGAAAAAAAAATTAGTGTACTTTTATGCAGATTAATAAGGTTTACGAACCTAATATAATAAAATTGAATTTTTGTTTTAGTGTTTAGAACCAGCCTGGTATTTAGCAGTGGATACACAATTATACTGCATAGCACCACTACTTTTATATTTTTTACACAGGTCTCCCAAACGAACCACATTCGTACTGATTTCTATATCTCTTGTATCGGCTTTGTATGCATATATAGTCACAGTAAACACAAAAGTTAAATGGACCCCATCTGAGTAAGTCTTTTCGGTTACTTTTTAGTATTTTATTGGATTTCGCTGCAATGTGCATTTAGTATCATGTCTATGTTTATTTAGGCATGAATTCAAGATATGGTTGAATCCATGATTTGGGTTTATTTTGACATGTCGAATAAGTAAGACGATAGCAACTTAAACAAATATAATTATCTATCAACCACCATTTTTTTAAAGTTCTTTAAATACAGTGTGTGTATGAAGTTTGGAAACGGCTTAATAACATCACAATTTATTGGCCGATTTAAACCAAACTTGGTAAGGTTGTTTAAGAGGATCTGACGCACCGAATGACGATATTGGCGTTGTTGCCAGCTTTTCAGTTTGTCTGGAATTCGAATGAATTTTATATTTTTAAATGTAACACCCTGTATATTGTTTCATTAATAGTTTTTACTTTAAATTTGTTACACTTTTGGTATAACGTACTTTGTTCCTAATATCAGTAGTTTTCGAAATAACGAGTACAATTTAGAAAAAATATATTTTTTATATTAAATGTTAAACGGTTTTCCTGTACAGCTTGACAGTGTGCTAATTGAAAATAATTTTTTTCAATTGTGTTGTAAATCATTTCTGGCGTTACAATTATTCATTAGTCATTAGGCGACAAATCAGGGGACCTAGGTGACCACTCGATTGTACCCCTTCTACCGATCCACCTATTCGGTGTTGTTCAAAAATTCGCGCACGTTTCGACCAAAATGGGGAAGAGCTCCGTCCAGTTGGAAGAATGTTCTTGCATAATTTGGACCCATCACATTTCGTATAGTAGGCACTATTTGCGTTTCAAAGAGCTCAAGGTAAAGTTGTAATAACAAATTTCCATTAATAAAAGATGGACCGATCTTTTGGTTACCCAGAAGCCCGGCCCACACATTCAATTTTTCAGGGCGTTGTGTATAACCTTCTCTCATCCAGTGGGGATTTTCATTTGCCCAAAACCTACAGTTATATTGACTTTACCATTTAACATAAATGTTGCTTCGTCCGAAAATACTGTAAATTTGAAAAACAGGTTATTTTGGTCAAACCTTGACATCATAATATCACAAAATTCAATTCTTCGCTCATAATCATCTTCTGATAACTCTTGAACTACATTTTTTTTGAAAGGGTGATATTTATGTTTTATTAAAACATTATGGACCGATTTGAAGCAGACGTCACTTAAGAAATTTTTCCTAATGAAGAAACAGGGGTTTCAACAACATTTTGTAAAATTTCTAAACTTTTCTCTTCATCTACTACTGCTGGTCGTCCTGATCGTCGCCTATCTCTACAATTTCCAGTTCCTTCCAACCGTCGGACAGGTTTTAGAACAGTTGCTTTTGAAATTGGATTTCGTTTTGGAAATGCGTCATTAAATAGATTTTTAACCTCTTCGTAAGAGTTGACCCTATCGCCATATCCTCTCATCATAAGAATTGTAATTCTTTCACTTTCAGTTAAAGACATTTTTGCGTGTAAAAATGACAGCTTTTATGACTTTCCATCAAACCTGAACTGGTGTTTTATTTATTAATAAATAAAACACAATTTGTTGATATTTTCACAACACTTCATTATCTCGAAAACTACTGATATTAGGAACAAAGTATGTTATACCAAAAGTGTAATAAATTTGTAATAAAAACTATAAATGAAAAAATATACAGGGTGTTACATTTAAAAATATAAAATTTGTTCGAATCCCATACAAACTAAAAAGCTGGTAAAAACGCCCATATCGTCATTCGGTGCGTCAGATCCTCTTACACAACTGTATCAAATTTGGTTTAAATCGGCCAATAAATTGTGATATTAATAGGCCGTTTCCAGACTTTATACACACACTGTATATAAAGACACAATGTTTTCAAATGCTTTAAGTTCAAGAAATATAAGTATGTATGTAGGGTGGAGAGAGAAAGCATTTAAAAAATTTTTTTTTCGTTTCAGATTTCTAGTAGTTATAAAAAGTTGCTTGGTTGTGTTGTGTTTAAAAAAAGCTTTTGCATATTTACAGAAAATAATTTCTTGAAGGTCCGCCGGGCCTGTCAAAATGCAAAATTTAGGGAAAAAAAACATTTTCTAATAGACGTATTAAAATAAATTTTAATAATTTTAATGGCAAAAATCCTTTAGATTATGTATATCCATACTGTTGAGAACACGCTGAGTGTTGAAGCAAAGTACGCCACTGATGGCATCCTTGGAAGTCCAATTGATGTATATAGTGTATATATAACGCTTATGTAGCTATCGCACAATGCAATAACAAACCCTGTGCTGTCTGCGTTTTTATTAGTTACTCTCCCTTTCTCACGTGTAAGTAAATATCCAAGATTTATCATAAAACCCACATAGTAACAGCGAGGCATTGTTGTCACATGTAATTAGGCGCTTCACCCAAAATAATCACCTACCAAGCTGCGTGAGGAAGGGAGACAGACGCGAGAAGGGATGAGGCAACGCAGCCTTCAGACGGTCGCCAAGCAGAGTTTGGCTAAACGCATAAAATATAAGTTTATCAAAGGACTGTTCCCCGAAAGTTTGGCGGTGCATGTCACACGACTGCTTTTAAAAAGTAAAGCACGTCACCGAGTGGAAATTGTCCACATTTCTTGTACCATGTAGTTACAGTTAACAAAAACAAAGTTCAATAAGTTAATACAATGTGAAAGTATTGAGTACTATGGAAACGTATGTGTGAATGCAATTTGAAGTGTAACTAGTAATTTGATGTAGTGTATTCTCAGATAGTGGGAAGTTATAAAGTGAATATTGTAAATAAAATGTTAGTGCTACCTTACGAATCAAATGCTGTTGGAATTAAATACAGTGTTTTATTAAATCAACAGATCTACAAACGAGCCAGCTATTCCAGCCTACGGATACACAGTAATAATAAAATAAGTGTAAAGGCTGAACCATAGTTGACTTTATAACACGTACATAGCAAAATTACAGTTTCAAAGGAAGATAAGTGTCCACTAAAATTCATAAAAAATAATTATTTTACATATCCAAGCCCTACGAAGCAGTTACTTGCTACTTTGTTCAAATTAGGAACAGAGTACCTACCTAACTCAGAGCGCACCATGTGGAGCTTTATCCACATCCCAGTCCTACCTCCCAACCTATGCTGGGGGGACCCATGACTTTTTCACAATCTTAAAAAATTATTGTTAACTCTTGAAAGTTATATTCCTTCTTGGTTTCACAAGTTGGCATTCAAATTTGGGACCGATGAAGAAACCTAAGTGTACGGCTGCACAGAAAGTGTTTAAAGCAAGTTTAGCATTTAAACCGCGGATAGAATTAAAAGCTTGCGTGGCCTGACAGGCAGCATTTCGCATAATTAGTCGTCTGTGTATTGAATCTTCATCATGACACCATTATCGAAACGTGCTAGTAGACTGTTTATTTTGGAAAATAGGAAAATAGTGTTTCTTTAAAGTTACTTAGAGGAAAAAAATGTGGGTTCATAATATTCATTCATGATTCACGACTTTCTAGGGGTGAACAATAAAACTTGGCAGCTGTCAAAAGACCACATATTATAAGTAGTAATTTCGGATAATAGGATCTTAGGCAGACAAAACAACTCCTGAGAATGTAGCTGGGGGGCGAGGTATACTTGGACACACGGTAAATGGTCATGACTAACTAATCCCCGAGCTAATCCCTTTATACTTATACCTGCTTATGCTTCTATTTTGGCAAATAAATCATTCCGGTCCAGGGTGGTGGTAGGAAGATTGAATCAATGCTTGTATATGTACAAAAATTTATTGTGTATTGCTGACTTTGACGTAAATTATTAACATGCGTAAAAGTAGTAAGCCGTAATATATAATTTTTATTATATTAGAAGTTCCACCCCCCTTTATTTTCTTTAGTTTTTGAGATGTCGGAACACATTTTTTCTTGTTTGAAAACGAATGGCAAAGGCTTTTTTGACATCTGTGTAATTACCGGGTTGAAAATGCGGAACTTCTACGTGGAACACCCTGTATAAAACCGTATGAATAAAATGAGTCATCTCAATAGTTTGAATCTGTACTATCACTATCATCCACTGATAATTAGAGGTTTTATGTTTTCCCAAAATTTTTTATAATTATTTTCGACTTCAAGTACATGATTAACGCATGCTCTCCAACTGCTCTCTGGTATTAATTCACACTGAGTTTTAATTACTTCAATTACATTAGCGGACATTTTTGGGTTTACATTATTGCGTCTAACTTTTTTTTTTAATTCGGACCATATCATTTCTGTATCACTCTGTGTGGCTACAAGGTCGGTCCAATGAAAGAATATGCTTATTTCGACTTTCAAAATAACATACTAGAATTTTAAAAAAATCTGTCCGGAATCCATAAGAAGTGTAATATATTCTTTCATATCAAAACTAAAAAAAATATAAATTTTACCTTGATATACTCGCAAAATAATCCTCTTGCAGCACATCTGTAAATGGCACTTTGTTTTTTGCTCGTTTGTGTCTTCAATTCCGTCGTCGAATTCACAGTTTTCAACCCACGGTCTGAACATTTTAAAAATTACTAATATTAATAACACCACTGAACACCGTTGAATGACACAGTTCAAATGATTCAATAATAATTCGACAATTTCTAATGTGTCGACAGGTATAATTAATTATACCTTAAATACGTACATTCAAAATAAAAATAAAATACCTCCCTGTTACTTAGAAACGCTTACAAACCAGCCCTTAATTGGTTTATGGTGGGTAAAGTCGCCCGATCGTTATAAAGCAGGTAAAGTCTCGTAAAGTCATGACCATTAACCGTGTGTCCAAGTATACTAAGGCAGGCTTGGTTCCATAGTGGACAAATCAACTTCTGAGTATGTAGAAATGACCAAGTCGTAAGACGAATGTGCCTTACCCACCGTGGGCTCGTGTTTTTATACACGAGAAGTGCTGATGTGTTAAATATAGCTTTATCACGCACGTTAATATAGCACTTCATAACATCGAAAAATGTGGGTAAAACGGCTTCATAAAAGCCTTTGTCTGGTTCAATGATTAGATATGAAGTTTTGGTTCGAGTTTTTACGGCATTAGCCATTAAGTTTACATACTCGATTAAAAGCAATTAAACAATGTAGAAATACGTTAAATTTGAGTCCGTGACGCGCCCTCTAAATAACTGATTGCAGTTATCACTTAGTAGTGTTGTTCGTACGACTAACCTTGGTATACATGTTGCTATCATTTAGATTTACATGCTAAAAATGCAAATATTTAAAACCTTTGAACTTCTCTTCTTACATTAACATTAAAAGTAAGGCGATTGAGATAAAAATTGGTATGGGTATAATGTGGCCCTAAAGGAAACTTTTTGTAACTATAACATCAAAGAAGTTTAAAAAAAAAATGTCGCTTACAAAGATACAGAGCCCCAAGCGACTTACCTTTTCGGCTCTAACTTTTAAACCGACATGTATAATTTAATGAAATCTTAATATTTTATGTAGACCATAAAGACTCATAGAACCATACTACAGCAAATGTTTTACATTGTCAGGGAAGTCAGGGATAGACTTGCTACCACATTCGTTAAGTCAAAACTTTACACGTTTAAGCATTGACTTTCAAAATCAGTTTAATATTATTTAGGTTTACTAACATAAGTTATTTAAACACAGTAACTAATCGAATAACAACATAACTAATAATTCGCATTAAAATAATAAAATTTGTCATTATTACTTCTCATTAATGCTCGCATGCATCTAACTTTTGGACAAGCCTTGTATGTAAGAACAATTTTTTCTGATACATTTCCAAATCGAAGTGTGCCGCATAAAGAAATCATTAACATTGGGTTGACATTTCGGAAATCACTTAAACGAAAGAATGTTGAAAATGTGAAAGATTTGCTTCTTCCTATTTACTTCAACAGATTTTCGAAATAAGCGCCTTGTACTTCTATCCATTTCCTCAGCCGACAGATGTTTTCTCGTTGTTCTTGAAACAATATTCTAGGATTGTCTCAAATTTCGTTGAAATGGTGTGTTATTCTTGTATGGTGTGGTGTATCAGACCTTCCTTGCCGTGAACTGACGTCGAATATAAAAGCCTCTTTAAATTTCCCTATAAAAATATATCCAATCGGGCGACCTCCTTTTTCCTTTTTAAACTTGTATATTTTCCTATTGGTTAACAAAGCCAACTTTGCACTTAAAGCTACCCTAGGGCTTAGTGCCCCTACACAACTAAGAAATCGCACAGTAACACATATTCCCTAAGATAGAGTATTGAACAGTTTTGGGCGTATACGGACCGTAAGCATACGGCCCGAAATATGCCCAAGAAACCGGGCTAGGAGCCCGGCGGCCGTTGGAATGGCCTGGGTACAATTTAGCTTTTTACGTTACAAGGATTATTTCACACGCGTTCCGGCGGTGCCTTACCGGTGTTTTACGAGGCTTGCATTGCTCCGTGGAGCTTAATATTAAAATTTCAGGAAATTAGTAAAGCGGTAACTGTATTCCAATGGCAGAGCATTCTGGGAAAACTTTCAAAAAACCCAGTTAATTTTAAATATCACAGGCTCTGTTTATGTTCGCCTACAGCGGACAATCTGAATGCAATGCGGTACAACCATCTCGCTCCGTCACCTCCTACAGTGGGAGTGGCCATATTTAGTGGGTTGTCCTTGTTTGTTAGTCAGTGTTGAGGTCTCGTAAGTCCCGCCCACTGCCGTTTCTCGTGTCGGAAACACACGTTTTCGGCTGCAAAAATACGCCAAACGATCGAGTGATGCTGAAAGTCTAGCAAAATTCTTGCAGCCGATTTATGTGTTTCAAGTAATTGTTGTTATTTTAGTTTTATGTTGTTGTATGTTTGTCTACGTTATTTTATTGTTTGTTCGTTCTTATTCGTCATCTAATAATGTTATTGTGCGTCTGGCAGTGGGAGGTTGTATATTGGTAATTTGTAGTAAAGGGGTTTGTGTTCGGTGGCCATAAAATACGTCCACCTCGGCCTATCCATCGATTATCAAAAGTATTTTATAAGTGCTGATGAACAAAATTGTTAAAATGGGGCGATGCATCGTCGTGCATATACCACATCTGATTTCTAATTTATAAGGGTAAATTTTTAATAAACCGTTTAGGGTTTGTTTCAAGAATTGCAGATACATGGCACAATTTAATCTGCCTTCAAGAAGGAACGACCCAATGAAATGATTCCCAATGGATTTTTGTTGGCGCTTTGTCTGTACTGAATTTTCTTCATGCCAGATATGCAAATTATGGAAATTTATTACTCCGTCTCGAGTCAAACCGGCTTTGTTCGTGATCAAGTCAATATTAGTAGAATTATGATTTTGCACAAATCGTTGCAAAAACACAACAACCCACTTTGTCGCATGACCTTGAACCGACAGTTTTCTTACAATATTAGGGAAATTTTCAGCAATCTCATCCAGAATTTCCTCCTCTAGCTTAGGGTGCCTTGCTCTTCTTGGAGGTCCCTCTCCACCACGATGCGCCAAAAGACTTCCTCAAACGGATTAGCAAAAGATTAGCTACTTTTAGCATTTTATTTCGATTGACTTTCTAGTTGCTTTTCCTACGCTACGTTCAACCCTTTTAAAAGTTCTTCGTTGCGGTTAACGTCGATTTGAAAAAGTATCAGAATAAATTCTTCTCACCTGTACACAATTGCCGAGTGCTTGTCCAAAAATTAGATGCATGTCAGCATATTCACTATAGAAATAATAAACCTTCATTACTTAAGTGTTATCTACGCCATCAATTCAGGCAGTTTAGAAAAGTGTTGTCAATAGCACCTTGTTCACGAAATAAAAACGGCTGGTGTTTTATTGTGTAGTTTTCTGATTTATTAGTTTAATAACGTATTATACAAAATATTTATGTTCTTCGAAAACGGCTGATTTTATCGGAACAATACCCCTTTTAAAGAAAAATGACCAGAGTATTTAAAAAATCAGTTCACAGCTCCGAAAAATGACACTGGTCAAAATTTTGGTTTAACGATTTTGATGACTAGTCCATTCCTGACTTCCCTGGCAATGGAAAACATCTAATATAGATTTATAAGTCTTTATGACCTACATAGAATATTTAAATTTTATTAAATTTAACATGTCGGTTCACAAGTTAAAGCCGAAAAGGTAAGTGGCTGGGTACCCCTCTGGGGCTCTGTATCTCCTTTAAAGGGCAATTTAAGAATTTTTTCTATAGCAGAGTCAGGTTATTTTAACCTCCCCTATACGCTCTAGAGACTATGCCATATACTTACCGGACACCTTGTATATATAGGTGAATAAGTCTTAACGAAATTATTCGTATGCCAGCCCATTTTATCTTCCATACTATTTCTTGTTTTATTATTTAGGGCTGATGAACAATATATGAGACTCTATCAGTCAACGTTTGTCCGTATGCCTTCTTGGATTTTGGGGCTTCTTGCTGGTGTAATTATTTATAAATTTCAACAATATCGAATACCAAAAGTAAGTATTTAAAAAAAAAGCGTGCATGTAAAACCAATCGAAGTTCTCTATAACAATATTAATATTTTTTGTTTAGTTTGTCTTGTCTTCTATATTTTTAGCAAAACATTTTGTAGGTACCTTTAGTTTATTTGGTTTACGGTATCAGAAAATACTTTAAGAAATTCCTCCTCTAAAACGATCTACATGCAGTAGAAATTTTGGAAAAAAATTGTATTGCTTTAAAAAAAAATAACGGGTATATTGATATAAAGAAAAAATTGGTTGGCTAAGACTGTCGTTAATAAAATAATAATATAAACAAAACAATTCAGTCTTCCTCCACAGTTTAATGATTAACGTAAATAAAAAGATCCCTACATGCTTAAAGTGCTTAAGCACTCATCATCAGGGGGGATACTAACATCGAGTTTAGCAGAAATGTAAGTTGTCTTAAATTAATGAGTACTCACAGTATAATACATGTTAATTGGAGTTTTTACCCCATGAGGAACCTGACATAATATTTCTAGCAGAAACCTGGCTTCCTAAACCCCCAGAAGTGACTTCTAATTTTCTTTCCAACAAGTATTGCGCAGTGTACTTAAATGCAAATAAAGAAAAATCGGAGGGAAGGGCTAGCGGGGGCCTTGCCTTGTTTCTTAAAAAAGAACTATTTTTTAAAGTTCTGGATATTTCTTCATGGTGGATAATTATATGTGTGAAAACAAAAGACATCGAATTTATTTTTTTCGGCGTGTACTTCAATAAAAAATATGATATAACACATACTTTAGATACCTTTCATATTTCATTATTGCAATGTTTAGATTTGTACCCAGATATTTTGTTGATTTGTGCAGGAGATTTTAATTGTAGGATAGCAAATGGTATTTCAGCACCTGGGGAAATTTTTTTAGGTACTAATCTTCATCAAAATGCTCAATTTATTGACACTGTACTTGAAAAGAGAGGGCGCATTCTTATTGTTACATGCATGAGAATTCTTTTGCTTTATTGAATGGCAGATCTATTTCCGATAACCCAGCGCAAATGACTTTTTCGAACAAAAACGGTAAAAGCACTATTGATCTAGCTTGGATATTAAATACTGAGCAGCTGTCTCTTTTTAAATATTTTGAGGTGTTATCTCATGTAAGTTGCTCTGATCATTTTCCAATTCTAATATCACTGACTACCTCTAGCACGCATTTAATCAACAATCGCGATATTACTAAAAAAATAAGTAATCAGCCGTCTCTCAAATGGAACCCCCAGGTAGAGAATACTTACAAAAATTCAATGACCTTCTCAAAGAGGCTTGTTTTTTACCCTGATTTGTTACTTGCACACCAAAACCTGCTTGCCGCCATTTGGGAAACCTCGGAACTATGTCAAATGGTAAGTCATGTTCATGGTAATTCTAACGAGTGATTGTTAATTATTTTGCTCAAGGGCGGCTGTGACCCAGTATACATAGTGTAGCAGTAGCGCGTAGATTAAATCATAGGGCGAATTTGCAAGAAAGCAGCGTTGTCACGTTGAAAACCTAAAATAATGTTTTTTGACGGTATGTAATATAAAATCCTGAGCTATCTTACTTTGAAAGCCTACTTTATATGGCCGCCTCCTACTTCTAGACACCTTCTGATGTTTCTTCTTACCCTCAGAGACACATTAACCAATACGTTTGGAGAATTATTAATTTCGGCAATTTTTTCTGAAATCCTTCGTTTAAGATCATTTATATCCTCAATTGGTGTTCGATAAATGGAGTTTTTTATAAAAGGCCACAAGAAGAAATCGCAGGGTGTTAAATCGCAGGAACGAGGTGACCATATTTGTTGCGTATTTCGGCTTATAACTCTGTTTTCAAAAAATTCACTTAAAAAATTTAAATTTTCTCTGGTTACATGAGGTGTAGCGCCATCTTGTTGGAAGTAACCTTTATGAAATTCATCATCGTGAAGCTCATTAATAAATGTTGTCAGAATTTCGATCCGATATCTCTCAGCTGTAATTGTGCCATCAAAGTAAATTGGGCCTACTATTCTTCTAGAACTAATTGCTGCCCACACACCAACTTTTTGAGGATGAAGAGGTCTTTCTACAAAAACATGCGGATTTTGCGTATTCCACATTCGCATATTTTGTGAATTAACATAGCCTGATAAATAAAAATAAGCCTCATCGGTAAAAAATGTTTTTTCAAAAGCACCACTATTTTCTTCTTGAAAATTGTTTAAAAACCATTCACAAAAATTAAGTCTTTGGGGAACGTCATTGGGAAGGAGTTCATGAATAGCCGTAACACGATAAGGGTATAGATGCAGATCCTTTTTCAAAAGTGTTTGACATGTACTGTAGCATAAATCCGTTTGCTGAATTTGTTGAGATAAATGCCTAATAGAAGTTGAAGGATTATTTTCCATAATTTGTCGCGCTTCTTCAATAACCTCATTCGATCGTTTCGTTGGTCTTCCAGCCCCTTTTTTATGTTGAACAGAACCAGTCTGACGAAATTTATCAATTAGGTATTGTGACCCAGTACGAAAATTATGAAAGGTCACCTCAACATCAGGAAACTCGGTTCGAAATTCTTCAAAGCAGTCATGCATAGAGTAATTCCACACACCGCCTATTTTGTTTCCATTTCTAAAAAAACTTTCAACAATAAAAATTTTTTGTGCTTCACTAAACATTTTTACTGTAGAACTTTCAATCCGGCAACAAAGCTTCACCAAAACTTGATACGCTGAAAAATAAAAAAAAAATAAAAAATTAAATCATATCCTGCAAATAGCACTTTATAATAGTCAAAAGACGACTCCCCGGAGAAATATTAGTTAAAGCAATAGTAACCTACCTTCAAATAACTGCAAAAATTACAAAATTTCTCCAATTTTTAAACTTTACAAATACACAAATTCAAATAAGACGTAAATGTCATAAAACAATCTACGCAGTACGGCCATGATGCTTTTAAAATGCATGGCCTCCCTTGAGCAAAATAATTAAAAATCACTCGTTATATATAATAACAGATCAGCGGCTAGTGGTTCGACGGGGAGTGTTTTTCTTTTAAAAATAATTTAAAATGTACGTTAAAACTTTGCAAGAAAAACAATTTTTTGGAACCATTTCGTTCTCGTTTTGTAGAAACTAAAGGGATTTTTAAATAATATGCAATAAATAAGAAAAATGTCAATACGAAAATGCAATGTTTTCAGCACTTTCTAATACTAAAACTTCGATTGATTTTTGGCGCACTGTAAGAAAGATACGTCAAAACAAAAACACTTCTGAGCTGACAGCTGGTGAATGGGAAATTTTTTATTTCTCTATTAATCACCCCAGAATTGAACTTTGTTACAATTTTTTGGATGCAGGACACCCTTACTTGGATCGGGAAATCACTGTTAGTGACGTGTATGCGGCATTGGCTCGTTGTAAAAATGGGAAAAGTCCTGGTGAGGACGGTGTCCCATACGAATGTTTTAAGGCATTGCCGTCAACCTGGATAATTTACATAAATTCATTTTTTAACAAGATATTGGAGTACCGATCGGTTCCTGAAAGTTGGGGTAATATTATACTAACTATGCTGCATAGAGCGGTCCGGTGAATGATGTCAATAATTATCGTGGAATAGCTCTCGTCAACTGCATTGTAAACATTTTTACCACAATCATCTTGCAAACGCTAGAGCAATGGTCTGAGGAGAACAGATGTATTCCAGAATGTCAGAGCGGCTTCAGAAAGTCGAGAGGTTGCGCTGACAATATCTTCACTTTAATGATGTCAACCCAAATACACTTGCGTCTAAAGGGACGTAAAGTGTATGCTCTTTATATAGATTTTAAACGAGCATTCGACTCACTTGCGCATGACCTTTTATGGAAAAAACTTTACGCTTTTGGCTTATTTTCTACAATTATTATTTCTGTTATAATAGCTATTTGTGTATTAAGAGCGGACGAAAGTGATACTTTGCCGATTGAGACAGAAAGTTGCCGCGCGACGCGTCAGCGGAGCTCGGCAATCTGTCGAAAACGGCAAAGAACTTTCCGCTCGAATTACACACTAGATTTTTTCTACGATCACGATATATATGAAAAATAGTATATACTAGTTTAATTTTTTTTTTAAAACCTGACATGAAACTTTTTTATTTAAAGAGTTAGGTAGTTATTTAAGCAAAAATAACTTACACTAACAAAAATAGAGAATACAATTATTTTGTTGAAAAAATTAAGTAAAATACTTGTATTATTACCAAGTTTGTCGTAAATTCTTAACAAAACTAAGCAAACAAAACACACAGCTTTATTAAAAAATTGATAAATGTAATACACAATAAAATACCAAAAACCAAGTTTTCCTTATATTATCATTTAAAATTTTTTAATAAATATTTGTAGGTACCTATATTATGTATTTTTTATTTAACTTTTATTGGAATAGAATACAGAAAGAACATTGAAAATATAAATACAATATTATACTTATTTATAATATACAATAAAATTGACTTATTTTTTATTATTTACTATATTAAAATTAAAAGTGCAGTTTTTACAACTTTTAATGTTTATTCCTGATCTTGATGGATCAGAAGTGTTGCAAATCTCAGGAAATGTTAAATCTGATTTTTTTTGGGTTTGAGATTGGCCAGATATTCTTTGAAAAGTTTCTATTTTGTTGGTCATTGAATCATCAATATACCCTTCGGCAACGTTGCTACTTTTCCAACCTCCATGCTTTTTAAGCTGTATCAAATCACCACCCCCATGTACCAATAACGTAGCAGAAGTACGTCGAAAACAATGCCCAGTATATAAGTTAGGATTCGATAAGTTTAAATATTTGGCAATATCACTGGGTATTTTACCAATGGTATTCATTCCTATAACCTGGTTTGTGCAACGCCCCTTGGAATATCGGAAAAACAAGCGGCGTCCTAAATTATTCTTGCACTGTTCTCTCAAATGGATGTACTTTTTATAATATCCAACGTAATCAATGGCATTTTCTGCGGTGTCATTTATAATTGTAAATTTCCGACTTTGATTCGTTTTTGAATCTGGAATGCACACTATTAAAAGGGATTCTTTACATTCTATATCATCTATTTTCATTTTTATTAACTCGTCTCTTCTACACGCTCCAGCGATGCCCATAATCAAGACAACCTATAAACCAAAAACCAATGTAAATACTGATCGTGATATATTATACATTTTATGTTTTACCTATCTATTATTGATCTATAATACCTTAGAAACGGAATATGTTATGATAGCAATAATACCTGCTATCACACCTAGGGCATTATAAGCGGGCATTATGATAATGCCCGCTTATATTACCCTAATGCGCTAATATGGAAATTTTATTGCTTATCCAATTTTATTTCTCTCACAATAAAGATCAAGTTTATACAAAAAATAATTTTTTCTTTAAACAATACTAAAAATTAAACTTTATTTCCAAAATAAAAATTACAATTTTGAAATGTCCCGGAAAATGTAGCTGATCCCACTATAGAATGGTCGGTGTTTTTTGTGATGGTAGCAGCGGTGGTAGCACTAACGCTATTTTGTATAGAAGAACAGTCTATTAAAGAATTTTCAATAGTCGCTACGGAATTAACCTCGGAATTAACTGAATTGGCAATCATTTTGGCTATTTTGTTTTTGGATGAAATACTTTCTTCTATATATCCTTCAGCTACTGAAGAGCTTTTCCATTTCCCATGTTGTTTTAGCGTTTCAAACGAAGCACCTGCCTCAACAAGTAAAGTTGACGATGTGCGACGCAAACAGTGGCCGGTGTAAGCTTCTGCATTATCCAGTTTTAAAAATTTTGCGATCAATGTTGGGACGCTTCCTATGGTATTTTTTCCAATGGGTTGTACTGTACATCGACCCTTTCTATAGGTAAGAAAGAATCTTCGCTCCTTTATTCCAGCTGGTCTTAATGTTGTATACTTTTTTATTAAATTTAAAGCGCCTAAATCTTCTTCGATGATAGTAAAACTTTTTGAAGTTGAAGTTTTAGTTTCTGGTACCTTTATAACCAAGACTGTTCCTCTATCTTCAATGTCATCAATGGTCATTTTGACCAACTCATCTCGTCTTAAACCTCCAAAAACACCCATTACCAATATGACTTTGTGTACCAAGTAGATATCATCAGGAGCCTTCTTAATAAATTTTAATATTTGTTCTCCTTCCAAAACTTTAGACTTCTTCGGGACGTATCCTTTCGACTTAACTTTTAAAAAAGATATGAGACGATGGTATTGCGAAATGTCTATATTTTCATAGACCATCAACGTAGACCTTAGGGTAGAATACTTGGTCCAGAGAGAGTTCGGACTGTATTTTTCCGACTAAAAATAATAAAGTTTGTTAAACATATGTATTAAAATAAAATCAATAACTTACCAGTTCCTGGAAATATGCCATTAAAACGTTTTCGGTTATTTGAAGAATTGTGTTCGTATCTTTCCAAATACCAAATATGCCATACTCCCGATCATACTGTTGCCTTGATTTAACTGGCAAAAGATTTTCGGTCGCTTTTATGACCTTTTCTCTTATATTTTGTGGAATTTCTTCCATTTTGAGCAAATCGTTAAATAAAAAATGCCAACTGACTAACTGACAGAAACATCAAAGTCAAACTTAACACCAGTCATTATCTACTTACGTATACAGGTACAGGTGCAACTTATTTTTTATATTGCGAATAAATAATGTAATTAGTCATTGAAAAACTCTTTTTTAGGTAAAACATAAAGCATTGTATGCACCACGGGCTTTACTGGACTATAATGCCCATCAGGCAGAAACCTATCCCTCGGGCCAGAGGCCCTCGGGCTATTTCTACCTTCAGGGCATTATAGTCCCCGTAACGCCCTTGATACATAAATAGCTATTAAATAATATTAAAAAGCATACCTTTTTGCATAAATATTCATCATCAGGTGCATTGCGAATAAGGTTTTCTATATGATCCTTGGATAATGTTAATGATTTTTTTGCTTTGTATCCCACTGACTTCTTCTTCAGAAATGCAATTAATTTCGCATAATGACTAATGTCAATATCATTTTTAATTTTCAAAGTTTGTCTGAGCATTGAATACTTTGACCATAGAGTTGATGACTTTAAAGTTTGTGCTTTTTGTCCAAAATAGGTCAACAGTACATTTTCAGAATATTTCTTTATTTTTTGCGATTGACACCAATTTATGAAAATAATGTATTCATTTTCATACTTTGTTTTGGATTTTTCGGGCAGTAGATTTAACGATACGTTTTTTGCAGCTTCGACGATATCCGGAGGTGTATTAGAAAATTCACTATCACTTGATACGACATCCATTATTTAATTTAACCATAAACTAATTAGAGAATACTTAAATAAATGATCAAATATTTAAATTTTACTACAATATTTACCGCTTTGTTTGACATGTGCCTCCTTGATTATAGAAATTAAATAGCCATTAGAACCTCTTGTGTATGTTGTGTTGCCGACTTATCATCACATTTCTCGGCAAGTTTATATATTATTGAAGGCTGTAATCACACTGTAATCGTTTAATTATTTGAAAACTGCTGTTTGGATGGTTTCACATATTTAAAATTTATTAAAATATTTATTCTTAGGCTATAGTTTCTTTTAAAGTAACGACTGCCTTTATTTTATTTGCAAATAAAGTTAGGCGAGCGCCAAAGTTACTTTGGCGCTTTAGAGCGCCAATGATGTCAAAATATGACAAATTGGGGAAAACTTTCTGATCACTTTTCGAAGCGCAAAGGCCTACTTTAATTAGTGATCGTAGGAAAAGTCTATTTATGATAGCGCAAACTTTAGAGTAAGAAGTAACTATGAATTTACCAGGGAGTTTCCGGTTTCGGAGGGTGTTCTTTAAGGTGAATCTTTGAGCCCTTTTTTATTTTCTCTTTTTTTGAGTAACTTTGAGGAATTCTTTCGAGGTAAAGGGCTTTCGGGTATTAGTATTGACAGCTTGTCTGACATTTTAACCTTGCTTTACTGTGATGACGCAGTCATTTTGTCTACCTCAGAAATCGATATGAAACGAAAATTACTAATGTTGGAAGACTACATAGATCTAAATGAACTTACGGTTAATTTGAAAAAGACAAAAATTATGATTTTTTCACGAGGCGGTGGCACGCTGGGGAGCGAGCATGTTTTTCAATTTAAAAATGGAAGGGTGGAAATATCAAAAAAATATGTATACCTAAGAGCATCTTTTACTTCCTTATCACTTTTTAGTTCCATGTCCGAGGACACTGCCTTAAAGGGCAAACAAGCTACTGGGGTGGTTAGGGGCATTATAGCCAAATGTAATCATACTAGCTGGCCGACTAAAAGGACACTCTATAACTCTCTTATTTTGAGCGTTTTACTCAATAATGCTCAACTTTGGAGCTTACGTTATATGGAGGTTTTGGAACGTGTTCAATTAAATTTCTCTAAAAAGCTCTTCTTATTACCCCCTAATACTCCTGACAGTATTATACGTCTGGAATTTGGAGTTATACACATCTCACTAATCATTTTTAAATTAACAATTAATTGGCTCATTAAACTGTTATCTATGAAATCCTCAAGATACCCCCATATCTGCTTGAAGAGACAGCTGCAGCTTAATCATGCCGACCCTACTTATAACTGGGTTCAACAAGTAAAGAATGCCTTTTTCTCAAAAATAAATTTTTCGACGTCATTTTCATCTTTATCGAGCGCTTATCTTAAAGAGCATAAAAGTGACTTGCTGGAAAAGTTTAAACAGGTTTGTGTTCAGAGAGACCTCTCTTTTGCTTCTACTTCAGCATTCCCACTTTTTTATAGTCGTGTGTTAAATCCTAATAAGCCAAAAAAATACCGATTTCATTTAAATATCTAAAGTTTCTCTCTCAAGTTCGAACTGCAAATTGTCGCTTTTTTAAGGCTACTTTTGATGGAGTCTCTTACTCCATAGATCTTAAAGAAAATTGCAATATCTGTAATTCAAATGTCATACAAACTTTTCAGCATATATTCTTTGAGTGTGCTCCTCTTCGTCAGGGTCTAATTTCTGATAATGAGGTAGTATTTAGCGTTGAAAACTTTGTTATTTTTCTAAACGACATTATACCACATAAAGTAGAACCAGTTGTACATTACTTTTTAAATATTCTTAGACTTAGAAGCTATATTATTAATAAATGATTGGTATATTTCAAAGCTAAGTGAGCGTATCTGCATTGCAAATTCATTTCTATTTTTATTTTTATATTTAACAATTTTCTCTTTTGCTAATTGTTTATTGTATACTGCATATACCTGTAAGAAATTGATTTTATTTTTTTCCTATTTTTTTGTATTTTTTTGTATGGTAATCCTTTTTACTTTTCTATTTGTTTTCCTCTTTTTTATACTCAGTTGCTATAAGTGTGGTTAATTGTGTTAATTGTGCTGAAATTGAGATAAAAATTAAATTTTGTTTAAATGTGAAATTTAGATCAGTAAAGAAACATTGTGGATAAGATAATAAATTATTTTTAGATTTACAACATCTGAAGGAGAAAGGTTTTCCTTTTTATTTTAGTTATGAGAGTTTTTAAGAATGTATAAGTAGAGGAAGACTGCATTGTTTTATTTACATTACATTAACTCCACTAAAAGTATAGACTATTTTTTTTCAATTTCAAAATAATAATAGTTTAATAAATTAGTTGTACGGTCTTTATAACTCTTGATCTTCTTTTTATAAAGGGTATCCCAAAATGAACGCACATTTTTATTTGTTAACAAAACACATTTATTTCTTGAAATATGTCAAAACTTTACAGGGATTAGAAAGAATACAAATCACGATTAAGTGTGAAACACAATATCCGACAAATGTCCACCGCGGCTTTGCTGGCAGGCCCTTGCCCTCTTGACGAAATTATTGATAACATTTTCACATATTTGTGGAAGAATTTCATCAATGACGCGTCGAATTTCGTTCTTCAAGTCAGGAATTGCGGCTGATTTATTGGCATAAACACGAGATTGAAGAAAACCCCAGAGAAAGAAGCTGCACGGTATTATATCGCAGGATCGTGGTGGCCAGTTCTGATCACCATTGCGAGATATGACACGACCAGGAAATTTCAGTCGTAATGAGTCTATTGTTTCACGCGCAGTGTGACAGGTCGCTCCGTCCTGTTGAAACCATAAGTTTTCCATATTAATTCGATCTAATTTAGCCCACAGAAACTCTTCTAATATTGCACGATAACGTTCGCTATTCACTGTTCGTGCAGTTCTAGCCTCGTCTTCAAAGAAGTATGGCCCAATTATTCCGCCGAACCAAAAACCGCACCAAACGGTGACTCGTAGAGGATGCATTGGTTTTTCGTGAATAACACGAGGATTCCCTTTCCCCCAAATTCGACAATTCTGCTTATTGACGTATCCATTTAATTGAAAATGTGCCTCATCACTAAACAGGATTTTCTTCGAAAAATCTCCATCATTTGCCTCGCTTTCCAGAATCCAATTAACAAATTCACGGCGCAACCCATGATCTGCTGGCTTCAATTCTTGGGTCAATTGAATTTTGGATGCCTAAATTTCGTGCCTGGATTCTCACCAACACTTTCCGACACAGCTGCAATATTTTCAATAGATCGAGCAGTACGCGGCCGCCCTGTTCATTTTATGTTTCCAACTGAACCACTTTGCTCAAATTTCTTGATCAATCACTGTCGTAGGCTTCGGTGCATTATTTCTTCCAAAAACGGCTCGCACTCTACGAACTGTTTCCGCATAACATTCTCCACATTTATAATACGTTTCCATTTCACGATAAGAACGTGCTGTTCTACCGTGTAGCGTTCCATTGCTATTAATTGCAATATATTACACGATATCCATCAATTTTCAGAAGCCTACTATGACAAAAACGAAAACGCCACGATATTTAAAACGTGCGTACATTTTGGGACACCCTTTAGAAGTTGACGCATTTTTTTAATTTGTAGGTGCTTGCTGCATTTATTTGGACTTGTATTATCATAATAATTCTTGGAATTGCTTGGGTAACAAATACAATGATTAGTAATCGATATAATGAATATAGTGCTGGTTTATATAATGCTCTAACCCGACCAGCTTGGAGCTTAGCAATATGTTCTCTTATCTCTTTGTGCGCTACAGGTCATGGAGGTAAGTTTGTTCGAATAAAAATAATTGTATTAAGATGCAAAAATGGATGTCGACCTAAATTTACTAAGTAGATTCGTAATTCTTACAACAATATCTGCGGGTTAAAATTTATTTCCGGGACATCTTGCACATTATAAAATAATGGACTTTAATCATTACAATCTAAAGCTACTGATTGTCATTGAGTAGCTATGATTGAGTATGCCTGCTCCCTTTAACAATAAAAATTTGAAATTAAAATAATGGGCGCGTCTAGCGAACATCAGCAGCTTACTCATGATCTAATCAGTAGAGCGCGGATTTCTAGAAATTATGCCATAAGTAATTTTTGATGGCATATGTATTTTGACGATATATATACATGAATTTCAATAAATGGATGCTCACGGCTAAGATTTTTTTTTGCTATGTTGCTTATTTTTCGATTTTAATGCATTTATTTTTTTAGTGCCAGTTTTATGCATATTTTTGGTGGCATATTTGGTGCATAATTCTTACTTTTACTCCGGTATTACCTAACAGGTTTTAACATATTTGTTAATTTTCGAATAACCTAATTATATTACCGAACCCGACAACGTGACAACACTGCGGGCGTCAGCCGGTAGCGTTAAGGTATGGTTTCGCTGGCGCAATCGGCTGCCGCGGCTGGCAATTGCGACGGGCTGCTCTTAACTGGTTTAATGGAATTTATATGTGTACGGGTTCGCTGAAGCAACCCTGCGACGGAGCGCTTGCGGCCCGCCGCCGCAACTGCGATCCGACTGCTCCAAGACCAGTCCAGTCGCGATCGCCTGTCAGAATGCCACCGTTTTCGGCAATTGATGACGAGTGTTTGATAGAGGAGGTGCAAAAGTACCCCCCTTTATACAACTATGGGAACGAAAATTACAAAAATGTTATAATGAAAGAATATGCATGGAAAAAAGTGGCAGCAAGTGTAGGGAAGAACGGTAAAGTGTACAAAACC